>CP106729.1:27691617-28941617 GCA_025506655.1 Gossypium rotundifolium
CGCCCTCGATGTGGAGCTATCAATAACCTTAGGTCATCCCTTAATCATCCTCAAAACGGACATATTGTTCATGTTCAACGCGACTACTCCTCGAGCATATCGGCAACCTCGTAAATTCACCTCATATGCCGCTCTTGATTTGTTCCCCGAACTAGTCCTAGAAAAGCTTTTCGCTCATCAATATACCGAGTGTCGACATACTTCTTCCGATATGCCCCTTAGCATACTCCCACGCCGATCCTCTGCCGTGGCACCATCACCAACAGCTAGCCACCATTGGTATGCTTCATCACGTAATAGGGCTACCATCCCTTTCAACTTCTCCTCGTGGGTCGGTCGAGTTCATCCATAATACGCCGCTTGCTTCCAACCAATACTTCTACAGACTGGTGCCACACCGACACTCCACGGAACACCTCGGCCCCCAGTTGGCTCGGAGTCGCCGGTGGAGATTTGAGCTCTAATTTCCACCCACGCCACCACCATTTCCAATACTGCAACATGGCTCGCGACACGCCTCATCCCCGTCCCGAGCCTCGCTTTCGACATTAATAAATGGGTGGTGGTGGCGGTGGTAACTCATTGTCGTAACCTTGACTGATCTAACGGGTTACGACACGCTTATTCTTCCTCTGCCACGCCCTGACGCATCGCGTCCTCTAGAACTCATTTTCTAGCGTCGAGATCGATTAAGAAATTTTATGGATTAGTCTTTGTTCCACTTATTTATCAACAAGGAGTTTTATGGAAAGGGATTTAAGAGTGGTTCTTTCATATTCATACAAACACACAGTCTTTTCCATTCATTCATTCATCCATCAAACAAGTATGAACTTTCATTCATTCGTGAGAAACGTTGTAGTTTTTATTGTTGTTGTTGTTTTCTCACCCGGGGTATTTTCGTAATTTTATCCTGAGAGGCATTTTGTAACTTTTAGAAGAAAAACGTTCCTTGGTGTTTTGTCAAAATTATTTTGGAAATTTTAAAGTCTAGGGTAATTTGGAAGAATTTTTAAACTGGGGTTATTTCTGTAATTTTTTGACCTCGTGGGTATTTTGGTAATTTTTCACAAATCGGGGTAAATTTGTAAAATTTAATAAATCGATGGTATTTCAAAAGTTGTAAAACTCTGAGGGTTCTTTTCAAAATTGTTCCTTCAAAATGGGAATGTTGCAAAATTTTGAAATTGAGGTCATTTTGGTAATTTTAGTGAGTTAGGGCAATTTTGTAATTTTCCATAAATCAAGGTATATTGATATTTTGCAAGTTAGGGCTTTTGGAATGTTTATAAAATAATAAAATTTTGGTAAAACTGTTGAGTAGTTGAGTCATTTTATAAACCAAGGGCACTTTGGTAATTTTACCACTAAGTGGCATTTTGTAATTTTATGGATCAAAATTTTTTCGAAAATAATTGTGTCTGTAAATAGTTTTCGTGAATTAAGGATAAGAGAAAGAAAGTGATTTAAGAATTTTAATATTAAGTGTTAAAAATGGCTAATTCCCTTTCGGGTTTTAGTTATTGAGTTTAACTTTATGACTGAGCCTTCTTGGTCGGGGTGAACCAAAGCTACGCACTGTGCGGGATTCGAGTGGAGAGGAGGTGAGTCACGCATCGCTTAAATACCAAGCTCCCATCGAAACCATTCCTAGACATGCGTCTGGGGTTGCCACACCCGCTAAGTCCTCTAGGTTAGGGTGAACCGAAGCTACGCACTGTAGGATTCAAGAAGAGGAGGTGAGTCACTAGGACCGCTTAAATACCAAGCTCTTGGGATCCACCCTAGACATGCGTACCATGGTTGCCACACCTTAGCTTAATTGACTTAGTCATAGTTTGGTTTAGTGCCCTAAATCTTATGTGTTTGTGTTTGAGTAGTCTAACCACAGGTTCAAGTTCCTATCATGCTATTCTACGCTCCATGCCTTTTCTACCCTTATATAAATCACGTAATCACACATAGAGTTGGGGGTACTTACCGGTGGATTGCTGGGTTAGGAGACTTAGGGCCATGTCTTTATACCGCCCATTTGTAGAAATACTTTCATAAAACTCATTTGGCCTTGTTTTAAAAATGTTTTGGGCCTTAGGCCATAGGCCGAAGTTTGAAATCGGGCTCGATACTAAACTCGAAACACCCCAAACTCGGCCACGAGAATGGATGGATCCGTATGTTCCTCGAGTAACCTTGTTCAAATTCATTCAATACTTTGAAAACTATGAGTTTTGGAAGATAGTTTGTTGTGGGTCAGTGCTTGAGTTGAAAACAAATTTATTTCTATAACAAAAACCCATTTGTTTCAAGTGACAAATTATTTAAACTTATTTCATATTAAGTGGGCTTACTCTTTATAAAGCCCTAAATTCATAACATAGTAATTATAGCAGAAATAAAAATTCGTCACGGTGGCCTTATTACATAAAACGAAACCCAAAATAATAAATTGTACAGTACTTAAAATAAAAAGAAAATATTCAAATTAAATTGCACTTCAAGTGAACATGGCCACCACAAGTTCTCGGTGAGTCCTTGGTCCATTACTGCTCATCACCTGAAACATATTCCCACAACGGGGTGAGTCGATAGACTCAGTGTGTAACCAACACTAAACATAATAGAAATAGGCACACCATAAAAATCATATGCATATAACAATTTCAAGGTAATGATGCAAACCCGAACCCAAACCTATATGCCATCCGCTACACTCCACCAGTATTCAACTCGCATACAGTGGGGACTACTAAGTCAACCCTCCTTCCGCTACACTCCATCGAAGGCGTCATAGCGGATCGACGTGCTCATCGCCCATCGATAATATTATGGCATAGCCACCACCGTAATGTAACCGGTTACCACTTAGTGAGACCAAGTCATCACATTCACTTAGTGAGACCAAAGTCATCACATTCACTTAGTGAGACCAAAGTCATCACATTCACTTCCCTTCTTCAATTGACCCAAATGCCCCAAATAATAAATATCATGCATAACATATTTTTATTTCACTTTCACATCACTTTTCACTTGTATAACCTTTTTTCAAATCCTAGTAGAAGTAGGAAAACGTGCCAATACTTTGTACCATAATATGGCACTTTAGCCACTTTCTTTCACTTTCACATTAACATATATAACATATTTAAACCATAAAACTATTAAGAATAGTGTGGAATACACACCGATTTGTTTAGCGATTCCTTGAGATTCGAAAGCAAGATCTAATGTTTAGATCCTAATTCCTACATTTGGTTTATCAAGTATTACTTAGCATAAATTCTATTTTGGGCTATAATATCCAAATCCTAGTAGGATTTGTAAAGAGGCTTACCTTTGATGCCGATTTGATGTTTATTCAAATCCTAAACTTTGTTTTCCTTCACTTGATATTCGTAACCTTAAATCTCAACAAAAATTAGTTTTCGCTTTTTAATAATTATAGATCTTATCTATGTAATCACACAACCTTGGCAGAATACTTTCAATTGCTTACCTTATGGATTTTAAATCCGAAACTTCACCTTCCTTTTCCTTGTAATCGGCCAACACCTAGATCTACGAATAGGTTAGTTTTTGATCAATTTGATCTAATTGACTAAGATTTGGCCTTGGTGAATGTATAGACTTACTTACCTTGAAGTTCTCAAATCCGAAGTTGATCTTTATTTTAAATCCTCCAAATCACTTGTTAGATTTGAACTATTATTCAATTATGGAAGGGACATTTTGGCCGAATGCATGTTGATGTACTTACCTCATTTTTGAATCCCGGATGATCTCTTTTAATATTCAGCTATGGCACTATTTGGGATCTCGAAGTTTTGGCTTTTGTGGAGGAATAGTAGAAGAAAAGAAAAGAAAGGAAAAGAGATGGAGAGAATTTTGACAAGGAGGATTCGGCTAAAGAAAAGAAAAAGTTGTTGTTACTTTGATTAGGAGGTTTGAAGAGGTTGAAGAGAAGAGAATGGCTCTTTACTTTTCTCTCTTTGGTCAAACTATTAGCCTTAGAGTCCCTAAATCCTCCAACTCTTTATTTGTGATAAGTTTTAATTTTATCAACTATGAAATTCCATCAAATCTCCTAATTAGCCAAAAGTTCTATTGAATAAAAACTCCTCTTCTTAGCTTACCTTGTCTTAGTCAACTCCCCACTCATGGAAGCAAAATAAAATTTCTTTTATTTGTTTCCTAGATGACTCAAACTCAGGCCCAAAAACCTCTTGCATTTGGGCCATTTCCTAAGGCCTTAGGTGGCATCTTCAGGCCACATTTCCAAGTCCGTTATTGGGTCAAACTTCATGTACTTTATATTTTTAGGGTCACTCGGCCCTAAGTTCCCCTTTGGGCTCTTAAATTCGACATTTCGGGGTCAATTTTAAGTTTCCTAAAATTTTTGCGCGGCTCTGTATTTTCCTAGTTTCCAAAATGTTTAGTTTCCTATTTTGGTTTGGTTTCCAAAATGTTTAGTTTCCTATTTTGGTTTGGTTACCAAAATGTTTAGTTTCCTATTTGGGCTTGGTTTCCAAAATGTTCACTTTCCTAATTTACTTAGGTTTCCAAAAATGTCCAAGTTTCCAAAAATGTCTAAGTTTCCAAAAATGTCCATTTTCATTTCCATTTCCATTTTCATTTCCATCTCTATTTTCATTTCCATTTTCATGCATTTCTAGGTTTCCAAAAGTATCAAAAATTTATTCATAGTACTTGAAACTTGTCATTTCATACAATTAAACTGGAAATGCATAGGCCCTATTCAGGATGTTACAAATGATCTTATGTCTTTAGAGACATTCAAAATAGGGCAAAAAAGGGCAGTCCATAGTCTTCGAAAGAAGGGCGGTTCTGCTAATCCCCCTAAGTATAAACGAAGGGCAGTTTTGGGAGTCTGGGATTTTCCATCGGGTTGCGGACCTTCATCCGAGGAGAATTAATTGTTTGAGGTTATTCGTACTCCTGAGCCTTTGTTCGTTCGTGGATTCTCATCGGGCAACGAATCAACAATCGAGGAGAAACCAAAAATAGAAGTGGTTCAAAATCAAAAGGGTAAAGATTTAGATCGTTTACCAATAGTGTATTTTAATAAATGAAAGTATTCTAATGGTTCGTGTTACGTTTAGTTGTTGACGAGCGGGAAGGTTTAGTACACACAATATCAAGGTGTGTAGCTTCACACTTATCTCGGGTTAGATGTCATACCATAGTATTGAGCAAAATCGTAAAAGACGAAAAAAATCGGTATAATACGTAATAATTGGTATTTTGGTGAAATTACATGAAAAGGTTAAAGTTGTAAAATTACGAAAACGCCTCGATGAGTTAGTTGGTAAAATGTAAATTTTATGTCTTATGTGTAAATGGGCGAAAAACCACATTAGATCGTAAAATGGGCCGAAATCTATACTAGATCGTTAAATGGGTCAAATTCACGATAGATCGTTAATTGGGCCGAAATCTCTGATAGATCGTTAAATGGGCCAAAATCTCTGTTAGATCGTTAAATGGGCCGAAATCCCTGATAGATCGTTAATTAGGCCGAAATCTCTGCTAGATCGTTAAATGGGCCGAAATCCCTGCTAGATCGTTAAATGGGCCAAAGTTGCTAGATCGTTAAATGGGCCAAAGTTGCTAGATTGTTAAATGGGCTAAATGATATTTTGTATTATGGGCCTTAATAAAACACGAAATATTGACTCATATGTAAATTGGGCCTTTTACTAAAATCATCATATGTATATAGATTATTTTGCATACATGTTGCATGGGATGGGATTAATGATGAAGAGAAGAAAGGCATGTTGCCAAAAATCTAGTTCGGTGGCTTTGCCACAAAATAATTAAATGGCTTATTGCTCTAGTTCGGTGGCTTTGCCACAAAATAATTAAATGGCTTATTGCTCTAGTTCGGTGGCTCGCCACAAATATTTTAATGGCTCAATGCCTCTAGTTTGTTGACTTTGTCACAATCTAGTTCGTGGCTCGCCACAAATATAAAAATGGCTTTATGCCTACGATTGGTGTGTTGGCGGGGTGGGTTGACTTGATCCCCACAGTGTGATGGTTGGTGCGGGTGGTGTGTAGCGGATGGAAATTAGGTTTGGGTGGGAGATTTCATTTTGCATGCATCTCATTATTTATATTGTTTAACTTTGTTTATGGGCTCAAGCCCAAAATTATGACTTGATAATCTCGCCCGATGGATAAAGTAAGTGAGTTATACACTGAGTTACGAGTAACTCACTCCCTCAAATTTTTCATCTCAGGTAATGGAAATTGACGTGGACTTGGGCCGAGGATGACTTCGTGGAGGCCATACTGCAAATATGGGTTTATAAACTTTGAACTTTTAAATAGTACTTTCTTTAAATTGCTATTTTGGGTATGATGTAATAAGGCGTCTATTAATATTTTATGGATTTTATGCGTAGATGGATTTAAATAATGTTTTGGATAATTTAGTATGGATTTATGTTTATCTTATAATGTTTTCTTAAAATACTTTGGGTTTTCAAACATACGAGATTCTTTAACTATTCTTATTTTGAATCCTTTAAACTCTTATAAAATTTCTTTAAGGTTTTGTTAATTAAATGTCAAATGATAAGATTTTACAACTAATGTTTCTCAAATTCATCGAACTTAAATTATTTCTCTTGGTTTTTATTAAACTCTATTTTTTTTTAAAAAGGGTTTTGAAATACCGTTTCACCTGAATCATTAGATGGAAATAAAGAGTGTTCGATCTGTGTGACAAACCAAATCTCGTCTTGACGTATAGACCGGGTTTGGGGTGTTACATTTAATCTTATCAGAGCCAGTTTCAAAACTCAGCTGTGGTTGGGTTCAACAAATAACTTCTGAAATTATTTCAATTATGTTTTAAAGATTAGTATGGAACCACAAGCATCCGGCACCAAGTCAAGTAAGTATTCATTACTGAATAATTATTATGATGATGATATGATCATAAGAACACTCTAGAACTTCTAGTTTTAGATGTTGAAAATCGTAGAGATTGAGACTATAGGATGTGTTTGCGAAAACAACTTTATCTCTCAAATCTCATAAAACATCGTTAATAAACACTGAAGTAATTTTCTGATTCATAAAACTTATAATCAGATTAAATCGAATTAGTCATCATGAGCACTAGAGGACGTGGTCGTGGATACGGTAGACGTGGCCGTGGTAGAGGACGAGGTGTTAGAGGTGCAAGCAAGCACCAAATCATATGCCGGAAATGGATGCACTGCGTCATTTGAAAGTGAGACGGGATCACATGATCATATGGAAGAAGATAATGCTTTGACACGAGCAATGCTGCGAGTCTTGGAAAGGGTCGCTAGAACTAGAGTTGGGCCAACAACTCGTGGGTCGATATCGGAACGACTCAAGTCTAATAATGCGAAGTTTTTAGAGGAGTTTTGGTGTAGCTCGAATGTGGCGAATATTGGCTCAAGTCGTGGAGCGATTATGGATGATATGGAATGCCTTCGCTGAGCGTAAACTAAAAGGAGTCGTGTCTTTGCTAAGAGACGAGGTGTATCAATGGTGGCTTCTTGCTCGAGAGGGCACCGAGGCTACATTGATTACTTGGGAATTCTTCAAAGTTGCCTTCAAGGGAAGTATGTAGGAACAAGTTATGTGGATGCCCGGGAAGGAATTCCTGAATCTAATACAAGGGAATAAGACGATTGGCAACGATGAGGTCGAAGTTTTATGCTTGAGTCGTTATGCTCGGACAATAGTGTCAACGGATCATGAACGTTGTGTACATTTTGAGGATGGGTTGAATGATGAGTTGGTCCCGATTGCCCCACAACAAGTTAGAACTTTGCCACGCTTGTGGAGAAAGCCAAGATAGCCAAGAGGCTAAGAACTCGTAACGCCGAATCGAGAAAGATTTAGAAGCAAGAGATATAAAGCGCTCGGGATCTTCAAAAGGTTTCAAGAGGCCTCGGAATGATGAACCACTCAAGGTAGAGCACCAGAAGCTAATAATCAAAGTCGAGATTGTCTTGAATATGGAAAAGACATTTTGGAGAGTCTTTGGAGGAAAGCAGTAGCTTATTACAAATATGGTTCAATGGATCACCAATATAAAATTGCCTCGACGTATGGATACGACTCGGGAAGTTCGTAATATCTTGATGCACAAACCGCCGAGGTACTCAGCAGCCACCGAGAGGTCATGGACCAAGTCGTGGTGGTAATGGGGCTGGACGTGGTCAAGGTGCACTGGGACGAGGTAATGGTCCTAGAGGTAACACGGATGCAAGATAGCCAGGACTGGTCTATGCAGTTAGACGTCGCGAGGATGGCAATGCACTTGATGTAATAACTGGTACGTTTTTCATCTTCGATGTACCTGTTACTACTTTAATAGATATTGGTTCTACCCACTCATATGTTGCTAGCGCCATATCTGGAAACTTGAATCTAGAATCTGAAATTACCGATAGTGAAATGACAGTAATTAGTCCTTTAGGGCCGATCGGTGATTGTAAATAAACTGTTTAGAGACGTGCCCTTAGAAATTCAAGAAGAAAAATTCCTGGCGAATTTGATGGAATTGCCTTTCGTCGAGTTCGATCTCATTCGGGCATGGATTGGTTGGTTAAGCATCGGGCGCATTTGGATTGTGCTCAAAAGCGGATGTCATTAAGAACTTGGATGATAAGGAAGTAATAATGATAGGTGAACGAAGGAATTACTTGGCAAATGTGGTATCTGCGTTAAAGGCGTAAAAGTTGGTGCGGAAAGGATATGAAGCATTCCTAGCTTTTATTTGTGCTTTGGATACCAAAGAGTTATCTGTGGATGATGTGAGAACGGTGAAGGAATTTTCAGATGTATTTCCCTATGAACTTTCTGGTATACCTCCAGATCGGGAAGTAGAATTTGGCATTGAGCTTTTGGTTGGACGGCTCCAAAGGTCCATTGTTCCTTATAGAATGGCAATCAAGGAGTTAGCGAGCTTAAAGCTCAAATTCAAGAATTGTTGGATTGGGGATTTATTCGACCGAGTGTGTCTCGTGGGGAGCACCAGCTTTGTTCGTTAAAAGAAGGATGGATCGATGCGTATGTGCAATGATTATCGACAAGCCCAATAAATTGACGATCAAGAATAAGTATCCTTTGCCGAAATTGATGACTGTTTGATCAATTGAAGGGAGCTCAGCTTTTCCAAAATTGATTTGAGATCGGGTTATCACCAATTTAAGGTGAAAGAAGCGGATATTTATAAGACGACATTTGAACTCGTTATGGACATTATGAGTTTTTGGTGATGCCGTTTGGATTAACCAATGCACCAGCCTCATTTATGGACATGATGGACCGAGTCTTTCAACCATATTTAGACTGGTTTGTGGTAGTGTTCATAGATGACATTTTGGTTTATTCAAGAAATGAAGAGGAGCATGACACGCATTTGCGTATAGTATTGCATTTACTTCGTGATAAGCAACTTTATGCCAAATTCAGTAAATGTGAATTTTGGCTAAAGGAAGTGACATTCTTGGGTCATGTTGTATCAGCTGAGAGAATAAGGGTGGATCCTCGGAAGATTGAAGCTGTACTAGATTGGAAACCACCAAAATCGGTAGCTGAAATTCAGAGTTTCTTGGGTTTGGCTGGTTATTATAGACGCTTCGTTGAGGGATTTTCGTTGATTGCTGCACCTCTAACTAAACTGTTACGGAATGGGGTACCGTATGTTTGGACTGAAAAGCAACAAGAGAGTTTCGAGAAATTAAAGAAGATTCGACGGAAGCACGGTTTGATTGACTGAGGTTTGGAAAAGAATTTACCATTTATTGTGATCGTCTCACACGGGCTTGGGTTGTGTCTTGATGCAAAATGGAAAGGTGGTGGCTTATGCTTCTCGGCGCTTAAGACCGCATCAAGTAAATTACCCTACTCATGATTTGGAGTTAGTGCAGTGGTATTTGCTTTAAAGATTTGGAGGCACTATCTCTACGGTGAGAAGTCTATCATCTACATGGATCACAAGAGTCTTAAGTACCTCCTTACCCAAAAGGAGTTGAATTTGAGACAAAGAAGATGGGTAGAATTATTAAAGGATTATGATTTCTCAATCAAGTATCATCACGGAAAGGCTAACGTGGTAGTGATTTGTTAAGTCGTAAGCGGTATCTCAATTGAGAGTAATGTTTGCTCATTTGAGTTTGTATGAGGATGGTAGTCTGTTAGCGTAACTTGGTGAAGCCTCTGTGGTTAGATCAAATCCGAAAGCGGATATCGATAAAAAGTTGGGACCTTTATTTTAGCAAGTTGAAAGGGTGAAATAGAAGACTTCGGTTTAAACATGAATGGAGTACTGTGTTTTCATGGAAGGGTTTGTATGCCTAAAGACTCAGAATTGAGGCAAATGATTCTATGGGAGGCGATAGTAGCCCTTATGCTATGCACCCTGAGGAAATAAGATGTATCGAGATCTCCGTGAATGATTGGTGGCGAGTTGAAGCATGAGATTTACGAGTTTGTAGGAAAATGTTTGACTTGCCAACAAGTGAAAGCGGAGCATCAATTGCCGTTAGGTTTGTTACAACCAGTAAAGATTCCTCTTTGGAAATGGGAGTGAATAACAATGGATTTTGTTAGTGAGTTACCTTTAACACCTACTAAGAAAAATTACAGTATGGGTAGTAGTTGATCGATTGACGAAGATCATTTTCTTCCAAATTAAATGCGGATTATTCATTACGTAAATTGGCAAAGTCAGTATGTATCCAAATCGTGAGGTTGCATGGGTACCGGTGTTCTATTATATCGCATGGGATCCTAGATTTACATCACGATTTTGGAAAGCTCTGCATGAAGCTTTGGGAACAAAGTTAAATTTCATCGGCTTTTCATCCTCGATGATGGTCGATCGGAAAGAATAATTCAGATATTGGAAGACATGTTAAGGGGTGTGATTGACTTGAGGCGCGTTGGGAAGATTTCCTACCATTGGCGAAATTCACGTATAACAATAGCTATCAGTCTAGCATTTAGATGGCACCCTATGAGGCATTGTATGGTCGTAGGTGTCGTACTCCTACTTGTTGGATGGAATTGGGCGAATGGCAGATGTTGGGTCCTGAGATGATATCTGAAACAGAGGAAAAGGTAAAAGTTATTCGAGCACGGTTAAAGGAAGCTTCGGATAGACAGAAGTCATATGTAGACCTAAAGCGCAAGGATATCGAGTTTGCTGTGGGAGAGCAGGTCTTTCTGAAGGTTTCACCTTGGAAGAAAATTTTTAGATTTGGAAAGAAGGGAAAATTGAGCTCTAGGTTCATCGGGCCATATCGTGTGATAAAGCGTGTTGGTCCAGTGGCTTATCAGATTGAATTACCTCTGGAGTTGAGTCAAATTCATAACGTTTTCCATGTTTCCATGCTGAGACACTATAGATCGGATCCATCTCACATATTACCGATAGAGGAGGTGGAATTGAAATTAGACTTGTCTTTTGAAGAAGAACCAGTGGAAATTTTAGACCGAGACGTGAGAGTACTAAGAAAGAAGACAGTGCCGTTGGTCAAAGTTTTATGGCGTAATCACGAAACGGAGGAAGCTACGTAGGAGCCTGAGGATGTAATTCGACAACAATATCCTCACCTCTTTTAATCGTAAATTTCGAGGACTAAATTTTCTTTAAGGGGTAGAATTGTAACATCCTAAATATTCAGTATCATTATGTTGCTAAGTGTTAGCTCGTGTTTACTTGAATTAGAATAAATATTAGTAAAGTGTACTTTAATGTAAAGAAATTAGGTGACCTTGAAACTTAAGTTAATTAAGTACTAAAGGATGGCATAAGATGAGCTAGTGACAAAGTGGTGATGGCGCCATAAGTTAGACATGAGGGAAGGAGTTCGAATCACCTAGCATGCAATTAGGGAATTTTTATTTTTGCTTTAGCTTAGCATGTGTCGGCAAGGGATAAGGTTAGGATGAGTTGGATTGTTTTTATTTTGGTAAGAAGACTAAGGATTTGGAAAGCTAAAGATAAGGGCTTGAATTGGGGATTTTGTCTCTTTAATTTAAGGAAAAAGGAGGAATATAGGGCTTAAGATAGGGAGATGTTTTGGAAACTTCCTAATGGTCTTTTGACCTTGTATTTGACCAGATAGAGGCTAGGGGGATGGCGGTTTGGTTGATTGTTTTGGTAGGCTTTAGTGTTGGTGAAACACTTTCTTTGGTCATTTTTTTAGCAAAACATATTTCCTCTCCATTCATTTCTCTCTAGCCAAAATTTGCCAACATCCTTGGGTAAGCAACTCATGTTTGTGTCATTTTCTTTTGACCATTTCTGGTTTAGAAGCTCTTTTCTCTACCAAATTCTTTTCTCATAGTGACCGAAAACACATAAGCAAACAAATATTTTCTTCTTTTCATTTCTCTCATTTTCCTCTTCAATGCCGAATGCACCTTTCTTCTAAATTAAGTTCTCTTTTCTTCTCTTTTCTTTCTCTCTTATCTCTTGAACCGAATCATATCTTTTCCATTTTTCCATTCTTTTGTTTTTCTTCTTCATTAAAATCTCTCCAATACTTTCACTCATGGCCGAATGTTAACTTGTTCTTGTGCCAAAATTTCTTTCATTTTCTTTGATCACAACCGATTTCCTTTAATCATACATAAGTTTCTCACTCAATTCCTTTCAACCGTGGACTCTAGTGAGAGTTTTGGAAGATGTAAACTTATCGTGTTCTTGAGTATTGTGGATCGTTGGAATCAATCTTAAGAGTAAGGTAAGGAGATTATTCAAGGATTTTCACTTTATTCATTATGTTGGATTAGTTAGTTATTTAATCGATTTCGTTATAGGGATGTAATCGCTCAATCGTTTCTTCGAGGAACGAAGATAATTGTGGTAAGCCAATCTCAAATCTTATAAATCGTTAGCCATATTTCAATAATATTTAGTCAGACTAATGATCTTATGTCTTTAGAGACATTCAAAATAGGGCAGAAAAGGGCAATCCATAGTCTTCGAAAGAGGGGCGGTTCCGCTAATCCCCCTAAGTATAAACGAAGGGTAGTTTCGGGAGTCCGAGATTTTCCACCGGGTTGCAGACCTTCATCCAAGGAGAATCAATTGTTTGAGGTTATTCGTACTCCCGAGCCTTTGTTCGTTCGTGGATTCTCATCGGGCAACGAATCAACAATCGAGGAGAAATCAAAAATAGAAGTGGTTCAAAATCAAAAGGGTAAAGATTTAGATCGTTTACCAATAGTGTATTTTAATAAATGAAAGTATTCTAATGGTTCGTGTTACGTTTAGGTGTTGACGAGCGGGAAGGTTTAGTACTCACAATATCAAGGTGTGTAACTTCACACTTATCTCGGGTTAGATGTCATACCATAGTATTGAGCAAAATCGTAAAGACGATAAAATCGGTACAATACATAATAATTGGTATTTTTGGTGAAATTACATAAAAACGGTTAAAGTTGTGAAAATTACAAAAACACCCTCGATGAGCTAGTTGGTAAAATGTAATTTTATGTCTTATGTGTAAATGGGCCGAAAATCCTGGTAGATCGTAAAATGGGTCGAAATCTATACTAGATCGTTAAATGGGCCGAAATCACGATAGATCGTTAATTAGGCGAAATCTCGATAGATCGTTAAATGGGCGAAATCTCTATTAGATCATTAAATGGGCGAAATCACGATAGATCGTTAATGGGCCAAAGTTGCTAGATTGTTAAATGGGCTAAGTGATATTTTGTATTATGGGCCTTAATAAAAACCTGAAATATTGACTCATATGTAAATTGGGCCTTTTTACTAAAATCATCATATGTATATAGATTATTTTGCATACATGTTGCATGGGATGGGATTAATGATGAAGAGAAGAAAGGCCTGTTGCCAAAAATCTAGTTCGGTGGCTTTGCCACAAAATAATTAAATGGCTTATTGCCTCTAGTTCGGTGGCTTTGCCACAAAATAATTAAATAGCTTATTGCCTCTAGTTCTTGGCTCGCCACAAATATTTTAATGGCTCAATGCCTCTAGTTCTGACTTTGTCACAATCTAGTTCGGTGGCTCGCCACAAATATAAAAATGGCTTTGTGCCTACGATTGGTGTGTTGGCGGGGTGGGTTGACTTGATCCTACAGTGTGATGGTTGGTGCGGTGGTGTGTAGCGGATGGAAATTAGGTTTGGGTGGGAAATTTCATTTTGCATGCATCTCATTATTTATATTGTTTAACTTTGCTTATGGGCTCAAGCCCAAAATTATGACTTGATAATCGGCCCAATGGATAAAGTAAGTGAGTTATACATCGAGTTCGAGTAACTCACTCCTCAAATTTTTCATCTCGTGTAATGGAAATTGACGTGGACTTCAATGAGGATTACTTGGGAGGCCATCTCTGCAAATATGGGTTTATAAACTTTGAACTTTTAAATAGTACTTTCTTTAAATTGCTATTTTGGGTGTGATGTAATAAGGCCTCTATTAATATTTTATGGATTTTATGCGTGGATGGATTTAAATAATGTTTTGGATAATTTAATATGGATTTATGTTTATCTTATAATGTTTTCTTAAAATACTTTGGGTTTTCAAACATACGAGATTCTTTAACTATTCTTATTTTCAATCCTTTAAACTCTTATAAAATTTCTTTAAGGTTTTGTTAATTAAATGTCAAATGATAAGATTTTACAACTAATGTTTCTCAAATTCATCGAACTTAAATTATTTCTCTTGGTTTTTATTAAACTCTATTTTTTTTTAAAAGGGTTTTGAAATACCGTTTCACCTGAATCATTAGATGGAAATAAAGAATGTTCGATCTGTGTGACAAACCAAATCTCGTCTTGACGCATAGATCGGGTTTGGGGTGCTACAGAGTTAATCCGAAATTTTAGTGTTCATTGAGCAGAACAATCAAAAATAAAACCCAATACAGTACAAATTAGATTATAAACAAAAAATGATTTGATGGTAGACAAAAATTTGATGAAAGCACAGATTAAAAAATAGAAAGAACACAAGTTATATTGCACTTACAAGTAAAACTGGCAACAAAAAGCGCAAACTACCAGAAAACTGGATCCATTAAGCTAACGATTAAATATGTCATTTTTATACCAGCTGTAACAATATAATAAACAAGAACATATTAAACAGAATATATAGCAGTTCAAACAATATAATAAATAGCAATTTGGACAGTAATTTTTTAAGATTCATCATACGTGGCATTGTTACACCTAGGAAGGATCCGTTATATCCTATAATAAGATATAATGCAACCCATTAGGTTTCCAGCCTATATACTTTGAATCTTTTTTTTGGACAACAATATAATAAACAACATATATACCAACCAAGCAGGATAATAAACAACAATTTGGACAGAAATTTTTTAAGACTCATCATACGTGGCATTGTTATACCTGGGGAGGATCCATTATATCTTACAATGAGATATAAGGCAACCCATTAGGTTTCCAGCCTATATACTTTGAATCATTTTTTTTGGACAGCAATATAATAAACAACATATATACCAACCAAGCAGGATAGTAAACAACAATTTGGACAACAATTTGGATAGAATTTTTTTAAGATTCATCATACGTGGCATTGTTACACCTGGGGAGGATCCATTATATCTTACAATGAGATATAAGGCAACCCGTTAGGTTTCCAGCCTATATGCTTTGAATCTTTTTTTTGGACAGCAATATAATAAACAACACACATACCAACCAAGCAGGATAATAAACATCAAATTGGACAACAATTTGGACAAAAAAAATTTTAAGATTCATCATATGTGGCATTGTTACACTTGGGGGGATCCATTATATCTTACAATGAGATATAAGGCAACCTGTTAGGTTTCCAGCCTATATACTTTGAATCTTTTTTTTTTGGACAGCAATATAATAAACAGCATATATACCAACCAAGCAGGGTAATAAACAACAATTTGGACAAATTCATCATGATATAATCATTCTCGATCGAAATTTTGAACTAAAACGTACCTTAATAATTTCAAGAAGCTAGTCTAATCCACACTCACCAAAAAACAGGGGCTGCAGTCAGAAATACAAACAACATTAACTCACTAATACTTTAAATTAAAATTAAAAAATAGAAAATAAAAAAATATCGAACAACATTAATTTAAGTTAACATTGTATCAATGGAAGTATACGAGCTGAAATCTACTGGAATTTTATATACAAATATCAAGCAAGAGCTTTTTGAACCTCAAGACCAGAAGCGTGGAACCTACAAATGGGGGTTAACCAATTAAATCCTAGCTTAACAATTTAAAAGCAGTAGATTCAACAATGACTCCTTTTTCCTTTACTAATATTATTAATATTAATCATGTTAAGTATATTCATAACAATTAAAAGGGCCAAAATCATACATAGTTTTTAGAAAATACATTTAAAAAAAATCACAAAGCTAGTAGAGATTATCATATGCCATGTTAAATATTCATTTAATATTAACCATGTTAAAATTTTAGGATATTAATAATTAAAAATTCATAAGCCTTTACATACAAAGGCACAAAATGCATCAAATATTTGAAAATCAGAGCTATAAAGTAAAGTAGCAATTAGAAGAAATAAACACAGTGTTGAAAACCCAATTGAACAGGAATATCATGCCTATTGTAAAGGTTGAGCAAAAGTTTAATTCAAATTTTCAATATAAGCGCTTGATGCGTAAAACCAATTGAACAGGAATAAAAGAACTTATTTTTCAATAAAATTCTTCAATTGATTGAGAAACGAACAACACAGGATATTCGCAAGTGAGCAGGCACAATACGCAATCTAAAAGTTAGGTTGTTTCTTTCCTGGTTCACAAATGAAGCCAATTTCAGCCCAGAAGCCCTGGTTGTAGCCTGTTTAAAGAAGTTGTTCAATAGCAGTCAGTCTATAATAATTCCTGTAATAATAACTGTACTAGAAGAATGAACTATCTTCAAGGATATCTCAACACCTTACACCAAGCAATACATACACTTTATATAAGTACTTAAAATTTGATCCATGAATTTTAAATATGTTTAATATTTAACCTAAAGTAGCATTTAACGTCACAATTGAAGAATCTAATTAATACGAAAATGATCTTTAAAAACTCAATTACAATGTTAATAAAATCAACATAGCACTCCCTCAAACCAATGTCCCTTTCATGTGAATTGGTTGTCTATTAATAGGCTTAAAGTTTTTCATTATCGTAACTGAAGAAGTTATTAAAACACTAAAAATGGATTCTGAGAAACAAGTTGTGAGAATCTGAGAAACAACAACTAATGACAAACTCATTCTCATTAAAGAAAAAAAATAAGAATCAAATAACAACCCTTAAAAGAAAAAAAATTAAAGTAAAAGCAAAACACTTGTAACACCTCAAACTCTGCCGAAACACTATAGCCGGATCTGGCATGTCACTAAAAAGATTCTGTAAAAGATGTCAAAATTTTTGGGAAATATTTTTTTTCCTTGTATTCAATATTTTATTCAGAAGAACTTAATAACGTGATAATTTTAACTAAGTTATACATTGCTTTTGTTGTTTTATGAATTAAAAACCAAAATCTTAATATATGCCTTAGTTTAATTAAAGTTTAAGTGCCTGGCAGTAATGAAAGCCCAAAATAAAACCCAAAACAGAGTATAATAGTCTAGTGGCCCATGGCCTTATTACAACGAGATTTAAAGCCCATTAAATAAAAATATAAAATAATAGATTAGAGTCTTTTGTTGAATCCAAATGTTCTTTTGCATGGCCACATTGCTCTCCTCTCCAAATTTCGGTCCGTTGCACTAGGTGCTACACGAAATTGTTAAAATAACGAGGTGAGTCGTGAAACTCAAAGCAGCAACCCTCGTGCACCATTAGATTCACCTTAGCCCTTAGATCAAAATATAAAACATAATATAGTAGATAACATACATAAAACCCAACCCAATCCTAGGTTTCCATCCGCTACACGCCACCCTTACTTGCCGATCACACTATTGGGGATTTCTACAATCAACCCACACCGCTACACACCATCGATGGCGGTCATGTCATAGCTTAGTCGCTTCATCGTCAAGTTGTGAGATAGTCACCAGGCTGAAATGGCATAAGCCACCGTATATGAGTTGTGACAGAATCACCAGGCTGAAATGGCATAAGCCACCAGAAATAGGGTACTTCCCATTTACATCAATTACCCAACCCCAAGCATACAGAGAAATCGACATACAAAGCATATTACTGAAGAAGGACAGAAATCACTAACCTGATGATTAGCCTTTACCCTCATCGGGTTTTCAATCATAATGCCGGGATTTCAGCATCTAACAGAGTATAGCAGATTTATACATATATATATTTATTAGCACTCAATCTAATAGTGTGAAAGGTTACACACCTAGTTATTATCGATACCCTTGCTAAACCGATCTACAACTTTGCTCAAAAAGATGGAAAGATGTGAAAATAGGGCCCCTCCTATATTCGACCATGGTTAGTGTTCTACCCGATTTTATGAATTTAAAATAAACAATTCTCCTCACCTAAACTGATTAGATCCCGGAAGTAGGATGGTTTGAACGCTACCGGTGAAAACCTTGACAATTGAGATCTCCTTTAAATCCCGATGTGCCACAAAAGGAAAAGAACCCGGGATTAGTTTCCAAATGGCCATTCGGCTAAGGTTTCTAAAAGCCGAGAAATATTGGAATCTTAAAATCAACACTTACCTATTGTCTCCTTCAAGATTCGGCACAAGCAAACTCCACTGAAGAAAATTCGACAACTTCAGAAGGTGAGATCTTAGTGATTTCGGCTTTTTATGAAAATCCCAAAGGATGAACTGATATGGTTTTGGCTAAAAAGAAAAGTGAAAAGAGAGCAAGGAGAGGCTTGAAGATTCGGCTAACTGAAGAAAAAGAGAAGGCAGAGAGAATAGAATAGAAATTTCGGCAGAGAAAAGAGAAAAGATGAGAGTTTTAACAGCAAATTTTGGCACAATGGGAGAGAAAGAAGTTAGGGTTCAAATGCCAAAATTTGAAGAGATACTCTCCTATTTATAGGATTTTCGGCACCTACCTATTAAAAACCGAAAGTGCCATTCCTAATATCTAAAGCTTAAACAAATAATAGGGAAAATTCGGCACCTCTTTTCCTATGTAGTAGCCGAATTCTTCACCCCTCTAGGTGATGGAATTTCGGCCATCACTTAGTCTCCTAGATAGCCCCTCCTTCTTTCCCTTATCCTTATCACAACACCTATCCTGAAAAGACTTAACTGACTCTAACTCTTCCCTCCATTATCAACTTTAATTATCCACATTAAAATCCCTAAAATTTTACCTTGTTGCCGTCCCTTATAGCCCTCATTGGCTACCGAATTTTGACCTAATTTCTTGGGCTTTAAGCAACCAAAACTTGGGCCCTTCTCATGCACTAGTGACGCCACTCTCTTCCTTCCCTTCGGCCACCTAACTTTGGGCCCCAAGCCCAATTTGACATATTTAATCATAGATAACTACCTTTAATTCTTTTAATGCCCAAACATAATATTTTAACTGAGGTCTCAGCCTTTTCTTGAGCCCAATTAAACCCTTAATAGTTAAATTAACACTTTAAACATATACACACACTAAACGCATAGGCCCAAAAATTCAGGATGTTACAGTTCTACCCTCCTTAAAGAAATTTCGTCCTCGAAACTTTCAATTAACTAGTAATCATACTACCTAAGTGTCACCACTATGCTTTCACTGCGCACTCTAATTCTAAAGCCAAAATAAACACTTAGTATACTATGGTAAGATACACACCATTATTCGCATCTGGAGCGTCTCCATCCCCTTGGCGATGTACTGCATAGACCAAAGCTGGCTGCCTCGCCTCAGCATAACCTGCACCTCTACCTGATGCTCCACGACAGCGTTCATTACCAACATCGCCCCTGGCTTGTCCATGGCCCTTTGGTGGTTGTTGACCACCTTTCCTAACCTGATCAGAACCTCGTCCTGCGGGCTATGCCTGCTCCACCTGTGGACAGTCCTTAATCATATGTGCCGTGGATCCACACCTAAAGCATCCATCGATTTTTATTCTGCACTCCCCATAATGTGCATTCCCACATGAGAGACATGATCGATTCTGGCCCCTCGGAGCACGAGCTGGCCCATCAGTCCTAGGCCTTATCTGAAAATTCCTGGATGATTCTGACGACCGAAAATTCCTCTTACCTATTTCTATACTTATCCTTGTTTTGTTTCTCAGTTTGCTTAACCTCCTCATATATCTTAGCTTTATCAACCAAAATCGCAAAGTCCCTTTCTCGCTGTGGTGCTACTAATACCCTCAGCTTATCCCTTAATCCATCCTCGAACCGTACTCAACGCTCATATTCAGTTGCTACTATTCCTCGAGTATAACGGCTCAACCGCAGAAACTCCGCCTTGTATTCAGATACAGACTTACTTCCATGTACCAAGTTCAGGAATGCCTTACTCTGTGCATCCATGTTGCTAGCCCTAACATACTTTCCTTGGAATGACTCCTTAAAGAAGTCCCAATCAATTCGATCTACGGCAATACCCTCCTTCACCGTGAGCCACCATTGATAAGCCTCGTCTCGAAGAAGAACACAACCCCTTTCAACTTCTCCTCCACCGTGAAATCTAAGTCATCCATTAATTGCTCAGTTGCTTCCATCCATTACTCAGCTGTGTTAGGGGCTACTCCAGAAACTCTCCTAAACACTTCCGCCTCATTGGCTCGGAGTCGTTCAGACACAGACTTTTGAGCTCCTGAACCCGTGCCTTGTAACATCCTTAAAGTGGGCCTACGCATTTATATGATAGTCTAATATGTTAAATTGAGATTGTGAAGGTTGGGGCTGACTTTTTGATTAAATATTTGGATTAGGGTTAAAGTTAGTGCTCTGAGTAATTTAAAGTGAAATATTAGGCTTTAAAAATTTGGGTTAGGTGGCTAATAAATGGTGTTAGCTTATAATTTAAGAAGATGGTTAATTAAGTGACAAGCTGGGCTTGTGGCCCAAAGAATTAAAGTGCATTAAGTGGGCATAAGGTGGCACCATAAGGGGGGAGGAATTTGGGCCCTTGTGTGGTCGATTGGGCATTAGGAGATGGGTCAAATTCAAAGACTTAAATGGGAAGGGGTGGATGACATTAGGCTACTAATTAAGGAGCTTTATTTCTTTTATTTATGTGATAAAAGATGATAAACAAAGAGGGAGGAGTTGGCTTTAGTGAGGGCTCTTCAAAAGGGTAAGATAAGGATTGAGGTTATCAGGTGAGATGAAGGCTATCAAGAGGGAAAGAGTTGGCAGAAACTCCAACTCTATGTATGGGTATGATATGCCAAAATTGGGAGGCCAGATATCATATTTTTCATTTGGTTTTTCTCACTTTCTCATCTATTCTCCTCAACCGAAAATTCTTTCTCTTTTGTACCTCTGTTTCTTTTCAAAACCAAAAACTCTCTAGCTCTTCTCTTTTCTCCTAGATCCCTTCTGAAAGTCGAATGCTCTTAGTGCATATCATCTTTCTCTATAGACGAATCTACAAGGGAGATTTCTGTTTTCCCGAAGGTGCACTATAAGCCATATACTCCTTAGTAATCCGGTGAGTTTCGAGATTTCTACTTTTCTGTGATTCCTTTATTTTTATCAAACTCCTAATCTAAATCATTATTTCCAAGGCCTTGTCGATTATACTCTTTATTCCTAGAAGCCAATTTGGTGGAAAAAAGTTGAAGGTAAGAAGTGGTAAGTGTGGCCGAATGGCCTTCCATGATTTTTTGTGCTTTGGCCGAATACTATGTTGGGTTAGGTTGAATATGTGTAACGATTGGTTTGATATTTGGTTGATGGCCAAATGTAGGAAGGTTGGTGGTGACAATTTCTAAAGGATATTCGGGATTCAGCTAACTAGGTAAGTGTTCGTTTTAAAGGTTACATTTAACTAATGAGTTAGATCTCATCGTTATTTGGTTTAGTGATTAAGGGATTGTTATGGACTCAACTAACAGTCAAGGAGAGAAGGTTGGATCTGTAAAATCGTCACCCAAATTCAAGAAGCGATCTATTTCGGTAGTGCGAGATTGGCCAACGGGGTGTGGGCCAAAATTAAAGTCGGATCGATGGCTAAAAGTAGTTGTTTCAAGTGATAGTAACGTAGATATAGCAAAAGCCTTAGTAGGCAAATTAGATGTGTAATACTTCCCCACCGTCTAGATCTGATTAATAATAAATATATATATGTATATGTGTTCATAAGATTTACATGTTACATTAAAAAGCCAAAATCTCAGATTTAAACCACGGACCCTCAGGTTAGTAAATAATCTGACTATATGTTACAAGTAAACTGTTGTACATGTTTTAAATTATTGCGCAAGTTACATGGGTTGGGTGATGAAAGGAGGAAGTTATATGTACATGTATATGAGTAACGATTTTTACCGTGAATTACTATAGCGGCTAATGCCGTGAATCGTTATAATGAGCTTCACCATTATATGTTATAAGGGCTTCGCCAATATATGTTGATGAGCGACATGACCGCCATCTTGGAGAATGTAATTGTGGGTTGATTGTAGAAATCTCCAATGGTGTGTTGGTTGTTACGGAGGCATGTAGCGGATGGAAACCTAGGTAATTGGGTTGGGCTTTGCATATTACTTGTTATCCATGTAAATAAAATTGTTGCTATGTTGTATGAGGCCCAATCTAGTGGTGCATGAGGGTTGCACACTGAGTCTCGCGACTCACCCCCTTTGAACTAACTTTTCAGGTGACGATTAGTGCATCGGACTGGGCCGGAGTGAAGCGCAAGGTGGCCATGCAAAAGAAAGTGGATCTGAAGACAAGTTTCCCATATTAGTTTTTTTTTAAGTATTTTATGTTATGGATTTAAACTACATTGTAATAAGGCCATGGGCTATTAATTTACATTTTAGTTTTATTATGGGCCTTTATCATTTATTCTTGTTTTAATTTTTTTTCAAGGACATGTAATCTAGTTTTGGGCTTTTGCTTATTAAGGCACATTTTATGTAATTCTTGTTTGGGTTTTTTGTCAACAAGATTTATTTTACTAAAAATTTTCTTAGTGACAAACCAGATCCGGTAGTAGTGTTTGAGCCGGATTTGGGGTGTTACAAATTGGTATCGGAGCCCAGTTCAAAACTCGGCTTTGGGATTTTGGGCCCAAAATATTTTCTAAAAATAGGTTTTTAAAACATGGATTTCTCTTAGCAAATGCTTATGAGTTCAGCATGGCACCTCCATCTCCGGCCAAGTTCGCCAGGTAAGTACTCTAAACCATTGTGTGATATAAATGTGGGCTTAATGGGCTTATGGGATGTAGACTATTTAGGTTAGAACTTGATGGACTCTAGGCTTAGACAAACAAACTCTTAAAAATCCATAAGACTTAACTTCATTAAACAAAACCTGTAAACAAGACACAAGACTAAAGTGTGGTAACAAGCATATGCATGTCTATGAGTAGATCCGAAAGAGCTTAGTATTTAAGCAGTCTGAGTGACTCACCTCCTCTTCGCAGGAATCTCACTTGGTGTATAGTGATTGTTCATTTTAGCCATGACAGGGTGTGGCAATAGGCATAAGCATGTCTAGGAGTGGATTCAGGGAAAACTTGGTACTTAAGCAGTCCTAGTGACTCACCTCCTTTCCACTAGAATCCTACCTGATGCGTAGTGACTATTCACCCTAGTTACGAGTACGTGTTGACAGGCTAAAACTACAATTAAAACCCGAAAGGGACCAGCTGCCTATTTTTCTCACAAAATTTTTTAGAATATCCTTACTTTGAAAAAAATTACCTATGATTTGCGAATATACCCTGATTTACAAAGTCAATAGAATCTTTCCATAGAAAACAAAAACAACAACAACAACAACAACAACAACATCATCAAAATATCCTTAAATTATAAAATTACCAAATTACCCCTGAGTTGTAAATGACCAAAACACCCTTAATTTGCAAACGACCAGAATACCAATGATTGGCAGAATTAATAAAATAACCCCAAATTTTATAAATTACCAAAATAACCCTAGATTTGTAAAATTACTAAAATACCCCCAGACTTACAAAATTACCAACATACCCCCTCCCAAATTTGTAAAATTATCGATATACCCTCAAATTGGAAAAATTACTGAAATACCCTTGAGTTGGAAAATTACCAAAATACCCTTATTTCACCAAATCACCTGAAACCTTATTTTGGAAAAATTACGAAAATACCCCTATAGGATAAAATTATGAAAATACCCCTGGGTAGCGAAATGATGAAAATACCCTTAAGTAATGAATGTTACTTGTATGAATGTTGTGTATGCATAATTCCTAGAATAGGAAGACTGAAAACTGTAGATGGGTTCGAATTCGAAAAAAATCACTTTAAACTATGTTTTATAAGATTATTCAGGGATAATTAGTGAAACAATTAATGACTCATAATATTATTAAATCAGATAAACGCGAACTAGAAGAATGAGAATAAGAGGTCGAGGACGTCCACCACGTGGACGCGGTAGAGGTAGAATGACCATGCCGAAACTCGTAGGATCGGGTCATGGGTCCGAAAGTAAGATACCGGTTCTACCAGCTATTGAGGTAGAATTCCAAGACCAGACAGGTGGAGAGGACATGGTGTCTCAGGCCGTCTCGAGGGTTTTGGAAAGAGTGGTGAAATTTGGTATGGGCGGAGGAGCCCAAAATCAGGCTCGAAAGCTTGAGGAGCAATGGTGCCGAAGTATTTAGGGGAGTCTCTGGCGTATCCCCAAGTTCTGCTGAATATTGGTTGGAGGCAGTGGAACGTATAATGGATGACCTAGACTTCACGGTGGAGGAAAAGCTGAAGGAGGTCGTGTCTCTTCTTCGAGACAAGGCCTACCAATGGTGACTCACAGTGAAAGAGGGTATGGCCGCGCACCTGATTGACTGGGATTCCTTTAAGGAGTCGTTCTAGGGAAAGTACATTGGGGCTAGTTATATGAATGCTCAAAGAAAAGCATTCCTGAATTTGGTGCAGGGGAGTAAGTCTGTGGCTGAGTATGAGGCTGAGTTTCTATGCCTGAGTTGTTACGCTCGAGGAATGGTAGCAACAGAGTATGAACGATGCGTTCGGTTAGAGGATGGGCTAAGAAATGAGCTAAGGGTTTTGATCGTGCCACAACGAGAGAGAATTTTCACGGTTCTAGTAGATAAAGTTAATAGCTGAGGAAGTGAAACGGGTGGAGAAACAAGAGAAGGATAAGGATCGAGGTGAGTAAGAGGAGTTTTGGACCCTCCGAGTAATGAAAATTTTCAAAAGAGGACTAGGATGATGGGCCACTTGTGCTCCATCGGGCGAGTCAAGCTCGTTTCTATATGTGGGAGAACCCATTATGGGGAGTCAGAGTAAAAAAGCGGTAGATGCTTTAGGTGTAGATCCACGAACATCGATGAGGGACTGTCTCGATGGATCGTGGGCGACTAACCGGTCGAGGTTCGATCGGACTAGGAGGGTGATCACTTGGACCAAGGGTAGAGGTGCACTAGAGGAAGAAATAGACCGGTCGGGTCGTGGAGCATCCGATAGAGGTACAGTAATCTGGATGTAAGGCAGCCAGGTTTAGTTTATGCTCTCACCGAAGGGAGGACTGACGCACGGATGTTATAACTCAGACGTTTCTTATCACTAATAACCCTTTTCTTGCTTTAATTGATATTGGATCAACTCATTCCTATGTTGCATGCTCAGTATCTGAGACTCAAAGTATAGATTATGAGATAACCACTAGGAAAATAACTGTGGTTAGTCCCCTAAGACAATCTAGGGTAGTGGACAAGCTGTTTAGGGAAGTACCTTTAGAGACTCAAGGGGTAGTGTTCCCGGTAGACTTGATGGAATTACCATTTGAAGAGTTTGACCTTATCTTGGGAATGGATTGGTTAACTAAGCATCGTGCCAAATTGGACTATGAGAACAAGCGTATGATGTTGGGTACCCTGGAAGGCGGGGAAGTGGTTGTGTTAGGAGAAAGGAGGAATTACTTGTCCAACGTGATATCCTCCTTAAAAGCAATTAAGATGATTAGAAAGGGATGTAGTGCATATCTGGCTTTTATTAGTGCATTAGATGCTAAGGAGGTGACTGTTAATGAGGTCCGAACAGTCAAAGAGTTCTCGGATGTTTTTTCAGAGGAATTACCAAGATTACCCCCCGGATCGCGAGGTGGAATTTGGAATAGGCCTACTTCCGGGTACAGCTCTAGTATCTATTGCTCCTTATAGAATGGCGCCAAAGGAATTGGTGGAGCTCAAGGCTTAGATTCACGAACTATTGGATCGTGGATTTATTCGATCGAGTGTGTCTCCATGGGGGGCACCAGTCTTGTTTGTGAAGAAGAAGGACAGATCCATGCGTATGTGCGTGGACTATCGTCAATTGAACAAGTTGACGATAAAAAATAAGTACCCATTACCGAGGATCGACGACCTGTTCGATCAGCTCAAAGGAGCATCGGTCTTTTCTAAGATTAACTTAAGGTCTGGATACCATCAATTAAAAGTTAAAGAAGGGGACATTCATAAGACGGTGTTTCGACTCGATGCACGGTATTATGAGTTCTTGGTAATACCGTTCGGGTTGACGAACGCACCAGCAGGTTTTATAGATATGATGAACCGGGTGTTTCAGCCATATCTCGATCGGCTCGTGGTGGTGTTCATCGATGATATCCTGGTTTACTCTAAGTCAGAGGAGGAGCATGACGACATCTTCGCGTGGTGTTGCAAACTCTAAGGGAGAAGCAGCTGTTTGCAAAGCTCAGTAAGTGTGAGTTCTGGCTAAAGGAAGTAACTTTCTTAGGACATGTGGTTTCGACCGAGGGAATCAGGGTGGGCCCTCGAAAGATAGAGGTCAGATTGGATTGGAAACCACCAAAGTCTGTGGCGAGGTTCGAGTTTCTTAGGTTTGGCAGGGTATTACCGAAGGTTCTTTGAAGGGTTTTCTCTAATAGCGGCTCCTCTGACTAAGTTGTTGAGGAAGGGAGTATTATTCATATGGACCGATAAACAGCAAGAGAGCTTTGAGAAGTTGAAGAGAATCCTGACAGAAGCGCCAGTATTAATTCAAATAGGAGGCGAGAAAGGAATTTATCGCTCATCGTGATCGTCGCATTACAGGTTTAGGTTGTGTGCTGATGCAAGAAGGAAAGGTGGTAGTGTATGCGTCTCGACAATATAGACCACATGAGTTGAACTACCCTACGCATGACTTGGAGTTGGCGGCGGTAGTATTTTTCTTAAAGATTTGGAGGCATTTCTTATACGGGGAGAAGTCGGTAATATACATCGACCATAAAAGTCTGAAGTACCTTTTTACCCAGAAGGAGCTGAATTTGAGACAACGTAGGTGGATCGAGCTCCTGAAGGATTATGATTGCTCGATCGAATATCACCCTGGTAAGGCGAATGTGGTAGCAGATGCGTTAAGCCACAAGGTAGTATTGGAGTTAAGAGCCATGTTTGCTCATTTGAGTTTATTCGATGATGGGAGTTTCCTGGATGAGTTGCAAGTAAAGCCAACATGGGTAAGTCAGGTTAAGGATAAGTAGTTAGGAGATAAAGAATTGAGTGCTCAACTTTTACAAGTGAGGGATGGTGAAATGGAGGACTATAGTCTGAACAAGGATGGAGTTCTGAGTTATCGTGGGAAGATTTGCATGCCTAAGGATGATGAGCTAAGACAGAGGATTCTTCGAAAATCGCATAGTAGCCCTTATGCTATGCATCCTGGAGGAGTCAAGATGTATCGTGATTTGCGATAGCAATTTTGGTGGCCAGGTCTGAAGAAAGAGGTAACAGAAGTCGTAGGAAAATGTTTGACGTGTCAGCAGGTCAAAGCTAAACACCAAGTGCCATCGAGGTTGTTGCAGCCCGTGAAGATTCCTCAATGGAAATGGGAGAGAATCACGATGGATTTTGTTAGTGGCTTACCCTTACACCCACTAAGAAGGATTCAATTTGGGTGATTGTTGACCGATCGACAAAGTCCGCTCACTTCATACCGGTTCGGTGGACTTTTCTTTACAAAAGTGGCTAAATTGTATGTGGTCGAGGTTGTAAGATTGCATGGTGTGCCGTGTTGATCATATCGATAGGGACCCTAGGTTCACGTCCACGATTTTGGAAGGCTCTTCATCAAGCAATGGGAACAAGGCTAGACTTTAGTATCGTTTTCACCCGGTGATGGATGGTCACGAGAGGTAATTCAAATCTTGGAAGATATGCTAAGGGGTTGCATCATCGACTTTCGGAGGCCATTGGGAAGAGTATTTGCCCTTGGCAAAATTTGCATATAATTATAGTTATCAAGCTAGCATTCAGATGGTGCCTTATGAAGCGTTATATGGAAGGGGATGTCGTACTCCAACATGTTGGACGGAGTTGGGTGAACGTAAGGTGTTAGGTCCAGAATTAGTTTCAAAAATTGAGGAGAAAGTGAAGTTAATACGGGCTCGGCTAAAGGAAGCGTCAGATCGACAGAAGTCTTACGCAGATCTAAAACGGAAAGAGGTGGAATTCACGGTAGGTGATCAAGTCTTCTTGAAGGTGTCTCTGTGGAAGAAGATAATGAGGTTTGGTTGAAAGGGGAAGTTAAGTCCACGGTTTATTGGGCCTTACCGGGTACTAGAACGTGTGGGCCCAGTGGCTTATCGGTTGGAGTTGCCTTCAGAGTTGGAGTAGATACATGACGTGTTTCATGTCTCGATGCTGAGACGTTATCGATCTGACCCATCGCATGTAGTGCCGGTAAAAGAGATAGAAGTAAGGCCGACTTGTCCTTTGAGGAGGAACCCGTACAAATTCTAGATCGAGATGTGAAAGTATTGAGAAGGAAGTCTGTTCCGTTGGTTAAAGTTTTGTGGCAGAATCACGGCGCAGAAGAGGCGACGTGGGAGCCAGAGGATGTTATACGCCAGCAGTATCCCCATCTTTTCTGACCAGGTAAATTTCGAGGCCGAAATTTATTTTAAGGGGGTAGAACTGTAACATCCTTAAAGTGGGCCTACGCATTTATATGATAGTCTAATATGTTAAATTGAGATTGTAAAGGTTAAATGACTTTTGATTAAATATTTAGATTAGGGTTAAAGTTAGTGCTCTGGGTAATTTAAAGTGAAATATTGGGCTTTAAAAATTTGGGTTAGGTGGCTAATAAATGGTGTTAGCTTATAATTTAAGAAGATGGTTAATTAAGTGACAAGCTGGGCTTGTGGCCCAAAGAATTAAAGTGCATTAAGTGGGCATAAGGTGGCACCATAAGGGGGGAGGAATTTGGGCCCTTGTGTGGCCGATTGGGCATTAGGAGATGGGTCAAATTCAACACTTAAATGGGAAGAGGGGTGGACGACATTAGGCTACTAATTAAGGAGCTTTATTTCTTTTATTTAAGTGATAAAAGATGATAAACAAGGAGGGAGGAGTTGGCTTTAGTGAGGGCTCTTCAAAAGGATAAGATAAGGATTGAGGTTATCAGGTGAGATGAAGGCTATCACGAGGGAAAGAGTTGGCAGAAACTCTAACTCTATGTATGGGTATGATATGCCGAAATTGGGAGGCTAGATATCATCTTCTTCATTTGGTTTTTCTCACTTTCTCATCTATTCTCTTCAACCAAAAATTCTTTCTCTTTTGTACCTCTGTTTCTTGTCAAAACCAAAAACTCTCTAGCTCTTCTCTTTTATTCAAGATCCTTTCTGAAAGCTGAATGCTCTTAGTGCATATCATCTTTCTCTATAGCCGAATCTACAAGGGAGATTTTTGTTTTCCCGAAGGTGCACTATAAGCCGTATACTCCTTAGTAATCCGGTGAGTTTCAGGGTTTCTCATTTTCTGTGATTCCTTTATTTTTATCAAACTCCTAATCTAAATCATTATTTCCAAGGCCTTGTCGATTATACTCTTTATTCCTAGAAGCCGATTTGGTGGAAAAAAATCTAAGGTAAGAAGTGGTAAGTGTGGCCGAATGGCCTTCCATGATTTTCTGTGCTTTGGTGAATACTATGTGGGGTTAGGTTGAATGTGTGTAACGATTGGCTTGATATTTGGTTGATGGTCGAATGTAGGAAGGTTGGTGGTGACAATTTCTAAAGGATATTCAAGATTCGGCTAACTAGGTAAGTGTTTGTTTTAAAGGTTACATTTAACTAATGAGTTAGATCTCATCGTTATTTGGTTTAGTGATTAAGGGATTGTTATGGACTCAACTAATAGTCAAGCAGAGAAGGTTTGATTTATAAAACCGTCGCCCAAATTCAAGAAGCGATCTGTTTCGGAAGTGCGAGATTGGCCAATGGGGTGTGGGCCAAAATCAAAGTCAGATCGTGGGCCAATAGTAGTTGTTTCAAGTGATAGTAACGTAGATATAGCAAAAGCCTTAGTACGCAAATCATGTGTGTAATACTTCCCCACCGTCTAGATCTGATTAATTATAAATATATATATGTATATGTCTTCATAAGATTTACATGTTACATTAAAAAGCCGAAATCTTAGATTTAAACGACGGACCCTTAGGTTAGTAAATAATCTGACTATATGTTACAAGTAAACTGTTGTACATGTTTTAAATTATTGTGCATGTTGCATGGGTTGGGTGATGAAAGGAGGAAGTTATATGTACATGTATATGAGTAACGATTTTTACCGTGAATTATCAGAATGGACTAATGCCGTGAATCGTTATACGGCTTGCCATTATATGTTATAAGGGCTTTGGCCAATATATGTTGATGAGCAAACATGACCGCCATCTTGGAGAATAGCGTGTGGGTTGATTGTAGAAATCCCCAATGGTGTGTTGGTTGGTACAGGCGCGTAGCGGATGGAAACCTAGCCAATTGGGTTGGGCTTTGCACATTACTTGTTATCCATGTAAATGAAATTGTTGCTATGTTGTATGAGGCCCAAATCTAGTGGTGCATGAGGGTTGCACACTGAGTCTCGCGACTCACCCCCTTTGAACTAACCTTTCAGGTGACGATTAATGCATCGGACCGGGCCAGAGTGAAGCACAATGTGGCCATGCAAAAGAAGGTGGATCCGGCGACAAGTTTCCCATATTAGTTTTTTTTTAAGTATTTTATGTTATAGATTTAAACTACATTGTCATAAGGCCATGGGCCATTAGTTTACATTTTAGTTTTATTATGGGCCTTTATCATTTATTCCTGTTTTAATTTTTTTTTCAAGGACATGTAATCTAGTTTTGGGCTTTTGCTTATTAAGGCACATTTTATGTAATTCTTGTTTGGGCTTTTTGTCAACACGATTTGTTTTACTAAAAATTTTCTTAGTGACAAACCAGATCCGGTAGTAGTGTTTGGGCCAGGTTTGGGGTGTTACAAATTGGTATCAGAGCCCGATTCAAAACTCGGCTTTGGGATTTTGGTTGTTGTCATGTTGTGTGAGTTATTATTTTTTTTCCAAGGAAAAATTTTGTTGATTTTGTAAATCGGGGTATATTTGCAAATCTTGGTATATATATTTTTTTATTTTTTTCAAAATAAGAGTATTTTAGCAATTTTGTAAAAACAAGGTGGCTGGTCCTTTTCGAGTTTTAATTATAGGGTTTAGCCTGTCAACAAGTACTCATGATTAGGGTGAACGGTCACTATACACCAGGTAAGATTCCAGCAAAGAGAGGTGAGTCGCTAGGACTGCTTAAATAACAAGCTCTCCCTGAATCCACTCCTAGACATGCGTATGTCTATTGCCACACCCTAGTCTTGCGACTCGTTCACGGGTTTGTTTAGTGAGTTTAAATCTTATGAGATTTAAGAAGTAGTTTAAGCTAAGCCTAAGGTCCATCAGATTCTAACTAAAGTAATCTACATCCCATAAGCCCATCAAGCCCACATATATATATATATATATCATACAATGGTTCAGAATACTTACAGCGGACTTGGTAGGAGATGCAGTGCCATGCTTAAAAAACCCATCCTGTAACATTTATAAAACATGCATACTTCGAAAACCTATTTTTAGAAAACGTTTTGAGCCCAAAAACCCCAGAGCCGGGTTTTAAATCGGGCTCTGATACCAATTTGTAACAACCCAAATCTGGCCTAAACACTATAGCCAAATCTAGCATGTCACTAAAAAAAATTCTGTAAAAGATGTCGAAATTTTCGAGAAATATTTTTTTTCCTTGTATTCAATCTTTTGTTCGGAAGAACTTAATAACGTGATAAGTTTAACTAAGTTATAAATTGCTTTTGTTATTTTATGAATTAAAAACTAAAATCTTAATATATGCCCTAGTTTAATTAAAGTTTAAGTGCTCGGCGATAATGAAAGCCCAAAATAAAACCCAAAACAGAGTATAATAGTCTAGTGGCCCATGGCCTTATTACAACGAGATTTAAAACCCATTCAATAAAAATACAAACAAATAGATTGGAGTCTTTTTGCTGAATCCAAATGTTCTTTTGCATGGCCACATTGCTCTCCTCTCCATCCCGGTCTGTTGCACTAGGTGCTTTTTAAGTTAACTTGAGTCATGAAACTCGAGCAGTGTAACCCTCGCACCATTAGATTGGGCCTTAGCCTCACGATCAAAATATAAAACATAATATAGCAGATAACATACATAAAACCCAATCGAATCCTAGGTTTCCATCCGCTGCATGCCACCTTTACCTGCCGATCAAACCATTGGGGATTTCTACAATCAACCCACATCGCTACACACCATTGATGGCGGTCATGTTTCATTAAATCGCTCATCGTCAAGTTGTGACATAGTCACTAAGTTGAAATGACATAAGCCACCGAAATGAGTTGTGACAGAGTCACCAGTGAAATGGCATAAGCCACCGAAATAGAGTACTTCCCTTTTCATCAATTACCCAACCCCAAGCATATAGAGAAATCGATATACAGAGCATTTAACTGAAGAAGGACAGAAATCACTAACCTGATGATTAGCCTTTACCCTCCTCAGGTTTTCAATCATAATGCCGGGATTTCAGCATTTAACAGAGTATAGCAGATTTATACATACATACATATATATATATATTAGCTCTCAATCTAATAGTGTGAAAGGTTACACACCTGGTTATTGTCGATACCCTTGCTAAACCGATCTACAACTTTGCTCAAAAAGCTAGAAAGATGTGAAAATAGGGCCCCTCCTATATTCGCCATGGTTAGTGTTCTACCTGATTTTATGAATTTAAAATAAACAATTCTCCTCACCTAAATTTATTAGATCCCGGAAGTAGGATGGTTTGAACACTACTGGTGAAAACCTTAACGATTGAGATCTCCTTTAAATCCCGATGTGCCGCAAAATAAAAAGAACCCGGGATTAGTTTCCAAATGGCAATTCGGCTAAGGTTTCTAAAAGCTAGAGAAATATTGGAATCTCAAAATCGACACTTACCTATTATCTCCTTCAAGATTCGGCACAAGCAAACTCCACTGAAGAAAATTCGGCAACTTCAGAAGGTGAGATCTTAGTGATTTTGGCTTTTTATGAAAATCTCAGAAGGATGAACTGATATGGTTGCAGCTAAAAAGAAAAGTGAAAAGAGAGCAAGGAGAGGCTTGAAGATTCAGCTAACTGAAGAAAAAGAGAAGGGAGAGAGAATAGAGTAGAAATTTTGGCAGGGAAAATAGAAAAGATGAGAGCTTTAACAGCAAATTTTGGAACAATGGGAGAGAAAGAAGTTAGGGTTCAAATGCCAAAATTTGAAGAGATACTCTCCTATTTATAGGACTTTCGGCACCTACCTATTAAAAATCGAAAGTGCCCTTCCTAATATCTAAAGCTTAAGCAAATAATAGGGAAAATTCAGCACCCTTTTTTCAATGTAGTAGCCGAATTCTTCACCCCTCTTGGTGATGGAATTTTGCCCATCACTTAGTCTCCTAGATAGCCCCTCCTTCTTTCCCTTATCCTTATCACAACACCTATCCTGAAAAGACTTAACTGACTCTAACTCTTCCCTCCATTATCAGCTTTAATTATCCACATTAAAATCCCTAAAATTTTTCCTTGTTGCCGTCCCCTATAGCCCTCATTGGCTGCCAAATTTTGACCTAATTTCTTGGGCTTTATGCAACCAAAACTTGGACCCTTCTCATGCACTAGTGGCGCCACTCTCTTCCTTCCTTTCGGTGCCACCTAACTTTGGGCCCTAAGCCCAATTTGACATATTTAATCATAGATAACTACCTTTAATTCTTTTAATGCCCAAACAGAATATTTTAACTGAGGTCTCAGCCTTTTCCTGAGCCCAATTAGACCCTTAAGAGTTAAATTAACACTTTAAACATATACACACACTAAATGCATAGGCCCAAAAATTCTAGATGTTACAACACTTTTTATCCATTAAACACATACAAAACCAAGTAACTAGTAAATCAATTAAAATGAAATTTATTACTTCTCTACTTAACCCAAACAATTAAACAAACAAAAAGCAAAAGAGGGAAGACATTACATTAAAGATGAGATCTTTGTTATTAGAGATGAGAGCCAATGGGTATCCTCAAAAGAATGCAAAATTGCTATTGGACCATACCATTCAATTAGAATAATAGGCTGGCTAAATAAGACACCGTTTTGAGTTTTGTATCAACCAGGACCATCAAGCTGTCGTCAAGCACCAAAATATCAACAAAAAAAAAAAGAGTGAATCAGAGGTCATTTCTGCACCTTTTAAAGTATATTTACGAGCAATCTCAGCACTTCAAACTTTGAAGAAAATTAGAGGTCATTTCCTTCATGCACAAAAAATCGAAATGAAAATAAAGCAGTAGCCTAGACCCTAAAGTTAAGAGTGAACATAAAACATGATTGAAAACCAACGAAATGAAAAACAAAAGTATGTGACGATGTGTAATAGAATATATTCAAGAATAAAAATAATAGCCTGAATTTCCAGCGGCGGCATGTAACAAAAGATGCGACGGTGGAGATTTCGCAAAATAGGGATTTCGATTAGAAGGGAAAATGGGGATTTCGATCAGAAGAGATTTTGGACTGGATTTCGATCTGAAGAGATTTGGAAAAATAGGGATTGTAAAATTTGGGGAAGAACTTGAAGGAATTTGGGAATTCTGGAATCGGGGAATGTAAAGGTAATTTTGGAATCTGATTTGGGGAAAGTAAAGGTAATTCGGGCCAAAAAACGACGTCGTTTGAGCTGAGATAAATAAATTTTGCGGTGCTTTTCAAAACACCACTAATAACAAATCAGAAAAATGGCACCGTTTTGTAAACACTTGATATATATTAGCGGCGTTTTTTGCTAAAACGCCGGTAAAACACAACCTTTTGCGGCGTTTTGATGAAAAAGACACTAAACATTCAAAGAAAAACGACGCCTGCTCACATCATTTTCATATATTATTGGCGTTTTTATGAAAAACGCCACTATTGCTAACTTATTAGTATTGTTTTTATTTATTAGATTTATTATTTAATAAATAAATTTCATGTTATAAAATTGAAAATAGGTATTCATTTATTTATAAATATTTTTAGTTTTTATATATTTTAGAAAATTAAACATTCAAATATATATATTTCAAAGTTTTTAGGTTTTAAATTTTTGTATTTTTAAGAATAAAGATTAAATTAATGTAATGTGAAAAGTTATGGGTTAAATTTGTTGAATTTTTCAATTAAGATTAAATTGATAGAATCGCAAACATTAACTTTAATTAAATTTCGATCGTGTTTAGTGCGTCAAATAGAGAATAGTTAGGTAATTATTTTTATAATTTTTGATTTATTATAATTTATTTATTACAAGAAAATTAAATTTTATGATTTATTATAATTTCTAATTATAATAAACTTTTTAATCAATATTAAGTGCTTCCACTAATTATTATAAACATAAGATTTTACATTAATATCTACATGTATACACATCAATATATATCCCTATGAAATAAATTTTCAAGGTTTAGAGTTTTTAGGGTTTAATATTTTGGGGTTTAATGGTTAATGGTTTATTGTTTATAGTTTGGGGGTTTATCGTTGAGTATTTAGAGTTATGGTTTAGGGTTTAAAATTTAGATCCATGGTTTAGAGTTTAGAGTTTAGACTATTTAAGGTTTAGAGTTTAGAGTTTAGGGTTTAGGGTTTAGGGTTTAGGGATAAACAGATGCACATTCAGATTTTGTTAGGGGCTGAAATTAATTTGTAAGTAAATTAATTTGTAAGTAAAAAAAGCAATCTCACCAATTTTATAGCATATATTTTTATAATTTTTTAATGATTAAATCAAATTTGATATTCTGTCTTCATTCGATAAACCCTAAACCCTAAACTTGTGAACCTTAAACCATACACCCACAAACCTACAAACCCATAAACTTAAGCCATAACCTTAATCCTAAGACTAACCGTAAACCATAAACTCTAAACACTAAATCTTGAAATGCTGAACTCAAAACCCTAATCAGCCCATACAAACCACTATACCCTTAACTACAACCTTAAACCCTAAATTATTTAGATAAATTTTGAATATTATATATTCTTTCAATATTTTAGGAAATTTAAATAACATTTTCAATTTACTAATTAATTTTGTTTCTCTACAGGTGCATGGGTTACCAATTTTTTTAATTTTAATATATATAAAGCTTATCTATTATCTCTAAAATAATTTAAACTATAATTATAATTTTAATATATATATAAGAAATTAAATAATTTAAACTAATATATATATATATGTATAAAGCTTGTTTTCTTGAGTGGCTAAACCCTAAATATAAATTTTATAAGGGACAAAAGTAATTAAAATAGAATATTAATGCTTACATAGACCCTAAAATAAATCAATTTTTTATTAATAACCCTAACCCCTAAAGCCTAATAGCCAACCCTTAAAATCATAACCCTTAAATTAATTATTTTTGCGGCGTTTTTTAAAAAAACGCGGCTAATGACATACTTTTTGCGGCGTTTATGTGGCGTTTAACAACAAACACCACTAATTCTCGATCTAGCAACTATAGCTCAACTACAAAATGTCGTCGTATTGATTAACATTTTTACGGCGTTTTTGGCGAAGCGCCACTAATACTCTTCATTTAGCGGCGTTTTTACAAAAGCGCCGCTAATGCTCAGATCTTTTGTAATATCCTGAAATTGGGCTTATGCATTATTGTTAAAATGTGTGAAATAGCATGTCATTGTGAGTTTGAATGTGTATTTATGAATGTTTGTGAACTTAAGAATAATAGGAAAATACTTTAGAAAATATTAAGTTTTAAGTTTTAAGAGGAAGCTAGGTTGATAGGGCCTTAAGAGAAAATGTAGGGAAAATATGACACACAAACGGGCTTGGAAAAGTGGCTTGGAGGTGCCACTTAGGGCCTCTGGAAATGACGCCATGGGCTATGAGGAAGGACGTAGGATCGAGTCAAAAGGGAAGCAAATAAAAGTTTTATTTTTGCTACAAGGTAGATAGTGTTGGACGGCATTAAGGTACTAAAGGGAGGAGTTTTATCCTTTTTAAAATTCGGCTAGATAAGGGGACAAATAATGGATTAATTGTATTATTTTTTTTAAATAAAGGGATAAGAAGAAAAATAAGGGATTTGATGAGAAAAGGGGGAGTTGGCCGAATAGGGGACTCTTGGGGGGTAGTAATTTCGGTTGAAAGGGGAAAATAAGGCCATTCATCATTCTTTCTTTCTTCTCTTACCTTTGCCGAATTCTCTAGTGCATCTCCTCTTCTCCTCTTATTTTTCTAAAGCCGAAATACCCTAGTGATAGCCGAAACTTTAACCATCTCTATTGCCGAAAGTGATCAACTTATTCTCTTCTTTTCATAATCTTCCAAAAGCCGAAAATAAGTCCCTTCTAGCCTTAGTCGAAATTCCTTTGAGGAGTTAAGCAAAGGTGTCATCAACTTGGTGACTAAGGGTAAGGTCAAGTTTGATTTCCATTCTATTTCTTTTAGGCTCGTCAAACTCGTGAACTAATCCTCGTATTGTTTTATGGTCAAACTATGAAGGGTCATTCGGATTTTGGCCTATTGTCAATTTCTAGGAGGAAGATCTTCAGTTTCAAGGATTTAAGGTAAGTCATGTATTCACCAAAGGCCATTGAACATGTTTAAGTGTTTGGAATCGGATCTAACATATGTGTATAGGGATTTCGACATCTCCATAGTCAAGTGGTGTTTTCGGATTTGAGAATCGTAAGGTAAGTGTATTTACACATTCGCCAAGGCCTAGTTTGGTATCTAGATCTATTTCTTATTTGTTTAAAAAGCCGAAACTAACTAGTTCAATGGTTAAGGGTATAGCCGATTGCAATAAAGAAGCATCATAAAGTTTTGGGATTTGTTTGAGAAACAAATCTGCAGCAAGCTATTGAGATCTAAATCAGTAGATCGGGTTTTCGGGATTTAAGTAAACCGCTAAGTGTATCAGGTGTGTACCCCACACTATCTTTTAATAAGATTTATGGCAATATTTAATATGAGCATGTTTATAAGAATGTGAATATGGCTAAAGTACCATGCTATGGTACAAAGTACTCAGGTACGTTTTCCTACTCTTACTAGGATTATGATAAATATCTGTTTTGACACATATATGAAACTATAAGAATGTGAATTAAGAATTTGGCATGTTTTGTATGACATGGGCATACGGGTCATTGTGAAAGGGGAAGTGAAAGTGGTGGTAATACCACGATATCTGAATGTGGTGACTTCGATCACAATTATTTTAATCTGGTGGCTATGCCACGAATTTTATAAGGGCGATGAGCCCGTCGACTGCAGCGATTGCCTTCGACGGTGTGTAGCGGATGGAGGGTTGACTTAGTAGTCCCCACGGTGTGCCGGATGGTACGGGTGATGTGTAGCAGATGTCATATAGGTTTGGGTTCAGTTGCATCATTATTTCACATCATTATATGAATATGTATGTGATATGAGAATGTATGCCCAATTGTTAAATTTTAGTGTTGGTTACACATTGAGTCTGTTTGACTCACCCGTTGGGAACATTTTCTTCCAGTGACGATCGGTGATGGGCCGGTCGGTAGGAGCTTAGTGGAGGCCATGTGCGCCTTCAGATTTTACTTTGTTTTGACCTGTTTTTATTTTAAGTACTTTGAATTTATGTTTGGGAATTATTTGATGTAATAAGGCCATAGTTGAATTGTTTTATTTTACTTCCATTTATCATGCTACAAAATATTTTTTTAAAGACTAAGTAAATTTATCATAAATTAAACTCTAAATGTTTTGTCACCTAAAATCAAGGGATTTCAAGTATAAAATTAACTTGTTTCCAACTCGAGCCCAACCCAAAACAATCTTTCTTTCAAAACACACCATTTTTCCAAAGTCACAAAAGAATTTTGAACCGGATTACAACGAGAAGCATACCAGATCCGGTCAAGGCTCATGGGCTGGGTTTGGGGTGTTTAGCTTAGTATCGAGCCAGCTTTTGAACTCTCGGCCTTGGGTTTAAGGCCCAAAACGTTTTCAAAGTTAAGCCCAAAGGAATTTTATGAATTTAGCAGGTTTTTTCTGGCATGGCACACTAAGTCTCCGACCCGAAGTCCACCAGGTAAGTGCCCCTATCTCTTGTGTGATTTATGATATGAATTGTAGAAGGGTAGAAAGGGAACGTAGATTAGCATGATAAGTATTCGAACCCTAAGACTAGGTTACCCCCAACAAATTTCATAAAATTCTAAATGCCTAAATAAACAAACACCTGACTAAGTCACGAGTTAGGGTGTGGCAATCATGGTGCGCATGTCAGGATTGGTTTCGTGGGAGCTTGGTATTTAAGCGCCCACGTGACTCACCTCCTCTCCACTCGAATCCTACAGTGCGTAGCTTCGGTTCACCCTAACCAAGAGGACTTATTCACTGCTAAACCCTTAACTAAAACCCGAAAGGAACTAGCAGTATTTTTATAGAAACCCTAGTTTTAAAATTACTAAATTACCCTTTTGATTTGTAAAAGCTATTCTATAAAATTTTTCTGACATATTTTTTTAAAAAAATTACAAAAATACTCCTAGTGGTAAGATTACCAAAATGCCCTTGGTTTATAAAATACTCATATTACCCACAGTTCTTATTAAAATTTCATTACTTTGTTCAAAAACCCTAAATTTACAAAATATCAAAATACCTTGATTTTGGAAAAATTACGAAATTACCCCTAACCTGCAAATTACTGAAATGCCCCCGTGTTACGAAATTACCAGAATGATCCCCGATCTTCAAAAAAAATTTTCTGCAACAACACTGATTTGGAAAACAAATTCTCAAAAACAACCCCCAAGTTTTGTAAATTTCAAAATACCCTTGATTTATTAAGATTTACAAATTTACCCGGGTTAATTACCAAAATACCCTCAGATTTCAAAATTTCCAAAATACCCCTGGGAATGCAAAATTACCAGAATACCCTTATTGACAAAATCACCAAGGAACCTTATTTTGACAAATTATGAAAATACCCCTGTAGGACAAATTATAAAAATACCCCTAGGATAGGAACAGACAAAAAAATGTTCGAAGGGTGGGAGATACTAAGAAATGGATGTGTTTTCTTTAAATTAGGATAGAAGACTTGAAACTTTGAATGATCGAAAGAACCCCTATTAAACTTCCCGCCATAAAACTTCTTTGTGGATAATCGATGGAATAAAGGCTAATTCATAAAATTTCTTAAACCAGTTAAAGCGCGATCGTAGAAATAAGCTCTAGGGGCGTGGTCGCAATGTACGAGGATGCGGTCGAGGTAGAATAACCATGTCGTAACCCGTTAGATCGGGTCAAGAATCGAGAATGAGGTACCACCGCCACCACCACCACCAAATTGTTGGTGTTGAGCAACAATATCGACGGGAGAAGATCTTTGATCGCAGTCAGTCTCGTGAGTTCTTGAAATGGTGGCTAGTCTTTGGAGGGAATTTGAGAGCTTAAAGTCAGAATGAGCGACTTGAGCCAAAGGAGCTGAAGTGTTACGTGGAGTATCCGTGTGGCACCCAAGATCTGTTGAATATTGGTTGGAGGCAACCGAGCGCATTATGGATGAGCTCGATCTGACCCTTGAGGAGAAGTTGAAGGGAATGGTGGCACTGCTACGCGATGAAGCGTATCAATGGTGGTTAACAGTTTGGGATGGTGCCACCGCTGAGGATCTAACCTGGAAATATGTTAAGACAATGTATCAGAAGAAGTATGTGGGAACTAGATATATTGATGAGCAGAGGAAGGCATTCTTGGGGCTGGTTCAAGGGAATAAGTCTGTAGCAGAGTACAAAGCTGAGTTTCTGAGACTGAGCCGGTATGCTCGAGGAGTGGTGGCAACCGAGCATGAGTGATGTGTCCGATTTGAGGACAGACTAAGGGATGACCTAAGGTTGTTGATAGCCCCACACCAGGAGTAGGAGTTTACCGCATTAGTAGAAAAGGATAAGGTGGTCGAGGGAATTAAGGACTCTGTAAGGTAGAACTCGGATCGGAATAGAAATAAGAGAGGTTTTGGGTCGTCTGGATCAGCTGGAAGTGTTCAAAAAAGGCCTAGGGTTGATGGGCCGCGAGGTCAGTAAACTGGTACTGGAGGGAAATATCGTACTTGTGAGCAGTGTAGGAAGAAACACTTAGGCCAATACTGGAAGAAGATAGGTAGATGTTTCAAATGTGGGTCAAAGGACCATATGATTAAGGACTGCCCGATGAGACCAGATAGGAATCGACCAATAGCTTAGAATGTTAATTAGACTGATAGAGGTGGACAAGAATTTCGGCGGGGTCGTGGTCGAATAACGAGAGAAATGGTGCCGATAGAGGACGTGGAACACCGGCCGATGTCTCTATCTTGAGGCAAGGCAAATGAAGTTTGGTTTATGCGGTTCACCGGAGGGAGGATGGAGATGCGCCGGACGTCATAACCGATACGTTTCTTGTATTTGGAAAGCCTTATTATGCTTTGATTGATGTGGGCTCGACCCATTCTTATGTTGCATATAGAGTAGTTGAAACTCTAGACATAGCCTCTGAACTTTCGGATAGAGAGATAACTGTAGTAAGCCCACTAGGTTAAACTGAAGTGGTAAATAAGATCTTTCGGAGTGTACCTTTAGAAATTTAAGCGTAGTATTTTCTGCCGACTTGATGGAACTTTCCTTCGGAGAATTCGATCTCATACTTGGAATGGACTGGCTAGTGGACCATCGGGCTGTGTTGGACTGTGCAGCTAAGCGAATGGAGTTAAGGACCCCAGAGGATGAGGTGGTCATTATGATAGGAGAAAGAAGAAACTACTTGTCTAATGTAGTTTCGACGCTAAAGGCTGAAAAGATGGTTCGTAAATAGTGCAAGGCATTTTTGACCTTTATTAGTGCGTTGGATGGAAAAGAAGGGGGAGTTAGTAGAGTAAGAACTGTAAGGAAATATGAGGATGTCTTTCCGGAGGAATTACCCGAAATACCCCCGGACAAGGAGGTGGAGTTTGGACTTGACTTGCTACCGGGTACAGCTCCTGTGTCCATTGCCCCATACAGAATGGCACCAAAGGAGTTGGTTGAGCTCAAGGCCCAAATCCAGGAATTGCTAGACCGTGGGTTCATCCGACCCAACGTGTCTCCATAGGGAGCATCGGTCCTGTTTGTGAGGAAGAAGGATGGAACTATGCATATGTGCATAGACTATCATCAGTTGAATAAGCTGACCATCAAGAACAAGTATCCTTTGCTAAGGATTGATGACTTGTTCGATTAGCTTAAGGGGGCGACAGTGTTCTCAAAGATCGACTTGAGATTAGGATATCATCAGTTGAAGGTGAAGGAGGTAGATATCTATAAGACAGCCTTTAGGAGAAGATACGGCTACTATGAGTTTGTGGTAATGCCGTTCGGGTTGACAAACGCCCCAACCGCGTTCATGGATATAATGAACCGAGTTTTTCAACCTTACTTGGATCGGTTCATCGTTATGTTCATCGACGACATCCTCGTATACTCCAAGACTGAGGAGGAGCATGATGAGCATCTCCGGATTGTGCTGCAAGTGTTAAGGGAGAAGAAGATCTATGCCAAATTCAGCAAGTGTGAATTTTGGCTTAAGGAGGTTGCATTCTTAGGGCACGTGGTGTCTGCTGAAGGAATAAGGGTGGATCCTAGAAAGATTGAAGTAGTATTGGATTGGAAACCACCTAAGTCGATGGCGGAGATTCGTAGTTTCTTGGGATTGACAGGCTATTACAGAAGGTTTGTAGAAGGGTACTTGTCAATAGCAGCGCCTTTGACAAAGTTGTTGAGGAAGGAAGTACCCTTTGTATGGACGGATGAGCAACATGAGAGTTTTGAAAGACTTAAGAGGGTATTGACAAGCTCCAGTGTTGATTCAGCATGAGGCAGGAAAGGATTTTACGGTGTATTGTGACGCTTCCCATATAGGTTTGGGTTGCGTATTGATGCAAGATGGGAAGGTAGTCGTATATGCGTCCCGATAGTTGAGGCCACATGAGGTGAACTACCCGACGCATGACTTAGAATTAGCAGCAGTGGTCTTCGCTCTTAAAGTATGGAGGCACTATCTTTATGGCAAAAAGTCGATGATCTACACGCACCACAAGAGTCTCAAGTATCTATTGACTCGTAAGGAGTTGAACTGAGGCAACAAGGTGGGTGGAATTATCAAGGATTATGACTGTCTATAGAGTATCACCCGCAAAGTAAATGTAGTGGTGGATGCCCTAAGCCAAAAAGTTGTGTCAAATCTGAGGGCAATGTTTTCACATTTGAGTTTGTATGATGATGGAAGCCTGTTGGCAGAGTTGCAAGTCAAGCCGATGTGGTTGAATAAAGTGAAAGAGGGACAGTTGGCTGATGACGACCTAAGTGCTAAGCTACAGCAAGTACAAAATGGAGAGTTGGAAGATTATGACATTAATAGTGAAGGAGTGTTGTATTTCAAGAGCAAGGTCTGTATGCCTAAGGATAAGAAACTTAGGCGAAGGATTCTTCAAGAATCGCATAGTAGCCCTTATGCTATGCATCCCGGAGGCACTAAGTTGTTCGAGACTTAAGAGAACAATTTTGGTGGCACGTGCGAAAAAGGAAGTTCTGAAATTTGTCGGCAAGTGTTTGACATGTCGACAAGTTAAGGCTTGAACACCAAGTTTCGCTGTGGTTGCTTCACCAATCAAGATTCCACAGTGGAAGTGGGAGAGAATTACCATGGACTTCGTTAGTGGGCTTCCCTCACGCCTACTAAGAAGGACTCGTTATGGGTAATAGTGGACCATTTGACCAAGTCCGCGACTTTATTCCGTGAGTCGATTATTCTTTGTAGAAGTTGGCAAAGTTGTATGTGGCGAAAGTCGTGAGGTTGCATGGAGTGCCAGTGTCGATTATCTCGAATAGGGATCCGAGGTTCACGTCTCGGTTTTGGAAGGCACTACATCATGCTTTAGGCACTAAGTTAGATTTTACTTCCACTGTCGGACGGGCAGTCTGAACGGGTAATCCAAGTGTTAGAGGATATGTTGAGGGGCTGTGTGATAGATTTCAGAGGAAGTTGGGAGGAATATTTGCCTCTAGCGGAATTTGCCTACAACAACAGCTATCAGGCCAGTATTCGGATGGCACCATATGAAGCACTGTATGGTCGAAAGTGTCAGACTCCTACGTGTTGGACGGAATTGGGAGAACGTCGAATTTTGGGTCCAAAAATTGTGGCAGAGTCTGAAGAGAAGGTTAGAGTAATTCGGGCTCGGTTGAAGGAAGCATCTGATAGACAGAAGTCGTACGCAGATCAACGGAAGGAAATAGGATTTGATGTGGGAGATCAAGTGTTTCTTAAGGTTTTGTCTTGGAAAAAGGTAATGAGATTTGGTCGGAAAGAGAAGTTAAGTCCAAGGTTTATAGGACCTTATAAGTTTTTGAAGCGAATTGGACCAGTGGCATATCAGTTGGAGTTGCCACCGGAGTTGAAGCAGATGCACGACGTATTCTATGTATCCATGCTACGTCGTTACCGATCGGATCCATCTCATGTAGTCTCGGTTGAAGAGGTGGAGCTAAGGCCAGATTTGTCCTATGAGGATGAGCCGATTCAGATCTTGGAACGGGATGTGAAAGTGTTGCGAAGGAAATCGCCTTTGGTCAAAGTGTTGTGGCATAACCATGGATCGGAAGAAGCTTCTTGGGAGCCGAAGAAGCAATCGACAACAATACCCCCACCTATTCTAGCCTGTAATTTCGAGGACAAAATTATTTTAAGGGGTAGAACTGTAATATCCTAAAATTGGGCTTATGCATTATTGTTAAAATGTGTGAAATAGCATGTCATTGTGAGTTTGAATGTGTATTTATGAATGTTTGTGAACCTAAGAATAATAGGAAATTACTTTAGAAAATATTAAGTTTTAAGTTTTAATAGGAAGCTAGGTTGATAGGGCCTTAAGAGAAAATGTAGGAAAAATATGACACACAAATAGGCTTGGAAAAATGGCTTGGAGGTGCCACTTAGGGCCTCTGGAAATGACGCCATGGGCTATGAGGAAGGACCTAGGATCGAGTCACAAGGGAAGCAAATAAAAGTTTTATTTTTGCTACAAGGTAGATAGTTTTGGATGACATTAAGGCACTAAAGGGAGGAGTTTTATCCTTTTTAAAATTTGGGTAGATAAGGGGATAAATAATGGATTAATTGTATTATTATTTTTTAAATAAAGGGATAAGAAGAAAAACAAGGGATTTGATGAGGAAAGGGGGAGTTGGCCGAATAGGGACTCTTGGGGGGTAGTAATTTCGGCTGAAAGGGAAAATAAGGCCATTCATCATTATTTCTTTCTTCTCTTACCTTTGCCAAATTCTCTAGTGCATCTCCTCTTCTCCTCTTATTTTTCTAAAGCCGAAATACCCTAGTGATAGCCAAAACTTTAACCATCTCCATTGCCGAAAGTGATCAACTTATTCTCTTCTTTTCATAATCTTCCAAAAGTCGAAAATAAGTCCCTTCTAGCCTTAGTCGAAATTCCTTTGAGGAGTTAAGCAAAGGTGTTGTCAACTTGGTGACTAAGGGTAAGGTCAAGTTTGATTTCCATTCTATTTCTTTTAGGCCTGTCGAAATTCAGGAACTAATCCCTCATATTGTTTTATGGCCAAAACTATGAAGGGTCATTCGGGATTTTGGCCTATTGTCAATTTCTAGGAGGAAGATCTTTGGGATTTCAAGGATTTAAGATAAGTCATGTATTCGGCCAAAGGCCATTGAACATGTTTAAGTGTTTGGAATCGGATCTAACATATGTGTATAGGGATTTCGACATCTCCATAGTCAAGTGGTGTTTTCGGGATTTGAGAATCGTAAGGTAAGTGTACTTACACATTCGGCCAAGGCCTAGTTTGGTATCTAGATCTATTTCTTATTTGTTTAAAAAGCCAAAACTAACTAGTTCAATGGTTAAGGGTATAGCCGATTGCAATAAAGAAGCATCATAAAGTTTCGGGATTTGTTTGAGAAACAAATCGACAGCAAGGAATTGAGATCTAAATCAGTAGATCGGGTTTTTGGGATTTAAGTAAACCGCTAAGTGTATCAAGTGTGTACCCCACACTATCTTTTAATAAGATTTATGGCAATATTTAATATGAGCATGTTTATAAGAATATGAATATGGCTAAAGTACCATGCTATGGTACTAAGTACTCGTGCACGCTTTTCCTACTCTTACTAGGATTATGATAAATATCTGCTTTGACACACATATGAAACTATAAGAATGTGAATTAAGAATTTGGCATGTTTTGTATGACATGGGCATACGGGTCATTGTGAAAGGGGAAGTGAAAGTGGTGGTAATACCACGATATCTGAATGTGGTGACTTCGGTCACAATTATTTTAATCTGGTGGCTATGCCACGAATTTTAGAAGGGCGATGAGCACGTCGATTGCAATGACCGCCTTCGATGGTGTGTAGCGGATGAGGGTTGACTTAGTAGTCCCCACGGTGTCTTGGATGGTGCGGTGATGTGTAGCGGATGGCATATAGGTTTGGGTTCTGGTTGCATCATTATTTCACGTCATTATATGAATATGTATGTGATATGAGAATGTATGCAGAATTGTTAAATTTTAGTGTTGGTTACACATTGAGTCTGTTTGACTCACCCGTTGGGGAACATTTTCTTCGGTGACGATCGGTGATGGGCCGGGTCGGCAGGAGCTTAGTGGAGGCCATGTGCAGTTCAGATTTTACTTTGTTTTGGACTCTTTTTATTTTAAGTACTTTGAATTTATGTTTGGGAATTATTTGATGTAATAAGGCCATAGTTGAATTGTTTTATTTTACTTCCATTTATCATGCTACAAAATATTTTTTTTAAAGACTAAGTAAATTTATCATAAATTAAACTCTAAATGTTTTGTCACCTAAAATCAAAGGATTTCAAGTATAAAATTAACTTATTTCCAACTCGAGCCCAACCCAAAAACAATCTTTCTTTCAAAACACATCGTTTTTCCAAAGTCACAAAAGAATTTTGAACCGAATTACAACAAGAAGCATACCAGATCCGGTCAAGGCTCGTGGGCCGGGTTTGGGGTGTTTCATCTTTAGCGGCGTGTGGGAAAAAAACGCCACTATTTCTCCTTTTTAGTGGCGTTTGGGAGAAAAACGCCGCTATTGCTCAACTTTTTGCTGCGTTTTAATTCAAAACGCCGCTAATGTATAATATTTGCGGCATTTTTCATTAAAACGTCACTAAAAATGCCGCTAAAAGTCTGTTTTGGTGTAGTGATATCTAAATAAGATAAATATAAATTATTATTTTAATATATATATATATATCAAAATGGGTTAAATCCCCAAAGCATACATGAACAATACTTTAATGTTCAATTGTATACATGAACTTTAATTTGATCCAGATCTTGTAAAATATTCACCCAATTATTGATATGATTAACATCATTTTTATTTATATATTGCATACATAAATATTTATATTTATTTAATATAAAAATATATTGATGTATTTATTTTTAAAAATGCATTATTCTCTCCTTTTTATTAATTAGTATTTTCATTTTATAACTTTTATTTTAATTTTGGATCAAATTGACTTCAATCTTGGATGATACTAATTTGACAACTCACGTGCTAATATATTTGTATTTTATTGTTGGCATAGATATAATTTTAAAGAAATTATAAACATTTTTAAAATTTTGTTGAATTTTTAAATATTTATTGGTATGAAAGGCATTAGCGGCGTTTATGTAAAAAACGCCGCATAAAGTAATTTCACGTTAATAAAAAATGGCATCGTTTTTGTGGTGATGGTAGTATCATTAGTGGCATTTCACCAGAAACGCCGCAATAGGTAATGTATTACCGACATTTTTGTAAAAACGCCGCAAATATTCTTTAAGTGTTCACAAAACGGCACCGTTTTGTGCTTTGCTTTTAGTGATGCTTTTCAAAAACGCCACAAATATGTATTAGGAGTTCAGGAAATGGCACACTTTTCCCTTGTTATTAGTGGCGCTTTCCTTAAAATGCCGCAAATATGTTTCAAGATTTTTTAAAACATCGCCGTTTTGTCCATGTTATTGGTGGCGTTTTAGCCAAAAATGCCACAAATTTGAGTTCAGTGTTTGGAAAATGATTGCGTTTTTTGCTTTTATTTAGTGGCGCTTATTTAAAAACGCCACAAATGGGTGAATTTTTATATGAAAACGACATCGTTTTTTTTCCATCCATTTTACCAATACTAAACTTAAACCCGAAAGTCTGTTTCCCCCAATTTTGCTATTTCCCCAAATCCCAACTTCACCCTCTTTTGTATTCCCCTCCCAATCCCTAATTTACGACTTCACTATCAAGGTATTTATTTCTTGTTTTTTAGCAATTTGATTACTCATCCACTAATACTATGTCTATGTTGGGAGTGGTGATTGAATTTTATTTATTTTTATCCTTTAAAACTTGAATTACTTCCCCCAAATTTTATTTATTTGCTTCTGGGCCTGGATTTCTATTACTGTCAAATTACTTGTTGCTTTACTCTCTGTGTGTATTTATCATCGCTCTTATTAACTATTCATCATGCGCATCAATATCTATATTATAAACGGGAAAAGGAAGTTAAAGCTTTGTTGATGTGCTTCGACTTTGTTTCTTTTCCTTTTTATCTGGTTAATAAATTTTATTTATTGTTTGAAATTTATTGGACCAAAAAAAGTAATAGGAAAGGAGTTGAATCTGAGATTTTTAAAGGGTCCTTTGCAACTTTGATCCTAACTTAATATTTGTATTTTTTGAAATCAATTTATCCATATGAATGAATTTGTTAATCTTGAATAAATCATTTCAAGTGTGCATCTTGGTTTCTTTTAACTGTAAATATTGTTGAATCTCGATTGAATTTGCCATTTGAATTAGGTGCCATTCCATGAAGTTCTTCATATCATGTACTTGAATCTCAGTTCTTGTTAGTGCATGCATCTTGGTTTCTTTTAATTGTAAATATTTGTTTTGCTTCATATCATGTACTTGTACACAATGTATTTGTTCATTGCCAATGGACCGAGACCTACACATTACAAATAGAATGCATCAGTTCTAGCCAAATCTTCATTGGATGTAATAACCCGAATAAAACCAAATAGTAATAAAACTTAAGTACCAAAATTTCATAAAAGTCCGAGCAAATCTTTTATTAGCATGGCATGAGCATCTCGAATCCATCCCGGCTCCATGTCCGCGTCTAAGTGTCACCCAAAAAGTCAAAGGAGAGAGTGAGTCACAAGACTGGGTGTATAATTCCTCCCCAGATAACATGCCAACACACACATCATAACAAAATAATGCAAGTAATGCACCCGATCCTAACCAACCATATCACCTTTTCTACCCCTGTGGTACCAAACCACCGGTGGTGCTAAACCACCGGTGACCCAAAGTCACGATATCCATAATGTGGTGCCAAACCACTGGTGACCCAAGTCACAAATAATCCAATGATGGGGCCAACCCATCGTGTGATACCAAATCACTAGCGACAATCCCAGATCTCATAAGTGGGGCCAACCCACGGTGGTGCCAAACCACGTGGACGAGTCGCAATGAGGTGCTAAACCTCGGTGTCCCAAAGACACAGCAGATACCAAATCACCGGTGACCGTAGTCACAAATCATGATGGGGCCAACCCATCGTGTGATACCAAATCACCGGCGTTAATCCCAGATAATCAATCGGGGCCAACCTAATCGTGGTGCTAAGCCACTGGACGAGGCGATGAGGTGCCAACCTCTGGTGACCCAAAGTCACAAAATATCATTGTGGTACCAAACCACTTTGGAGGTGCCAAACCTCCGGTGTCCCAAAGACACAAAGGTCCCAAAGACACGGATATCATACTCCCCCTCCTCTCATATCACCCAATCACATATCATACTAGATGCAAAATCGTGCAATCATGCTATCATGCTCACATGCTTAACATGGCATCTCAAAGTATCAACAATCATGATATCATCATCATCACATAACTCATAATGAAACGGACTTACCCGAATCCGTATCCATACCTCAATGGGTATCGAAATAGTCAATCACACTGTTTCATTTACACAAACCGGTTATTACATTATTTAGTTAAGATAGTGTGTTGGTTTACACACCTGATATATCGAAGATTAAATCCTAAGAACCGCTCAAATCTTTTGATCACCTCAATAGCCCGATCCTACATTCGCCAACAAAGGGTTAACACCAACTCATATACCATTCGGTCATGAATAGGTAACCCAAAGGGTTGCGTTACATTTCCTTTGCCTTGATTTGGTTTCCTACCAAATCAACCCAACAATGGTTCCTTCCGTAAATCGGCTTCACCCTAGAAAGAAAGTGGTTAATTCTTTGGAACCATCTACTTAATCGAAAACTAAACAAATCAACCACGAGCAATCATCTCACCTTCACTTACCGATTGCTTAACAGTAAAAGCCTCTCCTTGCTTGATTTCAACCCAAGGGACCCTATACGAAAAATGATTACCAACAAGAAGTTAACACCTTTCTAACCAATACCAAATCACCCTTAACATACCAAAAATCGGTAAAATATCGGAGAAAGGGAAATGGCCATTCGCCTAGTACTTACCCTCTTAGTAGACCGATTGTAACAAGAATCCAATCAAGGAAATAGGTTCTAAGAACACCCTTGATCAAGAAAAGAAGAGTTTTAAAGAAAACAAAGAAGGAAAATGGCAAGGGTTGTAGTAAGGTGCTAATAGGTTTTGAAAAAGAAAGAAAAATAAAGAAAGATGAATGGATGAATAGAGGGGTTACTTTCGGTTTTGTGTGAAAGAAAAGAGAAAAGTGTTTGGAAAAAGAAGTTTCGGCTAGCACCCTTTAATCAAGATGAACAATGGGGAAATACTTTTGGTTTCGAGAGGGAAGGAATGAAGAAGGTGTTTAGGAGAACTAGTTTCGGCTTAGCATGAATGAAGAAGAAGGAGAAAGGAGAGAAGAGGACTTTCGGCTACTAATGACCAAAATCGGTAAGGGTATGACTATGGTAGGTTTCGATTTAGATGAAGAAGAAATGGAGCAAGCAATTGGGCGATTGTTTGGTAACACAAAATGTAGAAAATCTAGAAGTAACATAAGAGCATACATACCATTGTAGTTTTATCAAGTGAAGCACTATATAATCTTTCCATAAGAGCAGTTTTTATCAAGTAGAACATACAAGCTTGTAATAGCCTTGGTATGTTCTCTAATTTCTTGGACAAGGTGAAGAATGTTGTCTCTACCAAATGCACCTTCAAAAATTAGAATAGTAAAACTCAAGTTTGATAACCTCCACATTTGGAATTAAGAAACTTAATAGTAGAGCTAAGGGTTACCTTTATAGTTCGCTGTAATGGCTCAGTAAAGAATTTGTTTTTGAAACTAACAATTGACAACACTTCTCCATTTTCAGTAGAGTCTACTTGATCTAGTTCTTTATGATTCCATAATTCTTGTAGCACAACAAAAATCGATAAGTTTGCTTCCATACTTTCAAGTTTCACCCTTCTTTTTAATGGATTTTGTTGCTGTTAGTTTATTAGCTAGTTTGTGCTAATTCTCTTTTGTTAAATATATATATTTTTCAATGAAAATACATAAAATTTGTGGTAGTTGTTGGTTGATTTCTAGTTGTAAATTATGGATTTCTATATTAGTTTTAATAATTTTTTATTGATAGGAAAAAAATCAAATGTTAGTGTTTATAAATATATTAAGAAGTGTCTAAATTGATTTCTGAGATGATTTCCATTGTCCGATAGCTCGGATGCAAGCTAGCACAGTTGAGCAAATTTCTCAACTTAGAGCGAGGCGATGAGCGAGGAGGCGGGAGCAAGCGGGAGGTAGAGAAGGATGAAAGTATGATGAACTCCACTCTGACTTGACAATGATGAAGATGTTCCAGCAATCACAAATGCTACCATATTAGACATTTGTTTTCTTGTAATTGTAAGAAAATTTTGAATTATACTTCATTTATAATTTATATCATATATCTTTCGTATAATTTTGTATCATTTAGATTTTCTATTTTTGGTTGGATTTCATGCTACATTTGCTGTTTTTGGTTGGATTTCATGCAGGAAGGGTTGGATATTGGTGAAAAATGTATACTGCAAACCTGTCCAAATTAGCGGCGTTTGTTAAAAAAGCGCCGCTAAAGACAATTACTTATAGCGGCATTTTATAAAAAAGCGCCGCTAAAGACCACGACTTATAGCGGCATTTTCTATAAAATGCCGCTAAAAGTCATGATCTTTAATGGCATTTTTTTCAAATAAACACAGCAAATTTTAGCGGCGTTGTCTATAGCGGCGTCTTTTGCTAATACTTGAAAGCGGCATCTTTTGCGGCGCTTGTGAGGCCAAAAAAACGCAGCAAAAAGTCTATTTTCCTGTAGTAATGTCATGTTAACAAATAATTTTAAATGTTAAAAAATGATAAAACGTTCATAATTTTCTTTTTAAATAGCATGAAATACATGTGGGTTGTTATTCAAATTACCATGTTTAAAAATTGAACATTTTAGTCAGTATTTCAAGTAGATGGGCAGTCGGATCGAGTAAAAGTTATGAGCAAGGTACATCTCAAACACTTATCTAGTGTTTTAAATTTTGACTTATTGTTGGCTTAGCAAAGACATAGGGGCCCTTTCAGAGTTTTAAAGCGGGTAAGCCGAGGGGCTTGCAAACTAGAGTTAGAGGCAATACTCAAGGTTAACCCGGTGTTCAATGTAAGTGTGCCAAAGTCTTTTCATGTGGATTACGAGGATTTTGATCAATGCAAGTCACAATGGGGGCAAGTAAGAGCAATAACCTCTTACTATCGAGATGTACAAGTGAGAAATATAGTTTGAGTTAGGCGACGGCGGAGACATAGGCCAAGGTAAATGTTTCGAGGTGCAGAACTACTCGATAGAGAAATGAGTTGGGATTTAGTCAAGGCATCAAGACTGTTCCAAGATTACTCAAACCAATGCCATCCTAAGGACGTGACAAGGGTGTGACATTTAGAATGATGCTTGGTTACTCAGTACAAGAGATTATAAAAAAAATTGTAACACCCCATACCCGACCCAATCGCTAAGTTTGAGTTACAAGGTGTCACATTCATTGTCGAAGCAACTATGATCAATTCATAGTTCAATTTAAGACATAAAACATCCCAATATAAGTTAAACAGTTATATAAAACATTTTGTGTTCATTTTCGGATATTATACGAGCTTACGAAAGCTTTATTGCTAACTCGAGGTCAAATTAGGATCAAATTGTAATAATTTCAAGACTTTGGGTTGACATTGTAATTGTTGAAGCCATTTTTTATTTTGGAAAAACAACGGGATCGACTTAAAAAAAATGTGAAGTTGCCATCGATTTTTGTTTAGGTGTAATCGAATCACCACGTAAAATATTTTATCTTTAAAAATTAATTTTGGCCTGCGAAATTAAAAAAAATGGATTCGGGATTCAGTTACATACGAGGAAGGGCTAGCACCCTCGTATGCCCAAAATTTGTACCAAATTGATTAAATGATGTCCTAATGTCGAAAATTTGAAAAGTTTTGAAAATGCGATTTCTTTGAAAAAGGGTTGGAACATCCCAAATTTAAATGTAAGATTCACTCATCTCAAAGGAACAAAATACTACACTCAGTACGTTAGGATGCAATATCCTGAACCCTCGAAGTCGAGATCATCTTATAATTTCCAAATCATGCAATTCAAAAAGGGTATTAAGTTATTTGGTCAAACGAAAAACCACGACCCAATATGTTAGGGCATAATTTCTCGGATTTCCAAGCATCAAAATATCACTTTATTTTGAAAAAACTTTCAATGATAACTCAAAAAATATTTTAATTTAACTTTACATGAATAAGTTTGAAGTTTTAACCACAATACAATATCAAAAATGAAAATAATATTGCAAATATGAAATTGCGCTCAAAGCAATAATGGAAATACAAAAGAGCTAATTAGAGTTTATATAATTGCAATACCTCATACACTATGCAACATTAACATTTGAAGGTAATAAGGACAATCAAGAAATAATCATCAAATAACTTAATACAAACCAAATGTGATCAATATATGCAAAAAAAACATAAAGGAAAAAAACATTTGCAACCAATATTATACAAATTATACATATAGAAGTTTAAAAATTACATGTAGAAAGAAAATCAAAATAAATCAGATACCAAAATGGTAAATAAAAATAATATAAGTAATATATATGCAATAAAACTTAATATAAGTAAATTATGTATGATGAAAGTCTTGTAATGAACAAAAATATGAATAAGATTAAAGCTTTTAAAAAGATATAAGTTATTTAACTAAATTTATAAGAAAAACATATCCATATAAATAGATTTAAAGTAAAATATATACATAAAATAATAATATGTACATATTGAAGGAAAATTTGAATGCAAACCTATTTACATTTATATGAATAAGTAATGTTTAAAATAGGCAAAAGATAATTTCAAATGTACATACAAATTTAAATGAAAATATATGGATATATAAATATACATAAAATAATATATACATGAAGTGAAAACACTTTGGTAAAATTTTATATGTAGACATTTAATCATAATGATGAAAAAATAATATTTATATTCGATGTTATATTAATTTTGAATCATACAAATATTTAAAAAGAATTTAGAAATAAAAAGATAAAATGTATATAATAAAAGCATATGTAAGTAATTTAAAACATATCAAAATTGATAAATTAATTCCAAACAATTTATTAAAAAACCAAAGAAATCAATAAATTTAAAATAATAAAAGAATAGAAAAACCCAGTTGAATTGAAGATAAAATTAAACGTTTAATTTAGAAATAAACAAAGCCATTATACGAAAATAAGTATTAAAATAGAATGCGTGCAAGTAATCAGGGATTAAAAGTAAAAATATTCCAAATTATCAAAACGCAGAGTTAAATCACGAACTAAAATGGAATCAATACCAAAATTCTGTGGTAAAATCTAAGAAAAAATGGAATAGAAATTGGACTCAATTGCATGGCAGCGCTAAGTAAAGGAATCAATAGCGCAATTACTCCTCATATCCCTAAACACGTGGGTTTAGTAGAGTTTGGATCGGGTCATGGCTTATACATTTTAAAGACAAAAAAAAGCCTAGAACACTGTGCGAATTTCAAAACCAATGAATTTGGCTTTAATGACATCGTTCAATACATTTTAAAGACAAAAAAAAGGGCCTAGAACACGGACATAAGGATTTTGTTTTGGGCTTTAGCGCTAAAAGGAAAAAGGGCCTGTAAGGCTTTATATTTAAATGACGGGTAAATTGACATGAAAGTCAATTGGGAGAGTTGGTTGGGGCGCTTAAAGGGGTGGGGCTGTTGCTACTTCCTACAAGAAGTCGCAGTGTTCGAACCCCAAGCCCCGCGACCTTGCTGCTTTTATTTTTTTTCCTTTTCCTTCAATGCACCGGCGTTGAGGAGTTAAAAGATATAGGACTCCTAATTAGGCATATTTTTATGTCATAATCAATTTGGAAGAGGGCAATTTTAGTGTTTTATTTGCTATTAAATTGTTGAGGGATTAGGAGATTAAAGTTAGATTTATTTTGTGATAATTCAAGGCTGGAAATTATCACAAAATAAAGAGAATTTGGCCAGCATTGGGACTCCTTAGGGCTGTCCATAATTGTTTTTTTTACAAAAAGAAGGGCCAAAAGTTCTTCAATTTTTCTCTTCTTTTTCTCACTTGTTCTCAGCCAATTTCCTCTCGCCTATATTGCTAAAATTCCAGCTTCTTTTCTTCTTCTTTACAAGTGAAATCCTCCTTAATCCCCCTACTTCTTTTCTTTCTTCTTCTCCTTCCTCCATTAGCCAAACCCCTACCACCTTGTCGCTAAAATTTCCTTAGGCAAAGCGCCCAAAATTACTCAAAATTCCAAATCTCTCTTGTTTTCCTTAGTCAATCTACTCCCCCTATTTGGTGTAGCTTTGGCTAACATCAAAGTAAAGGGTGCTCTTTTTCTTCAATCGTTATAAGAGGAAGCTTTAGAATTATTTTCCAAGGAGAGTTGGTAAGCACATTCGGCCAAGGGCCTTTCAATTAAAAGTCTATGATTAAATGCGAAACTAACGTGTGCCATGGATTTAGGGACTAAATTAGGCTTCGGATTTGTTAGAAATCAAATCCGTTTAAGGTAAGTCCCTTTGATACTACTTGGTTTGGTCGAATAGGCCTAATGTCCCTAATTATGTTAATGGCTAATTATAGGTTAAGAGATCTAACGTTATAGATCGGCTTTTCGGGATCTAGGAGTTCCTAGAGAAAAGGTGTGTGAAACTCACTACACACTTTATTAATTTACATGATTTAATTATTTGCCTTTAATCTTTTGGTTGTGATTAGCTTGTGGCATAATCATGGTTTCCGGGTAAGTCCCCTAATTTGTGATTTTTGATATACGATTTGCATGCCATCACATGATGTTAAATGCTATGACATGATATGTGTTAATTGATGTATAAGCATGTGATGGTGGGATTGATGAGAGGAGGGGGAAGAATTTATGGACTGTCGCCAGTGGTTTTGACCACAAGATGGGTTGGCCCCATCAGATAATTTGTGATCTATGATCATCAGTGGTTTTGACCACGAGATGGGTTGGCCCCATCAGATTATTTGTGACCTATGGTCATCAGTGGTTTTGACCACACCGATTGATAAATTGCAACTAAGTCCCAGTGGTTTGGTACCACCAGTGGTTTTGACCACACTTTGATTATTTGTGACCTATGGTCATCAGTGGTTTTGACCACACGATGGGTTGGCCCCATCATTTGATTTGTGACTCTAAGTCATCAGTGGTTTTGACCACGGGGTAGTCAAGGAGTATGGATGGTTAGGTTGGGTTGCATGTGCATGTGCATGTTTATTAATAAATTGTGTATGAGTTATATTTTTCCGGGTGGGGGATTTACACACTGAGTCTTGGTGACTCACCCCTTCCCTTAACATTTTGCAGATGAGTAGAACGCGGAGATGGAGCCGGAGAGGACTCGAGGCGGCCATGCTTGTTGAAGGATTTAAATTCATTTTATTAAAGTTATTAATATTTATTTTCTAAGTTTTCATTTTGGGTTTGTAATAAGGCCGATAATTATGGTTGGATGTTTATTTTATTGCTTTATTTTACTCATGTTACATTACGAATGGAATTTTATAAAATTAATTGAACCTATTAAAGCAACTTTTCAAACTTAATAAATTTCTACCGATTTTTAAAAGATGTTACCATCGGGTAACAAAAATTCACCACGTCAATCATGATTTTGAAAATTCTTTAAATTTTATATAATCAAACAATTTCAAAGGGTTGAACAACCCAACTATATTTATAAAAGCCCAATGAGCTTTCAAACACGCTTTAATTCCTTAGCCAAATTTCATCAAATTACTCTGTAATATCCGAGGATTTTGGGCTTGTGCATTATTGCTTAATTATATGAAGTAGCATGCCTATGTGTGTTTGAATGTGTTGTATGAACTTTGAGAACTTTAGAGTGTAGATGAATGCCTTAGAAATATTGTATTTTAAGTTTTAAGGAGGAGCTAGGCAAATGAGGCCTTAAGAAAAATTGTAAGGAAGATTAGACATGGAAATGGGCTTGTTAAAGTGGCAAGGAGGCGCCACTTAAAGCCTTAGAATGTGACGCCACAAGCAGTGCAAGGGGCCTAGTTCGAGCAGCAAGGAGAGCACTTTTGGAGTTTTATTTTGTAGTAAGGAGAGGCAGAGTTGGACGGCATGAGGACTCTAGTTGGAGAGTTTGAGGATTCGACTAAGGTGGAGGGGATCAAGGGATAAGGGAGAGAGGGGAGCAAGTGGCCTAATATAGGACTCTAGGGGTGGCATTTTCGGTTTTGAAGTATAGTAGTAGGGTGTGCCAAAATTTAGTTCTCTCTTTTCCTCTTGAGTGTCATTTTCTTTTTGTGAAAAAGTCACCTAGTTTCGGCTTGCATATTCTTTTATTGTGGACTGAAACTTCAAAGACCATTGGGGTCATTTGTGTTCCTTTCTTCTTCTCCTCTATTTGCTAGTTTGGCCAAATCTATCACCCTTTCCCAAACTCCCTTCCTTTCTTTTGGTTAGCCGAACCACTACAGCATTCACTTCTTCTTCTTATAGCTCTTTCAAAAGTTGAAATATTCTTGAGATAGCCGAATATTCCATCACCATTTGAAAGGCTTAGCCGAAACCTTTTCTTTTTTAGTCTCTGCAAGCAAGCGTTGGAGGTAAGTAATCTCTTCTTTAGCAATCGATTTTGCCTCTTCTTCATTGGTGTGCCAAAATGAAGTGTTTAGGCCTTGGTTTTAGGGATGGCCGAATGTTCATAGTGCCATAATATGTGTTTCTTTTGTATGTAGCCAACGTTAAGGAGCATTAAAGGAGTCTCTTGGATTCGATTACTCAAGGTAAGGGCATAGTGTTCGGCCATAGGCCACTTTCATAAGTTTTTGTATTTAAAGCCGATTCTGACATTTACTAAATAAGGATTTCGACAACGTTCGGAGAAAGTGACAGTTTCGAGATTTAGACAATCAAGGTAAGGAAGTCTTGATATTCGGCCAAGGGCTTTTTGTCTGTTAAATGATTGACCGATTTTAACTTTGGGTATTAGGAAGGAGTACAATCTGTTTCGGTAGTCTTTCGGGATTTAGTAAAACACGTTAGTAACCAGGTGTGTAGCCCCACACTAATTCTTGATAGATTTATGGTATTGATTTAATATATATGTGTTAATGAAAATATGAAAGATGTGGCTAAAGGTAACATACGATGGTACAGAGTACTCAGGTACGTTCACCTTTAATACTATGTTAATAGTGTTATGAATATTGAATATGACATATACGTGAATTTGTTATGAACATGGAATAAGATATATGGCATGATTTTGCATGTATTGTATTGTGCATGGGCATATGGGTGATTATGGAAAGGGAAGTGATCCGTGGTTTTACCACAATATCCGTGACTCATGTCACATAATCAATGTGGTGACTAATGTCACGAAATACTATCTGGTGACTTTGTCACAATTATCTGTGGCTATGCCACAATTTATAAGAGCGATGTGCAAGTCATCTGCAATGACGCTTCGATGGTGTGTAGCGGATGGAGGGTCGATTTAGTAATCCCACGGTGTGATGGCGATGCAGGTGATGTGTAGAGGATTGTTAATTAGGATTGGGTTTGGGATTGCATCATTGCTATACATTGTATATATATATGATTTGTTATGCCTAAATCATTGGGAGTTCGTGTTGGTTGTTACACATTGAGTCTTGACTCACCCCATTGTGGGATATCTTTTAGGTGACACTCAAGAGATGGACCGGATTGGCGGGAGCTTAATGGTGGCCATGTTCAATTTCGACATTTATTTTATTTTGAATTTTTTATATTTAAGTATTTTGGATTTATTTTGGGTTATAAGTTGATGTAATAAGGCCATTATACTTAATTGTTTTCTCGCTTTTAATTTTCCGATATGATACAAACAACATCAAATGTTTTGAAACTCAATTACCTACGGTTTTCAAGTTACAAAAATAATGAAATTCTAAAATTTGGTATTCTTTTCAACTTGTGGTTTTTTTTTAAAACTTATCGATTTAGCACAAAATTAAACACAACTCGAATCAACTTTTCTACAAACCACCACGATTTTCAAAATGTTATTCGAAACTTAACTATGTTTTTACTCAAGAAGCATGCGATTCCGTCGGGGCTTGTGGGCCGGGTTTGGGGTGTTTCAAATTGGTATCAGAGCCCGGTTCAAAACTCGGCCTTGAGGGCTTTTTGGGCCCAAAACGTTTTCTTTCTTTTGAAATTGGATTTTATTAAGAAATTGAGCGAGTTTCGGCATGGCACCTTTGAGTCTCCGGACCAAGTCCACTGTAAGTACTCCTAACCCTTTTGTGATTTGTATGTGGGAATTATAGGGACGTAGATTAGTAGATTAGGAATTATTGAACTCTAGGATTAGTCTACCCCAACATCGGAATCCATAAAATTTAAAGTCTAACCAAACCAACACATGCTCGAGTCAGCCGAGTTAAGGGTGTGGCAACCACTGTCATGCATGTCTAGGATTGGATTGGGGGGTACTTGGTAGTTAAGCAGATCCTAGTGACTCACCTCCTCCGCTCGAATCCTACAGTGCGTGAGTGACGGTTCACCCTAACCAAGAGGACTCAATCACAAAGCTAAATTCAATAATTAAAACCCGAAAGGACCAACACCTTGTTTTGTAAAATTCTAAAGTCAAACCATAATTATAAAATTCCAAAGTACCTTTGATTTAAAATGACCAAAATACCCTCGGTTTGCAAGTTGCCCAAATTACCCATAACTTTGTATAAATTACTAAAATACCTCAATATGGAAATTTGTCAAGTACCCCAAATTAAAAATTTCCAAAATACCCTTGTTTTGAAAAAGTCATCGGAACCATATTTTACCAAAATTACCGAAATGCCCACGGCTTGTAAAATTATAAAAATACCCCAGCATTATAAAATTACCATATTACCTTGAATCTTCTTACCAAGTATTTCAATTTTGTAAAAATACTAAAATCTCTACTTTCTGAAATTTTCAAATACCCTAATTTGAAAAATTGCCAAAATACCCTATAGGATAAAATTACGAAAATACCCACGGTAGTGGAAAACAACGACAATGACAACTACAACACTTTTCTATGATGAACGTAAGTTCATGAGTGTGACGATTGAATGAATGGATTTGAGACTATGTGTGTGTATGAACTCGAAAGAACTACTCCTTAGAACCATTGAATATAAGACTATTCGCGATAAATCAGTGGAACGAGACTAATTCATAAAATTCTTTAATCAGATAAATGCGATTCAGTAGCATGAATTCTAGGGGACGTGGTCGTAATGTACGTGGCCGTGGTAGAGGCCGAATGATCGTGTTGAAACCCGTTAGAAGTCGATCAAGGGTCCGAAATGAAATGCCACCACCACCACCATTGGTGTGGAATATCAAGATCGACGGGGATGATGCGATATCCTGAGCGATCTTGCGAGTTCGAAAGGGTGGCTGGAATAGGTGGAGGCATGGAAGCTCGAAAGTCTATACCGAGCGACTCGAGCTAATGGAGCCGAGTTTTTTAAGTGGTATATCGGTGTGGCGCCGATACTCTAAGTATTGGTTGGGCGACGAGTGAATTATGGATGATTTGGACTTGACTTAGGAGAAACCGAAAGGGATAGTATCGCTCCTCGCGATGAGTCATATCAATGGTGGCTCACGGTTCGGGATGGCGCACGCAGATGATCTCACTTGGGAGTACTTTAAAAAACATACCGTAAGAAGTACATTGGGACGATTATGTGGATGCACAGAGGAAGGCATTTCTAAAAATTTGGTTCGAGGAAGTAAGTCCGTAGTAGAGTATGAGGCGAGTTCCTAAGGTTGAGCCGATACGCTCGAGGTATAGTGGCTACGGAGCATGAGTGATGTGTCTGATTTGAGGACGGACTGAGGGATGACCTGAAGTTGTTGATAGCTCCACAGCAAGAGCGAGGATTTATCGTGTTGGTAGAGAAGGCTAATGTAGCCGAAGGGATTAAAGAATCTGTGAGACAGAATACGGATCGAAATAGGCAAAAGAGAGGTTTTGGATCATCAAGGTCATCCAGAATGTGCAAAAGAGGCCTAGAGTTGATGGGCATGAGGTCAACAAGTCTGCTACGGGGGCGATGTCGTACTTGTGCTCAGTGTGGAAAGATGTATCTAGGAGAGTGTTGGAAGAAGATAGGGGGATGTTTCAAGTGTGGGTCCAAGGACCACATGATTAAGGACTGTCCTATGAAAATAGACGGGAGTCGGCCAGTAAGTCAGGGTTATAATCAGGCTGGAAGAGGCAGACAACAGCCATCGCGGGGTCGTGGTCCAAATGGTAGAGGTAATGGTGCTGGAAGAGGATGGGGAACACCGGGCAGAGGTGTTGGTAATGCGGAGGCAAGACAGTCGAGTCTGGTGTATGCAGTTCACCGGAGGGAGGATGGAGACGCACCGAACGTCATAACCGGTACGTTCCTTACAGCTGACAAGCCTTACTTTACTTTAATTGATGTTGGCTCTACCCACTCTTATGTCGCATGTAGAGTAGTTGAAACACTAGGCATAGCCTCTGAACTGTCTAATAGGGAGATAACTGTAGTGAGCCCATTAGGCCAAACTGTAGTTGTGAATAAGATATTTCGAAGTGTACCTCTAGAGATTCAGGGAGTGGTATTTCCTATTGACTTGATGGAACTACCCTTCGGAGAATTTGATCTCATCCTTGGCATGGACTGGCTAGTAGAACATCGGGCTATATTGGATTACGCAGCTAAGCGAATAGAGTTAAGGACCCCGGAGGATGAGGCAATAATTATGATAGGAGAAAGAAGAAACTACTTGTCTAACGTAGTCTGTGCTTTAAAGGCTGTTAAGATGGTTCGAAAAGGGTGCAAGGCATTTTTGGCTTTCGTTAGTGCTTTGGATGCGAAAGAAGGGGGAGTTAGTGGAGTTAGAACAGTAAGAGAATTCGTGGATATTTTTTCGGAGGAGTTACATAGAATACCCCGGATAGGAAGTGGAGTTCGAATTGACTTGTCACGGTGCACACTCCCTGTCAATTGCTCCGTATAGAATGGCACCAAAGGAGTTGGTTGAGCTTAAGGCCCAGATCCAAGAGTTACTCGATCATGGGTTTATTCGACCTAGTGTGTCTCCGTGGGGAGCATCGGTCCTATTTGTGAAGAAGAAGGACGGGACTATGCGTATGTGCATAGATTATCGTCAGTTGAATAAGATGACCATCAAAAACAAGTATCCGTTGCCAAGGATAGACGACTTGTTCAATCAGCTTAAGGGGGCCGCGGTATTCTCAAAGATAGATCTAAGGTCTGGATATCATTAACTTAAAGTGAAGGAAGCAGATATCCATAAGACAACTTTTCGGACAAGGTACGGGTATTATGAGTCTTGGTAATGTCGTTTGGATTGACAAACGCCCCAGCCGCATTCATGGACATGATGAACAGGGTTTTCTAACCCTATCTAGACCGGTTCATTGTTGTGTTCATAGACGACATCTTGGTGTATTCTAAGTCTGAGGAAAAGCATGATGAGCATCTCCGGATAGTGCTGCAAGTGCTAAGGTAGAAAAAACTATATGCCAAGTTCAGCAAGTGTGAATTTTGGCTGAAGGAAGTTACGTTTTTGGGTCATGTGGTGTCTGCTGAAGGGATAAGGGTGGATTCTCGGAAGATTGAGGCAGTATTGGATTGGTAACCACCTAAGTCTGTGGCAGAAGTTCATAGTTTCTTAGGATTGGCAGGCTATTATAGAAGATTCGTAGAAGGGTTCTCATCAATAGCCGCACCTTTGACGAAGTTGTTGAGAAAGGAGGTACCTTTCAGATGGTCGATAAACAACGAAGAGCTTTAAGAAGCTTAAGAGGGTCTTGATGAAGCTCAGCTTTGATTCACTGAGGCGGGGAAGGATTTTATGGTGTCTTGTGATGCTTCTCACACGGGTTTGGGATGTGTTTTGATGCAGGACAGGAAGGTAGTTGCTTATACGTCTCGGTAATTAAGGCCACATAAAGTTAATTACCCGACGCATGATTTGGAATTGGCGGCAGTGGCCTTTGCACTTAAAAAATAGAGGCACTATCTATATAGAGAAAAGTCAGTGGTCTACACAGACCACAAGAGCCTCAAGTATCTGCTGACTCAGAAAGAGCTGAACCTGAGACAGCGAAGGTGGGTGGAGTTATTGAAGGACTACGATTGTTCCATAGAGTATCACCCGGGCAAGGCGAATGTGGTGGCGGATGCCCTAAGTCGGAAGGTAGTGACGGAGTTAAGGGTAGTGTTCACACATTTGAGCCTCTATGATGATGGAAGTTTGCTGGCAGAGTTGTAAGTTAAGTCGACATGGCTGAATAAGGTGAAAGAGGGACAGTTGGCAGATGATGATTTCAGTGCTAAGCTACGGCAAGTGCAGAGTGGGGAGTTGGAGGATTATGGTATTAATGGCGATGGAGTATTGTGTTTCAAGGATAAGGTCTATATGCCAAAGAACGAGGAGTTAAGGCGGAGAATTCTTCGAGAATCACATAGTAGCCCTTATGCTATGCATCCTAGAGGTAGTAAGTTATACAAAGATCTAAGGAGCAGTTTGGTGACTGGTCTTAAGCGAGAGTTACTGAGAATTTGTAGGGAAGTGCTTAGCGTGTCGACAAGTTAAGGTTTGAGCACCAAATACCGTCGAGATTGCTTCAAAGATAAAGATTCCACAATGGAAGTGGGAGAGAATTACCATGGACTTCGTTAGTGGGCTTCCCCTTACGCCTACTAAGAAGGACTCGGTATGGGCGATAGTGGATCGATTGACAAAGTCTGCACATTTTATCTGGTCTTGGGTTGACTATTCTCTCGAAATTAGCAAAGTTGTATGTAGGTGAGATCGTGAGGCTACACTTGAGTGCGGTGTCGATTATCTCAAATAGGGATCCGAGGTTTACGTCTCGATTTTGGAAGGCGCTACATTAAGCTTTGGGTACCGGTTGGATTTCAAGATCTGACATTCCATCCGCAATGGACGGTCAATCTGAGTGAGTGATCCAAGTGTTAGAGGATATGCTGAGGGGATGGATGATAGACTTTAGAGGAAGTTGGGAAGAATATTTGCTTTTAGCAGAATTTGCATACAATAACAGCTATCAAGCCAGTATTCGGATGGCACCGTATGAAGCACTATATGGACGGAAGTGTCGCACTCCTACATGTTAGACGAAATTAGGGGGAACGTCAGATTTTGGGTCCAAAAATTGTGGCAGAATCGAAAGAAAAGGTTAAGGTGATTCAGACACGGTTGAAGGAGGCATCTGACAGGCAAAAGTCATACGCAGATCTTAAGCGGAAGGAGATTGAGTTTGCTGTGGGAGATTATGTGTTTCTTAAAGTTTCACCTTGAAAAAGGTAATGAGATTTGGTCGTAAAGGGAAGTTAAGTCCCAGGTTTATAGGACCTTATCGGGTATTAAAGTGAGTTGGACCAGTGGCAAACCAGCTAGAGTTGCCTCCGGAGTTACAGCAGATGCATGATGTATTCCATGTTTCGATGCTACGTCGTTATCGATCGGATCCATCTCATGTAGTTCCGGTTGAAGAGGTGAACTAAGGCCAGATCTGTCCTATTAGGAAAAGCCGATTCAGATCTTGGAGCGAGATGTGAAAGTGTTACGGAGGAAATCAGTTCCTTTAGTCAAAGTGTTATGGCATAATCATGGATCGGAAGAAGCTTCATAGGAGCTGGAAGAAGCAATGCGACAGTAATACCCTCACTTATTTTAGCCAGGTAATTTCGAGGTCGAAATTATTTTAAGGGGGTAGAACTGTAATATCCGGGATTTTGGGCTTGTGCATTATTGCTTAATTATATGAAGTAGCATGCCTATGTGTGTTTGAATGTGTTGTATGAACTTTGAGAACTTTTGAGTGTAGATGAACGCCTTAGAAATATTGTACTTTAAGTTTTAAGGAGGAGCTAGGCAAATGAGGCCTTAAGAAAAATTATAAGGAAGATTAGACATGGAAATGGGGTTGTTAAAGTAGCAAGGAGGTGCCACTTAAAGCCTTAGAATGTGACGCCACAAGCAGTACAAGGGGGCCTAGGTTCGAGCAGCAAGTTTTGGAGTTTTATTTTGCAGCAAGCAGAGGCAGAGTCGGACGGCATGAGGACTCTAGAAGGAGGAGGTATAGATGTAGTTAGAGAGTTTGAGGATTCGGATAAGGTGGAGGGGATCAAGGGATAAGGGAGAGAGGGGAGCAAGTGGCCGAATATAGGACTCTAGGGGTGGCATTTTCGATTTTGAAGTATAGTAGTAGGGTGTGCCGAAATTTAGTTTTCTCTTTTCCTCTTGAGTGTCGTTTTCTTTTTATGAAAAAGTCACCTAGTTTCAGCTTGCATATTCTTTTATTGTGGACCGAAACTTCAAAGAGCATTGGGGTCATTTGTGTTCTTTTCCTCTTCTCCTCTATTTGTTAGTTTGACCGAATCTATCACCCTTTCCCAAACTCCCTTCCTTTCTTTTGGTTAGCTGAACCACTATAGCATTCACTTCTTCTTCTTATAGCTCTTTCAAAAGCTGAAATATTCTTAAGATAGCCGAATATTCCATCACCATTTGAAAGACTTAGTCGAAGCCTTTTCTCTTTTAGTCTCTGCAAGCAAGCGTTGGAGGTAAGTAATCTCTTCTTTAGCAATCGGTTTTGCCTCTTCTTCATTGGTGTGCCAAAATCAAGTGTTTAGGCCTTGGTTTTAGGGATGGAATAATGTTCATAGTGCCATAATATGTGTTTCTTTTGTATGTAGCCAACGTTAAGGAGCATTAAAGGAGTCTCTTGGATTCGATTACTCAAGGTAAGGGTATAGTGTTCGGCTGTAACATCCAGAATTTGAGGGCTATGCATTTTTAACTTAATTGTATGTTTTTGCATGCCTATGCATAGTTGAGTGCACTTTAGAAGTTTTAGGAACTTCAGGATGTAAGAGAATGCCTTAGAGAAATATTAAATTTTTAAGACTTAAGATGGAGCTAAGCAAGATAGGCTTTAAGAAAATTTGGCATGAGGTTTTAAGCATAACAAGTCATTTGGCAAGGTGGTGTTGGTGCATGGGTGAATGCATGAGGGGAGAGGTTCAATCTCCTAGCTAGCAATTGGAAGGATTTTAATTTTGCTTTCTTTCCTATAGTGTCGGTCAAGCCTTATCTAGAATGGATGGACTTTCTTTTATTTTGGATAGTAGACCAAGGGAAAAGGCAAGTTGGTAGTTATGGTATGGAATCATGAGGTTATGGAAGGATAAGGGACAAAGGGCTTGAAGAGTGGATGATGTTTTGGAAGCTTTTCTATGGTCATTTGACCATGAACCTAGATAGCATAAGGGCTAAGAGGATTGGTTTAATTGTGATAGGAATTAAGGGAATGATGGGGAAGAAATGAGGAGGAAAAAGGGGGATCATGTTGGCAAGGGTGTTGGCCGAATTTTGCAATAGCATTAGGGGTGAAAGTTGGCCAAAACTTTAACAAATTGTGCATCTTTTCCTTTTCTCCAAACTTTGTTTCTTAGCCGAATGCATATTAGATAAAAGATAAACCTTTTTCTTTTCTTTTAGTCATTTGAGTTTTACCTTTTCTGTTTTGAGTAGTCCTTTTAATTTCTTTTCTCCAAAACATACTTCTTTCTCTCCTCTTTGTAACCGAAAATACCAAAATATCAAAGACCATTTTCTTCTCTTTTCCCTCATTGCGAATGCACATAGCTTCTAAACTCACCTCTTTTCTTTTGAAAACCAAATCATCATCTTCTTCTTCTTTCAATCTTTTATTTTCTTCTTTTCTCTCTTTTCTTCTTCTCTTCTCTTCCACCATAACCACCATTATTTTTTTTTCTTTTTGTTAAAACCGAACCATCCTCCATTTTCATCTTCTTTCTTCTTTTCTTTTGTTAAAATCAAACCACCATAGCCAAAAACACTATCTTTTCTCTTCCTTTTGTCTAAGCCAAATCACCATTTCTTTTCTTCTAAATTGATAAGTAGAATCTCCAATAGTTCAAGTAAGGGTGAATCAATCTCTATATTACGAGTAAGGATTTTCTATCAATCGTTATCTTTATTTTCTTCTAGAATAGCCGATTTTAGAAATCTAATTCTCTTATTTTCTCCTTGGCGAATTTTTGAAGGGATTTTAAGGATTCTTTTGTAGCCATCGATTAAGGAGAGATCATTCGGGATCATTCAAGGTAATGATTGTCATATTATTGGTTATATCGTTTTAGATAGATTACTTATCAACTTCATTTTAGGGGACTCTATCGCTCGAGACATTTAGTAAATGTAAGATTTTGGAACTAACAAAATAGGTTAGAAAAGAGCGGTAAGGAGTGTTTGGAAGAGGGTGGTTACATTATACCTCAAACTTCAAGCGAAGAAATCATGTCGGGGATCCGAGATTTTCCACCGGGTTGTGGACCCTCTGCTAATGAAGATCGTTTATTTGAAGTCGTATGTACACCCGAGCACTTTTTGTTCGTGGTTTGTCATCGGGTTTTGATCCATCCATCAGAGAGAAACCACATATAACAGTTATCCGAGATTCTGATGGTGTCAACGAGCGGGAAGGTATCGTTCTCACTGTTATAAGGTGTGTAACATTATACTAAATTTCTCATAGATCTAAAATGAATATGATTTGTATGAAAATATGTATTATAACGGTTGCGGGTACCATTCAGGGGTACACGATATTCAGGTATGTTTAACCCCAATATTTTATTAATATTGCTATATGCATAATATGAAATAAGTATGACTCTGCTATGATTGTGGGGTAAATGGCATGAAAACTGAATAATATGTATGTGCATGGGCATATGGGTGTTATTGACAAAGGGGAAGTGTTCTGGTGGTTATATCACATTATCCGGTGACTTGGTCACATATTTTGAATCCGTGACCTCGGTGACATATTTTGAATCCGGTGACTTGGTCTGGCTATGTTCAGTGGCCATGCCACAAAATTATAAGGCGATGTGCATGTTGATCGCAACAATCGCCTTCGATGGTGTGTAGCGGATGGAGGTCGATTTAGTAATCCTCACGGTGTGATTGGTAGAATGCAATGGTATGTAGCGGATGGATATTTAGGTGGGCTTGGGTTTGCATTTCATTTTATATATCCATATGATTTCTAAGTGATTTTATTTGATTTGCTATAAAATAGGCTTATGGCTAAATATGTTTTAAATGGGCTTAATGGCCATGATCAATTGAGCTTTTAGTGTTTTGTTACACATTGAGTCTATGACTCACCCTTTTATGGGATATATTTCAGGTGACTCTTAGCGCGATGGATCGGGTCAGCGAGGACTACGTGGTGGCCAATGCTCAACAAAGTATTTTAGAGTTTATCTTAATTAAACCTATTAAGTTTATTTTTATTACTTAGGATTTATTATGGGTTTTGTTATTTTTGTAATAAGGCCGCTATGAACTGTTTTAAATTTTACGTTTAGATTTTTAATCCATACGAACAATTATTACTAAATAATTAAATGATTTTCAAAAAAAAACTTAAATCTGATTTTGACACCTATGTTTTATAATAATAAAAGTTTTTCATTAAAATTGGTTTTCTTTTAACTCATAATTTTCTCTTAGAAATAACGTTTTAAGAAGATACAAATTTATTTAACAATTGATTTCAATGCGATCATTAAGTTAATCTATTTTATACGAAACCATCATATTTTCTTAATAAACAAAACGAGATTTAATTAAAGTTTTACTCGAGGAACATATCAAATCTGGTTAGGCTTTTGGGCAGGGTTTGGGGTGTTTCAACTTAGTATCAGAGCCCAGTTTTAAACTCTCGGCCTTGGGTTTTGAAGCCCACAACATTTTCAAAATTTGGCCCAAATGACTTTTTGAAAGTTTTCTTAAGTTAAAATGGTTTTATAGAAGCATGGCACCCGAGTTCTCGGCCCAGATCCATCAGGTAAGTACTTTTATTGATAAAGTGATGTGACTGTATGATATTTTAAAGTGATAAGCCTAAGGAAACTATACTTTAGAGACATAGACCCTAGGTGTATGTGTACTACTACGGTAAAACCACTGAACAAATATCTATTGCATAAAACTTTCTTTTAATAAGAAGTGAAAAGACTCTAATGCATAAGACTTTTTGTAAAAAATAGATAAGATCGTAGTAGACATGAGTTCTAGGGGCGTGGTCGTCATGGACGCTGAGAGGAAGAATGGTTGTGTCGGAACCGTTAGATCTCGTCAAGGTTCCAAAATGAAGCTCATATTGGTTGTTGGGGTGGAATTTCAAGAGCAAAATGGAGGAGATGACGCATATCACAAGTCAGGTCTTGAGTTTTGGAGCAGTAGCAAGAGCTAGTATGGGAAATGGGTCTCGAAAGTCGATGGTCGAGAGACTTAGATCAAATGGAGCCGAGATTTTTAGGGAGTATCTGGAGTTGTTCGAATGTAGCGAATCTTGGTTAGAGGCAATCGAGAGGATCATGGACGATTTGGATTTGACTTCTTGAAGAAAAGTTGAAAGGTCTTTGTTTCACTACTTCGTGATGAGGCCTACTAGTGGTGGCTCACTGTCAAAGAGAGTACCCCTGCGGATCGAGTGGATTGGGGGTATTTTAAGGTTAAGTTCGAAAGAAAATACGTTGGAGCTAGCTACATCACTCTCAGAGAAAGGCGTTTCTAAATTTAGTGCAAGGAAATAAGTCGATAGCTGAGTATGAAGCGAGTTCTTGTGACTTAGCCGATATGCGGAGGATAGTAGCTCACCGATTATGAGCGGTGTGTCGATTCGAGGATGGATCGAGAGATGAGCTGCAGTGTTGATTACTCACTGCGAAAAGAGACTTTGCGCCTTAGTGGATAGGGCAAGGATAGTTGAAGAAGTTAAGCGGTCGAGAGATGAACCGGACAAAGGCGTAATAAAAATAAGAGGAGTTTTGGGTCTTGAGGTCATCCGAAATTTTCAAAAGAAACCAAGAGTTGATAGGTCGTGAGGTCGTGAGGTTGTTCTGGAGGACAACATCATACTTGTGCTCAATGTGGGAAGATGCACCGGGAGAATGTTGGAAAAAGACCGGGGATGTTTCAAGTGCGGTCTAAAGATCATATGATCAAAGATTGTCTGATGAATACTGAGATAAGAACCGCCCAACAGGTCAGAGTGTTAATCAGGCTGGCAGAGGTAGATAGCAACCGATGAGGGGTCGTGGTCCGAATGGAAGAAGTAATGGTTCGTAGAGGTCACGGACTCGTGCGAGGCGATGGTAGCACCGAGGCAAGACAAACAGTATCGTATATGCGCTTCGTCGCAGAGAAGATAGTGACGCAACTGATGTTATCACGGGTATGTTTCTGATTTCTAGGTTGCCCTTTATTGCTTTGATAGATATAGGGTCAACTCATTCATACATCGCTAGTGAAGTATCCGAACTCGCATGTGACTTACGAGACTGCATACTAGGAAGATGACTATACTTAGTCCTTTAGGACAGACAGTAGTAATAGATAAACTCTTTAAGGAAGTGCCTTTAGATGTTCATGGGACGCAATTTCTGGCTGATTTAATGGAGTTTCCATTCGAGGAATTCGACCTGATCTTAGGCATGGATTGGCTAGTGAAATATCGTGCAAATGTGGATTGTGCTGCTAAGCGGATGTCCTTAAAATCTATTGATGACAAAGAAGTTGTGGTGATGGGCGAGAGACGAAATTACTTATCAAATGTAGTATCCGCCCTTAAGGCAGAAAAGATGGTTAGAAAGGGATGTGTAGCTTTTCTGATGTTGGTTAGTGCCTTGGAGGCTAAGGAAGCAACTGTTGAAGAGGTCAGGACTGTGAGAGAATTTGTAGATGTTTTTTCGGAAGAACTTCTAGGATTGCCTCCGGATCGAGAGGTAGAATTTGGGATTGATTTATTGCACGAACGGTGCCGCTTCTATTGTTCCGTATAGAATGGCAATCAAGGAGTTGGTTGAGCTTAAGGCTCAGATCCAGGAGTTACTTGATCGTGGATTTATTCAACCCAGTGTGTCTTCATGGGGAGCACCGGTCCTATTCGTGAAGAAGAAGGACGGAACAATGAGGATGTGTATAGATTACCGGTAGTTGAATAAGCTGACCATCAAGAACAAGTATCCTTTGCCGAGGATCGATGACTTGTTCGACCAGCTTATGGGAGCTGCGGTATTCTCAAAGATAAATCTAAGGTCGGGGTATCATCAGCTTAATGTGAAAGAAGCGGATATCCATAAGACAGCTTTCCGAACAAGATATGGGCATTATGAGTTTTTGGTAATGCCGTTCGGATTGACGAATGCCCCAGCTGCGTTCATGGATATGATGAATCGGGTTTTCCAACCCTACTTGGATCAGTTCATCGTGGTATTCATAGACGACATCCTAGTGTATTCTAAGTCCGAGATAGAGCATGATGAGCATCTCCGGATAGTGTTACAAGTGTTAAGGGAGAAGAAGCTATATGCCAAATTCAGCAAATGTGAATTTTGGCTGAAGGAAGTTGCGTTCTTAGGCCATGTGGTGTCGGCAGAAGGAATAAGGGTGGATCCTCGGAAGATTGAGGCAAGATTAGATTGGAAACCACCTAAGTCAATCGAGGTTCGTAGTTTCTTGGGATTAGCGAGCTACTACTGATGGATTTGTCGAAGGATTTTCATCGATAGCTGCACCTTTAATGAAATTATTGTGAAAGGAGGTACCTTTTGTATGGGCAGATAAGCAGCAAGAGAGCTTTGCGAAGCTTAAGAAGGTTTTGACTGGAGCTCCGATTTTAATTCAGCCTGAGGCAGAGAAGGATTTCGTGGTGTATTGTGACGCTTCTCACACAGGATTAGGATGTGTTTTGATGCAAGATGGGTAGGTAGTTGCATATGCGTCTCGACAATTGAGGCCACACAAGGTTAATTACCCGACGCATGATTTGGAGTTGGCAGCAATAGTCTTTGCTCTTAAAGTTTGGAGACATTATTTATACGGGGAAAAGTCAATGATATACACGGATCACAAGAGTCCAAATATCTCTCGACTCGTAAGGAACTAAATTTGAGACAGCGAAGGTGGATAGAGTTGTTGAAAGACTACGACTGTTCTATTGAGTACCATTCGCAAGGCGAATGTGGTGGCGACGCCTAAGTCGAAAAGTGGTGTCGATTTAAGGCGATGTTTGCACATCTTAGTCTTTATGACGATGGAAGCTTCTTTGCGTAATTACAAGTAAAGTCGACTTGGTTGAGTCAAGTGAAAGAGAGCAGGTTGGTGAGCGATGATCCGAGTGCTAAACTACTGGCGGGTACAGAATGGGGAATTAGAAGATTTTGGTATTAACAACGATGGGGTATTGTGTTTCAAAGGTAAAATCTGTATGCCGAGGGATCAGGAGTTGAGGCAAAGGATTCTTCAGGAGTCGCATGGTAGCCCTTATGCTATGCATCCTGGAGGAAGTAAGTTATACCGAGATTTACGAGATCAATTTTGGTGGCCTGGTCTTAAGCGGGAAGTTACAAAATTCGTAGGGAAGTGCTTAACGTGTCAGCAAGTCAAGGCTGAACATCAAGTACCTTCGGGATTACTTCAGCCGATAAAGATTCCGCAGTGGAAGTGGGAGAGAGTCACCATGGACTTTGTTAGTGGGCTTCTTCCTACGCCTACTAAGAAAGACTCGGTATGGGTGACAGTGGATTGATTGACAAAATCTGCACATTTTATCCCAGTTCGGGTTGATTACTTTTTGCAGAAATTGGCAAAGTTGTATGTGGCTGAGATTGTGAGATTGCACGGAGTGCCAGTGTCGATTATTTCAGATAGGGATCCGAGGTTTACGTCTCAGTTTTGGAAAGCATTGCATCAGGCTTTGGGCACCAGATTGGATTTTAGTACAGCATTTCATCCACAATCAGACGGCCAGTCTGAACGAGTAATCCAAATTTTAGAAGATGTGTTAAGGGGATGCGTGATAGATTTCAGAGGAAGCTGGGAGGAGTTCTTACCTTTAGCAGAATTTGCATACAAAAACAGTTATCAAGCCAGTATTCGGATGGCACTGTATGAAGCACTATATGGACGGAAGTGTCGCACTCCTACGTGTTGGACAGAACTAGGGGAACGTCATGTTTTGGGTCCAGAAATAGTGGCTAAATCCAAAGAAAAAGTTAAGGTAATTTGGGCTCGGTTAAAAGAGGCATCTGACAGGCAAAAGTCGTACGCAGATCATAAGTGGAAGGAAATAGAGTTTGCTGTAGGGGATCAAGTATTCCTAAAGGTTTCACCTTGGAAAAAAGTGATGAGATTTGGTCGCAAAGGGAAGTTAAGTCCAGGTTTATTAGACCTTATCGGGTTTTGAAGCGGGTCAGACCTGTGGTATATCAGTTAGAATTGCCTTCAGAGTTGAAGCAAATGCACGATGTGTTCTATGTTTCAATGTTACGTCGTTATCGGTCGGATCCATCTCATGTAGTGTTAGTTGGGGCGGTGGAATTAAGACCAGATTTGTCTTATGAAGAGGAGCCAATTCAAATCCTGGAGTGGGATGTAAAGGTGTTATGGAGAAAATCAGTTCCTCTCATCAAAGTGTTATGGCGTAATCATGGATCGGAAGAAACTTTGTGGGAGCCAGAACAAGCGATGCGACAGCAATACCCTCACTTGTTCTAGCCAGGTAATTTTGGGGTCGAAATTATTTTAAGGGGGGTAGAACTGTAACATCCAGAATTTGGGGGCTATGCATTTTTAACTTAATTGTATGTTGTTGCATGCCTATGTGTAGTTGAGTGTACTTTGGAAGTTTTAGGAACTTCAGTTTGTAAGAGAATGCCTTAGAGAAATATTAAATTTTTAAGACTTAAGATGGAGCTAAGCAAGATAGGCTTTAAGAAAATTTGGCATGAGGTTTTAAGCATAACAAGTCATTTGGCAAGGTGGTGTTGGCGCATGGGTGAATGCATGAGGGGAGACGTTCGAATCTCCTGGCTAGCAATTGGAAGGATTTTAATTGTTGCTTTCTTTCCTATAGTGTCAGTCAAGCCTTATCTAGAATGGATGGACTTTCTTTTATTTTTGGATAGTAGACCAAGGGAAAAAAGGCAAGTTGGTAGTTATGGTATGGAATCATGAGGTTATGGAAGGATAAGGGGACAAAAGGCTTGAAGAGTGGATGATGTTTTGGAAGCTTTTCCATGGTCATTTGACCATGAACCTAGATGGCATAAGGGCTAAGAGGGATTGGTTTAATTGTGATAGGAATTAAGGGAATGATAGGGAAGAAATGAGGAGGAAAAAGGGGGATCATGTTGGCAAGGGTGTTGGCTGAATTTTGCAATAGCATTAGGGGTGAAAGTTGGCCAAAACTTTAACAAATTGTGCATCTTTTCCTTTTCTCCAAACTTTGTTTCTTAGCCGAATGCATATTAGACAAAAGATAAACCTTTTTCTTTTCTTTTAGTCATTTGAGTTTTACCATTTCAGTTTTGAGTAGTCCTTTTAATTTCTTTTCTCCAAAACATATCTTCTTTTGTAACCGAAAATACCAAAATATCAAAGACCATTTTCTTTTCTTTTTCCCTCATTGCCTAATGCACATAGCTTCTAAACTCACCTCTTTTCTTTTGAAAACCAAATCATCATCATCCTCTTCTTTCAATCTTTTATTTTCTTCTTTTCTCTTTCTCTTTTCTTCTTCTTTCTCTTAACCGAAACCATCTTCCACCATAACCAAAACCACCATTCTTTTTCTTCTCTTTTGTTAAAACTGAACCATCCTCCATTTTCATCTTCTTTCTTCTTTTTTTTTGTTAAAAATCGAAACCACCATAGCCAAAAACACTATCTTTTCTCTTCTCTTTTTGTCCAAGCCGAAATCACCATTTCTTTTCTTCTAAATTGATAAGGCCGAATCTCCAATAGTTCAAGTAAGGGTGAATCAATCTCCGTATTATGAGTAAGGATTTTCTATCAATCGTTCTCTTTATTTTATTCTAGAATAGCCGATTTTAGAAATCTAATTCTCTTATTTTCTCCTTGGCCGAATTTTTGAAGGGGATTTTAAGGATTCTTTTTGTAGCCATCGATTAAGGAGAGATCATTCGGGATCATTCAAGGTAAGGATTGTCATATTATTGGTTATATCATTTTTAGATAGATTACTAATCGACTTCATTTTAGGGGACTCTATCGCTCGGACATTTTCGTAAACGTAAGATTTTGGAACTAACAAAATAGGTTCGAAAAGAGTGGTAGGGAGTGTTTGGAAGAGGGGTGGTTCTGTTATACCCTCAAACTTCAAACGAAGGGTTGTATCGGGGATCCGAGATTTTCCACCAGGTTGTGGACCCTCTGCTAACGAAGATCTTTTATTTGAAGTCATACGTACACCCGAGCCACTTTTTGTTCGTGGTTTGTCATCGGGTTTTGATCCATCCATCGGAGAGAAACCACATATAACAGTTATCCGAGATTCCAAGGGTGTCGACGAGCGGGAAGGTATCGTTCTCACTGTTATAAGGTGTGTAACATTATACTAAATTTCTCATAGATCTAAAATAAATATGATTTGTATGAAAATATGTATTATAACAGTTATGGTACCATTCAAGGTACATGATATTCGTGTATGTTTAACCCCAATATTTTGTTAATATTGCTATATGCATAATATGAAATAAGTATAACTCTGCTATGATTGTGGGGTAAATGGCATGAAAACTGAATAATATGTATGTGCATGGGCATATGGGTGTTATTGATGAAGGGGAAGTGTTCTGGTGGTTTTACCACATTATCCAGTGACTTCGGTCACATATTTTGAATTCGGTGACTTCGGTCACATATTTTGAATCCGGTGACTTCGATCACATATTTTGAATCCGGTAACTTCGGTCACATTTTTTGAATCCGGTGACTTCGATCACAACTGTCTGGTGGCCATGCCATAAAATTATAAGGGCGATGTGCATGTTGACTGCAGCAACTGCCTTCGATGGTGTGTAGCGGATGGAGGGTCGATTTAGTAATCCCTACTTGTGATTGGTAGGTACGGGTGGTGTGTAGCGGATGGATATTTAGGTGGGCTTGGGTTTGCATTTCATTTTATATATCCATATGATTTCTAAGTGATTTTATTTGATTTGCTATAAAATGGGCTTATGGCTAAATATGTTTTAAATGGGCTTAATGACCATGATCAATTGAGCTTTTAGTGTTTTGTTACACATTGAGTCTATGACTCACCCTTTTATGGGATATATTTGGTGACTCTTAGCGCGATGGATCGGTCAAATGTGAAGACTACGTGGTGGCCAATGCTCAACAAAGTATTTGGAGTTTATCTTAATTAAACCTATTAAGTTTATTTTTATTACTTAGGATTTATTATGGGTTTTGTCATTTTTGTAATAAGGCCGCTATGAATCGCTTTTAAATTTTATGCTTTTAGATTTTTAATCGCCACGAAAAATTAGTACTAAATAATTAAATAATTTTGAAAAAAATAACTTAAACTGCTTTTTGACACCTATGTTTTATAATAATAAAAGTTTTTCATTAAAATTGGTTTTCTTTTAACTTATAATTTTCTCTTAAAATAACGCTTTTAAGAAGATACAAATTTCTTTAACAATTCGATTTCAACGCGATCATTAAGTTAATCTGTTTTATATGAAACCATCATATTTTCTTAATAAACAAAGCGAGATTTAATTAAAGTTTTACTCGAAGAACATATCAAATTCGGTTAGGCTTTTGGGCCGGGTTTGGGGTGTTTCATCGGCCATAGGCCACTTTCATAAGTTTTTGTATTTAAAGCCGATTCTGACATTTACTAAATAGGGATTTCGACAACGTTTGGAGCAAGTGACAGTTTCGAGATTTAGACAATCAAGGTAAGGAAGTCTTGATATTCGGCCAAGGGCTTTTTGTCTGTTAAATGATTGACCGATTTTAACTTTGGGTATTAGGAAGGAGTACAATTTATTTCGGTAGTCTTTCGGGATTCATTAAAACACGTTAGTAGCCAGGTGTGTAGCCCCACACTAATTCTTGATAGATTTATGGTATTGATTTAATATATATGTGTTAATGAAAATATGAAAGATGTGGCTAAAGGTACCATACGATGGTACAGAGTACTCAGGTACGTTCACCTTTAATACTATGTTAATAGTGTTATGAATATTGAATATGACATATACGTGAATTTGTTATGAACATGGAATAAGATATATGGCATGATTTTGCATGTATTGTATTGTGCATGGGCATATGGGTGATTATGGAAAGGGAAGTGATCCGGTGGTTTTACCATAATATCCGTGACTCATGTCACATAATCAATGTGGTGACTAATGTCACGAATACTATCTGTGACTTTGTCACAATTATCTGAGTGGCTATGCCACAATTTATAAGGCGATGTGCAAGTCGCTGCAGTGATCGCTTTCGATAGTGTGTAGCGGATGGAGGTCGATTAGAAATCCCCACGGGGTGATGGCAGTACGGTGATGTGTAGAGGATGGTTAATTAGGTTTGGGTTTGGGATTGCATCATTGCTATACATTGTATATATATATATATGATTTGTTATGCCTAAATCATTGGGGGTTCGTGTTGGTTGTTACACATTGAGTCTGCTGACTCACCCGTTGTGGGATATCTTTTCAGTGACACTCAAGAGATGGACCGAATTGGCAGGAGCTTAATGGTGGCCATGTTCATTTCAAGCATTTATTTTATTTTGAATTTTTTATATTTAAGTATTTTGGATTTATTTTGGGTTATAAGTTGATGTAATAAGGCCATTATACTTAATTATTTTATGCATTTTAATTTTCCGATATGATACAAACAACACCAAATGTTTTGAAACTCAATTACCTACGGTTTTCAAGTTACAATAATAATGAAATTCTAAAATTTGGTATTCTTTTCAACTTGTGGTTTTTTTTTTTTTAAAACTTATCGATTTAGCACAAAATTAAACACAACTCGAATCAACTTTTCTACAAACCACCATGATTTTCAAAACGTTATTCGAAACTTAACTATGTTTTTACTCGAAGCATGCCAGATCCGGTAACTATGTTTTTACTCGAGAAGCATGCCAGATCCGGTCAGGGCTTTTGGGTTTGGGGTGTTTCACACACGCACACTTAACACTCTTAATCAGAACAAACACAAAACAAAAACCTAGAACGCCGCTTTCATTACTCGGCCGAGCGAACTAAATCGACAGCCATTCTGCCAACATGAACAACGAATGGTTGTGCGAAAGTTGATTAGGCTCCATTTTGAGTACATTGGAAGTCTTTTACCTTCTAATCCCCGCCTGAACTTCGATGATAGCAAAGCCAGCAGTGATCCGATAGCGGTACGAAAACCTTTTCTTTTATTCTTTCTTTTTCTATGCATGCCAAAGAAACGAGAGTGTAACATAGAAAATAAATAAATCTTAGAATATCTGGGACCTTTTTAAAAAAATTCTTTGTTTGATTTCGTGTTTTTTTTTTGCATATTCCTCCGTAAAAATTTACTATTTACATCAGGCTCTTTTATAGCCAAAAAATAAAAATAAAAAATGAAATACACATTTTCCTTCTACTGTATTCTCGATTTTATGCTCTTCTCTGTTTCTATTATAGGTACAGCTATGGAGGAGGCCGTTGCTAGCGTGGATGCACGCGGGGCGCGTGTGGGATAAGGCTGCGGCGCTGGAGGGTTCCAGAAACCTCTAGGGTTTCGGAAAGCGCCGACAATATTGGGCCATTCAAATCCTGTAAATTTGGGCTCGGTTCGGTTTGTAAATTTAGGCTCAGGTCAGGCCATCTGTAAATTTTATTTTGGTTATTAGACTGTTTTAAGTTATTGGGCTTGTAATTTTGTATCCGGACTGTTGTTATTGAACTATTATTCTAGTGGATTTTTTATTATTGTTTTTGGTTTTATTTTGGGTTCTAATTTGGTTAATATTTTTGGGTTTAATTCGGTTAATGGGCCCGGGCAAATTGGGCCTATTATAGAAATGTCAAGGAGTTCCTCGTTACGACACAACATACTGTCTAGCCTCGTTGTAGCGACTAAAGTCTAATGTCGCACTATGACATTGTAATCATGTCTCGTTGCGACAACCATTGTCTGACATCACAACGTGACATTTTGTTTTCAAAAGAATAAGTTTTGGTACCTGTCTGTAAACACATAAAACATTTCAAATTTACTTGCACGCAGAATTTTCTACCAAATCTACATACCTAGTGGGATTTCATTATGCTTGAAAAACAATTATACATACATGATATCATCATTTTAACAATTTCCTTTGATTATACAACCAATTCATTCAAGTCCTTCATCTTTCATATAACTAGTTGATGCTTGTAAACATATGTATATAACATAAAACCAATTAGACTATTGTCATACCACGAAACATGCTTTGAAACACCTCAAACCCGGCCCACGAGCCTTGACCGGATCTGGTATGTTCCCCGGTGTAAACCGTTTCAAGTTCTTTTGTTACTTAGGAAAAACTTGTGTGATTTAGAAGAAAGATCGTTTTGGGTTGGGCTTGAGATGAAAAACAAGTTTATTTCATTATTAAAAATCCTTTACTTTAGGTGACAAAACGTTTGGGCTTTATTTTAAAAATAGATTTACTTAATCTTTTAAAAATAAGAGTTTGTAAGCTTAATAAATAAAAATAGAATAAAATAATTCTACTAAGGCCTTATTACATCAAATAATACCCAAAATTTAAATTCAAAATACTTAAAGTAAAATAGTCCAAATAAAAGAAATCTGAACTTCACATGGCCTCCACTAAGCATCTTAGGCCCGGTCCATCACTAGTCGTCACCGAAAAGTAATCCCACAGCGGGTGAGTTAAATGCAGACTCAATGTGTACACAAACACTAAGTCTTAACAAATTCGGGCATAATAAATCATATTCATACGTATCATAATTTCACATTTAATGATTCAAGATAATGATGCAACCCAAACCCAAACCTAGATGCCATCCGCTACACATCCCCTGCACTAACTGCACACCGTGGGACTACTAAGTCAACCCTCCATCCACTACACACCATGGAAGGCGATCATTGCAATGGCGTGCTCATCGCCCATATAAAATTAGTGGCATAGCCACTCAGATAATTGTGTCATGAGACACCACATTCGGATAATGTAACCGGTTACCACATTTAGATAATGTGACCGAAGTCACCACATTCGTATAATGTGACCAAGTCACCACATTCGGATAGTGAGACCGAAGTCATCACATTCACTTCCCTTTCTCAAATAACCCGAATGCCCCATATTATTCATATCATGCATATCATACTTAAATTCACATTCGTGTCACTTTTCACATGTTAAGTATAACATATTTAAGTAATCCTAGTAGGAGTAGGAAAACGTGCTGAGCACTTTGTACCATAACATGGTACTTTAGCCACATTCTTACACTTTCATATTAACACATATATCAAGTTTAAGCCATAAATCTATTAAGATTAGTGTGGGTACACTACGGTACCTTAGCCATATTCTTACACTTTCATATTAACACATTTAATTTAAAACATAGCCATGAACATATTAAAACTTAGAGTAGGGTACACACGATTCGCTTAACGATTTCACTTGAAATCCAAAATCCGATCTACTACCTTAGATTTTAATGCCTACATTAAACCAACATGGTAATATTTAGCAAAGGCCTATTAAGCCATAAAACCAAATCCTAGTAGGATTTGTGTACTTACCTTAATGCCGATTGAATAAAAAATCAAATCCAGAAAACTTGTATTCTTCCCCTTTGAAATCGGCTACTCACTAGATCTCTTGAATCGATTAGTTTTCGACTTAAAACACATAATAATAGATCTACTACAAAAATAGGGTATTGGCGAATATTCATAGTCACTTACCTTAAGGATCTTAAATCCCAAATTCACCGAATAACTAGGGAACACGCGGCCTATGGTGTACCTTCGAGAAAAGAACTTCTCCTTCCATGATTCGCCAAGATTAATAATCGAAATTAGTCCCTAAATTTTGATAAGTCTAAAATATAAAAGAATGGAAACTAAACTTGGATCTTACCCTTATTTGAAGGAATCGATTGCACCTTCACTTCAACCTTCAGAGATTCGGCTATGGCTAAATGATGCTCTCACAACTTTCGACTTTTGGAGGGATTAGAAAGAAAAGAGAATGAAGAATAAAACTGTAGGAATTTAGGAGAGAGAGAGAATCGCTAAGAAATTTGGCAAAGGAAGAGTGAATGAATGAATGAATGAATGGCCTTCTTTCCCTTTTATAGCCAGAAATTACTAGGCTAGAGTCCCTTACTTGGCCATCACTCTTCTATTTTGATAGCTTTATCTCTTTAATTAAAATTGAAGAATAATCCTCAATTATCTCTTTGAAAATAATCTAAAATAAATCATCATTTATCCACCTATTTAGCCGATTTTTAAGGAGAATTAAACTCTTCCATTAAGAGTCCTCATTGTCATCCACCTCTCGCTCTTTGTAGCAAAATAAAACTTCTTTTATTTGCTTCCTAAGTGACTCGATCCTGCCCAAATACACTTGCATGTGGCGCCATTTCGGAAGCCCTAAGTGGCATCTCAAGCCACTTTTCCAAGCCCAATTGTAGTCAAATTTCACATACTTTTTCTCTTAAGGCCACCTTGCCTTAATTTCCTCTTTAAACTTTAAAACTCGACATTTCTAAGTCATTTCTAAGTTTCCAAAAATTTTTGTTTGGCTCTTTAAACTTGACATTTCCTATGTTTCCAAAATGTTCACTTTCCTCTTTTAACTTAAGTTTCCAAAATGTTTACTTTCCTCTTTTAGCTAATCATTTCCAAGTTTCCAAAATATTTACTTTCCTCTTTTTGAAACTTAACATTTCTAAATCATTTCTTACATTTCCAAGACATTTCTCTACATTTCCTTACATTTCCCTGCATTTCCTTACATTTCCATACATTTCCTTACATTTCCATACATTTCCATACATTTCCTTACATTTCCATACATTTCCATACATTTCCATACATTTCCTTACATTTTCATACATTTCTTTACATTTCCATACATTTCCATACATTTCCAAGGTTCTAAAAATGCACACCACACATCCATATCACAGTAAACATGCTATTTCATAAAATTAAGCAAAAATGCACATAATGGGATTCAACCTCTTCCTCAAAGTACTTCACTTGATGCCATAACCCTTGCACCTTAGGTGGCGTCCTTGCCACTTTTCCACATCACTTCTTGTTTTTAACTTAAAACCAATAATTGTCCAAAGCTTTCTCTTCCATCCTAGGATTTTAAAACCCTTACTTCACTTCCAAACACCGCCAAAACCTACTACTCATGAATTATGCACAAACGCATAACCCCTAATCTAGGTTGTTACATGCTTAATTATAAGTTATAACATTTCCAATTCCATGTATTTAGCATATAACCAAATCAAAATACCAATTCTGACTCAACCTAGGTACAAGCCATATAATTAACAAAAGAAACTATACAAACATTGTTGAGTCAATGATCTTTGTCCGTATGTTGAAGTTGATGCTTGCGACCTCATGACAAACCTAACCAACGTACGAAAAATAAAATCTTACGCTAAGAAATAAAGTTCGATGGTATTTGCATGATTTAAATCAATTTAATACAAATTTTGAATCAAATGCATACAATTAATTTCCAATTCAATACTAACTCTGTAACACCCCTAACCCGAAACCATCGGTGGAATAGGGTTAAAAGGCATTACCGAACAATCAAATCACTTAACAATCATTTCACGACACAAAGTCAATCATCAGTATAACACATCAAAACATAAACATATAGTCCCTTATTAAGGCCTATAAGACCTTAAACATACGCTAGAGAAGGATCGGGACTAAATTGACACACATATAGAATTTCTCGAAAACTTAAAAACTTATCCAAAAATACAGGGGATACACGCCTGGGAGCCAACCGTGTGCCCTCCACGGCTTCTAAACACACCCATGTGTCCTCCCCGTGGTCGAACCTAATTCTTCACCACGACCACCAAGCACGCCCGAATACCCTGGCCATGGTTAAACCTGCCAAAGCGACACGGTTACCAAGCACCCCTGTGTGCTAAGGCTGTGCACTACTAGACCATATACTGACTTTCTCACACGACTTTTAGGCACGCCTGTGTGCCATGGCCGTATGCCCTTAAATAAGCTACTGACTTTACCCTACGGTCACTAGGCACGCCTGTGCCACGGCCGTGTGACATTATAGGTCATATGCAAGACTAAAAACTCCACCCAAATGGGTTATACCTATAATCAACATTTACCAAAACAACTCATGCACTTATGACTACTCACAAGCATACCAAAATAATCATTCCAACCATGCATTCAATACCAATTCTATTCATACCAAATTTAATACCAAAACTTATCTTATCACAAGCATAATTAATACCCAATTTCACATATTCCTAATATCATCATACTATCACCAAAATTTCCATCCATAAGTCAATTTCTCAACTCACAATCCATACCAAAAGATGCATCATATATACCAAAGTCATTTATGCCAAAAACTATCACATATCTAGCCACATCTTATGGCTACTTACAAATCTCAAACATGATTCAAATAACTAGCTTATACATGCCATATTTTAACTATGTACATCTTTCCAAAATACCCCAAAATAGATTGCCGATAGTGTGATTTAGATAGATGCTGATGATCCCTAGATCCAAGCTAGCTTTTTGACGACAATCGCAGCGTAAAAATAAATCACACAGTAAGCTTTTCAAAGCTTAGTACGTTCATAATTTAATACATATTACTCAATAATATCACATCATACACAATTAAATCATCACATAGATAAATTGCACAATTAGGCTCATCATCAATCTCAACCATATGCTCAAGTATCTATTTATATAACTATTAAGGCTATCATCAACCACCTAGGTTCAAACGCACCTTGATCAACACATAGTTACTCACCATTCATGCTACTCAATTGCTCGATATTACCTCTCGTTCAACCTTTACTATTCTTTTTTTGATTATTTCGTACACTTAGTACCAATTTCATAACCGGATCATAATCGACATTGCACACTTAGTGCCTAATCTTTCAACCAACTTATCTCGATATCGTACACACAGTGCCAGGTCAATAAGCTGAAGCTTTCCTATCATCGCAAACACAATGCTATTCATTTCTATTTTGATTTCAATCTCGCACACTTAGTGCCATCAACTAAAATCTTGCACATAGCAACTCACTTTCATATACAATTACATATTCATTTCATAATGCTAAAACATATCTTAATAATATGTATCATATCCGAACTTACCTCGGACGTTGAACTATCGATGCGATCGATTAATCGAGCACTTTATCTTTGTCTCGATCTCGATCCGAACCTCTCCTCTCTTGGTCTATACACATTAAAATTCAATCCATTCAATCATCAAATCATTCATTTTAGTCCAAACACATATATTTAGGGCATTTTACAAAATAGCCCTCATATTTTTACATTTTGACACTTTAGTCCCTATTTCACAAAATCATCAAATATACGAAATTCCAAAACACATATACTTAGCCGATCCTCTCTATATTTGTACAAGTCCACACATTTCATTTATTTCACATTTAAGTCCTTCAAATAACTATTTTCACAATTTAGCCCTAATTAGCTAAATTCATCAAAATTTCAAGGACAAAGTATGTTCATCTAGCTCAAATCTTCCATTTAACACCATAAATCATCACAAAGCTTAATATCTTATCAATGGCATATCTCACAAACACTATCAATACATAAAATTTGAGCATAGGTTTTGTAAAGCACAAAGCAACAATCACAAAAACGTAGAAATTATCAAAAACTGACTCAAAATCATACCTCAATCAAGATGATCAATGGCCGAATATCACAAGCTTTTGCCCCTCTTTCCTTTTTGTATTTTTCAGTGAACAAAGATGAACATATTCATCTTGTTTTCATCTTTTATTTGATTATTAAACATATCATTATTCAAATTACTAAATTATCTTTTCAATAAACATATAAGACAAAAATATAATAAGGCTAATATGTCATTTAACTTGCCACTAGTTTATAAATGGTTTATTAAGAACAATAGGCCCCCACCTTAAAAAGTCATCAACAAATTGACACTTATGAATTAGCACACAGCTTTTACACTTTATGCAATTAAGTCCTTTTTCATAAATCAGCACATAGTCGATAAAATTATCATACAAAATTTTCACACAGGCTATATCACATATTATTCACACAGAAAATATCACTAAATATTTTTACGACCTCAGATTTATGGTCCCGAAACCACTATTCTAACCAGGGTCTAAACCGAGCTGTTACAACACTCCCCCTTAGGGATTTTCGTCCCCAAAAATCTTACCAGTGAATAGTTGTGGATGTTGCTCTCTCATAACGTTCTCAGGCTCCCATGTAGCCTCTTCAATTCCGTGTTTGTGCCATAATACTTTCACTAAAGAAATTTTCTTATTTCTCAACTCTTTGATCTCTCGTGCCAAAATTCGGATCGATTTTTCACTATACGACAAGTCTGACTGAATCTCAACTTCAGTAGGAGCAATCACATGAGACGGATCTGATCTATACCGTCGAAGCATTTACACATGAAACACGTTATGAATCTTTTCTAACTTAGATGGCAATCTCATTCTATAAACAACCGGTCTAACTCGTTCTATGATCTCATACGGTCCAATGAACCTTGGACTCAACTTGCCCTTTCTGCCAAATAGAAGTATTTTCTTCCACGGAGACACTTTCAAAAACACTTTATCACCAACCTCCAATTTGATATCTTTTCGTTTCAAATCTGCATAAGACTTCTATCGATTTGAGGCTGCTTTCAAATTGTCATGAATTACTTTCACTTTCTATTCAGTCTCTTTTATCAAATCAACCCCGTGAATCTTATTCTCACTCAATTCAGTCCAATACAATGGAGTTCGACACTTTAGTCTGTAAAGAGCTTCATATGGTACCATTTTAATGCTGGATTGAAAACTGTTGTTATACGTAAAAATAATTAATAACAAATGTTTTTTTCACGTACTTTCAAATTCAAGTATGCAACATCTCAGCATGTCTTCGAGAATCTGAATGATTAGCTCGGATTGACCATCCGTTTGCAGATAAAATGTAGTACTGAAATGCAATTTCGTGCCTAAAGCATCTTGCAATTTCTTCCAAAATCGTGAGGTAAATCTCGGATCTCTGTCAGACACTATAGATAATGGTACCCCGTGCAATCTCAAAATCTCATCGATATGCAGTTCAACTAACTTATCCAAAGAATAGTCAGTTCTTATTGGAACGAAATGAGCTGATTTCGTCAATCTATCCACTATCACCCATATCGCATCTTTCTTGTTTGGAGATAAAGGCAAACCCGACACAAAGTCCATCATAATTCTCTCCTATTTCCACTCAAGAATCATAATTGGTTGTAAAAAACCAGACAGAACTTGATGTTCAGCCTTAACTTGCTGACAAACTAAACATTTCAAAACAAAGTCAGAAATATCTCTTTTCATACTATGCCACCAATAGAACTGTTTCAAGTCATTATACATTTTCGTACTCCCCGGATGTACAGTTAAATGACTATTGTGAGCTTCATTCAAAATCATTTAAATCAACTCTAAATTTCTTGGAACACAAATCCGATCTTTGAATCTCAAACAATCATCACTATCAATTCGAAATTTCGATTCAGCATTCAAATTACAGAGTTCGTTTAGCCATCATTTCAATATCACTTTTTTGAGCATTACAAATCTTCTGTACAAACATCGATTTTACTTTCAATACAGCTACAACCGCATCATCATCACACAAATCTATCTGATTACTCATAGCTCACAAAGCATATAATGATTTACGACTCAAGGCATCAGCTACTACATTAGCTTTACCCGGGTGATAATCTATCACAATTTCATAGTCTTTTAATAATTCTAACCATCTTCTCTCGTAAATTCAAATCTTTTTGAGTTATCATGTACTTTAAACTCTTATGATTAGTATAGATGGGACATTTCTCTCCAAACAGATAGTGGCGCCAAATCTTCAATGCAAACACAATCGCATCCAATTTAAGGTCATGCATTGGATAATTCTTTTCGTGCGGCTTTAGCTGCCTCAAAGCATAAGCAATGACTTTTCCTTCTTGCATCAGCACACAGCCCAAACCATTCAATGATGCATCACTATAAACTATGAACTCATTGTTTGATTTGGGTTGAATCAATACTAGTGCTTCCGTTAATAACACTTTTAACTGGTCAAAACTCTGTTGGCACTTTTCTGACCACTCGAGTCTAACATCCTTCTGTAATAGCTTTGTCAACGGATTTCGCAATCGTCGAAAACCCCTTCACAAACCTTCTATAATATCCTGCTAGTCCTAGAAAACTACAGACTTTAGATAGATTTCTCGGAGGCTTCCATTCTAAAATAGCAGAGATTTTACTCGAGTCAACTCGTATCCCAGCAACTGATATGATATGCCTCAGAGAATTGACCTCATGCAACCAAAATTCACATGTGTTAAACTTTGCATTCAACTGTTTCTCACGCAGAGTTTGTAGCATGATTCTTAAATGCTCGGCATGTTGCATCTCATTACATGAATAAATCAAAATATCATCTATGAACACTACAACAAAGCGATCAAAAATGGTCTGAATATCCGATTCATTATATCCATAAACACTGCAGGAGCATTGGTTAGTCCGAAAGGCATTACTAAGAATTCATAATGTCCATACCTCGTTCTGAAAGCAGTTTTTGGCACATCAGATTCTTTAACTCTCAACTGATAGTAGCCTGATCTCAAATCTATCTGAGAAAACACTGTAGCTCCTCTCAGCTTATCAAACAAATCATCAATACGAGACAACTGATATTTGTTTTTTATTGTCACTTTGTTCAATTGTCGATAATCAATACACATTATAATAATTCCATCTTTCTTTTTCACAAATAACACAGGAGCTCCCAGGTGAGAAACTCGGTCGTGCAAATCCTCTATCAGTCAACTCCTACAAGTGAGATTTCAACTCTTTCAATTCTGTTGGTGTCATTCTGTACAGAGCTATCGAAATGGGAGTGGTTCCCAGCACTAATTCAATACCAAATTCAACTTCCTAAATTGGAGGTAATCCCAGCAACTCTTCAGGAAACACGTCTGGAAACTCGCATACCACAGGCACAGATTCGACTTTCTTTTCTGACACTTTTGTATCAATTACGTACGCCAATTAAGCTTCACAACCCTTTCTCATATAGTTCATAGCTTTCATCACAGATACAATAGCTGGTAATCCTTTCATATCACTGGACTCAATTCAAACTATCTCATCATTCTGACTCTTCAATTCAATGCTCTTTCTCTTACAATTCACGATGGCATTATGCAAAGTAAGCCAATCCATACCCAAAATTATGTCAAATTCATTGAATGGCAGCAACATCAAATTAACCGGAAAACAAACATCTCGAAACATCAATGGGCAATTCTTGCACACCTTATCCACCAAGACACACTTGCCTAAGGAGCTCGATACTCTAATTACAAATTCAGTAGACTCAACAGGTAGAGTCTTATTCAATACTAAATTCATACACACATAGAAATGGGTAGATCCTAGATCTATCAGTGCAATAACATCAATATCAAATAAAGTGAAAGTACAGGGGATGACGTCTTGAGATGATGCTTCCTCTCATGCACGTATAGCATAAGCTCGGGCAGATGCTCTTATTTCTGACCTCACAGCTGTATCAATTGTCCCTATTTGACTTTCACTCACATTTCTGGTGTTTCTGGGTGGTCTACCTCTAGCTGTCACATTACTTGGTCTTTCATTCTGAACATTTTCTTCTTCGACCATCTTTGGGCAATCTCGAATAAAATGATCTCGGGATCCACACTTATAGCATGTTCTATTATTATACTTACCCCATTATTCTCTCGAGTGTCGTCTCTCACATTGTCTACACTCGGGCTTGTTACTCTTAACACTGTCGATACTTGATTCAATCGGAGCCTTGGTTAGTGGACTAGAGTTTTGTCTCGAACGATCTCTACTTGGATGCTCAAACGAAGCAATTTAACGATTGTTCACATCTCTAATTCTCTTTGTAGAAGGTTGAGAAAACTTACTCATCGATATCTTTCTTTCATCACGAGCTTGAACCAGCTTTCTTCTTTTCTTTACTGAGCTCCTAAGCTTTGAATGCTCTTTCAACTAACACAACAAATTCGTTTACATCGAGTATTCCAAATAGCAACTTAATGTCCTCATTCAATCCCTCTATGAAGCATTTACATATAGTAGATTCGGTTGAAACATATTCTCTCACGTATTGACTCAATCTTATGAATTTTCGCTCGTATTTAGTAACAGACAAATGACCATGTTTCCGTTCTAGAAACTCTTTACGTTTGTAATCAATGAAGCGTTTACTGATATACTTTTTTCTGAACTCGGCTTGAAAGAAATCCCAGGTGATTCTCTCTCTCAAAACTACAGATATCAATGTCTTCCACCAATTATAAGCCGAATCCCTCAACAACAAAATAACACATTTAATACATTCTTCCGAGTCAATGACATCTCATCAAATACTCGAAGGGTATTCTCGAGCCAAAACTCAGCTCACTCAACATCGTTATCAGATGTGGCCCTAAACTCTTCTGCCCCATACTTTTGAATCTTGTCCATAGGAGGTTTATTCAATCTGATCGGACTATAACTTGTGGCATAATAGGTACTTGTGGGGGTGGAGGTTGTGGAACAGCTGGATTCATTCGAACGAATTCCTAAAACCATTCACTCATCATACGGAAGAAGGCTAACTTAGCCTCTCCTCCCTTACTACTTTCATTCGGCCTAGATGTGGCGTACCGTCCCTTGAGTGGGAGCGGTAGCGTTACTTTCGTCGTCGAAGAACTCTCGATCGTGATCCATTACTATATGAAAACACATTTTCAACTGTCAGAATTCATCACACTATCGCAATTTCATGTATGGCATGTATAGCTAGACTCACACACGCTACGTTAGTCTCAGAATTAACTAAATCGTAGCTCTGATACCAATAAAATGTAAGATGCCTAACCTGAAACCATCACCAAAATAGGGTTAAGAGGCATTACCAAACAATCAAATCATTTAACAACCTTTTCACGACACAAAGTCAATCATCAGTATAATACATCAAAACATAAACATATAGTCCCTTATTATAGCCTATAAGACCTTAAACACATGCTAGAGAAGGATCGGGACTAAATCAAAACACATATAAAATTTCTCGAAACTTAAAAACTTATCCAAAAATACAGGGGATACACGCACGTGGGAGCCAACCGTCTGCCCTCCACGACTTCTAAACACACCCATGTGTCCTCCCCGTGGTCGAACCTGATTCCTTTCCACGGCCACCAAGCACGCTCGTGTACCCAAGTTGTGGTTAAACCTACCAAACCAACACGGTTACCAAGCACCCCTGTGTTAAGGTCGTGCACTACTAGACCATATACTGACTTTCTCACACGGCTTCTAGGCACGCCTGTATGTCATGGCCGTATGCCCTTAACCAAGCTATTGACTTTACCCCACGGTCACTAGGCACGTCCGTGTGACATTATAGGTCATTTGCAAGACCAAAATGCCACCCAAATGGGTCATACCTACAATCAACATTTACCAAAACAATTAATGCACTTATGACTACCCACAAGCATACCAAAATAATCATTCCAACCATGCATTCAATACCAATTCTATTCATACCAAATTTAATACCAAAACTTATCTTATCACAAGCATAATTAATACCCAATTTCACTTATTCCTAATAGCATCATACCATCACCAAAATTTCCATCCATAAGTCAATTTCTCAACTCATAATACATACCAAAAGATGCATCATATACACCAAAGTCATTCATGCCAAAAAGTATCACATATCTAGCCACATCCATGGCTACTTACAAATCTCAAAAATGATTGAAATAACTAGATTATACATGCCATATTTTAACTATGTACATCTTTCCAAAATACCCCAAAATAGATTACCGATAGTGTGATTGAGATGCTGACGATCCCCAGATCCAAGCTAGCTTTACTGACACTGCAAAGCAAGAAAATAAATCACACAGTAAGCTATTCAAAGCTTAGTAAGTTCATAATATAATACATATTACTCAATAATACCACATCATACACAATTAAATCATCACATAGATAAATTGCACAATTAGGCTCATCATCAATCTCAACCATATATAATTACATATTCATTTCATAATGCTAAAACATATCTTAATAATATGTATCATATCTGAACTTACCTCGGACGTCGAACTATCGATGCGATCGATTAATCGAGCACTTTATCTTTACTTCGATCTCGATCCGAACCTCTCCTCTCCTGGTCTATACACATTCAAATTCAATCCATTCAATCATCAAATCATTCATTTTAGTCTAAACACATATATTTAGGGTATTTTACAAATAGCCCTCATATTTTCACATTTCGACACTTTAGTCCCTATTTCACAAAATCATCAAATATACGAAATTCCAAAACACATATACTTAGCCGAATTCTCTCTATATTCGTACAAGTCCACACATTTCATTTATTTCACATTTATGTCCTTAAAATTACTATTTTCACAATTTAGCCCTAATTAGTTAAATTCATCAAAATATCAAGAACAAAGTATATTCATTTAGCTCAAATCTTCCATTTAAAACCATAATTCATCACAAAGCTTAATATCTTCTCAATGGAAAATCTCACAAACCCTATCAATACATAAAATTTGAGCATGGGTTTTCTAAAATACAAAGCAACGATCACAAAAACGTAGAAATTATCAAAAACTGACTCAAAATCATACCTCATTCAAGATGAACAGTGGCTGAATATCACAAGCTTTTGCTCCTCTTTTCTTTTTGTATTTTTCGGTGAACAAAGATGAACATATTGATCTTGTTTTCATCTTTTATTTGATTATTATACATATTATTATTCAAATTACTAAATTATCCTTTCATTAAACATATAAGACAAAACTATAATAAGGCTAATATGTCATTTAACTTGCCACTAACTTATAAATGGTTTATTAACAACAACAGGCCTCCACCTTAAAAAGCCATCAACAAATTGACACTTATGAATTAGCACACAACTTTTACACTTTATGCAATTAAGTCTTTTTTCATAAATCAGCACATAGTCAATAAAATTATCATAAAAATTTTCACACAGGTTATATCACATATTATTCACATAGAAAATATCACTAAATATTTTTACGACCTTTAATTTGTGGTCTCGAAACCACAATTTCGACCAGGGTCTAAATTGGGCTGTTACAAACTCATATATAACGATGCCATTCTTCAATGTATACAACACTATACATATGCTACAAGATACATTATTTATGCTAAAAGAGCCAACTAACATACTACCTCAATTAACAACTAATTAACATATCATACCAATATACTTAATGTCGAAACCATTTTTTGTTTAGAAAATGGGCCGACTTTTAAAATGGAAATGGAGTCGCCACCAATCTTTTTTGAAGTGTGATTGAGTCACCTTATAAAATATTTTGGTCTACGAATTTTAAGAGAATAGATCCGAGAGTTGGTTACGCACGAAGAAGGATTAGCACCCTCGCAACGCCCAAAATTGGTACCTTATTGATTGCTTAATGCCTAATATCAAAAATTGGAAGAGATTTTGAAATACGGATCCTTGAGAAAATGTTTGGATAATTCGAATTGGATATCGAAATTCTCTTATTCCGAAAGAATGAAATATCACATCCAGCACGTTAGGATACGACGTTTCAAACCCTTTACACCAATATCGTTTCGTGATTTCCAAAATTCATGCATTGCAATTTTAAAAAAGGTATTCCATTATTTGGCCAAACAAAAAAACTGAAACCCAGCACGTTAGGGCACGATTCCTCGAACTTCCAAACATGAAATATTGCCTTGTCTTTTGAAAATCCTTATTTCAAAATAACGAAATGTCACATCCAGTGAGTTAGGGCACAATATTTTCGAATTCTCAAAAATAAGTTTTATATTTAACTTATGCTTAAATTAAAACAATTAGTTCTTTAAACTCGATGAGAAAAATTGAAACCCAATAAGTTAGGGTACGATTCCTTTCAAATATTAGAACATGGAATATTTTCTTATTTCAAAACAAAATTCTTGATGCCTCGAGTTATGATTTTATAATAAAACGCAAAACTAATTTCTATAACAAAATAATGATGATGATTGTAATACCCTGGATTATGGATTATGCATTATTTGCTTAATTATATGAAATAGCATGCTTATGTGTGTTGTGGATGTGCATTATGAATTTTTGTGAAACTTAGTGTATAGTTAAATGCTTTAGAAATTATTAGATTTTAAATCTAAAAGAGGGAGCTAGACTGATAAGCCCTTAAAAGAAATAGTAGAGGAATTATGACATGAAATTGGGCTTGGTAAAGTGGCTGCAAGGCGCCACTTAGGGCCTTAGTAAGTGACGCCACAAGCATGGGTACAAGGCCTAGGTTCGAGCTGCAAGGGAAGCAAATAAAGGAGTTTTATTTTTGCTTTTGCGTCAAGATAGAGATGGGGAGTGTTGGACGGCATTGGGACTTCAATGTGATGAGGATGAGGCTTGTTTTCTTTTTAAATTTCGGCTAGAGGAGTAGGATAAAGGTTGGACTTATTCAAACTTTTTGAATGAGTGTTGAAGAGAGAAAATAGGAGTAGAAAAAGGGATAGGATTTGAGAAGATGTAGTGGCCGAATGTGGGGCTCTTGGTGGTGATTAATTTCGGTCATGTAGAGGGTTAAGTCTTAGAATTTTAGTTGAGAGAGTGTTCATCTTTTGCTGAAATTGGGAGTGAAGAGAATTCTTTCTTTTCCTCTCATTTTCTCATTAATTTTGCTAAGGCGAAACTCCTTCACCTCTCCATTCTGAAATTCTTCCCCTTCCTCTTCTTATTCTTTTTCTTTCTTTATTTCAACCACATAACTATTCTTTTGATAGCCGAATATATCACCTTCCTTTCTTTTATTTAAAACCTTAAAGGAGCACCAAAGCTGAAACCTCTCTTTCATTTTCCCCTATTGTCGAAACTACTTCAAACCCCAACTCTTCTTTGCCTTTCTTTTCATGACTCTCAAGAGGCCAAATCTTTTAGTGTGCCACCGTTGACTACTTTCTTGTAGTTTTCTCAAGCAAGCGTTGATGGTAAGTACCCTTTGTAGCAATCAATTTTGGGTTCTTTCCTTTTAGTGTGCCGAAGTCAGGAGTTGGCTTTGATTTCTAAGGGTGGCCGAATATTCTTTAAGCCATAATCTCGTGTTTACTTGTAGCTAGCGTAAAAGAGGTCTTTCGAGATTGAAGTGATCAAGGTAAGCAAGCATAGTTTCGGCCAAGGGCCATTTTTCCTAGATTTATGTATGGAAACCAATTTTAACAATGGTTAGTAGGGATTTCGACAACTTCAAATCAAGTAACCACTTTCAGGATTTAAAATCACAAGGTAAGTACCCATGATATTCGGCCAAGGCTTATTGAGTGATTTAAGATCTATTTCATATTTATTCAAAAATCGAAACTAACTAAGTCTAGTGAACTAGTGTTGGCCGACTGCAAGAAAGAAGTATCACAAAGTTTTTGAGATTTGAGAAGTATTCAAATCGGCAAGCAAGGTAAGATTTCGATTACGTTTCCTTCGGGATTTGGGTATATGGCCGAATAAGTTTTGCTAATATGTCTAACAATGGCTGAATTTGGGAACTAAGATCTAAAGCGTTAGATCGGGATTTTCGGGATTTCAATTAAGCGCTAAGTAAGTCAGGTGTGTACCCCACACTAAGCTTTAATTAATTGACAGTTATGTTTTAATTAATATGTTACAAGAATATGTTATGATGTGGCTAAGAGTACCATGCAATGGTACAAAGTACTCAGGTACGTTTACCCACTCCTACTATGAGTATGATAAGATTCGTTATGGCACATATGTCAATAGTGATAAGAATGTGAAATAAAGCATGATATTGCATGATATGTTTGACATGGGGCATATGGGTGATATGTAAAGGGGAAGTGAATTGGTGGTTTTATACCCCAATATCTGAATGTGGTGACTTATGTCACAATATCCGAATGTGGTGACTTATGTCACAATATCTGAATGTGGTGACTTATGTCATGAATATTTATCTGGTGGCTATGCCACAAATTTTATAAGGGCGATGAGCACGTCGACTGCAGCGACTGCCTTCGATGGTGTGTAGCGGATGGAGGGTTGACTTAGTAGTCTCCACGGTGTGATGGTTGGTGCAGGTGATGTGTAGCGGATGGTTATCTAGGTTTGGGTTCGGGTTTGCATCATTAATTATATATGTTATTATGTATGATTTGACATGCGACTTTAATTGAGACTTAGTGTCGGTTGTACACATTGAGTCTGTTTGACTCACCCGTTGTGGGAATATTTTTCGGTGGCGCCGATAATGGACCGGTTGGCGGGGAGCTTAGTGGTGACCATGCTCGGCCACGAATTTTATTAGTGGGACAATTTATTTTATTTAAGTACTTTAAATTTTATTTTGGGTTTATTTTTGATGTAATAAGGCTATAGTATGAACTGTTCATGCATGCACTTAAATTATGTTATTATGTACGATACTTATCAAATTAAAAAAGCAAATTTTCTTAATGAAAATGTTTTGACATCTAAAATACAAATGATTTTCAATTTAATTAACAAACTTTAAAGACTAGACTTTTACCTAACTCATGGTTTTGAAATATAACCACGAACTTTTCTTAAACGAAATCTTTGAAAAGTTTCTATGTTTCAACTTGAACCCAAATCAACTGTTTTCAAAAACACGAAAAATTTTAGCAAAGTTCAAATAAGATTCGGATGGTTTTTCCTAGAAGCATACCAGATCCGTTCATAGCTTGTGGGTCGGGTTTGGGGTGTTTCAGCTTGGTATCAAATCTGAACAAGGTACGGGTATTATGAGTTCTTGGTAATGCCGTTTGGATTGGCAAACGCTCCAGCCGCGTTTATGGACATGATGAACCGGGTTTTCCAACCCTATCTGGACCGGTTTGTTGTTGTGTTCATAGACGATATATTAGTGTATTCAAAGTCTGAAGAGGAACATGATGAGCATCTCCGGATAGTGTTGCAAGTGTTAAAGGAGAAGAAGCTCTACACCAAATTCAGCAACTGTGAATTTTGGTGTAAGGAGTTTACATTTTTAAGACATGTGGTATCTGCTGAAGGAATAAGAGTGGATCCTCGGAAGATTGAGGCAGTTTTGGATTGGAAACCCCCTAAGTCTGTGGCAGAAGTTCAGAGTTTCTTAGGACTAGCAGGCTATTACTGAAGGTTTATGGAAGGATTCTCATCGACAGTCGCACCTCTGACAAAGTTATTGAGAAAGGAAGTGCTTTTCGTATGGACCGATAAGCAACAGGAGAGCTTTGAAAAGCTTAAGAGAGTCTTGACCGAAGCTCCAGTTTTGATTCAGCCTGAGGCAGGGAAGGGTTTTGTGGTGTATTATGATGCTTCCCATATAGGATTGGGAGGTGCCCTTATGCAAGACGGGAAGGTGGTTGCTTATGCGTCTCGACAACTAAGGCCACACGAGGTTAACTACCCGACGCATGATTTGGGGTTGGCAGAAGTGGTCTTTACTCTTAAGGTTTGGAGGCATTATCTTTATGGAGAGAAGTCAGTGATTTACACAGACCACAAGAGCCTGAAGTATCTGCTGACTCAGAAAGAGCTAAATCTGAGACAGCGAATGTGGGTGGAGTTATTGAAGGATTATGATTGCTCCATAGAGTACCACTCGGGCAAGGCGAATGCCGTGGCAAATACCCTAAGTTGGAAGGTAGTGTCGGATCTGAGGGCCATGTTCGCACATTTGAGCCTTTATGACGATGGAAGTCATTAGCGAGTTGCAAGTTAAGTGACATGGTGAATGAGGTGAAAGAAAGTCGGTTAATGGATGAGGATCTAAGGGTTAAGTTACGCAAGTCTGAATAGAGAGTTGGAAGATTATGGCATTAATGATGAGGGAGTATTATGCTTCAAGGGTAAGGTCTATATCTTAGAAGAATGAAGAACTTAGGCAGAGAATTCTTCGGGAATCGCATAGTAGCCCTTATGTTATGCATCACGGAGGCGATAAGATGTATAAAGATCTAAGGGAATAGTTTTGGTGGCTTTGGTCTTAAGCGGAAGTTACCGAATTTGTAGGAAGTACTTGACATGTCGACAGTTAAGGTTTGAACATCAAGTTCCATCGAGATTACTTGACCAATACAAATTCCTTGATGGAAGTGGGAGAGAATTACCATGGACTTCGTTAGTAGGCTTCCCTCACGCCTACTAAGAAGGACTCGGTATGGTGATAGTGGATCGGTGACAAAGTCCGCGATTTTATTCAGTCTTGGTTGACTACTCCTACAAAAGTTAGCAAGGTCAGATGTATGTGGCGGAAATTGTAAGATTGCATGGAGTGCCGATGTTAATTATCTCGGATAGGGATCGAGAGGTTTGCGCCTCAATTTTGGAAAGCTCTACATCAGGCTTTAAGCACCAGGTTAGACTTTAGTATGGCTTTCCATCCACAGTCAGACAGTCAATCTGAGCGAGTAATACAAGTGTTGGAGGATATGCTAAGAGGCTGTGTGATAGACTTCAGAGGAAGTTAGTAAGAATATTTGCCTTTAGTAGAATTTGCTTACAACAATAGCTACCAGGCAAGTATACGGATGGCACCGTACAAAGCGCTGTATGGATGGAGGTGTCGCACTCTTAAGTGTTGGACGGAATTGGAGGAATGTCAAATTTTGGGTCTGAAAATTATGGCAGAATCTGAGGAGAAGGTTAAGATAATTCGGGCACGGTTGAAGGAGGCGTCTGATAGGAAAAAGTCATATGCAGATCTCAAACGAAAAGAGATCGACTTTGCTGTGGGAGATCAAGTGTTTCTCAAAGTTTCGCCATGGAAGAAGGTGATGAGATTTGGTCGCAAATGGAAGCTAAGTCCAAGGTTTATAGGACCTTATCAAGTATTGAAGCGAGTTGGACCAGTGGCATACCAGTTGGAGTTGCCTTCGGAATTGAAGCAGATGCACGGTATATTCCATGTTTCCATGCTACGTCAATATCGATCGGATCCATCTCATGTGGTACCGGTTGAAGAGGTGGAGCTAAGGCGGACTTGTCCTACGAGGAGGAGCCGATTCGGATCTTAGGCGAGATATGAAAGTGTTGCGAGAAATCGGTTCCTCTAGTCAAGGTATTATGGTGAAATCATGGATCGGAAGAAGCTTCGTGGGAGCGGAAGAGAAGCGATCGACAAAGAATACCCTCACTTATTTTTGCTGTAATTTGAGGACGAAATTATTTTAAGAGGTAGAACTCTAATACCACGGATTATGGCTTATGCATTATTTGCTTAATTATATGAAATAGCATGCTTATGTGTGTTGTGGATGTGCATTATGAATTTTTGTGAACCTTAGTGTATAGTTAAATGCTTTAGAAATTATTAGATTTTAAATCTAAAGAGGAGCTAGACGATAAGGCCTTAAAAGAAATAGTAGAGGAATTGTGACATGAAATTGGGCTTGGTAAAGTGGTTGCAAGGCGCCACTTAGGGCCTTCGTAAGTGACGCCACAAGCATTGGTGCAAGGCCTAGGTTTGAGCTGCAAGGGAAGCAAATAAAGGAGTTTTATTTTTGCTTTTGCGTCAAGATAGAGAGGGGGAGTGTTGGACGGCATTGGGATTGTAACACCCTAAATTAGGGGTTGTCTAAAATTTAATTATTTTTCCCATGTGTGTACTTGAAGAATTAAATGCTATGATCATTTGACATGTTTTAGGGTCTAGAAATATCCCCGAGCTAGACCTGACTTAGAACTAAAAATTTCTTTCTAAGTGTTTTAAAGGAAGGGAGCTAGGTGAGATAAGGGGTTAAGAAAAATTTGGGAAGGAACATGACACAAGGTTTGAATTGGCACGATTGGCTTGGGGCGTTTAAGGGGGTTGCAAGGGAGGAGGTTCGAGTCTCGGGTGAAACAAGGGGGTGTGTTTTTATTTTGGGCTTTTTGGGACGTTAAAGATAGGGGCTAAGTTGGAAGGCCTTAATAGATTTTTCGGGCAAGGTTTGGACATGAAATGTCGTATGGCGGAGTGGCTTGGGGTGCCACTTAAAGGGCCTTGGTGTATGGACTCGGGTTCGAGACATGATGGACGCAAGGAGCATTTTATTTTTAGGCCTTTGGCGTTAAAGGAAAAGGGGCCAGGTACGAAGGCCTTATAATTAAATGGAGAGGTTATTTGACATGAAAGTCAATTGGGAAAGATGGCATGGGGCATTGTAAGGGGGCTGCGTTAGTATGGTCTGGTGTTCGAATCACGGGAGCTGCATTTTGGTTTTTATTTTTTTCAAAACCAGCGTGAATGGGAGAGTAAGTGATGGCATGAATTTGGACTCCTAAATTGATAAAGATAAGGCTTAAATTTTTGCATATTTCGGCTGGAGGGAGAGTGATAAGTAGTTTATTTTCATTGTATTTGTTTGATGAGGTGATTAGGAGATAAAGATGGAAGATAAACCATGTTTTATTTTTGATAATTAAAGGCTGGAATTATCCTTAAAGGGAGGGGTGTTGGCCGAATATGGGACTCCTTGGGAGGCCATCCATATTCGGTTTGTATAGCAAAGAAGTGCCAAAAAGCCATCAAATTTCTTTTCATTTTCTCTCCAAGTTCTTCTTTGCCGAATTCTCCCTAGCCTGTCTTGTCAAAATTCTTCAAAAGTTCTCTTCTTCTCTTTTTCTTATAGCCGAACCTACCCCCTTTTCTACTCAAGAAATTCTAGCCCTTCCAGCTTGTGATTAGTCTCTAGGAAAGGTGCTGTTTTCGGTTCCTTTCTCTTCATTGAAGGTAGCCGAACCCCCTCACAACACTAAGAGGTGCTGACTTGTGGTGTTAAAGGCCGATATAGTTATCAAGGTAAGGGGCGACACCCTCTTTTAGGTTCAAAGATTATGGTCGAATGGCCTATGTTTAATAACAATGTGTCTAAACTGATTGTAGGGAGGGTTATTGCCGAATTCAAGGAGTTTATCCGGATTTGATTTCTTCAAGGTAAGGTTTATATAACAATCGGCCAAGGACTTTGAATAAGGATTTCTATACTAAGTCAAATCCGACATATGGTGTGTAGGATCTCGATTGTTCAAGGCACAAGCAGCAAATTTGGGATTTCGGTAAGTGGGGTAAGTGAATGGTTACATTCGGCCAAGGGCCATTTGTTAAAAATTTTATTGTTTAAATGACAAAACTTACATGTGCCATGGATCTAGGGACTATTCGGCCAAGGCTAATTAAGGCTTCGGGATTTGTTTGGAAATCAAATTCGTTTAAGGTAAGTGCCGCAAGAGTCTTTGGTATTATTTGGTTTGGCCGAATAGGCCAAAGTCACTAACCTTGGTAATTGGACGAATATAGGGTCAATATCTAGCGTCGTAGATCGGATCTTCGGGATCTAGGAATCTCGGTGGTAACAGGTGTGTAAAACTCCTTACACACTTTATTAGTAAACTTTTCCATATTATTGTTTTGTTAATCATTGTGGTAGTGATTTGGTATTGTGGGCTTAAGCATGGATTTCGGGTAAGTCCCCTATTACATGATCTTTGATATATGTTGTGTATGCCATCACATGTTGTTGTATAATTTGCTACACATGAATGCATAATATATGGGATTATGATATATGATTATGTAAGCATGATGATGGTGGGATTAATGAGTGGAGGGGATGATCTTATGGACTGTCACCAGTGGTTTTGACCACAAGATGGGTTGGCCCCATCAGATTAATTGTGACTTCGGTCACCAGTGGTTTTGACCACATCTCGATAAATTGTGACTAAGTCCCAGTGGTTTGGTACCACCAGTGGTTTTGAACACACTATGATATTTGTGACCTATGGTCATCAGTGGTTTTGACCACACGATGGGTTGGCCCATCATTTATTTTGTGACACTAGTCACGGTGGTTTTGACCACCGGTGGTTTTGACCACACCGGGTAGGAAAGGAGCATGGATGGTTAGTTGGGTTGCATGTGCATGTTTATTAATAACTTGTGTATGAGTTACTTTACCGGGAGGGGATTACACTGCGAGTCTTGGTGACTCACCCCTTCCCTTATCATTTTGCGTATAAGTAGATCAGCGGAGATGGAGTAGGAGAGGACTCGAGGCCCATGCTTTTCGTTGGATTTAAACTTATTTTGTTATAGATAATATTATTTATTTTCTAAGTCATTTTATTTTGGGATTGTAATAAGGCCGCTATTTATTATTTGGATGTTATTTTATTTTACTTATATTATGCTACAAGTGAATTTACAAATGATATGAAAACCGGATAAAAGTAACCTTTCAAGCTTAATAAACTTCTACGGGTTTTCAAAGATGTTACCATCGGGTAACAAAAATAAACCAAGTCGATTATAACCCTGATTTATTATATGTTACATGAACAAATGTTTTCAAAAGGGTTTATCAACACAACTATATTTATAAGAAGCCCAACCGAGTTTTTAAACACTGTTTTTATACCTTAGCCAAATTCTATCAAGTTTTCACCAAACTCTCAAAATGATTCAAATTATTTTACTCCGTGACATACCAGATCCGGTCAAGACTCATGGGCTGGGTTTGGGGTGTTACATTTTTGGTATCAGAGCCAGGTTCAAAACGCGGCTGTGGGGGGCCCAAGGCCCAAAATGGTTTATTTTTATGTTAGTAGGCCTTATTAGAATGTTTTGAAACTGTTTTATGGTTTGAACAGCATGGCACCGAGTCTCTGGCACCTATCTGCCCAGGTAAGTACTTCTATCTATTTTCTTTGTGAATCTTTGATGGGGGTAGAAGGGTAAAAGGGGGACGTAGAATACTAGAATAGAAATTATTGAGCTCTAGGGCTAGCATACCCCAACAAACAATGCATAAGATTTAATAACTCCATAAACCAACCCTGTGAGTTGTCACTGAGCAAGGGAATGTGGCAATCGTTATATGCATGTCTAGGATTGGATTCGGTTGGGGCACGGTATTTAAGCAGATCTAGTGACTCACCTCCTACTCACTTGAATCCTACAGTGCGTAGTAATCTGTTCATCCTAGCCGAGACGACACACTCACAAAGCTAAACACGATAACTAAAACCGAAAGGGACTAGCCATTTGTTTTGAAGTAACTAAAACCTTGTTTTTAAAAAAAGGAAAAAATGACCAAAATACCCTCGTTTGAAAAATGACCAAAATACCACTCGCTTATAAATTACCAAAATACCTCAGTATGAAAAAATTTCCAAATAGAAAATTTTCAAAATATCCTTCTTTGTGAAATCAACTAGAACCAAATTTTGGAAATCTTTTTATGAAAAATTACGAAAAAACCCTAGTGGTGAAATTATAAAATTGCCCCTAACCAACAAAATTACTAGAATGACTCGATTTTCAAAACTTCGCAATATCATTTGTTTTAAAAAAGCAATTCTCAAAAAGAGCCCCCAAAGATTTACAACTTTTGAAATACCCTGATTTGTTAAATTTTTCAAATTTACCCTGATTTGTGAAAAATTACCAAAATGCCCCTGAGCTCCAAAATTATCGAAATACCCCCGGATTTCAAAAATTTCCAAAATACCCCAGGAATTTAAGTGTTTCAAAATGCTTTTTGACAAAATCATCTGAAAACTTTTATTTTTGAAAAATTACAAAAATACCCCTATAGGACAAATTACGAAAATACCCCTGGGTAGTAGAAAAACAATCACAATGAAAGCTACAACGTCTCTTTGAATGAATGAATGGAAAACTGTGTGTATGTATGATTACGAAAGAACCACTCCTAAAACTCTTATCATAAAATTTCTTCGCGGATAATCTAGTGAAACAAGTACTAATGAATAAAATTCTTAAACAGATAAACGCAATCGTTAGAATGAGTTCAAGAGGTCATGGACGTCCGCCGCGTGGCCGTGGTAGGGGTAGGATGACCTTGTCAGAGCCAGCAAGGTCTGGTCACGGGTTTGGAAATGAGATGCCAGATCTGCCGGTGGCGGAGACTGAGTTCCAAGATCAGACAAGTGGTAATGAAGTAGTATCCCAGGCGGTGCTACGAGTGTTAGAACGAGTTCTTGAGGCGGTAGCGCGCGCACTGGGCCCGTAAATCGTGGTTGAGCGGCTCGCGGGCTAATGAAACAAGTATTCAGAGGAGTTTCCGGAGTAGCGCCCAGTGTGGCGGAATATTGGTTGGAATCCTCTGAAAGGATTATGGGTGACTTGGATTTCACGGTGAGGAGAAGTTGAAGGGTATCATCTCTTTCTTTGGGGATGAGTCTTACCGTGGTGGCTCACTATAAGGGATGGAGCAAAGGCGTAAAATCTCACAGGAATTCTTCAAGGATGCCTACCAAAAGAAGTATATCGAACTAGTTACGTGGATGCACAGCGGAAGGCTTTCTTGAACTTGGTTCAAGGCAATAAGATAGTGGCAAAATATAAGGCCGAGTTCCTCCGATTGAGTAGGTATGCTCGTGGTATTGTGGGTACCGAGCATGAGCGCTGTGTCAGATTTGAAGATGGGCTGAGAGATGAGCTGAGGATGATGATAGCTCCACAACAGGAACAGGAGTTCGCGGTCTTGGTGGAGAAATCGAAGGTTGCTGAAGGGGTAAGACAGTCGGTTAGACGGAACCAAGATTAGAATTGGAATAAGAGGAGCTCGGGACCTTTAAAGTTTTCTGGTAATCAGTAAAAGAGGACAAGGTTTGGTGGGTTGGATCAAGCTGCTAGGCATGCTACTGCTGCTAATACTCAATGGCCACCACGGTGTGCTCGGTGTGGCAAGTCTCACACAGGAGAGTGTTGGAATGGTAATTGGGGATGCTTCAAGTGTGGGTCTTTGGAGCATCGAGTTAGAGGCCGTCCGAAGAAAGTAGCTAGACTGAGATCTGAGGGTCAGGATCGTGCACCGAATAGAAGGGATAACCAACAGCCTCAGAGGGGTCGTGGTGCAGGAAGAGGAGGTAATGGTGCTGGCGAGGGTCGTGGGCACCGAGGAGAAATATCGGTGATCTTGAGGCTAGACAACTGGTTTGGTCTATCTTGTGAGGCGTCAAGAGGAGGCGGACGGGACGTCATAACCGGTATGTTCACGATCTTTGGTGTACCTATAATACTTTGATTGACATTGGCTCAACCCACTCATACATTGCTAGTAGCGTGGTGGAAACTCGCATCTAGACTCGAGCTTACTTAGGAAGATGATGTATTAAGCCTCTAGGTCACTCAGAGAAGTAAGTAGACTCTATAGGGGCGTACCCTAGAACTCGAGGGGTGATTCTTGGTGACTTGATGGAACTACCGTTACGGGAGTTTGACCTAATTCTCGGGATGGATTGGCTAGTAAAGTGTCGAGCTAGGCTAGATTGTGTGGCTAAGCACATGGTGCTAAAGACCGTGGAAGGTGATGAGGTGGTGATGATAGGTAAAAGGAGAGATTACCTATCTAATCTGGTTTCGGAATTAAAGGCGGAAAGGATGGTTAGGAAGGGTTGTGAAGCCTATGTGGTGCATGTCTGTGCCTTGGAAGCTAAGAATGTTGCTGTGGGAGATGTCCGAACTGTGAGGGACTATGTCGATGTGTTTCCAGAGGAGCTTGGGTCTACCTCCGGTAGTGAGGTTGAATTTGGGATAGATCATTACAGGAATTGTGCGGTATCTATAGCTCAAGTGTCGGATGGCGCCGAAAGAATCGGTGAGAGTTAAAGGCCTGATTAGAATTATTGGATAGAGGGTTCATCCGACCAAGTGTATCACCTTGGGAGCTCCAGTGCTATTTGTCAAGAAGAAGGATAGGACAATGAAGATGTGTGTAGACTATCGGCGGTGAGCAAGTTGACAATAAAGAACCGTATCCTTTGCCGGATTGACGATCATTCGATCAACTCAAAGGCGCATCGATATTTTCTAAGATTGACCTTAGGTCGAGGTACCATCGACTTAAGGTGAAGGAGGTGATGTCCATAAGGCGCATTCCAGATACTCGGCATGGGCACTACTGAGTTTCTAGTAATGCCTTTTGGTTTGTGAATGCACGAGCGTTTATGGACATGATGAGCGGGTTTTCCAACCCTATCTGGATCGGTTCATCGTGGTCTTCATAAGCGACATTTTGGTGTACTCGAAAGTGCGAGGAGGAGCATGGCGCACATCTTCATGTGGTTACGCAAGTTACGAGGAGAAAGCAGGTTATGCATGAAATTCGGTAAATGTGAGTTACGGCTCAAGGAGGTAACTTTTTAGGACATGTCGTTTGACCAAGGGAATCGGGGTGGATCCCCGTAAGATTGAGACGGTATTAGAGTGGAAACCTCCCAAGTCTATTACGAAAATTCGAGTTTTTAGGGATTGGCGAATATTATAGGAGGTTTGTGGAAAACTTCTCCTTAATCGTAGCAGATTGACTAATTTGTTGAGAAAGGGGTTAGTTTGTGTGGTGCGAGAAGCGTGAAGAGAGTTTCGATAAGTGAAGAGGATTTTGTGAAGCACCGGTCTTGATTCACCAGAGGCGGAAAGGAATTCATTGTATATTGCGATGCATCGCATCTTGGTTTAAGTACGTGTATTGATGCAAGAAGGAAGGTGGTCGCTTATGCGTCCGTGATTGAGGCCTCACGAAGTTAACTATCGACACATGACTTGGTATTGGTCTGTGGTATTTACCTTGAAAATCTGGAGGCACTACCGTATGGAGAGAAGTCGGTGGTGTACAGATCACAAAAGTCTGAAGTACCTCACGACTCGAAAGATTTAAATCGAGGCGTGGGAGGTGGATTAAGTTGTTGAAGGATCGCATCGCTCAATCAAATACCATCAGGGAAGGCTAATGTGGTAGCTGATGCATTAAGCCAAAAGGTGGTAGCGGATTTGCGAGCTATGTTTGCTCACCTACGTCTCTATGAGGATGGGAGCCTTTTGGTAGAATTGTAAGTGAAGCCATCATGGATTGATGAGGTTAAGGAAAGGCGGATGACCGAAATGAAGCTTTGAGTACTCGGAGGTTGCAAGTACTGAGAATGGTGAGGCCAAAAGTTTCAGCTTGGGCGGTGATGGAGTGTTGTACTTTCAGGGAGAGTATGCATGCCTAAGGGCGATGATTTGAGGCAACAAATTCTTAAAGAAGCTCATAGCAGTCGTATGCTATGCACCGAAGCGATAAGATGTATCGGGATTTAAGGGAGCGATTTTGGTGGCGGGTCTTAAGCGGGATGTAGCAGAGTTAGTAGGCAAGTGTCGACATGCCCGACAAGTTAAGGTGAGCATCAATTACCATTAGAAACATTACTGACGGTAAAGATCCAGTGGAAGTGGGAGGAGATTACTATGGATTTAAGTAAGTGGGCTTCCCTTCGCCCGATGAAAAGATGCGATTTGGGTGGTAGTAGGCCAGGTTGACTAAGTCACCCATTTTATACCGATGAGGTTGACTACTCGCTTCAAAGATTAGCCAAGTTGTACATTGCGAGATAATGCGGTTGCATGGAATTCGTGTCCATTATCTCGGATCGGGATCCTCGGTTTATGTCGAGATTCGGAAGGCTTTACATCAAGAGTTGGAGTGCAAGTTAAATTTAAAGACTGACTTTTCACCCGATCGATGGACAATCGAGAGGTTATCCAAGTGTTGGAAGACATGTTGAGGGTTGTGTTTTGGATTTTGTGGTAGTTGGGAGGAGTACCTACCTTTGGTGAGTCTGCTTATAACAACAGTTATCAAGCGAGTATTGAATGGCATCGTATGAGGCCTTGTATGGTCGGAAATGCCATACTCCTACATGTTGGGCGGAACTAGGAGAGCGTCGGATGTTGGAGTCGAGTTAGTAAGCGGAGCGGAGGATAAAGTTAGAGTAATTCGGGCTCGTCTTAAGGAGGCATCGGACGAGCAAAAATCCTCGCCGATCTTAAGCGCGAGATGTTGAGTATCACGATGGGTGATAAGGTCTTCTTGAAGGTATCACCTTGGAAGAAGGTCTTTGAGGTTTGGTAGGAAGGGCAAGCTAAGCCCTAGATTCATCGGACCGTACGGTGTTAAAGCGTGTGGGGCCGGTAGCTTACCGACTTGAGTTGTCGGTAGAATTGAGCGGATCCATGATGTCTTTCATGTTTCGATCTTTGGCGCTATCGATCGGACCCTCACACGTAGTGCCGATTCGAAATCAAGTGAACTCGGACTTGTCTTTCGAGGAGGAGCAGTACAAATCTTGGATCGAGATGTCAAAGTTCTCGTAGGAAGTCGGTGCCTTTGGTGAAGGTGTTGTGGCGGAATCATGGTGCGGAGGAGGCCACATGGGAGCAGGAGGATGTGATCTGGCGACAATACCCACTCTTGATCCGAGGTAATTTCGAGGTCGAAATTCTTTTTAAGGGGTAGAAGCGTAACACCCTAAATTAGAGGTTGTCTAAAATTTAATTATTTTTCCCATGTGTGTACTTGAAGAATTAAATGCTATGATCATTTGACATGTTTTAGGGTCTAGAAATAACCCCGAGCTAGACCTGACTTAGAATTAAAAATTTCTTTCTAAGTGTTTTAAAGGAAGGGAGCTAGGTGAGATAAGGGGTTAAGGAAAATTTGGGAAGGAACATGACACAAGGTTTGAATTGGCACGATTGGCTTGGAGCGTCTAAGGAGGTAGCAAGGGAGGAGGTTCGAGTAACGGGTGTAACAAGGGGGTGTGTTTTTATTTTGGGCTTTTTGGGACGTTAAAGATAGGGGCTAAGTTGGAAGGCCTTAATAGATTTTTCGGGCAAGGTTTGGACATGAAATGTCGTATGGCGGAGTGGCTTGGGGTGCCACTTAAAGGGCCTTGGTGTATGGACTCGGGTTCGAGACATGATGGGCCTTGAGGAGCATTTTATTTTTAGGCCTTTGGCGTTAAAGGAAAGGGGGCTAGGTACGAAGGCCTTATAATTAAATGGGGAGGTTATTTAACATGAAAGTCAATTGGGAAAGATGGCATGGGGCGTTGTAAGGGGGCTGCGTTAGTGTGGTGCAGTGTTGAATCACGGGAGCTGTATTTTGGTTTTTATTTTTTTCAAAACCGGCGTGAATGGGAGAGTAAGTGATGGCATGAATTTGGACTCTTAAATTGATAAAGATAAGGCTTAAATTTTTGCATATTTCGGCTGGAGGGAGAGTGATAAGTAGTTTATTTTCATTGTATTTGTTTGATGAGGTGATTAAGAGATAAAGATGGAAGATAAACCATGTTTTATTTTTGATAATTAAAGGCTGGAATTATCCCTAAAGGGAGGGGTGTTGGCCGAATATGGGACTCCTTGGGAGGCCATCCATATTCGGTTTGTATAGCAAAGAAGTGCCAAAAAGCCATCAAATTTCTTTTCATTTTTCTCTCCAAGTTGCTGCTGCCGAATTCTCCCTAGCCTTTCTTGTCAAAATTTTTCAAAAGTTCTCTTCTTCTCTTTTTCTTATAGCCGAACCTACCCCCTTTTCTACTCAAGAAATTCCAGCCCTTCCAGCTTGTGATTAGCTGAATCTCCCTCTAGGAAAAGTGCTATTTTTGGTTCCTTTCTCTTCATTGAAGGTAGCCGAACCCCCTCACAACACTAAGAGGTGCTGACTTGTGGTGTTAAGGGCCGATATAGTTATCAAGGTAAGGGGCGATACCCTCTTTTAGGTTCAAAGATTATGGCTGAATGGCCTATGTTTAATAACAATGTGTCTAAACCGATTGTAGGAAGGGTTATTACCGAATTCAATGAGTTTATCGGGATTTGATTTCTTCAAGGTAAGGTTTATATAATAATCGGCCAAGGACTTTGAATAAGGATTTCTGTACTAAGTCAAATCTGACATATGGTGTGTAGGATCTTGATTGTTCAAGGCACAAGCAGCAAATTCGGGATTTCGGTAAGTGGGGTAAGTGAATGGTTACATTCAGCCAAGGGCCATTTGTTAAAAATTTTATTGTTTAAATGACAAAACTTACATGTGCCATGGATCTAGGGACTATTCGGCCAATGCTAATTAAGGCTTGAGTTTGTTTGGAAATCAAATCCGTTTAAAATAAGTCTTATAAGAGTCTTTGGTATTATTTGGTTTGGCGAATAGGCCAAAGTCACTAACCTTAGTAATTGGTAGAATATAGGGTCAAGATCTAGCGTCGTAGATCGGATCTTGGGATCTAGGAATCTTGGTGGTAACGGTGTGTAAAACTCCTTACACACTTTATTAGTAAACTTTGCCATATTATTATTTTGTTAATCATTGTGGTAGTGATTTGGTATTGTGGGCTTAAGCATGGATTTTGGGTAAGTCCCCTATTACATGATCTTTGATATATGTTGTGTATGCCATCACATGTTGTTGTATAATTTGCTACACATGAATGCATAATATATGGGATTATGATATATGATTATGTAAGCATGATGATGGTGGGATTAATGGCGGAAGGGATGATCTTATGGTGTCACGGTGGTTTTGACCACAAGATGGGTTGGCCCCATCGAGTTAATTGTGACTTGGGTCACGGTGGTTTTGACCACATCTCGATAAATTGTGACTAAGTCCGGTGGTTTGGTACCACCAGTGGTTTTGACCACACTATGATATTTGTGACCTATGGTCATCGATGGTTTTGACCACACGATAGGTTGGCCCCATCATTTATTTTGTGACACTAGTCACCAGTGGTTTTGACCACCAGTGGTTTTGACCACACGGGGTAGGAAAGGAGCATGGATGGTTAGTTGGGTTGCATGTGCATGTTTATTAATGACTTGTGTATGAGTTACTTTACCGGGTGGGGGATTACACACAGAGTCTTGGTGACTCACCCCTTCCCTTACCATTTTACAGATAAGTAGATCGCGGAGATGGAGTCGGAGAGGACTCGAGGCGGCCATGCTTATCGTTGGATTTAAACTTATTTTGTTATAGATAATATTATTTATTTTCTAAGTCATTTTATTTTGGGATTGTAATAAGGCCGCTATTTATTATTTGGATATTACTTTATTTTACTTATATTATGCTACAAGTGAATTTACAAATGATATGAAAACCGGATAAAAGTAACCTTTCAAACTTAATAAACTTCTACAGGTTTTCAAAGATGTTATCATCGGGTAACAAAAATAAACCAAGTCGATTATAACCCTGATTTATTATATGTTACATGAACAAATGTTTTCAAAAGGGTTTATCAACACAACTATATTTATAAAAAGCCCAACTGAGTTTTCAAACATTGTTTTTATACCTTAGCCAAATTCTATCAAGTTTTCACCAAACTCTCAAAATGATTCAAATTATTTTACTCCGTGACATACCAGATCCGGTCAGGACTCATGGGTCGGGTTTGGGGTGTTACAGGGACTTCAAGGTGATGAGGATGAGGCTTGTTTTCTTTTTAAATTTCGGCTAGAGGAGTAGGATAAAGGTTGGACTCATTCAAACTTTTTGAATGAGTGTTGAAGAGAGAAAATAGGAGTAGAAAAAGGGATAGGATTTGAGAAGATGTAGTGGCCGAATGTGGGGCTCTTGGTGGTGATTAATTTCGGTCATGTAGAGGGGTTAAGTGCCGAATTTTAGTTGAGAGAGTGTTCATCTTTTGCCAAAATTGGGAGTGAAGAGAATTCTTTCTTTTTCCTCTCCTTTTCTCATTAATTTTGCTAAGGCCGAAACTCCTTCACCCTCTCCATTGTTGAAATTCTTCCCCTTTCCTCTTCTTATTCTTTTTCTTTCTTTCTTTCAACCCCATAACTGTTCTTTTGATAGCCGAATATATCACCTTCCTTTCTTTTATTTAAAACCTTAAAGAAACACCAAAGCTGAAACCCCTCTTTCATTTTCCCCTATTGCCGAAACTACTTCAAACCCCAACTCTTCTTTGCCTTTCTTTTCATGACTCTCAAGAGGATGAATCTTCTAGTGTGGTGCCATTGACTACTTTCTTGTAGTCTTCTCAAGCAAGCGTTGATGGTAAGTACCCTTTGTAGCAATCAGTTTTGGGTTCTTTCCTTTTAGTGTGTCGAAATCAGGAGTTGGCTTTGATTTCTAAGGGTGGCCGAATATTCTTTAAGCCATAATCTCGTGTTTACTTGTAGCTAGCGTAAAAGAGGTCTTTCGAGATTGAAGTGATCAAGGTAAGCAAGCATAGTTTCGGCCAAGGGCCATTTTTCCTAGATTTATGTATGGAAACCGATTCTAACAATGGTTAGTAGGGATTTCGACAACTTCAAAGCAAGTAACCACTTTCGGGATTTAAAATCGCAAGGTAAGTACCCGTGATATTCAGCCAAGGCTTATTGAGTGATTTAAGATCTATTTCATATTTATTCAAAAACTGAAACTAACCAAGTCTAGTGAACTAGTATTGGCCGATTACAAGAAATAAGTATCACAAAGTTTTGAGATTTGAGAGGTACTCAAATCGGCGAGCAAAATAAGATTTTGATTACATTTCCTTGGGATTTGGTTATATGGCGAATAAGTTTTGCTAATATGTCTAACAATGGCGAATTTAGGAACTAAGATCTAAAGCGTTAGATCGGGATTTTGGGATTTCAATTAAGCATAAAGTAAATCGGTGTGTACCCTTTAAGCTTTAATTAATTGTGGGTTATGTTTTAATTAATATGTTACAAGAATATGTTATGATGTGGCTAAGAGTACCATGCAATGGTACAAAGTACTCGAATACGTTTACCCACTCCTACTATGAGTATGATAAGATTCGTTATGGCACATATGACAATAGTGATAAGAATGTGAAATAAAGCATGATATTGCATGATATGTTTGACATGGGGCATATGGGTGATATGTAAAGGGGAAGTGAATTGGAGGTTTTATACCCCAATATCTGAATGTGGTGACTTATGTCACAATATCCGAATGGGGTGACTTATGTCACCATATCTGAATGTAGTGACTTATATCACGAATATTTATCTGGTAATAATAAAATAATAGTGATACTAAATTAGTAAAATCAATAATATTAATAATAAAAATAGCGATGATAATAAGCATAATAAAAATAAGAAATATGATTATAGTAATAATGATATTATATAAAAAGAAATAAAAAACAATAATAATAATGGTAAAATTAAAATAATATATATAATAGTAAAATAATTGTAATAGTGATATTGTTAACCATAATATTAATAGTAATGAAAATAATAAAAGTAATAGTAATATTAAGAGTAATGAAAATATTAAAAAATTAAAATTAATAATAACATAATAACATAATAAAATCACAAAAGGCGTGAAAAGGATGAAATCGAATCATTAAATAAAAGTTTGGGGCAAAAACAAAAATAAGCAGGAAAAGTGGGTTCGGATTGTGTGCTTTGAAAAGAGGGGACAAAATGGGATAATTGCAAGTCCTCTATCTTGCTGCGTTTGATGTGGACCAAATTGGAATAGAGGAAAAAATTGTTGGGCAAAATCAGAAATAAAAAAACCTGATTGCAAAACCATGAAAAAGCGGAGGGGCTAAAAGCGAAATTAGCCCTCCCTGGAAACACGAGGATCCCCTGAGTCGGGTTGGTAGCACTTGCTAGGCTAAAAAGCAATGTGCTTTTGGCGGTGTTGGGAAAGGGACAAAATGGTAGCATTTTAAACTGCTATATAATCCTATTTTTCCCCAAAAATTTCATTTTATCCCCTCTTCTAAAAAAAAACTATTTTCCCTCTCAACTCTCCCTCTCTCAAAACATCCGGCCAAAGTCTCTGACGTTGACCACCGCGTCGACCGTGGTCATTTGCCTTCAGCCACCACCAGTGCCGCAGTGGTGGAATCTAAAATAGGTAAAATTTTCCTTTTAAAAAAATACTTTAATATATATTATATAGTTTCAAAAAACAGAACAAAATGAAAAGAAAAATAACAGTATTCGAATTCGAATAATAAAAAAAAAAACCCTCTGATTAACTTTGGCTTTGTATTGACTTTTTTTTATTTGTGTAAATCGTGTAAAAAATATATCATGTATTCTTTTCTCTCCAAAATCCCCTTACAGATTTTGATTTGGCTTTTTATAGCCTTTTGTTTACAGTGATTCCCCTATTTTGTAGGTATGAGTGACATGGTGAGCACGCTGCGGAGGGGCGGGGCGACGTGGGCGAGTGAGCAAGCGTAGAGGCGTGGGGTTGCTGGGTGCTTGCGGTGCACGTGGGGGGGCGACGCTGATGAGGGGCTAGGGTTTTCTGACTTGTTTTCTGATTTGGGCTTGTGGGTTTGGGCTTTTATGGGTTTTAATTTGTATTTGGGCTAAAATGTAAAATTTGGTATTTAATTGGATTTGTATTTTGGGGTGTGATTTTGGGTTGGTCTATTGGGCTCTGGGCTACAAAATTAGGCCCTACAACTGCCCCTCTTTGCTCATTGTCGTGTAACGAAAATGGAGCAAAGGTTTAAAAGGGCCAATTTTGCCCTGTCTTGCTGAGTCTTGACTTGGTGCTTCCTTTCTTCAGTAGCCTCGCTTTAACCCACTGCATCTTCAGGGGTATAAAATTTTCGTTCTAATCTACTCCAATGCTGCTTTATGGAAATAAGATTCATCAAAATTTGATCTGCTCCACTACTCCTTAGGGAGATAAGATCTGCTATCTTTAGCCTGATCCACTCCTGATCAGTGGAGATAAGGCTATAATCTTCAGTATGCTCCATTGCGGATACATGGAGATAAGACTTCTTTATTTTCAATCGCTCCTCTCCTTTCGGTGGAGATAAGATCTACAATCTTGACTGCTCCTTTGCCAATACATGGAGATAAGACTTAATGTCTTGATCCGCTTCCTCACCCTTTCGGTGGAGATAAGATCGCTATCTTGATCTGCTTTTGCTATTAGATACATGGAGATAAGACTTGCTGTCTTCGATCTGTTCGATCTGCTTTCGGTGGAGATAAGATCGCTATCTTGATCTCCTCCATTCTTGATACATGGAGATAAGACTTGCATCTTTGATCTGCTCCCTCTCTTTCGTGGAGATAAGATCTTCTATTTTTAGTCTGCTGCATTGCTGATACATGGAGATAAGACTTGATGTATTCGATCTGCTCCACTTCTGCTCAGTGGAGATAAGATCCGCTATCTTCAATCTGCACCATTGCCGATACATGGAGATAAGACTTGTTGTCTTCAATCTGCTCCACTCCTGCTCAGTGGAGATAAGATCTGCTATCATTAGCCTGCTCCGCTCCTACTCAGAGAGATAAGGCTATTGGTCTAAATCTGCTCGACTCCTACTAGTGGAGACAAGATCTACAATCTTCAGTCTGCTCCATTACCGATACATAGAGATAAGACTTGTAATTTCAGTCTACTCCCTCGCTATCTCCAGGAGATAAAGCTATTGACTTAAATCTGCTCCATTGTCCGATACATGGAGATAAGGTTCGCCCATACCTGTAATTCTAATCAATTTTGCTACATTGTCCTCTGGGGAGCCTACCTGTAAAATTAATTTCATGGGGTCTATGCTTATGCAAAATGATTAGGATGTCATGATCGAAAAATGGTCCTAACCATATGTATTACGAGTGTTATATGAATGGATGCAAAATGTCATGAGAATGATTCATTTTTTTAACATTTGGGTTGCCATTGCTCGTCGTTTGTTAAGGTGATATCCCTGTCGTATGTCTCCTTACTCGGTTGATACTTTCAACAGAGAATCTGAAGATGTCGTCACTGCTTAGACCCTTATTTCTCAAGCGTTCCCAGCCCTTTAAGCCTGGTGACTTCTAAATAATTGTCCTGTTTCAGATTCTTGCATTATTTAGAGACTTTCAGAGTAATATACAAAACTTCTTTTGTGAAAGCATTATCAGTTCATTAATCATTATTTCAATATGAAATGCTTGAAAAAGATTATAGAGATGGATAAAACTGAAATTTATTCGGGACTAAATGTAACATCTTGAAATTTGGAATTTTATGTGTTGCATTATTTTGGTGCTAAGCTGGTTAAATTTTTAATTTTGTATGTTTAGGAGGTCCTAAGAAGGCTCGGGTTTTAATTGGACCTTGTAAAAATTTTTGGCATTTAGCACTTTAAGGAGATAGAGTAAGTGACCTTAAAGCTTATGTTAATAAATGAATAAATGGTTAGTATAAATGAGCAATTAGTAAAGAGGTTATGGCATTAAGTGAAGTACCTTGAGGGAATAGGTTCAAATCCTTTTGTGTGCAATTTTGACTTTTATTTTTGCACTCTTTCATCAAGTGTCGGCCAAGCATGTCATTATGGTAAGTTGGACTTTTATTTTTATGGTAAGATGGCTAAAGGGATTAAGGAAAGGTTGAAGTTAGGGGAAGGAATCAAAAGAAAATGGCATGTAAGGGGAACATGTGGCTTATTTCATGGAGATTGTTTTGGAAAGTTTGGGTGGCCAAACTTTTGACCATTTGGCTATGAATATGGATGATTTTTGGAGCTAAGGGGATGGTAGAATTTTGTTAGTATTTTGGTTAGGCTTTAGTGCTAGTTTTGGTCAATTCCATTAGCATCAAGTGTGCCTCTTTTCAAAAAGTTCTACTCTCTTAGCAGAAATTATCTTGAGCAATTGGTAAAAACTTTAGGTATTGTTTTGACCAAAATTTCATTATGCAACTTTTGAAACATTTTTCTCTTCTCTCCAAATTTCCCCTCTTGCCGAAACTTCAAAGTGGGCATATTCTCATCTTTTCTTTCTTTTGATTGCCGAATGTACACCAACCTTTGAGACCAAAACTTGTTCTTTCATCTTTCTTGAAAACCAAGCTTGTGAACCATTCTTCTTCTTCTTCTTCCTTATCTTCTTTTTTCGTAAAACCCTTTGTCGTAACCATTTTTTTGAAAATGAGAATTGACTTGAGTTTTGAAAATGAAAAAAATGGGAGTCGCCACCGATCTTTATTTGGTGTGATCGGATCACCTTTGTTTTAATAAAACGTTTTGGTTTACTAAAACAGTGTTTTTTTGGTCTACAAAATTTGAGAAAGCGGGTTCGGGAGTCGGTTACGTGAGAGGAAGGGTTAGCACCCTCGTCACGTCCAAAATTAGTACCAAATTGATTAATTAGTGTCTTAATGTCAAAAATTGAAAACCGAGAACGAATTTAAAAATACGATCATTTTTTATTAATGTTGATTTTAAAGCACTTCAATGAATTGGAATAATCGTAAAAGACCATCTCCTCTCGAGGCGACGAAATACCACATCTAATAAGTTAGGACACGGCACCCCGAATCCTTGAGAATAAGCCCACCTTTTATCTAAAAGCATGTATATTTTAATTTTAAATGAATATTCGGTTATTTGGATTAAACCCAGTAAGTTAGGGCACGGTCTCTCGAGTTTCTAAATATGGAATATTGTCATTTTTAGAAATTCTTATCTCGAGGTAATGAGATGTCACACCCAATAGGTTAGGGCACAACACTTTGTACTTTCGAGAATAAAATTTTTATTTTAAACTTGTATTTTGTTTTAAAAATATATTCCGTTATTTAGGTTAAACGAGGAAAATCGAAACCCAATAAGTTAGGGTACGATCTTCTCGAATTTCCAAAACACGAAATATTACATTATCTTTTGTAAATTTTTATTTTAAAACGGTAGTGGGTACAATATTCGAAAGACATGTATGTTTTGTTTGGATTTAAAAAAAAAACGATCTAGGTTGAAATAATATGCTAGGGTTTAATTTACAATGTAATGACATAATACAAAAATAATAACGATCATGGCACAATAATACATGAACACGGAATTATATAATGATCTATAATAATATGACAATACAAATAAATGAATTATGGCACATGCAAGCGCAATAACTAAATAATATACATCGTCTAAGAAATAACATTAATAAACAAATACCAATGAATTAAACAATTTAAAAGAGATAATACATAAATTAATTTAAAATAATTAACAAAAGCGATTTTAAGCCAAGAATACATAATACAAAAAAATTAAGTGATATATGAAATAATTTTAAAATGGTGTCAATAAAATTAAATAAAAATTATATATAGCTCAATGAAATTAACTCAAAATAAATAATAATAATACAAATTTGGAGAAAAATAAATATATAAACCTTTTAAACTGGTTGGAAACCAAATTAAAATCAGAATAAAACAGTGAGGATCAAAATTGCAATAAATTAAAGTAGTAACGGGACAGGGACCATAATGTAATACGCATGGACTTATGTGGACTCAATGAGTGAATAACCCAGCCCCTAAATGCGTGACATTTCAAATGGCCCAGGCTCGGGTTGAATTGAAATGAAACAAAAATAATGGGGGCAAAATTAAAAAAAAAGAAGAAGAAATGCTAAGTTGAAATTTGAAATCAAAAGCGCGAGAAAAGGGAGAGGGGCCATCGGCAAAATATCCCTTTGAAGGGATATCTGTGATCTCCTGAAGCCAAACAGCGTCGTTTATACGCTATATGACACTCTTTTATTTTTTTCTTTGCGATTCGATTTCTCTTTCTGAAAAAGAAAACAGAGAAACCTCTCCCCTTTTTGTCCCGACGATCGGGCCTCCCTGGCATTTCGTCGCACCACCATCTACTTGGTGGCCGAGGTCGCATGGAGAGGAGCCTTTGATGCTCCGTTCGAAGCCCCTATCCCTTGAAGCCCCAACCTCGACGCCTCATCGCCATTAAATTCGGTGGCCGACGAGGTGCGCAGACGGGCCCTTGGATTCTGGTAAGTTTTCTTTTCTTAGTTTTTGTTATTGTTTGTAAAAAGTCTTAAAACAATAAAATCAAAACAAAAAAAAATAAATGAATGTAGCAGTAAATAATAATAAGAACAAATCGAAATCAACCTTCAGTTTTTTGATTTATTTTTTGATTTTTTAGTGTTCGTTCAAAGTTTTTTTGTAAAAAAAATAAGAGAGAGAGGAAGATACAATGGTTTTGCTTCGGATTTTATAACCGAATAAGCAACTTTCTGCTTCCTATTTTTTTTGTTTCTATTTTGTTTTCTGCTTGTTGGTCTCTGTTGCGTGTTCTTATTTCTTTGCAGGTGTCAGACGCGCGTGGAGGAGCAGGTGGAGGCGTGAGCTGCTGGTGGCGTGCGTGGCAGAGGCGTGGGAAAGATGAGAAGTCGACAGCGCCTAGGCTTTAGGGTTTCAGAAAACCCTAAATTTTTTTGAAAAGCTTTGATATTTTGGGTCTGTTGGGCATTTTAGATTTTGGGTCATTTTCTGTTGTAATTGGACTCTGAATTTGGACTATTTATTATTGGGTTTTAATGGGCCCCGGGTAAAGCTTCCCTTCTTTGCTTGTTGTCGTGTAACGAGAATGGAGCAAAGACTTCAAAAGAGCCAATTTTGCCTAGTTTCGCCGAATCTCGATCTTTTTGGTGCTTCTTTTCTTCGAGTGGCCTCGCTTTGACCCACTGCGACTTCAAGGGTAAGGTTTATGACTTCAATCTGCTCTATTGCAACTGCCCCACTGCAACTTCAAGGGGATAAGATTTGCTATCTTCCGTCTGCTCCACTGCAACTTCAGGGAGATAAGACTTGTATCTTCAACCTACTCCACTGCAACTTCAGGGAGATAAGGTTTGTTTTGATCTGCTATACTGCAACTTCAGAGAGATAAGATCTGATAATTCAGCTTCAATCTATTCCACTACAACTTCAAGGAAATAAGATCTGCTATCTTCTGCCTACTCCACTGCAACTTCAGGAAGATAAGACTTGCTATCTTCAGTCTGCTCCACTGCAACTTCAGGGACATAAGACTTGTTTTGATCTGCTCTACTGTAACTTTAGAGAGATAAGATCTGCTAATTCAGCTTCAATATGTTCTACTGTAACTTCAGGGAAATAAGATCAGCTATCTTCAGTCTGCTCCACTGCAACTTCAGGGAGATAAGACTTGTAACTTCAACCTACTCTACTGTAACTTCAGAGAGATAAGGTTTGATGTGATCTGCTCTACTGTAACTTCAGAGAGATAAGATCTTCTATAGCAAATTCGATCCGACCTACTGCAACTTCAGAGGTATAGGATTCGCCATTTTAATCTGCTCCACTGCAACTTCAGGGAAATAGGATTAACTATCTTCAATCTGCTCCACTGTAACTTTAGGAAGATGAGACTTGTAACTGCAACCTGTTCCATTGCAACTTCAGGGAGATAAGGTTTGTTTTGATCTACTCTACTGCAACTTCAGAGAGATAAGATCCGTAATTTAGCTTTAATCTGTTCCTCTACAAACTCAGGGATGCGGTGGTATCTTGATCCACTTATTCGGGAAGGCCATATGTTGCGACACCGTCCTCTAGGGGACCTATCCTATAAAATTGATTTTATGTGTTTATTCTTATGCAAAATGGTTAGGATGCAATGATCGGAATGAATCTAATGCTCCTAACTAAATGTATTATGGACAACATTCACATGAATGCCGAATGTCATGAGAATGATCCCTCTTATAATGATTAGGATGCAATGATCAGAATGAATCAAATGCTCCTAACTAAATGATATTATGGATGACATTCTATATGAATGCAGAATGTCATAAGAATGATCCCTTTTTAAATGCTTAGAGTTGTCATTGCTCGTTGTTCTTCCAGGTTGTATCACTTGACGTAATATCATGTCTTCTTGCTTGGGTGGTATTCTGGCCGAAAACTCGAAGAAACAATCATATTTTACTCAATGGTTTTCCCCAATGTAACTTTAAAGTCCATTCCACGGTACCTATAGGACTTTAAGATTTACACCATCTTTAGACCCTCTTACTGCAATTCAGGGGTATAGGAATTGGGTCCTCTTCAGTCCATCCCATCGTGACTCCAAAATGTAGGATTTGTTTTTTTCTTCCGTCCATCTCATTGCTATTCAAGAGTACAGGACCTATATCATTTTCCCATCGTACCACCGCAACTCAAGGGTAGAGGACTGTAACCTGTTTAATCAACTGATCGCTCCCCAGGTGACCTAACCAGATGTGTATGCATGATATTTGTATGAATGCAGAATATCATTTTTCCAAGAATGATTCCCCTTTTGCACATGGGTTAACATTGCCCATTTTTCGTCAAGATTGTATTACTGATGCAATATCCTATCGTTTCTTCAACCACCATTTTTTACAAAAATACGAAGAGATAGCCTCAGCTTATACCCTTCCTTAAACTTGGTGAGTTTCAAACAATAGTCTTGTTTCAAGTTCTTATATTATTTAGAAATTTCCAAAGTAATATGCAAAACTCCTTTTATGAAAGTATTATTAGTCCACTAATCGTTATTTAAATGAAAAATGCTTGAAAAAGATCATCATGATGGACGAAATGGAAATTTATTGAGAGCAAAGCTCGAAATGAATGAATTAATCAAGATATCAAATTTTGAAAAAAATCACAAAATAAGGATGAATTTGTAATATCCGGGAATTAGGGCTTGTGCATGATTGCTTGATTGTATGTAATGACATTCCTAGGTGTGTTTGAATGTGTTACATGAACTTTTGAGAACTTCAAAGTGTAGGTAAATGACTTAGAAAATATTGGATTCTAAGTTTTAAAGGGGGAGCTAAGCTTGTTAAGTCTTAAGAGAAATTGTGAGGGAATTTAGACACAAGTAAAGTCTTGGTTAAGTGGCAAGGGACGCCACCTAAGGTGCAAGGAAGGTTGCGTCAAAGGGGGCACAGGAGGGAGGAGGTTTGAGTCATGATGGCAGCATAATGGGTGGCTACTATTTTGCATTTTTGCGTTAAGGGAGAGGGGGAGTGATGGACAACATATGGACTTTGGAAGGATGAGATAAGGCTTGTTTTATCTTTTTAAAATTCGGCTAGAAGAGTTGGATAAATATGGATTTATTTTATTTATTTTGAATGAGTGTTAAAGAGTTAAAATAGGAGTTTAATAAGGGATATGATATGAAGAGATGAAGTGGCCGGCCAAGGGACTCTTTGGTTGGGAAAATTCGGTCATATGGAGGGGGATAAGTCTTAGAAAATTGTTAGCCTCATCTTTAGTGTTGCTTGCGAAATTTCTAGTCAAGTAAATTCATTCTTTTTTTTCCCCTCTTCTTATTCTTTTTCTCTCTACTTTGTTTCTCCGTCTTTTTATTGTATGACCGAATATGCCATCACCCTTTTTAAAGGCTTAGCCGAATCTTGTGGAGAGTATTAAAGCCAAAATTTGATCACTTTGAATCTATTTGCTTCTTGGCGAACCTACTTCTTTCTCTCAAGCTTCTTTATTTGGTGTTAGCCAGAATATTCCATCTTTATTTGAGAGCCTCATTCTCTTTATTTTTACGTGTTCACTTGAATTATCATCTTCCAAAGACTATTCTTTTCTCATTGTTTCTAAAAGCGAAATACTCTTGGGATGAGCGAATGCTTCATCACCTTTTGATCTAGTAGCGAATCCTTATTTAAGGTCTTTGTCGATTGCTTGCTAGTGATCTCTCTCATCAAGCGTGTAGTGGTAAGTGTTCTTTCCTTATCAATCGATTTTTGGCTCTTTATTGGGGTCTTAGAAATCATGTGAGTAGGCCTTGTCTAAGGTTGGCGAATGTTCTTTAAGCCATATTATGTGTCTCTGTTAAAGGTAGCCCACGCTAAGGAGTATTAAGGGAGATCTCTCGAGTTTTGAACATCAAGGTAAGTGATATGTAGTTTCGGCCAAAGGCCATCCTCATGGATTTATTGTGTATAGTCATTTCTAACAATGGTTAAGTAGGGATCTCGACAATTTCAGGAAGCAAGTGCAGTTTCTGGATTTGGTAAGCAAGGTAAGGAAGTGTTGACATTCGGCCATAGGCCATATTTGGTATTTAAGTGTTAATCGATTGTGACTTTGGCTTTTAGGAGAAAGTCGAAGTGATAAGTGAGGTTTACGGATTTAAGATTCATAAGTGATGGCGATTGCAAGGAATATCACGAATTTGAGTTTGATTAGTAACCAAATCGGCAAGCAAGGTAAGATTTGATTCGTTTCCTTCGGATATGGTTATATAGCCGAATAGGCTTAGGCTAAAATACTAAGTGTTGGCCGAATGTAGGAACTTGAGATCTAGAGGATTAGATCGGATTTTCAGGATTTCAGTGAGTTCATTAAGTAAATTAGGTGTGTACCCCCACACTAGCTCTTAGGGCTTGAGGGCTTTTAGGGCTAAAAATATTTTTTTTTCTTTTGAAAATGGGTTTTACTAAGAAACGAGCAAGTTTCTCTAGCATGGCACCTAAGTCTCCAGCCCGAAGTCCACCAGGTAAGTACTCCTAACTCTTCTGTGAATTGTATGTGGGAATATATAGGGACGTAGATTAGTGGACTAGGAATTAAACCCTAGGACTAGTTTACCCCAACATGAGAATTACATAAAACTTTAATGCCCAATTAAATAAACCCGTGTCTAAGTCGTAGAGTTAGGGTGTGGCAACCATTGTGCGCATGTCTAGGATTGGTTTCGATGGGAGCTTGGTATTTAAGCAGGTCCTAGTGACTCACCACCTCTCCTTTCGAATCCTACGTGGTGCGTGGTGACGGTTCACCCAACCAAGAGGACTCAAACACGAGCTAAATCCAACAACTAAAACCGAAAGGGACTAGCCATATTATTATAAAACCCTAGTCTTAAAATCACCAAATTACCCTTTGATGTGTAGGAAAACTATTTTGAAAAATTTTCCAAAATATTCTCGATTTACTAAAATGACCTAAATACCACAGTTGGAAAAAATTACTAAAATGCCACTTGGTTCATAAAATTTCCATACTACCCACGGTTTTATCAAGATTCTCTTACCTTATAAATATCCAAAAACCTATTTTTACAAAATATTAAGATACCCGATTTGGAAAAATTACGAAAATTACCACGATTTGCAAAATGTCCAATTTACCCACAACTTTGTACAAATGACCAAAATACCCTCGGAGAGGACCATTCTGAAGTACCCTCAAATTAGAAATCTTTAAAAATACCCTTGTTTTGAAAAGTCACCGGGAACCATATTTTGAAAAAATTAAAATGACCACACTTGTAAAATTACAAAAATACCCTTGGTGTATAAAATTACCATTTTACACTTAAAATTTTCCAACAAGTATTTTAATTTTGTAAAATATCATCAATCTCTATTTTGCAACATTTTCAAATACCCTAATTTGAAAAATTATCGAAATACCTATAGGACAAAATCACGAAATACCCGCAGGTAGTGGAAAATAACAAACAACGACAACTACAACATTTCTACGTAATGAATGAAAGTTCATGTATGTAATTGAATGGATGAGTTGAGGCGTATGTGAATGAATTGAAGAACTACTTCTTAAAACTATTGAACATAAAGCATTACGTGATAAATCGATGGAACAAAACTAATCTAGAAAATTCTTTAATCGGATAAGCATAAATCAGTATGAATTCAAGGGGCGTGGTGCGTAATATGCGTGGCCGTGGTAGAGGTGAATGGCCAGTGTCGGACAGTTTAGAGTTAGGACAAAGTGCGAAAATGAAATGCCACCACCACCGGTTACGGCGATCGGAATATCAAGATCAGACGAGGATGGCGCAGATGTCATAGGTGATCTTTGCGGGTTTTGGAAAGAATGGTGGGCGGGTGGAGGCATGGGAGCTCGAAAGTCGGTACTGGCGACTCAGAATATGAATGAGGTGTTAAGTGGTGTATCTGGTATGGCACCAGTACCACTGAGTATTGGTTGGAGCGGTGGCGGATTATGGATGAGCTCGATTTAACATCAGGAAAAGTGAAAGGGTTGGTGTAAACTTCTCGCGATGAGTCATATCAATAATGGCTCACGGTTAGGGATGGTGCTACTGGTGAGGAACTCACTTGGGATTATGCTAAGGCGGCATACGGAAGAAGTAGTCGGTACTCATTACATTGATCGTGAGGAAGGCATTTCTAGAAATTTGGTTCAAGGAACAAGTCCGTAGCGAATCTGGTGAATTTCTAAGGTTAAGCCGTTATGCTCGAGGATAGTGGCCACGAGCATGAGCGATGTGTCCGATTGAGGATGGGTGAGGATGACTTGAGACTATTGATAGCTCCATAGCAAGAGCGAGAGTTCTTTGTGTTGGTGGAGAAGGCTAAGGTAGTCGAAGGAATTAAGGACTCTACGAGGCGAACACGGATCGAAATAGGCGAAGAGGCTTTGGATCATCGAGGTCTTCAAGGAATGAGCAAAAGGGCCTAGAGTTGATGGTAGTGAGGTCGACAAGCTGCTTCTTGGAGGCGATGTCGTATTTGTGCCCAATATGGGAAGAAGCATTTAGGAGAGTGTTGGAAGAAAGCGGAGGATATTTTAAGTGTGGGTCAAGGACCACATGATTAAGGATTGTCCTATGGGAATCGAAGGAGTCGGCCAGTAAGCCAAGGCCTAACCGGGCTAGAAGAGGAGGGCGAGTAGCCATGCGAGTCGTGGTTGGTGGCGAGTAATGGTTACAGTAGAGACCCAGGGAACACCGGTGAGAATCTTGGTAACACGGAGGCGAACAATGAGTTTAGTGTATCACGGTTTATCGGAGGGAGGGCGGAGATGCACGGACGTCATAATCGATGCGTTCCTTATTTTGGCAAGCCTTATGTTGCTTTGATTGATGTGGGCTCGACCCGTTCTTATATTGCATGTAGAGTGGTTGAAACTCTAGGAATAGCCTCTGAACTATCTAATAGGGAAGTGGCGTAGTAAGCCCATTAGGCCAAGCGTAGTGGTGAATAAGATGTTTGGTGTACCTTTGGAGCTTGAGGGGCGGTATTTCCTCTGACTTAATGAAATTACCCTTGGAGAATTTGATCTTATACTTGGCATGGGTGGCTAGTAGAAACAGCGGCTGTATTGGATTATCTGACTAAGCGAATGGAGTTAAAGACCCCGGAGGATGAGGCGATAATTATGATAGGAGAAAGAAGGAGCTACTTGTCTAACGTAGTTTACGCTTTGAAGGCGATAGGATGGTGCGAAAAGGGTGCAAGGCATTTTTGGCCTTCGTTAGTCGTTGGATGCAAAGAAGGGAGAGTTAGTGGAGTTAGAGCCGTAAGGGAGTTTGTGGATGTCTTTCAGGAGAATTACAGAATACCCGGATAGGGAAGTGGAGTTGAATTGACTTGCTTGCAGGGAGCGACTCACATGTCAATCACCCGTCTGAGGATGGCGCCAAAGGAGTTGGTTGAGCTCAAGGCTCAAATTTAAGAGTTGCTAGACCGTGGGTTTATTAGGCCGATGTGTCTCATGAGAACACCGGTCTTATTTGTGAAGAAGAAGGATTAAACTATGCACATGTGCATAGATTATCGTCGATTGAATAAGCTAACCATCAGAACAAGTATCCTTTAACAAGGATAAATGACTTATTCGATCAACTTAAGGGGGCCGCGGTTTTCTCAAAGATAGATCTAAGGTTTGGATATCATCAGCTTAAGGTGAAGGAGGCAGATATCCATAAGACAGCTTTTCAGACAAGATATGGGCATTTTGAGTTTGTGGTAATGCCGTTCGGATTGACAAATGCCCTAGCCACGTTTATGGACATGATGAATCGGGTTTTCCAACCCTATCTGGACCGGTTCATTGTTGTGTTCATAGACAATATATTGGTGTATTCGAAGTCTGAGGAAGACCATGATGAGCACCTCCGAGTTGTGTTGGAAGTGTTAAGGGAAAAGAAGCTCGCCAAATTCAGCAAGTGTGAACTTTGGCTTAAGGAGATTACGTTTCTAGGACATGTGGTGTCTGCTAAAGGGATAAGGGTGGATCCCGAAAGATTGAGGCGGTTTTGGATTGGAAACCCCTAAGTGCATGGCAAAATTCGAGTTTCTTGGGATTGGCGAGGCTATTATAGAAGGTTCGTGGAGGGTTCTCATCGATAGCCGCACCATAACAAAGCTATTAAGGAAGGAGGTACCTTTCGTGGGGCGATAAGCAACGGAGAGCTTTGAGAAGCTTAAGAGGTCTTGATCGAAGCTCAGGTTTGATTGACTGAGGCGGTGAAGGATTTTATAGTGTCTTGTGATACTTCCCATCTGAGTTGGGAGGTGTCCTTATGCAAAACAGGAAGGTAGTTGCTTATGCGTCTCGACAACTAAGGCTACATGAGGTTAACTACTGACGCATGACTTGGAATTGGTGGCGATGGTCTTTGCTCTTAAAGTGTAGAGGTATTACTTATATGGAGAGAAGTCAGTGATCTACAGAGACCACAAGAGCCTGAAGTATCTGTGACTCGAGAAAAATTTGAATCTGAGGCAATGAAGGTGGGTAGAATTATTGAAGGATTATGATTGCTCCATAGAGTACCACACGGCAAGGTAAATGTGGTAGCGGATGCCCTAAGTCAAAAGTTGTGTCGGATCTGAGGGCAATGTTACATCGAGCTTGTATGACAATGGAAGTCTGTTTGGCGAGTGCAAGTCAAGCCAAACATGGTTGAATGAGGTGAAGGAAAGTCGGTTAATGGATGAGGATCTAAGTGCTAAGATTCACGGCAAGTCTGAGAATAGAGTTAGAGGTTATGGTATTAATGGCGAGGAGTATTATGCTTCAAGGGTAAGGTCTATATGCGAAGAATGAAGAACTTAGGAGAGAATTCTTGAGAATCGCATAGTAGCCCTTATGCTATGCATCACCGGAAGCGATAAGTTGTCTGAGACCTAAGGAGCAGTTTTGGTGGCTGGTGTATTAAGCGGGAAGTTACCAAATATGTTGGCAAATGCTTGACATGTCGACAAGTTAAATTTGAACACCAAGTTCCATCGGGATTGCTTGACCAATACAAATTCGCGATGGAAGTGGGAGAAATTACCATAGACTTCGTTAGTGGGCTTCCCTTACGCTACTAAGAAGGACTCGGTATGGGTGATAGTGGATCGGTGACAAAGTCGGTAGCATTTCATTCTAGTCTTGGTGGACTATTCTCTCGAGAGGTTAGCAAAGTTGTATGTGGCGAGATTGTGAGGTTGCATGGATTGCTTGGTGTCGATTATCTCGGATAGGGATCGAGGTTCACGTCTCGATTTTGGAAAGCACTACATCGAACTTTAGGCACAGTTGGACTTGGTATGGCTTTTCCCCGGTCAGACGGTCAATCTGGCGAGTAATATAAGTGTTGGAGGATATCTTTGAGGGTGTGATAGACTTAAGAGGAAGTTGGGAAGAATATTTACCTCTAGCGAATTTGCGTACAATATGACTATCGAGCAAGTATCTGGATGGTACCATCTGAAGCCTTATATGAGACGGAAGTGTCGCACTCCTACATGTTAGGCGAAATTGGGAGAGCGTCGATTTTGGGTCCAAAAATTGTGGCGAATCGGAAGAAAAGGTTAAGGTGATTGAGACCACGGTTGAAGGAGGCATCGGCGAGGCGAAAATCGTATCTTAGATCTTAAATGGAAGGAAATAGAATTCGATGTGGGAGATCAAGTGTTTACGAAAGTTTCACCTTGGAAGAAGGTGATGAGATTTAGTCATGAAAGGGAAGCTAAGTCCAAGGTTTATAGGACCTTATCGAATGGTGAAGCGAGTTGGACCGATGGCATACCGGTTAGAGTTGCCACTAGAGTTGAAAGCAGATGCACGGCGTATTTCATGTTTCCATGCTACGTTGATCTGGATCGGATCCATCTCATGTAGTTTCGGTTGAAGAGGAAGAGTGAGACCGGATCTATATTATGAGGAAAGCGGATTGATTACAGAGCGAGATGTGAAGGTGCTTGGAAGAAGTCGGTCCCTACGGTCAAAGTGTTGTGGGCGTAACCATGGATCGGAGGAAGCTTCTTGGGAGCGGAGGAAGCAATCGACAGACAATACCCCCACCTATTCTAGCCGGGTAATTTGAGGTTGAAATTATTTTAAGGGGGTAGAAGCGTAATATCCGGAATTAGGGCTTGTGCATTATTGCTTGATTGTATGTAATGGCATGCCTAAGTGTGTTTGAATGTGTTACATGAACTTTTGAGAACTTCAAAGTGTAGGTAAATGCCTTAGAAAATATTGGATTCTAAGTTTTAAAGGGAGCTAAGCTTGTTAAGTCTTAAGAGAAATTGTGAGGAATTTAGACACAAGTAAAGTCTTGGTTAAGTGGCAAGGGGCGCCACCTAAGGTGCAAGGAAGGTTGCGTCAAAGGGGCTTCGGGAGGGAGGAGGTTCGAGTCATGATGGCGAGATAATGGGTGGCTACTATTTTGCATTTTTGCATTAAGGGAGAGGGGAGTGATGGACGGCATATGGACTTTGGAAGGATGAGATAAGGCTTGTTTTATCTTTTTAAAATTCACTTTAAGAGTTGGATAAATATAGATTTATTTTATTTATTTTGAATGAGTGTTAAAGAGTTAAAATAGGAGTTTAATAAGGGATATGATATGAAGAGATGAAGTGGTAGGCCAAGGGACTCTTTGGTTGGGAAAATTCGATCATATGGAGGGGGATAAGTGCCAAAATTATTAGCCTCATCTTTAGTGTTGCTTGTCAAATTTCTAGTCAAGCAAATTCATTCTTTTTCCCTCTTCTTATTCTTTTTCTCTCTACTTTGTTTCTCCATCTTTTTATTGTATGATCGAATATGCCATCACCCTTTTTAAAGGCTTAGCCGAATCTTGTGGAGAGCATTAAAGCCGAAACTTTGATCACTTTGAATCTATTTGCTTCTTGGCCGAACCTACTTCTTTCTCTCAAGCTTCTTTTATTTTGTGTTAGTCGAATATTCCATCTTTATTTGAGAGCCTCATTCTCTTTATTTTTCTGTGTTCACTTAAATTATCATCTTCTCAAGACTATTCTTTTCTTATTGTTTCTAAAAGTTTGAAATACTCTTGGGATAGCAGAATGCTTCATCACCTTTTGATACCATAGCAGAATCCTTATTTAAGGTCTTTGTCATTGCTTGCTAGTGATCTCTTTCTCATCAAGCGTGTATTGGTAAGTGTTCTTTCCTTATCAATCGGTTTTAGGCTCTTTATTGGGTGCCTAAATCATGTGAGTAGGCCTTGACTAAGGTTGGCGAATGTTCTTTAAGCCATATTATGTGTCTCTGTTGAAGGTAGCCGCGCTAAGGAGTATTAAGGAGATCTCTGGGTTTTGAACATCAAGGTAAGTGATATGTAGTTTGACCAAAGGTCATCCTCATGGATTTATTGTGTATAGCCATTTCTAACCATGGTTAAGTAGGGATCTCGACAATTTAGGAAGCAAGTGCGGTTTGGATTTGGTAAGCAAGGTAAGGAAGTGTTGACATTCGACCATAGGCCATATTTGGTATTTAAGTGTTAACAGATTGTGACTTTGGCTTTTAGGAGAAAGTCGATGAAGTAAGTGAGGTTTTCGGATTTAAGATTCATAAGTGATGGCGATTACAAGGAATATCACGAATTTGAGATTTGATTAGTAATCAAATCGGCAAGCAAGGTAAGATTTGATTCGTTTCCTTGGGATTTGGTTATATAATAGAATAGGCTTAGGCTAAAATACTAAGTGTTGGCCAAATGTAGGAACTTGAAATCTAGAGGATTAGATCGAATTTTTGGGATTTCAGTGAGTTCATTAAGTAAATCAGGTGTGTACCCCCACACTAGCTCTTAAAAGATTTATGGCATCAATTTTATATGTATGTGTTTATAATAATGTAACACATGGCTAACCATGCAATGGTACAAAATACTCAGGTACGTTTACCCACTCCTACTATGAGTATGATAAGATTTGTTATGGCATATATGTGAAATTATAAGAATGTGAATAAGGAATATGACATGGTTAATGCATAATTGTATGACATGGGGCATATAGGTGAGATGAAAGGGGAAGTGATTTGGTGGTTTTATACCACAATATCTGAATGTGGTGACTTATGTCACGAAATCTGAATGTGGTGACTTATGTCACGAAAACACGAAAGTGGTGACTTATGTCACGAAAACACGAAAGTATTATGTCACGTGGCTATGCCACAACTTTTATAAGGGCGATGAGCACGTCATTGCAATGACGCCTTCGATGATGTGTAGCGGATGGAGGGTCGACTTAGTAGTCCCCACGGTGTGATGGTTGGTGCGGGTGATGTGTAGCGGATGGTTATCTAGGTTTGGGTTTGGGTTTGCATCATGATTTATATCGTATATTATGTATGATTTGACATTCTGAATTAATTGAGACTTGTGTTGGTTGTACACATTGAGTCTGTTTGACTCACCCTTCGTGGGATTATTTTTCAGTGACACTCAGTAATGGACCGGGTCGGCGGGAGCTCAAGTGGTGGCCATGCTCAGCTCTGAAATTTCTTTATTTTATTTTGGGCTTTCTCTTTTAAGTATTTTGGATTTAATTTGGGTTTTGATTTGATGTAATAAGGCCATGGTATGAACTATTTACTTATGCATTTTAATTGTTTTATTATAGTGCAGTTCTTATCAATTTAACGATAAAATAATTTTTCTAAAAAAAAATAAAGATTAAATGTTTTAGCACTTTTTTTCATTTTGAACCCAACCCAAATCAATGGCTCTTCAAAGACGCACAAAATTTTGTCAAACATCAAATAAGATTTTAATGGTTTTTCCCTAGGAGCATGCCAGATCCGGTCAGGGCTTATGGGCCGGGTTTGGGGTGTTTCAGAATTAATCAATATAATAAATGAAATTTAGTGGGAGCGTATCTTGAAAAGAATAAAGTAATCAAAGATAACAAATTCAATATGGGTAAGATGAAAACTAGGTGCCCCAAATATCGCAGCCTGGGCTTCTCTGTACGAACCTCTTGAGGGCCATTTTGAGCTCAATATATGTTTAAGGGATCCGGAGCACTTTGTCGATGCCCCAAGATGTAGCATACTTCTTCATTTGTTAATTTAGGCATAGCAAGACCATTACATGCCCCACTTTGATCCCAATTTGAGCAGCCCTTTTTGGGTTTTCAACTCAAATCCCCTTTGGTCTCAAGGCGCCCTTTTGTGGGTTTTCACCTTGGCCTCTCCTTTTTCATCTTTTTTCTTTATTTTTCCCTTTTTTTTGAAAAACTTTTTATTGAATCTGAATTCCCTGGATTGGGCAGGTCATCGTCATCCATCTCGGTCAATGTCCATGCTTCCCTAGAACAAGCCTTCTTTGCTGCATAAGGTCCTTCTCATTTTGGCATCTTCATTCTTTTGCGGTCCCGTTTATATGGGAAAAATCTTCTTCGAAGCCCTAAAATGAAATTTTCTAAGGTGAACCTTTTTGTTTGAAGCTCTCATTATCTGCCCGTGACAGATGGCTTTTAACATTTTTCTTCAAATTCAACCGATCACATTGGGATTAGATCCATTTTACCTTTTCCAACCTCAGTTCTGACAAGACTCCAAAAAGAATGTCGACTTCGATAGACAAAATTCTTTTATTCCACAAATTAAGGCATTGCCCCAGCGTAGTTCTTTGCCAATGTTTGATAGAGTAGTGATAGCTTCTTATGCCAATCTTTACAAGTCTTAGCCACCTCTCATTTTTTTTTTTGCAACTTTTTTTGCACTGTGATATACTGCCTGATCTTTGGACAAACTGTAAACTTTGACTTTGTATAGTTATTTAAACGCGATCCTTTATGGTGACTTGCTAGCATCTTGATCTTTTTTTTTCTTTTTACAATTTTGATGGCTATCGACATTGTAACATTGACATATGAAGCTACTTCCACCCTCTTAGCGAAGTAGACGACGACCCTGACGGTAAATCGGTGACAACTTGAAGCATTTGACAAGATTGGACCCATAGTATCCATACCCCACATAGATGAGGTCTATGAAGAAATGAAGGAGGTACATGAATCTTGTCTTCATAAATTTGGTATTTACACCATAATTGATGCAATCCCTTTCTATGATGGACCAGCAGAATCTGAATCTCATGATTTGCTTGGCTATCGTGAATGTGATCTTCAAATACCCTTATAAACATCTTCTAGAATTTTTTAGCCTTAACAACATACCCTCGTCTTAGTAGTTCGAGTTTCTTTCTATGATCACGTGAAAAGATCTTTGAAATGATGCATCGCCTTATTTCTGTGGTGGGCTAGGCTCTCTTTTCTAAGCTTGCAATGTGCACAGACCCTTTGTAAGGTAAGATCTATTTTTCATCTTGCCCTACCATTCTTAACGAATCAAGTAGATAAGCTATAATCTCTGTCATTTTCAAAGTCCTAAGATCCCTCTAGACACATATATTGCTCAAAAGTAGACTCTGAGTCAGTAGCAGTATAGCTCATGTCGTTGATACCTAGGGACTTGTTATAGGTACAAAAGAATATTCAAAGGACAAATGAATCTAAGGATAATTATTTATGTGGTATGAACATGAATGAAATAAATGAATAAAAGAATATTTGCTCCAAGTGAGACACAAAGATTTATTTTCATTGAAAATATAGATTTGGAACATAAGCCTATTTCACAAAAAGGTTCTTATTGCTCTTAGGCTTAAAGCAATAAGCATGTTTTGGACATTACTCCGAACCAGTTTTAAAAATATAGGGATCTCTTTCACAGTCCCATTGTTTAAAACACTCTCAAGTATGTAAGGGCTCAAAACTTTGATTCTTCGGTTCATTCTTCAGATACATCGTTAGTGTTCTAATTTTTGATTTCTAGGCCTCTGATGACTTTTTCAAGGAAATGCACTCTCCTGCCCCATCCCAGTTTCAATTATCACATTTTACTGCTTCGTCAGAATGATCAGGTTCTGAAAAATCATCGAACTTCACAATTCCCATTTTAATAAACCTTTAAACCAATTTCTTAAATGCAACACAATTGCATTGAATGACCCATTATTCCTGCATGGTACTCGCATTGAGCGTTCAAATCATACCATTTGGGGTATGGGGGTTGCATTGGTTTCAGGTAATGAGGAGCTACAACATGCATATCAAATAAGCTCTGGTATAACTCCCCATACGTCATTGGAATAGGTGTGAACTGGGGTTTCTCTGAGTTCAGTCCTGAATTAGGTTCTTGCCTTGGGGAGACTTGATGACTGGTGGTTATCGTCCTTGGCTGGCCTGCTGTAATTAGCTCTGAATGGCCCTTGTCATACCTACTCGTACTACTCACTTCCTTTTCCTTCTTTTTCGGGGCCTTCAAAGTCTACTTCTCTCCTTCCTTTTGTCTCTACCTGAACAATTAGTTTGGCTCGATAATCCTCAGGGTTAAAACATGAGCCCAAGGCTGAGGTATTAGTCTGACATTGGGGTCCGATAATGACGGATCCCCCATGCGACTGTGCATCTGTCGAGTCGGGATATTTATCGGAAATAAATGATTTTTTAATCATCATCCATACTGTTGACCATTGGGCCACTCTTTTTTTCAAGCCCTCCAACTAGTAATTGGGTTAACTGGTGCATCATATTCATTTGATCTCGCATATCCTGTTGAATTTTGTCCAATTGCTCTTGCATCAGTATTTGCCTTTGCTCTAATCTCTCCAACCTTTGTTCCATGTTTTCTAAGTTAACTGAAATAATTTCACCTAATTAGGGTCTTTCTACAAATTTTAATGCATGTGACATGATGTAATGCAAATGCATGAAATGCAATACAAATGCATGGAATGAATGCACAAAGAAAGAGAGGAGTTAATTATGAATTCAATTCTATTCGAAGAACTTTTCTAGAAAATACATTTCTTTACATAAAACAGATTGCATATACGGCTTAGTCCTCATAGTCCAAGTGAAAACACCAATCCTCTTTCTATGTATCCAGATATTATGGTCGTGTCCCGTGAACTTTCCCAATAGATGCCTCTTCTAGCTCCTTGTTGCTTAGTCCGGGTCATACCTCTTCACTCACTTATCCTCCCCGATATTCATAAGCTTCTTTTAGAAAATAGAGACATGATGACTCTCGAATAATCCTTATCGACTTGAACCCTCGGGCAGAGTTTTGTATTCTTCTGTGGGCTATCAGCCCTCTCTAGTTGTTTACCTGGACTATGTTCGGACGACCGTATTATAATCCACTTTATCAAGTAACATATTTTCTTATGACAAACTCTTCTGTTTAGCAATCGAATATGAATCAACACCTCCTTTCTAAGATGATGCGGTGCAATGCAGTCAAAACATAGCAAAACAAAATACGTTAGTACAGAAACAATAAGCAACAAAAATAAAACACCTATTTGGGTGACCACTAGGGTTTAGTACAGTTCTACCTAGATTAGGCTCTTAGGTCTCTCTATATTGGTTCGGTTCTAAGGTAAGAGTACCCGAACCAGCAGATTCCTTAATCCTCACCCATTATAGGCTCATACGAACCAAGTTCGATTTAGGGGAATACATTTCCCTATGGCCATGCGGAAGTGAAAACTTCACGAAGCACATAGGTATGGATGTATCCCAGAAGTAATCCACTAGCCCGTGTGGAGGTCAAAACCTCACGAAGGTGTAGTTTCTTACTCCCACTTAAAAGGGTAAAAATTAGATGATTATGCAATATGATGTGCGAAAGTGGACTAAGCGTGATGAAAATGCCATTCAATCAAAATAAAACAAAACAAGTCAATATTTCACATTCAGCTTAGAACAAGCAAGAATAAAGCATCTACTCGGGTAACCACTAAGATTTTATATGGCTCTACCTAAGGTGGGCTCTTAAGGTTCACTATATGTGGTTTGGTTCTAAAGTAAGGGTACCTGAACCAACGGATTCCTCAATCTTCACCCATTATAGGTTCATATAGTCCGAGTTCAGTTCAGGGGGATACATTTCCCTATGGCCATGCGGAGATGAAAATCTCACGAAGACATAGGTACGGATGTATCCCGGAAGCGGTCCACTAGCCCATGTAGAGGTGAAAACCTCACGAAGGCATAGCTTCTCACTCCCACTTAAAAGGGTAAATTGGCGATTCGATGTGATGCAATATGCAAAGATACACCAAGATATTTAAACCATAGAATAGACATATCATTAGAGAAACCATGAAAGTAAAGAATAACGTGCAATGAAATGACCGTAATTTAAATCGATTTTCAAATTTTGATAAAAAGATAAAAATTAATCGATTTCTGGCTCAACTCTTGTGTCCCTAGTGGAGTCGCCAAGCTGTCGTAACCATTTTTTGAAAACGAGAATCGACTTGAGTTTTGAAAATGAAAAAAATAGGAGTCGCCACCGATCTTTATTTGGTGTGATCGGATCACCTTTATTTTAATAAAACGTTTTGGTTTACTAAAGCAGTGTTTTTTGGTCTACAAAATTTGAGAAAGCGGGTTCGGGAGTCGGTTACATTTGAGGAAGGGTTAGCACCGTCGTCACGCCCAAAATTGGTACCAAATCGATTAATTAATGTCTTAATGTCGAAAATTGCAAACCGAGAACGAATTTAAAAATACGATCATTTTTTATTAATGTTGATTTTAAAGCACTTGAATGAATTAGAATAATCGTAAAAGAGCATCTCCTCCCGAGGCTACGAAATACCACATCCAATAAGTTAGGACACGGCACCCCGAATCCTTGAGAATAAGCCCGCCTTTTATCTAAAAGCATGTATATTTTAATTTTAAATGAATATTCGGTTATTTGGATTAAACGAGAAAAAAAATGAAATCCAGTAAGTTAGAGCACGGTCTCTCGAATTTCTAAATATGGAATATTGTCATTTTTTAGAAATTCTTATCTCGAGGTAACGAGATGTCACACCCAATAAGTTAGGGCACAACACTTTGTACTTTCAAGAATAAGCTTTTTATTTTAAACTTGCATTTTGTTTTAAAAAGATATTCCGTTATTTAGGTTAAACGAGGAAAATTGAAACCCAGTAAGTTAGGGCATGATCTTCTCGAATTTCCAAAACACGAAATATTACCTTATCTTTTGTAAATTTTTATTTTAAAACGGTAGTGGGTACAATATTCGAAAGACATGTATGATTTGTTTGGATTTAAAAAAACAACGATCTAGGTTGAAATAATATGCTAGGGTTTAATTTACAATGTAATGACATAATACAAAAATAATAACGATCATGGCACAATAATACATGAACACGAAATTATATAATGAACTATAATAATATGACAATACAAATAAATGAATTATGGCACATGCAAGAGCAATAAATAAATAATATACATCGCCTAAGAAATAACATTAATAAACAAAGACCAATGAATTAAACAATTTAAAAGAGATAATACATAAATTAATTTAAAATAATTAACAAAACGATTTTAAGTCAAGAATACATAATAAAAAAAAGTAAGTGATATATGAAATAATTTTAAAATGGTGTCAAAAATTAAATAAACAATATATATAGTTTAATAAAATTAATATACAAAAACTCAAAATAAATAATAATAATAATACAAATTTGGAGAAAAATAAATATATAAACCTTTTAAACTTGTTGGAAACCAAATTAAAATCAGAATAAAATAGTGAGGATCAAAATTGCAATGAATTAAAGTAGAAACAGGACAGGGACCATAACGTAATGCGCATGGACTTATGGGGACTAAATGGGTGAATAACCCAGCCCCTGAATGCGCGACATTTCAAATGGCCAAGGCGCGGGTTGAATTGAAATGAAATGAAAATAATGGGGCAAAATTAAAAAAGAAGAAATGCTAAGTCAATTTGAAATCAAAGGCGAGAAAAGGGAGAGGGGCCATCGCAGCATGTAACACCCCAAACCCTACCAAACACTACTAATGAATCGGTATGCCACTAAGAAAATTTTAAGTAAAACAATCGTGGTAGATAAAAAGCCCAAATAGAAAATTACATAAATTGTGCCTTAATAATCAAAGGCCCAAAACTTAATTACATGTCCTTGAAAGAATTTAAAATGAGAATAAATACTAAAGGCCCATTTTAAATCTAAAATGTAAACAAATGGCCTATGGCCTTATTACAATGTAGTTTAAATCCATCATATAAAGTACTTTAAAAAAACTAATATGGTGAAACTTTGTCATTGGATCCACCTTCTTTTGCATGGCCACCTTGTGCTTCACTCAAACGGGTCTGATGCACTATTCGTCACCTAAAGGGTTAGTTTAAAGGGGGTGAGTCACGAGACTCAGTGTGCAACCCTCATGCACCACTAGATTTGGGCTTCATTAAACATAATAATAAATTCATTTACATAGAAACATATAATATGCAAAGCCCAACCCATTTGCCTAGGTTTCCATCCACTACATGCCCCTGAACCAACCAACACACCATTGGAGATTTCTACAATCAACCCACACCGCTACTCTCCAAGATGGAAGACATGCTGCTCATCAACATATATTGGCCAAAGCCCTTATAACATATAATGGCCGAAGCCCGTATAACAGCTCACGACATTAGCCGCTACAGTAATTCACGGTAAAAACCGTTACTCATATACATGTACATATAACTTCCTCCTTTCATCACCCAACCCATGCAACATGCACAATAATTTAAAACATGTACAACAGTTTACTTGTAGCATATAGTCGATTATTTACCAACACGAGGTCCGCTGTTTAAATCAAGATTTCACTTTTAATGTAACATGTAAATCTTATGAACACATATACATATATATTTGTATTATTATTCAGATCTAGACGATGGGAGGTATTACACACGATTACGAACTAAGGGTTTAGCTATGTCTACGCTACTATCACTTGAAACAACTACTATTGGCCCATGATCGACTTCAATTTATTTACACCCCGTTGGCCAATCTCGTACTACTGAAGCAGATCGCTTCTTGAATTTGGGCGACGGTTTTACAAATCCAACCTTCTCTGCTTGACTATTAGTTGAGTCCATAACAATCCCTTAATCACTAAACCAAATAAACGATGAGATCTAACTCATTAGTTAAATGTAACCTTTAAAACGAACACGTACCTAGTTAGTCGAATCCCGAATATCCTTTAGAAATTGCCACCACCAATCCTTCCTACATTCGACCATCAACCAAATATCAAACCAACCGATACACACAATTATCCTAACCCCACATAGTATTCGGCCAAAGCACAAGAGTCATGGAAGGCCATTCGGCCACACTTACCACTTCTTACCTTCAATTTTTCCACCAAATCCGCTTTAATGGGGTAGTTTCGGCTTCTAGGAGTAAAGAGTATAATCGACAAGGCCTTGGAAACAATGATTTAGATTAGGAGTTGATCAAAACAAAGGAATCACAGAAAAGGAAAAATCCCGAAACTCACCAGATTACTAAGGAGTATACTTCTCGCAAGCACCTTCGGAAAATAGAAATCTCCCTTGTAGATTCGGCTATAGAGAAGAAGAAGATAGGCACTAAGAGTATTCACTATCGGAAGAGTTTTTGAGCGGAGGAGAAATACTAAGGAGTTTCGCTATGATGTGTTTTCAGGAAAAAGAAAAGAAAGAAAACCGAGAGAGGATGGAGTGTAGATTTCGGCAAAGAGAAAGAAAAGATGGAGAGAATGGTTAGCAAAATTTCGGCTAGCCTATACTAAGCCGATTTTTCCCCCTCCTATAGTTGAGTTTCGGCCAACTCTCCCTCTTCTTTTGATAACCTTTAAATCTCATGATAACTCAATCCTTATCTTACCTTTTTGAAGAGCCCTCACTAAAGCCAACTCCTCCATCCTTGTTTATTATCTTTTATTACTCAAATAAAATGAAATAAAACTCCTTAATTAGTAGCCTAATGACGTCCACCCCCTTCCCATTTAAGTGCCGAATTTGACCCATCTTTGAAGGCCCAATCGGCCACACAAGGGCCCAAATTCTTCCCCCTTAGGGCGCCACCTTATGCCCACTTAATGCACTTTAATTCTTTGGGCCACAAGCCCAGCTTGTCACTTAATAACCATCTTCTTAAATTATAAGCTAACACCATTTATTAGTCACCTAACCCAAATTTTTAAAGCCCACTATTTCACTTTAAATTATCCAGAGCACTAACTTTAACCCTAATCCAAATATTTAATCAAAAAGTCATTAACCTTTACAATCTCAATTTAACATATTAAACATAACATTACACACAATGCACAAGCCCATTAATACCTTACCATAACATTCTAAGTGCTATATGCATCTCAAAAATTTTAAACGTTCCCATTCTCAAGGCCTATTGGGCCCAATTCTACTAGGCCCAATTTCAGGATGTTACAAATCTACCCTCCTTAAAGAAATTTCGTCCTCAAAATTTCTGATTAACTAGTAATCGTACTACCCAAGTCTCATCACTATGCTTTCGCTGCGCACTCTAATTCCAAAGCCAAAATAAACACTTAGTATATTATGGTAGGGTACGCACCATTATTCGCATCTGGAGTGTCTCGTCCCTTGGCGATGTCTTTGCATAGACCAAAGTCGGCTGCCTTGCCTCAACATAACTCGCACCTCCTTTGGTGCTTCACAACCACCTCTTACGCCATTGCCACCTCCGGCTTGACCACGACCCTTAATTCAGTGACCACCTCCTAGCTCGATCAAACTTCACCCATTGGTCGTCCCGATCTATCCGAGAACAGTCCTCATCGGATGTTCTGTGGATCCACACCTGAAACATCCACCGGTTTTCACTCTGCACTCCCCATAATTGGTTCTCCCACATATAGAACATGCTTGACTCTGGCCCGATGGAGCACGAGCTGGCCCATTAGTTCTAGGCCACTATTGAAAATTCTCAGATGCTCCCGATGGCCCAAAACTTCTCTTATTCTCACCCCGATCCTTATCCCTTTCTTGTCTCTCAGCCCGTTTCACTTCCTCAACTATTTTAACTTTATCTACTAGAACGGCAAAAATTATCTCTCGTTGTGGTGCGATCAAAACCCTTAACTCATTTCTTAGCCCATCCTCGAACCGAACGCATCGTTCATACTCAGTTGCTACCATTCCTCGAGCGTAACGATTCAGGCGTAGAAACTCAGCCTTATACTCAGCCACAGATTTACTCCCCTACACCAAATTCAAGAATGCTTTCTTTTGAGCATCCATATAACTAGCCCCAATGTACTTTCCCTGGAATGACTCCTTAAAGAAATCCCAGTCAATCAGGTCCGCGGCCGTACCCTCCTTCACCGTGAGCCACCATTGGTAAGCCTCGTCTCTAAGAAGAGACACGACCCCCTTCAGCTTCTCCTCCACCGTGAAATTTAGGTCATCCATTATACGTTCCACTGCCTCCAACCAATATTCAGCGGAACTCGGGGATACACCAGAGACTCCCCTAAATACTTTGGCCCCATTGCTCCTCAACCTTTCAGGCACAGATTTTTGGGCTCCTCTGCCCATACTAGCCTCAGCCACTCTTTCCAAAACCCTTAGTACGACCTGAGACATCACGTCCTCCCCACCTGTCTGGTCTTCAAATTCCACCTCAGCAGTTGGTGGAACCGGTATCTCATTTCCTGACCCATGACCCGATCCTACGGGTTTCGACACGGTCATCCTACCTCTACCGCATCCACGTGGCGGACGTCCTTGACCTCTTGTACTCATTCTTCTAGTTTGTGTTTATCTGATTTAAAAATTTTATGAATTATTAGTTGTTTCCACTAATTATCCCCGAACAGTTTTATGAAACATAGTTTAAAAGTGATTCTTTCGAATTAGAACCTATCTACATTTTTCAGTCTTCCTATTCCAGGAATTATGCACACACAATGTTCATACAAGTATCATTCATCACTTAAGGGTATTTTCATCATTTCGCTACCCAGGGGTATTTTCATAATTTTATCCTATAGGGGTATTTTCATAATTTTCTAAAATAAGGTTCAGGGTGATTTGGCGAAATAAGGGTATTTTGGTAATTTTCCAACTCGGGGTATTTTGATAATTTCATAAATTTAGGGGTATTTCGATAATTTTTACAAATCTGGGATTATTTTAGTAATTTATGAAATTTGGGGTTATTTCAAAATTTTGAAAATTTGGGGGTGTTTCAGTAATTTTGCCAATCAGGGGTATTTTGGTCATTTTGCAAATTAAGGGTGTTTTGGTCATTTACAACTCAGGGGTAATTTGGTAATTTTACATTTCAAGGATATTTTGATGTTGTTGTTGTTGTTATCGTTGTCGTTTTTGGTTTCTATGGAAAGATTCTGTTGACTTTGTAAATTGGAGTATATTCGCAAATCATAGGTATTATTTTCAAAGTAAGGATATTCTAAAATTTTTTGTGAGAAAATAGGTGGCTGGTCCCTTTCGGGTTTTAATTGTAGTTTTGGCATGTCAACACGCATCAGAACTAGGGTGAATAGTCACTACGCACTGGTAGGATTCTAGTGGAAAGGATGTGAGTCACTAGACTGCTTAAGTACCAAGCTTTCCTGAATCCACTCCTAGACATGCATATGCCTATTGCCACACCCTGTCATGGCTAAAGTGAACAACCACTATACACCAGATGAGATTCCTGCGAAGAGAAGGTGAGTCACTCGGACTGCTTAAATACCAAGCTCTTCCGAATCTACTCCTAGACATGCATATGCTTGTTCCACACTTTAGTCTTGTGACTTGTTTACAGGTTTTGTTTAATGAAGTTAAGTCTTATGGATTTTAAGAATTTGTTTGTCTAAACCTAGAGTCTATCAAATTCTAACTTAAATAGTCTACGTCCCATAAGCCCATTAAGCCCACATCTATATCACACAATGGTTTAGAATACTTACCTGGCGAACTTGGTTGGAGACGCAGGTGCCATGCTGAGCTAGTAAAACTTTACTAATAAAAATCCATGTTTTAAAAACCCATTTTTAGAAAATCTTTTGGGCCTAAAATCCCAAAGCAGAGTTTTGAACCTGGCTCTGATACCAATTTGTAACACCCTAAACCCGGCCCAAACACTACTACCAGATCTGGTATGTCACTAAGAAAGTTTTCGTAAAACAATCGTGTCGACAAAAATCCCAAATAGAAAATTACATAAATTGTGCCTTAATAATCAAAAGCCCAAAAATTAATTATATGTCCTTGAAAGAATTTAAAACGAGAATAAATACTAAAGGCCCATTTTAAATCTAAAATGTAAACAAATGGCCTATGGCCTTATTACAATGTAGTTTAAATCCATCATATAAAGTACATTAAAAAAAACTAATATGGGGAAACTTTGTCGCTGGATCCACCTTCTTTTGCATGGCCACCTTGCGCTTCACTCCGGCCCGGTCCGATGCACTAATCGTCACCTGAAGGGTTAGTTTAAAGGGGGTGAGTCGCGAGACTCATTGTGCAACCCTCATGCACCACTAGATTTGGGCTTCATTAAACATAATAATAAATTCATTTACATGGAAACATATAATATGCAAAGCCCAACCCATTTGCCTAGGTTTCCATCCACTACACGCCCCCATACCAACCAACACACCATTGGGGATTTCTACAATCAACCCACACTACTACTCTCCAAGATGGAAGACATGCTGCTCATCAACATATATTGGCCGAAGCCCTTATAACATATAATGGCCGAAGCCCATATAACAGTTCACGGCATTAGCCGCTACAGTAATTCACGGTAAAAACTATTACTCATATACATGTACATATAACTTCCTCCTTTCATCACCCAACCCATGCAACATGCACAATAATTTAAAACATGTACAACAGTTTACTTGTAGTATATAGTCAGATTATTTACTAACCTGAGGGTCCGTCGTTTAAATCCGAGATTTCGGCTTTTAATGTAACATGTAAATCTTATGAACACATATACATATATATTTGTATTATTATTCAGATCTAGATGGTGGGGAAGTATTACACACCTGATTCGCGAACTAAGGCTTTCACTATGTCTACGCTACTATCACTTGAAACAACTACTATTGGCCCACGATCTGACTTCGATTTCGGCCCACACCCCGTTGGCCAATCTCGCACTACCGAAGCAGATCGCTTCTTGAATTTGGGCTACGATTTTACAGATCCAACCTTCTCTTTTTGACTGTTAGTTGAGTCCATAACAATCCCTTAATCACTAAACCAAATAAACGATGAGATCTAACTCATTAGTTAAATGTAACCTTTAAAACGAACATTTACCTAGTTAGCCGAATCCCGAATATCCTTTAGAAATTGTCACCACCAATCCTTCCTACATTTGGCCATCAACCAAATATCAAACCAACCGATACACACAATTATCCTAACCCCACATAGTATTCGACCAAAGCACAAGAGTCATGGAAGGCCATTCGGCCACACTTACCACTTCTTACCTTCGATTTTTCCACCAAATCGGTTTTAATGGGATAGTTTCGGCTTCTAGCAGTAAAGAGTATAATCGAGGAGGCTTTGGAAACAATGATTTAGATTAGGAGTTGATCAAAACAAAGGAATCATAGAAAAGGAAAAATCCCGAAACTCACCAGATTACTAAGGAGTATACGGCTTACTATGCACCTTTGGGAAAATAGAAATCTCCCTTGTAGATTTGGCTATAGAGAAGAAGAAGATAGGCACTAAGAGTATTCGACTATCAGAAAAGTTTTTGAGGAGAGGAGAAATACTAAGGAGTTTCGGCTATGATGTGTTTTCAGGAAAAAGAAAAGAAAGAAAACCGAGAGAGGATGGAGTGTATATTTCAGCAAAGAGAAAGAAAAGATGGAGAGAATGGTTAGCAAAATTTTGGCTAGCCTATACTAAACCAATTTCCCCCCCTCCTGTAGTTGAGTTTCGGCCAACTCTCCCTCTTCTTTTGATAGCCTTTAAATCTCATGATAACTCAATCCTTATCTTACCTTTTTGAAGAGCCCTCACTAAAGCCAACTCATCCATCCTTGTTTATCATCTTTTATTACTCAAATAAAAAGAAATAAAACTCCTTAATTAGTAGCCTAATGCCATCCACCCCCTTCCCATTTAAGTGCCAAATTTGACCCATCTTTTAAGGCCTAATCGGCCACACAAGGGCCCAAATTCTTCCCCCTTAGGGTGCCACCTTATGCCTACTTAATGCACTTTGATTCTTTGGGCCACAAGCCCAGCTTGTCACTTAATTAACCATCTTCCTAAATTATAAGCTAACACCATTTATTAGCCACCTAACCCAAATTTTTAAAGCCCATTATTTCACTTTAAATTATCCAGAGCACTAACTTTAACCCTAATCCAAATATTTAATCAAAAAGCCATCCCAACCTTTAAAATCTCAATTTAACATATTAAACATAACATTACACACAATGCACAAGCCCATTAATTCCATACCCTAACATTCTAAGTGCTACATGCATCTCAAAAATTTTAAACGTTCCCATTCTCAAGGCCTATTGGGCCCAATTCTACTAGACCCAATTTTAGGATGTTACAGCGCAAATATCCCTTTGAAGGGATATGTACAGTTTTTTGAAGCCAAACAGTGCCGTTTGCTCCTGCTATAATAGCCCTCTTTTTATTTTTTCTTTGCCATTCGATTTCCCTTTCTGAAAAAGAAAATAGAGAAACCTCCCCCCTTTTTGTGCTCGACGATTGGGCCTCCCTGACGTTTTGTCGCACCACCATCGTACTCGGTGGCCGAGGTCACACGGAGAGGAGCCTTTGATGCTCCGTTTGAAGCCCCTATCCCTTGAAGCCCCAACCTCGATGCCTTATCGCCATTAAATTCGACGGCCGACGAGGGCACAGACGGGCCCTTGGATTCTGATAAGTTTTGTTTTCTTCATTTTTGTTATTTTTTGTAAAAAGTCTTAAAACAATAAAATCAAAACAAATAAAAAAAATAAAAGCAGCAGTAAATAATAATAAGAACAAATCAAATCAACCTTCAGTTTTCTGATTTATTTTTTGATTTTGTAGTGTTCGTTCAAAGTTTTTTTGTAAAAAAAAAAGAGAGAGAAAGATACAATGGCTTTGCTTCGGATTTTAAAACCGAATAAGCAACTTTCTACTTCCTATTTTTTTGCCGTTTCTGTTTTCTTTTCTGCTTGTTGGTCTCTGTTGCGTGTTCTTCTTTCTTTGCAGGTGTTAGATGCTCGTGGAGGAGCAGGTGGAGGTATGAGCTGTTGGTGGCGTGGGTGACAGAGGCGTGGGGAAGATGAGAAGTCGACGCCTAGGCGCAAAAACCTAAAATAGGCTTTAGGGTTTCAAAAACCCTAAAATTTTTATTGGGTTTTAATGTGCCCCAGTAAAATTTGGGTCTTACCAAAAACCCTTCATTGTATTGTGCAAATCTTTTCATCTTATCATTAATCTTTCTTTTCATTTTAGTTGTCACTCACCCTTGATCAATCGGTAAGTGTTCTTTCAACTTTCTATTTTTCTTATTCTTCTCTTATGACTGAATCCATACTTTGGTTTTTGGATGGTCATTTTGACCGAGACCATCACCATATTTTTTCTCTCATTCGAAATCACTTTTCTTCTCCGTAGAAATATAGTGGAAGGCTAAAACTTGGATTTTTCCGAAGTCATCGTTTAATCGCTAGAAATCAGTCCTAATATCTTTAAGGTACGAGTTCTTCACGGATTCTATAATTACTTTTTATTCGTTAGGATGGTGATGATTAATCGATTTTATTATAGGGACTCTATCGCTCGATCTTTCATCTTGAGATCATATGGATTTTTGTGGTAAGCCGACTCTATTCCTTAAATCAATCGTTCATAACAACGTAATATTAGTTTTGACTAATATTTGATTTCAATGGAGTTAAGCAATATTGAATCGAAAGGGATAGTGATTGGAGATCAAAAAAGGAGCGGATTAGCAATCCCTACTCCTAAATTCAAGTGAAGGACGGTATCGGTGATTCGGGACTTTCCACCGGGTTGTGGACCCTCATCCGGTGAGAATCGACTATTCGAGGTCGTTCAAAATTTTGAGGCATCAACGATTCGGGACTATCCACCGGGTTGTGGATTGTCATCCGGGGAAACCGACAAATCGTAGTTGTTTACGATTCCGAGGGTAAATTTTAGATCGTTTATTTTAAAGGAGATTTATTAAACCGCATATATTGTTTAATTAAGCATTATAAAATTTTAGGTGTCGACGATCGAGAAAGCGTAGTGCTTACCGTAAACAGGTGTGTATTCTCACACCATATTCTATGGGTTAAAGACTATTATCGTATTAGTAGTAAATCGCTTGATTAAGTCGTATATTGATGAAATCAGAAAAAGATTGGTTTAGATCTCATTATTTGATAAAATTGATAAAATCGGTATTAACACCGTGAAAGATTACAAAAATACCTTTAATGGGCCAAATCGATATATTTTGCTATGTGGGCCAAATCAATATATTTTGCTATGTGGGCCAAATCGATATATTTTTTTATGTGGGCCAAATCGATATAATTGCTAAATAAGCCGATTGATATATGAATATGTGGCCCGATTGATGAAATTGCTATATGGGCCAAATCTGAAAATTTGCGAAATGGGCCAAGATGATTCTCTGCTCAATGGGCCAACTTGATAAATTGTTATAATGGGCCATAATTTTTGTAATAAATATACGAATAAATTATTGTGATTCGTTATGCATTATATACATGAATCGCATGGGATGGGATAATGATGAAGAGAAGTTTTGGTAGCTCTGCTACATAATTTTGGTGGCCCTGCCACAAATTTGTATAGTGGCAATGCCACGTCAACTCTGTTATTTTGGTGGCTTGTCCACAACTAAATTTATTATAATTGGCTTAATGCCTGCAATTGGTGTGTTGGCGGGGTGGGTTGACTAAAGATCCCCACATGTGTGTTGGTTGGTACGGGTGGTGTGTAGCGGATGGATTACTAGGCTTGGTTTGGGAATTGCATTTCATATACATGTCATATTTTGATATATTATTGTTATTGTAAATGGGCTTAGACCCAAATAACTGCTTAATGAGATTTTGGCCCAGTGGACAACGGTAAGTGAGTTACACACTGAGTTCTAGTAACTCACCCCATTTTTCCTTATCCTTTTCAGGTAATAATCAGTGATAGAGACTTGGGCCGTGGATGACTCGATGGAGGCCATGCTACAAAAACGGTTTAATTTGGAAATTTGGATTTCTTTAGTATTTTTAACTACTTTGCTATTTGAGTTAAGGTTGTAACAAGGCTTCTGGATTTTGTTTTGTTTTCTTTATTGTTTGACGAATTTATAATTTGCTCTAAGTATTTCAAATGGAAATTTTTCTAAAATCTTAAATAAACATTTTCTTAAAATGGTAAAAAGGGTTTCATAGTAAACTTTTATAAGCATATTTTTAACTCAAAATTTCTCTTAAATTTTTATCAATGCTTTTCGTAAATTATTTTCAATTTTTCTCAAACCATTAATGATATTTTTAAAGCTACGACTTATAAGATTTTCATATCTCAAAATTATTAAATTATCAATCGATCTTTTATTCAATAATATTTTTAATGGGAATCGTTTTAATTTATCTATTAATGAAAATGAACTTAGTAGTATTTTTCTCATGTGACATGTCAGATCTGGCCTTGACGCATGGGCCAGGTTTGGGGTGTTACATTTTATGGTATCAGAGCTCGGTACAAAACTCGTCTATGGTTTGGGTTCAAAAATATTTTCAAAACTGTTTTGAAATGTAAAAATTTAGAACGTATGTTTTTAAAGGAAGTATGGCTCCATGGGTATCCGGCACCAAGTCAAGTAAGTATGTTATTGTATTATTATAATGGTTATGATATGACTGTAGGAATACCCTAGAACTTCTAGTTTTAGGTATTGAAACTATAGAGATTGAAACTATAGGATGCGATTGTGAAAACAACTTTACTTTTTATGTTTCATAAAACATTGTGTAATAAACACCGAAATAGTATATTGATTCATAAGACTTCTAATCAGATTAAATTGAATTACCCAATATGAGCGATAAAAGACGTAGACGCGGTAGACGTGGTCGTGGTAAAGGCCGAGGCGCTAAAGTTACGTCTGAAGCATTGGGACATATGCTGGAAATGGACGCACCTGCGTCATCCGTGACTGAAAATAGATCACAAGATCGTATGAGGGAGGACATCGCTCTATCCCAAGCAAAACTGTGACTCTTGGAAAGAGTTGCTGAGGCTAGAACTAGGTCAGCAGCTCGTGGGTCAATTTCAGAGCGACTTAAATCAAATGGTGCCAAGGTTTTTAGGGGTATCTCGGGTGTAGCCCCAAATGTAGCGGAGTATTGGCTTGAGGTAGTGGAGTGAATCATGGATGATTTAGATTGCACACCGAGCAAAAGCCGAGAGAAGTGTCCTCCTCTTTGAGACGAGGCGTTCAATGGTGGCTTACTGTTCGGGAGGGCACTCAGGCCGATCGTGCTACTTGGGATTTCTTCAAAACTACATTTCAAGGAAAGTATGTTGGGACTAGCTATGTGGATGCCCGAAGAAATGAATTCTTAAATCTGGTCCAAGGAAATATTACTGTGGCAGCTTACGAAGCGAAATTTCTGCGTCTGAGTCGTTATGCCCGAGGTATTGTGCCAATTGACTATAAACGTTGTGTGCTTTGAGGACGGGTTGAGTGATGAGTTGCGGTACTGATTGCCCCACAACAAGAAAGGAAATTTGCCACACTTGTGGAGAAAGCCAAGATAGCTAAAGAAGCTAAGCACTTGGAGCGGCGAAACCGAGAAAAAGATAGAGGCAAGAGCAAGAGGGACTTTAAGTACTCATGTCCTGCTAAAAGGTTGCAAAAGAGGCCTAAGAATGATGAGCCAACTCGAGTTAGAGTACCTGCTATTACTAATCAAATACAGCCATATGTAGATTGCGGAAGACGATACCCGGGTGAATGCTGGAAGAGAACCGATGGTTGGTTCAAATGTGGTTCTAATGATCATCAGCTTAAAAATTATCCTCGACAAATCGCTCCAAATCGTAAAACTCAGAATTATGATGCATGACCACCAGAGGCGCCGAAGCCACCGAGAGACCGTGGGCCAGGTCGAGGTGGTAATGGCAGAGGACGAGGTTAGGGTACACCAGGTAGAGGTACTGGTTTTAGGGGTAATGCGAAGGCGAGGCAGCTAGGGTTGGTTTATGCGGTCAGACACCAAGGGGATGGCGATGCACCTGATGTGATAACCCAGACGCTCTTCATATCTCGATGTACTCATTCTCGTTTTGATAGATATCGATCCACCCATTCGTATGTTGCTAGTCAGATCCGGAAATCTAAACATTAAATTTGAGATTACTGCTAGAGAGATGACGATAATTAGTCCTTTAGGACAATCTGTGATAGTGAATAGATTATTTAGAGATGTGTACTTAGAAATTCAAGGAGAAACATTTTTGGCGGATTTGATGGAACTGCCTTTCAGCGAGTTCAACCTTATTTTGGGCATGGATTGGTTGGTGAAACACCATGCTAACTTGGATTGTGCTGCAAAGCGGATGACGCTAAGAACTCTGAAAGATAAGCAAGTGGTGATGATAGGAGAAAGGAGAAATGATCGCTGCAAAACAGTCTAATTTTAATATTTATAAAAGAGTGATAGAACCTGTAGACTGATTGCGATAATGATAGAGGCAAGCGCACCTATTGAACAGTAGTATAGCTCAGGCAAGAATAACTTTATCGAACCCAAGGAACCTAAAAGTACTATTACTCACTTTCTTTCTATTATTTAGCCTAAAAAATAGAGTGATTGGTTTATTAAACTAAAATAAATGAAATATTTAAACTAAATGCAAAGACAAAAGAAACGAAACTTTGGGAAAATACTTTGAAGAAAACTCAATTGATAAAGACGATACCTTCGGGAAGAATCCACCTATGACTTTACTTATTATCTAACTTCCAATTCATATGATTTATTTTACTTAGCTTGATCCGTGAGACTCCCTAACCCATATTAAACCTTCTCTCGAATAGAATGACATCTAACCTTAGGTTAATTAGTGGAACTCTCATTCTCTTATAATAACCCCCTAAGGAAGCAGTAAATCGATCAATGGACTCCCATATTAGGTTTCACCCTAATCTGACAAAATCTCGTAACCCTATCTCTAGGCGCCCGATCAACTCTGCTTAATTATGCTAGATCTACTCTTAGGTAGGGTCTATTCCTCCTCCACCTAAGCACATCGATAAATTTAAGCAACATAATTAAGAACAAACTAAGTATTATCATATAAACCGAAAGAATTAAATAACAAATTCCATCATAGGTTTCATCCCTTCTGTATCTCGAGGGGTTTAGTTCATAATAAAATAAGAAAACATCTCAAGAGAAAAGATAAAACAAAACATAAGAAATCCTTAAAACCCTCAAGGAATTGAAGAGAGATCCTCCATCTTGAGTAGAATTCTGACTCTTCGAGATGGATCAATTGGCTATCTTCGAGTAATTTCCTAAACGAGTAAAGCTCTGGCAGAAAAACTCTGCTAAAACCTGATGCCTTGAATTGCTGCCTTCGATTGTTTATATAGACGATTGGGATGCTTTCTTGGCTCCTAAGTACTTCGTACTTCAAGTGAAATTCGTCCTAAGTGTTTGAGTGGACTTAGGATTGTGGTTCTTGGGCTCCAAACATCCAATTCCGAGTGAAATTGCTCTTTTCTGCGATAGGGGCACGACCTTGACACGCCCGTGTAAATCGTGGTCCAGCCCGTGTCTCCATCCTATTGATTTAGGCACGGCTATGACATACCCGTGTAATATCTGGGTCTAGCCTGTATCTCGATTCTACCATTTTGGGAACGACCGTGTAGAACACTAGGTACGCCTGTGGGTGGACTTTATTGATGGGAAAATGATCGTGTGAATCGGGGTAAGGCCGTGGTCTAGATGACTATCGAGGCACGGCCGTATGCATGAAGTCCAGGCCGTGCTGACTTCTTGGGTCGGCCCACTTTGGTTCGTTTTAAGCCCGTTTTGTGTTCTTTTTCTCCTTGGGTGCTTTCCTGATTATAAGACACGAAAAGAAAGGATTAAGAGCACCTTTTTACATAAATTAAGGATAAATTCATCCAAAAGCATACTAAATGTGGGATTAAAATGTGTTACTTTTACGGTTTATCAAGAAACTATCTATCAAATGTAGTATTTGCCCTAAAGGCAGAAAAGTTGGTGTGAAAAAGGTGTGGGGCATTCCTAGCCTTCATTAGTGCATTAGATGCCAAAGAATTATTGGTGGAAGGTCTTAGAACGGTGAAAGAGTTTTCAGATGTCTTTCCGAGAAACTTTCTAGGATTGCCTCCAGATCGGGAGGTAAAGTTTGGCATTGAACTATTGCCAAGAACGGCTCCGGTATCCATTTCTCCTTATAAAATGGCGCCAAAGGAGTTACCGAAACTTAAAGCTCAAACTTAAGAGTTGTTGGATCGAAGATTCATTCGACTGAGTGTGTCACCGTGGGGAGCACCGGTCTTGTTCGTCAAAAAGAAGGATTGGTCAATGTGTATGTGCATCAATTATAGGCAGTTGAATAAGTTGACGATCAAGGATAGATATCCGTTGCCGAGAATCGATGACCTGTTCGACCAATTACGAGAAGCTTCAATTTTCTCAAAGATAGATTTGAGATCTGGTTATCACCAACTTAAGGTCAATGAGGCAGACATTCATAAGACTGCGTTTCAAACTCGTTATGGGCATTATGAGTTCTAGGTGATGCTGTTTGGGTTGACTAACGCACCAGCCGCATTTATGGACATGATGAACTGAGTCTTCCAACCCTATTTAGACCGGTTTGTAGTAGTGTTCATAGATGACATCTTGGTTTAATCAAAGAATGAAGAAGAGCACGATTCACATCTGCGGTGGTATTGCAGATATTTCGGGAAAAGAAACTTTATGCCAAATTCAGTAAGTGTGAATTTTAGCTGAAGGAAGTGACCTTCTTAGGGCATGTTGTGTCGGCCGAAGGAATTAGAGTTGATCCCCGTAAGGTAAAGGCTGTGTTGGATTGGAAACCACCGAAGTCAGTGGCTGAAATTCAAATTTTCTTAGGGTTGGCTGGTTATTATCAGTGTTTTGTTGAGGGGTTTTCGTTGATTGCTGCACCCCTAACTAAATTGTTGCGCAAGGGAGTACCTTTTGTGTGGTCAGATCAGCAGCAAGCAAGTTTTGAGAAATTGAAGAAGATTTTAACGGAAGCACCAGTATTGATTCAACTTGAGGCTGAGAAAGAGTTTATTGTTTACTGTAATGCATCACACACGGGCTTGGGCTGTCTGTTGATGCAATATGGAAAAGTGGTGGCTTATGCATCTCGTCAGTTAAGACCACACGAGGTAAATTATCCTACTCATGATTTGGAGTTGGCTGTGGTGGTGTTTGCTTTGAAGATTTGGAGACACCACCTATACGATGAGAAGTCGATCATCTATATGGACCATAAGAGTCTAAAGAACCTCCTTACCCAAAAGGAGTTGAACTTAAGACAGCGGAGGTGGATAGAATTATTGAAGGATTATGACTTCTCAATCGAGTATCATCCCAGAAATGCTAACGTTATGGCAGAAGCGTTGAATCGTAAGGTGATATCAGATCTGAGAGCAATGTTCGTTCATCTCAGATTGTATAAAGATGGTAGTATGCTAGCCGAACTTCAAGTGAAGCCTACGTGGGTAAGTCAGATTAAGGAAAAGCAGCTATTGGACGAAAGGTTGGGTTCCTTACTTCAGCAAGTGGAAGGTGGTGTAATAGGAGATTTTGGATTGAATAGTGATGGAGCATTATGTTTCCGCGAAAGATTTTGCATGCCTAAAGATTCGAATTGAGACAAATGATTCTGCATGAGGCACATAGTAGTCCTTATGCTATGCACCCCAGGGGAAGTAAAATGTATTGAGACCTTCGTGAGTAGTATTGGTGGCCAGGGTTGAAACAGGAAGTTACTGAATTCATGAGTAGGTGCTTAACATGTCAACAAGTGAAGGCGGAGCATCAATTGTCGTCAGGATTGCTGCAACCGGTGAAGATTCCTTTATGGAAATGGTAACGGATAACGATGGACTTTGTTAGTGGGTTACCCTTAACGCCTACTAAGAAAGATTCCGTCTGGGTAATTATGGATCAATTGACGAAGACCGCCCATTTCCTACCTGTTTGTATGGATTATTCATTGCAGAAGTTGGCCAAGTTGTATGTAGCTGAGATCGTAAGGTTACATGGGGTTCCAGTATCTATTATTTCGGATAGGGACCCTAGGTTTACATCACGGTTTTGGAAAGCCTTACATAAAGCTTTGGGAACAAGCTTAATTTCAGCACGGCATTTCATCCTCAGTCAGATGGTCAGTGAGAGAGTGATCCAAATTCTGGAAGACATGTTAAGCGGCTGTGTGATTGACTTCAGGGGTAGTTGAGAGGATTTCCTACCGTTGGTAGAGTTTGCTTATAATAATAGCTATCAATCCAGCATCCAGATGGCACCCTACGAGGCGTTATATGGCCGTAGGTGTCGCACTCTTACTTGTTGGGCTGAATTAGGGGAACGAAAGTTATTGGGTCCTGATTTGATGTCAGAGACGGAGGAAAAAGTAAAGGTAATTCAGGCACGGTTAAAGGAAGCTTTGGATAGACAAAAATCTTATACAGATCTGAAGTGTAAGGATATTGAGTTTACGGTGTGAGGTCAGGTCTTTCTAAAGGTTTCACCTTGGAAGAAGATCTTCAAATTTGGAAGAAAAGGCAAGTTGAGCCCTAGTTTCATCGGACCGTATCGTGTGTTGAAGCGTGTTGGGCCAGTGGCTTATCAGCTTGAGTTACCCCCAGAGTTGAGTCAGATACATAGTGTTTTTCATGTCTCAATGTTAAGGCGTTATCGATCGGATCTATCTCATATAGTACCGGTAGAGGAAGTTGAGTTAAGACCTGACTTGTCTTTCGAAAAGGAGCCAGTGCAAATTTTAGATCAGGACGTAAAGGTGCTGAGAAGAAAGTTGGTACCTTTAGTCAAAGTTCTATGGCATAATCAAGGAGCAGAGGAAGCTACATGGAAGCCTGAGGAAATAATTCGACAGCATTATCCCTATCTCTTTTAATCAGGTAAATTTCGAGGATGAAATTTTCTTTAAGGGGGTAGAATTGTAACATCTTAAAATTTGAAATTTTATGTGTTGCGTTATTTTGGTGCTAAGCTGGTTAAATTATTAATTTTTTATGTTTACGAGGTCTTGAGAAGGCTCGGGGTTTAATTGGACCTTGTAAAAATTTTTGGCATTTAGCACTTTAAGGAGATAGAGTAAGTGACCTTAAAGCTTATGGTAATAAATGAATAAATGTTTAGCATAAATGGGCAATTAGTAAAGAGGTTATGGCATTAAGTGAAGTACCTTGAGGGAATAGGTTCAAATCTCTTTGTGTGCAATTTTGACATTTATTTTTGCACTCTTTCATCAAGTGTCGGCCAAGCATGTTATTATGGTAAGTTGGACTTTTATTTTTATGGTAAGATGGCTAAAGGGATTAAGAAAAGGTTGAAGTTAGGGGAAGGAATCAAAAGAAAATGGCATGTAAGGGGAACATGTGGCTTATTTTGTAACACCCCAAACCCTACCAATACACCACTAATCAAATCTGTATGTTACGGGAAATTCAGAATTGAGAGGTTAAGTTTCCTACATGATGTTGAAGAAACCTCTTTCTTGCTTTTGTAAAAATCTTGGGTATGATTGTTTAAAATCGATAGTGAATTTGATAACCCAAGTTTTGAAAACTTAGTTGTATCTAATAGTAAAACCAATTTATATCATTTGGAAATTCAAGTGATTCCTTTTAGTTGCTTAAAACATTTTGAACTTAGTTTGAGTTTGGAAAACATTTGAGTTGCATTCATTTTAAATTACAACAGAATAATTCATGGTAAAGTTTAAAACATGTCGCTTTGTAGTTTTGAAAAAACTTATCTTTCCAAGTTTTATCCAATATTAACCCGATAGTTTGTTAAGGCATATTTGAAATCAAAGTTAAGCATATAAATAGCCAAAGTAAAATTTTAAAAAGGCCTTTTACAATCCCAACAAAATCAAATGGAAATAAATAGAGTAAAGTAACAAGTTTTTTTTTTAAAACAGTGCAAGTCCCCATTTATTCACGACAATGGTCACCTCGAGTCCACCCGGCTCCGTGTCCGCGATCTAGGTGTCACCTGGAATGATAAGGGAGAAGGTGAGTCGCAAGACTCAGTGCATAAATCCCCCTCCCGATGAATGCAACATACTAACACACATCACAACAAAGCAATACAATTAATGCACCCGGTCCTAACCATCCATAACACCTTTTCCTACCCCCGTGTGGTACCAAACCACCGTGGTGCTAAACCACCGGTGACCCAAAGTCACGATATCCATCAAGGTGGTGCTAAACCACCGGTGACCCAAAGTCACAATAATCCATCTGTGGGGCCAACCCACGTGTGATACCAAATCACCGCGGCGATCCCAGATCTCAATAGTGGGGCCAACCCACGGTGGTACTAAGCCACGTGGACGAGTCGCTATGAGGTGCCAAACCTCTAGTGTCCCAAAGACACAAATGTGACCCCAAATCACTGGTGACCAAGTCACGAATAGTCAAGTTGTGGGGCCAACCCACGTGATACCAAATCACCGGGCGGCGATCCGTAATATCAACTGTGGGGCCAACCCATCGTGGTACTAAGCCACCGGACAAGTCGCTATGAGGTGCTAAACCTCGTGACCCAAAGTCACAATAAATCGATCTGTGGTACCAAACCACCGGAGGTGCTAAACTTCGTGTCCCAAAAGACACGGATATCATATTCCCCCTCCTCTCATATCACTCATAAACATACCATACAGATGCAAATCATGCAAATCATGCAAATCATGTTAATATGTTTAGTGTAGCATCTCATAACACATACATCATAGATCATGATATCATATCAATAACAGAACTCGTAATGAAACGGACTTACCCGAATCCGTGCACATACCCCATAAGGTATCACATCAATCAACCATACTGTTTTGGCTTTATTAAGTAATCAGGTTATTAAGCATATTACTAAGTAAAGAGTGTGTTAGTTTACACATCTGCTAATACGCACGCCTTAATCCCAAAGAACCGATCTAAGACCCTTGATTAGCTCGCTCCTATAATCGGCCAAACATGAACATCAGGACCAAGGCCATTCGGCCAACCCAAATAAACCAAAGGATTAACATGAGAACCCTTAACTTACAAGTGATTTGGTTTCCTACCAAATCCCGAATCAACCGATGGTTCCTCTGACAATCGGCCACACCCTATTAAGAAGAACAGTTAATCCTTTGAAGACTTTGGCTTAACGAAACTAAGAGAATAAACTAATGAAACCAACACTTACCACCACTTACCAACCGATCACTTACAAGTGGAGGCTTCGTTTGACTGCTTCGAAGTCCCTGATGCCCTATAATGAAATCGGTTCCAACACAAGAGATTAACTCTTTTCAACAAATGCCAAAATCAGCTCTTAACCAATCATAATTGACAAAGAACAAGGGAGAGGAGAAATAGGCATTCGGCCTAGCACTAACCTTCCTCTAAAAACCCGATTGGAGAGAAAAAGAGAAGAGACCACCCTTGCTTGTGATTCGGCCAAGACTTAAACAAAAAGGAGAAGAAGATTCGACTGTGTTTGTTTAAAACTATTAATCAAGGTTCGGCTATAGGTGTTTAACACCACTTATGGTACGGCTTGAGTGGTAAGAGAGGAAGAAAAGAAGAGAAATGAAGGTAAGGTTTCGGCAAGAAGGGTTTTCAAGAAGAACCGAGAAAATGGAAGTAGAAGAAGAAGAAAAAGAGTACTTTCGCTTTAAGCACAAAATGAAAAAGAAAAAAGAGAGGTAGGAGGGTATATGGTTCTACCAAAGATAAAAAGAAGAGAAAAGCAAAAGAACTACAAGCTTGAGAACTCCAAAGCATTAATTTGCCAAAGAAAATGATGGAAGAAAACAAGGCAAGTTTGACAAGGTATAGATGTTGCTTGGGATTTTCTTTTCAATGAAGAAAGAAAAACACAAATGATAGACTCCTTTGAAAATTCAGCTAGGCACTAGACTAAGGTGGCCTAAAGTCACCCAAAAATGCCAAAAGAATTTGGCACTCCCCACTTACACACCTACCAAATCGCCAACGCCTCATGAAGACTCCAACATTCTACCACCTCCTAAGCTCACTCATGGCCACTAATTCAAACCGATTTGAATTAGTCAAATCCATAATTCACTCCTTGCCCACCATTTGAATTATTTGACTTGGTCTATGGCGAGTTTGAACTGCACACAACTTCTCCTCCTCCATGCCGTCAAAATGGAAGCAAATGTGTGGCCTGCAATCGAACACATGACCTCTTCCCTTGCAAGCGCACACACACAAGCTCTAAGTGGCGCCTTCCTTTCCACTCTACTAGCTCAATTCTTGTGCTAAAATCCACCTAAAATACTTATAACCCCTAGCTCCTTCACTCCATTCACTTAAAGCTTAAAACTAAAATTTTCTCTACCACCCAAGCTTACACTAGGCTTACAACTAAGCCCCAAAACATCAAAAACAACCACACTATAGATCAAACACATGCAAACAATATAATAACAAAAATAGCCCCTATTCCAGGATATTACATATTTCATGGAGATTGTTTTGGAAAGTTTGGGTGGCCAAACTTTTGACCATTTGGCTATGAATATGGTTGGTTTTTGGAGCTAAAGGGGATGGCCGAATTTTTGTTAGTATTTTTGGTTAGGCTTTAGTGCTAGTTTTGGTCAATTCCATTAGCATCAAGTGTGCCTCTTTTTCAAAAAAGTTCTACTCTCTTAGCCGAAATTGTCTTGAGCAATTGGTAAAAACTTTAGGTATTGTTTTGACCAAAATTTCATTATGCAACTTTTGAAACATTTTTCTCTTCTCTCCAAATTTCCCCTCTTGTCGAAACTTCAAAGTGGGCATATTCTCATCTTTTCTTTCTTTTGATTGCCAAATGTACACCAACCTTTGAAACCAAAACTTGTTTTTTCATCTTTCTTGAAAACCAAGCTTGTGAACCATTCTTCTTCTTCTTCTTCCTTATCTTCTTTTTCGCAAAACCCTTCAAACATCTTTTCTTTTCTAATCCTTTTCACCATAGCCGAATATTGTTCCCCTCATTCCTCCATTGTCAAATCTTTTCATCTTATCATTAATCTTTCTTTTCATTCTAGTTGTCACTCACCCTTGATCAACGGTGAGTGTTATTTCAACTTTCTATTTTTCTTATTCTTCTTTTATGACCGAATCCATACTTTGGTTTTTGGATGGTCATTTTGACCGAGACCATCACCATATTTTTTCTCTCATTTGAAATCACTTTTCTTCTCCGTAGAAATATAGTGGAAGGCTAAAACTTGGATTTTTCCGAAGTCATCGTTTAATCACTAGAAATCGGTCCTAAAATCTTTAAGGTAAGAGTTCTTCACGGATTCTATAATCACTTTTTATTTGTTAAGATGGTGATGATTAATCGATTTTATTATAGGGACTCTATCACTCGATCTTTCATCTTGAGATCATATGGATTTTTGTGGTAAGCCGACTCTATTCCTTAATTCAATCGTTCATAACAACGTAATATTAGTTTTGACTAATATTTGATTTCAATGGAGTCAAGCAATATTGAGTCGAAAGGGATAGTGATTGGAGATCGAAAAAGATGCTGATTAGCGATCCCTACTCCTAAATTCAAGCGAAGGGCGGTATCGGCGATTTGAGACTTTCCACTGGGTTGTGGACCCTCATAAGGTGAGAATCGACTATTCGAGGTCGTTCAAAATTTTGAGGCATCAGCGATTCGAGATTATCCACCGACTTGTGGACCGTCATCCGGGGAAAACCGAAAAATCGTAGTTGTTCACGATTCCGAGGGTAAATTTTAGATTGTCTATTTTAAAGTAGATTTATTAAACCGCATATATTGATTAATCAAGCATTATAAAATTTTAGGTGTCGACGATCGAGAAAGCGTAGTGCTTATCGTAATCAGGTGTGTATTCTCACACCGTATTCTATGGGTTAAAGACTATTATCGTATGAGTAGTAAATCGCTTGATTAAGTCGTATATTGGTGAAATCGAAAAAAGATTGGTTTAGATCTCGTTGTTTGATAAAATTGATCAAATCGGTATTAACACCGTGAAAGATTACAAAAATACCTTTAATGGGCCAAATCAATATATTTTGCTATGTGGGCCAAATCGATATATTTTGTTATGTGGGCCAAATCGATATAATTGCTAAATGGGCCGATTGATATATGAATATGTGGCCCGATTGATGAAATTACTATATGGGCCAAATCTGAAAATTTGCGAAATGGGCCAAGATGATTCTCTGCTCAATGGGCCAACTTGATAAATTGTTATAATGGGTCATAATTTTTGTAATAAATATACGAATAAATTATTGTGATTAGTTATGCATTATATACATGAACTGCATGGGATGGGATAATGATGAAAAGAAGTTTTGTAGCTCGCTACATAATTTTAGGGGCTCGCCACAAATTTGTATAGTGGCAATGCCAATGTAAAATCTGTTATTTTGGTGGCTTGTCCATAACTAAATTTGTTATAAATGGCTTAATGCCTGCAATTGGTGTGTTGGCGGGGCGGGTTGACTAAAGATCCCTACAGGTGTGTTGGTTGGTATGGGTGGTGTGTAGCGGATGGATTACTAGGCTTGGTTTGGGAATTGCATTTCATATACATGTCATATTTTGATATATTATTGTTATTGTAAATGGGCTTAGGCCCAAATAACTGCTTAATGAGATTTTGGCCCAGTGGACAACGGTAAGTGGGTTACACACTGAGTTCTACTAACTCACCCCCATTTTTCCTTTTCTTTTCCAGGTAATAATCAGTGATGGAGACTTAGGTCGTGGATGACTCGATGGAGGCCATACTACAAAAACGGTTTAATTTGGAAATTTGGATTTCTTTAGTATTTTTAATTGCTTTGCTATTTGAGTTAAGGTTGTAATAAGGCCTCTGGATTTAGTTTTGTTTTGTTTATTGTTTGACTAATTTATAATTTGCTCTAAGTATTTCAAATGGAAATTTTCTAAAATCTTAAATAAACATTTTCTTAAAATGATAAAAAGGGTTTCATAGTAAACTTTTATAAACATATTTTAACTCAAAATTTCTCTTAAATTTTATCAATGCTTTTCGTAAATTATTTTCAAATTTTTCTCAAACTATTAACGATATTTTTAAAGCTACGACTTATAAGATTTTCATATCTCAAATTTATTAAATTATAAATTGATGTTTTATTCAATAATATTTTTTAATGGGAATCGCTTTAATTGATCTATTAATGAAAAAGGACTTAGTAGTATTTTTCTCATGTGACATGTCAGATCTGGCCTTAACGCATGGGCCGGGTTTGGGGTGTTACACTAAACCTGTGAAGAATGGATTGAACCAAGGAAACAAATTTTTTGCTAAGGTAAGAAAACAAGTAAGGGTGGAATTGGTGCCCCAGATATCATAGCCTGAGCTTCTCTGTTCAAACTTCTTGAAGACCATTTTAAGCTCAATATGTGTTCAGGGGATTCGGAATACTTTGTCGATGCCCCAAGACATAACATACTTCCTCATTGTTAATTCAAGCATAGCAAGACTACTGTATACCCCACTTTCGATCAAAATTTGAGCCACCCTTTTCGGCTTTTCGACTCAAAACCGCCTTTGGTCTCAAGGTGCCCTTTGCGGGTTTTCACATTGGCCTCTCTATTTTTCGTTTTTTTAGAAGGTCTTAAAGCACCCTTTTCGTGTTTTTGCCCTAGTCTCTCCCCTTTTTTGACTGAATCTGAATTCACCGGATTGAGCATATCTTCGTCCATGTCAATGCTCATTCAAAACAGGCCTTCTTTACTACATAAGGTCTTTCCCACTTTGCCATCCACTAAAGTCCCTTTTACCTGAGTAAGATTATTTTTTACCATTATGAGATTCTCTTGGGCAAACATTTTTGTCATAAACTTGTATCATCCTTTTTTGGTGCATCCGACCATGATGAATACTTTCAATCAAGCTTACAGGAGACGTTTTGCCTCCTTCGATTCTTAATTCAATCAAAGCTCAAGGAAAAGGGATCTCAACTTTCAAAAATTATTTCCCTTCCCTAAACCAATAGAAAAGGTGTTGTTCCAATGAAGGTCTTGGCTAATATTTGAAAAGTATAGAGGGTAAATGGTAACTTCTCTATGCCAATCTTTACAAGTCTCAATCATCTTTCAAAATCTTTTTGGATGGTTTCTTCTTCTTCTTCTTCTTCTTTTGAAATTGAAATTGAAATTAAATTTGATGACTGTTGACTTTATAACTTTGGCATATGAACCGACCTTCACCCTCTTAGTAAAGTAGTTCACAATCACAAAGATGAATTGATGTCGACTAGATGCTTTTGATGAGATCGCCCCCGTAACATCTATACCCCACGTATAAGAAAAATGGATGAAGCACATAAGTCTTTTTTCCTCAATTTGGCATTTACGGCATAACTGATGTAATCTCCTTTCATGGTAGACCAGTAGTACCCGAATTTCATAATCGTCCTGGCTATCGTAAAATAATTAGCATATGTCTTTTCAAACACTCTACAGCATCCTCGTGCCTAGGCGTATCTTGATGCGATCATGCAAAGACATCTTTGAATTCTTGGAATAACTCAATGACGTCTCGCTTTGTTTCTGTGTGAGCTAGGCTTCGATCTTCACTCCTTTCCTAGACTCGTAATGTCCACTGACCCTTTGTACGGTAGAGTCTATTTTTTTCTTGTTTTACCATATTTAACAAATCAAAAGATAAGTTACAATATCTGTCATCTTCAAAATCCTTAGATCCTTTTAGACCCATATCTCACTCAAAAGGGAGTCAGCAACAGCGTTGCTTCTGTCTTGATATCTGGGTACCTATTGTAGGTACGAAGGCAAATTCAAAAGAAGAAATAATTCTAAGGATGATTATTTATATGGTATGATTATGAATGAAATGAGAGAATAAAAAGAAAAAATTACCCGGGATGAAACACAACAATGCATTTTTTATTGAAAATAAAGATGTTTGAACATGAGCCTATTTGACAAAAGATTCTTATTGTTTTTAGGCTTAAAACAAAAAGTGTATTTTAAACATTACTTTGTGTTAGCTCTAAAAATTACAGGAATTTCCTTCGCAGTCTAGTTGTTCAGAACACTTCCAAGTTCATAGGGACGTATGCCCGCTAAGTTTCCTTCCTTCGATCCCTCTTCAAATACGGTGTTGATACTCACAGTTTTCTACATGTCTTCAGTCGTTTCTTTATTTATGTTCTCCGATCCCGGATGGACAATTCCTTCCGATACGAATACATTGGATATATAGGGAAAAGTTATTGATTCTCATTTGACCTCAGCGTCCTTCTCTACCGACTCTCCTCCTATGGTGCACACGTTTTCTCCTTCAGAAGAGTCAAAAAACTCAGGCTCTTTGTTATCCATTAACCCTTGAACTAGGGCCCTAAATTCCCTACATTGTTGGATCTCATGGTCCTTCTTATTGTGGAACTCACAGTAGTTATTAGCATCCCAGGATTTGCTCCCTAACCCTTACGGAACTAAACCTTTTTCCTGCATTTCCATCCAAACCTTTCTCAATGGGGCTCTTACTTCAGCAACATTTAATTTGATTCTCCTCCTCATGTTCTCGACTATCACGTTTACCTCTTTATCCGTATGGTCGGGTAACGAATTTCCCACACCAGGTACGTTATCGAATTTCACAACACTCGCTTCAATAAGCCTTTCAACTAACCTTTTAAATGAGGTACAGTTTTCTATCGAGTGTCCTGTGATTCCTGCATGGTATTCACACTGAGCGTTTATGTCATGCCACTTAGGATATGGGGGTTGCAACGGTTTCAAGTAGAAAGGGGCTACGATGTGTACATCAAATAGATTTTTATACAACTCCCTATACGTCATTGGTATGGGAGTAAACTCGAACCTCTCTATATTTTGCTTCGTGTTGGGCTCCTGCCTGGGTGAGACTCACTGGCCCGTGGCCATCACTCTCGGTTGATTTATCGTGATTGGTTTTGCATAAACCCAGCTCACATTGCCAACCTCATTTTCTCTCTTCTTCGAGGCTGACCTCCTGGTACTTTCCCAACTTCTATTTTTCGGCACCTTATTACATTCTCTATTATTTCCCCGGACATTAGTATGTCCGCGAAACTCTTAGTTGCACTTCCCAGCATGTGATTAATAAAAGGTGCTTTTAGGGTATTAACGAAGAGCATGGTCATTTCTTTTTTTAGTAGCGGCGATTGGACTTGTGTAGCGACTTCCCTCCACCTCTGGGCATAGTTGCTGAAACTTTCGCCTGGCTTCTTTTCCATGTTCTAACGTGATCCCGTCAGCGCTATATCACCATAGGCCATAATGTTTCATGAAGGCTTATGCTAAAACTTTTCATGATTTGACTTGAGTACAACTCAACTGATTGTACCATTTTGCGGCAGCCTTAGTCAAACTATCCTGAAAATAATAAATCAACAACTGGTCATTACTGACATATCCTGTCATTCTCCGATAGAACATTGTAATGTGGGCCTCAAGGCAGCTGGTCCCGTTGTATTTTTCGAATTCTGGCATCTTGAACTTTGGTAGGAGTACCAGATCTGGGACCAGACTCAACTTCTTAGCATCCACTTCGCATTGGTAATCAGCGTTTTCCAATGCTTTAAACTTCTCCTCCAACCATTTGCATCGATCCTCAAACTCCTTTGGGAGCTCCACCTTTGCTTTTTCTCCTTCTGCTGCATCATTGAAGTCAGGGACCATTGGTTTTGCAAATTATCTCCAGGGTTGGAGCTCGAGCCTGTCGGGAAGTTTACCGGTACTGAGGTATTGGATTGATACTGGGGTTTGATGTTGACGGATACTCTTCATGGTTGTATCTGGGAATTTACTGGGGTTAAGCCTAGAGGATAAGTAAAATCTTAATTATCATCTCCGGTATCGACCATAGGGCCCTTTCCTTTATCATGCCCTCTAGTCAACGATTACGTTAACTGGCTCATCATGCTTCTCTGGGATTCCAGCATTTGATCCCTCATGTCCTGTTGGATCTTAGCCAACTGATTTTGCATCTGAGCTTGCAACCAGTCCTGCATCTCCTTCTGCATCTGTTCTAACCTTTCTAACCTTTGATCCATAACTTTAGTTTTCCTTCGAGAGTAGTAGCGATGTTCCAGGGTAACTATAATACGATCTCTAGTTAGTAGGGTTCTTTTATGACATTCAAAGCATATGATGCAATGTAATAAAAATGGATTAAATGTAATGCAAAGGCATGGAATGAATGCAAAAAGAAAGAGATGCGTTGATTCTGAATTAATTCCATTAGAAGAACTTTTCTAGAAAATAAATTTCTTTACATAAAGCGGATTACATATGCGGGTTTGTCCTCATAGTCCAAGTGAAAACACCAATCATTTTCTTCATATCCGAATGTTATAGTCGAACCCACTTTATCAAGAAAACCATCTTTCTATGACAAACTCTTCTATTTAACAATCGAATATGAATCAACACCTCCTTTCTATGATGATGAAATGCAATGTAGTCATAAATAAAAGAAAACACGTTAGTATCATATACAGATGGTAAAAATCCAACACCCATCCAGGTGACTTCTAGGGTTCAATATAGCTCTATCTAGGGTTAGCTCTATCTAGGGTTAGCTCTTAAGGATCGCTATATGTGGCTTAGTTCTAAAGGAAGGGTACCTGAACCAGCAGATTCCTCGATCCTCACCCATTATAGGCTCAAATAGACCGAGTTCAGTTCAGGGGAATACATTTCCCTATGGCTGCATAGAGATGAAAATCTCACGAAGACATATGTACGGATGTATCCCGAAAGCGATCCACTATCCTGCAAGGAGGTGAAAACCTCACGAAGGAGTAGCTTCTCACTCTCACTTAAAAAGTGCGACCACAACGGTCATGCAATATGATGCGAACGTACCCTAGACACTTAAATCACAATGAACATATGACGTGACCCAAACTCATGCAATGTATGAATCAAAATCAAATTTTAATTATCGATAAAAGGATAAAAAATAATCAATTCTACGGCTTGACTCTCTTATTGGTCCCTAGCGAAGTCGCCAAGCTGTCGCAACCATTTTTTTGTTTAGAAAACGGGCCGACTTTTAAAACAAAAATGGAGTCGCCACCAATCTTTTATGAAATGTGATTGGGTCACCTTATAAAACATTTTGGTCTACGAATTTTAAGAAAATAGGTCCGGGAGTCGGTTACGCACGAGGAAGGATTAGCACCCTCGCAACGCCCAAAATTGGTACCTTATTGATTGCTTAATGTCCTAATATTGAAAATTGGAAGAGATTTTAAAATACGAATCCTTGAGAAAATGTTTGGATAATTTGAATTGGATATCAAAATTCTCTTGTTCCGAAAGAATGAAATATCACATCCAGCACATTAGGATACGACGTTTCAAGCCTTTGACACCAAAATCGTTTAGTGATTTTCAAAATTCATGCATTGCAATTTTAAAAAGGGTATTCCATTATTTGGCCAAACGAAAAAACCGAAACCCAGCACATTAGGGCACAATTCCTCGAACTTCCAAACATGAAATATTGCCTTATCTTTTGAAAATCCTTATCTCAAAATAACGAAATGTCACATCAGTGAGTTAGGGCGCAATATTTTTGAATTCCCGAAAATAAGTTTTATATTTAGCTCATGCTTAAATTAAAACAATTAGTTCTTTAGACTCAATGAGAAAAATCAAACCCAAGAAAGTTAGGTACGATTTCTTTCAAATCTTAGAACATGGAATATTTTCTTATTTCAAAACAAAATTTTGATGCCTTGAGTTATGATTTTATAATGAAACGCAAAACTAATTTGTATAACAAAATAATGATGATGACAATAAAATATGAATAATAGTAATAAGAGTAAAAAACATGAAATACAATAAAATAAAAGCTAAAGTGAATAATTTACATAAAATAATAAGCAAAAAATGAATAAAAGAAAATAATAATGAAATAATAAAATAATAGTGATACTAAATTAGTAAAATCAATAATATTAATAATAAAATAGCGATGATAATAAGCATAATAAAAATAGAAATATGATTATAGTAATAATGATATTATATAAAAAGAAATTAAAAAACAATAATAGTAATGGTAAAACTAAAATAATATATATAATAGTAAAATAATAGTAATAGTGATATTGTTAACCTTAATATTAATAGTAATGAAAATAATAAAAGTAATAGTAATATTGAGAGTAATGAAAATATTAAAAAAATAAAATTAATAATAACATAATCACATAATAAAAATCACAAAAGACGTGAAAAAGGATGAAATCGAATCATTAAATAAAAGTTTGGGGCAAAAACAAAAAATAAACAGGGAAAGTGGGTCGGATTGTGACGCGCTTGAAAAGAGAGGGACCAAAATGGAAAAATTCCAAGTTCTCTATGCGCTGCGTTTCACTGTGGACCAAATTGAAATAGAGGAAAAATTATTGGTCAAATCGAAAATAAAAAAAAACCTGATTGCAAAACCATGAAAAAGCGGAGGGGCTAAAAGCGAAATTAGCCCATCCCTAGAAAACACGCGGATCCCTTGAGTCGAGTCGGGTGCGCACACAGGCTAGGCTGAAACGGCGCCATTTTGGCTGTGTTGGAAAAGGGACAAAACGGCAGCGTTTTAAGCTGCTATATAATCCAATTTTTCCCCAAAAATTTCACTTTATCCCCTCTTCTCAAAAAAAATTAAACTATTTTCCCTCCTAATTCTCCCTCTCTCTCAAAACATCTGGTCAAAGTCTCTGACGCCGATTATCATTGCCACCATCACAAGACGGTGGTAAATCCCAAATATAGGTAAAATTTTCCTTTTAAAAAAATAATTTAATATATATATTATAGTTTCAAAAAACAGAACAAAATGAAAAGAAAAAATAGTATTTGGATTCGAATAATAAAAAAAATAAACCTCTGATTAACTTTGGCTTTGTATTAACTTTTTATATTTGTGTAAATCGTGTAAAAAATATATCTTGTATTCTTTTCTCTCCAAAAATCCCCCTTTACAGATTTTGATTTGGCTTGTTATAGCCTTTTGTTTATAGTGTTTTCCCTTTTTTGTAGGTATGAGCGTCGTGGTGGAGCACGTTGCGGAGGGGCGGTGACGTGGCCGAGTGAGCGAGCGTGGAGGTGTGGGGCTGGTGGGTGGTTGCGAGCACGTGGGGGGCGACGCTGACAAGGGGCTAGGATTTTTTGACTTGTTTTCTGCTTTGGGCTTATGGGTTTGGGCTTTTATGGGTTTTAATTTGTATTTGGGCTAAAATGTAAAATCTGGTATTTAATTGGATTTGTATTTTGGGGCTGTGATTTTGGGTTGGTCTATTAGGCTCCAGGCTACAAAATTGGGCCCTACACTTAACATTCACATTACTTTTCAATCTATTACATTCAATCAAGTTCGTACATCATCTCCTAATTGAAATTAAATCTACCATTATCATTTCGTAATAGCCCTTAGGCCCATTCAATCGATTCGCATGATCTTTCACATGCTATCAATAGTTTTATATCGCAAATACGTATCTATAATACAATTTCATAATGTCAAATTCATTTTCAAATATCAATTAACTAAATTACCAAATTATATTCCTTATTAACATGACTCAGATTTCAAGACGAATACATAGGTTAATCAATCTATGTCTCAATCTGGCACCGTAATACAGCATTGGATATACTGAAGGAAAGATACTGAAACATATAGTGCATCATCGGGCAAGCAAAAGTAATTATATTGGCACATGAGGTGCATCATTGGACAAACTAGAATAATTATATTGGCATGTAAGTGCATCATCGGATAAACCGAAACAATAATGCTGGCACATAAATGCGTCATCAGATGTACTAAAGCAAATACACTGACACGTAAGTGCATCATTGGCTAAATTGAAGTATAAACCTATACAGTTAATAGAGTGTAACACCCCAAACCCAGTCAATACACCACGACCAAATCTGGCATGTCACAGGGAAAGCTTTTTGAAGAAAATCGAGTTGACGGTTTAGTTTTAAACAAAATTCTTTAGATGTCTAATATTTGTAGAAAATTGATTCATGATTAGTTAAAAACCGATAGAATACTTTGAAAACCCAAAAAATCAATCTCTAAAATTTAATTATCGATTCATAGATTAAAAAACGTATATATATATTTTTTTGAAGAAAACTCGAATGATTGTTTTGAAAATCGTTTGCATTTGAGTGTGGAAACTTAAATTCAAAAATTATTTAAGTTGTCGAAAACATTTGAGTTGTCATTTGTTATCAAATAATTTACATTACCCGATGGTAAAGTTTTGAAAACCGTTATGTTCAAATTATTAAAATTTGTGAAGTAATTTACTTAGCCATGTTTAAAACAAATCCAAAGCATATAAATAGTCTAAAAGCACAAACTTAAAAGTCCTTATTACAAACCCAAATAAATGAAACCAAATTTAAATGAAATAAAATACCCATAGCAAAGTCCATGTAAAATCCAAGTTTATTTATTGAATGGCCACCTTGAGTCCTACCCGGCTCCTTATCCGCAATCTACTTAATCACCGAAAAGATAAGGGAGAAGGTGAGTCACCAAGACTCAAAGCATAAATCCTTCCCGATTTATGCAACATACTTACACAATTCATAACCAAGTAATATAGATAATGCACCCAACCTAGCCATCCATAACACCTTTTCTACCCCAGTGGTACCAAACCACTAGTGGTGCTAAACCACCGTGACCCAAAGTCACGATATCCATTAAAAATGTGGTGCCAAACCACCGGTGACACAAAGTCACGAATAATCCATCAATGGGGCCAACCCACATTGTGATACCAAATCACCGGCGACAATCCCGATATAACAAATGTGGGCCAACCCACTGTGGTGCTAAGCCACTCGGGACGAGTCGCTATGAGGCGCCAAACCTCCGTGACCCAAAGTCACAAAATAATCTATGGTACCAAACCACGGAGGTGCCAAACCTCCGTGTCCTAAAGACACGGATATCAAATCTTCTCCTCCTCTCATATCACCCACATCAATACATCACATTTACTAATCATGCCATCATGCTCAAATATTATGCATATAACAAATATATATCACAGATCATGATATTAAGCATCATATAGCAAATCATATCGAAACGGACTTACCCAGATCTTTGCTCATACCCATAAGGTATCATATCGATCTACATAGTTTTGCTTTATCACGATTAGGTTATTAATGTATATTTACTAAGTTATAAAGTGTGTAAGTTACACACCTGTTACTATCGCAAGTTTTAAATCTCAAGACCGATCTCTCAGACTAGATCTCCTTGCCCTACATTCTACCAACACTTAGATTAATAACATAGACCATTCACCAATAACCAACTTTAATCTTAATAGCCTTCGCTTTTCCACCACTTAAAGAATGATGAACCAACAAAATCCTTACCACTTGACTTACCAAAATCGATTGTCGAGAATAGAGGCTTAGATTGATCGCTTCCAAAGTCCCAAGAGCCTAAAAGAAATCGATTCCATAAAAGATTAACAATACTATCAACAAATGTCGGATTAGGCTTTCACCAAAATGTCGACAGAGAAGAAGAAAAAGTAAGAAGGGAGTTTTGGCCATGGACACTTACCTCCTTAAAACCGATTGAAGAAATAACCAAAAAGAGATCAAGGCTTGATTAAGATTAGGCCAAAATATCAAAAAGAAAGAAAGAAAATTCGGCTATGATTGATTAAAAACAACAAATAGAATTCTATTAGAGTGGAAAAAGAGGAAGAAAAAGAAAGTAAAATGGAAGAGAGGGAATTCGGCAAAGGAAGGTGGAGAGGATTTCGGCACAAGAGTTTGAGAGAAGAAAAGAAAAAAAAATGAAAGGGTGGAGATGGGTACTTTCGGCCTTGAGCAAAAAGAAAGAGAGAAAGAGAGAGAGTTGGGAGAGTAAAGTTTCAGTTTCAAAGAAGAAAAAGAGAAAGCAAATGGAATTTGGCTCAAAGATTAAGAGAGTAAATCGACAAATACTACTTGGGTTTCGGGTTTGCTTCAACCGAAAGCACTAGGGAGAAATCGGCAATGCTAAGGGAGATTTTGACTTGATGCAAAACAAAGAATAACACCTTTAAAGCTAACCGAAATGTCACCTAGCTACAAAGGAATTTCAGCACTTTTTTCCCCCTACACAAATCAAAAATTCGGCAACCACACCAAAATTCTTCTTGCCATCAATTCAAACTAATTTTGAATTAAACATACTCATAAATTTCTCCTTATTTCTTCCTAATCACATCAAAATTAAGCCAACTCCCCTAGCCCTTAAACCATCCAAATACATGGACTTCAATGCCAAACTTTTCCACACAAAAGTTTCCATAGCACACACCTTATATCAAGCCTTGTGTTCCCCCTTCAATTCCTTAATCAAAATGATTCTTTCCCCAAGATCAAGCTTGCCTAAACTATTATTCAACTTGCCAAAAAAATTTAAAGTCCAACTTACCAAATACAAGGCTTGGCCGACACTTGATGTAAGGATTCATAAAAATAAAATCTTCAAATTGCACTCCATGCTATTCAAACCCTTTCCCTCAAGCAACTACTCATGCGCCACTTCCACTATGCTACTAGCTCCTCTTGTGCTTAAATTCCCCCACAAAATACACTTAACCCCTATCTCCTTCAGCTCCCTCTAACTAAAGCTTAAAAATAAAAATTTTCCTACAGTTCGAGCCTACTCATGGCTTATTCCTAAACCCTAGAACATCTCACTTAACAACACGACAATCCGTACTCATGCAGAACAATACAATCACAAATAACCCCTATTTCAGGATATTACAATTCCACCCTATTAAAATAATTTTGACCTCAAAATTACCTGGTCAAAAGAGTTGAGGGTGCTGTTGTCTCATCACTTCCTCCGGTTCCCACGTAGCTTCTTCCACTCCATGGTTTCGCCATAATACCTTCACTAATGGAACTGACTTCCTGCGTAACCCTTTCATATCTCGATCTAGAATCTGCACTAGTTCCTCTTCCATCGTCAAATCTGGACTCACTTCTATTTCCTCCACTACCACGACATGTGATGGATCAGAACGATAGCGTCTAAGCATGGAGACATGGAACACATCGTGTCTCTGACTCAACTCTGCTGGCAACTCGAGCTGATAGGCTACTGGTCCCACTCGTCTCAACACCTTATACTACCTAATAAACCTTGGACTTAACTTGCCTTTTCTCCCAAATCTTAACACTTTCTTCCATGGCGAGACCTTCAAAAGACCTAGTCACCCACAAAGAAACTCTATATCCCTCCGCTTGAGATCGGCATACGACTTACATGCGTCAAGCTTCCTTCAACCGAGCTTGAATCAACTTCACCTTATCCTCGCCTCTCAACCAACTCGGTCCTAACATCTGACGCTCATTCAACTCATCCAAAGATATAGGTGTGCAACACTTCCCACCATACAATGCCTCATATGGTGCCATCTTAATGCTTGCTTGATAACTATTGTTGTATGCGAACTCGCCTAATGGTAAAACTCTTCCCACCGCCTCAAGTCCAAAACACAACCTCTCAAAGATATCCTCTAAAATCTATATAACTCTTTTCCGATCGCCTCACGACCGTGGATGGAATGCCGTACTGAAATCCAATCGCGTACCCAAGGCCTGATGTAATGCTCTCCAAAACCTCAACGTAAATCTAGGATCTCTGTCCGAGATGATCGACACTGGCACACCGTGTAACCTCACTATCTCTGCCACATACAACTTAGCTAACTTCTGAAGCGAGTAATCCACTCTTACCGGAATGAAATGAGCTGACTTTGTCAGACGATCCACAATCACCCAAACTGAGTCCTTTTTACTCGGTGTAAGGGGTAATCCACTGACAAAGTCCATAGTGATCCTTTCCCACTTCCATGTGGAATCTTCATCTACCAAGTAACCTGACGACAAGAATCGATGTTCAGTTTTGACTTGTCGACACGCCGACATTTACCCACAAACTCGCCATTCTCCGCTTCATCCCCGCCACCAAAACTACTCTTAAATCTCGATACATCTTGCTACCTCCAGATGCATAGCGATGGGCTACTATGTGCATCCCCAAGAATTCTCCGCCTTAACTCGACATCCTTCTACATACAAGCTCTCCTTGAAAACACAATACTCCATCACTGGACAAACTATAACCCTCTAAATTACCATCCTGGACTTGCAACCTCCGAGCATTCAAACCCTCATCCACTAACTGTTTCTCCTTGATCTGTTCTAAACAATTCAGCTTAACTTGTAGTTTTGCCAACAGACTCCCATCGTCATACAAGCTAAGATGGGCAAACATCGCTCTTAAGTCTGATACAACCTTACGGCTCAACGCGTCTGCTATCACGTTAGCCTTGCCCGGATGATACTCAATCGAACAGTCGAGTCCTTCAACAACTCAATCCATCTACGCGCCTCAAGTTCAAATCCTTCCGAGTCAAAAGATACTTTAGACTCTTGTGATCCGTATAGACTATTGACTTCTCTCCGCATAAATAATGTCTCTATATCTTCAAAGTGAAAACCATCGCAGTTTAATTCCAAGTCATGCATCGGATAGTTAACCTCATGTGGTCTCAACTGCCGAGATGCATAAGCCACTACCTTCCTTCCCGTGATCAAGACACATCCCAAGCTAGTATGTGATGCATCACAAGAAACCGTGAATTCCTTACACGCCTCAGTCAATCAAAATCGGAGCTTCAGTCAGAATCTTCTTCAACTTGTCGAAACTTCCTTGCTGCTTCTCATTCCACACAAATGGAACTCCTTTCCTCAATAACTTGGTCATTGGTGCTGCGATCAAAGAAAATCCCTCTACAAATCTGCGGTAGTATCCCGCCGCACCAAAAACTCAATTTCGCCATCGACTTTGGCGGCTTCCAATCTAACATCGCCTCAATCTTTCGAGGATCCACTAATCCCTCACCGATACTACGTGACCCAAGAAAGTCACCTCCTAAGCCAAAATTCACACTTACTAAATTTGGCATAAAGTCGCTTCCTCGAATCGCAACACTACTCGCAAATGAGCATCATGTTCCTCCTCCGACTTTGAGTATACTAAGATATCGCCTATAAATACCACTATAAACCGATCTAAATATCGTTGAAATACCAAATTCATCATGTCCATGAATGTCAAGCCGTGTCAGTCAACCCAAACGGATTACCAAAAACTCAGAGTGCCCATACCGAAAAGCGAATGTCGTCTTATGGATATCGCCTCTTTCATTTTTAAATGATGATATCCGCACCTTAAATCAATCTTGGAGAAAATCACGCCCTTTGTCGATCAAACAAGTCATCTATCCTCGGAATGGATACTTATTTTGATCGTCACCAGTTCAATGGCGAAAGTCTATACACATCCGCATCATACCATCCTTTTCTTGACAAAGAGTACCTGTGCTCCCAAGGCAAAACACTTGGTCGATAAAACCTCTATCCAACAACTCCTAAATCTAAGCCTTTAATTCCATTAACTCCTTCTGCACCATCCTATACGGAGCGATAGACACCGCATTAAGATGGTAATGATCTATTCCAAATTCAACTTCACGATCCGGAGGCGCCTCGAAAGTTTTTCTAGAAAATACGCCAAGATATTCCTTTATTGCTCGAACGCTCCCTATAGCGCACTCCTTAGCCTCCAACGCACACACATGAACCATAAATGCCTCACATTTCTTCCCGACCAACTTCTCACTTTCAACGCAGATACCACATTGGATAGATAATCTCTTCTATTACCTATCATAACCACCTCTTCACCCTCACCGTCTTCAAAACCATGCGCTTAGCAACAATAATCCAAACTTGCCTAGTACTTGACCAACCACCATCCTAAGAATCGATCGAACTCCCCAAACGGTAGTTCCATCGATCGACTACAAATACTACCCTTGAAGTTCTAGGGTACATCCCTATACAACTTATTCACTTCTACAGAGTGACCTAGAGGGCTAACCACTCGCCATCTTCCTAGAAGTAGTCTCGTAGTCTAAGTTCATGGTCTCTACTATGTTACTAGCAACATATGAATGTGTCAAACCCACATCTATCAAAACAAGATATGGTAAACCAAAATTAAAAACGATCGGTGATGACGTCCAAGACGTCGCCTCCTCTCGATGCCTTGTCAGATATAATAACCCAGTCGTCTTGCCTCGGTGTTGCTGTACCTCTATCCAAAGCTCCATGCCCCACCGTAACCATTACCTCCTCTACTGCTACCACGACCCTCTGCATGGTGGCGGTCCCTCATTTTGAACCGAGCACGACCGACCTCATATCGATTCTTGGCTAGCTTAAGTGGATAGTCCCTCACACGATGATCCAGCAAGCCACACTCAAAACATCCTTTCCCATCGGTCTAACATTCGCCCCAATGAGATTTCCCGCACCGATTAGACTGTGCTAGTCCCTAATTAGCAAGAATGTGCCTCCCAAATTGGTTCAGCCCACTCTGTCTAGCCCTTTTCTAAGAATTACCTACCACCTAGATGATCCAAAACTTCTTTATGTCTATTCCTCGCGTGATTCTTCCTTCTGATTCCTTTATCCCCTCGGCTATCTTAGTCTTTTCTACTAGCACAAGAAACTCTCGCTCCCACCGTGGAGCAATCAAGAATCTCAATTAATCTCTCAAATCATTCCTCGAACTCCGACACATCGCTTGTTTCAGAGCTACGATACCTCTAGCATACCGACTCAATCTTAAAAATTCTACTTCATACTCGATACGGACCTACTCCCCGAACCTATCTCAGAAATGCATTTCATTGTGTATCAATGTAACTAGACCCAACATATTTCTTCTGATACGCTGCCTTAAAATAGTCCCAAGTGAGATCCTCCGCTGCAGTACTATTCCGCACTTTGAGCCACCACTGGTATGACTCATCCCGAAGAAGCGACACTATCTCTTTCAGCTTTTCCTCAGCATTCAGATCCAAGTCATTCATGATTCGCTCCGTTGCCTCTAGCCAATATTCACCCGTACTGGGAGCCACACTAGAAACACCTCGAAATACCTCAGTTTCATTGGCTCGGAGTCACTCAGTACTGATTTTCGAGCTCCGTGCCTCCACCTACTCCACCGCCCTCTCAAGAACTCGCAGATTGCTTGAGACATCGCTTCATCCCCTGCTTGTTCTCGAATTCACCACCTACAACGGGTGGTGGTGCTAGTATATCATTTTCGACCCTCTGACTGCACCTCACCGCCTCGTATATAGCCATCCTACCCCGATCAAGGCCCATGCGTACACGACCTCGACCTCGAGTGCTCATGTCTAAAGTCTCGACTTATCCGATTTAAAAGTTTTATGCTTTAGTCATTATTCCACTATCTTTAAAGCACGCTTTATGAATAATTCTTATTAAAGAGTTTTATTTTCGCGAGTCCATAGAGTCCTATAAATTTCAGTCTCTAAGGTAGTCCAATCTCACTAATCCAAAGTTTATAACATCCAAAAATCACAACCAAAGGCTAGGGGTACTTACCTGAGCGGATTGGTACCGGAGACTCGGTGCCATGCCTTTCAAATCATATAATTTCAAACAAAACATTTTAAGACCATATTTTAAAACATTTTAGGCTTCGGGCCCACAGCCGAGCCTTTGAATCCTGCTCTGATACCAAAATTGTAACACTCCAAACCCGGTCAATACACCACGACCGAATCTGGCATGTCACAGGGAAAGCGTTTTGAAGAAAATCGAGTTGACGGTTTAGTTTTAAACAAAATTCTTTAGATGTCTAATGTTTGTAGAAAATTGATTCATGATTAGTTAAAAACCGATAGAATACTTTGAAAACCCAGAAAATCAATCTCTAAAATTTAATTATCGATTCATAGATTAAAAAAAACGTATATAGATATTTTAAGAAAAACTCGAATGATTATTTTGAAAACCGTTTGCATTTGAGTGTGGAAACTTAAATTCAAAAATTATTTAAGTTGTCGAAAACATTTGAGTTGTCATTTGTTATCAAATAATTTACATTACCCGATGGTAAAGTTTTGAAAATCGTTACGTTCAAATTATTAAAATTTGTGAAGTAATTTACTTAGCCATGTTTAAAACAAATCCAAAGCATATAAATAGTCCAAAAGTACAAACTTAAAAGTCCTTATTACAAACCAAAATAAATGAAACCAAATTTAAATGAAATAAAATACCCATAGCAAAGTCCATGTAAAATCCAAGTTTATTTATTGAATGGCCACCTTGAGTCCTATCCGACTCCTTATCCACGATCTACGAATCACCTAAAAAGATAAGGGAGAAGGTGGGTCACCAAGACTCAGTGCATAAATCCTTCCCGGTTAATGCAACATACTTACACAATTCATAACCAAGTAATATAGACAATGCACCCAACCTAGCCATCCATAACACCTTTTCTACCCCGTGGTACCAAACCACCGGTGGTGCTAAACCACCGGTGACCCAAAGTCACGATATCCATTAAAAATGTGGTGCCAAACCACCGGTGACCCAAAGTCACGAATAATCCATCTGTGAGGCCAACCCACGCCAGATACCAAATCACCGGCGATAATCCCGATATAACAAATGGGGCCAACCCAATCGTGGTGCTAAGCCACCGACGAGTCGCTATGAGGTGCCAAACCTCCGTGACCCAAAGTCACAAAATAATCTGTGGTACCAAACCACCGGATGTGCCAAACCTCCGTGTCCCAAAGACACGGATATCAAATCTTCTCCTCCTCTCATTTCACCCACATCAATACATCACATTTACTAATCATGCCATCATGCTCAAATATTATGAATATAACAAATATATATCACAGATCATGATATTAAGCATCATATAGCAAATCATATCGAAACGGACTTACCCGTATCTTTGCTCATACCCATAAGGTATCATATCAGGATCTACACAGTTTTTGGTTTATCACATATTAGGTTATTAATGTATATTTACTAAGTTATAAAGTGTGTAAGTTACACACCTGTTACTATCGCAAGTTTTAAATCCCGAAGACCCGATCTACTGCACTAGATCTCCTTGCCCTACATTCGGCCAACACTTAGATTAATAACATAGACCATTCGGCCAATAACCAACTTTAATCTTAATAGCCTTAGGCTTTTCCACCACTTAAAAAATGATGAACCAACAAAATCCTTACCACTTGACTTACCAAAATAGATTGTCAGAGAATAGAGGCTTAGATTGACTGCTTCCAAAGTCCCGAGGAGCCTAAAAGAAATTTATTCCCATAAAAGATTAACAATACTATCAATAAATGTCGGATTAGGCTTTCACCAAAATGTCGACAGAGAAGAAGAAAAAGTAAGAAGGGAGTTTCGGCCATGGACACTTACCTTCTTAAAACCGATTGAAGAAACAACTAAAAAGAGATCAAGGCTTGATTAAGATTCGGCCAAAATATCAAAAAGAAAGAAAGAAGATTCGGCTATGGTTGATTAAAAACAACAAATAGAATTCGACTAGAGTGGAAAAAGAGGAAGAAAAAGAAAGTAAAATGAAAGAGAGGGAATTCAGCGAAGAAAGGTGGAGAGGATTTCGGCACAAGAGTTTGAGAGAAGAAAAGAAAAAAAATGAAAGGGTGGAGATGGGTACTTTCAGCCTTAAGCAAAAAGAAAGAGAGAAAGAGAGAGAGTTGGGAGAGAAAAGTTTCGGTTTCAAAGAAGAAAAAGAGAGAAAGCAAATGGAATTTGGCTCAAAGATTAAGAGAGTAAATCGACAAATACTACTTGGGTTTCGGGTTTGCTTCAACCGAAAGCACTAGGGAGAAATCGGCAATGCTAAGGGAGATTTTGACTTGACGCAAAACAAAGAATAACACCTTCAAAGCTAACCGAAATGTCACCTAGCTACAAAGGAATTTTAGCACTTTTTCCCCTACACAAATCAAAAATTCGGCAACCACACCAAAATTCTTCTTGCCATCAATTCAAACTAATTTTGAATTAAACGCACTCCTAAATTTCTCCTTATTTCTTCCTAATCACATCAAAATTAAGCCAACTCCCCCTAGCCCCTTAAACCATCCAAATACATGGACTTCAATGCCAAACTTTTCCACACAAAAGTTTCCATAGCACACACCTTATATCAAGCCTTGTGTTCCCCCTTCAATTCTTTAATCAAAATGATTCTTTCCCCAAGATTAAGCTTGCCTAAACTATTATTCAACTTGCCAAAAAAAATTTAAAGTCCAACTTACCAAATACAAGGCTTGGCCAACACTTGATGTAAGGATTCATAAAAATAAAATCTTCAAATTGCACTCCATGCTATTCGAACCCTTTCCCTCAAGCAACTACTCATGCGCCACTTCCACTATGCTACTAGCTCCTCTTGTGCTTAAATTCCCCCACAAAATACACTTAACCCCTATCTCCTTTAGCTCCCTCTAACTAAAGCTTAAAAACAAAAATTTTCCTACAGCTCGAGCCTACTCATGGCTTATTTCTAAACCCTAGAACATCTCACTTAACAACACGACAATCCGTACTCATGCAAAATAATACAATCACAAATAACCCCTATTTCAGGATATTACATAGAGTAACATGTAACACCCCAATACCTGACTTGATCGTTAGGTCTGAGTTACGAGATGTTACATTCATTGTCGAAGCAACTATGAATACAAAACATTTAAACTATAGCACAATTCATACAAACATATGCATTTCAGTTCATAAACATGATATACAACCTTTCTCAGAACTTATACGAGCTAACATACGCTCTAAAGTTAACCCGAGATTGAAAAAGGACCAAATTACAATCTTTTCAAAATTTTAGATTAGGTATCGATACCCCTGCTTGGTGTCGATACCAATTTGAGCTTCAAAGTTTAGAAAAATTGAAAAAAAATTAAAGGTATCGATACCTTCTACGAAGTATTGATACCTTACCCACTATATCGATACCATTTTACAGTTTGATGTTTCAAAAAAATTAAAGAAAAATTACTAAATTTTCAGCCCCAAGCTATCGATATCTCATAGAAAATTTTCTAATTCTGCATTTGGTGCCTACCTTAATCCAATCCATTATTAAACCATACCAATTCATATGCCTTATATGCATTCTAACCAATATCAAAACATGCCACCTTTAACTATGCATCAACAATTCATCCTTGTACAATTTCAACTAGGATCTCAAACATATTGATATACATTCAATAACATACTTATACCCTATTTCTATCAATTAAACAAATAATACCATTTAATCAAACTAAGCATTTTCTCAATGCTTAAATTCTTACCCAGCTCAATATATATACCTAACATATCATCTATCAACTCATATACATCAACATTAGCACATATAATCAAATTATACCAAACTTTAATTACCAACTTAGTATATACTTATTTATAATCATTTACTAATTTCAATTCAATAATTCCAAACATAACAAAATATTAAGGTGACTCCACTAGGTACATGCCAACTAACAAAACAAAAAAGGATTCACTAACATTGTTGAGTTCGGGATTCTATCTAAATGTTGAAGTCGATGTTTGAGATCTCGCTTGAAGCCTAACCTGGGCACAGAAAAGAAAATCGTTTGCTGAGTAATAAACTTAGTGGTATTTCTATAATCAAACATTATAATACAACTTAAATCAATTAAAAGCACTTAATAAAAAGACCATTCAATACCAATGCCAAACAACATGTTATAATGTACATTCCACTATATGATTCATTACATTCCATTATAATGTACAACTCACCTCAACTTTATAGCGTAAGTCTATGGATATGCAATAATTAGATTGATCTCTGATCATAGAGATACAAACAAAAACTCGCATCACTCGTCGTTGGCTCTCGACTTTTCTTTTTCTCTCGACGGTCTTGTGTCGTCTTTAGCTAAATGTATGGTTGAAACTTGGTAAACTTTAAGCTTTCTTTTCTTTTTTCTTTTTTTCTTTGCTTTGACTTGAAGATGAAGATGACAACATCTTCTCTTCCTTTCCATTATAATTAGTATTTATACTTAAATTAATGTGTTTTAATCTTAATTAACAAACATTAATCTTTAATTTCTTAATTTAATTAACACAAATCATGCCTTCCACTAATACATAATTTAATATGGTCTAATTGCTATTTTATAACTTTGGTTAATTACAATTTAAATCTCCAAGTCATTTACTAATTAAAAATCCATAGTGATTGAATTTTACAATTTAGTCTCTATGCCTTAATTCAACACAATGTTGAGTAAATTAACTATCCACATTTAAATATAAAATATATTATACATGTAAATATATATTAATATTTACGGACTCGATTTATGAACACTAGGTCCCGAAACTACAATTTCTAACACCATTAAAGTTTGGGTCGTTACATAAATAGTTGAATTAGAGCAACTGGTTCAATAGTTTTAGAGTTGATCAATTCTACCTCACCATGTTGGAATTTGTTTTTGCTTATGGAACAGTTTGAGGAGGTGGATGTTGACAGAATTATGTGCATTCAATTGTCACAATTTCCCCAGTTAGATAAATTGGTATGGCGTGGTAAACTGTCATGCGATTATATTGTTCGAAGTTGGTGTCATGTGTTGCTAGTTGATTTGAAGGAGAACTTAACTATGGATGGAGTTGATGAAGATGAACAGATTTATGGAAATATGGAAAGCCTATAACAACTCTCTTCTTACTTTTACCAATTTATATAACCGGCGCATTACAAATTCTGTCCTATGCCCTAGATGTTGTAATCATGTAGAAATTTTAGCCTATGTGTTTTGCGATTGTGTGTGTTCGGGATTTGTGGAGTATTCTGGGTATTTCTTAGCCCACTAAATAAGAAAGTATAGATTTTAAACAATGGCTCTATATTTAATTACCACATTGTCAATTAGTAAGTGTAGGGTGTTTATATGTGGCTTATGGCCAACCTAGGAGTGAGGAATAGAATTTTTCACGATGGTGTACTACAATTAGTGTATGAAACATCTATGGCGATATTCTCCTATTTAAAGGAATTGGATGAAGGGGGCTGAAAATTACCAATTCAGAGGGTGGATCTATTTGAACAACTGTGTCCACTAGAGGCTCCATTTGTAAAGATTAACTTTGACATAGCTTATCAAGTGAATGAGAAAATATTTTGTAGTGGGGTAGTGATCAAAAACCGTGAGGGTATGGTTTTGGGGGCTTGTGTGCAAATAAACTATTATATACCTGATCCATTTACAGGAGAATTGGTTGCTTGTCTCTAAGTTGCTTGATTTGGAATGGATCTAGGATTCCAATCAGTAACCCTCGAAAAAGATGCTCGCAAGGTGATTAATGAAGTGAAAAGCAATAAGGAGGACAACTTATGGATTAGAGCCTTTATTTCAAGTATAAAAGTTATATTTTCCAATTTTAGGGTTGTTAAGCTTGTGCATGTGTCTAGAACGATAAATAAAGTGGCACACTTGATAGCAAAAAATGGCATTATCGACAACATGAATCGCTTTGGGTCGAGGAAGTTTCGATGGTGGTTGTCGATGCGATAGAGCACTACACTAAATCAGACTTTTAGCGGCTTTTTTAGTGGCGTTTTAAACAAAAACGCCACCAAGATTACACAATAGTGGCGTTTGAAGGAAAATGCCGCAACAAAGCGATCAATAGCGGCGTTTTTTAAATAAACACCGCTAAAAACGATATATAGCGGCGCATTCTAGAAAACACCGCTAATGCTCTGACCTATAGCGGCGCTTTTGAGAAAACGCCGCTACATACCTGACCTATAGCGGCGCTTTTTATAAAATGCCGCTAATTCTTTAACCTTTAGCGGCGCTTTTTACCAAACGCCGGAAAATATTTTTTATTTCAAAACAAAAACGACGACGTTTTAATTGCAATGTGAAAATGGGAAAAAATTAGTGGCGTTTTTTACAAAAACGCCGCAAAATGTGATCGTTAGCGGCGTTTTTAACAAAACACCACTAATTTTTTTCTTTCAAAATAGAAACGACGCCATTTTAATTACAGTGTAAAAATGGGATAAATTTAGCGGCGTTTTTAAAAAAAATGCCGCTAAAGTCTAACTTATAGCGGCGTTTGTTATAAAAAAGCCGCTAAATGTGATCTTTAGTGGCGTTTTTAACAAAAACGCCACAACATATTTTTTATTTCAAAACAAAAACGACATCGTTTTCATGTAAATATAAAAAGTGTAAAAAATTTGCGGCGTTTTTTTTATTCAATCTATTTCAAAACAAAAAAAAAAGTGTTGTTTTGATTATTTTATAATAATTCAATTTTAATTTACGTTGAGTGTTGAAAATTTTTGCCTTAGTGTTAAGGGTTTAGCATTTAGGGTGTAAGATGTGGGACGTATGGTTTAAGGGTTAATATTTATACTTTAGTGTTTTAATAGTTTAGAGTTTTTGATTTAAGGTTTAGTATTTGTGGTTATAGGGTTTATATATTTGTAAGGGTTTATGATTTAGGGTTTTATGGTTTATGGTGTTTAGGGTTTAGAGTTTATAAAGGTTTGTGGTTTAAGATTTTGGGTTTAGAATGTTTTAGGTATTTAGAGTTTAGATGTTTTAGAAGTTATGTTATAGTTTAGGGTTTAGAGTTAAGGGTTAAGGGTTGATAGTTTAAGAGTTATGATATCTTTCGCCGGATATGACCTCAATTCAAACCAAAATCCTTGAAATCAGACCCGACCACCTTTCTAAATAGAACGCAAATCACCGCTTTTGGTATCAATATAAAAATAAAATAGTGGCATTTTTGTTAAAAATTATATTTTATGTAGATGTTCGCCAAATATTTAGAAATAATGGCGTTTTGCCTAAAAACGCCACAAATACCTATTTTATTCCGAATATAAATGACACCGCTTTTGGTATCAATATAAAATTTGGAAAAAAAACTCAGCATTAGTGTTTATAATTTAGTGGTTCAATTGTTTAATGTTTAGGGTTTATAAGTTTAAAAGTTATGAGTTTAGGGTTTAGAGTTCATGATTTAAGGTTTAAGGTTTAAGGTCAAAGGTTTAAAAAAGCACTGCTTTAGTAAATTAAATGTTTTATTAAACGAAGGTGATCCGATCACACCAAATAAAAAAAGGTCGATCGCTATTGCCATCAAGCCACCCAAAATGGTTACGATAAATTGGCGACTCCACCGGGAGTTGAGGGTCAAGCCATGGATTGATTGATTTTTGTCCTTTGATTAAAATGGCTTCAAAAATCACGCTTTAATAATGCACATTCAATATTAGCCTCAGAATACTTTGGCATTGCATTGCATGACCGTTGTGGTCACACCTTAAGTGGGAGCGAAGTTATGCCTTCGAGGTTTTCACCTCCGTATGTGGTGGATCGCTTTAATACATCCCACTCTATGTCTTGAAGTTTTCACTTTATGGCCATAAAATGTATTCGCCTAAATCAACTCGATCCATATAATTTATAATGGTGAGGATCGAGGAATCACCGTTCGGTACCTCAAACTTTAGAACTGTCAGATATAGCAAACCCTAAGAGCCCATCTTATAGAGGCCACAAAACCTTAGTGGTCACCATAGGCGCTTGCTTATTTTACTTGCTTTATATTCCAACTATTTTGTGTTTCTTTCTTTTGCATATCATTTCATATTTTAAAGAGACATCGATACCGGTCGTTTCGAGTTGGGTTGGTTAAAGTGAATCTCTTTAAAGTAGAAGACAATTCCAGATATGGTCGAGCAATGCCAATAGAAAAGGAGATAATCGGGGTATGTGACTTGAACTAACTTCACCAATATCGCTGTCACGCAGAATGAGCTCAGGAGTTGAAAGAAATTTGGACTCATGTTTATGGTACTTACTACACCACCACCGCTTGAAGTCAAAGTAACAAACACCTGTTCAGCAATGAAAATGCTTTATAGTGCTTTCTCCTTCGAAAGTGGATCTCGTCCCACAAAGAGAAGAGTACACTACCTTGCTACATTGCCCAAGAATTCAGTTGACAAAGCTTATTCCATATGGCATGGCCCAACCTTTGCAAGAAGTTGATGAATATCACGGAATGAATAACAAATGGTCTCAATAGAATGCAAAAGAAGGGCGAGGGAAATGCATACCGGATATGTTTGAGAGACTCGATCTCGCGATCCCGACAAAGAAGAAGATAGACATCTTGGCCTTGTGTATTTACGGCCGTAATCTTCCAAAGCTTTAAGGCACATTGATGAAGTAGTTATTGATCTATTCACCGATTGGACAAAGGGTCACACCGCTCCTCGCCATCTTAGCCAAACATTCAGATCTTTGACCCATGTCGTAGAAGAGGTGAAGGTGTTTATTGGATGCTAAATTATTGGCTTGGTTCCATAGTCACTTTTGGAAAATAGAGAAAGTGTCTGCTTGGCTCAAAAATTACTCCCCGTAGAAGAGATAGCAACCATGCCTAGAGAGAGGATGTGTCTAAGAAAATTGGATCACGCCTTTCAAAACCTTCAAGAGGACGACATCGAGTGGAAGGCTCCTCGGATGATTCCCGCTGTGATCCTTTATCGCTATGCTTTGACGGTTCCCTATGGAATTTAGGCGCCCACCGCTTACTACCGTCCTACACAAGATAGTTCAAAATAGTTTGTACCAACGACATATGGGCAAATGCGAGTTCTCAAATGAAGGGGAAGCTATAAGAAAAGGGTTAAAGAGATTTCTAGTGCCCGGAATCGATTTACGTAATGAGAAGATTATCTACAGCCCGAGGATCTAATTCCCAAATACCTTGGTTAGGTTTAAGAGTTATGATATAGGGTTTAAGGTTTAAGGTCAAAGGTTTAGGGTTTAAGGTATATGACCTCAATTCAAACCAAAATCCTTGAAATCGCTTCTAAATAGAACGGCACCGTTTTGGTATCAATATAAAAATAAAATAGTGGCATTTTTGTTAAAAACAGGTTTATAGTCCATGATTTAAGGTTTAGGGGTTATTCGTTGGGGAATAAGGGTTAAAGTATACATTTTAGGGTCTATGGGTTTAGGTGTTATGGGTTTAAGAGTTAAGAGGATAGAGGTTAGGGTTTAAAGTTTTAAGGGTTATGATATTAAAGTTTAGGATTTTAAGGTTTATGGTTTAGGGTTTAGGGTTTTAAGGTTTAAAATTTAGTGATTTAGGGTTGAGGGTTGAGAGTTTATGGTTTAAGGTTTATAAGTTTAAAATGTTATGGGTTTAGGGTTTAGATTTCAAGATTGAAGGTTTAAGGTTTAGAGTCTACGATTTAATGTTTAGGGGTTATTGGTTAAGGATTATGGTTTAAATGATATGGGTTTAGGGTTTCTGGTTTAGGTGTTAGATGTTAGAAGTTTAAGTGTTAAGAGGACGGAGGTTAGGATTTAGGGGTTAATGGGATAGGGGTTAGGTGTTTAGGGTTTTTTTTGTGAAAAATATATTAACAATTTGAAATACTATTAATGAAATAAATTTAATGACTTTTGAGTATATAACTGCTTTGTTTTTAATTTATATTAAATAAATTCAAATTTTAAATAATTATCAAGATTTCAAATTTGATGTAATTCTTTTAAATATTAATTAAATTTTAAAAAAATTATTTATTTAAATGAAAAAATTAAAATACTATTAATAAATAATTTTATATTGTTTTTATTTTATATATTCTTTTAAATATTGTTTTTATTTAAATGAAAAAATTTATATTGTTTTTATTTTATATATTAAATAATTGTAAATTTTAAAGGCATTAGCGGCGTTTTGTTTAAAAAATGCATAAAAGTCATGTTTTGAACAAAAGCATTAGCTGTTGATTAGAATTTTAGTGGCATTTTGGTAAACGCATAATAGGTTCCCATTTTAGCGGTGCTTTTGGTTAAAAATGCCACAAATGGTAAATTTCTCTGGGCAAAACAGTGTCGTTTTGCTCTCTTTTTTTTTTACGTACACGATCAGACTTCCCTTTGTTTCCCATTTCGTCGTTCTGCAGGAACCCTAAACCCCCTTTTCCCTAATCCTAAATCCCTAAGTATTTTCACCCCGTTTTCCCCAATTGACATCCGTTTTGCTCTATTGTTCACCATTGTCCCCAATTTTAAATCCCTAAAATTCACCCTTCCTACCGGCCATTCATTTCCCATATAGAAAATCCCTAAACTATCGGTAAGTTTTTTTCAAGCTTTCCCTTTGCTTTGCTTACGATATTTTGAGCTTCAACTTGTATTTTTGTTATTGGTAAGTTTTTTTATAACTTTGATTTTTGTTATCAGCGGATTTGCATTTCGATTAATTTTTTAATGGTTGAAAATTGAGAAAATTGAAGCTTCGTTGTAATGGGTTTTCTATTTTGTAAAGTTCAATACCTCTTCTCATCTCTCTTAACGCATCCGCGCCCCCACCTATCTGTCGCAGCTTCCTCCAATGGCTGATCTATTCCATCTATTGCATTCAAGTTGCCGACAGACCCAGCAAATTAAATAAGGTAAATATTGAAACCCTAAACATTTTTCTCCTTACACTGCTATTTCGGGTCGCGATTTGCTGCCATTGATGTGATTTTATCCCTCCCACCTTTTGAGGTCTTTAGCGGGTGCCACTATTTGGAAACCCTAGTATTGATGTCAAAATGATGTAATTTTTTTAATGAAATCTGGACTTAATTTGACCTTTGTTGAAATGCCATTATTTTAACTCTTTAAAGTATTTATTTTTTGAATTATATCTTATCTGTGAACTTACCTTTGCCCTGTCATTGCTATTTTTACATTAAGATCCTTTGATAATTCTGGACCTCTGGTTGTTGCTTGGCTGCCCTTGCACCTGCTTATGGTGCTGTTGAATTGAGGCAAGCTCAAGCCATAAGAAGCTTAAGTATAAGTGAAGCTTGAGTTTAGTATAGTTCCATTTTTAGACCTGGAACTTTTACTATTAGAATTGATTAATCTCGCTTGAGTCTGATTCTTATGCTCAATTTCAAATATGATAACTTATGGTTGAACTTGAATTTAAGTTAGAATTGAGATATTTCAGTACTAATAAAGAATAGAAAGACCCAATTAGACTCACAAATTACTTACCTAAAGTATTAGGGTGTTCAAATTCAGCCCATACCATAACTTAAGCTAACTTGCTAATGATCGAGACAAATTCGATTTTTTGTAAATTGAACTTGAGTAGCTTTGTGTAATTTTAGTTTAGTCTTTCCATCAAATCTAATGGACTTTTGTAGATTGGAAGTGTGGATGTTCTTCACTGTTACTATGCACATGGTCAATTTACTATGCACTATTACTATACAGTTGCTATGAAAAACCTAATTCCTTAAAATTTGATCAAATCAGTTGTAGTTCTCTCTTATATGCATGTGAACTTATATTTGCGGCTAAGTGGACAATAGTTATGAACTTGCACCTATATTTGTTGTTGTTGCATGGATCAAAATCTTAGAATGACTCTCTTGATGGCATGTTGGCTACTATGTAATTAAAGCAATATAATATCTATATTCATCCAAATAGAAATAAAGTTAGATAAGTGTGTGCCTATATATATATATATATATATATATATAAGGTATTTGTATCTTTTATGTTATGCCATCATTTAGAGACAAAGAAATGCATGTTGTGTAACCCCTATATGTAAATTTATTATGAGCAAGTATGAAAAATGGCAACTAAATTCCTTCATAGTTTTTAGTGAAATGACTCTCTTGAACATCTAAATTTTCCTTTGTTTTGTTGCATTGAATGTCCGATCGGTGGTTTTGTGTGCTTGAATATGAAGTTTTGTGTTGCTTGCAAATTATAGTGTGTTCATTTTTGTATAAAATAATGTGTAAAATCTTATATACGTGTATAAATGGGCTAACTCATGAGGTTGTTGTCTACTTGTCTCAGATTGGGACCGATTAGTAGCGGACCCAATCGATTACGATAACAATTGTTGAAGGAAACGAAACGCATTTTAACCTTCTTTGCCTGTGGATTTATACTTTACTGGTAGCGGTTTATCTTTTCATCTGAGATGAGTTGATTGAGTTGAAATTTTAAATGTTTTACATCTTTTAGTATTAATTTGATTTGATTTGATTTATTATAATTCGAAAAAGATAGTTACCAAAATGATTTTTAAAACCGTAAAATTGACATGTTATTGGAGCTAAGGTCATTAAAACTATTTGTTCATGTTACTTATGTTTACCTAAAAAAGCTTAATTTTAGTTCAATAATTATTAATTTTAGCTTAATCAATTTATACTATTGAGAGAGTCGAAATTGATTATTATGATTCTTGAGTTGAAAAAATCATATAAGCGGTTTAATATATTATTTAGTGTGATATTTGTATTATTTTTAGTCCAATATGGTAGTAAAATTTATATATTTTGGTACTCAAAATTAACTCTAAAATTGAATTGAAAACTAAAAGTTAATTAATATTGTTATCTATGCATACTAAAATATATAACTTTTCGTGTTGTGCTAAATTTTTTTTTAAAAAAGATTATATTTGTTTAATAATTCATTGTTATTTTTCTATAATTGTTTTATATTATTAATATTTTAAAAAATTAAGTACTTTTAATTTTAAAATTTATTGTAATTTCAAATTTTTAATAAGTTATATATATTTTGTATTTTTATATTTTCATTTTAAAACCCCAAACCCCAAACCCCAAACCCTAAACTTCAAACCCCAAACTATAAACCCTAAACCATAAACCCAAACCCTAAACCTTAAACCATAAACCCTAAATTTTAAACCCTAAACCTTAAATAATAAACACTAAAACCTTAAACCCTAAATCTTAAACCCTAAACGTTAAACCCTAAACCCTAAACCTTAAACCCTAAAATCTTAAAACCTTAAAACTCTAAACCCTAAACCTTAAACTCTAACCCCTAAACTCTAAACTCTAAAACCCTAAACCCTAAACCCTAAACCTAAAAACTCTAAACCCTAAACCTTAAACTCTTAACCCTAAAACTTTAAACCCTAAACCTTAAACCCTAAACCCTAGTTGTAACAATGTCACATATGATGAATCTAAAAGAATACAAAACTTACCTAATTTTAAGATCAGATTTCATAACTGACATAAGTTTACGATCAAATTTCATAACTAACATAATTTTAAGTTAAGATCAAACTTCATAACTTACATAATACTTGTATAGAAAAAAAAAGATTCAAAGTATATAGGCTGGAAACCTAACGGGTTGCCTTATATCTCACAATGATATAATGGATCCTCCCTAGGTGTAACAATACCACGTATGATGAATCTAAAAGAATACAAAACTTACCTAATTTTAAGATCAAATTTCATAATTAACATAAGTTTATGATCAAATTTCATAACTAACATAATTTTAAGTTAAGATCAAACTTCATAACTTACATAATACTTGTATAGCAAAAAAAAAGAATTCAAAGTATATAGGCTGGAAACCTAACGGGTTGCCTTATATCTCACAGTCAGATATAATGGATCCTCCCTAGGTGTAACAATGCCACGTATGATGAATCTAAAAGAATACAAAACTTACCTAATTTTAAGATCAAATTTCATAACTGACATAAGTTTACGATCAAATTTCATAACTAACATAATTTTAAGTTAAGATCAAACTTCATAACTTACATAATACTTGTATAGAAAAAAAAGGATTCAAAGTATATAGGTCGAAACCTAACGGGTTGCCTTATATCTCACAATGATATAATGGATCCTCCTAGGTGTAACAATGCCACGTGATGATAAATCTAAAAGAATACAAAACTTACCTAATTTTAAGATCAAATTTCATAACCGATATAAGTTTACGATCAAATTTCATAACAAACATAATTTTAAGTTAAGATCAAACTTCATAACTTACATAATACTTGTATAGAAAAAAAGGATTCAAAGTATATAGGTCGGAAACTTGACGGGTTGCCTTATATCTCACAGTCAATTCAGATATAATGGATCCTCCCTAGGTGTAACAATGCCACGTATGATGAATCTAAAAGAATACAAAACTTACCTAATTTTAAGATCAAATTTCATAACTGACATAAGTTTACGATCAAATTTCATAACTAACATAATTTTAAGTTAAGATCAAACTTCATAACTTACATAATACTTGTATAGAAAAAAAAAGGATTCAAAGTATATAGGCTGGAAACCTGACGGGTTGCCTTATATCTCACAGTCAGATATAATGGATCCTCCCTAGGTGTAACAATGCCATGTATGATGAATCTAAAAGAATACAAAACTTACCTAATTTTAAGATCAAATTTCATAACTGACATAAGTTTACGATCAAATTTCATAACTAACATAATTTTAAGTTAAGATCAAACTTCATAACTTACATAATACTTGTATAGAAAAAAAGGATTCAAAGTATATAGGTTGAAACTGACGGGTTACCTTATATCTCACAGTCAGATATAATGGATCCTCCCTAGGTGTAACAATGCCACGTATGATGAATCTAAAAGAATACAAAACTTACCTAATTTTAAGATCAAATTTCATAACTGACATAAGTTTACGATCAAATTTCATAACTAATATAATTTTAAGTTAAGATCAAACTTCATAACTTATATAATACTTGTATAGAAAAAAAAGGATTCAAAGTATATAGGTTGAAACACGACGGGTTGCTGATATCTCACAATGATATAATGGATCCTCCTAGGTGTAACAATGCCACGTATGATGAATCTAAAAGAATACAAAACTTACCTAATTTTAAGATCAAATTTCATAACCGACATAAGTTTATGATCAAATTTCATAACTAACATAATTTTAAGTTAAGATCAAACTTCATAACTTACATAATACTTGTATAGAAAAAAAAACTTACATAATACTTGGATTCAAAGTATATAGGTTTGAAACTTGACGGGTTGCCTTATATCTCACAAATGATATAATGGATCCTCCCTAGGTGTAACAATGCCACGTATGATGAATCTAAAAGAATACAAAACTTACCTAATTTTAAGATCAAATTTCATAACTGACATAAGTTTACGATCAAATTTCATAACTAACATAATTTTAAGTTAAGATCAAACTTCATAACTTACATAATACTTGTATAGAAAAAAAAAAGGATTCAAAGTATATAGGTTGGAAACCTGACGGGTTACCTTATATCTCACAGTCAGATATAATGGATCCTCCCTAGGTGTAGCAATGCCACGTATGATGAATCTAAAAGAATACAAAACTTACCTAATTTTAAGGTCAAATTTCATAACTGACATAAGTTTACGATCAAATTTCATAACTAACATAATTTTAAGTTAAGATCAAACTTCATAATTACATAATACTTATATAGAAAAAAATGATTCAAAGTATATAAAAAAAAGGATTCAAAGTATATAGAAACTCCGACGGGTTGCCTTATATCTCACAATGATATAATGGATCCTCCCTAGGTTTAACAATGCCACGTATGATGAATCTAAAAGAATACAAAACTTACCTAATTTTAAGATCAAATTTCAGAATCGACATAAGTTTACGATCAAATTTAATAACTAACATAATTTTAAGTTAAGATCAAACTTTATAACTTACATAATACTTGTATAGAAAAAAAAAGGATTCAAAGTATATAGGCTGGAAACCTGACGGGTTGCCTTATATCTCATAGTCAGATATAATGGATCCTCCCTAGGTGTAACAATGCCATGTATGATGAATCTAAAAGAATACAAAACTTACCTAATTTTAAGATCAAATTTCATAACTGACATAAGTTTACGATCAAATTTCATAACTAACATAATTTTAAGTTAAGATCAAACTTCATAACTTACATAATACTTGTATAGAAAAAAAAAAGGATTCAAAGTATATAGGCTGGAAACTTGACGAGTTGCCTTATATCTCACAGTCAGATATAATGGATCCTCCCTAGGTGTAACAATGCCCCGTATGATGAATCTAAAAGAATACAAAACTTACCTATTTTTAAGATCAAATTTCATAACTGATATAAGTTTACGATCAAATTTCATAACTAACATAATTTTAAGTTAAGATCAAACTTCATGACTTACTTAATACTCAGTTGTATATATGATCATATCATAACTTACATAAATTATTAATTAACAATTTAGCCGTGTAATTTATTGTCAACTTTAGACTTCAACAACTACGAAATGGATAAGAGTTGGATGAAATTGTCAAGGGTAAGCAACGGCTATCGAAATGGAGTAGAAACTTTTCTAAATTTCACCAAGCCAAGAGAATATGATTCTTTGCCAGTGTAAGACGTGTTGCAATATTAACTGGCATTATCGTGAAGTGGTCTACGAACATCTAGTTGTTAATGGCTTTGTCCGGGGGTACAAAAAATGGTTTTTTCATGGAGAGTGTACATCTAGTGGAGCATCTTCATCGATGAATCTGGGGTATCCTCATAGTTCTTTCAATTAGAATGTTAGAGACGATAACATGGAAGGCATGTTGTGGGATGATTTTAATATGCTTGTGATGATGGTTTCGGTCATTTCCACCGACTTGGGTGCAATCGATGATCATAATTTTGGTGGAAATACTTTCACCGAAAACAAGAAGAAGTGTCTGGGATGAACGACCAAATGAAAAGCGACAATGTTCTACACGCTACTTGGTGAAATGAATGAAGAACGTATGAGGATCAAAATTTTCCAAACTGTCATTCTCAGATTCGTCTTTTTCACTTGAAATGTTTGGGGTGGACCGAAAATCGTTGACAATGCTCTTTAGAGTTTACAAGAAATGTTCCGCTTGCAAAAATCCTCAATCTTCCAAAGACATGAAGAAATTGATAAAGGATTTGGGCCTTGCCTACAACAAAATTCACAGTTGCCCAAATGATCGCATGTTGTATTGGGGCGACCGGATAAATCAACAAAGGTTTGTCGGTATGCGCCAATCCCGTTGGATTAATAGAAATACAGAGGACGATAACGAGGATAAACACGATACACGATCAAGGAAGCGACCATTAAGATTTTACGGTTTTTTCGCTAATACCAAGGCTTCAACGACTTTTCAAGTCGTCAAGACAACCGAATTAATGACGTGGCACCGTGATGGACGAACAAATGATGGGTTGTTAAGGCATCCAGATTTTTTAGCTTGAAAATCGTTTGACTCCAAATTTCCAAGCTTTGCAAGTGATCCTGAGTGTCGGGCTTGGGCTAGCATCCGATGGATTTAACCTTACAAACTCATGAGCACAACGTCAAATTATTTGGCTCGTGGTGCTTGTTCCTACAATTTGCCTCCATGGGTTTGCATGAAACAATCTTCTTTTATCTTATCTATGATTATACCGGAGAGAAAGGGTCGGGAATGATATTGACGTATATTTGCGACCACTTGTTGACGAGTTAAAACAACTATGGGCTGGTGTTCAGACATACGATGCAATGAGAAAAGAGAACTTTAGTTTACGTGCGGCTTTAATGTGGACTATTAACGACTTCTCTGCTTATGCTAATTTATCTGGTTGGAGTACCAGGGGATGTTATGCTTGTCCGTGTTGTCTTTGCGTGACATGTTCGCAATGGTTATATAATGAGAAGAAGTTCTCTTACATGGGGCATCGTTGGTGGTTACCGTAAAATCATACATTTAGATTTCGAGTGCTTAGTTTGATGGTACTAAAGAGTTCGCATCAGCTCCTTCGCAACCGGTGGATCCGAAATATTATTAATGTTGAAAGATATGAATTTCATTTATAGGAAGATGAATCAACCGCCAACCCGCAAAGAAATAGAAGATCTAGGGATGAATCGATGATGAATCTGATGAAGAGGACGATCCTAATGAGGCGGACTTGTGGAAAAAAGAAGTATTTTTTGAGTTGCCTTATTGGGAGCATCAGATTTTACGTCATAATCTTGATGTCAAGCACATATAGAAAAATGTCTGCGAGAACATCATTGGGACTATTTTGAATGTCGATAGAAGATTGAAAGATAATCTTCAGAGTCGACTTGATTTAGTCCACATGGAATTCGCGTGAGCTTCATCCCCAGCACTTCCAAATATGAAATATCGATTGTCGCCGTTATTTTTTCAATGTCAAGATGGAGAAAGAAGTGTTCATGCGGTGTTGAAGGATATAAAGGTCCCGAATGCGTATGCATCAAATATATCGCGATGTGTGAGTCTTAAGGATCAAGACTATATGGCTTAAAATCGCATGACTATTACATCTTGATGCAAGACTTATCGCCAGCTTGCTATGCGGTCAGATGTCGAAAAAGGTGACTACTCTGTAATTGAACCGTCGAATATTATGAAAGGCATTTGTGGTAAAGTTTTGAATGTTCAAGAATTAGAGAGACTACAAGACCGAGCCGCATTGATTTTATGCAATCTGGAGAAGATATTCCCGCCTTCCTTCTTCACTATTATGGTGCACTTGTTAATTCATCTCCCGCGTGAAGCACTTCTTGGTGGACCCATTTTCTATCGATGGATGTATCCCATTGAAAGGTCTTAATTTATTTACAAAATATTCCTTCATTCACTCAATTCCATAATAGTTGCAACTTTTGATAATGTTGTATACCGTGTTTAGGTTCCTTTCCAAATTGAAGTCATACTGCCGCAATAAACGTTATCTGAAAGGATCAATTGTCGAGGGCTACTTGGCAGAGGAATGTATGACTTTCTGCTCGAGGTATTTGGAAGATGTTGAAAACAAGAATGAATGACCAAGTAGAAATGTTTGGGCTCACAGATCATAATTTGGCGGAACTTATTTATTTCAAAGTTTCGGAGAACCATCGGCAAAGTCAAAATTGCAGAATTAGACGATAGATCGTGGGTCCAAGCACATCGATACGTTCTTTTTCATCACGATTCAATGGAACCATTTCGAAGTAAGTTCTAGAATTTGATAAATACTCATCAATTATAATTTATTTGTCTTCTAACAAAGTAAAATATTTTTTTACCGTAGTGAGTACAAACATATATTGAGAGCTCATTCACGATCCCGAAGATTAAATCGATGAGAAATTAATAAGTTGTTTGCAGAATCATTTCATGAATGGTTAAGCCAAATGGTATGCAATTTAAATTTTCATTGACAAGTAATAATGTTTTCTCATAACATTCATAATTACTCGATTTACTTTCAACTCAATAGGTTTGGAGTCGGAATGAAGTAAATGACGACGTTAAATGGCTTTCACAAGGTCCAAACAGAATAGTTAAAAGATATAGTGGCTTCCTCATCAACGGATACAGATTTCATACAAGGTATCGCGAGAGATTGAGGAGAACCCAAAATTGCGAAATTGTTGTTAATTCTTCGATTACAAGTTATGCTAGTGCTAGGGACAGTAATCCGGTCGAGGGGAATTTGGAATATTACGGACTTATTACTGACATCATTGAGTTGGATTATTACGGCAATTGTAAAGTTGTCTTATTTCGAGGTGATTGGGCTGAGGTGAATACGGCTCGCGGAATTAAAAATGTTCAATATGGCTTTACAATGGTGAATTTCTCTCGATTGATTCACACCGGAGAACAACTGATGGATGAGTCGTATGTGTTTTCTTCTCAAGTTAAACAAGTTTTTACTCCGAAGATCCAACTGATGAGGGTTGGTACGTTGTACTTCAAAACACCCCTAGAGACTTGTTCGACATTGGCAGTGGAAGTAGAGATGACATAGTCGAAAGATCGTAAACTTTGCCTTTTCCGTAACAAGACTTAATCGAAAATATCCCTAGTACTAGTCAACAATTTCAATGGGTTCGTCAGATGTCGACGAAGATATTTACTGAAATATGATGTAGTAAGATTTAACGATTTATTATTTATATGTTATATTATAATTTTCATGTTGGTCATGTTACATAATTTAACTGCTTTTAAATGTCCTATTATTATTGTTATTTGTTACTAAAATTTTGAACTATTTTATGTGTATTGCAGGGAAAATGCCTAGAAGACGATTACGAGGTTTAAATATTGTCCGGAGTACTCCAAATCCAGAAGAAGTAAATAGTGGATAGGATACAGTTGTTGGATCTTCTACTCTGCCGGACATAGATGACGAGCATGGACAAATCCAAAGTAATGTTAAGTTTATTTTACATGCATGTTGAATTTTATTATTGATTCATTTTTCAATTTTAATATAATAATATATCATTTTTCACCGAGGGTGGTGGGACGAGAGAGCTCGGGACGTACATTACTTACAGATTTATACGACTTAGAGCCTACCGAATCGTGTTAAAGTAACGAGAAACAATCATGGCCACCTATCGGATCTGAAGCCCATTGCTGGCGTGCTATTTGGGCATTGTAGCACTAAATGAGAATATGTTGCCCATTAACTACGAATCATGGCATCACATGCCCGATGCCAACAAAAATCGTGCTCTCGATAATATTAAGGTAATAAAAGGTGAATGTAATTTATAATACTTTAATTTAACCTTCATTTATATTAACTTTTTAAAAAATTTCTAGGGTAAATTTGCTTTAGAGGTCTCCGATGACTATGTTAAGAAGACGTTGGGTAAAAATGGAGAAACAATAAAAGCGCCTAAAAAACAATATTTTAAGAAAGACATAAACCTCGACGAAAAATTGCGAAATGTCCCACGAGAATGTTGAGGTACCAATGGGAAGATCAAGTTAGATTCGCAATCCAAAGAAAGGAGAGGTATTACGTACTTTCAAAGTCTTATAAATTTTTCGGTTTATCGATTTACTATATACATAATTCAAATTCCATTATGTAGGACCGTGAGCGAGTTGGAACAAACAGCAGACAGAAACAACAATTCACGCACACGGTAGGTTCCAAAAGTTTTGCTTGTGTAGCTGAGGCCGAGGTATTATAATTTATTACTTCTTTCAAATATTAATTACTTTATACTATTAAATTATATTTTTCTCGCTATAATGTAGGAAGTTTCACAGTCAAAAGTTGGACGCCTTGACTTTTTAACATTAAGCATAGGAAGAAGGATGGATCTCCGATGACATTTGAGGTGCAAAATTTTGGTATATTTACTTAATAAAATTTGATTTATTATAGATATTTATAATGTTTAATTACAATAGTTTAATTCATCATTTGTAGTTGTAAATTTATAATTTTAAGTTATGTTCCATTCCTTTTATTATATATTTCGTTTCTAACTTTTTTATTGATTTATTAGAATAAACTAAAGGAGAAGAAGGCTGAGTATGAAGCGGTTGCTTCATCTGACAGTTCTGTTAATCTCGAGGAGATTGATAACAAAATTATTACTGATGTTTTGGGTCCTGAAAGGTACGACTGCTTCGATTGATAGTTTTGTTAATCTTAAGTATATTTATAACAAAATTATCACTAATGTTTTCTATATTACAAGGTATGGTCGGGTTCGATGTCAAGGATCAAGTGTTACCCCGACTCAATATTTTGAATCTGGCTCCCGGCAATACATGCCTTCCGAGAGTCAATCTCGTCAAGTTCGAGACTGAAAGACCAGATATCTCTGATGGAAGCGAGCACAGCTGAGCAAATTTCTCAGCTTAGAACGGAGGCAGCAGTGAGGGAGGCGGAGCATATTGCTCAACTTAGAGCGGAGGCAAGCAGGGAGGCGAGAGCGAACAAAAGTATGAAGAACTCCACCACATTGCAGACTATGATGCAGATTGTTCCAGCAAAGAATGCAGAGGCCGCCTCTTAGATGTTTGTTTTATTGTTGTAAGATTTTTTTAACATTGTTACAATTAACATTATTGTAAAATTGTTTGGATTATTATTCATTTATTAATAAATATCATATATCTTTTATTAAATTTGAAGTATCGTTTAGATTTAATGCTTTTGGTGAGATTTCAATGTTTTATTTGTCATTGGGTTGGAATTATATGCAATTGTCATTGTTTTTGGTTGGTTTTAATGCGGGGAGGTAGGATATTGCGTAAAAATAACACGCAAATTTGTGCAAATTAGCGGCGTTATTATAAAAACGTCGCTAAAAGACTGAACCTTTAGAGGCGCTTTTATAAGAAATGCCGCTAAAAGACTAGACCTTTAGCGGCGCTTTTATAAGAAACGTCGTTAAAGACCGGACCTTTAGCGGCGTTTCTTATACAAGTGCCGCTAAAGGTCCGGTCATTTAGCTGTTTTCTAAAAGTGCCGCTAAAGGTCTGGTCTTTAATGGCTGCTTTGAAAGCGCAATGGTCCGTCCTTAAGCGTTCTTAAAAAGCGCCGCTAAAGGTTTGGTCTTTTAGCGGCGTTTCTTAGAAAATCGTCGCTAAAGGTCAAGACTTATAGCGGCATTTTTTCGTAATAAACGCCGCTAACTTTTGCGGCGCGTGTTTTAGCGGAATTTTTTGCGGCGCTTTCGAAAGCGCCGCAAATTATATTAGTGGCGCTTAAAAACACCGCTAAAAGCCATAAAAAACACCGCTAAAAGTCTGTTTTGGTGTAGTGGAGGCGAACGAGATGTAATGAGTGCTAACTGAATATGGTGTTTCTAATTGTTTCGTTGGCGTGGTAAGCAATTCATCTTTCACACATCTCTGTAGGTGGACACTGCAACTCACGACTTGTTGAAAGATAATGCTCTATGGTGCCTATTTGTTGCTACCTTTGAGAGAGAAATATTATAATCATTCAATAAGAAAAGTTTCAAAATTTCAAATGAATGATTTGAAGACCTATTGATTTTAACAACTAATTGCAAAATGTAATTTTGAAAAATCAATGAAATTAAAAACAACAAAAACTATTCAAATTTTCTCTTGAAATTATTATAAATTTTAAAATTCTTCATTATTTTTAGTAAAACAGAAGTTCTCTAAAAAAGAATATTTTAAAATGTTAGAGTTGGATTTATTGTTTGGACTTTGGTGCATGGGCCGCAACAAAGAGGGAAGAAATAAAACTTTGGTTGGATTAAAAAAAAAAAAGGCTTGTGTTTTTGGTAGGCTGACTTAAAGCTCAAAACCGTAAAAATCAAGAACAGCCCAAAACCTCTTAGATTCATTCAACCCATTTCATGACCCTTAAACCCACCAAAAAGCCACTCTATTGGTTCAATCTGTCTTAAAAAACTTTCCCATCTTGACTGCTGCATTTACATGAAAATTTATTATGATTTGGATTCCATTTGCCCTCTAACTAAAAAAAATAAAAAAAAAATATTAAGATTAAGGAATAAATTAATCCTTCTATTAAAGGCTTCATCAATTTTTATCTTTAAGTGATAATGTGATTGACGAGCAAGTAGACAAGAGCACGTAAGTATCTATAATCTTAGATATAGTTTTTCAAATAATTACTAAAAACACATTTTTTAGAAATTTTAGAAATTTTTAAATATTTACTAATATGGTAAAATATCAAGTTAGAATGAGATATACATGGTATGCTACATAACACTAATTACTTGCTTGCTTCGTTAGGCATGTCATCACTTAATGGTAGAAATGAATGAAATTTTTATGAAAAATTAATTTACTTTTGATCTAACAAAAAAATAATTTGTTTATTTTTTGAGTAGATGAAAGAAATGCAATCCAAGTTCTAATATAAATACAACTTGAAGTTTAATTTAAGAGAAATATTGGTGATCATGATGGTGAAAATGAAAATGGGGAATAAATTTTATTTTAAATCATTGGAGTGAAAGATAAAATTCTAATATTCTATAATACAATTTTACATTCGAATCTTATAAATGTAAAAAGAATATTTAAATTTAAAAAATAAATTTGACTCAATGGGAAAGTAAAATTATTAAAAGCGCATAGGTGGGTCTCCATCCCAGTCTCGAAGCATTTGACCATTTGGGAAAGGGAGAGATGCCTGCCTAGGGCCTTGTGATATACGGAGGAACAGATGACCCAACTTTCAGTGTTTGATGTTGTTGGTTGTTCCCTGCTTTTAATGCTTCAAACCACCCTAAAACTTATTGCTTCTTAATTCATACCGAACACAATATCATCATCAGTCCATTGCATTGCACCAAAATCAGAAAAAATGTACCACACAATTTGCTTGACCCGTAATCCAAGCCAAACTATCACTCAACATTTCTGGTATTCACAAATTTACTTAAACACTCTCAATTAGTAGTTTCTTATATCAAACTAGCCCTCAAGTTTTAATGATTTTATATCTTTCACTGCAAGGCTTAATTGGAATAAATCAAAAGCATAAATGGCTTCTTTTTTGCATCATTTTCATATTCTCTCTAGGTAGAAGAAGCTTGAAGAACAAGTTCTGAATATGTAGAAAAGCCATTTTAATAATTGCTTCCTTCATTTTTCTTGTCCAAATTTCATTTCATAATGCTTTTTCGGTGGGTAAAAAAAAAAAGGGATAATAGAAGCTTCACCACGTCTTATTTTTTTTTTTTTTTGCTTCTTTTAATATATGCATTTATTCCATTTCAATCTTAACAAAAAAGCAGGGAAAAAAAGAAGATTAAAATTCCTTAAAACATTGATCTTGTACCAAAGCTATGATCATATATTCATGCCTTGAACCCACAATAAAGAGGATATTGATTCCTTATGGCCAATGGTCCATGAAGAACCCTAATGAATTTAACCATTTTCATTGGGTTCTTCCAACTCATTCATTTGACATGTATGACCCACTGAAACTCAAACGTTGGACATGTAATTAATGATATCAACAATCTTATAATATACAATTCATGCTTTCTTCACGGATAACACATTTGATCATTTAATTAAAACCTTTTTAAACAAATTTTTTTCCTTTCTTTGCAAATTTATCCTTTATTAATTTGTGAGATGCAAAAACTGACCACTTTAACTAACATGTCAGAGATGTTTTTAATCTCATCCTAGTCCCTCCCAAAAAAAAAAAAAAAACTCAGCTTTTTTAACTTGGGGTTTAGCTATGCCTATGAACGTATGAGATTATCAGGGCCTTTATAGCCTTTATACAGTTCCTTTTGTAACTTAGCCACTGATGATGTCAGGCTCAAATCTCAAAGGTCTTCTTCTTCATAACCAGAAAATGAAACAGAAAAAAAAAACACAAAATTACAAATACTGTTATGTTTTTATCATTTTAGATATTGTTTGAAGAAAAAGAAACACCTGTCAATTGCCACCACACTATGGTTGGTGTTATTATTATTATGGATTGACAAGTGTGATGGTAGGGGAAAATGAAATGGTGGGTTTTGGTTTCCCACACCTAACAAAATTGAAGAGAAAGTCCGAAATCTGTACTGAAAGGCATGCATGTTAGCAGTACAGAGTACCCAAATATATGCATCAGCTTCGACCTTTCATGTCTTTGATTTGTCAAGCCCTCCCCCGGCCCCCAATTACATCATATTCCTGCATCATATCAAGGGCCCCCCTTTACAATGCTTTTTTATCTCACCATTATCTCTTGTGCTACTTGGCAAAGACAGCTTGTATTGTTGTTCTTAATTAAGCTTTTCATGTGTTTTTCTAATGCAGATTTACAATGAAAACAAGGTTATTAAAAGAAGTTATGTATAATGTAGGCATCCATTAGAGAGATGAGTGTGGTTTATGCCATATGACAAGAAGTTTCAGACAAACGGTGTCATGCAGAGACATTTTTTAATAAGGAAATAATAACAATGGAGGAGGACAACATTGTCTGTCTTCCACTTCAACATTTTCATCTTTATCATTTAACAGAGGTGCGGTGTTTCCATGACTTACTCACGTTACCATTTATAAGACCATCTGTCGGCTCATCTATTTATTTTTCAAACAAGGCATGGGATAGGAGAGAGCAATTCACGAGAACATGGGGCACTACTGTTGTGAAATCTTTTATATACTGTATTGTCCACCTCCTTGTCACTATCTACTTAACGCAGTTAAAAATGATATTACAGTCGCTTTGATTTTGAGTTTGTAAATGTGGGAGAGAGCTACGATATGAGTCAACTGTGTGCATTGGACAATGCAATGTGATGGACATGTCATGTGATCACTATCAGATTCTTAGCTTACCTGCAAGTTTAGCGACACTGTTAAAGTTGCATAAAAACTATTCTACTTTGTAATTTTATATGCTTGCTTTTGATCCAATCTTACATCACATACACCTTATTATATTCAAACCTTAGGTTTACCTTCTAGATATAAAAATTAACCCCCCCTCATAATTTTACCTATATAAATTCATCCTTCTCTGTGTGTCAGAATTTGCATTTAATACAGATGTACATTGAAACTTGAAAGCTAAAGGCTTGAATTCATAACTATGTTTGATGCCAATTTTAATGCCTCTATCAATCTCTTGGATCCCAAGGAAACTTTTTTATCTGAATTCCAAGATTCAATTTGCATCGTAAATTTGTAAAGTGTTAAACCACTCTTTGGTTTGAATTTGATATTTTTTTTGACACTACACAATTTGGACTTTTAGCGCTTTTTTAGGCTTTTAGCGGCGTTTTAAGCGCCACTAACGCTTTTTTGGCGCTTTTAGAACGCCACAAAAACGCCGCTAAAAGAGGCGCCGCAAAATTAGCGCTTATGAAAAAAACGCCGCTAAAAGTCATGACTTTTAGTCGCTTTTCAAAAACGCCGCTAAAGTCATGACTTTTAGCGCGCTTTTCACAAACGCCGCTAAAGCATGACTTTTAGCGCGCCACACAAACGCCGCTAAAGCATGACTTTTAGCGCTTTTCCCACAACGCCGCTAAAAGCATGACTTTTAGCGGCTTTTCCCACAACGCCGCTAAAGCATGACTTTTAGCGGCTTTTCCCACAACGCCGCTAAAAGCATGACTTTTAGCGGCGCTTTTAACACAAACGCCGCTAAATATCATAAAAATAAAAAAAATTATTATACTTTTAGCGACGCTTGTTTTCAAAAACGCCGCTAAAAGCCATGAAAAATTAAAAAAAATTATAATATTATAAAAACACCAAAAATTTAATTTAAAAATGTATAATTTAATTTAAAAATTCTGGTTTATTGGTAACCAAGCAAACGCCACTAGCATCAAAGAAGGTTGTTGTATGTACAGAAAATCGCTTGTGCAGAACACCAATTAAGCATTTTTTTTACAATTTTAAGGCTTTAAGTTCTAAGGATTGTTAATGGTTTAAAATTCTAGAAAGGATAGATCTTCAATGCTCGACGAAAGCGTAAGCGACATGTTAGACCTATTCATATAACAATCTAGTATCCGTACAAGAAATAAACAGAGAAGAGATCATTTCCTAGGAACCACGGTTGACAAGATATCAATCACATTGCACCTTAAGTCAATTCAAAGTGTATTTTCTTTTTGGTCAAGAAAAGCCGGTTCAAGGTGGAAACTCTTATTACTATCTCTTCTAAACAAATTTTTTAGCAAAACTAAAACTTTGAGTAATATAGAAAGAGAAGATGAAATTCTAATTGAAGTACCAAAACCAATTAAAGGCTAACACCACTAGTTTAGCCATATAAGGGGAGATTTTTAAGTAGGATAACATACATTGAATTCAACATCATGTTTCCGCACAAGTGCCTCCACATAGTTTCCCAAACCAAAGAATGCTCTCACAAACAAGGAAACAAAAGTTTTAAAATTCAATAAATAATAAGAAATGAAAATTATAAGTAGGCACTATAAAAAACACAAGAAACTCGGATCAATAGCACCAGCTTGTTAATACAATTAGTGGCCATCATAAATAATCTCAACCTGCAGGATTCGACCAACATCAAAAGGCTCGAGCATAAACCGATTTGCTAGCACTGGATTAACCAAGATAGATGAACAAAATCGATCCGAATAGGAACAAGATCATTCATTACCAACAAGAGTCGATATTAGCATCTTGATCTAAATAATTCTTATGTCATGATTTCCAAGTAGCTTACAGAATTATTTGATATGATAAAGTACTCTTAAGCAAAAGCACTGCCCCAATCACTTTCCACATCAATATTGTAAGCATCGAACCAGTTAGACCAACTGTTGAACAATAACTAAATAAAAGAATTCATAAAACAATAATAAAAAATAACCAGGGACAAAAAACTCTACAGTCAACTGGTTATTTTTATTTTTAAAAAGAGGAGATTTTCTAAATAATGACTTTATAGTCAATTTCTATATGTCGATCCTTAACCTAAACTCTAGAAGGTAGAAAGAATGAATACCAAAATTGATCTACAAATACATCAAGAAATAGAAAACCAAAGACCCAAATCAATTGAATTAAAGAGTAAGACATGGGCAATACTACTTTTCATGATTTACCTCCAACCTTGATAAAATAAATCACAAAAGTTATTTCCAAATGCGATGGTGTTCAATTATAAGGAATAGAAAGTATTGAAACAATGATTGGTGAAGAGATAACAAAATACAAGACGACGAGCAACAAGATATTGGCATATTTATGATAATAATTAATGTAAGAAAGCAAATGAAGACACTATAAAATGCATTATGACATTAGTTTCTTTCATTTAGAAAAACAATCTCCTGCATTAAACACCACCCGCTCAAGAAACATAAAGAGTAAAGAAGATTGCCATCTTTACCGATATAAGCTCCTTTTGCTAGTTTCAGATGAAATACGATACCACCGAATTGAGCATTCGAAAGTTCGGAGCAATATCGAGCAAGGTTTAATCCGCAAATATGAACCTAAAGTTTCAAATACCGCCTAATTCATATATATGAGATATAGTTTTCTCGTTCTCTTGCTTCTAGCTAGCTGCAAAAAAAAAAAGCAAAGCGAAGGTTAAAGAAGTCAATGATTAAAGAAAAGAATGGAGTAGATGAACCACTATTCCACACAAATGCCTACAAGAAATTAGAAAATGAATGAATCGTAATAGTTGAATTGAAAATCCGTAACTAATAGTAAAAGGCAAACCTCTTTTGAAGTAGTAAGGAATGCTTAGACTTCTCTCGCAAGTTGAATCCTTAATGCACGAAGCTCATGTTCCATATCCATAACTCGCAAATTGTCATAGTAACTCATCCACTATTTCAACTAAAATGAATTGAAATAAGATCTTGCATCATGTCATCAATTTGATATGCCATGCCACAAAGCACACATATAAGAGGATGCTTCTACAGATATTAATATAATGTTAGCTTTTCGCAAACATTAAACAAGTCCATCCGTAGCTTTATTCATTTTGCCATCAAGACAAGCCATCATTCAATTAGAGAGTTCTATGCAATGCACTGCATGAGAACTTAATAATGCAACATTTTAACAAAATTTCTAATCGATATGGACACGATGGTTACCTCAAGATCTCGCTTTGTCCCCATAAGTCAAACTCCAACATTCACGCCCAAGTCAAATTCCAAAGATTGTTTGTAAGAAGTGCGAGTATGTACTTGTTAAGAACTCCACCTAATGCACAGGAATCGTAACATCACATTCATGAACAAGCACGTCATTTAGATCCATGGCATCTCCGCCTTCAAAATCCTTCAAACTATAAGCTTTCTCTTGTGTTTCAAGAAGTCGGGATATCGATTCCGTTTGGGTTTTTATCGCACAGCTTATGTTACTAATCGCAACAACCTTCCCACCTTTTTGATGAATAAATGATCTTGTCCAAGATCCCACATTACCAAATCCCTAAAAGATAGCAATTCAAGTTATTAAACCAAACACTATATGCAAAGAAGCATATTAAAGAGGAAGAATCTGGAAGTACCGGATAGCAAACTTCATATTAGCAATAGACAGTCCATATTCATCAAGAAGAAACTCGATTGCAAAAACAACTCCCGATCCGATTCTTGACTTCTCTTCCTAGTGAACCCCAAGCTCCTACAATGCCAAATCAATATACAAGAGCTAAAAAACTATTCCTACTCTATCAAACACGCCTTGATAAAGGTGAGAATCTCTCTGAGAAACTTACAATCGGTTTTCCAAGAATAACAAAGGTGAATAACCATGAAATTTTGAATATTCATCAAGAATCCATGCCATTGTCCGCCTAACATAAGAGTACAGTTAATTAACATTAACAACTAATAAGCGACTCAATGGACAAGAAATAGGGGTACCGTGAATTAGTTCCCATGTCGGTTGCAGAACATCTCTATGAATTCCAATAAGATCATGGATCTTCGGGTGAAAACGCAGTAACTCGTTCTAGTTCGCTACGCTAACTCTCTAGGATTACAACCAATTCCACCCTTCGCTCCACCATATGGAAGATTTGCTACAATGCCTTCCAAGTCATTAATCGAGCAAGTCGTTCACCTCATCAGATCAACCTAGAGCAACAAAAACATGTCCATACAAAGTATGATTGGAAAATCTGAGTAAAACATACATAATCTTCATAAGTCGTTATGAAAGATAGGAATATTTTGCCATTTATAACTATCATCACTAATCTCGCTTTCAACTGATAAGTCCACCTTAAATCATTCAAAAAGTGCAGAAACTTGACTGTACATCTAATTCTTTTTGTCTAATGAACCAAATCCTAAACTATTATATTTACAACCAAGGCCATGGATTTAGGCAAACCTCGGGATGGTAACGAATTCCGCCTTTCATTGGTCCACGAGCATTGTCATGTCGGATTCTAAACCCAATATAAGAGACAAAAGAACCATCATCTCTTGAACCGTGCATTCAACTTTGAAAAATATACAGCTTAAAAATTTTCCGTATAAATATGGAAATAAAAGAAAACTAGAACCAACTAATATTTGAGTGCACATGAAAATCTACTTTGATTTCTCCGAAGGGTATCAAAAGGCATTTATGAAGCTTAGAGTCCAACCCAAGTATCCTTGTGCGAGTTGAAAGTTACGGTTAGTTGCAAGAAGAGCATTCATGGTTGCCTAAAGCTAATAATTTTCAACAGTGAAAACCCGTAAGTCAAACACATAGCAAGAACAAAGAAAAGAGTGCTAATTAAGATGGTCTATAGTTAATGCTCATGGGCTCTAATCAACCCATCCTCTACAGATTGTCGAAGGTCCTTCAAGAAATCATGGAAAGTGGACTCGGATTTGTGAATGGGACGTTGAGCGGTGGATATCACCGTAATGCCTTGCATCTTCATCCGTGATACTTGTGGGACCAAGGACGACCAACCAGAGTCTTTGATAACCGCAGCTACTTTGGCCATATCTGAGTCGGAGTTTGAAAGCGATAACTACAACATGGTAGCCGCCATCGAGTCCTCTGTTAAAGAGATGTCAAGAGGTTCGAGTAGAAGATGGTAAGCAACAAGACGCATGGTGTGATTGGAGGAACTAGGGGTTGGATTTGAAGCGTCTCGGATGCCTTGTTCTCATCTTGAGAAAAATTGGATTGGAAGGTGAGGAAAACCGATTTAGGGATTTTAGTTTGGGGATTTTGGGAAATCGATAGAGGGAAATTTTGGGGACTTCAAAAATTAGGGTTTGGGAAAAAAATTAGGGTTATAAGGTTGAGCAGAGAAAATATAAGACGTGTATAAATTTTTATATGCTTTTAATAAAAATGCCACTATATCTTTATTTTTTTATGTATTTTTTTAAAACGCCACTAATTTTTTTTTTATTTTCTTTTTTTTTATTTTTGTCTATATTTTTTAGTTTTTTTAAATTTGTATTTGAGATTATTATTTTTTGAATTTTATTATATTTTGAGTATTAAAAATTTTAACTATAATATTAATATTAAATATTTTAATTTTTATTATTAAATTTTAAAATTTTAAAATAAATCAATATATTTTTATATTGAATAAATATAAATTTTATGTATGCAATATATAAATAAAAAATGATGTTAATTATATCAATAATTGTGTTAATATTTTACAAAATCTAGATCAAATTAAAGTTTATGTATACAATTGCACACTAAACCATTGTTCATGTATGCTTTTGGGATTTAACCCAATGTTAGTGTAGTACAAAACATATATTTTAATATCTAACACATTAGCCATAAATCCTCATGAGGATTTTCGATTTCGGATTTTGGGTCATATAGATAACACTCTAAAACCTAAACCCTAAAATCCTAAACTAAAATCATAAACCCTAACTCGTAAACCTAACACATTAACCATTTCCCTCAAACCCTAACCCTAAACCCATAAACCATAAACCATAAACCCTAACCCTAAAACCCTAATCCATTAACCATTTCATTCTAAACCCCAACCCTAACCCTTAACCACTAACACTTAAACCTTAATATCAAGAACACTAACATATTAAACACTATACAATAAACCCAACCAACAAACTTTAAAACACTAAACCCATACACCAAAATAACAAACCCTAAACCATGAAATTAATATACTAAACATTAAACCCTAAATCAATTTTAATAGCTTAATTTATAACTTAAATGAAAACTTCTATATTGTTTAGTTAACAATTTGTAACTTTTCATAATTAAGTAACTAAATGAAACTTTCTCATAGCTTATAAGTGAATGTATCAAAATAAAATATAATTCAAAGTGAGAAAAGGAAAAATATGAAAAACTTTTAGCGGCGTTTTCCCAAAGCACCGCTTAAAGTCAGACTTTAATGCGTTTTCCCAAAAGCGCCGCTTAAAGCTCGACTTTAGCGGTGTTTTCCCAAAAGCCGCTAATGCTCAGACTTTAGCGGCGTTTTCACAAAAGCGCCGCTAATGCTCAGACTTTAGCGGCGTTTTCCCAAAAGCGCTTAATGCTCAGACTTTTAGCGCGTTTTCCCGTAAGCGCGCTAAAGATCGACTTTTAGCGGCGTTTTCGAAGCCGCTAAAGATCGACTTTTAGCGGCGTTTTCGAAGCGCTTAAAGATCGACTTTAATGGCGTTTTCCCGAAGCGCGCTTAAAGATCGACTTTAATGGCGTTTCCCGAAGCGCTAAAGATCGACTTTAGCGGCGTTTTCCCGAAGCGCGCTAAAGATTAGACTTTAGCGGCGTTTCCCGAAGCGCTTAAAGATCGACTTTTGCGGCGTTTTCCCAAAAGCGCCGCTAAAGATCGACTTTTAATGCGTTTTCCCAAAAGCGCCACTAAAGCTCAGACTTTTAGCGGCGTTTTTCCAAAAGCGCCACTAAAGCTCGAGCTTTTAGCGGCGTTTTCTCAAAAGTGCCGCTAAAGCTCGATTTTAGCGGCGCTTTATAAATAAACGCCGAATATATCCTTTTAGCGGCTTTTGCTAATAAACGCTTATTGTTTTTTTTTGCGTTTTCCTTCAAACGCCACTAATGTATAATATTTGCGGCGTTTTTTTAAACGCCACTAAAAATGCCGCTAAAAGTCTGTTTTGGTGTAGTGTGAATTTTTTTTTTATCAAATTTAGATCCTGAATTAGACAATTTTCTCACATTGGGGCTTAAATTATTCTCTCTCTTTTTTTTATCCAAGTTAGTCTTTGAATTCGACAATTATTCTCGTATTGGGGCTTAAATTTGGCAATTATTCTCATATCAAAGCCCGATCTCTAGGGTTTTCAAAGATTAACATGCACAAAAAAAATTCAAGCCCCAATGTGAGAACATTTGTCAAGTTTAGGACCTAACTTGGATAAAAAAAAAGTTTAGGCCTCAATATAAGAACAAAGACTTAACTTGAAAAAAAAAATAAAAATTCAACCCAAATGTAGAACAATTACCTAATTCACTTGAAAAATAAAATAAAAATTCAACCCAAATGTAGAACAATTACCTAATTCACTTGAAAAATAAAATAAAATCAGCCCCAATATAAGTAGCCCATTTGTAAACTGTAATATATATAGCAGCTTGGCGTAAATGCAAAAGTTTGCTTCTGCTATAAGTTGAGCAGATTACAAAGAATTTCAAATGCAAAAAAGGGAGGAATTCCTCCATTTATCATATTAGAAATTGAGTATATAGCATATATACATTGAATAATTGAGTTATACAAAGAAAATAGATGTGTACAATCCCATGGGATTTTGTCTCAAAAATAAAACTGACCCAATGAAGTGGAAATATTGATGATGTGCTGTTACCGTATTTATTTATGTAGCCTACTAGATCTATCTCTGATCTCTTTGTTGTTATAAGTGATTTTCTCATATCTTGTTATATATTCAACCAGGTATTCAGCTTTTTTTGTTGAATTATTGGATTAGATATTGCACCCTACATCTCCTGTCGTTTGAAAACATTATACTTTATAACAATCAAACTTCCCAATGATCATATATACATATGATCAATACCTTTATGGGACCAAAGGCAATGTCTCAGCATCTTCAGTAGTAACTTATGGGACCAAACCCAACAGTGGCATATGCAATGGCTTCAACTTGAAGCACCAAAACACCTTTTCATATTGGGTGTTTCATATAATATTATCACCCTCACTAAGTTTACCCATTTTCTTCTCATGTATGCTTATATGATCTTTTGAAACACGTGGAAACATGTTTTTAAGGGATTTGCCTCGAAAAGGCAATAATTAAAAAAAAAAAAACCCCATTATAGTGGTGGTTGATGTCTATAATGGAGACATTGCCCATCTCTGCACAACTTGGATCATATGATTGTGCTTCAGATTTGAACCATATAAAACCTCATTTGGGTTTTATTATTTATTGATCTGGCTTTAAGAAGTTCCATTTTAAAAAAATAAAACCAAAGAAAAAGAAAGAATAGCTGCAATTGACACAAGAGAATGTTAGAGTTTTTTAGAGTTTCCAACACGAAAACTGTTGCCATTCTTTTGATTAAATCTCAGATTCTTAGGCAATTTGTCAATTCATGTTTTTGCACCCATTAAAAGCCTAAACCAAGTTCTTTATTTTGCATCTCATACAAACTTATTTTAAGTGTAAGCCAAAAGTTGCTGGTAAGTTACCTATTTCGAGTTTTGCAGATGAGTTGAAGGATTGATCTAACTCGATTCTGGATTTTTGAGAAGAAATTACAACAACTAAAAACCTAAACATGAGACAAAGTTTTTAAAAGGACCACATTTGGAATTTTGCATATTTGTCTCACATTGAGTTGAGAGTTGAGAGAGCTTTGTGGCAAAGCAAATTGCATTGTTTCTACTTACCATGTCAAAACAATTAAGCAAATCGACATTATTAACATATTTAATAACAATGAATCTCAAACATTAAAACCGTAATCAAAGAATTTATATATATCATTTAAAATTTTTAAAAAATAAATTAAAAAGAAACAAAATGGAGAGACACAATCCCACTGCCCAAGTGGCCATGTACATTGGGAAGTTAAAGGAAAAAAAAAGAGTAAAATTTCTGGGTCATTGGTAAAAAAACTAATAATATCAGACCCCCAAAAGAAATTTTTAAAAAAAGTAGAGAGAAATGCAAATTTTTTATTATATTCAAAGGTTATTTTGATTTGGTTCTTTTTGTTTTTTTTCAAGAAAGGAAAACCTCAACGCTAGAATTCCGAACGGCGAGGCAAAGCGGGCAGGCTTGCGCCACTCTGTCACACTCTGTACAAAGGCAAAGATGCCGACACGGAAGCAGCACCACCGAGGCGACGCGTGTCCGACACGCCTTGCAAGATGGTCCCGAAGAAACCATCCGTTCAGGGTCCACGTAAGCCGACTCGGCGTCCTCCGCCTGTCCTTCTATCCCTTCCTCCCCTCTCCTAGTATCTTGTGTCACCGCAGCAGCCCTACAGCCAATCATAGCCTGTTGGAGCTGTGCTTGTAACGAAGTCGCTGTTGCCTCCTGTGCCCTGGCTTTCGCTTGCCAAACCTGAACCTCAACGCTTAGTTGCGCTGCGCGTGCCTCCAACTCGGCGTTCCGCCGCGTCGCTTTCTCCACTTCCGCTTCTTTCTCTCTTAACCTCCTCGCCACCGATTCCTCCGCTGCCGCCAACAGCGCATGGTAGTGCCTATTCCTTTTCTCCGCTAACGTTCGCCGTAATTCCTTTCCCTAAAATAAATAATACAACTCGTTATATTTTTCAAACAAACAAACAAACAAAAAAAATCGACGATAACCCACATGAAGAAAGAGAAAACCGGTACCTGGGCTTGAAGAAATTGGTCCAATTCTTCTCTCTGGCGTTTGATTTGGGTAGCCAATTCATCGGATACCACGGACAAAAAAAGAGTGGAGCTGGGAACAAGATTCTGTTGCCGTTGTTGGTGTTGGTGTTGTTGTTGGTTTTGAAGATTCTGATTCTGATATTGTTGTTGGTCGCCGCCGAAAGATAATCGGAGGCCGGTGGAAACCACATTCGGTTGGTGGAGTTGGGAAAGCTCTATCAGCTGAGGCGGTTGCATTTGCAAAGAATATGAATTCATGGGCGTAGTTATTGCCGCCCCTGCCGTAACTTCCCTTGCTCTTTTCCTTGGATTAATATTATTGTTGGTGCCATTGTTGAATAACATATGGGGTTGATTAAGAAAAACTCCTCCCGCTTGTTGCTGCAACGAAAATTCATGCTCCTCTTGTCCACCTCTGGAATAAACCAAATATGATTAAACAGGCAGAGAGAGAGAAAAGGGGAGAGAGAGGGAAAGAAGCAAAGACCAACCTGTTTAAGAAGAGCACATTGGAAGGATACTGAGCTTGAACAGCCATCGGAAAGCAATAATAAGAAAAAGGGATGCAGGGTGGGTGAAGGAGAAGTTGATCAACAGACTGAAATGGGGTGTAAAATAATAAAAAAGCAAATCATGCTTGTATTGATATAGAGATTGAAAACAGGAGGTAGAGAAAGATATGGGGGGAAGAATGAGTCGTAGAGAGTCTTTTAATTGGCTTTGTATTTGCTGGTTTTGGTTCTTCTCTTGGCGTGGGATTGGCTTTTCTTCAGGGTGGGACGAGACTGTCTCGTGTTTGTTATCACACCCTCCTCAATAACTCCTTTTTTTTTTTACTTTTAATTCTAACTCAAACACAGTTAAGTAATTCCTTAAATAAGAAAATTCATCTTTGAAACTAATGCAAATTCATTTTTCTATAACATTCTGATTTATTTTATTTGACAAATTTAAATGATTTGGGTCTTTTCATCAAAATTCCTTTCTAGTAGGACGAAATTAAAACTATGAAAATTTTGGATTAATCTCATACAAATCCAAATAAATCATCCATACTAACAGTAAATTCAGGTTATCATTGTGTGGACATCAATAATTAATTCAAGGAAACCTCTTAACCTGGAATACTAATAAAATTGAATACTGAATATTATTTTTATAATTAATACAAAATCAGGCCGGTCAACATGGGTAATTAAAATTAAAATAAACTCTAGCATGCTCTTTTAAACTCTCAAATTCATATCTTTCTACATTAATAACTATGCCTATATCGATTGAACTAAGATTCAATCGGTTAATTTTATTATTTTTTAAATATTAAACTTTTAATTTCAAAGCATTTGCTAATAAATTTATTAAAAATAATTAATTATAAGTATGATATTAATATGTGTTATTTTGATCTTAAATAAATAATAAATTATATCTATTTGTATCGATTAATACATTTATTATATGATGATTTTAAAATTATTACTTATGTTAAATAACTTAATTTAATCATTATATGTTATTTTTAATGTAATTATAAATTATAAGAATATACATTTTATTAAAAATATAAAACATATTTTTTTGAAAAATACGATAAATCTGAAATAATATACTCCAGCCGTATTATATCATTTGAGTTTTGATGAGATAAAAGTTGCTAAGTGTGATGTGAGACATCAATTCCGAGAGGTATTGGGTTCAACTCATGCCATTGCCAACTCTTCTTCACCCATTTCCTCTTTATTTCTTTAATGCTAATCCATCCATTCCTATCCATTTCATTGTCACACAACCCCCTTAATTTTTTTAATTCATATATTATTGTATAAATAATTAATAATCAAGAAGTATTAGATACTGTGATAGAGCACATTATATTCTTAAAGAGAGAAAGTAAATTTAAACATTAAAATCGATATTATTAATAAAAATAACCTAAATAAGAATTATGAAATAAACATAAAAATTAATAAATTTTTTTTTTGTAACATTTAATAAAAATATTGATTTTTTAAATACACTTAAACCATTCATCAACTAGTCCTTAATTAAATATTGTTTATTTTCACGTTCCAATCCTACCTTTAATTTAATCCCTTAATTGTATATTCCACGTTGACCTCCTCCTCCACCACTTTCCTAACAGTTTACCCACTACTACTTATTGCTTTCTTCACACCAAAATCACTGCTAACCCACAAACCTCCTCTCTTAAAATCCTAACTGCTAAAAACCCACCTAATCTCCTAAATCACTTCACCAACATTAATCAAAGTATGCAAAACCCCATTTTTTTGGGGGGTTTGAAACTAACCTTACACCTAGTTGTCACAACAATTATAGCATTCAATATATAATATGCAATGTATGGTATAATATCACATAATTGAGCATGGGCATTATATGAACTACCAAATGAGTGTAAATCTTTTTGGTCGCGAATTGACACCTAAAATCAAGCTAAATTGTATAGGTTTGACACTCATTATGGTTGATGAGGTAGCAAGTAATTATAAAAATGAAGAAAATAATGGAGCAAAAAGGGGAGAGGTATAGGAATAAATATTTAGGACAAATTGTCAGTAGGAAGGAAGTGGTGGATGGGTGTTCTAATTTATGAGCCTTGAAAGTATACTTTGGCCATGGCATCTATTCTTTTTTACAATTTGACTTGTAAAGTTTGTAAGGGGGAAAAAGTGGAAGAAAAAATCAATAGGAAAACAAAAGGACTTTGAAAAAAAAAAAAAACATAGTAGCGAGGGGCTCTTCCATTTGCTGCAAAGAATCAAAGCTTTCACTCTAAATGCCAATCCATTCTCCCCCCCCCCCCCTTCTCTCTCTATGTTCATTGTGGGCACATTTTTATGGGATTCTTCTACTTAAAAGTCTCAACATTGATTTCGACTTTGGTATTGTGGGTTTTAGGCAAGTTCTTGATGGTAATTCAAGTTTGTTCTTTATCTCTTAATTAAGAATTGATGATTATATTTTCATTTGTCATTCACTCATGTTTATCCAAAAGGTTGGAATTTGCAATGCAAGCTACCAATAGGAAAATACTTGATCCTCATTTTATAGTGACAAGAAAAACCATATGAAAAGTGATCTATGTATTATTTATAATTATTTAAACACAATTTTAATAACTTGATGTAGGTTTGTGAAAAAAAAATCGAAAATATATTCCAACTGTAACATCCTAGATTAGGGGTTATGCGTTCATGCATAATTCCTGAGATAGTGGGATCAGTGGGTGTGTTGGATGTGTTCTGAAGAGTTTCAAGAACCCTAAGATGAAAGAAAATGAAAGGAAATGTAAGGAAATGTAAGGAAAAGAAAGGAAATGTAAGGAAAAGAAAGGAAATGTAAGGAAATGTAAGGAAATGTAAGGAAATGTAAGGAAATGAAAGGAAATGAAAGGAAATGAAAGGAAATGAAAGGAAATGTAAGGAAATGAAAGGAAATGTAAGGAAATGTATGGAAATGTATGGAAATGTATGGAAATGTGTGGAAATGTAAGGAAATGTATGGAAATGTAAGGAAATGCTTTAGAAATGTTAAGTTTTGGAAACTAAGTAAATTAGGAAAGTGAACATTTTGGAAACCAAGCCAAAATAGGAAACTTGAACATTTTGGAAACTTGAGCATTTTGGAAACCCGAACATTTTGGAAACTTGAACATTTTGGAAACTCGAACATTTTGGAAACTCGAACATTTTGGAAACTCGAACATTTTGGAAACCTAAACATTTTGGAAACACGAAAATACAGAGCCGCTGCGAAATTTTAGGAAACTTAAAATGACCTCAAATGTCGAATTTCAGAGCCCAAAAGGGAACTTAGGGCCAAGTGACCCTAAAAATATAAAGCACAGGAAATTTAACCCAACAACGGACTTGGAAATGTGGCCTGAAGATGCCACCAAAGGCCTTAGGAAATGGCCCAAATACAAGAGGCTTTTGGGCTCGAGTTTGAGACATCCAGAAGCAAATAATGAAGGCCTTATTTTGCTTCCGTATAATGAGGTGGACGGCATGGGTTTCTAGAAAAGGAAGAGTTTTATTCACATAAATATGTGAATAATAAGAGATAAATAAAGGAGTTTTATTCACATAAATATGTGAATAATAAGAGATAAATAAAGGAGTTTTATCCACATAAATATGTGAATAATAAGAGATAAATAAAGGAGTTTTATTCACATAAATATGTGAATAATAAGAAATAATATTATCTTAAGGAGAGTGGTGGCCAAGTCAAGGACTCTTGGCCTAGCAAATTTGGCTATAAAAGGAGAACCCAAGGTCTTTTTCTCTCATCTTTCCAAGTAACCAAAATCCCTTTGCTCTCTCCCTCCGCCGAATTTTCTTTCTATCTTTTCTTCTTCTCTTTTCTTCATCTGTCAAGCCAAAACCTTTTCTTTTGATCCCCGATTAAATCTCCATAGTGAAACCCTCAAACTCTAGGCAAGGAAGCAATCGGTCAAGGCATTAAGGATCTTTTACAACCGTCGAATACAAGGAGGAATCTTTCGAAATCTAAGGATCCAAGGTAAGATAATTTATTCGATTAAAGGTTATGATGTATATGTTAGATTAGATCTAACATGAAAATTCAACAGCATATATAGGGCAAGGAATTCTCTTGATTTGGAATTTGTATGGTAAGTGATATTCGCCAAGGCTTAATTTTGGTATTTGGAATTATTTTTCATTATTTCAAAAGCCGAAAACTCACATGATTACATGATTTAGTATTAGCCGATTTCAAGGAAAAGGATACTAGTAATTTGGATTTGATTTACAATCATCCAATTCGGCAACAAGTAAATAATACAAATCCTACTAGGATTTGGTTTTGTCTAAAAGGGGTTTATTAATGTGTTTTAATTGGTGGGCGAATATAGGATTAATAGATCTAAAAATTAGATCGGATTCTCGAGATATCAAGGAACCTATTAAGCGAAAAAAGGTGTACCCTTACTATCCTTCAATATTTTATGGCTAAATATTTTAATATATGATTATGAATAAGAATGTGAATGTGGCTATGTACCACAAATGTGGCAAAAGTACCAGTGCACGCTTTCCTACTTCGATAGGATTGTGAAAATGTTATTTTAATAACATGCGAATATATGAATATGAACATAAAATTAAGTTATGCAATATATATGTTTTGGGGCATTCGGTTTTATGTGAAAGGGGAGAACAGTGTTGACTTCTGGTCTCACCAACTAAGGTGTTGACTTTGGTCTCACCAACTAAATATGTTGACTACGGTCACATTGCGAAATTTAGGTGTTGACTTGGTCTCACCAACTAAATATGTCGACTACGGTCACATTGCGAAATTTTGGTAACTTCGTTACAATAGTGTCTAATGACACAACGTGGAGAGTAAGCGGATGGAGGGTCGACTTAGTAGTCCCTACTGTGTCTTTGGTTGGTACGGTGGAGAGTAGCGGATGGCTTATAGGTTTTGGGTTGGGTTGCATCATGAATTCTATTATTATATGGACTTGATGATTTAAACGTGAATGCCCGAATTATTGATTGATAGTATTGTGTGCACATTGAGTCTGCTGACTCACCCCATTGTGGGAATTATTTTTTTCAAAGCGATGAGCAAAGGATTTGACCGGCCAGAGACCATGAGGAGGCCATGCATCACTTGAAGAACTTATTCGTAAATTTGGACTTTATTTGATTTTAATACCTTTTTAATTTTATTTTGGGTTATTTGATGTAATAAGGCCATAAGGCCCAATGGATTATTCTTTGTTTTTACATTATTGTTAAGTTTCATGCTAAGAACTTTAGTGGTTGTGTTTAATTAAATGGGCTTACAAAATCAAATAAATGGGTTTTCAATCTAAGCCCAACTCAAAACAATAGTTTTTCTAAAATTTACAAATTTTCTCTAAGTATCGAATGTTTTGAAACCGGTTTACTTTAGGAACATACCAGATCCGGTCCATTCTTGTGGGCGGGTGTGGGTGTTTCAACTTGGTATCGAGCCCGCTTTAAACTTCTCGGCACTGTGGCTAAGGCCCAAAACGTTTTCAAAGCGAGCCAAATGATTATCTCGAAAAAAATAAGGTGTTTTCGGCATGGCACCTAAGTCTCCGACCCGCAGTCCACCAGGTAAGTACTTCTATCCATTGTGTGATTTATATTATGATTTGTAGAAGGGTAGAAATGGAATGGAACGTAGAATAGAGATTAAGTACTTGAACCCTAGGACTAGTTACCCCAACAATTACATAAGACTTAAATGCCTAATCAAACAAACCTATGATTAAGTCACCGAGCTAGGGTGTCATAACTGTTGTGCGCATGTCTAGGAGTGGATTCAGTAAGAGCTTGGTATTTAAGCAGTCCTAGTGACTCACCTCCTCTTTACTCGAATCCTACCTGGTGCGTAGTAACCGTTCACCCTAATCAAGAGGACTTAGTCACGGGCTAAACCCAATAACTAAAACCCGAAAGGGACTAGCCGTATTTTTATGGAAACCCTAATTTTAAAATTTCTAAATTACCCTCTTGATTTGAAAAGAATATTTTTATAAATTTTCCTAAAATATTTCTGATTTACAAATTTACTAAAATACCCTTAGTGGTAAAATTACAAAAATGCCCTTGGTTTATAAAATGTTCAACTACTCAACAGCTTTACCAAAATTTCATTATTTTATAAACATTCAAAAACCCTAATTTGTAAAATATCAAAATACCTTGATTTTGGAAAATTACAAAATTGCCCTTAACTTACAAAATTACCAAAATGACCCTAATTTCCAAAATTTTTGCAACTTCATCGTCTTTGAAAAATAAATTTCTCAAAAGAACCCTCAAAGTTTTGTAACTTCGAAATATCCTGATTTATTAAAATTTTACAATTTACCCGATTTGTGGAAAAATTACCAAAATACCCCGATGTCTAAAAATTTCAAATACCCTCGATTTCAAAAATTCTCCAAAATACCCAGAACTTAAAAGGACCAAAAATACCTTGTGACAAAATCACCAAGGAACCTTATTTTGACAAATTACGAAAATACCCCCAGGGATAAATTACGAAAATACCCCGGGTAGTGGAAAAACAACAAATGAAAAACTACAACGCTTTCTCCGAATGAACTAAGGATCATAATTGTTTGATGGATGTGTGAATGAATGAAAAGATGTGTGCATGTATGAATACGAAAGAACCACTTGTAAAAAATTCTTTCCATAAAACTTCTTCGCGTTAATCGGTGAAACAAAATTTTTAATACATAAAACTTCTTAATCGATTAAATCGCGATGTTAGAAATGAGTTCTAAGGGATGGGAACTTAGAGAATGTGCCTAGAAAGTATGATAGTTCTTTGAGATCGAGAGTGCAAAGAATAGCGTAGTGTAGTGAGTTAGGCAGTGCGGATGAACGATAGTAAGTAATTTCGAGGACTAAATTATTTTTAAGGGGTAGAACCGTAACATCCTAGATTAGGGTTATGCGTTCATGCATAATTCTAGATAGTGGGATCGATGGTGTGTTGGATGTGTTCAAGAGTTTCAAGAACCCTAAGATGAAAGAAAATGAAAGGAAATGTAAGGAAATGTAAGGAAAAGAAAGGAAATGTAAGGAAAAGAAAGGAAATGTAAGGAAATGTAAGGAAATGTAAGGAAATGTAAGGAAATGAAAGGAAATGAAAGGAAATGAAAGGAAATGAAAGGAAATGTAAGGAAATGAAAGGAAATGTAAGGAAATGTATGGAAATGTATGGAAATGTATGGAAATGTGTGGAAATGTAAGGAAATGTATGGAAATGTAAGGAAATGCTTTAGAAATGTTAAGTTTTGGAAACTAAGTAAATTAGGAAAGTGAACATTTTGGAAACCAAGCCAAAATAGGAAACTTGAACATTTTGGAAACTTGAGCATTTTGGAAACCTGAACATTTTGGAAACTTGAACATTTTGGAAACCTGAACATTTTGGAAACCTGAACATTTTGGAAACCTGAACATTTTGGAAACCTAAACATTTTGGAAACCTGGAAAATACAGAGCACATGAAAATTTTAGGAAACTTAAAATGACCCCAAATGTCGAATTTCAGAGCCTAAAGGGAACTTAGGGCCAAGTGACCCTAAAATATAAAGCACAAGAAATTTGACCCAACAACGGACTTGGAAATGTGGCTCAAGATGCCACCAAAGGTTTTAGGAAATGGCCCAAATACAAGAGGCTTTTGGGCTGAGTTTGAGACATCCAGAAGCAAATAATGAAGGCCTTATTTTGCTTCCGTATAATGAGGTGGACGGCATGGGTTTCTAGAAAAGGAAGAGTTTTATTCACATAAATATGTGAATAATAAGAGATAAATAAAGGAGTTTTATTCACATAAATATGTGAATAATAAGAGATAAATAAAGGAGTTTTATCCACATAAATATGTGAATAATAAGAGATAAATAAAGGAGTTTTATTCACATAAATATGTGAATAATAAGAGATAATATTATCTTAAGGGAGAGTGGTGGCCAAGTCAAGGACTCTTGGCCTAGCAAATTTGGCTATAAAAGGAGAACCCAAGGTCTTTTTCTCTCATCTTTCCAAGTAACCAAAAATCCCTTTGCTCTCTCCCCTCTGCCGAATTTTCTTTCTATCTTTTCTTCTTCTCTTTTCTTCATCTGTCAAGCCAAAACCTTTTTCTTTTGATCCCTGATTAAATCTCCATAGCCGAAACCCTGAAACTCTAGGCAAGGAAGCAATCGGTCAAGGCATTAAGGATCTTTTTACAACTGTCGAATACAAGGAGGAATCTTTCGGGAAATCTAAGGATCCAAGGTAAGATAATTTATTCGATTAAAGGTTATGATGTATATGTTAGATTAGATCTAACATGAAAATTTCGACAGACATATAGGGCAAGGAATTCTCTTCAGATTTGGAATTTGTATGGTAAGTGATATTCGGCCAAGGCTTAATTTTGGTATTTGGAATTATTTTCATTATTTCAAAAGTCGAAAACTCACATGATTACATGATTTAGTATTAGCCGATTTCAAGGAAAAGGATACTAGTAATTTCGGATTTGATTTACAATCATCCAATTCGCAACAAGGTAAATAATACAAATCCTACTAGGATTTGGTTTTGTCTAAAAGGGGTTTATTAATGTGTTTTAATTGGTGGGTTAATATAGGATTAATAGATCTAAAAATTAGATCGGGATTCTCGAGATATCAAGGAACCTATTAAGCGAAAAAAGGTGTGTACCCTTACTATCCTTCAATATTTTATGGCTAAATATTTTAATATATGATTATGAATAAGAATGTGAATGTGGCTATGTACCACAAATGTGGCAAAAAGTACCTGTGCACGCTTCCTACTCGATAGGATTGTGAAAATGTTATTTTAATAACATGCGAATATATGAATATGAACATAAAATTAAGTTATGCAATATATATGTTTTTGGGGCATTCGGTTTTATGTGAAAGGGGAGAACAGTGTTGACTTGGTCTCACCAACGAAGGTGTTGACTTGGTCTCACCAACTAAATATGTTGACTACGGTCACATTGCGAAATTTAGGTGTTGACTTGGTCACCAACTAAATATGTCGACTACGGTCACATTGCGAAATTTTGGTAACTTCGGTTACAATAGTGTCTAATGACACAACGTGGAGAGTAGCGGATGGAGGGTCGACTTAGTAGTCCCCACGGTGTCTTTGGTTGGTACGGGTGGAGAGTAGCGGATGGCTTATAGGTTTTGGGTTGGGTTGCATCATGAATTCTATTATTATATGGACTTGATGATTTAAACGTGAATGCTCAATTATTGATTGATAGTATTGTGTGCACATTGAGTCTGCTTGACTCACCCCATTGTGGGAATTATTTTTTTCAAAGCGATGAGCAAGGATTTGACCGGCCAGTAGACCATGAGGAGGCCATGCATCACTTGAAGAACTTATTCGAAATTTGGACTTTATTTGATTTTAATACCTTTTAATTTTATTTTGGGTTATTTGATGTAATAAGGCCATAAGGCCCAATGGATTATTCTTTGTTTTTACATTATTGTTAAGTTTCATGCTAAGAACTTTAGTGGTTGTGTTTAATTAAATGGGCTTACAAAATCAAATAAATGGGTTTTCAATCTAGCCCAACTCAAAACAATAGTTTTTCTAAAAATTTACAAATTTTCTCTAAGTATCGAATGTTTTTGAAACCGGTTTACTTTAGGAACATACCAGATCCGGTCCATTCTTGTGGGCCGGGTGTGGGGTGTTTCACCAACCATAGCATTTGTTTAGATTTTTTTTATTTTATTAAATGTGGTTAAATTTTGATTCCATTATTACTAAAATGTATGGACGAAAATTGGTTTTATAAAACAGGTTTAATAGCAATTTTAAGCCAAAAATAAAATGTTAATTTTGGGGTGAAATTGTTAGTGTATTTTGTACTGTGTAAATTTAACACAAGAATTAACATTTTTAAAAATCAATTGTAGGTGAATGAAGAAATTTCTAAAAACCTTTTGATGGTAAGAATTTCTAACTTGAATTTATTGACATGATGTTTAATTAAATAAAATATTTTTACCGTGCATTTTTAATACATGAATTAATGAAACCACAAATAATTCATTTAAGTATTTATTAATTTAAGCATTGTTTGATAATTTGTTGAAAAGAAGTAAATCAACCCAAAATTAATATTTGAATGATTTAATTTTCTAAGCATATGTGATAATACATAATAAAATTCCTTGATAAATTTTTTCTATAAAAATTTTGGAAAATGATAAATAAATAAGAAGTTATTTGTCACTTAATATAAAATATTTGTCTCATATGGAGAAAGGATTGAATGAAACAGTGACGCCACGTCATCTGTATCTCTTTCCAATAGATTTATGCCACATCAGTATTTTTATCTTGAATTTCAGCATTTTTATCTTGAATTTTCAGATTTTAATTTGGATTTAATTTTTTTCAAGATAAAAATGCTGAAATTCAAGATAAAAGTGCTGATATGGCATAAATCTATTGGAAAGGGATACAGATGATGTGGCGTCACTGTTTCATTCAATCCTTTCTCTCTGTATATGTATTTTATTTCTTTTAATATTATATTATCCTCTAAATACTTTATATTTAAAATAACATGAAATGTTTTAAAATAAAGATAAAAATAAAAATTTCATAAATTAAAATTTTTATATTTATCAAACAATCTAATTATATTTTATATTGAATTTTAGTTAATGAATTTTAAAACCTCATGTGATGGTTTGATGGTCAATGGTGTTTACTGTCTCAGGTGTGGTTTGGGTCTAATTTGTGTTAATCGCGTTTTATGTTCGGATTTTTCCTATCATTATAATTCATAAAAAAAAAGTTAATGGATTTCAATGATTTTATTTTATATTAAATTTACTAACAATTAAGTTTTTAAATTGTGGAAAGAAATAGAGGCAATTTTCAAAAGATTATGAATTTTTAAGAGCTGTGCAACTATCAAGGTTATATTAATAAAAACTTTTATCACAAAAATAGTTAATTTAATCATTAAATAAGATATAAAATCTTATGTGATATAGTTTAAAATTATATTTTTTTAAAAATGGATGGAACTTTTACGAGAACTTTATCTTTTACTTTTTTTCTTCTTGATCTTACTTTATTTTTAGTTTTAACTATTAAAATTAAGCGGCAACATATTATACTTTTCTTTAAATTTTTCATTTTAAATTATGTGAGATAAGATTTGACATATCATTTAATGGTTAAATTAATAATTTTAACAATAAAACTTGATTGATATTACATCAATAATTTAAAAATGTAATTAAAATATCATAATTTAAGAACATACGCAATTAACTATTGAAATCTGTAACTAAGAAGTGGGTAATATATGTTTCAATAGTAATGGTAAAGGGTGCATGCTAAAGACAAAAAAATCTCAATAATATTATGAGAGAAATTAAATTGTAGAGTTGAGATTCGGTTTTTCCATCCTCTCAAAGTATTTCTTTGTCGGGGGACCAACCTCTAAATAACTAGTGAAGGGATCAATCCCATATGTTACCTTTTCTTTGGAATGTATATTACATTGTTTGACTTGGACGCTAAAGATGGAGCAAATTTCTTTTTCTTTGGGATATGCTTATTTCCAATATGGCTAGCTAGCTAGGGGATGTTACAAGGCTAGTTATTATTATTTATTATTATTTAACTCTTAAAATTACGAGAGAAGAGAAGCAGAATGAGAAGAGATAATTTAAATACATAAAGTAAACATGGACAAAAATTATAATCCAACCACATTATCCCATATCAGTTTGGGAATTAATAATCAAGCATCTAAGTTAATATAATGACTTTGTTCAATTGTGTCATGTGCTACCGGTTTAAATTATAAAAATATCCATTTTAGTGTTACTGGGTATCCCTCACAATTTTAAATGGAAAAGATTAAAATGATGAAAAACAAAAAGTAAACATTAAATTTACTGAATATATATAAGTTTGGGAAAGGTAAAAGTAAATTAATTATGTGCATTTAATGTAGTTATTGTGGTAGGATTGTTTGTAGTTAGATGAGTTAGCCCCATATGTTTGTTTGGATCCTTTTTGTCTTTGTCATTAAATTAGTTAAAAACAAAAACAAAAATATTACTACCTAGCTGCTCCTGCTTCCATATTCTTCCCTAAAAATCTATTCCCCATCTCTTTCTTATATGAAGGGCTGAATTTAAGTGATGCATGTGCCCTCTTTGTTTTATTTTAAATTGATGGGGGCAAAATATGGATTAACTTTTCTTTTGCATCTTTGAGGAAATAAAAATTTGTTGGATTTTGGTTTAAGATTTGAAATGAAAATAAAATAGATTCAAATAAAATAAAAGTTTTTCTCTCTTTTTTTTTTCTAAAAAATTTATTATGATATCAAAATGTCTTTAATTTAAGTGCAGGGGTTTCTAGATCAAGTCTAACCAATGGTTGATATTGTTTTTCTCTTTAGATATCGAAATATGAGGTGACCAATTATTAAGTTCTGTGATTTTAAAAATTTTAAAGTTAACAAAATTAATTGATGACCAATGGCCAAAATTCCAAACACCAAAATATTCTATGAATTCTTTGATTTGGTGTTTAATTACCGATGATTGTTGCATCAAGAGATAATAAATTTCGTTTTTTAAATAAAATTTTGAGATAAAGATTTGTGAATGAAAATAAAAACAGCCTTTAAAAAATTTGATCATATATTGAAATGAGATACAATCTGACACGTAGGGGTGGATTTAAAAATTTTTTTAGGAAGGGTTAAATTAAATTATAATATAATTTTATCATATATTAGTTTACGATTTCATCATTTTTTAAAAGGATTAAATATTTTTTCATTATGAAGGATCAAAGTGTAATTTTACCATATCTAAATTTATAGTTTAATGATTTTTAATGGGATTGAAATGCAATTTTCCAATGGGGGAGAGGGGCGGGGGGGAAGACAGGGCTGCTCGCCCTTTTGCATTTGCCCCTACCAACTTGACTTAAAATTTAATCAATGTTCTTGTGGCTTTCAGATACCAAATTCAAAGGTCGAAAAAAGGTCGGTTAATATTTGGGCATCTTAAGAGAGAAAAAAAACCTTCAAAAGAGAGAAGAGATGAGTTATTCCATTCCTCAACTAAATATTGAGTAAAGTTTGCTTAGCTTGCTTGCCACATGATAATGTTGTTAAAGATATTTCGCATACAATTAACAATTAATTAGATTGTATATTTTTTTTATAAGGTACAATTAAAGGGTTAATACTCGTGCACCCACAATAGGGACATAATCACATCACATATGTACACAATACGTCTAAAGGATGTTACCAAAATAAAGGCCTATCACTCATTTCTTAGAAGTTTGAACTTGAATGGATTCTATAGGTGAACAACCCTTGGCCACCATATAAAGAGATAACTTTATATAAAAATTAATTTAAAAATGTAAAACCACACAATAAATAACATAAATGCAATATGATACATCAATATATCACATGAACACAAAATATAAAAAAGTAAATATATTTTTAAAATTGAATCATTATGACAAAAAATGAAAAATGAAAAAGAAAAACGAAAAATGAATTCGGACAAGATATCAATACGATATAAAAATAATTGAAAAGTATTTATAAAAGATTTTTTTATTTGAAGAAATCAAATTGGGCTTTGATTAAATTAAAGAACAAAAGTAGCAGATGACAAATGACAAAAACATAAAAAAACTAGGCCCATAAACAAAATGGCCCATAAAAAGAATACTCTAGAAGACTTAAAAATTAAAAAGAAATCAAGAAAACGGATAAAAATTAAAGAATTAAAAAAAGCGAAGACCGATATTCCTCCCAATCGATCATTTCGCGATCCTTTCGGATCACATCCATCGCCTCCATTAATGGCGACTTGAATACCTAGGGAGTTAATACCAATCCGCCTTTTGAAAATTCATTTGGAAAAACTGTCCTCATTCCGCATCTTTCTCCATCTAGTCGGTTCTCGCCGCTATCCTCCTTCATCTGCGTTTCGGCGTAGCTTGGAACTCCGTCGTACAGGTAACACTCTTCCTTCCTTTTCAAAGCTTCAGTCTAAGATGTGTGCTAGGTTATTCGCAGATCTTGGAACAAACTCAAAACTTAACCCTATACCTTTAGATTTGAGTCTGCGAATATCATTTATGTAAGATCCAACAAGCGACCTGTCCAGTTTATCTTTGATGCACTTCTTTATTATGGTTAGTGAATCACCTTCTATAATAACTTCCATTTTCTGCATTTCTATGGCCATCTGAGATGCTTTCCGGCAAGCTATTGCTTCTACAGCAAAGGCTAAGGCCACTCCTTTGTGAAGAACATCGCATGAGATGAGAATATGCCCGCTTCGATCTCTAATCAGTATGCCAGATGCCGACTGTTTAGATCGCTCGTCAAAAGACCCATCAAAATTGATTTTAACTTTTGACCAGATGGGGTCCTCCATTTCATTTTCACTATAGAGGTAAACCGAGAAACTTCTTTAACTCCTTCTAAATCCTTTAAGTAGTTACGAATAAAGCTAACCATTTCTTTGCTGGATCTGTTTGTTTTGTCATGGATCCTCAAGTTTCTGTCTCCCCAAATGACCCAGTGTTGTACAAAAGATCCGGCACTGATTAACGGAGAGGAAGCCCATGATTTTGGTAAGCCACCTAAAAACTCTGAACATGGTAACAAAGTAGGAGACAAATTGTCTAACTCTTTCCATACTGCTTGTGAAATAGGACCATCTCTGAAGAGGTGCATCATCGTCTCTTCCCCATTTAGACATTGAGGACACACACTGTTTGAAACTAACTTTCTAAAACTTAGATTTACTCGGGTAGAGAGAAAATTCCAGGAGACTTTCCACACAAAAATTTAATCTTTGATGGAATGTCGATGCGCCATAATTTCTTGTAAAATTCCTTATAGATGTTTTGTAAAGCGTAAGCTGTAGGATCAGAGTTTTGTAATAGTTTGTAGGAACTACGCACCGAGAACTCTCCAGTTGGCTCATCGTTCCAAACAAGCAAATCGTCGTGAGCTTCTAGCATCAAGGGATTTGAAGGATCAATTCTGCTTCTGCATCTGGGAATGTATTCTTTATTAGATCTTCTTTCCAAATTCGCTCAGTAGTACTAATTAACTCTGCAACTTTAACAAAATGAGCATTAGCAACCTCAGGCACTAATAATCGATTGGCATAGTTTGGAACCCATGCATATTCAAAAACGAAAATGTTTGTACCCGTGCCAACTCTCCAGCTTAAATCTTTCGCCAAAAACTTTTTAGTAGCCCAAATACTTCGCCACACATACGAACTAGTATTCCCCAACCGTGAATTGTAAAAATCTCCATCAGAAAAGTATTTGGCTTTAAGAACTTTTGCGACTAGGGACTCTGGATGTTGAAGCATTCTCTACCCTTGTTTTGAAAGAAGAGCAATGTTAAATTGAGCCACATTTTGAAACCCCAAACCACCTTCCTCTTTTGGTCGACATAAGTACCTCCATTGACTCCAATGAATTCCTCTTTTGCCTGCACCTTTTTGCCACCAGAACCTTGCAAATCTACTTTCAATTTTCTCACATAATGATTTTGGAGGAAGAAAACAAGACATGGCGTAAGTGGGAATAGCCTATAAAACTGATTTTATAAAAATTTCTTTCCCACCTTGAGATAACAATCTGTTGCTCCAACCATAAATTCTTGAATTAATCCGGTCTACCAAATTCTGAAAAGCTTTCTTCTTTCTTTTACCCACCATATTTCCTGACACCTAGCAACGATGACACCACTACTTTTGCTTCTTCTGTCGTATTTGAGCTATAAAAGATTATCGATTTACTATAGTTAACACACTGCCTCAATAATCTTCATATTTTTGAAGAATATTCTTTATTGTAACACCCCTATCCCGTGTCCGATCACTAGATTAGGGTTAAAGGCGTTATCGAACAGATCAAAAACATTTACAGAATTATCACATGGTCATTTATCAATCTCAAACATAAGGTCCCTTAAGAAGGTCATCGAGACCTTAAACATGCTTGTAAACCGAGTCAGGACTAAACTGAAACACATACGAGATTTCATTAAAATTTAAAACTTTTCTAAAATACAGGGGACACACGGCCGTGGGGGTAGGCCGTGCCTCACCCATGGCTATTGGACACTCCCGTGTGTTCTCCTCGTGGTGGTATACTGCCAAATTCAACACGGTCACCAAGCATGCCCGTGTGCTAAGGCCATGTACTACTAGATCACATACTGCCATTTCTCACACGGCCACTAAGCACACCCGTGTAGAGGTCATGTGCAATTTAAGCCACATTCTGCCAAATTACCTACGGTCTTAGGCACGCCTGTGTCTTAACCGTGTGATATTATAGGTCATTTTACAAGGCCAATATGCCACCCATTTTGGGTCTCACCTACAAGCAATACATACCAAAACATAATATACTTATATGGCAACCAAAACATATCAAATGGTTCACTTCATCCATACATCCAATACCAAATCCATCCATACCAAATTGCAAACTAAATCCTACCTCATTTCAAATATGTATCATCCATTTGCTTAACCAAAACTTAACCATTCCATATAAATCAAAACATACTAAGTATATGCTTTAACTCTTTCATTCAAACATTTAACAACTCAAAAGCTTGCCAATACACATGGCCATGCTCACTTCATAAACATATATACCTATCTATCCTATACATGCCATAATTAGCCATATACATTTTCAAAAGGGTACCAAAATAAGTTTTTGTAGTGTGATGATGATCCTTGACAATCCCGAGCCTTCAGTAGCTTCGACGACCTACAAAATAGAGAAAACACACACACAGAGTAAGCTTTCCAAAAGCTTAGTAAGTCATATACAAATAAACGCATTGGCACATATATATATTGATCACTTATCAACTATCACATATATAACTTGGTTCATAAACTTATGGCCACATTTGCCACATTCAACATTTTAAGATTCACATTATCATTTTCAATCATACTCTTCTTCATATCAAAGACATATAGGTACTTACCTTTTATACACACTTGATGTGCATTCAACGTACCTGAAATGGATAATCACTCACTTATTGGTCATAGCTCGAATATACCATTCGTATTATAGACTTACCCATTGAACCAATAGGAACCTAGTAGGATGATCAGAAAGCTTGGAATAGTTGTACAATGCCAGCGTCCCAGGCGAGGTCTTACATGCACTCGGATATCAATGCCACTGTCCCAGACAGGGTCTTACACGAATCAATACATTGCCGATGTCCCAAACACGGTCTTACTCGTACAGATCATAACGATGCCAACGTCCCAGACGTGGTTTTACACGAGTCGATATGATGCCAATGTCCTAGACATGGTCTTACTCATAAAGTTCATATCGATGCCTACATCCCAGACGAGGTCTTACACGAAATTTCAAATCAACGCCAACGTCTCAGATGTGGTCTTACATGATAAAACAGAATAGATAACTATATCGTGACATGGATAATCCTATCTATTCCTAGGTTCATACGGGACTTCTCGGCTTTATCACTATATCGAACTTATTTCGAAATTCACGCACTTTGCATCTCATACTCATTCATTTTCATCGAAAGACATATGAATACATATATTCAATTCAATACAGATAAGTTTATTTGCATAGTGACTTACCTCGAATTTGGTTTATCGAATGGAAACGGCTATTCGATTATTTTCGCTTTCCCGTGATCTAAGTCCGTTTTCCTCGGTTCTTGATCTAAACATATTCAGAATTAACCCTTTTATTCACCATTCCATTCAATTCAATCCATAGACACACATTTAGGGCTATTTGCAAATTAACCCTCATATTTGCACACTTTGACAATTTAGTCTATTTTTCACAAAACATCAAATTCACAAAATCCACACGCACACATGCTTGGTCGGGCCTCTCTAGGGACTATATAAGCCCAAATATTTCATCAAATTTGCTATTTAGTCCTTCAATTTACCATTTTCATAATTTAGCCCTATTTAGCTAAATTCATCAAAACTTCAAGAACAAAACATGTTCATCAAACACATATCTTTCATTTTTCATTCTCAAACATCACAAAGCTTGCAAAACCATCAATGGCATATTTCACATATCTCATCAAAACACAAAATCAAGACATGGGTTTTGTAGCTTTCAAAGCAACGATTGCAGAAACGTAGAAATTATCAAAAACCAAAATAGAAACTTACCTTAATTTAAACTTTAAAGTAGCCGAATGTGCAAAACTCAAACCCTTACTTCTTTCTTTTAATTTTTGGCTAGATGAATGAATAAAAGATGATCACTTTCATCTTTTTGTTTTATTATTATAACATTAACACATATTTTACTAATTTACCCTTTATCAAATAACATTTGATACATATATTTATCAAGGTTATATTAGTCCAACAACTATCGACTATCTAAATATTGGCATAATTGCCTCATAAGGCCTCCACATTTAAAAGCCACATCAAATAGGCACTTAATCAATTAGAAGGCCACTTTTACACTTTATGCGATTTAATCCTTTGCTCAAATTAAACACTCAAACGGACTAATTAGCTTACGAAATTTAAACACATGGTTAGTCACATATCAACGGCACAGAAAATAATATTAAAATATTATACAACTCAAATTTATGGTCCCAAAACCACTATTCTGACTGAGGAATAAATCGGACTGTTACAATTCTCCCCCTTAGGGATTTTCGTCCCGAAAATCTTACTGTTAATAGATTCGGATATTACTGTTTCATTGAATCTTCAGGCTCCCACGTAGCCTCTTCTAATCCATGTCGATTCCATAATACTTTCACTAATGGAATTTTCTTATTTCTTAACTCTTTCACTTCACGAGCTAAGATACGGATCGGTTCTTCCTCGTATGTCATATCAGATCGAATTTCAATTTCAGATGGGGCAATCACATGTGACGGATCAGACCGATATCTACGGAGCATCGAAACGTGAAAAACATTGTGAATCCTTTCTAGTTCAGAGGGTAACTTCAATTTATATGCAATAGGCCCAACACGTTCAATGATCTCATACGGTCCGATGAATCTCGGATTTAGCTTGCCTTTACGTCCGAATCGGAGCACTTTCTTCCACGGAGACACTTTCAGAAATACTTTGTCACTGATCTCAAATTCTATATCTTTTCGTTTTAAGTCTGCATAAGACTTCTGATGATCAGATGCTGCTTTCAAACAATCTCGAATCAGTTTCACTTTCTGTTCAGTATCTTTTATCAAATCGACCCCGTGTAACTTATTCTCACTGAGTTCAGTCCAATATAGAGGTGTACGACATTTACGTCCGTACAAAGCTTTATATGGTGCCATTTTAATGCTCGTTTGAAAACTATTGTTATACGCAAATTCGATCAACGGCAGGTATTGTTCCCACAAACCATTAAACTCAAGTGCACAACATCTTAACATATCTTCTACAATCTGAATGACTCGCTCGGATTGACCATCCGTCTGCGGATGAAAAGCTGTACTGAAATGCAATTTCGTGCCCAAAGCTTCTTACAATTTCTTCCAGAACCTCGATGTGAATCTCGGGTCTCTATCTGACACAATGGATAGTGGCACCCCATGCAATCTCACAATCTCAGAAATATAAAGCTCAACTAATCTCTCAAGTGAATAGTCGGATGTTACCAAAATAAAATGGGCAGATTTCATCAATCGGTCAACTACGACCCATATCGCATCCTTCTTTCTCGAAGTCAGAGGTAACCCAGAAACAAAGTCCATGGTTACTCTATCCCATTTCCATTTAGGAATCAGAATTGGCTGTAACAACCCAGACGGAACTTGATGTTCTACTTTCACTTGCTAACAAACTAAACATTTTGAAACAAAGTCAGAAATATCTTGTTTCATGCCAGACCACCAATAGTGTTGCTTCAAATCATGATACATCTTTGTACTTCCCGGATGGACAGATAGGCGACTATTATGTGCTTCACCCAAAATCAATTGAATCAACTCTGGATTTCTTGGAATACAGATTCGATCTCGAAATCTCAAACAATTATCAATAACTCAAAATTTAGATCCAGAATTCAATTCACACTGAGCTCGTTTCAATAACAATTCATTATCAGCCTTCTGACCATCACATATTTATTGTACAAATAACGGTTTCGCTCTCAATTTAGCTATCACAGAACTATCATCAGACAAATCTATCTGAGCATTCAAAGCATGAAGTACAAATAACCACTTTCTACTCAATGCATCAGCAACAACGTTTGCTTTACTCGGATGATAATCTATCTCAAGCTCGTAATCTTTTAACAATTCAAGCCATCTTCTCTGACACAGGTTCAAATCTTTTTGGGTCATTAGATATTTCAGACTTTTATGATCTGAAAACACATGACATTTCTCACCATACAGATAATGACGTCAAATTTTAAGTGCAAACACAATCGCAGCGAGCTCAAGGTCGTGTGTCGAATAATTCTTTTCATGAGGCTTTAATTGTCTCGAAGCATAAGCTATCACATTGCTTCTTGCATCAAAACACATTCCAGATCATTTAACGAAGCATCACTGTATACAACGAATTCCTTACCCGATTCTGGTTGTACTAACACTGGAGCTTCTGTTAACAGAGTTTTCAACCGATCAAAACTTCTCTGACATCTATCCGACCATTCAAATCTGATATCTTTCTGAAGTAATCTTGTCAACGGAGTAGCTATTGTTGAAAAACCCTTTACAAATCTACGATAATAACCAGCTAAACCTAGAAAACTACGAACTTCAGATACATTTCTCGGAGGTTTCCAATTCAAAATAGCAAAAATCTTGCTCGGATCAACACGAATCCCAGAAGCTGACACAACATGCCCCAGAAAATTGACCTCATTCAACCAGAATTCACATTTGCTGAATTTTACGTACAATTGCTTCTCTCTCAAAGTTTGCAACATAATTTTCAAATGTTCAGCATGCTCACTTTCATCGCGTGAGTAAATCAAAATGTCGACAATGAATACAATAACAAATTGATCCAGATACGGTCTGAAAATTCTGTTCATCAAGTCCATAAAGACAGCAAGAGCATTGGTTAGTCCGAATGGCATAACTAAAAACTCATAATTCTCGTACCTCGTTCGAAAAGTAGTTTTCGAAATGTCTGAATCTTTAACTCTCAATTGGTAGTATCCCGATCTCAAATCAATCTTGGAAAATATAGTAGCTCCTTTTAACTGATCAAACAAATCATCAATTCTGGGCAATGGATATTTGTTCTTTATAGTCACCTTATTCAACTGACGGTAATCGATACACATTCTCATCGTGCCATCTTTCTTTTTCACAAATAGAACAGGAGCACCCCAAGGCAAAAAACTCGGTCTAGCAAACCCTCTATCAGTCAATTCTTGTAGCTGTGACTTTAACTCTTTCAACTCCATTGGTGCCATCCTATACGGAGCTATCAAAATAGGTGTCGTACCAGGCAATAATTTAATACCAAATTCAACTTCACGAATCGGAGGTAAACCCGGTAACTCTTCAGGGAACACATCAGAAAAATCACAAACAATGGGCACTGATTCGACTTTCTTCTCGGATACTTTTGAATCAAACACATAAGCAAAATATGATTCATACCCCTTTTTCACATTATTCTAAGCTTTCAAAATAGATATCATAGTAGACAATCCATTCAGATCATCAGACTCAATCCGTACAATCTCATCATTTGAACTTCTTAAATCAATAGATTTTCTTTTACAGTTCACAATGGCATCATGCATGAACAACCAATCCATTCCCAAAATAATATCGAATTCATCAAATGGCAAGAGCATCAGATCAGTAGGGAAACAGATATCTCGAAACATTAATGGACAGTTCTTGCATACTTTATCAATAAGGACACTTTTACCTAAGGGGTTCGATACTTTTATAGTAAACTTAGTAGACTGTACAGGAAAAGTCTTGCTGAATACTAAATTCATACATATATATGAATGTGTAGAACTAGGGCCTATCAAAGCAATCACAGAAGTATCATAAAGAGTAAAAGTACCAGTTATCACATCAGGTGATGAAGCTTCCTCATGAGCTCGGATAACATACGCTCTGATAAGCGCTCTAGCTTCAGATCTGACAATATTGTCTCTCGTAGTTCTCTGACTACCACCAACATTTCTTGTATTCTTTGATGATCGACCTCTCACAGGTGCATTATCAGATCTCGAATTTTGAACAGTTTCTGGTTCGATAGGCTTAGGGTAATCATGGATAAAATGATCAAGCGATCCACATTTGAAGCAAGCTCTGTCATTTAATCTACAGCTTCCGGATGTCTTTTTCCACAATATTTACATTCGATTCTCTCAGATCGAACATTACCAACACTAGCCATTGAAGTTGCTGGGTTTTTAGAACTCATTTGCGATCTAGCTCTATTTCTGTTCAAATGTCCCGCATTTTTTCGGGATCAAATTTGATCATCTTTGTATCTCTTTGAAGCAGATTGAGATAATTTATTCTGAAATCTCTTTCTTATATCTTGGGCTTCAGTTTCAGCTTTTCTTTTATCTTTCCCAAGTGCTTCAGCTTTGTATGCTCGATCAACGAGTGTAACGAACTCTTTTATTTCTAATATCCCGACTAGCAAACGATATCTTTATTAAGACCATCTTCGAATCTTTTGCCCATTATAGCTTTAAAAGATATACACTCTCGGGTATATTGACTTAGTCGCACGAACTCTCGTTCATATTCAGTGACAGTCATTCGGCCCTATTTAAGCTCCAGAAATTCTTTTCGTTTCTGATCAACGAATCTCTCACTGATATATTTCTTCCTGAATTTTGTCTGAAAGAAATTCCATGTAACCCATTCTCTCAGGACAATAGAAATTAAGGTTTTCCACCATTGATAAGTCGTATCTCGAAGTAATGATACAACACACTTTATGCATTCTTCCGGAGTCAGAGACATCTCATCAAAAACTCAAATAATATTTTCAATCCAGAACTCAACCTTTTCAGCATCATCGACATTAGTAGCCCAAATTCTTTAGCCCCATACTTAGGGATCTTGTCAACCGGAGGCTTACTCAACAGATTCAGATACATAACTAGTGGCATAACTATAGTCTAAGGGGATTAATCGGGGGCGAAGGTTGTGAAACAGTCGGGTTATTTTTTACGAACTGAGTGAATGTAACATCCTAAAAAATTGAGAATCGATATGTTGTATAATTTTGGTGTTTAGCTAATGAAATGATTCAATATGTGTGTTTTAATAGTCTTGAGAAGGCTCGGGATTTAATTAGATTTTGGAATAAATTTTGGTAAATAGTAGTTTATTGAAGTGGAACAAGTAACTTTGATGTTTAAGGAAATTAAGTGGCAAAAGTTAGCATAAGATGAACAAGTAGTAAAGGGGATTATGGCGCCATGAGTGTTGCTTGAGGGAGGAGGTTTGAATCCCTTGTTATGCATGAGAATTTTATTTTTCTTGCTTTCCATCTTCATAGTGTCGGTCAAGCTAGCAATTATGGTAGGTTGGACTTTATTTTTTTATGGTAAGGTGGTTAAGAGAAAAGGCCAGTGCAAACATAAGGTAGGGAATAATAGGAATAAGGCATGTAGGGGGAACACAAGGCACATTATAAGGAATATGTTTTGGAAAGTTTGGAATGGCCAAACTTTGACCTTGGTGTCCATGTATTTGATGGTTTTGGTGGCTAGGGGGTGACCGAATTTTGTTGAAGGCTTTAGTAAGGTTGGTAGCTAGTTGGTCATTTGGCATTTGGTCATTTTGTGTTTTTCTTAAAAGCATTTTCTCTCCATCTTTCCTCTCCTTAGCCAAATGCACATTGAGCATTAGGTAAGCATCTTTTGTTTTTCTTTTAGTCATTCCATTTTGACCATTTTGGTCTTAATTTGCCTATTCTCTCAAGTCATTTCCCCTAGTGCCGAAAACACCAAAACCTTGAAGGCCATTTTCTCTTTTCTTTTCTTCTTCCATTGCCGAATGCTCCCTAGCCTCAAATCTCTCTCTTTGTTCATCTTCTATTCTTGAAATGAACCAAAATTGAAACACTTAATTGTCTTATACTTTTATTTCATAGCTGAATTTTCATCACACTTATCTTCTTCTCAAATCATTTCATTCTTTTCTTCTCACACTTTGATCACTCGGTAAGTGGCTAGTATAATACTTTAGTATTTTTATTTTCCCCTTTTCCTTTGTGCCAAAATTTCATGTTGGTATGGGATGGTCTTTTTGGATCGATATCATCATCATACCATGACTAACTCGAATCTTTTCTCTATCTTAAAAACTTAGCGGAAGGCCAAAATTTAGAGTGTCCGAAATCATCGTGAATCACTAGGATTTGGTCCAAAGTTTTAAGGTAAGGGTTTTTATCAAGGATTCCATATTACTCATTATTTCGTTAATGATGGGGTTTACTAATCGATGTTACTTTAGGGATGCTATCGCTTGATTTTCATCCTTTGAACGTAAGGATTTCGTGGTAAGCCGATTTCGCTTCTTTAAACCAATCGTCTTAATTTTCGAAATAATAGTTGGACTAATATTCTTGTGTCATTGGAGGCAAACAAGATAGGGTCAAAAAGGGTGGTGAATAGTGATCAGAAAAGGGGCAAGTTTACTATTCCCTCTAGATTCAAGCGAAGGGCTGTTTCAGTAATCTGAGATTTTCCACCGGGTTGTGGACCCTCATCCAATGAAAATTAGTTATTCGAGGTTGTTCGTAGTCGTGAGGCATTGACAATCCGGATTTTCCACCGGGTTATGAACCGTCAATCGGGGAGAACCGAAAAATAGTAGTTGTTCAAAATTTCGAGGGTGTCGATGATCAGGAAAGTGTAGTGCTCACCGTAATCAGGTGTGTAATCTCACACTGTATCTCATGGGTTAGATGACTATACCGTAGTAAACGTTGGATTAAAAATCACAAAGTTGGTGAAATTGGAAAATATGGTATTATTAACACTTTAGTGTTAAGATCATGAAATCGGTAATAAGATAGTGAAAATTTCAAAATCATCCTTAATGGGCTAAAATGATAAAAAGTGATATTTTGGGCCATATGTGATATTTTGGGCCATATGTGATATTTTGGGTCATATGTGATATTTGATAAATGGGCCATATGTGTTATTTGATAAATTGGCCAAGTGGGATATGAGATGAAATAGGCCAAATTGTGAGATGGGCTAAAATGTGATATGGGCCAGATTGTAATAATTTTTATAATGGGCCTTATGTTGGAATGATTATATGAATGAATTATTATGCATGTTACATACATGATTTGCATGGGTTGGGATTTTGATGAAGAGAAGTTCTGGTAGCTTTGCTACAAAATTCTGGTGGCTTGTCCACGATTTGATATATGGCTTTATGCCTAGTTTGATATATGGCTTTATGCCCAGTTTGATATATGGCTTAATGCCCAGTTTAGTGTGTTGGCGGGGTGGGTGACTAAACTCCCCACAGTTGTGCTGGTTGGTACGGGTGGTGTGTAGCGGATGGAAATTTAGGTTTGGTTTTGGGAATTGCATATCACATGCATTCTATACATGTTAAATTGTTATATTTGTAATGGGCTCGAGCTCAAATAAATGTTTAAATGGTTTTGGCCCGTGGACTATGGTAAGTGAGTTACACACCGAGTTTTAAGTAACTCACCCGTTTTCTTTACCCTTCTCAAGTAATGATCGTGTGTTGAGGCTTGGGTGGGGACGACTCAGTGGAGGCCATACTACGAATAATGGGTTATTTAAATTTTAGATTTCTTTAAAGTACTTTTAATATTTTCTATTTAAGTTATGTTGTAATAAGGCCTCTGGTTAAATTTTATGGATGTTTTACCTATGGATGGATTCTATGATATGCTTTAAAGTACTTAAGTGTGATTTTGTTTTTCTAAAATAGAAATAAACATTTTTCATAAATAAACGTGCAAAAAGGGTTTTCATTCTTAGATATTTTAACTCGAAAGTTTTTTCGTAACAATTCTTTTAAAATCTTTGTTTTTCAAAATTTCTTCGAACTCTCTTAAATTCTCGGAACATTAAATAAATTTTTCTTAGGTATTTAAATTATAAATTTTTACGTCTCAAATTATTAGATTTAACAATCAACCTCGGTTTTCAATAAACACCTTTTCAAAATCTTTTTTGAAAATCCGTTTTCTTTGAATCTTTAAAAGACTATACGTATGTTCAATTCGTGTGACATGTCAAATCTGGTCTTAACGCATAGACCGGGTTTGGGGTGTTACAGTGAACCACTCACTCATCATTTGGAAGAAAGCTTGTTTAGCTTCTCCCTCCTGACCGCTTGTAGTCGGTCTCGGATTAGAAGGCTCTGTCCCTTGCGCGGGAGCAGGCGCATTACTTTCTACGTCGTCAGCTACGGCTCTTTCGGGATCCATTGCTATACAGAAATCACATTTTACATGTCAGGACTCATCACACTAGCATAGTTCAAATATTATGGCATGTATAGCTAGACTCTAACACGCTACGTTAGTCCGAGAATCGACTAAATCGTAGCTCTGATACCAATCAAATGTAACACCCTTATCCCGTGTCCGATCATCGGATTAGGGTTAAAGGCATTACCAGACAGATCGAAAACATTTACAGAATTATCACATAGTCATTTATCAATCTCAAATATAAAGTCCCTTAAGAAGGTCATCGAGGCCATGCTTGTAAACCGAGTCGGGACTAAACTGAAACACATACGAGATTTCATTAAAATTTAAAACTTTTCTAAAATACAGGGGACACACGGCCGTGGGGGTAGGCCGTGCCTCTGCCACAGCTATTGGACACTCTCCTGTGTCCTTCCCGTGGTGGTATACTGCCAAATTCAACACGGTCACCAAGCAAGCCCGTGTGCTAAGGCCGTGTACTACTAGATCACATACTGCCATTTCTCACACGACCACTAAGCACACCCGTGTCGAGGTCGTGTGCAATTTAAGCCTCATTCTACCAAATTACCCACGGTCTTAGGCACGCCCGTGTGTCTCAACCGTGTGACATTATAGGCCATTTTACAAGGCCAATATGCCACCCATTTTGGGTCTCACCTACAAGTAATACATACCAAAACATAATATACTTATATGGCAACCAAAACATATCAAATGGTTCACTTCATCCATACATCCAATACCAAATCCATCCATACCAAATTGCAAACTAAATCCTACCTCATTTCAAACATGTATCATCCATTTGCTTAACCAAAACTTAACCATTCCATATGCATAAAAACATACTAAGTATATGCTTTAACTTTTTCATTCAAACATTTAACAACTCAAAAGCTTGCCAATACACATATCCATGCTCACTTCATAAACATATACACCTATCTAGCCTATACATGCCATAATTAGCCATATACATTTTCAAAAGGGTACCAAAATAAGTTTTTGTAGTGTGATGATGATCCTTGACAATCCCGAGCCTTCAGTAGCTTCGATGACCTATAAAACAGAAAACACACACACAAAGTAAGCTTTCCAAAAGCTTAGTAAGTCATATACAAATAAACACATTGGCACACATATATATATATATTTATCACTTAGCAACTATCACATATATAACTTGGTTCATAAACTTATGGCCACATTTGCCACATTCAACATTTTAAGATTCACATTCTCATTTTCAATCATACTCTTCTTCATCAAAGTCATATAGGTGCTTACCTTTTATACACACTTAATGTGCATTCAACGTACTTGAAACGGATAATCACTCACTTATTGGTCATAGCTCGGATATACCATTCGTATTATAAACTTACCCATTGAACCAATAGGAACCTAGTAGGATGATCAGAAAGCTCAAAATAGTTGTACAATGCCAACGTCCCAGACGATGTCTTACATGCACTCGGATATCAATGCCACTGTCCCAAACAGGGTCTTACATGAATCAATACGTTGTCGATGTCCCAGACACGGTCTTACTCGTAGCAGATCATAGCGATGCCAACGTCCCAGACGTGGTCTTACACGAGTCGATATGATGCCAATGTCCCAGACATGGTCTTATTCATAAAGTTCATATCGATGCCTACGTCCTAGACGAGGTCTTACACAAAATTTCAAATCAACACCAACGTTCTAGACGTGGTCTTACATGATAAAACAAAATAGATATCTATATCGTGACATGGCTAATCCTATCTATTCCAAGGTTCATATGGGACTTCTCGACTTTATCACTATATCGAACTTATTTCGGAATTCACGCACTTAGCATCTCATACTCATTCATTTTCATTGAAAGACATATGAATACATATATTCAATTCAATACATATAAGTTTATTTGCATAGTGACTTACCTTGGATTTGGTTTATCGAACGGAAACGGCTACTCGGTTATTTTCGCTTTCCCGTGATCTAAGTCTGTTTTCCTTTATTCTTGATCTAAACATATTTAGAATTAATCCTTTTATTCACCAATCCATTCAATTCAATCCATAGACACACATTTAGGGCTATTTGCAAATTAACCTTCATATTTGTACACTTTGACAATTTAGTCCATTTTTCACAAAACATCAAATTCACAAAATCCACACATGCACATGCTTGGCCGGACCTCTCTAGGGACTATATAATCCCAAATATTTCATCAAATTTTCTATTTAGTCCTTATTTACCATTTTTACAATTTAGCCCTATTTAGCTAAATTCATCAAAACTTCAAGAACAAAACATGTTCATCAAACACATATCTTTCATTTTTCATTCTCAAACATCACAAAGCTTTCAAAACCATCAATGTCATATTTCATGTCATAACCATTTTTTTGATAAAACAGGAAACGACGCGGTCGACTTGGGTTTTGAAAATGAAAAAGAAAAGGAGTCGCCACCGATCTTTATTTGGGTGTGATCAGGTCACCTCGTAAAACAGTTATTTTTAATAAATAGTTTGATTTATCAAAACAACAATATTGGTCTACGAAATCCAGAAAAATGAGTTTGGGAGTCAGTTACGCACGAGGAAGGATTAGTACCATCGATACGCCCAAAATTGGTACCAAATTGATTGATCGATGTCCTAATGTTGAAAACTTTGAAATGATTCAAAAATAGATACTTTTGATTTCCAAAACCTGAAGGGATCGAAAGGGACATTAGGACTCTCTTATTTTCAAAGAGATAAAGCATTATGTCCAGTAAGTTAGGGCGCAATACTTTAGATTCTTGAAACTAAGCTTGCCTTTTAAAACTTGGCTTTATATTTGAAGAGGATCTCCCGTCATTTATCGAGCGAGAAACCAGAACCCAGTAAGTTAGGGCTCATTTTCCCGAAAATCCAAATTAGGGATATTGCCTCTATTTTAGAAGAAAAAGAAACTTATCTCGAAGTATCTAGGCGTCGAGTCCAGTAAGTTAGGGCGCGACATTTCGAATTTTCGAGATTAGGTGTTTTGTTTAAAATTTAAATTGCAATTTTAAAAGGGGCATTCTGTTGTTTAACTTAAACGAGAAAAATCAGAACCCAGTAAGTTAGGGCTCGATTCACTCGAATTGCTAATACGAAATGTCGATTCAAAACTTGAATTTGCGATTTTTGAAAGAGATATCCCGTTGTTTAACTTAAACGAAAAAAATAGGAACCCAGTAAGTTAGGGCTCAATTCACTCAAATTGCTAATGCGGAATATCGATTGTTATGAAAATTGAGATGTCGGGAAAATCAAGGAGACGAACGATGAGAATATAAGTAGTGGGGAAAGAAAAGTATTGTGACAATGGTGTATGTGTATTGACGATGGTAGAAAATAATGATAATGATGGAAATAATAAAATGATAATAAGTAAGGTAGTAATACATTAGTGATAATAATAATAGTAAAATACTAATGATAACGAAGAAGGGATATAATAATAATAATGTACAAATAACAACAATGATAATAATAATAGATGTAAAAATAATGATAGTAACAATAATAGAAAATAGTGATAATAAAAGAAAGTAGATATATAAAATCAATGATATAGTAATAACGGTAATAATGAAAACAAAATAATAATGATAATAATTAAATAATGAAATAAAATAAAATAAGGGTAAAAATGATAATAGTAATACCACTAATAATAATAGTATTATAGTAATAAATAAAGTAATAATAACAATAATAAATAGTAATAATAATAGTAATAGTAAAATAATACTAATAATAGTAGTAATAATAATAGAATAATAATAGAAAATAATATACAAAATGATAGGAGAACAAAAAATGAAATGAATAAATAAAAGTAAAATGGTGGTTGTGGCAATAAAATATTGATGATAATAATAATAGATAATCAATAATGGACAATAAAAAATAAAAATGGTGATAAAAATTGCAAAATAATTAAAAATGGGCTAAATCGCATTAAAAATAGAAGTTTCGGGTCAAATTGTAAATAAAATAGAGGTTTGGGGGCTAAATTAGAAACGTGCATAAAAGGTGGGGGACCAAAGAGGTAATATTCTCCAGTAAGTTAAACGCGGCGTTTGAGGGAAGGACCAAATCGCAAAACCGTGAAAATTTCAGGGCCAATGTGGGAATACTGCAAACTTAATTTGAAATACTAAAAATGCGGAAGGGCTGATTGTGCAATTCCCCCTCTAGTTTAAAAAACATGCGATCCTGAGGCGGTCGGGTCGGTCGGATCGGGTCAAGGCCAAAATGAAGTCGTTTTGGGTGTTAGGGCCAGCCCCAAAACGACGTCGTTTTTTTGGGGTTATATAAGGCCAAAATTGTTAAAAAATTTCATTTCACCTGCTTAAGAACAAAAAATCTGATTTTCTTCTTATTTTTTTCTCTGCAGGGCTCAATCTCCGGTGAGATTCCGTCTGTTCACATGCATGGCGAGGCTCAAGACCGCCATGCACTGCAATGGATCCTGAAAAAGTGAGATTCTATCCTCTCTTTTTATGCTTTTTTTAGACAATATAATACATGTATATGTGCTAAAACGAGAGGCAAAGAAGAGAAATCTTTCGAAAATGGTAAGGAAAATACCTTCTTTTAGCTTTTGTGTTTGATTTGTTAGGAGATTTCTTTTTAATCTCTGCTCTTTTGTTTAATCAATGCTTGCTACACTTTGATTTTTTTTTGAATTTTTATATTTCTATTGATGAAAATAGAGGAAAAAAACCCGCCATTTACAAAGAAAAATCTTCGACTTTTATAGCCTAAAATCCTTTACAATTGTTTGCTTTTTGTCGTCTCTTATTTAATGTTTGTAGGGACCTTGGGCGGTGCTGGACGGTGGACAAGACCGGTGGCGGTGTGAGCGTCGGAAGGTCCGATCGGTCACGGTCAAAAGCAGATGCAAGTGGCTATGATTAGGGTTAGGGTTGATTTGGGTCTTGTTAGTAGGCCAATTGTTTTTTTTTGCTCTGTTGGGTTTACAATTGGGCTTCTATGGGCTAGTTTTTCTTATTATTTTTATTGGGTCTTGTAATTCGGTTTGTATTTTAGTGGGTTTGAGTCTGCTTGGGGAATTATGGGTTGGTTTAGTGTAGACCGGGCAATTTTGGATTCTTACAGCTGCCCCTCTTTGCTCATTGTCATGAAACGAGAATAGAGCAAAGACAATAGAAGAACCAATTTTGCCCGGTCTTGGCCAAGCCTTGACTTATTGGTTCTCGTCTTCTTCAAACAGCTTCAAACTCCACTGTAATTTGTTACTTTGATCCACTCTACTGCTACTTCAGTGAGGTAGGTCTTGTAGCTTCAATTTGCTCCTGTTGTAACTTTAGGGAGATAAGGTTTGTGATCTTCAGCCTATTCCACTGCTGCTGGTCGGAGCAATAGGACAATCTTCAATCTATTCCACTACTAGTTAGTGGCAATAGGATAATCTTCAACCTTGGCATGTGACCCGAGGCTCAACTCACCTCTCACATTATGAGTTGATTTTTTCGAAACAAATAGAAATTGAAAAATAGAAATTGAAAATACCTCGGCATGTGACTCGAGGCTCAACTCACCTCTTGCATTATGAGTCGATTTTGAAAAATAGAAATTGAAAATACCTCAGCGTGTGACCTGAGGCTCAACTCACCTCTTGCATTATGAGTTGATTTTGAAAAACAGGAATTGAAAAATGCAGAAATTGAAAATACCTCGGCATGTAACCCGAGGCTCAACTCACCTCTCGCATTATGAGTTAATTTTTTGAAAAATAGAAATTGAAAATACCTCGGCGTGTGACCCGAGGCTCAATCACCTCTCACATTATGAGTTGATTTTTTTTGAAAAACAAAAGTTGTAAAATAGAAATTGAAAAATACCTCGGCATGTGACTCGAGGCTCAACTCACCTCTCGCATTATGAGTTGATTTTTTGAAAAATAGAAATTGAAAATACCTCGGCGTGTGACCCGAGGCTCAACTCACCTCTCGCATTATGAGTTGATTTTTTTTGAAAAATAGAAGTTGTAAAACAGAAATTGAAAAATACCTCGGCATGTGACCCGAGGCTCAACTCACCTCTCGCATTATGAGTTAATTTTGAATGAAATTGAAAGATGAAATTAAAAATACCTCGGCGTGCGACCCGAGGCTCAACTCACCTCTCGTATTATGAGTTGATTTTTGAACAGAAATTGAAAGACAAAATTAAAAATACCTCGGCGTGCGACCCGAGGCTCAACTCACCTCTCGTATTATGAGTTGATTTTTGAACAGAAATTGAAAAACACCTCAGCGTGTGACCCGAGGCTCAACTCACCTCTCGTATTATGAGTTGATATTTTGAAAAATAAATATTGAAAAACACCTCAGCATGTGACCTGAGGCTCAACTCACCTTTCGTATTATGAGTTGATATTTTGAAAAATAAATATTGAAAAACAACTCAGCATGTGACCTGAGGCTCAGCTCACTTCTTGTATTAGGAGTTGATATTTTGCAATCAAAATTTCAAAACATATCATCTAGTGGAACTCAGATGTCTTCTTTTGCCTTGGTTTGGTACCACTATCATCAAAACTTCTTGCTTTATTGGCGTACCTGTATGTGTCATGCGTGATGTTATCATGATATGCACGTGTTCGTCTTAAATGCTTTTATGCCTACATGATTATGCCATGCGCCCTGGGCTTGTTTGTCATGTATCTCTTTTCGTCACGACTTTCATGATGACCTATATTCATTGCTTTGACTCTTGACTTTTCTTTCAAGTTTTGTACCCGTCCTTAAGTTTTACGAATAAACTGCGTTTCTCGTATATCACCCTTTTGCACCCTGTTGAACTTTGTCCTTGCTTTGAGGCTCTTGCACTTACCAAATTCTCATCCAAATAATGCTCAACATCCCCTTTGTTTAGAGTATGTAATTTCACTATTTATCATTTAAATGAACCAAACATGAGATGCATGAAAATGACAAAGTAGGTATGAAAGGGATACCTCACACTCATATTTATTTCAAAAGCAACAAGCAAAGAAAATTGACAAGGAATATTTCAATAAAGAAAATGTTATAAAAAGGAAAGCAGGTTTAATTGTCGCAGATGCTCTAGATATCCAACGCATGAACTTCTCCACGTTTATTCATCCTAGATCTTTTCGAGCAAAGCTTCTCTTGTAGAAGATTTTGAGCTTCCGAATCTGCTTCAAATATTATAATCTCGGCATTTGACTCTGTGTTCAAATCGTCTTGCTCTTTATGTCTGGACCCCCTTCATTAGGATGCCCTTTTAGGTTTTCATCCTAATCTTTTTGTTTATCAAAATGCCCTTTCGGGTTTTCATCTTGATCTTTTTTTACCAAGATGCCCTTTTCAGGTTTTCATCTTGATCTCTCTTGTTTTTTTCTTTTTTCCACCAAGACGCCCTTTCGAGTTTTCATCTTGATCTTTTTTTTAGGCATAGTACTTCTTCACAGCATCTGAGTTCACTAGATTTGGTAACTCCTTCCCATCCATCTCAGTGAGAATCAAAGCTCCACCTGAGAAAGCCTTCTTTACGACGTATGGCCCTTCCCAATTTGGTGCCCATTTTCCTCAAAAGTCTTTTTGTATTGGGACAATCTTTCTCAGTACAAGTTCTCCCTCATAAAATTCTCTTGGCCGCACCGTCTTGTCACGGGCCGTGATCATTCTCTTTGGTACATTTGTCCATGGCAGATCACTTTCAAGCGTTTTTCTTCGATAAGATTTAGCTGGTCATATCGAGCTCGAACCCATTCTGATTCTTCTAGTTTCGACTCCATTAAGACTCGTAGAGAGGGGATCTCAACTTCGATGGGCAGCACAGCTTCCATTCCATAGACCAGAGAGAAAGGAGTTGCTCCCGTAGATGTACGCACAGATGTGCGATATGCATAAAAAGCGAATGGTAGCTTCTCGTGCCAGTCTTTATATGTCTCGGTCATTTTCCCAATAATCCTCTTTATATTTTTGTTAGTAGCTTCTACTGCTCCATTCATCTTTGGGTGATAGGGTGAGGAGTTATGATGCTTTATTTGAAATTGCTCACACACTTCCTTCATCATCTTGTTGTTCAGATTCAAAGCATTGTCCGAAATGATTCTCTCAGGCAAACAGTATCGACATATGATTTCTTTCTTTAAGAACCTACAAACTGTGGTCTTTGTCACATTAGCAAATGAAGCGGCTTCTATCCATTTTTTGAAGTAATCTATGACCAAAAAAATGAATCGGTGTCCATTAGAAGCTTTTGGAGAAATTGGCCCTATAACATCCATGCCCCACATAGAAAAAGGCCACGGAAAAGTCATGACATGAAGGGGCGAAGGGGCTGCATGAATTTTATCACCGTAAATTTGACATTTGTGGTACTTTCATGCGTAACTAATGCAGTCACTTTCCATTGTCAGCCAGTAGTAACCAAATCTCATAATCTGCCTGGCCATAGTGAAACCATTGGCATGCGTTCCACAAGTTCCTTTATGGACATCTTCAAATATTTTTCTTGCTTCAATAGCATCCACGCATCTCAGAAGCACTTGATTTTTTCCTCTTTTGTATAGGATGTCCCCATCAAGAACAAATCCCACTGCCATTCTTCTGATTGTTCTTTTGTCGTTCTCATTTGCTTGCTCAGGATATCTTTGATTCTTGACATATTCTAAGATATCGTGGAACCATGGCTGTCCATCTGCCTCTTTTTCAATGATAAAACAATGTGCAGGGACCTCATATATGCTCATTTGGAGAGGCATTATTTTCGTTTCTCTGTTTACTTTGAACATTGAGGCCAAAGTGGCCAGGGCATCAGCCAATTGGTTTTCTTCTCGTGGGAAGTAGTTAAAAGTCACTTCTTTGAACTCTTTGACCAGCTCCACAACAAGATCACGATATTTGACCAACTTTGAATCTCTCACTTTCCAATCTCAACGGATTTGGTAAATCACCAATGCTGAGTCCCCGTACACTTTCAAGATTTTGATGTTTCGTTCAATGGCTGCACGAAGTCCCATGATGCAAGCCTCATATTCCTCAACATTATTAGTACAGAAAAAATTTAATCTGGCAGTGAGCGGATAATGGTTCCTCTCTGGTGACACTAGAACTGCTCCAATCCCATGCCCCAATGTATTTGATGCACAGTCGAAGCTCATCTTCCATGATTTCTCTTTTGACGGCTCACACTCTTTTTCTGTAATGCACATCAAGTCTTCGTCTGGGAAATCAAATCTCAATGGCTTGTATTCCTCTGTTGTTCGAGTTGCTAAAAAGTCAGCTATCACACTCCCCTTTATCAACTTTTGACTCACATATATGACATTGTACTCTGATAGTAGGATCTACTATCGTGCCATTCTTCCTGAGAGTGCAGGTGATTCTATCATGTATTTTATTGGGTCTAGTTTTGAGATTAACCACGTCATATGATACAACATATATTGTCTGAGTCTCCGAACTACCTAGACCAAAGCACAACAAAATTTTTCAATTGACGGGTACTTTGCTTCATACTCCGTGAACTTCTTGCTGAGGTAGTAAATTGCCCTTTCTCTTTTCCCCGACTCATCATGTTGCCCCAGTACGCAACCCATTGAGTTTTCGAACATAGTTAGATACAATATTAACGGTCTCCCGAGGGTTGGTGGTAGTTCTTGTATGGCTTTTATTTTATCTGGATCAACCTCAATACCTCTCTCACTAACGATGAAGCCTAGTAATTTTCCCAAGGTAGCCCCAAACATACACTTGGCTGGATTAAGCTTCAACTAAAACTTTCTTAGTCTTTCGAGCAACTTCCTGAGGTTCTCAACATGCTCTCTTTCCCCTCGAGATTTTGCAATCATATCATCGACATAGACTTCTATCTCTTTGTGCATCATGTCATGGAATAGCATCACCATTGCCCTCTGATACGTTGCCTCGGCATTCTTCAATCCGAATGGCATCACCTTGTAGTAGAATGTTCCCCACATCGTCACGAATGTAGTTTTCTCCATATCTTCGGATCCATCTTTATTTGATTATAACTTGAGAATCCATCCATGAAAGGAAACAATGAATGTTTTGCTGTGTTATCCACCAACGTATTGATGTGTGGCAAGGGAAAATTATCTTTAGGACTTGTTCGATTCAGATCGTGATAATCCACACACATTTGTACCTTGCCGTCTTTTTTCGGTACTGGGACTATGTTAGCTACCCATTCTGGGTATTTGGAGACTTGTAGGAATCCAGCATCAAATTGTTTCTTGACTTCTTCTTTTATCTTTAACAGCATTTCAGGTCTCATTCATCTTAGCTTCTGTTGAATGGGTTTGCATTCTGGTTTCAGCGAGTCTATGGACCACTACATCCTAGTTCAACCCTGGCATATCCTGATACGACCATGCAAATACATCTTTTTACTCACGAAGCAAGGCGATCAAATCATGTTTGGTCTTCTCCGAAATGGAGGTCCCAATCTTCACTTCCTGCCTCTTTTCTTTATTTCCCAAGTTCACTGTCTCAACAGATTCTTGATGGGGTAGAATCTGTTTATCTTCTTGTTCTATCATTCTTAGTAAGTCAGGAGACGAGACATAATCTTCAGCATTTTCCTCAGCTTTAAATTCTCCTAAACAAATAGCTTTCTCAAAATCAATTTCAGGACATGTAACGAGATTGCTCATGTCGTTGGTATCTGAGCACCTGAAAGGTGAATGAAAAAAAACTATAGAGGAGCATCATATTATTGGAACTGAACGAACATAATGTTATGGCATGATATGAGGTACATGTAAGGACAGGTGGTGAGAAGAGGGAGCAATTATGAAGGTAACAAGAATGAAAAGACTATGACAAAATGCATCTCCATTAATGTTTATTTAAATGATAAAGAGCAAACATAAGCTCTTACAAAAGAATCCCACTATTACTTGGGGGCAAACAAAAAGAGAGTTAACATTGAGCATTACTCTGGAGAGGACTTAGAAACTACAAGAAGATCCACAACAGTCCAATTGTTCAAAATGAATCCAGGAGGACAAGGGCGTATCATTGAAACATCTTCAATTGCATTATCCCCTTTGTCAACAACATTTATATTGACGTTCTGAAGACCCCTTTCAATCCATAACAAAGTGCTTCGTGAATTATCTCTCCCTAGGTACATCATTCCTGCAGATGTATATGTTTTTGACAAAGGAGGATACACTATGGGTTCCCATTTTGATTCCCGACCTGAGGCTCTCACAATCCTCCTTTCTTGGTCTTTCTACAACTATTTTCTTCTTCTATAATTTTAACTTATTAGGCTCTTTCTTTGGACTCAAATGCATATAACGTGATGTAATGCAAATGCATAAAATGCAATGCAGGTGCATGGCATGAATGTAAAAAGAAAGAGAGTTGTTGATCATGAATTTGATTCAATTAGAAGAACTTTTCTAGAAGATACGTTTCTTTACATAAAACAGATCACATATACGGCCATATCCTTATGTTCGAACGATCAGACATAATCCACTTTATCAAGTAACACATTTCCTTATGACAAACTCTTCCATTTAGCAATCGAATATGAATCAACACTTCCTTTCTAAGATGATGCAATGCCATTCAAATGCATAGAGAGAATGCGAAAAGAAAGATAGGCACTGATTATAAATTCAATTCCATTAGAAGAACTTTTCTAGAAAATAAAGCTTTTACATAAAACGGATTACGTATACGGTTTTGTCATCATAATCCAAGTGGAAACACCAGTTTTTTCTTCGTATCTATATGTTATGGTCGTGTCCCGTAAACTTTCTCCATAGATGCTTCTTTTAGCTCCTTGTTGCTCAATTCAGGCCGTACCTCTTCATTCACTTATCCTCCGTGATATTCATAAGCTTCTTTAAGGAAATCAAGACGTGAGGACTCTTGAATAATTTGTATTGGCTTGAATCATCGGGCAAAGTCTTGCATTCTTCTATGGACTATCGGCCTTCTCTCGTCATTTATTTGGACTATATTTGGGCAACCGCATTACAATCCACTTTATCAAGAAATTCATTTCCATATGACAAACTCTTCTATTTAGCAACCGAATATTAATCAATACCTCCTTTCTTTGACGATGTAATGCAAATGCATGAATGCAAGAAGAAGGTATCGATTCAGATTCAACTTCATTTTAGAAAACTTTATTAGAAAATAAAATCCTTTCCATAAAATAGACTACAAATATGCTTTCGCCCTAAGGCCTAAGGTTTTGATTTTCCCAAGCAAAGAATTAGCTCTTTATTACAACCCGGCTGTAGCTCATATCTCACGCTCAATATGTCAGCCTCTGCAGCCAAAGTCTGTAGGTGATCAGCTACCTCTCAAATCTGGATTATCGCTTCACCCATGAGGTAATCCCGGCTTCTGACTTGCTCACAAGAATGGCAGAGCTCCTCCTCCCAATGCCTTTCTCTTGTTTCCAGAAGCTCAATCCGGAGCTCACCACTGTGTAGTGCCGATTCTAGCTCTTCAACCCTATCCTTTATTTCCTTGATTCTGTTTAGACTTGATTTTAGTTTGCTTTCCGAGTCTTATATTACGCCTTCAAGCTATCTCGGTCTTCTTCTACCTTCAATTTTTCCTTTCTAAGTTTCTCGGCCTCGATGTTTGACCTTCTACCTCTAATTGGAAGAGCATCTTTTCTTCTTCTAGCTTTTCTATCCTTTTTCCAAGCTTCAAACTCATCCGTTCAAAATCTTGTTTCACAATCTCTAATTCCGATGAGACCACTCACAAGCATTCTTCTCTTGATCGGGCGCCCTCTGGATTTGGCTCAGGGACATTATCATTAATCCTTCTAATCATCCATCCGCTATACTCTGGGGTCGTTATCGGGCTTGCGGATAACCTTTTCATTCTATAAATCTGATTCCATGCACTAGAGATCTCTTTAACCCTTTTCTTATAGCTCCCCCCTTCGTATGAGAACTCGCATTGAGCCAGCCCGTATGTCGTTGGTATGAATTATCTTGAGCTATATTGTCTTAGGACCAGCAAAGGGGCATATGCAGTGGCACCCCAAATTCCTAGTAGAGGAACCCAGTCGAAGTTTCCAAAATGATAAAGGATCTTGTCGGGAATTATCCAAGGAGCCTTCCACTCGATGTCGTCTTCTTGAAGGTTTTGAAGGAGCGCTATCTAGTTTTCTTCAGACACGTCTTCTCTCCTAGGCGTAGCTACTATCTTTTTCAACAAGGAGTAATTCTTCGATAAGAACCGATAAGACACTTTCTCCACTTTCCAGAAGTGACTATGAAACCAGGCTAATAACTACTGCGCACATCCAATAAATCTGCCTTCACCTATTCTCCGACATGTATTCAAGGATTGAACGTTTCGACCAAGATCGCAGGAACAGGCGTGACCCCTTTGTCTAATCGACTGAACAGATCAATAACTGCTTCATCAATGTATCTTAGGGCTTTTGGGAAGATCACCAAACCGTAAATACACAAGGCCAAGACGTCAATCTTTTTCTTTGCATCAGGATGCGTTAGGATCAGGTCCCTCAAATATATCCAAGGTATGCATTTACCCCCGCCTTTCTTCTGCATTCTAGCTGAGACCCATTGTTCTCTCATTCCCGTGATATTCATCAATTTCTCTGCAAAAGTCGAGCTATTAACCGCTTTAGAATATGCTTTATCAACTTGAATTCTAGGACAACGTAGCAAGGTCGTGTATTCCTCTATAGTGGGAACCAAATCTATTTTCCCGAATGAGAAACAACTATAAGTAGCATTCCAGAACTGAGTCATTGCTCGGAATAGGTGCTTGTCTATTTTGACATCAAACAGGTATGGTAGATCGCCGTAGGTACTATAGAACAACTACTTTGCCTCGTCATCCCACTGGGTCCATATTTCTTTCAACTCTTGGAGTTCATTCTGCGTGACACTGATATTGGTGAAATCTGATAATTCTGACTCATATCCCTCAGCTAAGCTGTCCCTTTTTTCTAATTGGCTTTGCTCTGACCATGTGCGGGCGGCCGCATTGTCCTCCACTTTATCAAGGAATTCGCTTTCCATAACCAGCTTTCTAACTCAGAAATTGGATGCCTCTTAAAAATGGAAATGACATGCAGAGGAAATAAAACATCATCAATCAGTACCACAGAATGAGATATAAAGCATGTAAAATACACAAACGCCTATCTGGGTAACTATTAAGGTTTGGCATAGTTCATCTCGGGGTGGGTTCTTAGGCTCCTTACGTGTGGTTGAGTTCTATAGTTTGAGGTACCCGAACCAACAGATTCCTCGATCTTCACCCATTATAGGCTCATACGGACCAAGTTTGGTTCAGGGGAATATATTTCCCTATGGCCATGAGGAAGTGAAAATTTCACGAAGACATAGGTACGGATGTATCCCGAAAGCAGTCCACTAGCCCATGCGGAGATGAAAACCTCACGAAGGCATAGCTTCTCGCTCCCACTTAAAGGGTGTGACCACAACGGTCATGCAATGCAATGCCAAAGTATTTACGAGACCCAAAATTGAAAGTGCATTAAAAGAAGCATGATTTTTCAAAACCATTTTCCAATTTTAATCAAAAGGACAAAAATCAATCAATCTATGGCCTGGCTCTCGAATTCCCCAGTGGAGTCGCCAAGCTGTCGTAACCATTTTTTTGATAAAATAGGAAACGACGCGGTCGACTTGGGTTTTGAAAATGAAAAAGAAAGGGAGTCGCCACCGATCTTTATTTGGATGTGATCGGGTCACCTCGTAAAACAGTTATTTTTAATAAACAGTTTGATAAAATCAACGATTTTGGTCTACGAAATCCAGAAAAATGAGTTTAGGAGTCGGTTACACACGAGGAAGGATTAGCACCTTCGATATGCCCAAAATTGGTACCAAATTGATTGATCGATGTCCTAATGTTGAAAACTTTGAAATGATTCAAAAATAGATACATTTAATTTCCAAAACCTGAAGGGATGGAAAGGGACGTTAGGACTCTCTTATTTTCGAAGAGATAAAGCATTATGTCCAGTAAGTTAGGGCGCAATACTTTAGATTCCCAAAACTAAGCTCGCCTTTTAAAACTTGGCTTTATATTTGAAGAGGATCTCCTGTCATTTATCGAGCGAGAAACCAGAACCCAGTAAGTTACGGCTCGTTTTCTCAAAAATCCAAATTAGGGATATTGCCTCTATTTTAGAAGAAAAAGAAACTTATCTCGAAGTATCTAGGCGTTGAGTCCTGTAAGTTAGGGCGCGACATTTCAAATTTTCGAGATTAGGTGTTTTGTTTAAAATTTAAATTGCGATTTTAAAAGGGGCATTCCGTTGTTTAACTTAAACGACAAAAATCAAAACCCAATAAGTTAGGGCTCGATTCACTCGAATTGCTAATACGGAATTTGAAAGAGATATCTCGTTGTTTAACTTAAACGAAAAAAATCGGAACCAAGTAAGTTAGGCTCGATTCACTCAATTGCTAATACGGAATATCGATTGTTATGAAAATTGAGATGTCGAGAAAATCAAGGAGACAAACGATAAGAATATAAGTAGTGGGGAAAGAAAAGTATTTTGACAATGGTGTATATGTATTGACGATGGTAGAAAATAATGATAATGATGGAAATAATAAAATGATAATAAGTAAGGTAGTAATACATTAGTGATAATAATAATAGTAAAATACTAATGATAACAATGAGGGATATAATAATAATAATAATAATAATAATAATAATAATAATAATAATAATAATAATGTACAAATAACAACAATGATAATAATAATAGATGTAAAAATAATGATAGTAACAATAATAGAAAATAGTGATAATAAAAGAAAGTAGATATATACAATCAATGATATAGTAATAAAGGTAATATTGAAACCAAAATAATAATGATAATAATTAAATAATGAAATAAAATAAAATAATGGTAAAATGATAATAGTAATACCACTAATAATAATAGTATTATAGTAATAAATAAAGTAATAATAACAATAATAAATAATAATAATAATAGTAATAGTAAAATAATACTAAGAATAGTAGTAATAATAATAGAATAATAATAGAAAATAATATGCAAATGTAACACCCCAAACCCTACCCAAACACTACTAACGGATCCGGTATGTCACTAAGAAAATTTTAGGAAAACTATCGTGTTTAACAAAAAGCCCAAATAGAAAATTACATAAATTACGCCTTAATAATCAAAAGCCCAAAACTTAATTACATGTCCTTGAAAGAAATTAAAATGAGAATAAATACTAAAGGCCCATTTTAAATCTAAAATGTAAACAAATGGCCTATGGCCTTATTACAATGTATTTTAAATTCATCATATAAAGTACTTTAAAAAAACAAATATGGGGAAACTTTGTCACGGATCCACCTTCTTTGCATGGCCACCTTGCACTCCACTCCTACCGGCCCGATGCACTAATCGTCACCGAAAGGTTAGTTTAAAGGGGTGAGTCATGAGACTCGGTGTGCAACCCTCATGCACCACTAGATTTGACCCTCATTAAACATAATAATAAATTCATTTACATGGAACATATAATATGCAAAGCCCAACCCATTTGCCTAGGTTTCCATCCGCTACACGCCCCCGTACCAACCAACACACCATTGGGGATTTCTACAATCAACCCACACCGCTACTCTCCAAGATGGCAGTCATGCTGCTCATCAACATATATTGGCCGAAGCCCTTGTAACATATAATGGCTGAAGCCCGTATAACAGTTCACGGCATTAGCAGCTACAATAGTTCACAGTAAAAACCGTTACTCATATACATGTACATTTAACTTCCTCCTTTCATCACCCACCCCATGCAACATGCACAATAATTTTAAAACATGTACAACAGCTTTACTTGTAACATATAGTCGATTATTTATTATTAATCGATCTAGTAACATATAAATCTTGGGAAGTATTATACACGATTTAGCGTGTTACACAAGGCTTTTACTATATTGCTATATCTACGTTACTATCACTTGAAACAACTACTATTGGCCCACGATCTGACTTCAATTCTGGCCCACACCCCATTGGCCAATCTCGCACTACCGAAACAGATCACTTCTTGAAATTGGGCGACAGTTTTACAGATCCAACCTTCTCTGCTTGACTGTTAGTTGAGTCCATATCAATCCCTTAATCACTAAACCAAATAACGATGAGATCTAACTCATTAGTTAAATGTAACCTTTAAAACGAACACTTACCTAGTTAGTTGAATCCCGAATATCCTTTAGAAATTGTCACCACCAACCTTCCTACATTCTGCCATTCCCCGAATATTTAAACGAATCAAAAATCACAACCATTCTAACCCATATGCCATTTGGCTAAATGGAAAGAATCATGGAAGACCATTCGACCATACTTACCACTTCTTACCTTAGATTTTTCCACCAAATCGGCTTTAATGGGATAGTTTCGGCTTCTAGGAGTAAAGAGTATAATCGAAAGGACCTTGGAACAATGGTTTAGATTAGGAGTTTGATAAAAATAAGGAAACACGTAAAAGGAAAAACCCAAAACTTCTTCGGATTACTGAGGAGTATACGGCTTACAGTGCACCATCGGGAAAATAGAGATCTCACTTGTAGATTCGGCTATGGGAGATGAGGGTATGAACAAAGGAATTCGACTCTTAGAAAAAGAAAAAAAGAAACTGTAGAGAAGGCTTGGAAATTTCGACAGAGAATGAGAGAAGAATAGGGTTTCAAAATACCGAAATTGAAGAATACTACTCCCTATTTATAGAGAAATTTCGGCATACCCACACACACAGAGTTGGAATTTCGGCCAACTCTCCCCTCTCCTGATAGCCTTTAACTCTCCTGATAACTCAATCCTCATCTTACCTTTCGGAGAGCCCACCTTAAAACCAACTCCTCCTTATTAATTATCAGCTTTTTAACACTTAAAATAAAAGAAATAACTCTTAAAAGGTAGCCCAATGCCGTCCACCCCTTCCCATTTAAGTGTCGAGTTTGACCCATTTCCTAAGGCCTAATCGGCCACACAAGGGCCCAAATTCCTCCCCCTTATGGCGCCACCTTATGCCCACTTAATGCACTTTAATTCTTTGGGCCACAAGCCCAACTTGTCACTTAATTAACCATCTTCTTAAATTATAAGCTAACGCCTTTTATTAGCCACCTAACCCAAATTTTTAAAGCCCACTATTTCACTTTAAATTATCCAGAGCACTAACTTTAACCCTAATCTAAATATTTAATCCAAAAAGTCAGCCCAACCTTTACAATCTCAATTTAACATATTAGACTACCATGTAAATGCGTAGGCCCACTTTTTGGATGTTATAGTTTTACCCTCCTTAAAGAAATTTCGTCCTCGAAATTTTCAGCTAACTAGAAATCATACCACCTAAGTCTCACGACTATGCTTTCGCTGCGCACTCTAATTCTAAAGCCAAAATAACACTTAGTATATTATGGTAGGATACGCACCATTATTTGCTTTTGGAGCCTCTTTGTCCCCTTGTACTAATACTACCGATTCGCGTTTATCTGATTAAGAATTTTATGAATTATTAGTTTTCTTCCACTGATTAACCACGAACAATCTTATGAATAATAGTTTTAAAAGTAGTTCTTTCGAATTCAAACCTATCTATAGGTTTCAGTCTTCTTAATTATAGGAACCATGCACATTCAACATCCATACACACCAACATACAAATAGCATCCATCACCTAAGGGTATTTCTGTCATTTCACTACCTAGGGGTATTTTCGTAATTTTATCCTACAGGGGTATTTTCATAATTTTCCAAAATATGGTTCCAGGTGATTTTACGAAATAAGGGTATTTTGGTAATTTTTAATTCAAGGGTATTTCGGTAATTTTTCATACCGAGGGTATTTCGGTAATTTTTTATACCAAGGGTATTTTGGTAATTTTACAAGTCAGGGGTAATTTGGTCAATTTGCAAATCAGGGGTATTTTGGTCATTTTTCAAATCGGGAAATTTTTACGAATCAAGGGTACTTTAGTGATTTCAAAACCAAGGTTTACTTTAGGTTGTACAAAACAAGGTGGTCGGTCCTTTCGAGTTTTAGTTATAGGTTTTTGCCTCAAACACGCCCTCATGGTTAGGGTGAACAAATACCACGCACTGTAGGATTCCAAAGAAGAGGAGGTGAGTCACTAGGATCGCTTAAATACCAAGCTCTCCTCAGATCCACTCCTAGACATGCGTATAGCCATTACCACACCCTAACATGGCTTAAGGTGAATAAATACTACGCACTGTAGGATTCCAGTGAAGAGGAGGTGAGTCACTAGGACTGCTTAAATACCAGGCTCTTCTGGATCCTTCCTAGACATGCGTATGATGATTTTACACCCTAGCCTTGTGGCTCGTTAATGGGTTTGTTCAGTGAAATTAAGTTTTATAAATTTTTAAGAAGTAGTTTGTACTAAGCCTAAAGTCCATCAAGTTCTAATTCTAACTTAGTCTACGTCCCATAAAGCCCATGAATCCCACATAAATATATCACACAATGGTTCGGAGTACTTACCTGGCGGACTTGGGCCGAGACACAGGTGCCATGCTGAGCTAATAAACCTTTACTAATAAAAATTCATGTTTTAAAAACCCATTTTTTAGAAAACATTTTGAGCCCAAAACCCAAAGCTGAGTTTTGAACTGAGCTCTGATACCAATTTGTAACACCCCAAACTTGGCCCAAACACTACTACCGGATCTAGTATGTCACTAAGAAAAATTTTTAGGAAAACCATCGTGTCGACAAAAAGCCCAAATAGAAAATTACATAAATTGTGCCTTAATAATCAAAAGCCCAAAACTTAATTACATGTCCTTGAAAGAAATTAAAATGAGAATAAATACTAAAGGCCCATTTTAAATCTAAAATGTAAACAAATGGCCTATGGCCTTATTACAATGTATTTTAAATCCATCATATAAAGTACTTTAAAAAAAAACCTAATATGGGGAAACTTTGTCGCCGGATCCACCTTCTTTTGCATGGCCACCTTGAGCTCCACTCCGGCTCGGTCCGATGCACTAATCGTCACCTGAAAGGTTAGTTTAAAGGGAGTGAGTCGCGAGACTCAGTGTGCAACCCTCATGCACCACTAGATTTGGGCCTCATTAAACATAATAATAAATTCATTTACATGGAACATATAATATGCAAAGCCAACCCATTTGCCTAGGTTTCCATCCGCTACACGCCTGCACCAACCAACACACCATTGGAGATTTCTACAATCAACCCACACCACTCTCCAAGATGGCAGTCATGCTGCTCATCAACATATATTGGCCGAAGCCCTTGTAACATATAATGGCCGAAACCCGTATAATAGTTCACGGCATTAGCCGCTACAGTAGTTCACGGTAAAAACCGTTACTCATATACATGTACCTATAACGTCGTCCTTTCATCACCCACCCCATGCAACATGCACAATAATTTTAAAACATGTACAACAGTTTACTTGTAACATATAGTCAGATTATTTACTAACCTGAGGGTCCGTCGTTTAAATCCGAGATTTCGGCTTTTAATGTAACATATAAATCCTGTGAACACATATACATATATATACGTTTATTATTAATCAGATCTAGACGGTGGGGAAATGTTACACACCAGATTTGTGTACTAAGGCTTTTGCTATATCTACGCTACTATCACTTGAAACAACTACTATTGGCCCACGATCGACTTGATTACGCCCACACCTGCTAATAATCTCGCACTCACCAAAACAGATCCTTCTTGAATTTGGGTGACGCTTTACGATCCAACCTTCTCTTGCTTGATCGTTAGTTGAGTCCATATCAATCCCTTAATCACTAAACCAAATAACGATGAGATCTAACTCATTAGTTAAATGTAACCTTTAAAACGAACACTTACCTAGTTAGCCGAATCCCGAATATCCTTTAGAAATTGTCACCACCAACCTTCCTACATTCTGCCATTCCTCGAATATTTAAACGAATCAAAAATCACAACCATTCTAACCCATATGCCATTCGGCTAAATGGAAAGAATCATGGAAGACCATTCGGCCATACTTACCACTTCTTACCTTCGATTTTTCCACCAAATCGGCTTTAATGGGATAGTTTCAGCTTCTAAGAGTAAAGAGTTTAATCGAAAGGACCTTGGAACAATGGTTTAGATTAGGAGTTTGATAAAAATAAGGGAAACACAGAAAAGGAAAAATCCCGAAACTTACCGGATTACTAAGGAGTATACGACTACAAAGGCACCTTCAGAAAAATGAGATCTCACTTGTAGATTCGGCTATGGGAGATGAGGGTATGAACAAAGGAATTCGACTCTTAGAAAAAGAAAAAGAGAAATTGTAGAGAAGGCTTGGAAATTTCGACAGAGAATGAGGAAGAATAGGGTTTCAAAATACCGAAATTGAAGAATACTACTCCCTATTTATAGAGAAATTTCGGCATACCCACACACACAGAGTTGGAATTTCGACCAACTCTCCTCTCTCCTGATAGCCTTTAACTCTCCTGATAACTCAATCCTTATCTTACCTTTAGGAGAGCCCACCTTAAAACCAACTCCTCCTTATTAATTATCAGCTTTTTAACACTTAAAATAAAAGAAATAACTCTTAAAAGGTAGCCTAATGCCGTCCACTCCCTTCCCATTTAAGTGACGAATTTGACCCATTTCCTAAGGCCCAATCGACCACACAAGGGCCCAAATTCCTCCCCTTATGGCACCACCTTATGCCCACTTAATGCACTTTAATTCTATGGGCCACATGCCCAGCTTGTCACTTAATTAACCATCTTCTTAAATTATAAGCTAACACCATTTATTAGCCACCTAACCCAAATTTTTAAAGCCCACTATTTCACTTTAAGTTATCCAGAGCACTAACTTTAACCCTAATCTAAATATTTAATCCAAAAAGTCAGCCCAACCTTTACAATCTCAATTTAACATATTAGACTACCATGTAAATGCGTAGGCCCACTTTTTGGATGTTATAGTTTTACCCTCCTTAAAGAAATTTCGTCCTCCAAATTTTCAGCTAACTAGAAATCATACTACTTAAGTCTCACCACTATGCTTTCGCTGCGCACTCTAATTCTAAAGCCAAAATAACACTTAGTATATTATGGTAGGATACGCACCATTATTCGCTTTTGGAGCCTCTTCGTCCCCTTGTACTAATACTACCGATTCGCGTTTATCTGATTAAGAATTTTATGAATTATTAGTTTTCTTCCACTAATTAACCACGAACAGTCTTATGAATAATAGTTTTAAAAGTAATTCTTTCGAATTCAAACATATCTATAGGTTTCAGTCTTCTTAATTCTAGGAACCATGCACATTCAACATCCATACACACCAACATACAAATAGCATCCATCACCTAAGGGTATTTCCGTCATTTCACTACCTAGGGGTATTTTCGTAATTTTATCCTACAGGGGTATTTTCGTAATTTTCAAAATATGGTTCCAGGTGATTTTACAAAATAAGGGTATTTTGGTAATTTTTTATTCGGAGGCATTTCGATAATTTTTCATACCGAGGGTATTTTGGTAATTTTTCATATCGAGGGTATTTCGGTAGTTTTACAAGTCAAGGGTAATTTTGTCAATTTGCAAATCAGGTGTATTTTGGTCATTTTTCAAATCAAGAAATTTTTACGAATCAAGGGTACTTTAGTGATTTCAAAACCAAGGTTTACTTTAGGGTTGTACAAAACAAGGTAGCTGGTCCCTTTCGGGTTTTAGTTATAGGTTTTGGCTCACAACACGCCCTCATGGTTAGGGTGAACAATCACTACACACTGTAGGATTCCAAAGAAGAGGAGGTGAGTCACTGGACCTGCTTAAATACCAAGCTCTCCTGTATCCACTCCTAGACATGCGTATAGCCATTACCACACCCTAACATGGCTTAAGGTGAATAGTGACCACGCACTGTAGGATTCCAAAGAAGAGGAGGTGAGTCACTAGGATCGCTTAAATACCGTGCTCTTTGGATCCTTCCTAGACATGCGATGATTTGTTATCACACCCTAGCCTTGCGGCTTGTTAACGGGTTTGTTCAGTGAAATTAAGTTTTATGAATTTTTAAGAAGTAGTTTGTACTAAGCCTAAAGTCTATCAAGTTCTAATTCTAACTTAGTCTACGTCCCATAAAGCCCATGAAGCCTACATAAATATATCACACAATGGTTCGGAGTACTTACCTGGTGGACTTGGGCTGGAGACGCAGGTGCCATGTTGAGCTAATAAACCTTTACTTATAAAAATCATGTTTTAAAAATCCATTTTTTAGAAAATGTTTTGAGCCCAAAACCCAAAGCTGAGTTTTGAACCGAGCTCTGATACCAATTTGTAACACCCAAAACCCAGCCCAAACACTACTACCGGATCTAGTATGTCACTAAGAAAAATTTTTAGGAAAACTATCGTGTCGACAAAAATCCCAAATAGAAAATTACATAAATTGTGCCTTTATAATCAAAAGCCCAAAAATTAATTACATGTCCTTGAAAGAAATTAAAATGAGAATAAATACTAAAGGCCCATTTTAAATCTAAAATGTAAACAAATGGCCTATGGCCTTATTACAATGTATTTTAAATCCATCATATAAAGTACTTTAAAAAAAAAACTAATATGGGGAAACTTTGTCGCCGGATCCACTTTCTTTTGCATGGCCACCTTGCACTCCGCTCCGGCCCGATCCGATGCAGTAATCGTCACCTGAAAGGTTAGTTTAAAGGGGGTGAGTCACGAGACTCAGTGTACAACCCTCATGCACCATTAGATTTGGGCCTCATTAAACATAATAATAAATTCATTTACATGGAACATATAATATGCAAAGCCCAACCCATTTGCCTAGGTTTCCATCCGCTACACGCCTGCACCAACCAACACACCATTGGGGATTTCTACAATCAACCTACATCACATTTCCAAGATGGCGGTCATCTTTGCTCATCAACATATATTGGCCAAGCCCTTGTAATATATAATGGCAAGCCAGATAATAGTTCACGGCATTAGCCGCTATAGTAGTTCACAGTAAAAATTGTTACTCATATACATGTACATATAACTTCCTCCTTTCATTACCCACCCCATGCAACATGCACAATAATTTTAAAACATGTACAACAGTTTACTTGTAACATATAGTCAGATTATTTACTAACTTGAGGGTCCGTCATTTAAATCCGGGATTTTGGCTTTTAATGTAACATATAAATCTTGTGAACACATATACATATATATATACATTTATTATAAATCAGATCTAGACGGTGGGGAAGTGTTACACAACTGATTTGCGTACTAAGGCTTTTGCTATATCTACGTTACTATCACTTGAAACAACTACTATTGGCCCACGATCTGACTTCGATTCTGGCCCACACCCCATTGGCCAATCTCGCACTATCGAAATAGATTGCTTCTTGAATTTGGGTGACAGTTTTACAGATCCAACCTTCTCTGCTTGACTGTTAGTTGAGTCCATATCAATCCCTTAATCACTAAACCAAATAACGATGAGATCTAACTCATTAGTTAAATGTAACCTTTAAAACGAACACTTACCTAGTTAGCCGAATCCCGAATATCCTTTAGAAATTGTCACCACCAACCTTCCTACATTCGGCCATTCCCCAAATATTTAAACGAATTGAAAATCACAACCATTCTAACCCATATGCCATTCGGCTAAATGGAAAGAATCATGGAAGACCATTCGGCCATACTTACCACTTCTTACCTTCAATTTTTCCACCAAATCGATTTTAATGGGATAGTTTCAGCTTCTAGGAGTAAAGAGTATAATCGAAAGGACCTTGGGACAATGGTTTAGATTAGGAGTTTGAAAAAAATAAGGGAAACATAAAAAAGGAAAAAACCCAAAACTTACCGGATTACTAAGGAGTATACGGCTTACAGTGCACCTTCGGGAAAATAGAGATCTCACTTGTAGATTTGGCTTTGGGAGATGAGGGTATGAACAAAGGAATTCGGCTCTTAGAATAAGAAAAAGAAAAACTGTAGAGAAGGCTTGGAAATTTTGGTAGAGAATGAGAGAACAATAGGGTTTCAAAATACCGAAATTGAAGAATACTACTCCCTATTTATAGAGAAATTTTGGCATACCCACACACACAGAGTTGGAATTTCAGCCAACTCTCCCCTCTCCTGATAGCCTTTAACTCTCCTGATAACTCAATCCTTATCTTACCTTTAGGAGAGTCCACCTTAAAACCAACTCCTCCTTATTAATTAGTAGCTTTTTAACACTTAAAATAAAATAACTCTTAAAAGGTAGCCTAACGTCGTCCACCCCCTTCCCATTTAAGTGCCGAATTTGACCCATTTCCTAAGTCTCACGACTATGCTTTCGCTGCGCACTCTAATTCTAAAGCCAAAAGAACACTTAGTATATTATGGTAGGATATGCACCATTATTCGCTTTTGGAGCGTCTTCGTCCCCTTGTACTAATACTACCGATTCGCGTTTATCTGATTAAGAATTTTATGAATTATTAGTTTTCTTCCACTGATTAACCACGAACAGTCTTATGAATAATAGTTTTAAAAGTAGTTCTTTCAAATTCAAACCTATCTACAGGTTTCAGTCTTCTTAATTCTAGGAACCATGCACATTCAACATCCATACACACCAACATACAAATAGCATCCATCACCTAAGGGTATTTCCGTCATTTCACTACCTAGGGGTATTTTTGTAATTTTATCCTACATGGGTATTTTCGTAATTTTCCAAAATATGGTTCCAGGTGATTTTACAAAATAAGGGTATTTTGGTAATTTTTTATTCGGGGGTATTTCGATAATTTTTCATACCGAGGGTATTTCGGTAATTTTTCATATCGAGGGTATTTTGGTAATTTTACAAGTCAGGAGTAATTTGGTCAATTTGCAAATTAGGGTATTTTGGTCTTTTTCAAATCGAAATTTTTACTTAATCAAGGGTACTTTAGTGATTTCAAAACCAAGGTTTACTTTAGACTTGTACAAAACAAGGTGGTCGGTCCTTTCGGGTTTTAGTTATAGGTTTTGGCACATCAACAAGTCCTCATGGTTAGGGTGAACAGCACTACGCACTGTAGGATTCCAAAGAAGAGGAGGTGAGTCACTAGGACCGCTTAAATACCAAGCTCTCCTCAGATCCACTCCTAGACATGCGATAGCCATTACCACACCCTAACATGGCTTAAGGTGAATAGTGACCACGCACTGTAGGATTCCAAAGAAGAGGAGGTGAGTCACTAGGACCGCTTAAATACTAGGCTCTTCCGGATCCTTCCTAAACATGCGTGATTACGGTTACACCCCAGCCTTGCATGGCTCGTTAACAGTTTGTTCAAGGAAATTAAGTTTTAAGAATTTTTAAGAAGTAGTTTGTACTAAGCCTAAAGTCAATCAAGTTCTAATTGTAACTTAGTCTACGTCCCATAAAGCCCATGAAGCCCACATAAATATATCACACAATGGTTCGGAGTACTTACCTGGCAGACTTGGGTCGGAGACGCAGGTGCAATGCTGAGCTAATAAACCTTTACTAATAAAAATCCATGTTTTAAAAAACCCATTTTTTAGAAAATGTTTTGAGCCCAAAACCCAAAGCCGAGTTTTGAACTGAGCTCTGATACCAATTTGTAACACCCCAAACCCGACCCAAACACTACTACCGGGATCTGGTATATCACTAAGAAAATTTTTTCGAAAAACCATCGTGTCGACAAAAAGCCCAAATAGAAAATTACATAAATTGTGCCTTAATAATCAAAAGCCCAAAACTTAATTACATGTCCTTGAAAGAAATTAAAATGAGAATAAATACTAGAGGCCCATTTTAAATCTAAACTGTAAACAAATGGCCTATGGCCTTATTATAATGTATTTTAAATCCATCATATAAAGTACTTTAAAAAAAACTAATATGGGGAAATTTGTCGCCGGATCCACCTTCTTTAAAAAAACAAACGAAGTCATTTTTTTGGGGCTATATAAGGCCAAAATTGTTAAAAAATTTCATTTCACCTGCTTAAGAAAAAAAAATTCTGATTTTCTTCTTATTTTTTTCTCTGCAGGGCTAAATCTCTGGTGAGATTTCATCCGTTCACCATTGCTGGCTCGTCATGCCATGGCCGCCGCCATGCACATGGTCGGATCCCCGAAAAAGTGAGATTCTATCCTCTCTTTTTTATGCTTTTTTTAGACGATATAATACATGTATATGTGCTAAAACGAGAGGCAAAGAAGAGAATTCTTTCGGAAATGGTAAGGAAAATACCTTCTTTCGGCTTCTGTGTTTGATTTGTTAGGAGTTTTCTTTTTAATTTCTGCTCTTTTGTTTAATCAATGCTTGCTACACTTTGATTTTTTTTGAATTTATATATTTTTATTGATGAAAATAGAGGAAAAAAACTTGCCTTTGCAAAGAAAAATCTTTGGCTTTTATAGCCTAAAATCTTTTACAACTTGTTTGCTTTCTGTCGTCTCTTGTTTAATGTTTGCAGGGACCTTGGGCGGTACTGGACGGTGGACAAGACCGGTGGCGGTGGTAGAGCGTCAGAAGGTCTGAATGGCTGCTGGTCAAAAGCAGATGCAAGTGGCTATGGTTAGGGTTAGGGTTGATTTGGTTCTTGTTAGTAGGCCAATTGTTTTCTTTTTGGTCTGTCGGGTTTACAATTGAGCTTCTATGGGCTAGTTTTTCTTATTATTTTTATTGGGTCTTGTAATTGAGTTTGTATTTTAGTGGGTTTGAGTCTGCTTGGGGAATTATGGGTTGGTTTAGTGTAAACGGGCAATTTTGGGTTCGTACATTTCACATACATCATCAAAACACAAAATCAAGGCATGGGTTTTTTAGCTTTCAAAGCAACAATTGCAGAAACTTAGAAATTATCAAAAACTAAAATCAAGACTTACCTTAATTTAAACCTTAAAGTAGCCGAATGTGCAAATCTCAAACCCTTACTTCTTTCTTTTAATTTTTGGCTAGATGAATGAATAAAAGATGATCACTTTCATCTTTTTGTTTTATTATTATAACATTAACACATATTTTACTAATTTACCCTTTATCAAATAACATTTGATACATATATTTATCAAGGTTATATTAGTCCAACAACTATCCACTATCTAAATATTGGCATAATTGCCTTATAAGGCCTCCACATTTAAAAGCCACAACAAATATGTAACATCCTGAAAATGGGCCTATGTATTTTTGATTTAATTATACGAAATGGCTTGAATTATGTATTATGAATGTATGATGAACATTTTTGGAAACTTGGAAAGTGAACATTTTGGAAACTTGGAAATGTTAAGTTAAAAGAGGAAAGTGAACATTTTGGAAACTTGGAAATGTTAAGTTAAAATAGGAAAGTGAACATTTTTGGAAACCTGGAAATGTAAGGAAATGATTTAAAAATGTTAAGTAAAAGAGGAAACTAAAACAAGGTGGCCTTAAGAAAATTAATATAGGAAATTTGACACAAACATAGGCTTGTTTAAGTGGCTTGGAGGCACCACTTAAGGGCCTAGCATGTGATGCCACCTATATATGCAATTGGGATTGAGTTCGAGCCACAAGGAAAGCAAAAAGAAGTTTTATTTTTGCTACAAGATAGGTAGAAGTGGACGGCATTAAGGCACCATAAGGAGGAGTTTGTTTTTTTAGAATTTGGCTAGATGAGGATACTTGTTGGATTAAATTTTATTTTGAATAAGGTGATAATTAAAAGATAAATGAGGAGATTAATAAGGATTTGATCGAGTTGAGGTGGTGGCGAATAGAGGGCTCTTTGGGATTGGTATTTTCGCTTTTGAAAGGGGGGCTTAAGGGCCAAATTTTGTTATTTCACCCTAAGTCTCTCTTGTCAATTCTATAATCAAGAAAATCCTCCCTTTTCTCATTATTTTGATAAGGCCAAACTCCATTAGCATCCTCCCTTGTCAAATTCTTCTCTTCTTCCTAATCTCCTTTTGTTTCCCTCTTCCAAATTCCTTGTAGTCTAAACTTAAAGCTTTCTTCATCTCTTATCTACTCTTGATATCATAAAGGGCGAACCACCATTGTTGATCTCAAAGCCGAATATTTGAGAGATTGCCGAAGAAGGTCTTTGTCGATTTCTTCAAGCAAGGATTGCCGATCTCTAAAGTAAGGGTAAGATCTCATTCGGTCTCATTCTTTTCTTCTAAGATTAAAATCAAACCAGAAATCTAACCCCATTATTGTGTTAGTCAAGCTTGGAAAGAAGGCTTCGAGATTTAGGAGTTATCAATTACCAAGAGGAGATCTTTCAGGATTTAAAATCCACAAGGTAAGTCCATGTGAATATTCGGCCAAGGCCTATTTTTGGGTGTTTGGATCTAGTTCATATTTATTCAGAATAGTCGAAACTAACAAGTTAATAGATCTAAAGATCAGCCGATTACAAGGAAGGAGAAGTTCTTTTCCCGAAGGTATACCATAGGCCGCGTGTTCCCTAGTTATTCGGTGAGTTTCGGGATTTGAAAACCGCAAGGTATGTGCCTAAATATAATCGGCCATAGGCCTGTTTTGATAACTAGATCTCTTTCATAATTGTTTAAAAAGTCGAAACTAACCTGTGATGTGATTTGATGTATGGTCGAATGCAAGAAGGAATACAACAAAGTTTCGGGACTTGATTCTTAAGTCAATTGGCAACAAGGTAAGATTTTTTCCGCCAAGATCCTTTGGGATTTAATCTCATAGTGAATAGACCTTTGCTAAACATCAAAGTGATTGACCAAATGTAAGAATTGAGATCTAAAGTGTTAGATCGGCTTTCGGGTTCTCGTGAAAGCATTAAACTAATCAGGTGTGTACCTACCCTAAGTTTTAATACGCTTATGGCTATGTTTTAAATTAAATGTGTTATTAAGAATGTGAAAAGCATGGCTAAGGTACCATACAATGGTACAAAGTACTAAGGTACGTTTCCTACTCCTACTAGGAATATGAATATATGTTATTTTTAACATGTGAAAAGTGATAAGAATATGAAAAGTGATAAGAACATGAATTAAAATATGATATTGCATGATATGTATGATATGGGGCATATGGGTTATATGAAAAGGGGAAGTTAATGTGGTGACCTAAGACCACGAAATCTAAATGTGGTGACCTAAGACCACGATAACTGAATGTGGTGACCTAAGACCACGAATTCTGAATGTGGTGACCTAAGACCACGAATTTTATAAGGGCGATGAGCACATCGACTGCAGCGACTGCCTTCGATAGTGTGTAGCGGATGGAGGGTTGACTTAGCAATCCCCACCGTGTGCAGGTTGGTACGGGGGACGTGTAGCAGATGGCTATCTAGGTTTGAGTTTGGGTTGCATCATTATTTTTTTTATTTGTTTATGAACATGTATGATAATGTATGCCTGAATTGTTAAATTTTAGTGTTGGTTACACATTGAGTCTGTTTGACTCACCCCTTGTGGGATTACTTTTTAGGTGACGACCAGTGATGGACCGGGCCGGCAGATGCTTAGGGATGGCCATGCACAGCAAGAAGTTCATTTATTTTTATTTGGAGTATTTTATTTTAAGTATTTTAAATTTTTATTTTGGGAATTATTTGATGTAATAAGGCCATAGTAGCACTACTTTACTTTGCTTTTATTTTTAAGCTTACAAACTTTTATTTATTAAAAGATTAAGTAAATTTATTTTAAAACAAAGCCCAAACGTTTTGTCACCTAAAGTAAAGGATTTTAATAATGAAATAAACTTGTTTTCATCTCAAGCCCAATCCAAAAACAATCGTTCTTTCAAAAACCCAGATTTTTTAAAGTAACAAAAGAATTTGAAATGGTTTACACCGGGGAACATACCAAATTTAGTCAAGGCTCGTGGGCCAGGTTTGGGGTGTTTCAATTTGGTATCAGAGCCCAGTTTTAAACTCTCGGCCTTGGGTTTAAGGCCCAAAATGTTTTCAAAGTAAAGCCCAAAAAGAATTTTTGTGAATTAAGTAGGATTTTCTGGCATGGCCCACTAAGTCTCTGACCCGCAGTCCACCAAGTAAGTACTTCTGACTTCTGAAGTGATTTGAATATGTGAAATGTATGGGCTTTTATGGAACGTAGAATAGAGATTAAGTACTTGAACCTAGGACTAGTATACCTCAACAAAAACATAAGACTTAAATGCCTAACTAAACAAAACCATGATTAAGTCACCGAGTTAAGGTGTGGCAACCATGGTACGCATGTCTAGGATTGGTTTCGGTGGGAGCTTGGTATTTAAGCAGTCCTAGTGACTCACCTCCTCTCCACTCAAATCCTACCTGGTGCGTAGCCTCGGTTCACCCTAATCAAGAGGACTTATTCACGGGCTAAACCCTAACTAAAACCCGAAAGGGACTAGCCGTATTTTTATGGAAACCCTAGCTTTAAAATCCCTATATTACCTTTTTAGGAGTAGCAAAAGATTTTTGCAAAATTCTTCCAAAATATTTCCTACTTGCAAAATTACTAAAATGCCCATAGTGGTAAAATTATAAAAATACCCTTGGTTTATGAAATTTTCAAAATACCCACAACTCTTATCAAAATTTCATTACTTAATAAAATGTTCAAAAACCTTAATTTGCAAAATATCAAAATACCTTGATTTTGGAAAATTACAAAATTACCCCTAACCTGCAAAATTACCAAAATGACCCCGATCTTCAAAAATTTCTGCAACAACACTGAGAAACAACCTTCAAGTTTTATAAACTTTTAAAGTATCCTTGATTTATTAAGATTTACAAATTTACCCGAGTTAATTACCAAAATATCCTTGGATTTCAAAATTCCCAAAATACCCCCGGGAATGAAAAATTACCAGAATACCCTTATTGACAAAATCACCAAGGAACCTTATTTGACAAATTACGAAAATACCCCTGTAGGATAAATTACGAAAATACCCAGGTAGTGGAAAAACAACAACAATGAAAACTACAACATTTCTCTGAATGAACGAGAGTTCATAATTGATTGATGGATGTATGAATGTAAAGACTGTGTGCATGTATGAATATGAAAGAACCACTCCTAAAATTCTTTTCATAAAACTTCTTCGCGGATAATCAGTAAAACAATGGCTAATTCATAAAACTTTCTTAAATCAGATTAAAGCACGTTGTTAGATATGAGTTCTAGAGGACGCCAGGTCGTCACGGACATGGTAGAGGAAGAATGATCGTCGTAACCTGCTTAAATCGGGTCAAGGTTTTGACAATGAGTTACCATCGCCACCACCACCCCAATTTGTTGGTGTCGAGCGAAAGCTCAGACGGGGATGATGTTTAGACGCAGCTATCTTTGTAAGTTCTTGAAATGGTGGTGGTGCCGAGGAGAATACGGAGCTCAAAATCAGACCGGCGACTCGAGCCAATGGAGCGAGGTGTTCCGTGGAGTATCCGTGTGGCACCCAAGATAAATGAATACTAGTTGGAGGCGACCGAGCGCATTATGGATGAGCTCGATCTGACTCCTGAAGAGAAGTTAAAAGGAATGGTGGCACTGCTACACGATGAAGCGTATCAATGGTGGTTAACAGTTAGGGCTGGCGCCACTACTGAGGATCTAACCTGGGAGTATATTAAGGCGGCATACATTATATTGATGAGCAGATGAAGGCATTTTTGGGGCTGGTTCAAGGGAACAAGTCAGTAGCAACGTATGAAGCTGAATTTTTGAGGTTAAGCCGATATGCTCGAGGAGTAGTGGCTACGGAGCATGAGCGGTGTGTTCGATTTGAAGACAGTTTAAGGGATGACCTCAGGTTATTGATAACTCCACATCAGGAGTGAGAGTTTTTCGCGTTGGTAGAAAAGGCTAAGGTAGTCGAGGGAATCAAGGACTCGGTTAAGCAGAGCTTTGATAGGAATAGACCCAAGAGGGGTTATGGGTCGTCAGGATCATCAGGAAATGTGCAAAAAAGGCCCAGAGTTGATAGGCCGCGGGGTCAACAAGTTGGTGCAGGAGGGCAGTACCGTCCATATGATCAGTGTGGAAAGAAACACTTAGGTGAATGTTGGAAGAAGACAGGTGGATGTTTTAGATGTGGGTCAAAGGACCATATGATCAAGGACTGCCTGAGGAAACCCGATGAGAATCGCCGCCATTCGAGAATGTTAATCAGCCGGTAGAGGGGATAGCGAATTTCAACGAGGTCGTGGTCCGAATAATCGAGGAAATGGTGCTGGTAGAGGACGTGGAACACCGGGCTGAGGTGCTGCTAATACTGAGGCAAGGCAACCGAGTTTGGTTTATGCGGTTCACCGTAGGGAGGATGGAGACACATCGGACGTCATAACCGGTACGTTCCTCATTCATGGCAAGCCCTATTTTGCTCTTATTGATGTGGGCTCGACCCATTCTTATGTTGCATGTAGTGTAGTGGAAACACTAGGCCTAGACTCTAAACTTTCTGATAGGGAGATGACTGTAGTAAGCCCATTAGGTCAAACTGTAGTGGTGTATAAGATCTTTGGTGTATCCTAGAAATTGTGGAGTGAGCTTTGGTGATTTAATGGAGTTACCCTTCGGAGAATTTGACCTCATACTTGGTATGGATTGGTTAGTAGAGCACCGAGCTGTGTTGGATTGTGTGGCTAAACGAATGGAACTAAGGACCCCGAAAGATGAAGTGGTAGTAATGATAGGAGAAAGAAGAAACTACTTGTCTAATGTAGTTTCGACACTAAAGGCTGAAAAGATGGTTCAAAAGGATGCAAGGCATTTTTGGCCTTTGTTAGTGCTATGGATGTGAAGGAAGGGGGAATTCATGGAGTTAGAATGGTAAAGGACTTCGTGGATGTTTTTCTGGAGGAGTTACCCAGAATACCCCCAGATAGGGAGGTAAAATTTGGGATAGACTTGCTACCGGGAACAGCTCCTGTGTTAATCGCTCCATACCGAATGACGCCAAAAGAGTTAGTGGAGCTCAAGGCTCAATCCAAGAATTACTTGACCGTGGGTTTATCCGGCCCAGTGTGTCTCCGTGGGGAGCACCGGTCCTATTTGTGAAAAAGAAGGACGGAACTATGTGTATGTACATAGACTATCGTCAGCTGAATAAGCTGACCATCAAGAACAAGTATCCTTTGCCAAGGATTGATGACTTGTTCGATCAACTTAAGGGGGTGGCAGTGTTCTCAAAGATCGACTTAAGGACAGGATATCATCAGTTGAAGGTAAAGGAGGCAGATATCCATAAGACAGCCTTTAGGACAAGATACGGCCATTTTGAGTTTGTAGTAATGCCGTTTGGGTTGACCAATGCTCCGGCCGCGTTCATGGATATGATAAACCGGGTGTTTCAACCTTACTTGGATAGGTTCGTCGTGGTGTTCATCGACGACATCCTAGTGTACTCTAAGACTGAAGAGGAGCATGATGAGCATCTCCGGATTGTGCTGCAAGTGTTAAGGGAAAAGAAGCTCTATGCCAAATTCAGCAAGTGTGAATTTTGGCTTAAGGAGGTTGCATTCTTAGGGCACATGGTGTCTGCTAAAGGAATAAGGGTGGATCCTAGAAAGATCGAAGCAGTGTTGGATTGGAAACCACCTAAGTCGGTGGCAGAGATTCGTAGTTTCTTGGGATTGGCAGGCTATTACAGAAGGTTCGTGGAAGGATTTTCGTCAATAGCCGCGCCTTTAACAAAGTTGTTGAGGAAGGAAGTACCTTTTGTATGGACGGATAAGCAACAGGAGAGCTTTGAAAAGCTCAAGAGGGTTTTGACTGAAGCTCCAGTGTTGATTCAGCCTGAGGCAGGGAAGGATTTTACGGTATATTGTGATGCTTCCCATATAGGTTTGGGTTGCGTATTGATGCAAGATGGGAAGGTAGTCGCATATGCGTCCCGACAGTTGAGGCCACATGAGGTGAATTACCCGACACATGACTTGGAATTGCAGCAGTGGTCTTCGTTCTTAAGGTGTGGAGACACTACCTTTATGGCAAAAGGTCGACGATCTACACAGACCACAAGAGCCTTAAGTATTTGCTGACTCAGAAGGAGTTAAACTTGAGGCAGCGAAGGTGGGTTGAATTGCTGAAGGACTATGATTGTTCGATACAATATCACCCGGGCAAGGCAAATGTAGTGGCGGATGCTCTAGGTCGGAAGGTGGTGTCGGATCTGAGGGCAATGTTTGCCCATTTAAGTTTGTATGATGATGGAAGCCTGTTGGCAGAATTGCAAGTCAAGCCGACGTGGCTGAATGAGGTGAAAGAGGGACAGTTGGCTGATGAGGACTTAAGTGTTAAGCTACAACAAGTACAGAACAGAGAGTTAGAGGACTATGGTGTTAGTGATGAGGGAGTATTGTGCTTCAAAGGAAAGGTCTGTATGCTAAGGGACAAGGAGTTAAGACAAAGGATTCTTTGGGAAGCGCATGGTAGCCCTTATGCTATGCATCCCGGAGGCACCAAGCTGTACAGGGATCTAAGGGAACATTTTTGGTGGCCTGATCTTAAGCGGGAAGTTACTGAATTTATTGGCAAATGTCTGACGTGTCAGCAAGTTAAGGCTGAACACAAAGTTCCATCGGGATTGCTTCAGCCAATCGAGATTCTACAGTGGAAGTGGGAAAGAATTACCATGGACTTCGTTAGTAGGCTTCCCCTTACGCCTACTAAGAAGGACTCAGATGGGTAATAGTGGACCGCTTGACCAAGTCCGCGACTTTATCCCTAGAAGAGTTGATTATTCTCTTGAAATTGGCTAAATTATATGTGGCAAAAATTGTGAGGCTGCATGGAGTGCCAGTGTCTATCATTTTAGATAGAGACCCAAGATTTACGTCTCGGTTTTGGAGGGCACTTCATCAAGCTTTAGGCACTAAGTTGGATTTCACTATAGCTTTTCATCCACAGTCGGATGGACAATCTGAACGGGTAATCCAAGTATTGGAGGATATGCTGAGGGGCTATGTAATGGATTTCAGAGGAAGTTGGGAGGAATATTTGCCTTTAGCAGAGTTAGCCTACAACAATAGCTATCAGGCAAGTATTTGAATGGCACCTTATGAAGCGCTGTATGGTCGGAAGTGTCAGACTCCTACATGTTGGATGGAATTGTGAGAACGTCGAGTTTTGGGTCTAGAGTTAGTGGCAGAATCCGAAGCAAAGGTTGAGATAATTCAGGCTCGGTTAAAGGAAGCATCCGATAGACAAAAGTCATACGCAAATCTCAAATGAAAGGAGATTGAATTTGATGTGGGAGACCAAGTATTTCTTAAGGTTTCGCCTTGGAAGAAGGTGATGAGATTTGGTCGAAAGGAAAGCTAAGCCCAAAGTTTATAGGACCCTATCGAGTGTTGAATCGAGTTGGACCAGTGGCATACCAGCTAGAGTTGCCACCAGAGTTGTAGCAGATGCACAACGTATTCCATGTATCCATGCTACGATGCTACCGATCGGATCCATCTCATGTGGTACCAGTTGAAGAAGTGGAGCTAAGGCCAGATTTATCCTACGAGGAAGAGCCGATTCAGATCTTGGAATGAGACGTGAAAATATTACGGAGGAAGTCAGTCCCCCTAGTCAAAGTGTTGTGGCGCAATCATGGATCGGAGGAAGCTTCGTGGGAGCCAGAAGAGGCAATGCGATAGAAATACCCTCATTTATTTTAGCCAGGCAATTTCGGGGAGAAATTATTTTAAGGGGGTAGAACTGTAACATCCTGAAAATGGGCCTATGTATTTCTGATTTAATTATATAAAATGGCATGACTTATGTATTATGAATGTATGATGAACATTTTTGGAAACTTGGAAAGTGAACATTTTGGAAACTTGGAAATGTTAAGTTAAAAGTGGAAAGTGAACATTTTGGAAACCTAGAAATGTAAGGAAATGCTTTAGAAATGTTAAGTAAAAGAGGAAACTAAAACAAGGTGGCCATAAGAAAATTAATAGAGGAAATTTGACACAAACATAGGCTTGTTTAAGTGGCTTGGAGGCACCACTTAAGGGCCTAGCATGTGACGCCACCTATATATGCAATTGGGCTTGAGTTCGAGCCACAAGGAAAGCAAAAAGAAGTTTTATTTTTGCTACAAGATAGGTAGAAGTGGACGACATTAAGGCACCATAAGGAGGAGTTTGTTTTTTTTAGAATTTGGCTAGATGAGGGATACTTGTTGGATTAAATTTTATTTTTGAATAAGGTGATAATTAAAAGATAAATGAGGAGATTAATAAGGGATTTGATCAGAGTTGAGGTGGTGGCCGAATAGGGGGCTCTTTGGGATTGGTATTTTCGGTTTTGAAAGGGGGGCTTAAGTGCCAAATTTTGTTATTTCACCCTAAGTCTCTCTTGCCGAATTCTATAATCAAGAAAATCCTCCCCTTTTCTCATTATTTTGATAAGGCCGAAACTCCATTAGCATCCTCCCTTGCCGAAATTCTTCTCTTCTTCTCCTAATCTCCTTTTGTTTCTCTCTTCCAAATTCCCTTGTAGTCGAATCTTAAAGCGTTCTTCATCTCTTATCTACTCTTGATATCATAAAGAGCCGAACCACCATTGTTGATCTCAAAGCCGAATCTTTGAGAGATTGCCAGCAAAGGTGCTGTCGATTTCTTCAAGCAAGGATTGCCGATCTCTAAAGTAAGGGTAAGAACTCATTCAGTCTCATTCTTTTTCTTCTAAGATTAAAACCGAAACCACGAAATCTAACCCCATTATTGTGTTAGCTGAAGCTTGGAAAGAAGGCTTCGGGATTTAGGAGTTATCAATTACCAAGAGGAGATCTTTCAGGATTTAAAATCCACAAGGTAAGTCCATGTGAATATTCAGCCAAGGCCTATTTTTGGGTGTTTGGATCTAGTTCATATTTATTCAAAATAGCCGAAACTAACAAGTTAATAGATCTAAGGATCAACTGATTACAAGGAAGGAGAAGTTCTTTTCCCGAAGGTACACCATAGGTCGTGTTCCTTAGTTATTCTATGAGTTTGGGATTTGAAAATCGCAAGGTATGTGCCTAAATATAATCGACCATAGGCTGTTTGATAACTAGATCTCTTTCATAATTGTTTAAAAAGCCGAAACTAACCTGTGATGTGATTTGATGTATGGTCGAATGCAAGAAGGAATACAACAAAGTTTTGGGACTTGATTCTTAAGTCAATTGGCAACAAGGTAAGATTTTTGCCACCAAGATCCTTCGGGGTTTAATCTCATAGCCAAATAGACCTTTGCTAAACATCAAAGTGATTGACCAAATGTAGGAATTGAGATCTAAAGTGTTAGATCGGGTTTCGGGTTCTCAGGAAAGCATTAAACGAATCAGGTGTGTACCCTACCCTAAGTTTTAATACATTCATGGCTATGTTTTAAATTAAATGTGTTATTAAGAATGTGAAAAGCATGGCTAAGGTACCATACAATGGTACAAAGTACTAAGGTATGTTTCCTACTCCTACTAGGAATATGAATATATGTTATTTTTAACATGTGAAAAGTGATAAGAATATGAAAAGTGATAAGAACGTGAATTAAGGTATGATATTGCATGATATGTATGATATGAGGCATATGGGTTATATGAAAAGGGAAGTTAATGTGGTGACCTAAGACCATGAAATCGAATGTGGTGACCTAAGACTACGATAACGAATGTGGTGACCTAAGACCACAAATTCGAATGTGGTGACCTAAGACCACGAATTTTATAAGAGGCGATGAGCACGCCGACCGTAGCTGACGCCTTGATGGTGTGTAGCAGATGGAGGTTGACTTAGCAGTCCCACGGTGTGTAGGTTGGTGCGGGGACGGTAGCGGATGGCTATCTAGGTTTGGGTTCGGGTTGCATCATTATTTTTTTATTTGTTTATGAACATGTATGATAATGTATGCCCGAATTGTTAAATTTTAGTGTTGGTTACACATTGAGTCTGCTTGACTCACCCTTGTGGGATTACTTTTCGGTGACGACCAAGTGATGGACCGGCCTAGAGATGCTTAGGGATGGCCATGCACAAGAAGAAGTTCATTTATTTTTATTTGGACTATTTTATTTTATGTATTTTAAATTTTATTTTGGGAATTATTTGATGTAATAAGGCCATAGTAGCACTACTTTACTTTGCTTTTATTTTTAAGCTTACAAACTTTTATTTATTAAAAGATTAAGTAAATTTATTTTAAAACAAAGCCCAAACGTTTTGTCACCTAAAGTAAAGGATTTTAATAATGAAATAAACTTGTTTTCAATTCAAGCCCAATCCAAAAACAATCGTTCTTTCAAAAACCCAGATTTTCCAAAGTAACAAAAGAATTTGAAATAGTTTACACCGGGGAACATACCAGATTCGGTCAAGGCTCATGGGCCGGGTTTGGGGTGTTTCGAAATAGGCACTTAATCAATTAGAAGGCACTTTTACACTTGATACGATTTAATCCTTTACTCAAATTAAACACTCAAACTGACTAATTCGCTTACGGAATTTAAACACATGGTTAGTCACATATCAACAGCACAAAAAATAATATTAAAATATTATACAGACTCAGATTTGTGGTCCCGAAACCACTGTTCCGACTAGGGTATAAACCGGACTGTTACATTTATGTTCTTAGCCCCCTGTTTTGTTGCTTCACCAAACAACATACAATCATCTGCAAACAAGAGACGAGAAATCTCTGGCCCTCCTCGACTAGCCCTTGCACCTTTAACCGTCCCATTAGCCTTAGCTACTCGTAGTAGAGACGAAAGACCTTCACTACAAAAAAGAAAAGGAAAGGGCTTAATGGATCACCCTGCCTTAATCCCCTAGATGACTGAAAAAATCCTGCCTCTACAACCATTAATGTTAATAGCATAGGAAACTGAAGTAACGCATTTCATGATCAAGCTAACCCATCCCTCTGCAAACCCTATTTGGATCATCACATTCCTTACAAAATTCCACTCCACCCTGTCATATGCTTTACTCATATCTAATTTCAAGGCCATAACTCCCTTTTTTCCAGTTTTTTTTTTGAAAAGTATGCAGAATTTCATATCTACGAGAATATTATCTGTTATTAGACGTCCTGGAACGAAAGCACTCTGAAATTCATCAATGCATAACCCCATAACATCTTGAAGTCTATTAACAATTGCTTTTGTGACCATCTTATAAAGAACTGAACAGAGACTAATAGGCCTGAAATTAACCAGAGATGTAGGGTTTGTGGTTTTTGAGATCAGCACGATTTCCATAACATTTATTTGTTCAGCCCCTCTATTACCATTCAATATACTCAAGCAGAACTCCATTACCTCTTCACCAACAAGGTGCCAAAATTTTTAAAAGAATAATGTTGGAAACCCGTCCGAGCCCGGAGCCTTTGTTGGTCTCATATCTTTTAATGCACACCACACTTCTTCTCTCCTAAATGAAATTAAAAGTCTGTTATTTATCTCTCTTGTAATATGTGTGCCTATGCCTTTTAGCACTTTATTCGGATCACCACAACCCTTTGACTTGAAAAGATCTTCAAAATAACCTATTGCAGCCTTTGTAATTTCAAAACAATCAGTAATCTCCTTACCATCATCCAAAAATAATTTGTTAATAATATTACCCCGTCTTCAAGTAGATGCACATTTGTGGAAGTAGGCCGTGTTTCTGTCCCCCAGCTTGAGCCTATTCGTTCTAGCTCTCTGTTCCTAATACATCTCTTCTTTCTCAATCTCCATATTCAGATGGATTTTTGTATCAATGATCTCTGCGAGTGAATCATCATTCCTTTCTTTTGCAACAAAACTTCAAGATCATCATTTAGCTTCCTTTTAAGCTCCCCCTTGGTCTTCTTAATACCACAAGCCCATCTCCTCAAACAAAATTACAACAGTTCCAATTTCTCAACCAACGATGCTGAGGATGAGGCCCAACAATCTATGACAATACCCTCAAGAGATTCCTCGAGAATCCACCATGATTCAAAATGAAACCTACGACTTCTTCGGAGGTTGACCACATTATCTGTGTTTATAAAGAGGGGACAATGATCAGAAGTAGAATAGGGAAGGTGTTACACAATACCTCTTGGGAAAAGAGTCAACCATCGATTGTTAGCCACCCCTCTATCCAAACGCTCTTTAATGTTTGTCTCTAGAAGGTTACCCCTCTCCCACGTAAACCATGTTCTCGAATATCCGATATCCATCAACTAACATTCATCTAATGCATCTCTAAAAGCTTCCATTCTTTGATGATCTCGAGGCACTCCACCTTTTTTCTCAAACGAGTACAATATCTCATTAAAATCTCCTGCTACTAACCATGGGGAGTTACATTCTTGACCTAATATTTTGAGCAAATTCCATGCAACGTCTTTGTCTTTCATATATGGTGAGCCATAAAACCCGTGAATCTCTATTCCTCCTGTATAATATCTTCCTTAACTATTGCGTAAATGTGCTGTTTTGAATAACTCCTCAACGAAATCCCATTACCACCTTTCCAAGCTAAACAAAGTCCTCCTCGAGAACCCTCTGCTGCCACGTCGATACCACTGACAAAACCACAACTTCTTCAAACTTTCTCCATGTGATTATTAACTAGTTTAGTCTCCATCAAGAAGACCATCTGGGGATTGTACTGCTTGCATAAATGCCGCAGTCTTCTCACAGCCCATAGGCTCCCCAACCCACGAAAATTCCAGCATATGATTTTTATTGTGCCCGGTCGACTTGCACAAAGGCAAGCCGATCCTATTTTGTTCGAAACATTAACATGCTCCAAGTTGTCCAACGTAACCTCCATACAATCAGCTTCAACATCATTCTTGTCATCAAATTTACACCTCTTCAATTCTTCTCTACTATCCTGCCTCAAATAGTCCTTTTCATCCCCTTCTTCTGTGAGTTTCCTTTTTGCCCCAACATAAGATTGTTTATTAGAATCTGGAGAGGCCTTCGCATGCAGTCTTCTCCAATTTAACTTCTTTGAAACTGTTGTGAATTTCTCCCCTAAACTATTTTCTTCATTCAGATTGTCATTCCCCCTCATCATAGACATTTCCTCCTGATCCTGCAAACTATCCTCCCAACTTGCTAAAATTTTCCCCTAGAACAAATCCATTTTTGAAAATCGTTAACTCCTCCATCTTTTGGCCCTCCCCCACCGTAACTTTTCCTATATAATTACACTACGATCCACTTTTTAACAAAAGCATTAAATTTCATGCTCTCTTTACCCAGTACTTTCGATTCTGCTTTTAATGGGACTGAGTAAGGGGGATCTTCTCTAATTTTGATTTTTTCTACAGGATCTAACAACTTACAATCTTGCAGACCGTGATCTAATCTGCCACACCCAAAATAGAAAACTGGTAATTTCTCAAATTTAAAAAGAATCTAGGATTTTACACTATTCTCGCTAGAAACAAAGATTCCTCTCCTTAAGGGTTTTTGAACATCCAAATTGACACTGATTCTGCATGAATCCCCACTAATCTCAGATCTGAGTACTCCTCCATAAGTACTTCCAATTGCATGCATCAAATCCTTCTTATCCAATTCTGGTGGACACTGACCAATATGAATCCAATATGGCGACGTAGTAAGACAGATCTGGTCTCTTTCCATAGGATTAACCAATCTATCAAACAAAATAAGAAACTTTCGAAATAACCACGGTCGCCCTTCCATAATAAACTCTAAATCCTCTTCTAGATAAAAAACGATTGAAAAAAATTTTGCCCACTATCTTAATTTCAAATTTCCTTTTTGTTTTCCATATACTCTTTAATTGCGCCTTAAAACTCTCTGTATTGAAGAATTTTTTCGTCCAGACTGAGAAAATCAAGGTGGGTTTGTCAGCCGGTATCACTAACGATTTCTTGATTGATAATTGAATTAATTCATCTGCTAGAAGTGAAATCTCATTGCTGTTCTCCCTCTCCATGCCACCACCCTCATCCATCCCAGCAACAGAAGTAGTTGTTCTCTCTAGGACTCTATTGAGAGCACTCTTGGTTTTCAAGGAAGCAGCTAAGTTCGTTAGTATATATAAAAGATTATTTTAATTATATTAAATACTCTTTTTAATATTAAAATCTAATAGATAAATTAACTAAATTTTAGTTTTTTTTCTAAAGTAACCTTAATATTTTTTTTGAAAGTATTGAAAGTACAATATAATCAAAATACAAGTACAAATACATGTACAAATAACCATAAGTAATAAACTATTACAACACGAACTATTTAAGTAATCACAAAGTAGAATCAAACTATTATAGCACAAACAAACTAAGAACTAGTAGAATCTAGACTAAAGCCAACAAATTGGACTAACTGTACAAAATCCCACACATAACAACCTTACATGATAGTATTTAGAGACCTATGCGTATAATTGCACATTATAGATCTTAAACCTAGGTGCTTAAAACAAAAGGCCTTCACCTTTTTCAACAAAGCCAAAACCTCATTGGCATAACCTTAATTTTTTTAAGATAATGCTTTGTGTTTTTTCTTTTAAAGGAAACGACCCGTAAAGGATAAAGATGCATTAATCAAATAATGCTGTCTAACACCAGCTGGTGGATAAAATCTGGATAATCCAAACCAAACTCCAAAGTGTGATTCCCATCCATCAACCAATGTGCCAAAGCATGAGCAACATGATTGGTTGAATGGTGGGTAAGACTAAAGCAAATAGAGACTAACAACTTACTTGTGACCAAGGCCTTCTCAACAATGCGATCAAAAAAAGATTAGTCCAGAGTCCGACTATTAAACTTATTTATAATAAAAATATAATTGAACTCTAAGACAACTCTAGGGCAACCCCGCTTTGTTGTCTTAAAAGAAATTTCCCCTTTACAAATTCTACAATGCCATAATTTAAAAAAAAAAACCAATCTATGCATTAGGCTTTTATTGATAGATATAGATTGGTCAATTTGATACTGTTAGAATTGTGTGACCGAATCCTTATTAAAATAAAATATAGTGGTAAAATAAATAAAAGTAAAATCCTTATAGAACTACACTTCTTTTATTTTATTTTAGAATAAGGTTTTTAAACGTTATTAAACTTCATATATTTGATATTGATTAGAATAAGGTGTTTCAATCTTGCTACACTCTTAGAATATGGTTTTACAAGCCTATAACTAAACATAATCTACTCCTCTTGTATTCATTTGAATTCGGCAAAGTAAATTATCTTCTCCCTGCCCGTGGTTTTTTCCCGAAAGAGTTTCCACGTAAAATCTGTGTGTTCTTTATTTTTTATCATTTCTTTGCAATATATTATCATTATCGATATTCTATTTTTTACAAATTGGTATCGAGGTTTTCGGGTTACTTATCTCGATCAAGGTAATGACATCTTTGAAGTATGAAATTCTACTGTTAAATCGCAACACCAGATTCACGTTGTAATAGATTAAGATGTAGGTAGTTCTTGCACAGATGGATTTGGAGGATGCCCTACTAGGGATAGATAAGATGCTTTCGACATTGATGGAGGAAGAAAAGAGGCGTAAAGATCAAAAGGCATTAACACAGTTACATCTGCATTTATCTAAAGAAATTTTGTAGGATGTGATGAAGGAGAAGACTGTCACTGCATTATAGAAGAGGCTGGAATAAATATGTATGTCGAAAACTCTAACCAGCAAGTTGCATATGAAGCAGCATTTTTATCTCATCGTTTGGAGAAAGGTTTTTCTATGCATGAACACTTAATAGTGTTTAAAGAAATTCTCTCAAACTTAGAGGCCATGGAGGTTTAGTATGATAAGAAAGATCTAGGGTTGATTCTGAAACACCCCAAACCCGGCCCACAAGCCCTGACCGGATCTGGTATGTTCCTCGAGTAAAACTTCAATTAAATCTTGTTTTGTTTTATTAGATAATATGTTGGTTCTGTAGAAAATAGGTCTATTTAGTGATCGCGTTGTAAATGGTGTTTAGATAAGTTGGTGTCTCATTAAAACGTTATCTTTATGAGAAAGATTTTAAGTTAAAAGAAAACCAAATTTAATTAAAAACTTATTATTATTGTAAAAACCATAGGTATTAGGTGTCAAAACAGTTTAAGTTATTTTTTTGAAATCATTTAATTATTTAGTAAATATTTGATCGTAGCAGATTAAAAATCTAAAACGTAAAAAAAAAATTAAACAGTTCATAGCGGCCTTATTACAAAAATAACATAACCCAAAATAAATCCTAAATAATTAAAGAAGATGTAGCAAGTTTAATTAAAAGAAAATCCGATATATTGAGTTGAGCAATGGCCACCACGTAGTCCTCGCTGACCCAATCCATCACGCTAAGCGTCACCTGAAAATATATCCTATAAAAGCGTGAGTCAACAGACTCAATGTGTAACATTACACTAAAAGCCCAATCGATCATAGTCATTAAGCCCATTTAAAACATATTTAGCCATAAGCCCATTTTATAGCAAATCAGATAATAATCGATTAAATCACATGTACATATAAAAATGAAATGCAATCCCGAGCCCACCTAAATATCCATCCGCTACACACCACCCATACCTACCAATCACACCGTGGGGATTACTAAATCGACCCTCCATCCGCTACACACCATCGAAGGTAGTCGCCGATCAACTACACATCGCTTCTTATAAATTGTGGCATGGCCACCGGATAATTGTGACAGAGTCACCAGATTCATAATATGTGACCGAAGTCACCGGATTCATATATGTTGTAACACCCCAAACCCGGCCCATGAGTCCTGATCGGATCTGGTATGTCACAGAGTAAAATAATTTGAAACATTTTAAGAATTTGGTGAAAACTTGATAAAATTTGGCTAAGGTATGAAAACGGTGTTTGAAAACTTCATTGGGCTTTTTATAAATACAGTTGGGTTGATAAACCCTTTTGAAAACATTTGATCATGTAGTGTAACACCCCAAACCCGGCCCATGAGTCCTGACCGGATCTGGTATGTCACTGGGTAAAATATTTTGGGCCAATTTGAAAGTTGGGTAAAAGTTCGATAAAATTTGGCTAAGGTATTTAAAACGGGGTTTGAAAACTCAGTTGGGCCTTTTTATAAATACAGTTGGGCTTTATAAACCCTTTTGAAAACATTGATCATGTATCATTTTAAAATCATCAAAGTGATAGTTGACTTAGTTTATTTTTGTTACCCGATGGTAACATTTTTAAAAACCCGTAGAAGTTTATTAAGTTTGAAAAATTATTTTTAACCGGTTTACTTATCATTTGAAAATTTCACTTGTGACATAACATAAGCAAAATAAAAATAACATCCACATAATAAATAGCGGCCTTATTACAATCCCAAAATAAAAGACTTAGAAAAATAAATGTGATTAACTAAAACAGAGTAATTTCAAATCCAATGATGGCATGGCCGCCTCGAGTCCTCTCCGGCTCCATCCCCGGGATCTACTCATCTATAAAATGTTAGGGAAAGGGGGTGAGTCACCAAGACTCAGTGTGTAATCCCCCACCCGGTAAAGTAGCTCATACACAAATCATTAATAACATGCAATTATGCAACCCAACCTATCCATCCATACTCCTCAACTACCCCGTGGTCAAAACCATCGATGACTTAGAGTCACAATTTAAATGATGGGGCCAACCCATCATGTGGTCAAAACCACCGATGACCATAAGTCACGAATAATCAAGTGTGGTCAAAACCATCGTGGTACCAAACCATCGGGACTTAGTCACAAATATTCAATCGTTGTGGTCAAAACCACTGATGACCATCGGTCACAATTAAACTGATGGGGCCAACCCATCTTGTGGTCAAAACCACTGATGACCATAGGTCACAAATAATCTGATGGGGCCAACCCATCTTGTGGTCAAAACCATTGGCGACAGTCCAAAAGTCATCCCCCTCCTCTCATCAATCCCACCATCACATGCTTTTATAACAATTTTCATATATCATGTCATAGCATTTAATGTCATGTGATGGTATGCAAATCATACATCAAAAATCACAAGTTAGGGGACTTACCCGAAATCCATGATTATGCCACAAGCTAATCACAACCAAAAGATTAAAGCAAACAATAAAGTCATGAAATTAATAAAGTGTGTATTGAGATCTTACACACCTTTTTCTACCGGAACTCCTAGATCCCGAAAAGCCGATCTATAACGTTAGATCTCTTAACCTATAATTAGCCATTAACATAATTAGGGACATTAGGCCTATTCGGCCAAACTAAGTAGTATCAAAGGGACTTACCTTAAACGGATTTGATTTCCTAACAAATCCCGAAGCCTTAATTAGTCCCTTGGAAAATAAATCCCGAAAGCTTCCCTACAATTGGTTTTAATCAAGTTAATATGAATCATGGGCCATAATTTTAATTCCAAAAGAGAGGATTACCCTTTACCACACTTATTGAAAATTGGCAGCACCTTGTTGGAGATATGATAATACACAATTAGAAGGGCTAGAAATTTTTTTGAAGGAAGAGGGTGTATTCGGCTAAGAGAAACAACAGTGCTGGAATTTTTCTGAACAATTTTGGCTAAGAGTTTAAGGAGATTTTGGTAGCACAATGAAGAGAGGAAGAAGAGAAAGAGTTTGTGGAAATTTCCTCTTAAAGAGGGGTATATTCGCTTGTAAAAGAGAAGAGAAGCTGGAATTTTGAATGGTTTTGTCTATGAAACAATGGAGATTTCTAAGAAGAAGAATTTGGAGAGAAAAGAAGAATTTTGGTTGAACTTTTGGCACTCTTTTACCAAATAAAACAGTATGGACAGCCCCTAAAGAGTCCTATTGTTGGCCAATTCCTCTCTTTTAGGTGATAATTCCAGCTCTTAATTATCAAAAATAAATCTAACTTTATCATACCTTTAATCTCCTAATCCCTCAACAATTTAATAAAAATAAAACACTAAAATTCCCCTCTTCCAAATTGATTATGACATAAAAATATGCCTAATTAGGAGTCCTATATGTCGCTAACTCCCCGCATTGCCAATCAGATTGAAGGAAAAGAAAAGAAAAAAAACACAAGGTGTGGGCACAGGGTTCGAACTCGACTTCTTTGTAGGGAACAAAGCATTTCACCCTTTAAGCGCCACAACCAACTCTCCCAATTGACTTTCATGTCAATTTACTCAAATCATTTAAATATAAAGCCTTACATGAGCCCTTTTTCCTTTTAGCGCCAAAGCCCAAAATAAAATCCCCAGATGCGCTCGTCTTGACTCGAACCCGAGTCCCTTTGCCAAAGCCCCTCTTAAGTAGTGCCTCAGCCACTCCGCCCACCTGCCTTTCATGTCCGTTCCTTACTCAAAATTTATTTAACACCTTTCTTATCTGGGCCCTTCCTTTAATGCCCAAAAAAAATTTCTCCTTGTTGCTTCTGCGAATCGAACCCAAGACCCCTAGCAACCCTTAGGAGCACCACGCCACTTATACCGGGCCCATCCTTTGTGACATAACTTGTCCAAAATTTTATTAAAGCCCTAACTAACCTAGCTTCTTCCTTTTACACACTTAATAATAAATTTTTTTATTACTGGATCAGGCCTAGCTCAAGTTATTTTTAGACCCTAAATCATGCCAAATTAAATCATATTTATTTATTTCTTGAAGTCCACATGGAATTTATTTAAATTACAATTAACCCCTAATTCAGGGTGTTACAATTCTACCCCCCTTAAAAATAATTTCGTCCTCGAAATTACTTACTAACGAATAGTCGTACATCTTAACTCACCGTGCTACGCTTATGCTGCGCACTCTGATCTTAATAGAACTATCTTACTTTCTACGCACATTCTCTAAGTTCACATCAAGGTTCCATACACTTCATAAGAATGAACTGATCTTATAGCGAGCAAAGTAATGGAGGATAATCCAGAAATAAGAAACTTACCCGTTGTATGTCTAAGGTTTTAAAACGGTGTTTTGAAAACTCAGTTGGGCTTTATAAACATGGTTGGGTTGATAAACTCTTTGAAAATGTTTGATCAAGTATCATTTAAAAACATTAAAGTTATAATTGACTTGGTAAATTTTGTTACCCGATGGTAACTTCTTTGAAAACCCGTAGAAGTTTATTAAGTTTGAAAAATTTTACTTTTAACCGGTTTACTCAATATTTATAAATATCATTTGTAATGTAACATAAGTAAAATAAAACAGTAAAATAAGCATCCGAAATAATAATAACGGCCTTATTACATCCCAAATTAAAAATACTTAGAAATTAAATAATTAAACTTAACGATAACAAATTTAAATCCAACGATAAGCATGGCCGCCTCGAGTCCTCTCCTGCTTCATCTCCGCTATCTACTCATCTGCATAATGTTAAGGGAAGGGGGTGAGTCACCAAGACTCAATGTGTAAATCCCCCACCCGGTAAAGTAACTCATACACAAGTCATTAATAAGCATGCACATGCAACCCAACCTAACCATCCAAAACACCTTTCTCTACCTCGTGTGGTACCAAACCATTGGTGGTGCCAAACCACTGGTGACTTAAAGTCACAAATTAAATGATGGGGCCAACCCATCGTGTGGTCAAAACCACTGATGACCATAGGTCACAAATAATCAAGTGTGGTCAAAACCACTTGGTGGGGCCAACCCACGTGATACCAAATCACCGCGCCGATCCCATAATATAATCCATGGGGCCAACCCACCGTGGTGCTAAGCCACCGACGAGACGCTATGAGGTGCCAAACCTCCTGAGGTGCTAAACCTCCGTGACCGTAGTCACGAAATGTGGTACCAAACCACCGGTGTCCGTCGACACGAATATCACTTCCCCCTCCTCTCATTCAACCCCACCATCACGTGCTTTTACATCAATTTTCATATATCATATCATAGCATTTAACATCATGTGATGGCATGCAAATCATATATCAAAAATCACAAATTTAGGGGACTTACCCGGAATCCATGTTTAAGCCCACAAGCATATCATAGATCACTACTAAAATTTATACACAAGGTAATAATATAGCAAGTTTATTAATAAAATGTGTAAAGAGTTTACACACCTGTTTCTACCGGAATTCCTAGATCCCGAAGATCCGATCTACGTCGCTAGATCTCTTGTCCTATAATCGACCAAAAAGCATGGTTAGGGACTTAGGCCTATTCGGCCAAACCAAGTAATATCAAAGGCTCTTTTACGGCCTTACCTTTGAACGGATTTGATTTCCAATCAAATCCCGAAGCCTAAATTAGTCCTAAATTCATGATACATGTTAGTCTTGGCATTTAACATAAACTTTTTAATTGAAAGGCCCTTGGCCGAAAGTGCTTACTAACTTACCTTGGAAAATAAATCCCGAAAGCTTCCCTATAATTGGTTTAGACATAATGTTATAACCATAGATCTTGATCCAACAAAATAGAACATTCGACTAGGTCCACTTACCTCTTTTAACCGATTGAAGAAAAAGAGCACCCTTTGCTTTGATGTTCGGCCAAAGCTACACCAAATAGGGGGGAGTAGATTCGGCTAAGGAAAACAAAAGAGATGCTGGAATTTTGAATAATTTTGGGTAGTTTGTCTAAGGGAATTTTGGCAGCAAGGTGGTAGGGGTTCGACTAATGGAGGAAGAAAAAGATGAAGGAAAAGAAGTAGGGGAAATCAATGATGGTTTTCGGCTAAGTATAAGAGAAGATGCTGGAAAATTTTGAAAGATTTCCTAGGGGAAATTCGGCGAAGAAGAGAGGAAAAAGAAGAAGAAATAGTTGCTTGGAATTTTGGGCACTTCTTGCTATACAAAAATCAATTTTGAACAAATTTCCCAAGGAGTCCCAATGTGGCCAATTCCTCCCTCTTTGTGATAATTTAGCTCTTAATTATCACCCATATTAATCTACCATTTATCCATTAATCACTTCTTTAAACTAATGAAATAAAAATAAAATAAAATATAGTATAACAATTTTACTAACTATCCTAGTCGAAAATTTAAAGGAAGACAAAGTCTATCCATATCACCTTAAAAGTCCAATTTCAAACCACTACTCCCCTCTCCCATTCACGATGGCAGCATAAAAAAAATAAAACCAACTATCGTCAGATACTTGATTCGAACACAGTCCTGGGAAGCATTCTCCACCTTTCCCCCTTAAACACCCCATGTCATCTCTCCCCATTTGACTTTCATGTCAATAAGCCTCCTCATTAAATTTTAAAGCCTTCTACCTGGCCCTCTTCCTTTAATGCCAGAAGCCCAAAAAAAAAAATGCTCCCTGTGTCCATCATGTCTCGAACTCGAGACCTAAGGCCCTTAAGCCACGCCCCATGCCACTCCACCGCACCCATCTTTCATGTCATACCTCACCTTTTTAATTTTTAAAGCCTTCTTCACCTTAACGCCCAAAAAGCCCAAAAGGAAAAATATTTCCCCCTTGTTACTGTCGAGACTCGAACCTTCTCCCTAGCTGCCCTCTTAGGGGCACCAGCCACTTATGCCAAGCCCTTTTCTCTGTGTCACGTTTGGCCAAAAATTTTATTTAACCCCTATCCCCTAGCTTCCTTCCTTTTAAACCCTTAAAAAGAAATTTTTAATACTAGGTCAGGTCTACCTCGGGATTATTTTTAGACCCTAGAACATGCCAAATAAATCCTAGAATTTAATTCTCCAAGCACACATATGGGAAAATAATTAAATTTTTAACAACCCCTAATTTAGGGTGTTACAATTCTACCCCCCTTAAAAATAATTTCAGCCTCAAATTACTTACTATCGCTCATCTAAGACATCTAACTCACTACACTACGCTATTATCACAAGACTCGATCTTAATAAAACTATCATATCTAACGATTGCGATTTAATCTGATTAAGAAGTTTTATGTATTTTTAAAAAAAAAAATTTTGTTTCACTGATTATCCGCGAAGAAATTTTATGAAGAGAGTTTAATAGAGATTCTTTCGATCAATCAAAGTTTTAGGTCCTCTATCCTAGTTCACACAGGGAAGCACATCCATTCCTTAATACCTTTCATACATACTCACTCTTTCTGCATTTCGTCTGCTTTCTATCCTGAGGGTATTTTTGTCATTTTCCTCTGAGGGTATTTTTTGTATTTTTTTTTCAAAAACACAGGTTCTTGGATGATTTTGTCAAAAATTATTTTAAAACTCTTAATTTCCCGGGGCATTTTGGAAAATTATGAAATTCGGGGGTCTTTCCGTGATTTTGAAACTCAGGGGCATTTTGGTAATTTTCACAAATCAGGGTGAATTTATAAAATTTGATGAATCGGGGATATTTCAAAAGTTGTAAAACTTTGAGGGCTCTTTTTGATAATTGCATTTTCCAAAATAGTGATGTTGTAAAATTTTGAAAGTCAGGGGTATTCTGGTAATTTTTATAGGTTAGAGGCAATTTTGTAATTTTCTCAAATCATGACGTTTTTGAATTTTGAGGTTTTTGGGCACTTTTCATGTGATGAAATTTTTGATTAAAACCGTGGGTATTTTGGAAATTTCATAATTTAAGGGCGTTTTCGTAATTTTACCCCTAAGGGTATTTTAGTAATTTTACATAATTAGCGTATTTTCACAAAATAATTTCCAAAAATTGGGTTCTAAGAGATTTCACAAAAAGGAGGATATTTCTAGAATTTCTATTTGAAAATTTTTCATACGGAGGGTATTTTGGTCATTTTCAAACTGAAGGGTATTTTGGTCTTTTATTTTTTTTGAAACAAGGTTTTATTTTCCTCAAAAACAAAACGGCTAATCCCTTTTTGGGTTTTAGTTATCATGTTCAGCCTGTGAGTACGTCGTCTCAGCTAGGATGAACCATTACCACGCACCAGGTAGGATTCGAGTGAGTAGGAGGTGAGTCACGAGGACTGCTTAAATACCAGGCCCCCACCGAACCCAATCCTAGACATGCGTATAACGATTGCCACATCTTTTGCTTAGTGACAACTCACAGGATTTGTTTAGAGAATTATTAAGTCTTATGTAAATTTTTGTTGGGGTATGCTAAAATTTTTGTTGGGGTATGCTAACCCTAGGGTTCAATAGTTCTACTCTAGTAGTCTACGTTCCCAATTTACCCTTCTACCCTTCATCAAAAGAATTCACAAAGATTGATAGAAGTACTTACCTGGGCGGATAGGTGCCGGAGACTCGGTGCCATGCTGTTCAAGCCAAAACAGTTTCTCAAAACATCATAATAAGGCCTACCAACAAAAACCAAACATTTTGGGCCTTGGGCCCCCACAAATGAAGTTTTGAATCTGCTCGATACCAAGTGAAATACTAATGTATAAAATTCTTAAACAGATAAACGCGATCGTTAGAATGAGTTCAAGAGGTCGTGGACGCCGCCGCCGTGGTCGTGGTAGAGGTAGGATGACCTGCCGAGCCCGCGAGGTCCGGTCATGGGTCCTAAATGAAATGCCGATCTCACCGACGTTGAAAACGAGTTTTAGGATCGACGGTGGTAACATCGTAGTATCCTGTGCGTGCTATGAGTGTTAGAACGAGTTCTCGAGGTCGGCGCGAATCAGGAACCCGTAAGTCTGTATCGAATGACTCGAGCAACGGAGCGTAAGTATTTAGAGGAGTTTCGGAGTGGCACCTAGTGCGTGGAATATTGGTTAGAGTCCACGGAAAGGATTATGGGTGACTTGGATTTCACCCCGAGGAGAAGTTAAAGGGTATCATTTCTCCTTGGGATGAGTCCTATCGGTGGTGGCTCACCGTAAGGATGGAGCGGTGGTGAAAATCTAACACAGGAATTCTTCGAGAGGCTTATCAAAAGAAGTACATCTAACTAGCTACGAGATGCACAGCGGAAAGCTTTCTTGAACCTGGTTCAAGGAAATAAAACAGTGGCGGAGTATGAGGCCGAGTTCCTCTAATTGAGTAGATATGCTCGTGGTATTGTGGGTACGAGCATGAGCACTGTGTCAGGTTTGAGGATGGCCTGAGAGATGAGCTGAGAATGATGATAGCTCCACAACAGGAAAGGGAGTTCGTGGTCTTGGTGGAGAAATCTAAAGTTGCTGAGGGAGTAAGACAGTCGATTAGACGGAACCAAGAGAGGAATTGGAATAAGAGGAGCTTCGGATCTTCAGGGTTCTCTGAAAATCAGCAGAAGAAGATGAGGTATGGTGGATCAGATCAAGCTACTAGGCCTGCTGCTGCTAATCCTCAATGGCCGCCACAGTGTGATAAGTGTGGCAAGTCACACAAGGGGGAGTGTTGGAATGGTAATCGTGGATGCTTCGAATGTGGGTCTATGGAGCATCGGGTTAGAGACTGCCCAAAGAAGGCAGCTAGACTGAGAACGGAAGGTCATAGGATAGGCCACCGAACTGAGGGGATAACCAACAACCACAGAGGGGTCGAGGTGTAGCTAGGGGTAATGGAAATGGTATCGGGCGTGGCCGAGGTGCTAAAGGTGCAGAGGCGAGGCAACCAAGGTTGGTTTACGCAGTTGGCTGTCGCGAGGAGGACGATGTGCCTGATGCGACAACGGGTTTGTTCCTTAATTCTGGAATACCCATAATTGCTTTGATTATTGTAAAGTTTTCTTGTTTTGCTAGGGAAGTGCTTGAAAATTTGGTTGAGAACTTAGAGATTGTGCCTAGGAGGTAAGATAGTTTTTTTTAAGATCAGAGTGCGCAGCATAAGCATAGTGCACTGAGTTAAGGGGTATGAATATTCGTTAGTAAGTAATTTTGAGGACGAAATTATTTTTCAGGGGAGTAGAACTGTAACACCCTGAATTAGGGGTTATTTGTAATTTAAATAAATTCCATGTGGGCTTCAAGAAATAAATAAATATGATTTTATTTGGCATGATTTAGGGTCTAGAGATAACCCCGAATTAGGGCGGACTTGGATTTAAAAATCTCTTTTTAGGGCTTAAAAAGGAGAGAGCTAGGTGAAAATAGGGTTTAAATAAAAATTGGGAGAAGCATGACACAAGAAAGTAATTGGCACATTGGCTTTGTGCGCCTAAGGGTTAAAAAGGGGTCTTGGGTTCGATCCATGGGAAATACAAGGAGGAAATATTTTTCTTTGTGGGCTTTTTGGGCATTAGGGCTAGGAAGGCTTTAAAGAAATTTCGGGCAAGGTTCATGGCATGAAAGTTGGGTTGGCTAAGTGGCTATCGTGTGCCACTTAAAGGCTTGGAGATTGATGGGCGCAGGTTCGAGTTGCTGGAATGGATTTTTGGCTTTTTAATTTTTAGGGTAATCGGCCTAGGGAGGTTTTATAAATAAATGAGAAGGCTTTATGACATGAAAGGCAGGTGGGCGGAGTGGCTTGGGACACCACTTAAAAGGGACTTTGGCAAAAGGGACTCGGTTCGAGTCAAGACAAGTGCAAAGGGGATTTTATTTTTGGGCTTTGGCACAAAAAGGGAAAAGGGCTCAGGTATAAGGCTTTATAAATAAATGGTGGGATAAATTGACATGAAAGTCTAAAGGGGAGAAGTGGTAAGGGCGTTGGAAGGGGGGGGCTGCTGTGGGGACGCTGGTTCGAACCCCAGGGGCTACATTTTGGTTTCTTTTATTTTTCCCTATGTCAAAGCGTGAAGGAGAGTAGTGTTGGCGAGATAATAGGACTCTTAATTGCTTATTTTTTTTGCCTATTATCGGCTGGAAGGGGGGAGACTAATAATGTTTTATTTGCTATTAAATTGTTGAGAGGATTAGGAGATTAAAAGGTATGATAAAGCTAGATTAATTGTGATAATTCAAGGCTGAAAAATTATCACAAAATAGGGGGAGTGTTTGCCAAAAATTGGAGACCTTGGAGGTCAGTCCATATCTGCTTTGTACTGAGAAAGAAGTGTCAAAAACTCCAGCAACTCTTTTCTTTTTCTCTCTTCTTCGTGCTGCCAAAATCTCCCTTAAACCATAGCCAAAAATTGTTCAAAAATTTCCAGCTTTCTTGCTTCCTATTAGCCGAATATACCCCTCTTTTAAGAGAAAATTTCCAGCTTCTCTTGTTCTTCTTAAGTCGAAATACTTTTTTCTTTTAATTTTGTCTTTGGCGAAAACCACTCCAACCTTTGCCCAAAACCCTTCAAAATTTCCTTCTTTTTCTTTTCCTAGTAGCCGAACCTATCTAAAAAATTCCAGCCCTCCATTTGAGTTTGGCCGAATCCCCCTTAAGGAAAAAGGGTGCTGTTTTCGGTTCCTTTCTCTTCTAAAAGGGTAGCCAAACCCCTCTCACAACATTAAGAGGTGCTGCTAATTTTCAATAAGTGAGGGAAGTTTTCGGGATTTATTTTCCAAGGGACTAATTTAGGCTTCGGGATTTTATTGGAAATCAAATCCATTCAAGGTAAGTCCGCAAAGAACCCTTGGTATGAATTTGGTTTGGCCGAATAGGCCTTCGATACTAACAGTAATGTTTGGTCGATTATAGGGGCAATATCTAGTGTTGTAGATTGGATCTTCGGGATCTAGGAATTCCGGTAGAAACAGGTGTGTAAACTCTTTACACACTTTATTAATAAATTTGCTATATTATTGCCTTGTGTATAAATTTTGGTAGCGATCTATGATATGCTTGTGGGCTTAAACATGGATGCCTGTAAGTCCCTAACTTGTGATTTTGATATATGATTTGCATGCCATCACATGATATTAAATGCTATGACATGATATATGAAAATTGATATAAAAGCATGTGATGGTGGGATTGATGAGAGGAGGGGAAGATTTTGACTATCGCTGGTTTTGACCACAAGATGAGTTGGCCCCATCGATTATTTGTGACCTATGGTCATCGGTGGTTTTGACCACAAGATGGGTTGGCCCCATCAGATTATTTATGACCTATGGTCATCGATGGTTTTGACCACAAGATGGGTTGGCCCCATCGATTATTTATGACCTATGGTCATCGGTGGTTTGGTACCACCGATGGTTTTGACCACACTTGATTATTTGTGACCTATGGTCATCGGTGGTTTTGACCACACGATGGGTTGGCCCCATCATTTAAATTGTGACTTTAAGTCATCGATGGTTTTGACCACACGGGGTGAAAAGGAGTATGGATGGCTAGTTGGGTTGCATGTGCATGTTTAATTAATAAATTGTGTATGAGTTGTATTTTAGGGTAGGGATTTACACTTGAGTCTTGGTGACTCACCCCTTCCCTTAACATTTTGCAGATGAGTAGATCGCGGAGATGGAGCCGGAGAGGACTCGAGGCGGCCATGCTTGTCGTTGGATTTTATTTTTACTTTGCTTAAGTTAGAATTATTATTTTCTAAGTTTTTATTTTGGGATTGTAATAAGGCCACTACTATTATTTTGGATGTTTGTTTCACTGTTTTGTTTTACCTATGCTATGTTACAAATGGAAGTTTATAAATATTAATTGAACCGGTTAAAAGTAACCTTTTCAAACCTAATAAAATTTAACGGGTTTTCAAAGAAGTTACCATCGGGTAACAAAATTCACTAATCAGCTATCACTTTAATGATTTCAAAATGATACATGATCAATGTTTTCAAAGAATTTTTTTCAACCCAATTATATTTATAAAAAGGCCCAATTGAGTTTTCAAACTCCGTTTTAATACCTTAGCCAAATTTTATCAAATTTTCACCAAACTTTCAAATTGGCCCAAAATATTTTACCCAGTGACATACCAGATCCGGTCAGGACTCATGGGTCGGGTTTGGGGTGTTACATGTAGCATTTTAAAATCGTCAAAGTTATAGTGGACTTGGTTTATTTTTGTTACCCGATGGTAACGTCTTTAAAAACCCGTAGAAGTTTATTAAGTTTGAAAAATTACTTTTAACCAGTTCAATTAATATTTATAAAATTCCATTTGTAATATAACATAAGTGAAATAAAATAGTAAAATAACATCCAAAATAATAATAGCGGCCTTATTACAATCCCAAAATAAAAAGGACTTAGAAAATAAATAATATTAACTTTAATAAAATGAATTTAAATCCAACGACAAGCATGGCCGCCTCGAGTCCTCTCCGACTCCATCTCCGCGATCTACTCATCTACAAAATAGTAAGGGAGGGGTGAGTCACCAAGACTTAGTGTGTAAATCCCCCACCCGAAAATGCACTCATACATAATTTATTAATGAACATGCAAACGTGCAACCTAACCGATCCATCCATACTCCTTAACTACCCCGTGTGGTCAAAACCACTGATGACCATGGGTCACAAATTAAATGATGGGGCCAACCCATCGTGTGGTCAAAACCACTGATGACTATAGGTCACAATATATCAAGTGTGGTCAAAACCACCGTGGTACCAAACCACCGGGACTTAGTTGCAATTTATCAATCGGTGTGGTCAAAACCACTGATGACCATAGGTCACAAATAATCTGATGGGGCCAACCCATCTTGTGGTCAAAACCATCGGCGGCATCCATAAAATCATTCCCTCCTCTCATCAATCCCACCATCACATGCTTATATATCAATTTTCATATATCATGTATTTAGGCATAGCATTTAACATCATGTGATGGCATGCAAAATCATATATCAAAGATCACGTAATAGGGACTTACCCGAATCCATGCCTAGCCATAAGCAAATCACTACCAAAAAAAGGTAAATAGGCAACAACATAATCATGTAAACTAATAAAGTGTGTAGTGAGTTCTTACACACCGCATTACCGAAATTCCTAGATCCCAAGATCCGATCTACGTTGCTAGATTCTTGACCCTATAATCGACCATCAATCATGGTTAGGGACTTAGCCTATTCGCCAAACCAAATTAATACCAAGGCTCTTTGTGGACTTACCTTAAACGGATTTGATTTCCAAACAAATCTCAAGCCTTAATTAGCCCCTAAATCCATGGCTCATATTAGTTTCGGCATTAAAACATAAACTTTATAACAAATGGCCCTTAGCCGAATGGAACTACTCACTTACCCCACTTACCGAAATAATTCAAAATCCCGGAATTATCACTTGGCTTGTCGAGATCCCTACCAAACACTTGTTAGAATCGGCTATAAGTGAAACTAAGGAAGTGGCCTATGGTGAATAGTGTAGGTGGCTTACCTTTGAAAAATCAACACCGATAGTCTCCAACAACACCCTTATCGTTAACTACAACAAAGAAATACCATCTTTGTGATTTTTATGATTCATTCGACCATCCCAAAGAGAAGAAACAACCCGATTTCTTTAAGGAAGAAATTACTTACCCCAACACCATTTGGAGAACTACAAAGAGAGGTTTGATGACCCTAAGAGATTCGGCCAAGGCAAGATGGAAGGGCTGGAATTCTGATTAGAAGAGGGGTTGGTTCGACTAAGAAGAAACAAGAGAAAGAGAAAGAAGAGATGTAGGGGAAGTAGTGGTGGTTTTGGCTTGGTAGAAGAAAAAGAAGCTGGAAGTTTTGAACAATTTAGGCAATGCAACAAGGGAGAATTCGGTAGCAGCAAGAGAGAAAAAGAAAGGAATAATTGATGAATTTTGGCACTCCTTTGCCATATCAAAACCAATTATGGACAGCCCTAGAGAGTCCCTATTTCGGCCATTGCCTCCCATGAGATAAAACTTTATCTTTTAACTATCTCTTAATCTCTTCTTTAAACAAATAAAATAAAAAAATAAAGTATAACAACATCACAACTCTTCTCCAGCCGAAAATTGCAAAAATTTAAGCCTTATCTTTATCAATTAAAGAGTCCAAATTCATGCCAATACTCTCCCATACATGCCAGCAGCATAAAAAAAAATAAAAAGCCACTGCAGTTGCCTTGGTTCGAACCTAAGACCTCCTTGCCGCAGCCCCCCTTGCACGCCCCTTGCCATCTTTCCCATTTGACTTTCATGTCAAATAACCTCACCTTTTAATTATAAGCCTTCTTCCTGGCCCTCTTTCCTTTAACGCCGAAAACCCAAAAGTAAAACAACTTCCTTGCATCCCTTATGGCTCGAACCCGAGTCCTTTTGCCAACACCCTTAAGTGGCACCCCAAGCCACTCCACCAAATCCGACTTTCATGTCCATTCCTTACCCAAAAATTCTTTAAAGCCCTCTTACTTGGCCCCCTTCCTTTAACGCCCCAAAAAGCCCAAAAGGAAAACACTTCCCTTTGTTACCGCCGTCACTCGAACCTCCTCATCCCTTAGAAACCCTTAGACGCACCCTTTGTAGCACCTAAGTGGCGCATGGAAGCCACTTTTCCAAGCTATTTTTCATGTCATGCTTCTCCCTAATTTTTACTTAACCCCTATCTCCTAGCTCCTTCTTTACATCCTTAAAAGAAAATTTTAATTCTAAATTCGACCTAGTTCTGGGGTTATTTTAGACCCTAAAACATGCCAAATAATCTTAGAATTTAATTCTTTAAGCACACACATGGGAAAATATTTAAATTACAAATAACCCCTTATTTAGGGTGTTACAGTTTTACCCCCTTAAAAAGAATTTTGGCCTCGAAATTACCTGGATCAGAAGAGCTGGGAGTATTGCTGCCGCATCACATCCTCGGGTTCCCATGTGGCCTCCTCCGTACCATGATTTCGCCATAACACATTTACCAAAGGCACTGACTTTCTTCGAAGAACTTTGACATCTCGATCCAAGATTTGTACTGGCTCCTCCTCGAAAGACAAGTCCGGGCTCACTTCAATTTCCTCAACTGGCACTACGTGTGAGGGATCTAATTGATAACGCCTCAGCATTGAAACATGGAAAACATCATGGATCTGGCTCAATTCTGCTGGCAACTCAAGCTGGTAAGCTACTGGTCCCACGCGTTTCAACACTGTGTATGGTCCGATGAATCTAGGGCTTAGCTTGCCCTTCCGGCCAAACCTCAGCACCTTCTTCCAAGGTGATACCTTAAGGAAAACCTTATCACCCACTGCATATTCAACCTCTTTGCGCTTAAGATTGGCGTAAGATTTCTGCATGTCCGACGCCTCCTTAAGACGAGCCCGAATTACTTTAACCTTATCCTCCGTCTCTGCCACTAACTCTGGACCCAACATCCGACGTTCTCCTAGTTCTGTCCAACATGTTGGAGTACGACATTTTCGACCATACAGCGCCCCATACGGTGCCATCTGAATGCTCGCTTGATAACTATTGTTATAAGCGAACTTTGCCAAAGGTAGGTACTCTTCCCAACTGCCACGAAAATCTAAAACACAGCCCCTCAACATGTCTTCCAACACTTGAATAACCTTCTCAGATTGTCCATCAGATTGTAGGCGAAAAGCCGTGCTGAAATTCAACCTTGTGCCTAACTCCTGATGTAAGGCCTTCCAAAATCTCGACGTGAACCGAGGATCCCGATCTGAGATAATGGACACAGGTACCCCATGCAACCGTACTATCTCTGCGATGTACAACTTAGCTAATCTTTGAAGCGAGTAATCAACCCTTACCGGTATGAAATGGGCCGTCTTAGTCAACCAGTCTACTACCACCCACACTGTATCTTTCTTACTGGGCGTAAGGGGAAGCCCACTCACGAAATCCATAGTAATCTCCTCCCATTTCCACTATGGAATCCGTGCATCACCGTAATGCTTACCGATGGCAATTGATGCTCAGCCTTAACCTGCTGGCATGTCAGACACTTGCCCACTAACTCGGTCACTTCCCGCTTAAGACCCGGCCACCAAAACTACTCCCTTAAATCCCGATACATCTTACTGCTTCCCAGGTGCATAGCATACGCACTGCTATGAGCTTCCCTAAGGATTCACTGCCTCAACTCATCATCCTTAGGCATGCACACTCTCCCCTAAAAGTACAACACTCCATCACTACCCAAGCTGAAACCTTTCGCCTCACCATTCAGCACTTGCAACCTTCAGGTACTCAAAGCTTCGTCTGTCAGCTGCCTCTCTTTGACCTCATCGATCCAAGAAGGCTTCACTTGCAATTCTACCAAAAGGCTCCCGTCCTCATAGAGACTTAGATGAGCAAACATTGCTCGCAAATCTGCTACCACCTTTCGACTCAAAGCATCGCCTACCACGTTAGCCTTCCTTGATGGTATTCGATTGAGCAACTCAATCCACCTCAATCCACCTCTCCGCCTCAAATTTAAATCTTTACGAGTCGAGGTACTTGAGCTCTTATGATCTGTACACTCACCGACTTCTCCCCATATAGGTAGTGCCTCCAAATCTTCAAGGTGAATACCACAGCAGCCAATTCCAAGTCATGTGTCGGATAATTAGCTTTGTGAGGCCTCAACTGTCGTGACGCATAAGCGACCACCTTTACTTCTTGCATCAGCACACACCCTAATCCAATATGCGATGCATCACAGTACATCGTGAACTCCTTTTCGGCCTCAGGCTAAATTAAAATCGATGCTTCTGTCAGAATCCTCTTCAGCTTATCAAAACTCTCTTGTCGCTTCTCACCCACACAAACGGAACCCTTTTCTCAACAAATTAGTCAATCTACACTGCGATTAAGGAGAAATTCTCCACGAATCTCTATAATATCCCGCCAACCCAAGAAAACTACAATTTCAGAACCAACTTTGGTGGCTTCCACTCCAACACCGCCTCAATCTTACGGGGATCCACCCTGATGCCCTCAGCTGAAACTACATGCCCAAAGAAAGTTACCTCCTTGAGCCAGAACTCACACTTGTTGAATTTGGCGTACAACTGCTTCTCCCTCAGAACTTGTAGAACCACACGAAGATGTGCGTCATGCTCCTCTTCCGACTTCGAGTACACCAAGATGTCGTCTATGAAGACCACGACGAATCGATCCAGATAGGGTTGGAAAACCCGGTTCATCATGTCCATAAACACCGCCGGCATTCGCGGACCAAAAGGCATTACCGAAACTCAGTGGTGGGCTATACCGAGTACGGAATACCGTCTTGTGGACATCAACCTCCTTCACCTTAAGTCGATGGTACCCTAACCTAAGGTCAATCTTAGAGAACACCGATGCTCCTTTGAGTTGATCGAATTGATCGTCAATCCCGGGCAAAGGATACCGATTCTTTATTGTCAACTTGTTCGGTTATGTTTGTAATCTACACACATCCTCATTGTCCCATCCTTTTTCTTGACAAACAGCACTGGAGCTCCCCACGGTGATACACTTGGTCGGATGAACCCTCTATCCAACAATTCCTGAATCTGCGCCTTCAACTCTACCAATTCCTTTGGCGCCATCCGATACGGAGCTATCGATACTGGCGCAGTTCCGGGTAACAGATCTATCCCAAATTCAACCTCACGGTCCGGAGGTAGACCTAGAAGTTCCTCTGGAAACACATCCACATAGTCCCTTATCGTCCGAACATCTCCCACAGTAACATCCTTAGCTTCCAAGGCACAGACATGAACCACATAAGCTTCACAACCCTTCCTAACCATCCTTCCGCCTTCAACTCAGAAACCACATTAGACAGGTAATCCCTCCTTTTACCTATCATCGCCACCTCATCACCTTCCACGGTCTTTACTACCATGCGCTTAGTCCGTAATCTAGGCTACCCTGATACTTCACTAGCCAATCCATCCCGAGGATTAAATCGAACTCCCGAAATGGTAGTTTCATCAAATCAGCTAAGAATACGACCCCTTGGAGTTTTAGGGGTACGTCCCTATAGAGTCTACTTACTTCTACAGAGTGACCTAGGGGCTTAATACAGTCATCTTCCTAGAAGCAAGCTTAGAGTCTAGATGCAAAGTTTTCACTACATTACTAGCAATGTACGAGTGGGTTGAGCCAATGTCTATCAAGGTATTATAAGGCACACCAAAGATCAAGAACATACCAATTATGACGTCCAAGGCCGCCTCCTCTTGACGCCTCATGCATAGACCAAACCAGTTGTCTAGCCTCGACCACCGTATTTCCCCTCGGTGCCCATGACCTCTCGCCAAGACCATTACCTCCTCTTCCCGCACTATGACCCCTCCGAGGTCATTGGTTATCCCTTCATTCGATGTCTGATCCTCGACCTCGGATCTCAATCTAGCTACTTTCTTTAGACAGTCTCTAACTCGATGCTCCATAGACCCACATTCGAAACATTCACGATTACCATTCCAACACTCCCCCTTGTGAGACTTCCCACACCGAGCACACCGTGGCGGCCATTGAGCATTAGCAGTAGCAGCAGGCCTAGTAGCTTGATTGGACCCACCAAACCTTATCTTCTTCTGCTGATTACCTGAGAACCTTGAAGGTCCCGAGCTCCTCTTATTCTAATTTCGATCTTGGTTCCGTCTAACCGACTGTTTTACCCCTTCAGTAACCTTCAATTTCACTAAAATCGCGAACTCCCGTTCCTGTTGTGGAGCTATCATCATCCTCAGCTCATCTCTCAGCCCATCTTCAAATCTGACATAGCGCTCATGCTCGGTACCCACAATACCACGAGCATACCTACTCAACCGGAGGAACTCGGCCTCATATTCCACCACCATCTTATTTCCTTGAACCAAATTCAAGAAGGTCTTCCGCTGTGCATCCACGTAGCTAGTTCCGATATACTTCTTTTGATAAGCCTCTCTGAAGAATTCCCAGGTGAGATTTTCTGCCACCGTTCCATCCCTTACGGTGAGCCACTATTGATATGACTTATCCCGAAGCAGAGAAATTATACCCTTCAACTTCTCCTCAGCTGTGAAATCCAAGTCACCCATAATCCTTTCAGTGGATTCTAACCAATATTTCCGCCAAGATTGGCGCCACTCCGAAAACTCCTCTCGAATACTTCGCTCCGTTAGCCTGAGTCGTTCAACCACGGATTTACTGGACTCGCACTGCACGCCACCTTGACAAAGAACTCGTTTCAATACATGTAATATAGCTTGAGATACGACATCATTACCACCGTCGATCTTGAACTCGCCACCACCGAGATCGGCATCTCATTTCAAACCCGTGACTGCACCTTGCTGGCTCGATAAGGTCATCCTACCCCTACCACGGCCACGCAGTGGACGTCCACGACCTCTTGAACTCATTCTAACGATTGCGCTTATCTGTTTAAAAATTTTATGTATTAGTACTTGTTTCACTGGATTATCCACGAAGAAATTTTATGATAAGAGTTTAGGAGTGGTTCTTTTGTAATCATACATGCACACAGTTTTTTATTCATTCATTCAAAGAGACGTTGTAGTTCTCATTGTGATTATTTTTTCCACTACCCAGGGGTAATTTCGTAATTTGTTCTACAGGGGTATTTTTGTAATTTTTCAAAAAAAATACAGGTTCTCGGATGATTTTGTCAAAATTTATTTTGGAACACTTAAATTCTCAGGTATTTTGAAAAATTTTGAAATCCGGGGTCTTTCAAAAATTTTGAAACTCAGGGGCATTTTGGTAATTTTTCACAAATCTGGGTAAATTTGTAAAATTTTAAGGAATCAGGGATATTTCAAAAGTTGTAAAACTTTGATGGTTCTTTTTTGAGAATTTCATTTCCTAAGATAGTGGTGTTGCAAAATTTTGAAAATCAGGGGTGTCCTGGTAATTTTGTAAGTTAGGGGCAATTTTGTAATTTTCTAAAATCATGACGTTTTTGAATTTTAAGGTTTTTGGGCACTTTTTATGTGATGAAATTTTTGATTACAACCGTGGGAATTTTGGAAACTTCATAATTCAAGGGCGTTTTCGTAATTTTACCCCTAAGGGTATTTTAGTAATTTCACATAATCAGGGTATTTTCACAAAATGATTTCCAAAATTTGGTTCTAATTGATTTCACAAAAGAAAGTTATTTTGAAAATTTTCTATTTGGAAATTTTCGGAGGGTATTTTGGAAATTTTCAAGCCAGGGGTATTTTGGTCATTTTTCAAACTGAGGGGTATTTTGGTTTTTTTAAACAAGGTTTTAATTACTTCAAAAACAAAATGGCTAGTCCCTTTCGGGTTTTAGTTATCGAGTTTAGCCTGTGAGTGTGTCGTCTCGCCTAGGATGAACTGCTTACTACGCACTGTGGGATTCGAGTGAGTAGGAGGTGAGTCACGTGGATCGCTTAAATACCGTGCCCCACCAATCCAATCCTAGACATGCGATAACAATTGCCACATCCTTTGCTCATTGACAACTCACGTGGTTGTTTAGGTAATTATTAAATCTTATGCATAGTTGAGGTATGCTAGCCCTAGGTTCAACAAATTCTATTCTAATAGTCTACGTTCCCAATTTTACCCTTCTACCCCTCATCAAAGGTTCACAAAAATGGATAGAAGTACTTACCTGGGCGGATTGGTGCCGGAGACTCGGTGCCATGCTGTTCACACCACAACCACTTTCCAAAACATTTCAATAAGGCCTACTAATAAAAACAAAACATTTTGGGCCTTGGGCCCCCCACAGTCGAGTTTTGAATCGGGCTCTGATACCAAAAATGTAACACCCCAAACCCGGCCCATGAGTCCTGACCGGATCTGGTATGTCACGGAGTAAAATAATTTGAAACATTTTAAAAATTTGGTGAAAACTTGATAAAATTTGGCTAAGGTATGAAAACGGTGTTTGAAAGCTTCGTTGGGCTTTTTATAAATACAGTTGGGTTGATAAACCCTTTTGAAAACATTTGATCATGTAGCATTTTAAAATTGTCAAAGTTATAGTGGACTTGGTTTATTTTTGTTACCCGATGGTAACGTCTTTAAAAACCCGTAGAAGTTTATTAAGTTTGAAAAGTTACTTTTAACCAGTTCAATTAATATTTATAAAATTCCATTTGTAATATAACATAAGTGAAATAAAACAGTAAAATAACATCCAAAATAATAATAGCGGCCTTATTACAATCCCAAAATAAAAGGACTTAGAAAATAAATAATATTAACTTTAATAAAATGAATTTAATTCCAACGACAAGCATGGCCCTCGAGTCCTCTCCGGCTCCATCTCCGCGATCTACTCATCTCAAAATAGTAAGAGAAGGGTGAGTCACCAAGACTCGATGTGTAAATCCCCCACCCGAAAATGCACTCATACAAAATTTATTAATGAACATGCAAACGTGCAACCCAACCTATCCATCCATACTCCTTAACTACCCCGTGTGGTCAAAACCACCGATGACCATGGGTCACAAATTAAATGATGGGGCCAACCCATCGTGTGGTCAAAACCACTGATGAACATAGGTCACAATATATCAAGTGTGGTCAAAACCACTGGTGGTACCAAACCACTAGGACTTAGTCGCAATTTATCAATCGGTGTGGTCAAAACCATCGATGACCATAGGTCATAAATAATCGATGGGGCCAACCCATCTTGTGGTCAAAACCATCATGCATATCCATAAAATCATTCCCTCCTCTCATCAATCCCACCATCACATGCTTATATATCAATTTTCATATATCATGTATTTAGGCATAGCATTTAACATCATGTGATGGCATGCAAAATCATATATCAAAGATCACGTAATAGGGGACTTACCCAGAATCCATGCCTAGCCATAAGCAAATCACTACCAAAAAAAAGGTAAATAGGCAACAACATAATCATGTAAACTAATAAAGTGTGTAGTGAGTTCTTACACACCTGTTACTACCGAAATTCCTAGATCCTGAAGATCCGATCTACGTCGCTAGATTCTTGACCCTATAATCGGCCAACAATCATGGTTAGGGACTTAGGCCTATTCGGCCAAACCAAATTAATACCAAGGCTCTTTTGTGGACTTACCTTAAATGGATTTGATTTCCAAACAAATCTCGAAGCCTTAATTAGCCCCTAAATCCATGGCTCATATTAGTTTCGGCATTAAAACATAAACTTTATAACAAATGGCCCTTGGCCGAATGGAACTACTCACTTACCCCACTTACCGAAATAATTTGAAATCCCGAATTATCACTTGGCTTGTCGAGATCCCTACCAAACACTTGTTAGAATCGGCTATAAGTGAAACTAAGGGAAGTGGCCTATGGCCGAATAGTGTAGGTGGCTTACCTTTGAAAAATCAACACCCGATAGTCTCCAACAACGCACCTTGCTGTTAACTACAACAAAGAAATACCATCTTTGTGATTTTTATGATTCATTCGGCCATCCCAAAAGAGAAGAAACAACCCAATTTCTTTAAGGATGAAATTACTTGCCCCAACGCCACTTGGAGAACTACAAAGAGAGGTTTGATGCCCCTAAGAGATTCGCCAAGGCAAGATGGAAGGGCTGGAATTTTGATTAGAAGAGGGTTGGTTGGCTAAGAAGAAACAAGAGAAAGAGAAAGAAGAGATGTAGGGGAAGTAGTGGTGGTTTCGGCTTGGTAGAAGAAAAAGAAGCTGGAAGTTTTGAACAATTTAGGCAATGCAACAAGGGAGAATTCTGCAGCAGCAAGAGAGAAAAAGAAAGGAATAGTTGATGAATTTTGGCACTCCTTTGCCATATCAAAACCAATTATGGACAGCCCTAGAGAGTCCCTATTTCGGCCGTTGCCTCCCATGAGATAAAACTTTATCTTTTAACTATCTCTTAATCTCTTCTTTAAACAAATAAAATAAAAAAATAAAGTATAACAACATCACAACTCTTCTCCAACCGAAAATTGCAAAAATTTAAGCCTTATCTTTATCAATTAAAGAGTCCATATTCATTCCAATACTCTCCCACACACGCCAGCAGCATAAAAAAATAAAAAGCCACTGCAGTTGCCTTGGTTCGAACCTAAGACCTCCCTGTCGCAGCCCCCTTGCATGCCCCGTGCCATCTTTCCCATTTGACTTTCATGTCAAATAACCTCACCATTTAATTATAAGCCTTCTTCCTGGCCCTCTTTCCTTTAACGCCGAAAACCTAAAAATAAAACACCTTCCTTGCATCCCTTATGGCTCAAACCCGAGTCCTTTTGCCAACACCCTTAAGTGGCGCCCCAAGCCACTCCACCAAATCCGACTTTCATGTCCATTCCTTACCTAAAAATTCTTTAAAGCCCTCTTACTTGGCCCCCTTCCTTTAACGCCCCAAAAAGCCCAAAAGGAAAACACTTCCCTTTGTTACTGCCATCACTCGAACCTCCTCATCCCTTGGAAACCCTTAGACGCACCCTTTATAGCACCTAAGTGGCGCATGGAAGCCACTTTTCCAAGCTATTTTTCATGTCATGCTTCTCCCTAATTTTTACTTAACCCCTATCTCCTAGCTCCCTTCTTTTACATCCTTAAAAAGAAAATTTTTAATTCTAAATCCGACCTAGTTCGGGGTTATTTTTAGACCCTAAAACATGCCAAATAATCCTAGAATTTAATTCTTCAAGCACACACATGGGAAAATATTTAAATTACAAATAACCCCTTATTTAGGGTGTTACATATGTGACCGAAGTCACCGGATTATGTGGTAAAACCACCAGAACACTTCCCCTTTATCAAAATCACCCATATGCCCATGCAATAAACATATTATTTTGATATTATGCCATATACCCCTAAAATCATAACGAAATTATACACATTTCATATTCATGCTTATAGCATTATTAACAAAGTATTAAAGGGTAAACATACCTGAATATCATGTACCACTGAATGGTACCCACAACCATTATCATACATATTTTCTTAACACATGTAAATCATTAATATTATCGATCTATTAGAAATTTAGCGTAGTGTTACACACCTTGTAATCACGAAGAACGATAGAATACTTAAGATTTTCAACTTTTGCCTACAACGTCGACAGTACCTACATAACACTATATGAGAAATCGATTATCATTAAAAAGATATGGCCTTTGGCCGAATATCATTATCTCTTTACCTTGGACTATTCAAATCCCGAATGATCTCTCCTTAATTGTTGGCTACAAAAAAGATCCCTAAATCCTCCTTTAAGGTTTCGGCCAAAGAGAATAAAAGGATTAGATTCCTAAAGTCAACTAATCCAAAAGAAAAAGAAAGAAAAATGATTGACAGTAATCCTTACCACTAACGCTGAGATCGATTGCACCCTTACTTGAAACTACAAAGAGATTCGGCTACATAGGAGAATGATTGACTTTGAAGAAGAAAGAGATGAAGAAATCAGCTAGAAAATAAAGAAATGAAAAGGGTTCTTACCACTTGGTTTGAAAGAATGATTATGAAGAGAGAAATATGTGAGAAGAAGGGTCGACTAAGAAACAATTTTGATGGAAATGATGCTAGCAACATTCGGCCATGGAGAAAAGTAGAAGAGAGAAAATGTGTTTTGTTTTCAAGGATGTAAAAGAAACAAAGGGAGGGATTTGGGACAAAAGAGCATTCGGCCAAAGGGTAGAAAAGAAAGAGATGAAAAATGACCTTAGTGCTATGATGGTTTCGGCACTAGAGAGGAAGAAAAGAAAAGAGAAAATGTCTTCAAGGCTTTTGGTGTTTTCGGTAATAGGGGAAAAGAAACTTGAGAGGATAGGAAAATTAAACCAAAATGGTCAAAATAGAATGGCCAATAGAAAAGAGAAAAATAAAAGATGTTTACCTAATGCTAAAAATGCATTCGGTTAGGAGAGGAAAGATGGAGAGAATGAGAATTTATTTTTGAGAAAACACAAAATAACCTAATTGTCAAAATGACTAACTAGCTACTAACCTACCAAAACCTTCATTAAAATTCGGTCACTCCCCCCTAGGCTCCCAAACCGTCCATGTTCATGGACAAGTTGGCCATGAAATAATTTCCAAAACATTCACCTTAACACATGCCTTGTAATCCTTTACTTTCCCAAGGTTTCAGAAATTATATCCCTTATTTCTCCTAATCTTCCTCTTAATCCTTCTTCTTATCCCTTTCAAAATTCAACCAACCCCCTTAGCCCACTATGCCATCTACATTCATGGTCAAATGGCCATAGAAAAATTTCTAAAACATCACCCATTCATCAAGCCTTATGTCCCCTTATCCTTCCATAACACCTTGATTCCATTCCTTAACTTAGTACTTGCCTTTTTCCTTATTCTACTATCCATAAAATAAAATAGTCCAACTTTACTTTAATTAGAGTTTGACCACACATGCCAAACAAGTGCAAAATAAAAAAAAATCACATTAAGACTATCCATGGGATTCGAACCCAAGACCATTAGCACACAAGACACGCCACACACCACTTGCCACTTTACCAATAAACTCCTTGTGATTAAATCCTCATACAAATTCTTCTTAAGGCCAATCTTGCTTAGCTCCCTTTAAGACTAAAAATCTAATATTTTTCTAAGGCATTCTCCAACATTCTAAAATTCCCGAAGTCCCCAAAACACATGCAGACAACACACAACATGCCACTACACACATTCAAGTGAAAATTCATAACCTTAAATCCTGGATATTACAGATTCTACTTTATTCGTTGCCCTCGTCTTATTCAACCTTTAGAGACACGATTTTATATAGCCATGAGTCTCTCATAGTTGATGAGGTTTATGTTTTTTGACTTTGTATGATAAGATGAAGCATCTTATGGTTAAACTCGACTCTTACTGAGAGGGTCTCATTGTTTGTGGGAGACAAGATCAGAATGTTGATGATGATCGTGGAAGGACACATGAACAAAATCTTCGCGATAAATCTAAGGGTAGATCGAAGTCTTCAAATAGAAGTAAAACTTGTAACTTCTGCAAGAAGAAATGACACATTAAATCTGAGTGCTATAATCTGTAGAATAAGATCAAAAGGGAGGTTGCGAATCAAAAGAGAAAACAACCAAAAAAATCTGGTGAAGCTGATGTTGTAGAATACTACAGCGATGGTGAACTTCTAGTCGCTTTTGTCAACAATTCTAAAATGAGCGAGGAGTGGATCTTTGATTCGGGCTACACCTTCCACGTGAGTCCCAATCGTATTGGTTTACAACTTACAAATAGTGTATGATGGTGTTATTTTGATGGGAAATAATGCTTCGTGTAAAATCACACGTGTTGGAACGATTAAAGTTAAGATGTTTGACGGAGTTGTCATAACACTTAATGACGTGCGACATGTTCCAAAATTGAAGAGAAATTTAATTTTTTGAGTACTCTTAATTCAAAAGGGTATAATACACAGCTAAAAGTAGGGTTTTGAAGGTTTCTAAAGGTTCCCTCGTTGTGATGAAAGGGTAGAGAAAGACTGCCAAGTTATATGTTTTGTCGGGTTCTACTGTTACTGGTGATGCAGCTATTTCTTCCTCTTTCTTGTCAGATGATGATGTTACTAGACTTTGGCATATGCGTCTAGGGCATACGAGTGAGAATGGCACATCAGAATTGAGTAAAAGAGGACTTCTTGATGGGCAAGGAATTTGCAAATTGAAGTTTTGTGAGCACTGCATTTTTGGGAAGCAAAAGGGAGTTTGATTCACTAAAGAATCCATAACACGAAGAGAATATTTGAATATATTCATTCTGATATGTGGGGACCATCCAGAGTGCCTTCAAGAGGTGGAGCTAATTATATGCACTTATTGATGATTTTTCTAGAAAATTTTGGGCGTTTTTCTGAAGCAAAAAAGCAATGTGTTTTCTACATTTAAGTTTTGGAAAACTATGAGTGAAAAACAGACGGGAAAACAAATAAAAAACCTCCGCACAGACAATGGCTTAGAGTTCTATTTTGAGAAGTTTAATGAACTATGCAAATCAAAAGAGATCGTAAAACATTTGATAGTTAGTCATACTCCACAATAAAATGGCGTTGCAGAACAAATGAACAAAATGATCATGTAGAAAGTTCGATGTATGTTAGCTAATGCTAACTTACCGAAGTCATTTTGGGCTGAAGTAGCTTTTACTGCATATTTTTTGATCAATCAGTCTCCATCCATTTCCATTGAGAAACAGACTCCACATGAGGTATGGTTTGGTAATCCTGCTAATTATTCTGATTTAAAGATCTTTGGGTGTCCTGTGTATTCTCATTTTGATAATGAAAAATTAGAACCGAGATCCATTAAATGTGTTTTTCTTGGTTATAAAGCTGGTGTAAAGGGGTATAAATTATGGTGTCCTAAAAATAGAAAAGTTGTGATTAGCAGAGATATTATTTTTTATGAAAGTGCTATGCTCCCTAACTTATCTCTTAAAGACTCTTCCAATAAAGAACATCAAAAGCAGGTGGAGCATTAGATTAATCCAAAATCTACAATAGAGCCGACTCCTCAAGCCAGTACAAATTCAGAATAGAGTTGCTTCTTCACCACAATACTCTATCGCCAAAAATAGAACTAGAAGAGAGATTAAACCTCCAAAGAAGTATGCCCAGGCTAATCTAGTTGCTTATGCTTTATATTTGGATGAAGATATAGATACAAACCAAGATCCATCTAATTATTCTGAAGCGGTTAGCTGTGAAAACTCAAAAAAGTAGATGTTTCCTATGCAAGAGGAGATAGAATCACTCCACAAAAAATATAACATGGGATCTTGTGAAACTTCTTAAAGGCAAAAAGGTTGTTCGTTGTAAATGGGTGTTTAAAAAGAAAGAAAGGGCTTCAAGAGTTGAAGAACCCAGTTATAAAGTAAGGCTTATTGCAAAAGATTACAGTCAAATTCCATGAGTGGACTTCACAGATGTGTTCTCCCCAGTTGTAAAGCATAGTTTGATTCAAACTTTGCTTGGTATTTTGTTCATACATGATTTGGTGCTTGAGCAGTTAGATGTAAAAACTTCATTTTTGTATAGAGAACTTGAGGAGGATATTTACATGCAACAACTAGAGGTTTTTACAGTCTCAGAAAAAGAGGACTATATTTGCTTGTTGAAAAAGTCCATTTACGGTTTGAAATAGTCACCAAGACAGTGGTACAAGAGGTTTGATTCCTTTATGACTTCTCATTATTTCAAAGAAGTAGCTTTGACAGTTGTGTTTACTTTAAGAAAAACAGTGATGGTTCTTTTGTGTATCTACTCCTTTATGTTGATGACAAGTAAATAGCAGCGAAATATAAATGAGAGATAAGAAAGGTTAAAGCCCAACTAAGTGAAGAATTTGAGATGAATGATTTGGGACCAGTAAAGAAGATACTTGATATTGGAGATTCTCAGAGATAGAAATGCAAGTAAATTGTACCTAAGTCAAGAAGGGTATATTGAGAAAGTTCTTTGCAGGTTTAATATGCAAAGTGCTAAACCTATTAGTACTCCTTTAGCAGGTTATTTTAGACTTTCATCGGCTTTGTCTCCACAATCAAATGATGAGATTGAGTTCATGTCGATGTTTCATATTCTAGTGCAGTGGGATCTCTCATGTATGCTATGGTTTGTTCGCGTCCAGATTTATCATGTACAGTTAGTGCAGTTAGCAGATACATCAAGAATCCCAGTAAAGAACACTGGAAAGCAGTTCAGTGGATTTTAATATACTTAAGAGGTACTACTAATGTTTGCTTACAATTTGGAAGAACTAGGGATGGATTCATTGGGTATGTTGATGCTGATTTTGCTGGAGACCTTGATAGAAGAAGATCTCTCACAAGTTATGTCTTTACAATTGGAGGTTTTGCAATCAGTTGAAAAGCCACTTTGCAAACTATAGTTGCTTTGTCTACCACTGAAGTTGAGTATATAGCGATTATTGAGGCTTGTAAATAAGCTATTTGCTTGAAGGGACTCTTTAGTGAACTCAATGAAGACCTTCAAATTAGTACAGTATTTTGTGACGGTCAGAGTGCCATCTTTCTTACAAAAGATTGAATGTTTCATGGGAGAACAAAGCACATTGATGTTCGGTATCATTTTGTTCGTGATATTATTGCATGGTGATATTGTTGTGAGCAAAATTAGTACTCATGAAAATCCTGCAGATATGATGACTAAGTCACTTCCTATAACCAAGTTTGAGCATTGCTTAGACTTGGTTGGTGTTCATTGTTGAAGTTAAACCCTTAAGGGGTTTTATGGAAGAGGTGGAGAACTTGTTCGTTGAGAGTTCGTGATGAAGAAATTGAGAATTCGTGTCAAGGTGGAGATTGTTAGAATTGAGTGACCCGAATCCTTATTAAAATAAAATACAATGGTAAAATAAAATAAAAGTAAAATCCATATAGAACTACACTGCTTTTATTTTATTTTAGAATAAGGTTTTTAAACCTTATCAAACTTCATCTATTTGATATTGATTAGAATAATGTGTTTCAATCTTACTACACTCCTATTAGAATATGGTTTTACAAACATATAACTATTCATAATCTACTCCTCTTGTATTCATTCTAATTCGACATAGTGAATTATCTTCTCTTCTGCCCGTGGTTTTTCCCGAAAGGGTTTCCACGTAAAATCTGTGCGTTCTTTATTTTTTTCTCTTTTCTTTGAGATACATTGTTATTATCGACTTCTATTTTTTACAGTTACATATCATCCATCTCTTAAACATAAAATAAACTTCCAAAATGATATAGCTTGCGTTTTGACTCATGTTTGTGTATTGATTGGTTGGAATGTAGTGGCAGTCTTGCTCTTTTTGGGAAAATTGAATTTAATATTCCGATTTCATATTTTTCTAGTAATTTTGTTGATGTAATAATGGATGATGTGGTTAATAAGAAATGGAGGCTTATAGGTTTCTCTGGTTATCCTGAGACTTCTAGCAAAGTTGCTAGTTGGAATTCACTTTGGTCGCTTCCGTCTACTTTGAATCTTCTGTGGGTATGTTTTAGAGTCTTTAATAACCTTCTTTCTGAGACTGATAAGTGTTACGACGATTATCATTAGATGGTTTGGTTGAATGGGTTTAGAGATTGTATTTTGGATTGTGAGCTTCTTGAAATACCGTTGTTGGATTGTTAGTTTACATGGGAGCGAGATTGGGGTTCTAGTTCTTTCATTCAAGAGCGACTTAGTTGAGCTTTTTGTTCTCAGTCTTAGGCCATTTTATTTCCTTTTCACATGCTGGTTAACCTTGTAAGCTCTATGATGGATCACAATTAGATAAATTTTATCACTTTTAAGACCTCCTAAACGCCATGTTCAAAGCTTCCAATTTGAGAATAAGTAGGCGTCGGTAGATGGTTTCCATGAGATAGCTTCGACAATTTGAGGATGGGTGGGCTCGGGTAGTATTCTAGCTAAAGTTTAAAAGTGTGCTGATAGTTTATGGTCATGACATTATGAGAAATGGCCAATTCGATAGGCCAGTTATGAGAACTCAAATCACGGTTGGAGAGGCTTCGTGCCTTAAATTTAAGTTCAGATAAGATTAACGAGGCTTGTTTTGAAGTTAATTTTTTAGTACAAAATGAGATTTACTAGAATCATTGGTCGAAGATTTTATGGCTTCGACATAGAAAAGACAATACAAAATATTTCCATGTGTAAGCGTCAAACCTAAAATGACTCAATCATATTCACAAGCTTTTGGATTCTGATGGGCAACAGTGTTTGGATAGAGACGGTATGTCAGCTATTGTTTCAAATTATTTTCAATCTTTTTTTTATGTCTACTAATGGGCATTTGACAAGTTTTTCTAGTTTAGTTCCTCAAGTTGAGCATGAGGATAATGCGACTTTGTTGGCTCCTTTCTCCACTGAGGAATTTAGACAACCTATTTTTAGCATGGACTCCCATAAAGCTCAGGGTCCGGATGGGAAGAGTCTGGCTTTTTATTAGCATTGTTGGCCTCCTACTGGGGAGGATATTGTGACACAATCCTCCTAGTGGCTTGAGCAAGGTATTCTTCCTACTTCTCTCAATGACACTCTACTAGTTCTTATTTTAAAGAAGGAAAATATGACTCATATTCAAGAGTTTATGCCTATATCATTCTGTAATGTGCTATACAAAATAAAGGTAAATATTCTCACTAATTGGCTTAAGGTTCTTTTGAGAAAAATGATTTCTCCAATATAATAAACTTTTGTGCTAGATTAGTTGATTACAGATAATATCTTAGAGGCTTGTGAGATTATCCATAACATGAAGTCAAAGCATATAGAGAAGATGGGTGAAGTTTCCATGAAAATATATATTAGTAAAACATATGATATAGTCAAAGAGATGGGTAGATTGGATGATACTTTGTGTAACTTTGGTGTGCTATTCAATCTTACTTAATGGGCAAAAGGTTGGGCCAATTATTCCCAAGTAGAGGGATCCGCTTTTGTAGTTTTTGTTTATTCTATGTGCTGAGGGGCCAAGTTTACTTTTTCAACAAGTCGAGGCTAGTGGTAATCTGCATAGAATCTCAGTTTTTCATAAGGGTCCTTTGGTTTTTCATCTTGAATACGTATAGGCAAGTTATTAATTATAAAAAAATTACAGTCAAGGTTCTTATCTAGGACTTCCATTTTTGGTTATCAGAAATAAGAAACATGGTTTTAGTTTTATAAGAGATCGTCTATACAAACGTATTTTTAGTTGGAAGAATAGACTCTTGTATTGTCTAGGCAAGAAAGTTATTTTTAAGACCATTACTCAGGCAATTCCTGTTTATTGTTTGAGTTATTTTTAAGAAACAAGGTTGTGTGATGATTTACAAAGGATGATAGACTCATTTTGATTGGGTTCTAGCTCTAACGATTCTAGAAGTATTTAGTGAGCTTTATGGAATAAACTATGTGCACCCAAAAAGTTTGGGGGCATGGGGTTTTGGAATGTTCATTGTTTTAATTTAGCGATTCTTAGCAAGCAGCTTTGGCGACTTATCCCCAATATAGATTCTCTTCTCTAACGTATTTTCAAAGTTAAATACTTTCTCGATGGTGGTTTCTTTTTTAAAAAAAGCTAGTAATCTTTTATTTGTGTGGAAAAGTATCATTGTTATTAAGTATTTACTAGTAAGAGGATTACGCTGGAGGGTTGAATTGGGGTATGGCTGTAACAACTTATTTTTCAACAGTTCTAGAAAAGGTGGTTTTGGAACCCCATTTTTCGATGATTGAGTCAATAAATATTATTATATAATATTTACGAGTCTATTTTAGTATTAAATTGAATTTTGGTATAGTAATTTTATTGAATGGATAGTTAATTGTGGTACAAGGACTAAATCATAAAAGTGGTAAAAGTTAATCATTATATATTTTTCGTGACTAAAAACTTAGTTAATTGTTATTAGGGGTCTGAAATGACAATTAAACCATTTTAAATTAATGCTCTACTGTTGGAATTCATTTTACTAAGTAAATAATGTTAAAATTTATAATTTAAGTAATTAAAACAAAATAAAACATAAAACAAAAGGAAAAAAGACTTCTCATTTTATTTTCCTTCCCAAACTATTCCACCATTAAAGAAATACCAAGGTTTTGTCCAAGCTTGGTTCTTCAATTGGTAAGCTTAATTTAGTTATTTTCTTGTAATTTTATGTTTTTGAGATCTCAAGAGCCTGATTTAGCTAGTTCGGGGACTATTTTGTAAAATTGTTAAAGTTCATAAAAGTTGCAATTGTTGAATCTTGAAGCTTTTGGTACTAAATTGATAATTTTAAGCTTAGATATGAAAAATGACAAATTTGTAAATTGAAAGTTGTTGGTTTTGAACATAGGGACTAAAGTGTAAATATTTTAAAATTGAGAAATTTCTATAATATTAGATATTAGAAAGTTGCAGAAGGATGAAATTGAGATCAATTTTGAAATCGAAACTCAAATTTGAAATTTATAGCAAATTCAATTTTAGGGATAAAATTGAATAAAATGCAAAACTTGAAAGAATATCGATAAATAAAATTGAACTGATATGTAGCTATAGTATATTGTTAAATGATGTTTCAAATTGATAATTAAATTAAATTATGATTTAGATTGGGATTTAAACCAATCAGAGGATATTCGAGGAAAAAAGAAAATTGTGAAATAGTCTTTAACACCTTATCGGTTGTTGTTTTTGTCAGGTAAGTTCATATGCTGTAATTATATTTTAATCCTTATGAATGTTATATTATGGACCTATGTATGCTTTGTTAAATATTGAATTAATAGTAACTTAGTACTAAATGATTTAAATGCTTTGTTTTAATTCCAAGATACAATATTTTTTGTGGACTAAAAAATACATGTGACATAGGTTTACCTCGGACGGGTAACCTTACAGGTATATACAACTTTGGCCAACTATTTGACGTGTCGGTAAAGGTTTAGCCCAAACGGGTAACCAGACACTTATATATATATTCAGCTCGGACAAGCAACCTAAGGTCATTGAAAAGGTTTAACTAGATGGGTAACCTAACTTGAATGTTACAGCTTTGGCCAAACTATTTGATGTGTCATTAAAAGGTTTAGCTTGGACAGGTAACCTGACACAATTGGATATGATTAGCTTGAACCAGCATCATGTGTGGTTAATGCCATTGTATTCAAATTCTTTTACGATGTTTCATCAGGTAAATTATAAAATACGAAATGTGAGAATCAGATTGCAAATTATGAGTTTAATGATTAAATGTGACAAGTGTATGATTTAAGGACAAGTTTGAGTATACTTATGTGATTGAAAGATAGATTAATTACGATTCAAAGATATGAATTGTTATGATTAGTAGTTGAATATTATGTGTTGTATGGGAGTTAAACTCACCTTATTGTGATTGTGTTTTGATATGTTAGGTAAATATGAGTTATACACATTAGTTTAACATAAGTATTTGTTATATGAGGTAAGTTAATTGTTTATATTCATATGAGCTTATTAAGCATTTCATAATTCTTACACCGTCGCTTTTCCTTTTTTTTTCTTTTGTAGATTTTAACTTCGGAATGTGTCGATTGGATCCTCGAGGAGCTCATACTATCCATCTCTCGATTCGGTAGACTTTTAGTCATTTGAACTCGGTTATATATGGCATGTACTTAGGAGACTTATGATGATGTTATTTTGTCGATGTTTAAAGTTTGGTATATTGACATGCATATATGGTTAGGTACTTATAATGAGTTTGGCATGCTTGAATCAACTTGTTGGTTTGAATGAATAAGTTATATGAAATGGTATAAATAGGTGGAATGGTTTGGAATGATTCATGTATCTTTGTTGTGAATTGGTGCCAAATGTGGCATATGTTAGATGCCACTCATTGCTTATAATGTTAGAAGTGTTATAATATTACTACCAATGTTACACGTCTCCTGTACCAACCATCACACCGTGGGGACTACTAAGTCAACCCTCCATCCGCTACATACCATCGAAGGCAGTCGCTGCAGTCGACGTGCTCATCGCCCTTATAAAATTCGTGGCATAGCCACCTTATATATATAATTGTGACATAAGTCACCACATTCTTATATTGTGACATGAGTCACCACATTCTTATATTGTGACATAAGTCACCACATTCTTATATTGGGGTATAAAACCACCAATTCACTTCCCCTTTACATATCACCCATATGCCCCATGTCATACAATTATGCATCAACCATATTATATTCCTTATTCACATTCTTATAATTTCATGTGTATGCCATAGCAAAACTTATCATACTCATAGTAGGAGTAGGAAAACGTACCTGAGTACTTTGTACCATAACATGGTACCTTAGCCATAATCTTACACTTTTATATTAGCACATATAATAAATTAAAGTCAGAGATCTATCAAGATTTAGTGTGGATACACACCGATTTACTTAGCAAATTCACTCCAAATCTCGAAAATTCCAATCTCTCGCTTAGATCTTTATTTCCTATATTCACCATTGTATTAGCAAAGCCTATTCGCTAATTAATTAAATCAAGGACTATCGAAACCAAAACTTACCTTGTGGTCGATTGGATTAAGGATCAAATCCAAACTTTGCTATGTTCCTTCTTGTAATCGGCCAAGCACTAGATCACTTCACAAAGTTAGTTTTCGCTTTTAACCAAGTAAGAAATAAATTTAAGTTCCTAAATAGGCCTTGGCCGATTGTACATTAGGACCTACCTTGCGATTTGAAATCTCAAATCCTTGTATACCCCGTCGACTGCCCCTAAATGTCCATAGTTAAATTCAATCAAAAAGAAAAGAACAGAAAAGGGCCATTCGGCCACCTACCATCAACCACTCACCTTCAGCTTTTCCAAAATTGGCACTTCTGGCTATTGTAAAACAGGATTCGGCTTCTAGAGATAAAGAGAAGGAATTGATAGGCATAGACAATTGATTCGGGTTAGATCTTGATGAAAAGAAAAGAAGAAATCACAAAGGAAAGAAATCCCGAAACTTACCGAATCACTAAGGAACATGTGGCCTATGGTGCACCTTCAGGAAACTAAACCACCCTTGTAGATTCGGCTTTGAGGCTTAGAGAGATTCGGCTATGGGGGTTTTGAGAGGAGGGTATTTGGCTACAACAGATAAAAGAAAAAGACGTCTTTGAGAGAGGTAGAGGGGAAATTCAGCTATTTGCTAGAAAAAGGCTTATCTTCGGCTTTTGGTGAGTTGTGAAAAGAAGAAGAGAGTTGATGATGAAGATTCGGCTAGAGGAAGAGTTGAAAGAAGAATTTGAGAGAAGGTAAGAAAGATGATAGGAAATTTGGTAATGGCTTAGGATGAACTTGTTTTCGGCTTTTGACAAAAGAAGAGAGGAAGAGAAGAGAATTCGACAGAGAGAAAAGGAGAAGAAAGAATGTTGAATGTGTAACATCCCAAAATTGGGCCTAGGAGAATTGAGCCCAATGGGCCTTAGGCATAGTAGCGTTTAAAATTTTTTGGAGAATAGGAGATAGGCTTAAGTGCAAGTTAGACCTTTTAGATAAGTGATTTTGAAGGTTGGGGCTTCTATGAAGTCCCGGATCAAATATTAGCTTTGGGAAAATTTTGGTTTTAGGTGAAAAAAACCTTGGAGGTTGGCGTGTAGGCCTTAAGAATAAAATGTGGAGGAAAATGACACAAGTGGAGTGTGTGGTGTAGTGGCAAAATGACGCCACATAAGAGACAAGGAAGGAAGGAGGTCCAAGGTTCAAGTCTTGGCTTTTGCATTTTGGTTTCTTTTGCTTGGACCTTAGAATTTGGCCCATAGTTTATATTTAATTATGCATGGTTTGAGGCACAAAAGAGCTAGTTGGTAAAGTGGCTAGCAGTGTGGATTATGTTATAAGGGAGCCCTGGTTCAATCTCATGAGAAGCAAGGAGTATTTATTTTATGAGTGGACGGTAAGAGTTTCAGCTTGAATTTAAACTCTCATCGACGAAGGATCCCACATCGAAAAGATACAAGGAATGAAGGTGAAGAGCTAGCTATATAAAGAGCATGCCAGAGAAGGTTAACATACCTTGGTGGGCGTTGGGCACAGGAGTGGTCGCAGCGCAGTTTAGCACCAGAGTCCTATCAGGTGTGTAACTCTCTCTACTCTAGTTGTAGAGCGGCAAATGCCGAAGTGCCGGTCACAGCAATAGTAGCCACACAAGCGTGCGAGCACACGTGTGGGGCTTCAACGCGATAGTTGAGGCCATCAGTAGTATTCTTGTGGGTTGGGGCTACTTGGGCTGCGATGGGCCGAAGTGGGCCCAATGGGCCCGTAAGCCCAATTGGAATAAATTGTATGATGATATAGTATATAGTGAACTAGACTAGGTGGAACTTATATACGTGGATAGATTTGTGTTAGGTGGGCCACACGAGCGTGTGGGCTCGAATGGGCTGAAATCGAGTTTTAGGCCCAATAGTCCGGTAAAGACCGAAAATGGTAGTTGAGTCGCTCAAGGCGACACTGCACCTTTAGAAAGGCCATTCCAGGTACAAAATTACGAAAATACCCTTGGTGGGTAAATTACTTAAAATACCTTGGTGGGTAAATTACAAAATACCCTTAGTGGGTAAATTACAAAATACCCTAGGTAGGTAAATTACGAAAATACCTTGGTGGGTAAATTACAAAATACCCTTGGTGGGTAAATTACAAAAATACCCTAGGTGGGTAAATTACAAAAATATCCTTGGTGGGTAAATTACTTAAAATACCCTTGGTGGGTAAATTACTAAAACACCCTTGGTGGATAAATTACGAAAATACCCTTGGTGGGTAAATTACAAAATACCCTTGGTGGGTAAATTACTAAAATACCCTTGGTGGGTAAATTACTTAAAATACCTTGGTGGGTAAATTACTAAAATACCCTTGGTAGGTAGATTACTTAAAATACCTTTGGTGGGTAAGTTACTGAAAATACCCTTGGTGGGTAAATTACTTAAAATACCCTTGGTGGGTAAATTATGAAAATACCCTTGGTAGGTAAATTACTAAAATACCCTTGGTAGGTAAAATTCTCATTATACCCTTAGAGGTTGGTTAACCCGATTATTTTGTATATTATTATTCGATTATGATGGTAATTCGCTTCATACGTTATTTGATATATGTCTAGCATACATAACATAACGCATACACGAATTATTATGTCATATTGCATGGGTATGATGAGAGGAGGGAAGATTGATATTCGTGGTCGACGGACACCGTTGTTTTGGTAACACATTGTGACTACGGTCACCGAGGTTTGGTACCTCCGAGGTTTGGCACCTCATAGCGACTTGTCCTGTGGTTTAACCACCGTGGGTTGGCCCCACTTGTGAGATATGGGATTGACGCCAATGATTTGGTATCACACGATGGGTTGGCCCCATCAATGATTTGTGACTACGGTCACCGTGCTTTGGTAGCACAATTGTGTCTTTGGGACACCGAGGTTTGGCACCTCATTGCGACTTGTCCCCGTGGTTTAACCACTGTGGGTTGGCCCCACATGAGATATGGGATCGTCTGCTAGTGATTTGGTATCACACGATGGGTTGGCCCCATCATTGGATTTGTGACTACGGCCACCGGTGCTTTGGTAGCACAATTGTGTCTTTGGGACACCAAAGTTTTGGTAACACATTGTGACTATATGTCACCAGTGGTTTGGCACCACCAAGGGTTTGGTACCACACGGGTAGAAAAGGCGATATGGATGGTTAGGATCGGCCGCATTAATTATGTTGCTTTGTATGGTGTGTGTTAGTATGTTGTTCTTCTAGAGCGGATTTACACACCGAGTCACTCGACTCACCCTCTCCTTTGACTATTTCAGTGACACATAGACGCGGACACGAGCCTGGATGGACTCGAGGTGCTCATGCCATACCGAAATAAAGCTTTGCTCGGACTTTTAAGAAATTGGTACTTAAGTTTTATTATTACTATTTGGTTTTATTTGGGTTGTAAATGGCCTTTTAAATTATGTTTTGTTCACGATTAAGTTGGATGTATAGTATGCTTTAACAAACTACTTGAGTTAAAATGTGCTAAACTTGGAAAGACAACGCTTAAAACTTCAAAAAACGATGTTTTAAACTATACCATCGGGTATCATACTATAACTTAGAACAAAATGAACTCAATTGTTTTTCTAACTTAAATATGATTTTCTACTAAGACAAAATACTTTAGTAATAATATGAAACAACTTAAAATCAAACCGACATAAATTAGTTTTACCTACACTTCGATAAATTTTCAAAATCTCGGGTTTCAAATACACCATCGATTTCAAACAAGTCTACGCCAATTGTCTCGCAAAATACACCGTGTTTTCACTCGCTTTTAACGAAAAATTTAACCTCTCACAAACATGTTTCCCCGTAACATACCAGATTTGGACGTGGTGTCTTGTCCGGGTTTGGGGTGTTACATTTGTGGTATCAGAGCCAAGTTCAAAAACTCGGCTGTGGGTTTGGGTTCAAAAATGTTTTCAAAGGATGGTTTAGAATATCTTTTCTGTAAGTATGGCACCCGAGTTTCCGGCACCAAATCCGTAAGTTTCCTTTTTACTATATTCTGGTATATGCGGAATGATTGTATTTATTCTGCGATGTGTGAATGTGATGCTTGAATATAGGTATTGTATGTATGTGTGAAAAATATCTGTTGCTTCGGTGGTAGATAGTTGGTTATGTGAAGGGGTTCCAAGATTTAGTTAGAAAGTATATTAGTTTTATTAAGATCAGAGTGCGCAGCAAGAGCGTAGTGTGGGGTTAGGATGTGTGACAGTTAGTAGTTGGAAATTTCGAGGACGAAATTTCTTTAAGGAGGGTAGATTTGTAACATCCCAAAATTGGGCCTAGGAGAATTGAGCCCAATGGGCCTTAGGCATAGTAGCGTTTAAAATTTTTTGGAGAATAGGAGATAGGCTTAAGTGCAAGTTAGACCTTTTAGATAAGTGATTTTGAAGGTTAGGGGCTTCTATGAAGTCCCGGATCAAATATTAGCTTTGGGAAAATTTTGGTTTTAGGTGAAAAACCTTGGAGGTTGGCGGGTAGGCCTTAAGAATAAAATGTGGAGGAAAATGACACAAGTGGAGTGTGTGGTGTAGGGCAAAATGACGCCACATAAGAGACAAGGAAGGAAGGAGGTCCAAGGTTCAAGTCTTGGCTTTTGCATTTTGGTTTCTTTTTGCTTGGACCTTAGAATTTGGCCCATAGTTTATATTTAATTGCATGGTTTGAGGCACAAAGAGCTAGTTGGTAAAGTGGCTAGCAAGGTGGATTATGTTATAAGGGAGCCCGGGTTCAATCTCATGAGAAGCAAGGAGTATTTATTTTATGAGTGGACGGTAAGAGTTTCATTGAATTTAAACTCACTTGTGAAGGATCCCACATCGAAAGATACAAGGAATGAAGGTGAAGAGCTAGCTATATAAAGAGCATGCCGGAGAAGGGTTAACATACCTTGGTGGGCGGGGCACAGGGAGTGGTCGCAGCGTGATTTAGCACCGAGTCCTATCGTGTGTAACTCTCTACTCTAGTTGTAGAGCGGCAAATGCCGGGCGTCATTCCACGATAATAGTAGCCACACAAGCGTGCGAGCACACGTGTGGGGCTTCAACGCGATAGTTGAGGCCATCGAGTATTCTTGTGGGTTGGGGCTACTTGGGATGCGATGGGTCAAGTGGGCCCAATGGGCCCGTAAGCCCAATTGGAATAAATTGTATGATGATATAGTATATAGTGAACTAGACTAGGTGGAACTTATATACGTGGATAGATTTGTGTTAGGTGGGCCACACGAGTGTGGGCTCGAATGGGTCAAATCGAAGTTTAGGCCCAATAGTCCCAGAAAGACCGAAAATGGTAGTTGAGTCGCTCAAGGCTTACATCGCACCTTTAGAAAGGCCATTCTGTGTACAAAATTACGAAAATACCCTTGGTGGGTAAATTACGAAAATACCCTTGGTGGGTAAATTACAAAAATACCCTTAGTGGGTAAATTACAAAAATACCCTAGGTAGGTAAATTACGAAAATACCTTGGTGGGTAAATTACAAAAATACCCTTGGTGGGTAAATTACAAAAAATACCCTAGGTGGGTAAATTACAAAAATATCCTTGGTGGGTAAATTACGAAAATACCCTTGGTGGGTAAATTACGAAAACACCCTTGGTGGATAAATTACGAAAATACCCTTGGTGGGTAAATTACAAAATACCCTTGGTGGGTAAATTACGAAAATACCCTTGGTGGGTAAATTACGAAAATACCCTTGGTGGGTAAATTACTTAAAATACCCTTGGTAGGTAGATTACTAAAATACCTTTGGTGGGTAAGTTACTAAAATACCCTTGGTGGGTAAATTACTGAAAATACCCTTGGTGGGTAAATTATGAAAATACCCTTGGTAGGTAAATTACTAAAATACCCTTGGTAGGTAAAATTATCATATACCCTTTTAGAGGTTGGTTAACCCGATTATTTTGTATATTATTATTCGATTATGATGGTAATTCGTTTCATCGTTATTTGATATATGTCTAGCATACATAACATAACGCATACACGTAATTATTATGTCATATTGCATGGGTATGATGAGAGGAGGGGAAGATTGATATTCGTCGATTTTACACCGGTTGTTTTGGTAACACATTGTGACTACTACCACCGGAGGTTTGGTACCTCCAGAGGTTTGGCACCTCATAGCGACTTGTCCCTCGTGGTTTAACCACCGTGGGTTGGCCCCACTTGTGAGATATGGGATTGACGCCTGATTTGGTATCACACGATGGGTTGGCCCCATCAATGATTTGTGACTACTGGTCACCAAGCTTTGGTAGCACAATTGTGTCTTTGGGACACCGGAGGTTTGGCACCTCATTGCGACTTGTCCCCGTGGTTTAACCACTGTGGGTTGGCCCCACATGAGATATGGGATCGTCTCGCTAGTGATTTGGTATCACACGATGGGTTGGCCCCATCATTGGATTTGTGACTACTGTCACCGGTGCTTTGGTAGCACAATTGTGTCTTTGGGACACCAAAGTGTTTTGGTAACACATTGTGACTATATGTCACCAAGGTTTGGCACCACCAAGTGGTTTGGTACCACACGGGGTAGAAAAGGCGATATGGATGGTTAGGATCGGTTTGCATTAATTATGTTGCTTTGTATGGTGTGTGTTAGTATGTTGTTCTTCTAGAGCTGGATTTACACACACGAGTCACTCGACTCACCCTCTCCTTTGACTATTTCAGGTGACACATAGACGCGGACACGGAGCCGGGATGGACTCGAGGTGCTCATGCCATACTGAAATAAAGCTTTGCTCGGACTTTTAAGAAATTGGTACTTAAGTTTTATTATTACTATTTGGTTTTATTTGGGTTGTAAATGGCCTTTTTAAATTATGTTTTGTTCACGATTAAGTTGGATGTATAGTATGCTTTAACAAACTACTTGAGTTAAAATGTGCTAAACTTGGAAAGACAACGTTTTCAAAACTTCAAAAAAACGATGTTTTAAACTATACCATCGGGTATCATACTATAACTTAGAACAAAATGAACTCGAATTGTTTTTCTAACTTAAATATGATTTTCTACTAAGACAAAATACTTTAGTAATAATATGAAACAACTTAAAAATCAAACCGACATAAATTAGTTTTACCTACACTTGGATAAATTTTCAAAATCTCGGGTTTCAAATACACCATCGATTTCAAACAAGTCTCGCTAATTGTCTCGCAAAATACACGTGTTTTCACTCGGCTTTTAACGAAAAATTTAACCTCTCACAAACATGTTTCCGTGTAACATACCGTTTTGGACGTGGTGTCTTGTCCGGGTTTGGGGTGTTACATTTGTGGTATCAGAGCCAAGTTCAAAAACTCGGCTGTGGGTTTGGGTTCAAAAATGTTTTCAAAGGATGGTTTAGAATATCTTTTCTGTAAGTATGGCACCCGAGTTTCCTAGCACCAAATCCGTAAGTTTCCTTTTTACTATATTCGGTATATGCGGAATGATTGTATTTATTCTCGATGTGTGAATGTGATGCTTGAATATAGGTATTGTATGTATGTGTGAAAATATCTGCTGCTTTGTGGTAGATAGTTGGTTATGTGAAGGGTTCCAAGATTTAGTTAGAAAGTATATTAGTTTTATTAAGATCAGTCTTGTGACAAGAGCGTAGTGTGGGGTTAGGATGTGTGACAGTTAGTAGTTGGAAATTTCGAGGACGAAATTTCTTTAAGGAGGGTAGATTTGTAACATCCCAAAATTGGGCCTAGGAGAATTGAGCCCAATGGGCCTTAGGCATAGTAGCGTTTAAAATTTTTTGGAGAATAGGAGATAGGCTTAAGTGCAAGTTAGACCTTTTAGATAAGTGATTTTGGAAGGTTAGGGGGCTTCTATGAAGTCCCGGGATCAAATATTAGCTTTGGGAAAATTTTGGTTTTAGGTGAAAAAAAACCTTGGAGGTTGGCGGGTAGGCCTTAAGAATAAAATGTGGAGGAAAATGACACAAGTGGAGTGTGTGGTGTAGTGGCAAAATGACGCCACATAAGAGACAAGGAAGGAAGGAGGTCCAAGGTTCAAGTCTTGGCTTTTGCATTTTGGTTTCTTTTGCTTGGACCTTAGAATTTGGCCCATAGTTTATATTTAATTGCATGGTTTGAGGCACAAAGAGCTAGTTGGTAAAGTGGCTAGCAATGTGGATTATGTTATAAGGGAGCCGGGTTCAATCTCATGAGAAGCAAGGAGTATTTATTTTATGAGTGGACGGTAAGAGTTTCATTGAATTTAAACTCTCTTGACGAAGGATCCCACATCGGAAAGATACAAGGAATGAAGGTGAAGAGCTAGCTATATAAAGAGCATGCCAGAGAAGGGTTAACATACCTTGGTGGGCGTTGGGCACGGGAGTGGTCGCAGCTGTTTAGCACCGTAGTCCCATCGGTGTGTAACTCTCTCTACTCTAGTTGTAGAGCGGCAAATGCGAAGTGCGGCCACAAGAATAGTAGCCACACAAGCGTGCGAGCACACGTGTGGGGCTTCAACGCGATAGTTGAGGCCATCAAGAGTATTCTTGTGGGTTGGGGCTACTTGGGATGCGATGGGTCAAGTGGGCCCAATGGGCCCGTAAGCCCAATTGGAATAAATTGTATGATGATATAGTATATAGTGAACTAGACTAGGTGGAACTTATATCGTGGATAGATTTGTGTTAGGTGGGCCACACGGCGTGTGGGCTCGAATGGTAGAAATCGAGTTTTAGGCCCAATAGTCCCAAAAGGCCGAAAATGGTAGTTGAGTCGCTCAAGGCGACCTCGCACCTTTAGAAAGGCCATTCGGTACAAAATTACTAAAATACCCTTGGTGGGTAAATTACTAAAATACCCTTGGTGGGTAAATTACAAAATACCCTTAGTGGGTAAATTACAAAATACCCTAGGTAGGTAAATTACTAAAATACCTTGGTGGGTAAATTACAAAAATACCCTTGGTGGGTAAATTACAAAAAATACCCTAGGTGGGTAAATTACAAAAATATCCTTGGTGGGTAAATTACGAAAATACCCTTGGTGGGTAAATTACGAAAACACCCTTGGTGGATAAATTACGAAAATACCCTTGGTGGGTAAATTACAAAATACCCTTGGTGGGTAAATTAAAAATACCCTTGGTGGGTAAATTACTTAAAATACCCTTGGTGGGTAAATTACTTAAAATACCCTTGGTAGGTAGATTACGAAAATACCTTTGGTGGGTAAGTTACTGAAAATACCCTTGGTGGGTAAATTACTAAAAATACCCTTGGTGGGTAAATTATGAAAATACCCTTGGTAGGTAAATTACGAAAATACCCTTGGTAGGTAAAATTCTCATATACCTCAGAGGTTGGTTAACTGATTATTTTGTATATTATTATTACGATTATGATGGTAATTCGTTTCATCGTTATTTGATATATGTCTAGCATACATAACATCTGCATACACGTAATTATTATGTCATATTGCATGGGTATGATGAGAGGAGGGGGAAGATTGATATTCGTGTCGACGGACACCAGTGTTTTGGTAACACATTGTGACTACGGTCACCAGAGGTTTGGTACCTCCAGAGGTTTGGCACCTCATAGCGACTTGTCCCTGTGGTTTAACCACCGTGGGTTGGCCCCACTTGTGAGATATGGGATTGACGCCAGTGATTTGGTATCACACGATGGGTTGGCCCCATCAACAGATTTGTGACTACGGTCACCAGTGCTTTGGTAGCACAATTGTGTCTTTGGGACACCAGAGGTTTGGCACCTCATTGCGACTTGTCCCTGTGGTTTAACCACCGTGGGTTGGCCCCACATGAGATATGGGATCGTCTGCTAGTGATTTGGTATCACACGATGGGTTGGCCCCATCATTGGATTTGTGACTACGGTCACCAAGCTTTAGTAGCACAATTGTGTCTTTGGGACACCAAAGTTTTGGTAACACATTGTGACTATATGTCACGGTGGTTTGGCACCACCAAAGGTTTGGTACCACAGGGGTAGAAAAGGCGATATGGATGGTTAGGATCGGGCCGCATTAATTATGTTGCTTTGTATGGTGTGTGTTAGTATGTTGTTCTTCTAGAGCTGGATTTACACACCGAGTCACTCGACTCACCCTCTCCTTTGACTATTTCAGTGACACATAGACGCGACACCTGAGCCGGGATGGACTCGAGGTGCTCATGCCATACTGAAATAAAGCTTTGCTCGGACTTTTAAGAAATTGGTACTTAAGTTTTATTATTACTATTTGGTTTTATTTGGGTTGTAAATGGCCTTTTTAAATTATGTTTTGTTCACGATTAAGTTGGATGTATAGTATGCTTTAACAAACTACTTGAGTTAAAATGTGCTAAACTTGGAAAGACAACGTTTTCAAAACTTCAAAAAACGATGTTTTAAACTATACCATCGGCATCATACTATAACTTAGAACAAAATGAACTCGAATTGTTTTTCTAACTTAAATATGATTTTCTACTAAGACAAAATACTTTAGTAATAATATGAAACAACTTAAAATCAAACCGACATAAATTAGTTTTACCTACACTTGGATAAATTTTCAAAATCTCGGGTTTCAAATACACCATCGATTTCAAACAAGTCTCGCTAATTGTCTCGCAAAATACACCGTGTTTTCACTGGCTTTTAACGAAAAATTTAACTCTCACAAACATGTTTCCCGTAACATACCGATTTGGACGTGGTGTCTTGTCCGGTTTGGGGTGTTCTGAATGGCCTTAGTTTTCCTCCTTTTGCCAAAATTACTAAGCCTAGAGTCCCTTCTTGGCCATCACTCTCATATCCTTATTTTCCTACCTTAGCCGAAATTCCAAAAGAATTTGACCTCAACTTAAACTCCTTCCTCAGTCTCCCTATGCCGTCCACCTCATTACCTTAAGAGTGCCGAATTTTAACCCATTATTTTGGGCTTCATGTGGCCATACTAGGCCCAAGTTATCCCTCTAAGTAACGCCACCCTCATGCCCAATTTAGCATTACTAAATTTTTGGGTCGCAAGCCCAACTTGCTACTAATTTAATAATCCAACATCAATTACTTACTAACTTTATTTATCACCACTTAACCTGTGTTTTAAAGTCCAAACCGAGCCCAATTATATGTCATATTTCCTTATTTATTTTCTTAAGGCCACCTTGCTTCAGTTCCCTCTTTTAAACTTAAAACTCGATATTTTTCTAAGGCATTTTCCTTATGTTTCAAGATTCTAAAATTCACATAACACATTCATAAGACATGCTATTTCATATAATTTAGCAATAGTTCATAAGCCCTAATCCGGGATTTTGCAGTTCTACCCCCTTAAAATAATTTCGTCCTCGAAATTACCTGGCTAGAATAGGTGGGGGTATTGCTATCGTATTGCTTCTTCCGGCTCCCACGAGGCTTCCTCCGATCCATGATTTCGCCACAATACCTTGACCAAAGGGACCAATTTCCTTCATAGCACTTTCACATCTCGTCCCAAAATCTGAATCGGCTCTTCTTCGTAGGACAGGTCTAGCCTTAGCTCCACCTCTTCAACCGGAACTACATGAGATGGATCAATCGGTATCGACGTAGCATGGAAACATGGAATACGTCGTGCATCTGCTTCAATTCTGGAGGCAACTCTAATTGGTATGCCACCGGTCAGATTCGCTTCAATACTCGATAGGGTCCTATGAACCTTGGGCTTAGCTTCCCTTTTCGACCAAATCTCATCACCTTCTTCCAAGGCGATACCTTAAGGAACACTTGATCTCCCACATTAAATTCAATCTCCTTCCATTTAAGATCTGCGTACGACTTTTGTCTATCGGATGCTTCCTTCAATCGAGCTCGAATTATACTCACCTTCTCCTCAGATTCTGCTACTAACTCTGGACCCAAAATTTGACGTTCTCCCAATTCCGTCCAACACGTAGGAGTCCGACACTTTCTACCATACAATGCCTCGTATGGTGCCATTTTAATACTAGCCTGGTAGCTGTTGTTGTATGCGGATTCTGCTAGAGGCAAATATTCTTCCCAACTTCCTCTGAAATTTATCACACAGCCTCTTAACATATCCTCTAACACTTGAATTACTCGTTCAGTCTGGCCTTCTGACTGTGGATGGAAAGCCGTGCTAAAATTCAGTTGTGTGCCTAAAGCCTGATGTAGTGCTTTCCAAAACCTAGATGTGAACCTTGGGTCCCTATCTGAGATAATCGACACCGGCACTCCATGCAACCTTACAATTTCCGCCACATATAACCTTGCCAACTTTTGTAGGGAGTAGTCAACTCGTACTGGAATAAAATGTGTAGACTTTGTCAGCCGATCCACTATCACCCATACCTTGTCTAGAAAGCCGTCTTATGGATATCTACCTCCTTCACCTTCAACTGATGATATCCTGACCTTAAGTCGATCTTTGAGAAAACTGCGGCCCCTTAAGTTGATCGAACAAGTCGTCTATCCTTGGCAAAGGATACTTGTTCTTGATGGTCAGCTTATTCAACTGACTATAGTCTATGCACATACGCATAGTTTCGTCCTTCTTCTTCACAAACAGGACCTGTGCTCCCCATGGAGACACACTGGGTCGGATGAACCCACGGTCTAGCAATTCCTGAATTTGGGCCTTGAGTTCCACTAACTCCTTTGGTGCCATTCTATAAGGGGCGATTGACACAGGAGCTGTTCCCGGTAGCAAGTCAATTCCAAACTCCACCTCCCTGTCTGGGGGTATTCCTGGTAATTCCTTCGGAAACACATCTTCGAAATCCCTTACCGTTCTAACTCCACTAACGCCTTCTTCCTTTCCATCTAACGCACTTACGAAGGCTAAAAATACCTTGCACCCTTTACGAACCATCTTTTTAGCCTTTAGCGCCGAAACTACATTAGACAAATAGTTTTTTCTTTCTCCTATCATAATGACCAACTCATCCTCCGGGGTCCTTAACTCCATTCGCTTAGATGCACAATCCAACACAGCCTGATGGTCCACTAGCCAGTCCATTCCAAGAATGAGATCAAACTCTCCAAAGGGAAGTTCCATCAGGTCGGCAGAAAATACCATGCCTTGAATTTCTAAAGGTACACTTCGAAAGACCTTATTCACCACTACAGTTTGACCTAGTGGGCTTACTACAATCATCTCCCGACTAGAAGGTTCAGAGGCTATATCTAGAGTTTCAACTACTGTACATGCAACATAAGAATAGGTCGAGCCCACATCGATCAAAGCAAAATAAGGCTTGTCATAAATAAGAAACGTACCGGTTATGACGTCTGGTGCGTCACCATCCTCCCTACGATAAATCGTATACACGAAGCTCGACTGTCTTGCCTCTATATCACCACCACCTCAGCCCGGTGTTCCACGTCCTCTTCTGGCACCATGTCCTCTGTTATTTAGACCACGACCCCGCTGAGGCTGCTGTCCACCTCTACCAGCCTGATTAACATTTTGAGCTACTGGTTGATTCCCCTCTGGTCTCATCGGACAGTTCTGAATCATATGGTCCTTTGACCCACACTTAAAACATCCTCCCGTCTTTTTCTAACATTCACCTAAGTGCTTCTTCCCACATTATTCACAAGTAGGGTACTACCTTCCAGTAGCAGCTTGCTGACCTTACGGCCCTTCAACTCTAGGCCTCTTTTGCTCATTCCTAGATGGCCTTGACGATTCAAATCCTCTCTTCTGCCTATTTCGATCGGAGTTCTGCCTTACGGACTCCTTGATACCCTCGGCCACTTTGGCCTTTTCCACCAACACAAGAACTCCGCTCCTATTGCGGGCTATCAATAACCTCAGTCATCTCTTAGTCCGTCTTCAAACCGGACACACCGCCATGCTCGTGAGACATTATGCCCGAGCATAACGGCTCACCTTTAAGAATTCAACAGATTTCTCGATTCACGGACTTGTTCCTTGAACCATCCTAGAAAAGCCTTTCTCGGGCATCAATATAATGAGTGCCAACATACTTCTTCCGGTATGTCGCTTTAGCATACTCCCACGTGAGTTCTCACCGTAACACTATCCTGCACCGTGAGCCACCATTGATATGACGCATCGCGGAGAAGCGACACCAATCCTTTCAACTTTTCCTCGTCAGTTAAGTCGAGCTCATCCATAATTCGCTCAGTTGCCTCCCACCAATACTCAGCGGTATTGGGTGCTACACCTGATACACCACGAAACACTTCAGCTCTATTGGCTCGGAGTCACTCAGGTATCGACTTTCGAGCTCCCATGCCTCCACCTGCTCCTACTACCCTTTCCAAGACCCGCATCATCGCTTGTTACACTGCGTCATCCCCCGTCTGGTCCTGATATTCCACATTAGCTGCTGGAGGTGGTGATGGTATTTCATTTTTAGATCCTTGACCCGATCGAACGGGTTCAGACACAGTCATTCGGCCTCTACCGCGGCCTCGCACGCTACAGCCACGTCCCCTTGAATTCATACTTGAGTTTATCTGATTAAAGAATTTTATGTATTAGTTTGGTTCCACTTGATTAACCACGAACAGTTTTATGTTTAATAGTTCTAGGAAGTAGTTCTTTCAATTCATACACATACAATCTCACATCATTCACCTAGTCACACATATGAACTTGCTTTCATTATAGAGAAATGTTGTAATTGTCGTTGTTTGTTGTTTTCCACTACCCAGGGGTATTTCTGTAATTTTGACCTACAAGGGTATTTTGGTAATTTTCAAATTAGAGTATTTGAAAATGTCGTAAAATAGAGGTTGTTGATATTTTACAAAATTAAAATACTTTTGGAAAAATTTTAAGGGTAAAATGGTAATTTATACACTGTGGTATTTTGTAATTTTACAAGTCGTATCATTTCGGTAATTTTTGCAAAGATATGGTTCTGGTGACCTTCAAAACAAAGGCATTTTTGAAGATTTCTAATTTGAGGGCACTTCGTTGATTTTTCCTTCTTGAGGTATTTTGGTCATTTTGTAAGTCGGGGTAATTTAAGTAATTTTTTTCAAATCGTGGTGTCTTTGATATTTTGTGAAGTTTTTGGATATTTTGCAAAACCATAAATTGTTATTGAAATCGGGTAGTATGGTAATTTTGGAAAATCAAAGGCATTTTAGTAATTTTTACCACTAAGGGTATTTAGGTAATTTGTAAATTAAAAATTCTTAGAAAGTTTTTCCAAAGTAATAATTTTCATAAGTTCAAAAGGGTAGTTTGTTGACTTTTTAAAACTAGGGTTTCCATAAAAATGTGGCTAGTCCCTTTCGGGTTTTAATTATTGGGTTTAGCCCGTGGCTAAGTCCTCTTGGTTAGGGTGAATCGAGGCTACGCACCAGGTCGGATTCGAGTGGAGAGGAGGTGAGTCACGCGGAATTGCTTAAATACCAAGCTTCCACCGAAACCAATCCTAGACATGCGCACAATGGTTGCCACACCCTAACTCGGCGACTTAGACACAAGTTTGTTTAATTGTGCCTTAGAGTTTTATGTAATTGCTGGGGTAAACTAGTCCTAGGGTTTAAGTACTTATCATACTAATCTATGTTCCATTTCTACCCTTCTACAATTCATATCATAAATCACACAAGAGATAGGGTTACTTACCTGTGGACTTCGGGTCGGAGACTCAGGTGCCATGCCAGAAAGCCTATTTCTTTCTTAGAAAAGTCTATTTTCAAAACACAGAAAATGTTTTGGGCCCTAAAAGCCCTCAAGGCCGAGTTTTGAACTGGGCTCTGATACCAAACTGAAACACCCCAAACCCGGCCCACAAGCCCTGACCGGATCTGGCATGCTTCTAAGAAAAATCCATTCGAATCATATTTGCAACTTTGTTAAAAATTTGCGTGTACTTGAAAATAATTGATTTAGGTTGGGCTCAAATTTTTTTAAAACCCGTGTCGATTAGGTGTTAAAAACAATTTGTTATTTTCTTTTAAGAAAAATTCACTTTCATTTGATAAATTTCGTGCCATAGTAAAATAATTTAAAAGCATGCATCAACAGTTCGTATTTAGTGGCCTTATTACATCGATATAAAACCCAAATTAAATTCAAACTTAAATATAGAAAGAAAGTAATAAAACAAAGCAGTCTTTGGGCTTTGCATGGCCTCCACTGAGCTCCTGCCGACCCGGTCCATCACTGATCATCACCTAAAAAATAGTCCCACAAGGGGTGAGTCAAACAGGCTCAATGTGTAACCACAACACTAAGTCACAATAGATATGGCATAACAAATCATACATATTCACATAACATTTAAAAATGATGCAATCCCGAACCCAAACCTAAATGCCATCCGCTACACGTCTTCCGTACCAACCATCACACCGTGGGGACTACTAAGTCAACCCCCCATCCGCTACACACCATCAAAGGCAGTCGCTGCAGTCGACTTGCTCATCGCCCTTATAAAATTCGTGGCATAGCCACCTTATATATATAATTGTGACATAAGTCACCACATTCTTATATTGAGACATGAGTCACCACATTCTTATATTGTGACATAAGTCATCACATTCTTATATTGGGGTATAAAACCACTAATTCACTTCCCCTTTACATATCACCCATATGCCCCATGTTATACAATTATGCATCAACGATATTATATTCCTTATTCACATTCTTATAATTTCATGTGTATGCCATAGCAAAACTTATCATACTCATAGTAGGAGTAGGAAAACGTACCTGAGTACTTTGTACCATAACATGGTACCTTAGCCATAATCTTACACTTTTATATTAGCACATATAATAAATTAAAGCCGTAGATCTATCAAGATTTAGTGTGGGATACACACCTGATTTACTTAGCAAATTCACTCCAAATCCCGAAAATTCCAATCTACTGCTTAGATCTTTATTTCCTATATTCGACCATTGTATTAGCAAAGCCTATTCATCTAATTAATTAAATCTTGAAGGACTATCGAAACCAAAACTTACCTTGTGGCCGATTGGATTAAGGATCAAATCCCAAAACTTTGCTATGTTCTTTCTTGTAATCGGCCAAACACTAGATCACTTCACAGGTTAGTTTTCAGCTTTTAACTGAAGTAAGAAATAAATTTAAGTTCCTAAATAGGCCTTGGCCGATTGTACATTAGGACCTACCTTGCGATTTGAAATCCCGAAATCCTTGTATACCCCTGTTGACTGCCCCTAAATGTCCATAGTTAAATTTGATAAAAAAAAAAGAACAGAAAAGGACCATTCGGCCACCTACCATCAACCACTCACCTTCGGCTTTTCCAAAATCGACACTTCTGGCTATTGTAAAATAGGATTTAGCTTCTAGAGATAAAGAGAAGGAATTGATAGGCATAGACAATTGATTCGGGTTAGATCTTGATGAAAAGAAAAGAAGAAATCATAAAGGAAAGAAATCCCGAAACTTACCGAATCACTAAGGAACATGCGGCCTATGGTGCACCTTCGGGAAACTAAACCACCCTTGTAGATTTGGCTTTGAGGCTTAGAGAGATTCGACTATGGGGGTTTTGAGAGGAGGGTATTTGGCTAGAATAGATAAAAGAAAAAGAAGTCTTTGAGAGAGGTAGAGGGGAAATTTGGCTATTTGCTAGAAAAAGGCTTATCTTCGGCTTTTGGTGAGTTGTGAAAAGAAGAAGAGAGTTGATGATGAAGGTTCGGCTAGAGGAAGAGTTGAAAGAAGAATTTGAGAGAAGGTAAGAAAGATGATAGGAAATTCGGTAATGGCTTAGGATGAACTTGTTTTCGGCTTTTGACAAAAGAAGAGAGGAAGAGAAGAGAATTTGACAGAGAGAAAAAGAGAAGAAAGAATGTTAAATGGCCTTGGTTTTCCTCCTTTTGCCAAAATTACTAAGCCTAGAGTCCGCTTCTTGGCCATCACTCTCATATCCTTATTTTCCTACCTTAGCCGAAATTCCAAAAGAATTTGACCTCAACTTAAACTCCTTCCTCAGTCTCCCTATGCCGTCCATCTCCTTACCTTAGGAGTGCCGAATTTTAACCCATTATTTTGGGCTTCATGTGGCCATACTAGGCCCAAGTTATCCCCCTAAGTAACGCCATCCTCATGCCCAATTTAGCATTACTAAATTTTTGGGTCGGAAGCCCAACTTGCTACTAATTTAATAATCCAACATCAATTACTTACTAACTTTATTTATCAACCACTTAACCCAGGTTTTAAAGTCCAAACCTGAGCCCAATTATATGTCATATTTCCCTTATTTATTTTCTTAAGGCCACCTTGCTTCAGTTCCCTCTTTTAGACTTAAAACTCGATATTTTTCTAAGGCATTTTCCTTATGTTTCAAGATTCTAAAATTAACATAACACATTCACAAGACATGCTATTTCATATAATTTAGTAATAGTGCATAAGCCCTAATCCGGGATATTACATTTCTTCTCTTTTCTTTTTCCACTTGGTCGTCACTTAGACTCGTACTTTGTATCCGCTGTTGTTGTCGGGAGGTCTCGAGGATAATGGTTTCCCTAACTTCTTGATTTCTAAATTACGATTTTGTATAGAGGTCTCAGGAGTTCTCTACGTTGACCCTACTTTGGAACTACTTCAGGTGTGTACTGAAGACCCAAATTTTTACGAATTTTGGATGCCAGAAGACATGGTTGTCGATACCATACAACCGTGTGCCAGGTTTTGTAGTATGTTGTGTGCAACACACGATCGTGTGCTAGACTGTGTGGCAGACCGTGTAACTCACTGTTCACGAATTAGAGACACACGGGCTAGGGACATGGGCATGTGTCTAGATTGTGTGGGGGAATGTTTAGTGTAGGGTTCACACGGGCCAGAGACACGGGCCGTGTGACTCACTGTTTTCCATTAGGGACCACACGGGCCAGAGACACATGCGTGTGTCCAGGCTATGTGACTTACTGTTTGTAATTTAGGACTACACGAAAAAACACATGCCTGTGTCAGGTCGTGTGGAGCCACACGAGCCAACTGTTTAGGCCGTGTGAAACCACACGGGCGTGTGGATTAGAAATTAGATTTTTCCTCGAACAGTATGCGTCGTTTGAAATGAATGCAGGCCATTTGTAGGGTCCTATGTACTGAATTAAACTGATAAGTTATGATTTTATGATCTGAGATTGAATATTGAGATATCTGTTGTATATTGCATATGGTAATTGCTAGTGATATTGAATTATTCAGTATGTATATTAATTGTATCCGAGTAGTTGTGTATGACTCTGTATTAATTGTTATTTGAATCTGCATCTACATCGAGTAGGATTGAGTAAAGAAGGAAGTATTCTGTTATGAGACGGTGGTTAAACCATTGGTATTTATATTCTAATATGGCAGTTAGTCTGCAACAACCATAACATGTCATATCGACACTGTTCGGTGTGTAGGGTTGGATGGGTATTAATACCCTAATTGGTGTGTTGGGTTGGTCGGAGATTGTGTGTAGCGGGCAGAAATAGGAAAACTGCATATATTCTGGTCTGTTCTGTCTCTAAGAATATCTTGACTCTTAATTGGTGTGTTGGGTTGGTCGGAGATGGTGTGTAGCGGGCGAGAAATAGGAAAACTGCATATATTCTGGTCTGTTCTGTCTCTAAGAATATCCTGACTTACTATTTGTCTGGACTGCTATGATTTGTTAAACAGAATCATTTGCCTACTGAACTGATTCTGAAAACAATTATTGAGACTTTATTAGTTCTAATCTAAATTTTCTTGATATAGTTATTTCTCAAGGGAATCATTAAATTATTTCTTCTGCTGGCTGAATTACAGGTAAATTACAGGCTTGATCGGTTCAGAGGATCGTGAGCTTAGGCATTCTACTTACTTGTTTTGTTGTTATTAGCCTCATTAGCTTATGTTAAGTAATTTTAGTAATTTTAATAATTTCGAGACATTAAATGTTTTAAGATTATAAATGGCGTATTATGTTCTACAGTTGCTAATTTAGACTAGTTTTGCTTAAAAACTAAATTTTAGATATTGAGATTTGAGAGAAACTCGAGGTAACTTCCCATATTTGGCCTTGTCGTCTAGGCCGGGTATGGGGTGTTACATTTAATGGTATTAGAGCCAGGTTTTAAACACTCAGGCTATGTTTTGGGCTCTTAGGTTACGTAAAATTTGTTTAAATGAAAATAAGCTGTCTGAGTAATCCTAAAAATTGATTTTATAAAAGACCGAGTCTCCGACGTCTAACTTGTAAGTTTTTCTGCTCTGTTATTGTAATTGTAACAGTTTGGTTTATACCCTATTTGGATTAGTGGTTTCGGGACCCCAAATCCAAATTCGTATAATATTTTATTATTATATTTTGTGTCTCTGATAAGTGATTAAGCATGTGTTAAATTTTCGTAAGTTAATTTGTCCGTCTGTATGCTTAATTTGATAAAAGGACTAAATCGCATAAGGATTAAAAGTGACTTTTCAATTGATTAATGGTCAGATTGAGATGGATTTATTATAGTGAAGTCCTTAAAGGGCAAATAGCACATTTTCATTTCTAGTGGACGGCAACTTGGTTTTATAACATGTTTTTATATGTTATTTATTAAGTTAAAAGTTATACTATAATTATTATATAAGTTATATGTATATTATAATAAAAGAAACATGAAAGTGGAGTTCATTTATACCTTCTCCACCAAATTTTCAAAGGAAAAAGAAAAGTTTTAAGCTCTCATACATTCGGCAATTTAAAGCCAAAATTAAGGTGAGTTTTGTCTTCGGTTTTCGATAATTTCTACGTTTTTCCAATCGTTGCTTTAAGAGCTATCAAACCCATGTTTCAATTTGATGAGTTGATGATGTTTATGAGTTATGCCATTGATGCTATGTTGAGCTTTGTGATGTTTTAAGGTGTTAAATGAAAGATTTGAACTAGATGAACATGTTTTGTTCTTGAAGTTTTGATGAATTTAGCTAAATAGGGCTAAATTGTGAAAATGGAAAATTGAGTGACTAAATAGCTAATTTGATGAAAAATATGGGCTTGTGTGATATGTGTGAATATTCGGATAAGCTTAGTTATGTATTGATTTTGTGAATTTGATGTTTTGAGAAAAATGGACTAAATTGATAAAATGTACAAATGTGAGGTCTAATTTGTAAATAGCCCTAAATATATGTGTTTGGATTGAATTGAATGAATTAGTGAATAAATGGGTTAATTTTGAATATGTTTAGATCAAGAATCGAGGAAAGAGGACTTAGATCGCAGGGAAGCGAAAGTGGCAAAGTAACCGTTTTCATACCGATAAAACGAATCCGAGGTAAGTCACTATGCAAATAAATGTACTTGCATGAAATTGTAATTGTTATAAGACTAATGTTGATAATGGATGCTTATGAGAGGATTATGTATATAAATTCCGTGATAAGTTTAACATAGTAAGTAAGTTCGAATATAATACAAGTTGTTAGTTATATCCATGTGATAGGAATTGAATGATGGAGTTAAATAGCACTGTGTGTGCGAAGTAATGGAAGCTTCAATTTTTATGATTGGCACTGTGTAATACGATACGAATTAAGTTCGGTTTTGTATTAATGCACTAAGTGTACGATGTTATTTAGGTCTCGACAATGAATCACGACACTAAGTGTGCGATTATAAGAAGTGAATAGCACTGTGTGTGCGATGATATGAAAGCTTGACTTATTGAATTGGAACTGTGTGTACGATATCGAGACAAGTCGATTAAAAGAATAGGCACTAAGTGTGCGATTATAAGAAGTGAATAGCACTATGTGTGTGATGATATGGAAGCTTCGGCTTATTGAATTGGCAATGTGTGCGCGATATCGAGACAAGTCTATTAAAAGAATAGGCACTAAGTGTGCGAGGATTAATATGCCTCGATTATGTATGTAGCACTGAGTGTGCGATTAGGTTGAATGAATACTAAAGGACGATCAACATGTAATATCGAGCATTGAATAGCTTGGAAGTTGAATAATTATGTGTTAGATAAGGTATGTATTGAACCTTTGTGGTTGATGAGTTATAAGCAAGCTATGAATGAGTGAATGAGTATTTTAGCTATGTCTGGGACGTTGGTATTGTACAATTATTCTGAGTTTCCTAGTATCTTATTTGATTCCTATTGGTTCAATGGGCAAGTCTGTAGTACTAATAGCAAATCCGAGCTTTGATAAGTTAAGTGAATGAATATCTGTTACAGGTATGTTGCTTATATGCTAATGGTGTAAATGAGGTAAGTATCCATGTGAGCATATTATGATAAGTGCACCAAATTGATAATATGATGTGTAAATTCTCGACTAGATGAAATAGATGCAAATATGATATGTGATTTGGAAATATGGTAAGTTATGGCTAAGCTTATGAGTTCAAGAAAGAATGAGGTGATTTTTATCATGAGAACCATATTGGTCATTCTATTAATTTGGTTATGTGCAATTCATGTTAAGTTTGTTTGAATATTGACTTACTAAGCTTTATAAAGCTTACTCTGTGTGTATGTTTTCTCTGTTTATAGGTCATCAAAGCTACTAAAGGCTTGGGACCGTCAAGGATCGTCATCACACTACAAAAATCATTTTGGTACACCTTGAATATATATATGGCTAGATATGGCATGTATAGGCTAGTCCTTGATATGAGATGTAAAATGAACTTAGCCATGTGATTTGGCTAGTTTTGTTTTGGTAATATGCTTAAAGGAATATGATATGTAAAGTGTTTTGGTATGATTAGTTGATATATGAAATGGTTATGAGATGGTATGTATATAGATGTTTGGTGCTTGGGCATAATTGAGTTTTGGTTATGCAAATTGGTATGTTTAGATTGATTAGCCATTTGGGGTATGTTTTAGTTGCTATATATAAACATGTTATGTGTTGGTAAGTGATACTTGTAGGTGAGACCCTAAGTGGGTGGCATATTGGCCTTGTAAAATGGCCTGTGATGTCACACGATTGAGCCACACGGTGTGCCTAAGACCATGGGTAAATTGGCAGAATGTGGCTTAAATTGCACACGGCCTCGACATAGGTGTGCTTGATGGCTGTGTGAGAATTGGCAGTATGTGATCTAGTAGTACACGGCCTTAGCACACGGGCGTGCTTGGTGACCGTGTTGATTTTGGCAGTATACTACCACGGGGTGGACACACGGGAGTGTCAAGTAGCCGTGGGTGAGGCACGACCTACCCCCACGGCCGTGTGTCCCCTGTATTTCAGAAAAGTTTTAAATTGTAAAAATTTGTATGTGTTTTGATTTAGTCCTGACCCGGTTATAAACATGTTTTAGGTCTCGATGACCTACTTAAGGGACATTATGATTAATATTGATGAACGACTATAGATGAATCCCATAGATGTTTCCGATCTGCGGTAATGCCTCTAACCCTAGCCCAGCGTCAGATATGGGTTAGGGTTGTTACATTTGATTGGTATTAGAGCTACGGTTTAGTCAATTCATGGACTAATGTAGCGTGTCAGAGTCTAGCTATACATGCCATATATCTGAAATATGATAGTGTGATGAATCCTGACATATAAGATGTGATTTTTGTATAGTAATGGATCCCGAAAGAGCAGTAGCTGACGACATAAAAAGTAATACATTTGCTCTCGCGCAAGGGACAGAGCCTTCTAATCCGAGACCAGCTATGGGCGGTCTAGAGGAAGAAGTTAAACAAGCTTTCTTCCAGATGATGAGTGAGTGGTTTACTCAATTTGTGAGAAATAACCTGACTATTTTTCAACCTCTGCCCCTGGTCAATCTCCCTCAGACATCTGCTATGCTTTTGACTATGAATTTGAATCTGATGAATATGCCTTCGGTTGAAAAAATTTGTAAGTATGAGGTCGGAGAGTTCAGGGCTACTAATAATGATAATACCGAGGAATTCGATTCTGAAACTTGTAAGGAAAGAAAAAGATCAATGAGTGATTTTTCTCAACCTTTAACGAAGAAATATAGAGATGCAAATAATAGATCAAATGCTTCAGTTGGACATGCTAGTGGAGATCGTGTGAGACCAAATGTTAGTCTGAGAACTCAAGCTGCAATTGAATCAAATGATGGAAGTAGTAAATGTAACAAACCTAAGTGTAGGCAGTGTGGAAGACGACATGTGGGAAAATGTTAGAGCAAGTATAACAATAGAGTTTGTTATAAATGTGGATCACGAAACCACTTCATTCGAGATTGCTCGGAGATGGCAATCGTTGGAAATGTCAGATCTGAGCGACTTAAGTGTAAGCGTTGTGGTAAAAGACATCCGGGAATTGTAGATTGAATAGTCAAGCTTGCTTCAGATGTGGATCGTTAGATCAATTTTTCGAGACTTCCCAGAATCTGTTGAACAAGAGACTACTCAGAATTTGAGATCAGATAACGCCCCAGAGAGAGATAGACCTTCCCAAAATACAAGAAATGTCAGTAGTAGTCAGAGGTTTGCGAGGAATACTATTGCAAGATCTGAAGCTAGAGCGTTTGCTAGAGCGTATGCTATCCGAGCTCGTGAGGAAGCTTCATCACCTGATGTTTTAACGGGTACTTTTATACTTTATGATACTTCTGTGATTGCATTGATAGACCCTGATTTTATGCATTCATATATATATATATATATATATATGCATGAATTTAGTAATCAGTAAGCCTTTGGCTGTAGAAACTACTAAGTTTGCTATAAAAGTATCGAACCCCTTAGGTAAAGTGCTTAGTTGATAAAGTATGCAAGAACTGTCTGTTAATGTATCGAGATATTCGTTTCCCTGTGGATCTGATGCTTCTTCCATTTGATGAGTTTGATATTAATTTGGATATGGATTGGTTGTCATTACATGATGCCATTGTTAACTGTGAAAGAAAGACTATTGATTTGAGATGTCCGAATAATGAAATTGTACGGGTTAAGTCTAACAATTTAGATGGATAGCCTGCTGCGAGATCGGTATTGAAAACTTAAAATTTTGTGAAAAAGGGATATGAGGCATATTTTGCTTATGTAATTGATTCGAAAATGTATGAAAGGAAAATTAAGTCACTACCTATTGTCTACGAGTTTTCTGATGTGTTTCCCTGAAGAGTTACTGGGCATGCCTCTGATTCGTGAAGTTGAGTTTGGTATTAAATTGATGCCTGGTATGACACCTATTTCGATAGCTCTGTATAAAATGGCACTAATAGAGTTGAAAGAATTAAAGTTACAATTGCAAGAGTTGACTGATAGAGGGTTTGCTAGACCAAGTTTTTTTGCCTTGGGATGCTCCTATTCTGTTTGTGAAAAAGAAAGATGGCACGATGAGAATATGCATTGATTATCGTCAGTTGAATAAGGTGACAATAAAGAACAAATATCCGTTGCTCAGAATTGATGACTTATTTGATCAATTAGAAAGGAGCTATTATATTATGATCTGAAGCAACATTGTTGGTGGTCTGAAATGAAACGAGACATATCTAAGTTTGTGTTAAAATATTTAGTCTGACAACAAGTGAAAGCTGAACATCAAGTTCTGCTTGGTTTGCTACAACCGATTTTGATTCCTGAATGGGAATGGGATATAGTGATAATGGATTTTGTTTCTATTTTACCTCAGATTCTGAGAAAGAAAGATATGATTTGGGTCATAGTTGATCGATTGATGAAATCTGCCCATTTTATTCCAAGAAGATCTGATTATCCGCTTGAAAAATTAGCGTGTATGTGTTATACATTGAGTTTATGACTCACCCATTTTATGGGATAACTTTTCAGATGACTCATAGTGCGATGGATCGGGCGATAAGGAATTGAGGTGGCGATGCTCGATCAAGTATTGTGAGATTTTCCAACTTAAACTCTTTAAGTTAAATTTTATTACTTAGACTTTATTATGGATTTGCCAATTTTATGTAATAAGGCCACTATAAACTATCTTTCATTTCGTGTTTGGATTTACTTTTATTTTGACATGAACAAATATCTATTAAATAACTAAATTGGTTTTCGATAATTATTTAAAAGGTTTTTGTCTCTAATATATAAATGTTTTCAAGGAAATTTTCTTAAGTTTGGTTTCCTTTTTATTTTATTAATTCATCCTAAAAGAATATTTCAAAAGACAAAGTTACTTTACAATGTGTTTCGCTAAAGTTTTACTCGAGGAACATACCAAATCCGATTAGGCTTTTTGGGTAGGGTTTGGGTGTTTCACTTGGGCTTTATATTTACGAATGCCCAAATTGCTTTATGGATATGATGAACCAATTTTCCAGCCCTACTTGGATCGGGCCATCGTGGTTTTCATAAATCGACATCCTAGTATATTCTAAGTCGAAATGGAGCATGATGAGCATCTCCAATTGTGTTGCAAGTCTTAAGAGAAAAGAAATTGTACGCCAAATTCAGCAAGTGTGAATTTTGGTCAAAGAAGATTGCATTTTTAGGCCATGTGGTATCTCGGAAGGAATAAGGGTGGATCCTCGGAAGATTGAGGTCAGCTAGATTGGAAACCACCTAAGTCTCAGAATCGAGGTTCGCAGCTTAGGTTTAGCCGATACACCAAGATTCGTCGAAGGATTTTCATCGATAGTCGCACCTTTAACTAAATTGTTGAGAAAGGAAGTACCTTTTCGTGTGGGATGATAAGCGAAGAGAGTTTTGAGAAGCTCAAGAAAGTTTTGACTAAGCTCTGCTTTGATCCAACCCGAGGGCGAAAGGATTTCGTTGTGTATTGTGACGCTTCACACGGGTTTAGGATGTGTTCGATGCAAGGCGGAAGGTAGTTGCATATGCGCCTCGGCTAGCTTGAGGTATGAAGTTAACTACCCGACGATAACTTGGAGTTGGCATTTAGTCTTTGCTCTTAAAGTTTGGAGACATTACTTATACGGGAAAAGTCAAGAATATACACGGACCACAAAAGTCCTAAATATCACCGACTCGTAAAGAACCGAATTTGAGGCAAAGAAGGTGGATAGAGTTGTTGAAAGACTATTTCGTTTCTATCGAGTACCACCCGGCAAGGCGAATGTGGTAGCAGACGCCTAAGTCGAAAAGTGGTGTCGATTTAAGGCGATGTTTGCACATCTTAGCCTTTTACGATGACGGAAGCTTGTTGGCGTAACTTTAGGTTAAGCCGACATGGTTAAGTCAAGTGAAAGAGAGGCGCTTGGTAGATGAAGATCTGAATGAAAAGCTTGACAGTCAGAGTGGGAAATTGGAAGATTTTGGCTTTATATTTCGAGGTTGTGAGATTGCATGGTGAGATTGCATGGGGTGTCACTATCTATTGTGTCGTAGAGATCTGAGGTTTACATCTAGATTCTGGAAGAAATTGCAAGAAGCTTTGGGCATGAAATTACACTTCAGTACAGCTTTTCATCCACAAATAGATGGTCAGTCTAAATGGATATGCAGATTCTAGAAAACATGCTAAGATGCTGTATACTTGAGTTTGATGGTTCATGGGAATAGTATCTGCGATTGATCGAATTTGTGTATAATAATAGTTTTCAAATGAGCATCAAAATGGCACCATATGAAGCTTTGCAAGGACGTAAATGTCGTACACCTCTGTATTTGACTGAAATCAGTAAAAATGTAACCCTCCAAACCTAGCCTAGAAGTTAGGCCCGAATTTGGCGTGTCACATTGAAGGAAGTTGAACAGCTAAGCAATTGTTTAGAAAGGTTTTACCAGATTTTTGAACTCCGAGTTTGTTGTTTGTTTGAGAAAAACGCGATTTGCTAAATGACAGTTTAAAAGCTGTTATTATTTTGAAAAAAACTATTTTGTTATGAAAGTTGAACTTGCATCATTGAGTAGACATGATATTTTAGAAAACGATTGTTCATGTTTTAAGAAAACCCCATATTTATAAGTTTAACAGTTATAAATGAAAACTTAGAAAACATAAACCAATGGCCTTATTACAAAATATTAACCCAAAATAAGTAATCTTAAAATAAGGTAAAAATCAAAATTACTAAAGTTCACGAGTAGTATCTCCGATGTATAGCCACCCCCGAGTTCTCCATAGCTCTCAATCCTCAATCGCTGGAAATTACTTGAAACATTTAATAAAAGGGTGAGTTTACGAAAACTTAGTGCGTACAACTCTCATCGGTAAGAACATGCATCATAACAATCTGAGCCAAAGCCCATTACAGTAACGGTGGAAATTGGGCCTTAGCCCAAAATAGACTCGGTTGAGCCTTAACCCATATCATATGTCACAGTAGATAATGTATGCAATGCGATGCAAACCTAGCCCTACCTAGATTTCCATCCTTTACACACCACCCGTACCAGCCAATCACACCGTGGGGATTTCTACAATCAACCCTCCATTCGCTACACTCCATATGTGGCACCTAGCCACTGGTGACAGAGTCACAAAATATCATATGTGGGGCCAACCCACTTGTGGTACCAAACCACTAGTGACAATCCCGAATAATCATATATGTGGGGCCAACCCACTGTGGTACCAAACCACTGGGACGAGTCACGAAACCATCAATATGTGGTACAAAACCACTGATGGTTCCAAACCACTGGTGACAAATGTAACAAAAGAGAATAGGTGGGGCCAACCCACTTTGGTACCAAACCACTGGTGACAATCCCGTAATGAATATATGTGGGGCCAACCCACTGTGGTACCAAACCACTAGGACGAGTCACAGAATAATATATATGTGGTACCAAACCACTGATGGTTCCAAACCATTAAGACTTAGTCACGAATCAAGAATGTGGGGCCAACCCACGTGTGGCACCAAACCACTAGTGACAGTTTTACACTTCCCTTTAAAATATCATATCCAACCCATGCATACAAGTGTCAAATGAATGCATCATGCTATCAAGTACACAATATCATTATGGCATACAATCATTAGCGCATACAAAAATAACAGGGTACTTACCTGGTATTTCGATCATGCCCATTGTGGCATAACGTCGATCCCTCTAACCATTTCGGTTTTTCAGCCCAAATATTTAATAACACATAATAATATTAAAGTGTGAATTACACACAATCACGCTAATCAACCCCTAAGGGTATAACGATAATTTTACCCACCGAGGGTATTCTAATAATTTACCTACCAAGGGTAATTCGGTAATTCTGCTCAAAACTAATCCTTGTATGCAGTGCATCTCGAACATAATCAATCATACAATTAACACAAACAACATTAGTACTACCACGAGGGTACAACGATCATTTATCATTTAGGGGTAAAGCGGTAATTACACACTAAGGTATTTTGGTAATTTTGTAATCTGGGGGTAGTTCGGTAATTTTGCAAACCAGGGGTAATTCGATAATTTTGCAAACCAGGGGTAATTCAGTAATTTTACAAACCAAGGGTAATTTAGTAATTTCGCAAACCGGGGTACCGATAATTTTATTTTGGGTAATTCAAGAATTTTGTAAAATTTTGCAAACCGGTAATTCAATAATTTTGCAAACCAGGGGTAATTCGATAATTTTGCAAACCAGGGTAATTCAGTAATTTCGCAAACTAGGGGTAATTTGGTAATTTACAAACCAGGGGTAATCTGATAATTTCATAAACCAGGGGTAATTCGGTAATTTCACAAACCGTGTGTTAATTTCACAAATCGAGGTGTTAAGGTCCAATGAAGGTCCACTGTCACCTTGATTGACTTAAGTATTCTAAATAGAGATAATGAAGCGAATGGGCCTAAGGCCCATTCTCAGCCCAAGTGGGTCCACACACTCGTATGGCCCATTCAGCCCAAACCTAACCACATATGTGAGATTCACATAGTCTAGTTCACTATTTACTACTCAATTATACAATTTATTCATATGGGCCCGGGCCCGGGCCTATTGGGCCCATTTGACCCCTTTCGGGCCATCGTGGCCCAAACAACGTCAACCCAGAAGAACACTACTAATGGCCTCAACTATCGCGTTGAAGCCCCACATGTGCACTCGCACGCTCGTGTGGTTACTATCGCCGTGTCATCGACATTTCGGCATTTGCCACTGTACAGCTAGAGTAGAGAGAAGCACCCACCTGATAGGAATCTGAAGTTGCTAAACCGCACTCCGAGCACTCCTATGCCCAACGCCAACCAGGAATGCCCCTTCTCCTCCTAGACAGCTCTATATATAGCTAGCTCCTCACCTTTCTTCTTTGTATCCGATGTGGGATCCCTCCGTTAGTAGAGTTTAAATCCAACTCAAACTCTTCCCGTCGAATCCATAAAATAAATAGTCCCTTGCTTGTCATGAGATTCAAACCCTTGCTCCCTTCAATAGCTCAACACGCCACTAGCCACTTGGCCACAAGCTCCTCTTGTGTCTAACATTATGCGCAACTAAATATAAACCTATGGCCAAATTCTAAAGTCCATATAAAATGAAAACCAAAATGCAAGAGCCAAGACTTGAACCTTGGACCTCCTTCCTTCCTTGTGGCGTCACCCCCTTGTCTCTTATGTGGCGTCACTTTGCCACTACACCACACACTCCACTTGTGTCATTTTCTCCACATTTTATTCTTAAAGCCTACCTACTAACTCCAGGGTTTTTTCACCTAAAACCAAAATTTCCCTAAAGCCAAAGTTTGATCCGGGACTTCATAGAAGCTCCCTAATCTTCCAAAATCACTCACCTACTAAATCCAACTTGCAATAGAGCCGTTCTCCTATTCTCTAAAATTTTAAACGCTTCTACGCCTAAGGCCCAATGGACCTAATCCTACTAGGCCCAACTTTGGGATGTTACAAAAAATAAGTTACTTGGGGTTGATTTGATAAAAGATTCAGAAGAGAAAGTGAAACTGATCAGAGATTGTTTGAAAGCAGCATCTGATCGTTAGAAGTCCTATGCAGACGTAAAAAGAAAAGATATTGAATTTGAGATTAAAATCCCACTCTGTTTAACGGTAAGATTTTCGGGGACAAAAATGCCTAAGGGGGGAGAATTGTAATAGTTCGGTTTATACCCTAGTTGGACTAGTGGTTTCGGGACCCCAAATCCAAATTTGTATAATATTTTATTATTATATTTTGTGTCTCTAATAAGTGATTAAGCATGTGTTAAATTTTCGTAAGTTAATTCGTTTGTCTGTGTGCTTAATTTGATAAAAGGACTAAATCGCATAAGGATTAAAAGTGACTTTTCAATTGATTAATGGTCAGATTGAGATGGATTTATTATAGTGAAGTCCTTAAAGGGAAAATAGCCCATTTTTATTTATAGTGGACGACAACATGGTTTTATAACATGTTTTTAGATGCTATTTATTAAGTTAAAAGTTATATTATAATTATTATATAAGTTATATGTATATTATAATAAAAGAAACATGAAAGTGGAGTTCATTTATACCTTCTCCACCGAATTTTTAAAGGAAAAAGAAAAGTTTTAAGCTCTCATACATTCGGCAATTTAAAGCCAAAATTAAGGTGAGTTTTGTCTTTGGTTTTCAATAATTTCTACGTTTTTCCAATCGTTGCTTTGAGAGCTATCAAACCCATGTTTCAATTTGATGAATTGATGATGTTTATGAGTTATGCCATTGATGCTATGTTGAGCTTTGTGATATTTTAAGGTGTTAAATGAAAGATTTGAACTAGATGAACATGTTTTGTTCTTGAAGTTTTGATGAATTTAGCTAAATAGGGCTAAATTATGAAAATGGAAAATTGAGGGACTAAATAGATAATTTGATGAAAAATATAGGCTTGTGTGATATGTGTGAATATTCGACTAAGCTTAGTTATGTACTGATTTTGTGAATTTGATGTTTTGAGAAAAATGGACTAAATTGATAAAATGTACAAATGTGAGGTTTAATTTGTAAATAGCCCTAAATATATGTGTTTGGATTGAATTGAATGAATTAGTGAATAAATGGGTTAATTCTGAATATGTTTAGATTAAGAACCGAGGAAAAAGGACTTAGATCACGGGAAAGCGAAAGTGACAGAATGTTGCTTTCATCTAGATAAACCTAATCGAGGTAAGTCACTATGCAAATAAATGTACTTGCATGAAATTGTAATTGTTTATATGACTAATGTTGATAATGGATGCTTATGAGAGGATTATGTATATAAATTCTGTGATAAGTTTAATATAGTAAGTAAGTTCTAATATAATACAAGTTGTTAGTTATATCCATGTGATGGGAATTGAATGATGGAGTTAAATAGCACTGTGTGTGCGAAGTAATGGAAGCTTCGGCTTTTATGATTGGCACTTTGTGTGCGATACCAAATTAAGTTTGGTTTTGTATTAATGCACTAAGTGTCCAATGTCATTTACGTCTCGACAATGAATCACGGCACTAAGTGTGCGATTATAAGAAGTGAATAGCACTGTGTGTGCGATGATATGAAAGCTTCGGCTTATTGAATTGGCACTGTGTGTGCGATATCGAGACATGTCGATTAAAATAATAGGCACTAAGTGTGCCATTATAAAAAGTGAATAGCACTGTGTGTGCGATGATATGGAAGCTTCGGCTTATTGAATTGGCACTGTGTATGCGATATCGAGACAAGTTTATTAAAAAAAATCAGCACTAAGTGTGCGAGGATTAATATGCCTTGATTATGGATGTAGCACTGAGTGTGTGATTAGGTTGAATGAATACTAAAGGACGATCAACATGTAATATCGAGCATTGAATAGCTCGAAAGTTGAATAATTATGTGTTAGATAAGGTATGTATTGAACCTTTGTGGTTGATGAGTTATAAGCAAGCTATGAATGAGTGAATGAGTATTTTAGCTATGTCTGGGACGTTGGTATTGTACAATTGTTCTGAGTTTTAGAGTATCTTATTTGATTCCTATTGGTTCAAGGGTTAAGTCTGTAGTACGAATAGCAAATCCGAGCTTTGATAAGTTAAGTGCATGAATATCTGTTACAGGTATGTTGCTTATATACTAATGGTGTATATGAGGTAAGTATCCATGTGAGCATATTATGATAAGTACATCAAATTGATAATATGATGTGTAAATTCTTGACTAGATGAAATAGATGCAAATATGATATGTGATTTGGAAATATGGTAAGTTATGGCTAAGCTTATGAGTTCAAGAAAGAATGAGGTGATTTTTTCATGAGAACATATTGGTCATTCTATTAATTTGGTTATGTGCAATTCATGTTAAGTTTGTTTGTATATTGACTTACTAAGCTTTGTAAAGCTTACTCTGTGTGTATGTTTTCTCTATTTATAGGTTGTCAAAGCTACTGAATGCTCGGGACCGTCAAGGATCGTTATCACACTACTAAAATCATTTTGGTACACCTTGAATATGTATATGGCTAGATATGGCATGTATAGGCTAGTCCTTGATATGAGATGTAAAATGAACTTAGCCATGTGATTTGGCTAGTTATGTTTTGGTAATATGCTTAAAAGAATATGATATGTAAAGTGTTTTGGTATGATTAGTTGATATATGAAATGGTTATGAGATGGTATGTATATAGATGTTTGGTGCTTGGGCATAATTGAGTTTTGGTCATGCAAATTGGTATGTTTAGATTGGTTAGTCATTTGAGGTATGTTTTAGTTGCTATATATAAACATGTTATCTTTTGGTAAGTGATACTTGTAGGTGAGACCCTAAGTGGGTGGCATATTGGCCTTGTAAAATGGCCTATGATATCACACGGTTGAGGCACACGGGCGTTCCTAAGACCATGGGTAAATTGGCAGAATGTGGCTTAAATTGCACACGGCCTCGACACGGGTGTGCTTGATGGCCGTGTGAGAATTGGCAGTATGTGATCTAGTAGTACACAGCCTTAGCACACGGCGTGCTTGGTGACCATGTTGATTTTTGTAGTATACTACCACGGGGAGGACACACGGGAGTGTCAAGTAGCCGTGGGTGATGCACGGCCTACACCCACGGCCGTGTGTCCCCTGTATTTTAGAAAAGTTTTAAATTTTCATGAAATTTGTATGTGTTTTGATTTAGTCCCGACCCGATTATAAACATGTTTTAGGTCTCGATGACCTACTTAAGGGACATTATGATTGATATTGATGAATGACTATATGATGAATCCCATAGATGTTTTCGATCTAGCCGGTAATGCCTCTAACCCTAGCCCTGCGTCGGATACTGGTTAGGGGTGTTACAGTAATTAGTTGAGATACTATAGTAATTAAAACTATTGGCTGGTTAAGTATTCTGATATAAACTGACATGAGAACCGAAATGAGTATTCTGAACTGATCTGTGCACTTCTGACATTGTAGATAAAGTGGAAAGAAAATGAGTTCGTAAGGTAGTAATAAATGGGGTACTCATGGATGCCACAGGTGTCAAAGAGGAGCTCGAGCAGAGTCATCCTCTATGGGCAGTATGCCCAATATGGAAACCAATGAAACTGTTGGTACTCCTACTGCTGGGACTGGATCTTAGTCCCCAACAGCTAGGGACGACACATTATTCTAGGCTATGATTCGAGCATTAGAGAGGGTCGCTGGGACCTATTCTAGATCTGGAGGTCAAGGGTCGATTACTGAGTGGCTCTAGTGGAATGGTACTGAGTTGTTTAGGGATGTCAATTGATTCGTCTCTCCGTGGCCAAGTTTGGCTAAGGCTACAGAGCTTATCATGACTGATATTGTAACACCCTTAACTCGTATCCATTGTCGAAATAGGGTTACGAAGCATTACCATAAACTTTTAACTTTAAATATTCAATTCCAAACATTTCATAAATCATAACATATTCCATTCAAACACATGCATATCGTCCCTAATTCTAGCCTTCGAGGCCATAAAACACTATAGTAACAATTTGGGATTAAATCGAAAACATTTAGAACTTTATACAAAAAAGATAGAAAATTTCACACTGCAGGGGTCACACGACCATGTGGCTAGGCCGTGTGACTCACATGGTTGAGACACACGCTCGTGTCTCAAGTCATATGAACATTCAAAATAGGGACACATAGTCGTTTCTTAGCCCATGTCCCTGTCTATGTAACTCTCTAACTTGGGTCACACGGCCAAGCCACACGCCCGTGCGCCAGGATGTGTAACTCTCAAAATTGCCTCACACGCCCGTGTTTCAGGATGTGTGGTGGGCTGCGTAATTGCCTGACTTGCAACCCTTTGAAACCTATAAGGGACACACGGCTGTGTCGAATGGCTGTGTGTCACATACGGCTAAAACACACGATCGTGTGTCACACACGGTTGAGACACACGCCCGTGTCTTAGGCTGTGTGGACAAGAAATAGGCCAAATTCAAGTCCTTTCTTTCACCCAAATCAAGCACACACCTACAAGGCATTTGCACATACAATCAAGCCTTAAAACATACCTAAAACATGCATAATAAAACCAATTTAATAGGTCATTTATCCATACAACCAATACGTCAAAAGGCACCTCAATCACCAATCATCAAACCAACCTAATCATAAACATATTTATGCATGAATCAACCATACACAACTACCTACTTCCATACCAAGCCATAGCACAATTGACCATATACCAAGTCACAATCAAACATACCAAATAGGTCACTCAAAATATACCTTCACTTAACCATTTCAACACCAATCATTTAAGCATCAAAATACCAAAAGTTTGCCAATCATAATACCGCATATATACATGCCAAACATAACAACTAGATCATTAATACAAATCCACCTATACAAGCCATTATAACCATGACCAAAACATCAAAATCTACCGATATATCTATGAGATAGTGTGATAGGTCTCCAACGAGCTTCCAAATAGAACAAGCTTCTGATTATCTATAAAAACATAGGAAATAAAACTACTTAAGCATATAATGCTTAGTAAGTTCGTATAACATAAAACATGACTTACCATTTCATTACATAACATTAAATTTTAACATGATATAATCCAACCAGTAGCTTGGCACAAGCCTAAGCACCAACAACAACACATGTTAGCAAACTTGAATATAATTCATATGAATTTAACATAGATTCAATTGGATTTATCATCTTCCATAACATAACATATTTTCCATGTGTCTCACCATTTCAATCTTTTTCATAAATACATATCTTGTTCATCTTGAACACTTACCATTTCCTTTCCAATTTATGCCTATTGAACCGTTTAGAATATCATCGGATACTTGGGATAGCTCACACAAAGTTTGCTAAACATATAATCGTAACATTTTCCTTTCCTTTATATCGTTGCTCACATGAGCTATGGGTCAGAACGTAAGCTACACGATGCTGCTCACATGAGCTATGGAGTATTTGCAACAAATGCAAGATCTCAACCATCAGTAGGATAGTCAAGACCAGCACCCAAAACATGAAAACCCTAATGACATGCCATTTGTATCCTATGAAATCCTAAGGTTCAAGCGGGGATCGATAGTCGTCGTAACATCATTCGATTACATTAATTAATTACATAACAAGAAACAATTTACATATAGCTCAAAAAATAGCATTAAAAGATTACAAAATTACACAAACTGTAACATCCCCAAACCCGGCCCACGAGCCTTGACCGGATCTGGTTATGTCACTGCGGAATGGCGGTTGAAAATCTTTGTCTTTAGCATAAAACTTGAAAATTCTGTTAACTTCTGGAGAGTGTGTCCATTAAAAATTAATTAATACTATAAGCCCGATATAAAATATGTGAATTAAAACTTTATTATAATTTATTATATTATAAATCATTTGAAGGAAATATATCTAAGTATAATATAAACCCTAATTAAAGAGATAATAAAATGATCCCAACAATAAATAAAGAGGCCTTTTATTACAACCAATATTTAAACCAAACTTAATACAAATAAGCTTTAAAATATTTAAACTCTTCCTTCTGCATGGGCCACCATGTGTCCTCTCCGATCCCGGTCCAATCTCAAGAGTCACCTGAAATGTTAGGAAAATAATTGGGTGAGTCACACGGACTCAGTGTGTAATTAAACCACTGATATCCACCCACATGTTAGCCACAAATCAACCCAAATTATCAAGTGCAACATCAAAATATAATCACATGGATATTACCACAATGCGGCTTGGCCCACAATCAAATCATATTCAAGCAACCGGCTAGGCCCTTTTCTCATTAATTCACTGATTATTGGGCTTGGCCCATTTCCACGTATGTTCCCAAAACATACCTATCCACATGTCATATTGGGCTTGGCCCATTTCCATATCATTTCATAACAAAACAATGCGACATGAAACCCAACCCAATCCTAAGGTCCATCCGCTACACACCCCCTTAACCAGCCTACCACACACCAGGGGACTATCGAGTCACCCTCTCCTTTTCCCTCCAAAAAGGCAACCAATGCCATCCACGATGTAGCGTGTAGCTAACATCAAACCACGATGGAGCACACGGCAATCCATCAAGCCACGATATGGCATAAGCCGATGTCGATCAAGGTAACCACGCGAACTAAATCGCAAAGATCCACAACGCGACCTCGATCGGCGCCAATCCACGATGTAGCACAAAGTCGACATCAACCACGCATCAAGTACACCCGCATTCTCTTTCATAACCCACCCATGCACATGTAACATGATATAATGACAATATGATGCATGTGCATGTCATTCACAAATATAGGCATACACTCGTATTTAAATAAATGACGATAATATTAAAAATTTGCTATTTACGATCGACATCATACCCCTTTTAGGGTATCTATTGCACTTTACCATCGCACTTTTAGTAAGTATATAACATACGCAAATATCACATAAAACCCTAAACAATGGCTAACTACACACCTTATAACTCAAGCTCTAAACCTCGATCCCGACGCTATCGTTTAGCGAGACTACCGTTATTTGCCTATCTTTCAACAAGCACGACCACACCAGATGGCTAATCCCGAATCGCCGAGACGGCTCTTTTCTTAAACTTTGGAGCAGGGACCTTCCCTTTCCCTCTTGGTAGCACTCGCATCCATTGACACTTAATCGTAATCACACCATTAATCAACAAGTCATAATTTACCATTAACAAATCTAAGTTACTTACTAATTTCCTTACCAAATAAATCGAGATCCCAAGGCCTTCCTTTGCTTATGCCGATCCGCCTATAAACGAAAGTCACTATTCGGTCAACACCTAAACATACACAATGGCCTAAGGCCGAATACCAATGGATCCCTTACCCCTCTTACTCGGATCCCGAAACACCACTGATCTCCTGAAGTTGCCAAAAATCCCTGCTACACAATATTAGAATCAGCTAATACCAAAACTAAGGCCAACCCTTCGGTTTAGCCACTAAAATAGGGAACCAAAACCGACTGCTAAAGATAGAACATGCTTACCACACTTGCTTAAGAATCGCCAACCATGCTAGAATACAAGGAGAATTCACTTCAAACTTAGTAAAATCGTAGAGGAATGGAGGGCTAGAGGTTTCTGCTATCAAGGAATTTAAAAGAAAACAAAAGAAATATTTATAAAAAAATAAGAAACTCCACTTGAACCTTCTATTAGGTACACAAGACTTTGGTGACCAAAATGCACCAAATATGGACTAAAAGAATTTGTCAAATGGGCAAAAGAAAATCAAGAGGAAGGCTGCCCATTAAATAGCAATTAAGCACTTGTTTCCCCCATGAGACTCCCACTTTAATTGCTACCTCAAATGCTCCAGACCACTAATTCAATTTAATTTGAATTAGCCAACTACTCCCACTATTATCCATATTTTATCACTCTAAAATATCACTTAATCCTATTAAAACAATTAAACCACCAGCAGCCCATTATCTCTAATTCTCTAATTTAAAACTAACTAAAATAATCCTTTATTATCTAAAATAATAAAATAACAAAAGTCATCACCTACCTATCCATAGAATTCAAAAAAACTAATCCTTATCTTCCACCGAATCCACAAATGCTTAAGCTACCAACATGTCCAACAAGAATTATACTTCAATTGCAACACCCATGTGCCGTCCCACACCGCCAACCTTCGCAAAAGACCACAACAAAAATAAAATTCCAAATGCAATCCACGATTCGAACACGACACGGAACCTTCTTCTTCCTCCAACGCCCGTGCCATTCGCCACATTGATTTTATGACAAAACCCCCATCATTTAATCTTAAAGGCTTCCTACTCAAGCCCATAGCCACACGTGAAAAATAAAAACACCAAAATCTCTGCCGCCTCGAACCAGCGCCCACATTTGCCTCTAGCTCCCAAGCAACGCCCAGGCCATTCTACCAAAGCGTTATTTATGTCCTACATCGCCACCAAATTCTTTGAACCCTTCTTCGCAAATTTTTCTTTAACGCCAACATGCAAAATAAAACACCCTTGTTGTCACTGGACTCGAACCTGTGTCCTCTTAGCATGCATGAGGCGTCACTTTCCAAGACCTTAAGTGGCACCCCTTGCCACTTTGCCAAGTGAATTATTGTGCCATAAATTACCGAAAATTATTCTTAAGGCCTCCTTGGCCCGATTCCTTTTCCCACTAAAAATCCAAAATTTTCCAAAGCCTTCCCTTTCACCCAAACATTTCTAAAACCCCAAAACTCATCCAAGCACTCCCAAAACCTACCAACACCGAATTATACTTAAATTACCTAGCCCCTAAACCGTGGTGTTACAATTCTACCCTCCTTAAAATAATTTCGTCCTCGAAATTACTTTACTAACGAACGTCCGACAACCTATCTTACCACCTTACGCTTATGTCACAGACTCTGATCTTACTAAGACTATCGTACCTTCCCAACCCGGCTTCTAAGTTCGCACTTAAAATTCAAAACACCTCTCTTAGCAACACGAAAAGGCTAATTCACAAGCAAGCAAAGCAATCAAAACATATACCAAAGCAAAGGAGCTTACCCGCTATCACATCCTTGGTTGACTCGACTAGAACCATTCCTTCCATGGCTTGAACCACGACCCTCGTCGCCGAGGACAATTCTTAACCAGATGTGCCTTAGATCCGCACCAAAGCATTCTTTACTATTTCCCCAACACTCTCTCGTGTGAGGTCTTCCACATCGAGCACAAGAACGATTCCGATCCACGGTAAAAGTGCACTTACAGGTTTTCGGTCCTTGGTCTTTTCCGAACATTACCAAACGATCTTGATGGTCCAACCTTTCTCTTATTCTCGTTCCTATTCTTCTCTCGGTTTTCTCTTATAGTCTTCTTAACCTCTTCAATGATCCGAAGCTTTCTCCACTAAAATGGCAAAGTCTCTTTCTCTCATGAGCGATCAACTCCATAACTCATCTCGTAGCCCATCTTGAATCGAACACTTCTTCGTGTCGTGCCACGATTCCTTTGGCATCTTGACTCGATCGCTAAACTCGACTTCATACTCCGCTCCGACTTATTCCCTTGTACTAGATTTAGAAAAGCTTTCCTTTGCGAGTCCAAATAACGGCTCCTACATACTTCCCTTCAAACTTGGCCTTAAAGAAATCCCAATCCAATCGATCCATTGGTACACCTTGTTTAACGGTGAGCCACTAACGATAGGCTTCGTCGCGAAGCAACGCAAAAGCAGCGCCTTCACTTTTCTTCATTGGTGCAATCCAAATCGTCCATGATTCTTTCGATCGCTTCTAGCCAATACTCCGCCACGTTAGGAGCTACTCCGACACTCTCTAAAGATCTCATTCCTTCGATCTAAGCCTTCCGATACCGACTTCGAGTTCCATTTCCTCTACTAACTCCGCTTCTCGCTCTAGCACTCGCAACATGGCCCGCGATCTCGCATCATCTTCTCCGGCCTCGATCTTGCCCTCTACATCCACTTCTTTGGCAGACTTCACTTTCGACCCATGGCGGACCTATCGGTTCCGATCGCCATTCTACCTCTCTGCGTCCCCTAGAACTCATCTCTATCGTCTTGATTTATCCGATTAAGAAGTTTTATGCATTAGTAATTGTTCCACTATTTAACCGCGAGCATATTTTATGAATGATGATTTTAAGTAGTTCTTTCGATCACACAAGGTTTCATTCGAGTTTTACTACTCTAACTCGAGAATCACTTCGTTCCTCGCTAGGGACACATTCATTCATCATCAAACACATTCATTCCTCAAAGAGGCACAATCGATGGTATCTACCACCCACATTCACTATTCGGACATTTACTCTGCTTTACCCTGTGGTATTTCCGTCATTTTGTCCTACAGGACATTTCATTAATAAACCAAAGCAATTCAAAATTTTAATAAGTCAGGATCTTTTGGAATTTCCCAAAATTGAAGATTATTTTATTTTTGAAAATTCCACAAATTGGAGATATAACAGATTTTGAAAACCGTGGTATTTTGGTAATTTTGTCAACCGAGGTAATTTTGTAAATTTCAAAGTCGGGCATTATTTTGAAATACAAAGATTTGGATACTTTTGCAAAGTGAGAGAATTTTATTAAAGTTGGGGTTAACTCTTAAATTTTGAAAGTCGTGGCATTTTAGTAATTTTCAACACGAGGGTATTTTCGTAAATTTTCACAAATCGGGTATATTGATATTTTGAAAACTAGAGATTTTAATATTTTGCAAAGTAAAATCATTTTAACAAAAGTTGAGGGTATGTGGTAATTTTATAATCTGAGGGCATTTTTGAAATTTTGTCGCTAGGGCATTTTGGTAATTTTGGGTGAATCGGAAAAAAAACACTTTTTTTTTCAAAATCAGATTTAGGGTTTACAAACCAAAAAGGGTAAATTTAAAAATTGTAAAAACCAAGAATTTTAAAATAGCAAGGCTAATCCCTTTCGGGTTTTAATAATTGGTTCAGCCTGTGAACAAGTCCTCTTGGTTAAGGTAAACCGTAGCTACGCACTGTAGGATTCAAGTGGAGAGGAGGTGAGTCACGCGACTGCTTAAATACCAAGCTCCCACCAATACCACTCCTAGACATGTGCACACAAGTTGCCACACCTTAACACTGCAACTTACTTCACGAGTTTGTTTATTAGGCACTTTAAATCTTATGACGTGTTTGAGTAGACTAGTCCTAGGGTCCAATAGCCCTATCATTCTATTCTACGAGCCCAACTAAGCCCATAACAGTTCATAATAGTAAAGCACTTCAAAAGTCCAAAGTACTTACCTGGTGGACTCGGTAGAGGTACAGTGCCATGCCGTAAGAACACAAATAAAAGCCCATATTTTGAAAAGCCCATTTGAAAATATTTTTGGGCCCAAAACCCTCAAAGCCGAGTTTTGAACCGGCTCGATATTAATCAGAACATCCCCAAACCCGGCCCACGAGCCTTGACCGGATCTGGTTATGTCAACTGCTGAATGGCGGTTGAAAATCTTTGTCTTTAGCATAAAACTTGAAAATTTTGTTAACTTCTGGAGAGTGTGTCCATTAAAAATTAATTAATACTATAAGCCCGATATAAAATATGTGAATTAAAACTTTATTATAATTTATTATATTATAAATCATTTGAAGGAAATATATCTAAGTATAATATAAACCCTAATTAAAGAGATAATAAAATGATCCCAACAATAAATAAAGAGGCCTTTTATTACAACCAATATTTAAACCAAACTTAATACAAATAAGCTTTAAAATATTTAAACTCTTCCTTCAGCATGGGCCACCATGTGTCCTCTCCGATCCCGTCCAATCTCAAGAGTCACCGAAATGTTAGGAAAATAATTGGTGAGTCACACGGACTCGATGTGTAATTAAACCATCGATATCCACCCACATGTTAGCCACAAATCAACCCAAATTATCAAGTGCAACATCAAAATATAATCACATGGATATTACCACAACTGGCTTGGCCCACAATCAAATCATATTCAAGCACCGGCTAGGCCCTTTCTCATTAATTCATCGATTATTGGGCTTGGCCCATTTCCACGTATGTTCCCAAAACATACCTATCCACATGTCATATTGGGCTTGGCCCATTTCCATATCATTTCATAACAAAACAATGCGACATGAAACCCAACCCAATCCTAAGGTCCATCCGCTACACACCCCTTAACCACCTACCACACACCGGGGACTATCGAGTCACCCTCTCCTTTTCCCTCCAAAAAGGCAACCAATGCCATCCACGATGTAGCGTGTAGCTAACATCAAACCACGATGGAGCACACAGCAATCCATCAAGCCACGATATGGCATAAGCCGATATCAGTCAAGGTAACCACGCGAACTAAATCGCAAAGATCCACAACGCGACCTCAGTCAGCGCCAATCCACGATGTAGCACAAAGCTGACATCAACCACGTACTCGAAGTACACCCGTACCTTCTTTCATAACCCACCCATGCACATGTAACATGATATAATGACAATATGATGCATGTGCATGTCATTCACAAATATAGGCATACACTCATATTTAAATAAATGACGATAATATTAAAAATTTGCTATTTACCTGATCAGCATCATACCCCTTTTAGGGTATCTATTGCACTTTTACCATCGCACTTTTAGTAAGTATATAACATACATAAATATCACATAAAACCCTAAACAATGGCTAACTACACACCTTATAACTCAAGCTCTAAACCTCGATCCCGACGCTATCGTTTAGCGAGACTACCGTTATTTGCCTATCACTTTCACTGCCGCACGACCACACCCCGATGGCCAATCCCGAATCGCCGAGACGGCTCTTTTCTTAAACTTTGGAACAGGACCTTCCTTTCCCTCTTGACCGCACTCGCATCCATCGACACTTAATCGTAATCACACCATTAATCAACAAGTCATAATTTACCATTAACAAATCTAAGTTACTTACTAATTTCCTTACCAAATAAATCGAGATCCCAAGGCCTTCCTTTGCTTATGCCGATCCGCCTATAAACGAAAGTCACTATTCGGTCAACACCTAAACATACACAATGGCCTAAGGTCAATACCAATGGATCACTTACCCCTCTTACTCGGATCCCGAAACACCACTGATCTCCTGAAGTTGCCAAAAATCCCTGCTACACAATATTAGAATCAGCTAATACCAAAACTAAGGCCAACCCTTCGGTTTAGCCACTAAAATAGGGAACCAAAACCGACTGCTAAAGACAGAACATGCTTACCACACTTGCTTAAGAATCGGCCAACCACGCTAGAATACAAGGGAGAATTCGGCTTCAAACTTAGTAAAATCGTAGAGGAATGGAGGGCTAGAGGTTTCGGCTATCAAGGAATTTAAAAGAAAACAAAAGAAATATTTATAAAAAAAATAAGAAACTCCACTTGAACCTTCGGCTAGGTACACAAGACTTTGGCTGACCAAAATGCACCAAATATGGACTAAAAGAATTTGTCAAATGGGCAAAAGAAAATCAAGAGGAAGGTCGCCCATTAAATAGCAATTCTAAGACTTGTTTCCCCTTGAGACTCCCACTTTCTACTTGCTACCTCAAATGCTCCAGCCACTAATTCAATTTAATTTGAATTAGCCAACTACCCCACTATTATCCATATTTTATCACTCTAAAATATCACTTAATCCTATTAAAACAATTAAACCACCAATGACCATTATCTCTAATTCTCTAATTTAAAACTAACTAAAATAATCCTTTATTATCTAAAATAATAAAATAACAAAAGTCATCACCTACCTATCCGCCTAATTCAAAAAAACTAATCCTTATCTTCCACCGAATCCACAAATGCTTAAGCTACCAAATGCTGTCCAACAAGAATTATACTTCAATTGCAACACCCATGTGCCGTCCCCACACCGCCAACTTCTCACAAAAGACCACAACAAAAATAAAATTCCAAATGCAACAAATCTGATTCAACACAGACTCGAACCTTCTCGCTTCCTCCAACGCCCGAGCCATTCGGCCCACATTGATTTTATGACAAAACCCCCATCATTTAATCTTAAAGGCTTCCTACTCAAGCCCATAGCCACACGTGAAAAATAAAAACACCAAAATGTGCATGCCGCCCTCGAACCAAATACCACATTTGCCTCTAGCTCCCAAGAACGCCCAGTGCCATTACCAAAGCGTTATTTATGTCCTACATGCGCCACCAAATTCTTTGAACCCTTCTTCGCTCAAATTTCTTCTTTTAACGCCAACATGCAAAATAAAACACCCTTGTTGTCACTGGACTCGAACCTGTGTCCTCTTAGCATGCATGAGGCGCCACTTTCAAGACCTTAAGTGGCACCCCTTGCCACTTTGCCAAGTGAATTATTGTGCCATAAATTACCGAAAATTATTCTTAAGGCCTCCTTGGCCCGATTCCTTTTCCACTAAAATCCAAAATTTTCCAAAGCCTTCCCTTTCACCCAAACATTTCTAAAACCCTAAAACTCATCCAAGCACTCCCAAAACCTACCAACACCGAATTATACTTAAATTACCTAGCCCCTAAACCGTGGTGTTACACAAACTTACCTTAACGATAAATGTCTAAAAACGAAGTTGACTAATCCAAAGCTTTATCTTTACCCCGATTTAAATCCGTATGAGGTCTAACAGAAAATGGGCTATTAAAGATATCTACTGTACTCTGACTCAAAAATTTAGGGTTGTTGTATCGCGGCTCCGGGAAGAAGCCTATTAGTGGTGGCTGACGGTTGATTACGGTGCTCATCTTGAATAGGTTAATTGGGATTTCTTTAATATTGCCTTCTAGAGTAAATATGTGGGGGCTCACTGACACGAGTTTATGAATTTGGTTCAGGGTGAGAGATCTGCGACCGAGTATGAGGACGAGTTTCAAAGATTAAGGAGGTATGCTCAAGCTTTAGTAACATTTGATTATGAAAAAAGTGTGAGATTTGAGGAAGGTTTGCATTACGATCTGCAGGTTTTGATAGCTATTCAGAGGGAATGAGTTTTTGCAGTATTAGTTTACAGGGCTAAGATAGCGAATGAGATAAAGAGCAATAAGTGCAGGAGACGAGACCAAGAGAGAAGTTCGTGTAAGGTAAAGAGGGATTTGGGTCTTTTTAGTTCAGGATAGTGCCTTAAGAAACAGGCAAGATTGGACGGGCCTTCAAAGACCGAGGCATCATTTATAGTGATGGAGGTTCAACTTTGTAGTTATTGTAACACCCCTAACTTGTATCTTTCCCTGAAATAGGGTTTCAAAGCATTACCATAATATTCAGAATATTTATCGATTAATTCAGGCAAGTTACTATTCATTCACCAAGGTTATTCATAATGTCCCTTAAATGGACCCTCGAGGCCCAATACAAGCATTTGAATCAAGTCAGGAGTAAATCGGGAACTTAGGGAATTTTTCGTGAAATTCTAAAATTTTTCAAGGTGCAGGGCTCTCACACTCGCATGGTCCAAGGGACACACCTGTGCTGCAGGCCGTGTTCAAAACTAGGTGGCTCTCTGACTTGCACCATACAGCCATGCCACATGCCCGTGTGGTTAATTAATTCAATTCAATTAAGTGCAGGTTTCACACAGCCAAGACACAAGCCCGTGTTCTAAGCTGTGTGGCACACACGGCTAAGACACATGCCTGTGTCTCAGCCCGTGTGCTTAATTCTGAGCATTCTGTTTCTTAAAATTAAGGTGCATGGGACACACGCCCTAACCACATGCCCGTGCTACCAGGCCGTGTGTCACACAGGTCTAGACACACACTTGTGTGTCTGCCAGTGTAAGCAAAATAAAACTATTCCTAGCTTCATTTCTCACCCCAATCTTTGCCATAATCCTACACCACATCTTGCATTCATAACCCAACAAATCCAATCATTTTATTCAAGTTAATTCTATATCATTTAACTTGATATATCATCACATACAATTATTAACCATTTCAAGCATTCTAATCAAGCATACTCCATCCATCATCATGGCATATCATTTCATGCATACATGTTTACAATCTTACCTTGGTTATGTCCTCTTGATCAACTACTTAACATATATGTGGCTGATCGTTGTTTTGTCGAGTTTTAAAATTTATAAAGAGAATGATCGAACCTGGAAACTAACTCTGACAACAATTAAAGGCAAGTGTACCTATCGAACAGTAGTATAGCTTAGGTAAGACCGGATTGTCGAACCCAAAGGAACTAAAAGTACTAATACTTACTTTCTTTTTATTATTTAGCCTAAAATATGGAGTGATTGGTTGATTTAATCTAATTTAATGACTACTAAGCTAAAGACACAAAGAAAAAAAGAACAAATTGGGAAATAACTTGATAAAAAACTCAGCTGATCACGACGATACCCTCAAGAAGAATCCACCTAGACTTCACTTGTTATTTAACACTGAACCATACGATTTATTCACTTAGTTTGATCCGTAAGACTCCCTAACGTATATTAAACCCTCTCTCGAGGCGAATAACGTCTAACCCTAGGTTAATTAGTGGAACTCTTATTCCCTTATAATAACCCCCTAGAATAGCAGTAAATCGATCTGTGGACTCCCATATTAGGTTTCACCCTAATGTGGTAAAATCTCATCATGCTATCTCTAGGCATGCGATCAACTCCGCTTAATTATGCTAGATCTACTCGGAAGTAGGGTCTATTCCTCCTCCATCTAAGCACATTAGATTTGGATTAAGCATGCATAATTAAGAACAAAGTATTTATCATATAATTCAGAAAACAATAACAAGATTCATCTAGGTTTCATCCCCTTCAGGTATCTGAAGGGTTTAGTTCATAACAAATAAAGAAAACATCCCAAGATAAAAGATAAAACAAAACATAAGAAATCCTTAAAACCCCCTGAAGGAATTGAAGGAGAAATCTACCGTCTTGAGTAGAATTCCTGCTCCTTGAGATGGATTAACTGGCTATCTTCGAGTAATTCCCTGAATTGAACTGCTCTGGCTTCGGCTCTTTGGCCTCGCTGAACACCTCCTTTCAAGATACACTTAGGGTGTTTATATAAACTTTTAGAATGTTGTACTTGGTCCCTAAGTGTCCTAATTTAAGTATACTTCCTACTCGGTGTTTGAATAAGCTTTCGAAAGTGTTTCTTTGCCTCAAAGTATCCAAATTCAAGTGAAATTACTCTCTCCCGCGGCAGAGGCACGGCCAAGGCACACGCCAGTGTAAATCGTGGTTGGGTCGTGTTTTGATTCTGTTGTTTGAGGCATAACCGTGTAAATAGGGGTCAGTGTGTGAAGTATTTTGACGATGCACGGTCGTGTGGCTTGATGTCTAGGCCATGTCGATTTCCTCTTTGGCCCAAATTGGCCTTTTAAGCCCATTTCTTGTTCTTTTCGTTCTCGGGTGCTTTACTGAGTATAAACATGAAATGAAAGGATTAAAAGCACCTTCTTACATAAATTAAGGGCTAAATCATCCAAAAGTATACTAAATGCGGGTCTAAAATATGTTACTTTTACGATTTATCAAATACCCCCACACTTAAGCTTTTGCTTGTCCTCAAGCAAAATTCTCAACTTACAATTAAAACAAACTTTTCATAATTCATAATCCCTATCAATAATGCCTCATTATAATTCATAGATAATTCATACATGGATAATTTAACTCAAAAACTCCTAAAGATTCAAACAATTCTAAGTCATATATTTATAGCATGAAAATTATAGGCGTCTCCCCTCTTCTAAATAATTACCTTTAATTCAAAACTGACAAAGATTGACATCCTCACTAAAGATTCACTCAAATCACTCAAAAGTGTTTAAGGTTCAAAATTAAGCACTCAACAGTCGAACTTGAAAAGTTAATCCCATAGGCTTGCCTAAAATTAAATCTCCACCACTGTAATATGAGATGATTCACAAATCAAAAGGTTTTTTAATAAGGGTTGTAAATGGGCTTGGGTTAAAGGTGTGGATAAAGGCTGAATTAGAAGGTTAAAAATTGACATTGACCTGACAAATTTACCTAACTAAAAACAATGAACTAGAAAATAAATGATTACATCAATTGAAACTTTAAACTAGCTTTTTCTTCGATAATTGGAAATTAAATGTTCAAGCTCACTTTCTACATTACTAATACTGAATATACTTCAATTTTTTTAAGAACAAACTAAGTCAAATACATAATAAAGAAAGACTTTATCAACTAAAATAAACTAATTAGGTAACTGATCAAATCAATTCTCTATAGAAGGGTAGTCAAAAGAATGAGAACAAATTCAAAGGGCTTTTTGGGTTAATATTAGCGGGTAAATCAATAAAAAGGGTTGTTAGGATTAAAAAGGGTCCACTAGGGGTTAATTTTGTGGGTAGGCTTTTTAGTGGTGTGAATGGGTTAAAACCTAGGTGCCTTTATCATCTTAGTATATCAAATCGTAAATGTTGTCTTAGCATGTATAAACGAGGCAAGTTCTAGAATAACAATTCAGAGTTGACACACTCATAATAAAAAAAGTGAGCATGAAAAAGAATATATGCTCTATAAGGCTCAAAGTCTCACAAAAATTATGGGTATTTGACATCAATCCTGTAAATTTCAAACTTCAAGGTAATATTCAAATTCAGTTCAACAACCTATAAAATTTTTTATTCTTGAAAAATAGACTTATCATGCTTGATTCTCTAGTATTCTTCAAGTTTAAATCATCAATGCACAATTATCAATGACTTAATCCAAAACATATCAATAAAAATCATAAATCATTAGAAATTTCATCCTAATTAATAATATGAGAAAAATACCTAAAAACAAGATTAAATTCAGGATTTTTAGAATCATGCAAAAAGTTAGGCACTTAATCCCCCCCACACACTTAAGATGTACATTGCCCTCAATAAACAAAGATAGATATATAATCATGTAATAGTGAAATCAAAAGAAAAGGGGAGAAATGACACTTCCTGAATTTTGGATGACGCCGGGAGTTGGCCAAGGTTGTGGTGGAAGATGAGTTGGAGGAGGAGGTGGTGGCATTTTTTATGGGCCTAGTGAGGTGGCTTCTGATGTGCTCTTTGCTAGATGAAAAAATTGGGTAGCCTACATTAATACTATACTAATAACATAATTAAAGAAAAAGAAAATAAAAGGAAGGAGACTAAGAAGAAAATTGAAATTAAAAGAAAAGACTAATGGACTAAGGAGTCCTTATTGTTGGCTAATTCGAGAGGTGGATGTGACCTCTAAGGCTGTGGTGCATGATTCCCAAGTAGCCTTTAGAACCTGACACTAAGAAACTAAAAGAAATTAAAATATATTAAGCAGACGAGAAGTATAGATAAGTAGGATAAAGGGGAAAATAAACATAAAGAAAAATTTAAATGGTCTAGAAGACCCTTGACTTGGTGTTTGGATGAAGTAACCAGCATGAACTTATGTGTTGGGGTCTCCTTTGAGGAGACAATGCTTTCTTTCTTACGCTTCTTCGGAATGATTCTAGTGTAACTCAAGAGTCTGGACACCTTTTCCAAAGAATAAGAAAAATTTTTGAGAGGAAAAGAAGGAGGAAAGAAGATGGGGAGAAAGAAAGGAGGGATGAGGGTGAGTGAGAAGGGGGAAATGGTAGGTTTAAATAGAATATTGGCTTCTGACACTGTCCCACGCTCGTGTATCGTGAGCGTGTTATTTTACATGGCTGCCTCGCACGGCCGGGTATGGAGGCGTGTTGGTATTAAAACGCCCGTGGTCATATTGCCATGCCCGTGGTCTATAAGTCAATGTCTTCACACGGTCGCATCGCACGACCATGTGCTAGGTGTGCTGGTATGCCATGCCCGTTCCTTAATTGGCAATATCGGCCCACGGTCACCACACACGGCCGTGGTAGGGTAGGTAAGCCCTTGACTTTCGAAAGTTGGTTGGGGTAGGATTTGTACAGTCTCTGCCATGTTAGTACGGTGATTTGGAGTACCTACACGCTCACGGCCACGGCCGTGTGCTAGGCCGTGTGGTCTAGGAATCTACACTTTCAATTTATTGAAATTCTAAAAGAGAAAATAAAAATAAAAATAAAGGAAAACAAAAACCACAAAATAAAAATTTATGTTAGTCCTCGGGTTGCCTCCCGAGAAGCGCTCGTTTAAAGTCTTAAGCTAGAATTTTCTTGACATTTGAAAAAGATCAGAGAGGTTTAAAGGTTTGAACATCTTCCCTCATGCTTATAATTTTATTTTCTTGACAAAGTTCAAGTCGAGAAGCTTTTACCTTAGAGGTGTCGAATGTTGGGTTGCTTACCTGGACTGTTCCGTGTGGAAGATATTGTGTACCTTAAGAAGGGTTTCTCCCTTTGGCTTCAGGTCTGCTGCGATGATGTGCGGATCTACTTTGTCTAACGGTACTTGGTCTCCTATTTTGTAGTGATTGGATGTTCCTACGAGCTCTTCTAGATACTCCTTTGGTTCTACTTCGTGCGGTTTTCCTTTGACGTGTGTCTTCTATTCTTCTAGTCTGTTGACCTTAAGGTTTTGAACCTTCTCTTTTTCGGTTTGGGTTGTATGGGTTGGCTCAAGTTTGTCTTCATGTGGTGTTTCTGGCGATGAAGTTTGTACAAATTGATTATCGACTGAATTGTCTTTCTTACCTTCATCGATTGCTGTCCTAGCCGAGTCAAGAGCTTGAAGACTGATTGATTCCTCACCTACACAAAGTATGAGTTCTCTTGTGGCAACATCAATTTTAGTCTTAGCAGTTGCTAAGAAGGGTTTCCCTAAAATTAAGGGGATTGTATTATCCTCATCCATGTCTAAAATGACAAAGTATATTGGGAATACGAATTTATCAATTTTGATTAGAACATTTTCTATTATACCCCTAGGAATTCTGATAGTTTTATCAGTTAATTGAATGCTCATCCTAGTTTGTCTAGGTTTCCCTAGACCTAGTTGTGTAAACATATTATAAGACATTACATTGATGCTTGCCCCTAAATCAGCTAAAACATTATCAATAGATAAACTACCAATTAAACATGAAATTGTAAAACTCCTTGGATCTTTTAAATTCCGTGGCAGTTTATTTTGTAGAATTGTTGAGCACATTGCTTTTAGCTCCACATGCGATGCCTCGTCTAGCTTCCGTTTGTTTGTCAATAGCTCTTTTAAAAATTTTCTATAATCGGGTATCTGCGAAAGAGATTCGAGCAACGGTAAGTTAATATGTAATTTCTTTAAAAGTTTTAAAAACTTACCAAACTATTCCTCTGTGTTGTCCTTCTTCATTGCTTCGGAATAAGGTATGCGAGGTTGGTACTCATTGATTACCGATTTTGACTTTTCTTATGTTACCTCTACCTTACCTTCGTCTACCTTGTTTTCTTGTATTGAATTGGGTTCATCTAACCCCTTACTGGCATAGGCTGAGATGGCTTGAATTTGCTTATTCAGGTTAATCTCAGTGTTACTTGGTAGACGTCCTTGCGATCGTTCTGACATTAGCTTTGTGAGTTGTTTGACTGCATTAGTGGTTGCCTTGACTGACTTAGTGAGTTCCCTGAATCGATTCTTGTTGCTTTTAATTGTTTTCTCAGTTTCTTGGAAACGATTTTCTATGTTTGCCATGAATTTTGTCAGCATCTCTTTAAGGTTCGACTCCTCTTCTTGTTGGTGAGGTGGTTGTTGAAAATCTGGAGGAAGTTCCGGTCTTTGGCTATTTTGATCATCCCATGAGAAATTGGGATGGTGCTTCCAACTTGCATTACAGTGTCACTATAGTGATCTTGCTCGTTTTCCATGCCATATCCGTAGGGTGGGTACCCAAGATTCACCATGCCTCCTAGATTCGAATCATATTGTATTTCTGGGTGTACCTGCGAGGGACTGGTGACCACGTCGAGGTTGAAGACACTGGCTGTTTTAGTAGGAATTGTCCTCATGACTTGCCACTGATAATTATTCAGTGCCATCTTTTCTATAAACTAAAATTATCTGCCAAAATTAAATGGAAAAAATTAGAAAAATAAAATAATAATTATAATAATAAATAAATAAATAAATAGATTGCAATAAAATAAAAATAATAATAATGGCTAAAGTAATAAAAATATAACTTTCTTAATATTTTAGTTCCCCGGCAACGGCGCCAAAAACTTGATCGTTGTTTTGTCGAGTTTTAAAATTTATAAAGAGAATGATCGAACCTGGAAACTAACTCTGATAACGATTAAAGGCAAGTGTACCTATCGAACAGTAGTATAGCTTAGGTAAGACCGAATTGTCGAACCCAAAGGAACTAAAAGTACTAATACTCACTTTCTTTTTATTATTTAGCCTAAAATATGGAGTGATTGGTTGATTTAATCTAATTTAACGACTACTAAGCTAAAGACACAAAGACAAAAAGAATGAATTGGGAAATAGCTTGATGAAAAACTCAATTGATCATGATGATACCCTCAGGAAGAATCCACCTAGACTTCACTTGTTATTTAACACTGAACCATATGATTTATTCACTTAGTTTGATCCGTAAGACTCCCTAACGTATATTAAACCCTCTCTCGAGGCAAATAATGTCTAACCCTAGGTTAATTAGTGGAACTCTTGTTCCCTTATAATAACCCCTTAGAATAGCAGTAAATCGATCTATGGACTCCCACATTAGGTTTCACCCTAATCCGGTAAAATCTTATCACCCTATCTCTAGGCGTGTGATCAACTTCGCTTAATTATGCTAGATCTACTCTTAAGCGGGGTCTATTCCTCCTCCACCTAAGCACATCAGATTTGGATTAAGCATGCATAATTAAGAACAAACTAAGTATTTATCATATAATTCGAAAACAATAACAAGATTCATCTAGGTTTCATCCCTTCTGTATCTCAAGGGTTTAGTTCATAACAAATAAAGAAAACATCTCAAGAGAAAAGATAAAACAAAACATAAGAAATCCTTAAAACCCCCTGAAGGAATTGAAGGAGAAATCCACCGTCTTGAGTAGAATTCTGGCTCCTTGAGATGGATCAACTGGCTATCTTTGAGTAATTCCCTGAATTGAACTGCTCTGGCTTCGGCTCTTTGGCCTCGCTGAACACCTCCCTTCAGGATACACTTAGGGTGTTTATATAGACTTTTAGAATACTTTACTTGGTCTCTAAGTGTCCTAATTTAAGTATACTTCCTACTCGGTGTTTGAATAAGCTTTGGAAAGTGTTTCTTTGCCTTAAAGTATCCAAAATCGAGTGAAATTGCTCTCTCCTGTGGCAGAGGCACGGCCAGGTCACACGCCAATGTAAATCATGGTTGGGCCATGTTTCGATTCTGTTGTTTGAGGCACGGCCGTGTAAATTAGGGGTCAGGTCGTGTGAAGTATTTTGACGATGCACGACCTTGTGGTTTGATGTCCAGGCCGTGTCGATTTCCTTGTTGGCCCAAATTGGCCCGTTTTAAGCCCGTTTCTTGTTCTTTTCATTCTCAGGTGCTTTCCTGAGTATAAACATGAAAAGAAAGGATTAAAAGCACTTTTTACATAAATTAAGGGCTAAATCATCCAAAAGCATACTAAATGCGGGTCTAAAATATGTTACTTTTACGGTTTATCAATGGTTAATATAATATGACATTACAAGTATATCAAAACAATCATTACTAGCCATTCCAATGGCTAGATTACAAGAATCATTTATGTTTACATGTTAATATGGCCAACATATCCTATACATGCCATTAAAACCGCAATTGAATTACCATACTATACCAACATGGGTCGATGAATAGTATGAGTGATCTCTGCCAAGATTCCAATCTAATGAGCTTCCTTTTACTCTAAAACAGGGGAAAATAAAATAGAGTAAGCATAAAATGCTTAGTAAGTTCGTATAACACAGTACTTAACTTACATTCATCCTATCTGAGGTAACTATGTAAGGTATAATTAGCCACTTTGATCTCAAGCCCTACACACATCCTCATTGCCCTTGTTAGTCATATATTTCATAGTAATATCAAGACATGTATGGGCTCAATAATAATTAATTTTCCAAGCACATATGCTTTCCACATCATGTATTCATTCAACATACATAATTCATCTCATTATTTCAAGTATAATTTCATAATAGTTCGTTTCGAGTTCAGATCATTTCGCATCAGAACTTTACACATATTACTCGAATATCAAAGTCACGATTAGTACACTCTAGGTGTACAAGTCTTTAATCAAGAATGGACACTCTCATCAAATAGTTTTCATGTACAAATATCATCATCTCATATTTCATATATCACTTGTCATGTATCATCATTTTCTTGCATTTCATTTAATATTCTTTCATGTCATATTTCCATATCATATACACCATTCCATGTCAATTTGTCTTAGATTTATATTTTCCCTTGTCAGAACCTTGCCCGTTGAATTTATTTGAATTATTGATGGAAACATAAGTAGTACACTCGAGGCATACGAATCAGGATCCGCCAATTCATATTCAATGGTACCAATAAGGTACTATTTCAGAGAGTACACTCTCGAGCCACATATATATACTACAGGATTACCAGTCTAGGCTAAATCCTTTTTATGACATATGCTCTAAAGAGCTTGATCAGGATTACCCGTCTGGGCTAAATCCAATCCATAATATATGCTCGAGAGGAATTATATCAGGATTACCCGTCCGAGCTAAATCTTATCAGAATTGAGGTCGAAGGATTACTCATCTTAGTTAAATCCTATCCGTAACAAATGTAGGATCTCTTTCATTTCGGGAAATCACATATCCATCGATTTTCTATTTATTCAACCGAAATTTAAACACTTTTCAAGCATTATCGGGCATTTGATTATTTCATACCTCCATAACATTTATGTAATTCGAGTAAAACACATTCCACATTCATGTCAAACATACAAGTAACATTTTATTCATTTACCATTTTATCGGGCATTTTCATTTATCGGGCTATATCGAGTAGGTGATCATTTCACATATTTATTACATTGATCAAATTCACAAAAACAACATTTAAATCAAGCATAAAAACATATACAATTTAGTTACACGAACTTACCTCGACAAAGGTTCGTGTATGTAAAATTTACTAATCTGAGATTTTCCTCATTCATCGTTCTAACTTTTAATTTGGTCTATCCGTATCTACACAAGTAGATTTAACATCAATTTATAATATTTTACATTCATGTGGACTAAATTTTCATCCTAGGAAAAATTACTATTTTACCCCTAACTTTTCCATAAATTTTAATTTTGTCCCCAGGCTAAAAAAATGAAACTTGTGCAAATTACTACCTATACCAAGCCTAAACAAAGCCCATTACAAATTTTAAAGCACATGTATTCGTAAAATTTTAGAATTTTTCATCAAATTTTACAACTTTTCATTTTGGTCCCTAAATCATGTTTTCATCAAAAAATCACTTTGTAAAAGTTGTTTATCTATCAATAATCTTTCATTTTCTACCATAAATTTCTAATTTCCCAGCATATACATCCATGACCCATTTTCATACTTTGATAAATTTTTAAATTAATCCCCCAAATAAAGAGATTATGCTATCCCGATTCCAAAAATATCAAAATTACTAAAAACGGGACAAGAAAACTTACCCAATTTTTCCATGAAAGTCTCTTCTCTCTCTCCTAGGGTTTCCATGTTTATTTTGGGAAGAAGATGAGAAAATATGATTTTTATTTTATTTTCATCTTTTTAATTAATTAATATTTTCACTTTCCAATTTAGTCCCTAGCCATTTTCTCATTTTCCATGGATGAATCATCCAAAAATATCTTCATAATTTTTTATTAATGGTCTAATTACCATATAAGGACCTTAATTTTTGAATTCCATAGCTATTCGATCCTTCTAGCTACTAGAATCCAACTTTTGCATTTTATGTGATTTGGTCCTTCTCGTAATTAAGCACATAATCGATAAAATTTTCTTTTCAAAATTTTCACACTACATTTATAGTATAATATGGATCATATAATAAAATAAAAATAAATTTTATTTTTTTGCTCAGATTTGTGGTCCCGAGACCACTGTTCTGATTTCGCCGAAATTGGGCTATTACAGTTATTGTCGAAGGCACCATCTAGATGAGTGCTGGAGGAAATTAAGAGCTTGCCTCCGATGTGGATTGATGGAGAATTGTGTGCAAGATTGCCCTCGTCGATTAGATCAAGTGCCTGCTGCAACACAGACTTTAGTTCCAAGTCCCGTTCAGCCTTCGAGAGTAGCTCAGCAAGCACCTAGGGGCCGTGGGGTGATCAGGGGTGGTAATGGTTTTGATAGAGGTTAGAGAGCACCAGGTAGAGATGCCGTGAGGATAACAAATATGATGATGCTATAGCAAGTAAACCACATGCTTGATCGGTTCGACGGATTGTGAGCTTGGTCATTGTAACAAGTCATTTCTCTGTGGTGCAGGAACTATGGTTTCGAGGCCAAAAATTTGATGTGTGTGTCCGTAAATATTTATTATTTGATATTTACGACTCAAATATAGTGTAATAATAAAATTTGATTTAATGATTTATGTTAAATGAAAAATAATTAAGTTCAAGTGGTATGACCCTAAAGTTAAGTGGTTTTAGAAAATGAGGTATCAAAACCTTGTTTCTATAAACCAAGTCATAAATATTTTATTAAATATTTATGGAGTGTTATTAAGGTTTTATTAAAGCTTCGTTAAGAAATTTTAATGTTTAGATAGTTAATTAAATAAAAATGACTAAATCGTAAAAGATGTAAAACCTAGTCACTATTGAATTACAATGGTTAAATGGATTAAGAATTAAATGAGGAGATTTTATATTGAAATTATACTAGTTGTATTATTAGTGGACGGTTGTGGGTAATTAAGTGCTTGAAATTTGATTAATTTTACAAGGGCAAAATTGTAAATTTATAATTAAATGAAAATTAAAAAAAAAAACAAAATGCCCAAAAATGCTATCATCTTCTTATTTTCTCAAACCTAAACCGATTCCTCCATGTTGTGGAGAAAAGCATTCAGCCAAATTGATTTTGATGCATGGTAAGTGTTTTGATCCCGTTTTTAATGATTTTTATGTTTTTAGGCTCGTATTAGGTTAACTAGCTAACCCAGTGGTCAATTTGTTATTTTAAATGTTTAGAATTTTATCATGGATGAATTTGAGATGTTATTGAAAGTTTATGGTAGAATCTTAAGCTTGGTTGTTAGATAGGATTATCTTGTAAAGTATTTTTTGGTAATTTTAATGTTTAAGGACTAAAATGTGGAACTAGTAAAAGTACAAGGACTTGATGTGAAATAACAACAAATATGGGATGTAATAGGTTTCCAAACAATTTGGCTATATTTGAAATTGAATAAAAATAGTTAATTTGCATGTTTTGGGCTTAGAGATTAAGCTGTAAAAAGAGTAAAATATTAAGGGTAATTTTGTAAAAATGTCAAAAAGAACTTAATTGCATAAAGTGAAATGTTTTTTTTTTGTTAGAATCATTGAATTGAATGTAATCATTATTTTAGATCAAGAACGAGTGGAAAATCGAGGAGAAGAGAAAAATACCAAATAGCCCTTATAGTTAGTGGTTGCTACAATTTATTTGGTAAATTGAATATTCATTAAGTTGATTTAATACAAACAAACTTATATATATAAACATATCAATGCTATGACGAATTGACAGATATTGGGTCCCAGTTAAACCTTAGGAATGGTTAGGATACAAATGACATGTCAATAGAGATTTCATATTTCGGGTGCTGGTCTTGAATGTCCTACCGATGGCTGAGGTCCTGCATTTGTGCAGATTCTCCACAGCTCGTGTGAGCAGCATTGTGTAGCTTACATTCTGACCCACAACTCGTGTGAGCAGACCCATTTCATAGCTCGTGTGAGCAATGATGTAAAGGAAAGGTTACAGTTATATGTAAAGGCACACTTCATGTGAGCTTTCCCGAGTATCTGATGTTATTCTAGATGGTTCAAGGGCAAGAAAAGAGAACGGAATAGCAACTATGCCAATGGATTTAATCATGATTTAATGAAAGGTTTGATGAATTAAATGCTGTTGTACACATGGAAATTTATATATCTTTTGGATGATTTCATTTATATTATGGATATACATACTAACTTGTGAGTTTGTGATGTTGAATAGGCTTTGCTAAGCTTATGGCATTGGTGTTGAATTATATTTAACCTATGTATTGTATTATTGAAATGGTAAGCTATGTTTAAGGTTTATATGAGCTTATTAAGCACTCGTTGCTTACATAGTTTCTTTCCTCTGTTTCATAGATTACCGGAAGCTCGATTTGGTTGGAAGCTCGTCGGAGACATATCACTCTATCCAGCAAGCTTTTCGGTAGTTTTTAAGTATTTTGGCCAAGGTTTATAATGACATGTATAGAGTGGTTTATGATGGTGTTTTCATGAATATGTGAATGGTAAATTTGGTATGTTTGTGCCTTGATGTTTATGCATGATTGATGGACTTATAATGCTTGTTTAGGTAAGTTCTTTTGGTCACTTTTTGATAATATATGTGATCGTGTCAAACAGTCGAGTTTTAATAATTATAAAGAATGATCGAACCTGTAGACTAACTATGACAATGATTGAGGCAAGTGCACCTATCGAACAGTAGTATAGTTTAGGCAAGATTATTTTATCGAACCCAAAGGAACCTAAAAGTACTACTACTCACTTTCTTTCTATTATTTAGCCTAAAATATGGAGTGATTGGTTTATTAAACTAATGAAAAACTAAACTAGATGCAAAGACAAAAGAATGAAACTTTTGGAAAAGACTGTGGAAAACTCAGTTGATTTCAACGATACCCTCAAGAAGAATCCTCCTATGACTTCTCTTGTTATCTAACTTTTAATTCATATGACTTCTTTACTTAGCTTGATCTGTGAGACTTCCTAACCTATATTAAACCCTCTCTCGAGGTGAATAACGTCTAACCTTAGGTTAATTAGTGGAACTCTCGTTCTCTTATAATAACCCCCTAAGGAAGCAGTAAATCGATCAATGGATTCCCATATTAGGTTTCACCCTAATCCAAAAAATCTCGTCACCCTATCTCTAGGCGTGCGATCAACTCCGCTTAATTATGCTAGATCTACTCTTAGGCAGGGTCTATTCCTCCTCCACCTAAGCACATTAGATTAAATTAAGCAACATAATTAAGAACCAACTAAATACTTATCATATAATTTAGAAATCCAATAACCAAATTCATCATAGGTTTCATCCCCTTGAGGTATCTGAGGGTTTAGTTCATAACAAAATAAGAAAACATCTCAAGAGAAAAGATAAAAAAAAAACATAAGAAATCCCTAAAACCCTCTGAAGGAATTGAAGAGGAAATCTTCCGTCTTGAGTAGAACTCCGGCTTCTTGAGATGGATCAACTGGCAATCTTCGAGTAATTCCCTGAATAAAAGCTCTGGCAGAAAACTCTGCCTAAAACTTCCTATTTCGGCTTCTGCCGAACTCCTTTTTAGTTGCTACCTTGGGTGTTTATATAGGCTTTGAGATTCTTTACTTGACTCCTAAGTATCCTAATTCAAGTAGAATTCCTCCTAGGATGTTTAAGTAGACTTAGGAATGTGTTTTTTTGCCTCCAAGCATCCAAATCCAAGTGAAATCTCTCTTTCCGTGGCAGGGGCACGCCCATGGCACACGCCCGTGTAAGTTGCGGCCAGACCGTGTTGGACTTTTGTCAACGAGGCACGGCCACCTAAATCGGGGTAAGGTCTGTTCTAAATAAATGGCAAGGCATGGCCATTTGGCTTGAAGTCCAGGCCGTGTCGATTTCTTGGGTTGGCCCAATTTGGTCCGTTTTAAGCCCGTTTTACGTTCTTTTTATCCTTAGGTGCTTTCCTGAGTATAAGACATGAAAAGAAAGGATTAAGAGCACCTTTTTACATAAATCAGGGATAAATCATCCAAAAGCATACTAAATGTGGGATTAAAATATGTTACTTTTACGGTTTATCAAATACCCCCACTTAGGCTTTTGCTTATCCTCAAGCAAAATTCTCAACTTACAATTAAAACAAACTTTCCATAATTCATAATTCCTATCGACAATGTCTCATCATAATTCATAGATAATTTATACATGGATAATTCAACTCAAAGAGTCCTAAAGATTCAATCTCGATAAGTCATACCTTTGTAGTACGAAAACATAGGTGTCTCCCCTTATCTGAATAATTACCTTTAATTCAAAACCGACAAGGATTGACATCCTCACTAAAGGTTCACTCAAATCACTCAAAGTGTTTAAGGTTCAAGAATAAGCACTCATAAGTCGAACCTGAAAAGTTAATCCCATAGGCTTGCCTGAAAATCAAATCTCCACCACTGTAAATGAGATGATACATATATCAAAAGGTCTTTATCAGGGTTGTAACGGGGCTAAGGGTGTGGATACAGGCTGAATTAGAAGGTTAGAATCGAGACTGACTTGACAAATTACCTAACTAGAAACAATGAACTAAATATGAATGTTTACATCGAATGAAAACTAATAATACCACTATTGATAATTATTCTATAATAAAGAGTATTTTCATCACTTAAAATTTGATAATACTTTAATACGAGCTTTTTCTTCAACAATTGGAATTTAAATGCTCTAAGCTTTTTTATATACTACTAATATTGAATATACTTGGGTTTTTAAAAACAAACTAAAATATTACATCATAAATGATAAATGTAACTCTTGAACTAATATAATTCGTAACTTAATCAAATCAAACCTCGATTAAAGGGTAGTCAAAAGAAAGGGTGATAACAAATACAAAGGGTTTTGGGTTAATATTAGTGGGTGAGTCAATAAAAGGTTGTTAGGATTCAACGGGGTTCACTAGGGTTAATTTGTGAAGGTAGGCCTTTTATGGAGTAAGTGGGTTAAATCCTAGGAGCCTTTATCATCTCTCATATCAAATCAAAAGTGTGGTCTCGACATGTATAAATGAGGCAAGTTGAAACACCCCACACCGCCCACGAGCCCAACCGATCTGTATGATCAAAAAACCGGTTTCAAAATTTTACGTTAGAGAAAATTTGTAAAATTTTAGAAAACTATTATTTTGAGTTGGGCTTAGATTGGAAACCCATTTAATTAATCTTGTAAATCCAATTTAAGTAAAGTGACAAAATAATTTTAGGGTTCATTTTTAAAGAAATAAATTTTGTACTTACTTACATCCAAAATAGTTCTTAGCACAATATTTAAAATTAAAGCAAAAATAAAGAAATCCACTTGGGCCTTATGGCCTTATTACATTAAGTAAACCCCAAAAAAAAAAAATTAAATGTACTGAAAAGAAATAAAGTCCAAATCAAATCAAATCTTCAAATGAAACATGGCCACCTCAAGGTCTCTGTCCTGGATGCATCACTTGTTCATCACCGAAAATAGTTCCCACAATGGGGTGAGTCAATGACTCAATGTGCACATAGTACTAACATTCAACAAATCAAGCATACATGTTCATATCAAATTCATATTCATATAAAATAAATGATGATGCAACCCAAACCCAAGCCTATTTTTCCATCCGCTACACACCACCAGCACTGCTTAGTCACACCGTGGGACTACTAAGTCAACCTCCATCCGCTACACACCATCGAAGGCGCATCATTGCAATGATGTGCTCATTGCCCATATCATTTGTGTCATTAGACACCATATTCAAGTAATGTAACCGGTTACCAAATTCGATAATGTAACCGGTTACCATATTCAAATTTTGTGACCGTAGTCACCATATTCGTTAGTGAGACCAAGTCAACACCTTCTTCCCTTTCATTTAGATCCCAAATGCCCCATAAATTATATAACATACATATTTCTCATTCATGTTCCTATTCACATGTTCATAATATATCATATTTGTAATCCTATCAGAAGTAGGAAACGTACTTGAGTACTTCTTACCACATTTGTGGTACTTAACCACATTCACATTCTTATGCATATTCATATAGTTAATAATTGCCATATAATTCATTGAAGATTAGTATGGGTACACACCTGATTCGCTTATTGGATTCCTTGAGATCCCGAAGAACGATCTACCGATCTAGATTTTTAACTCCTATATTCGGCCAATCATTAAAGCATATTAACAAACCTATTTGGCTTAAAGAAAACCAAATCCTAGTAGGATTTGTATTACTTACCTTGTTTGCAATTTGGATGTCTCAAATCAAGTCCCAAAATTGCTAGTATTCCTTTTCCTTGAAATCGGCTAACACTAGCCATGTAACCATGTCGGTTTTCGCTTTTGAAATAATGGGAAATAATCCTAAATATCAAGAAAAAAACAAGCCTTGCCCGAATATCACCTACCTTACAAATTCCAAATCAAAAAGGATTCCTTGCCTTATAGACTTTTCGACATCCCTAGCATCATATGTTAAATTTAATTTAACATATAAATCATAACCTTTAACCAAATATATTTATCTTACCTTAGATCCTCGAATTTCCGAAAGATTCCTCTTTGTATTCAACTATTGTAAAAAGAACTTGAGAGATCCTTATAGATTCGACCATAAGACAAAAATAGGATTAGACCCTTCTCTTTGGCAAATAGAAAAAGAAAGAACTTGATTAATGCTTAGCCTTACCTTTAATGCTTTGATCGATTGCTTCCTTGCCTAGAGTCACGAGTTTCAGCTATGGAGTTTTAATCGTGGATCAAAGAGTGTTTTGGCTCGACAATAGCAAAGAAGAGGAGAAGAAAATAGAAGAAGATGAGATGGATTTTGCTTAAAGAAAAATTAGAGAGGGGAGAGAGCTAGGAATTTTCACAACTTGGAAAAGATGAGAGAAAAGACTTTGGTTCTCCTTCTTTAGCCGAATTTGCTAGGCCAAGAGTCCTTGACTTGGCCACCACTCTCCTTAAGATAATATTATCTCCTTTATCTAAAAATAAAAGCATTTAATCCATCAATTATCTACTCAAATAATCCAAATTTAAAATCCTTATTTATCACTTATTAATCACATATTTATGGAATTAAAACACCTCCTTTCTAGAAGGCTTGTGCCGTCCACCCTTAGCCTTGGAAGCAAAAATAAAACTCCCTTTTATTTGCTTCCCAAGTGACTCGAACTCGTGCCCAACACCCGCATGTGGCGCCATTTCCATAGGCTCTAAGTGACATCTTCAGCCACTTTTCCAAGCTTTGTTTGTGTGTCAAACTTTACCAACTTTTTCTTTCAAGGCCATCTTGCCCTTATTTCCTATTTTAAACTTTAAAATTTGACATTTCTGCATCATTTCTAAGTTTCCTAAAATTTTCGATCGGCTTTGTAACTTGCCATTTTTCTTACATTTTCAAGTTTCCAAAATGTTCAGGTTTCCATTTTTGGATCATTTCCAAAAATGTTCAGGTTTCCAAAATGTTCAAGTTTCCAAAATGTTCGTGTTTCCAAAAATATCAAAATTTATTCTTAGTGCTTAAACTTGTCATTTCATACAATTAAACCGAAAATGCATAGGCCCTTTTCAAGATGTTACGCTTCTACCCCTTAAACAAAATTTCGTCCCCAAAATTTCCTAACTAAAATAATTGAGGGTATTCTTTGTCGCATGGTCTCCTCGACTCCCACGAAGCTTCTTCCGCTCCATGATTACGCCATAACACTTTGACTAGAGGTACGGACTTCCTTCGTAATACTTTCACATCACGTTCCAAGATTCGAATCGGCTCTTCCTCGTAGGATAAGTCTGGCCTTAGTTCCACCTCTTCAACAGGTACCACATGAGATGGGTCCGATCTGTAGCGACGTAGCATGGATACATGGAATACGTCGTGCATCCACTGCAACTTTAGTGGCAACTCCAATTGGTATGCCACCGGCCCAACTCACTTCAGAACTCGATAAGGCCCTATAAACCTTGGGCTTAACTTCCTTTTGACCAACCTCATTACCTTCTTCCAAGGTGAGATTTTCAGGAATACTTGATCTCCCACTTCAAACTCTATTTCCTTCCGCTTAAGGTCTGCGTATGACTTCTGCCTATCAGAGGCTTCCTTTAACCGTGCCCGAATCAACTCAACCTTTTCTTCAGTTTCTGCCACTAATTCCAGTCCCAAAACTCGACGTTCTCCTAACTCAATCCAACAAGTAGGTGTTCTACACTTTCAGCTATACAACACTTCATATGGTGCCATCCGAATGCTAGCCTGATAGCTATTGTTGTAGGCAAACTCACTAAAGGCAAGTAATCTTCCCAACTTCCTCGAAAATCCATTACACGACCTCTCAACATATCCTCCAACACTTGTATAACTCGCTCAGACCGCCTCGATTGTGGATGAAACGCCGTGGTGAAGTCCAACCTAGTGCCTAAAGCTTGATGAAGTGCCTTCCAAAATCGAGATGTAAACCTTGGGTCTCTATCAGAGATGATCGACATTGGTACTCCATGTAACCTCACAATCTCTGCCACATATAACTTAGCCAACTTCTGAAGAGAATAATCCATTCTTACTGGGATAAAGTGTGTGGACTTGGTCAAACGGTCCACTATCACCCATACCGAGTCCTTCTTAGTAGGCGTAAGGGGAAGCCCAGTAACGAAGTCCATGGTAATTCTTTCCCACTTCCATTGGGGAACTTCGATTGGTTGAAGCAATCCTGATGGGACTTGGTGTTCAGCCTTAACTTGCTGACACGTCAAACATTTCCCCACAAATTCAGTCACCTCTCATTTCAGATCAGACCACCAAAATTGTTCCCTTAGATCTCTATGCAACTTGATGCCTCCGGGATGCATAGCATAAGGGCTACCATGCGCTTCCCGAAGAATCCTTTGTCTCAACTCCTTATCCCTCGGCATACAGACCTTTCCCTTGTAGCACAATACTTCTTCATTAGTGACGTCATAGTCCCTTAATCCTCCTTGCTGTACTTGCTGTAACTTAGTACTTAAGTCTTTATTAGCCAACTGTCCCTCTTTCACCTCCTTCAGCCAGGTGGGCTTGACTTGTAACTCCGCCAACCGGCTTCCATCATCATACAGACTTAAATGAGCGAACAAAGCCCTTAGATCTGACACAACCTTCCTACTCAGGGCATCGGCTACCACATTCACCTTGCCCGGATGATATTCTATCGAACAGTCGTAGTCCTTCAACAATTCCACCCACCTTCGTTGCCTTAAGTTCAACTCCTTCTGAGTCAACAAGTACTTAAGACTTTTGTGGTCCGTGTAGATAACTGACCTTTCTCCATAAAGGTAGTGCCTCCAAACCTTAAGGGCAAAAACCACTGCTGCCAGTTCCAAGTCATGAGTTGGGTAGTTAACCTCATGAGGCCTTAGCTACCGTGACGCATAAGCGGCTACTTTGTCATCTTGCATTAGCACACAGCCTAACCCCGTATGCGAAGCGTCACAGTACACCACAAAATCTTTTCCTGCCTCCGGCTGAATTAACACTGGAGCTTCCGTCAGCACCTTCTTAAGCTTTTCAAAGCTCTCCTGCTGCTTATTAGTCCATTCAAAGGGCACTTCCTTCCTTAGAAACTTTGTTAAAGGCGCGGCTATTGACAAGAATCCTTCCACAAACCTTCTGTAATAGCCTGCCAAGCCTAGGAAACTTCAGATTTTAGCCACGGACCTAGGTGGTTTCCAATCCAACACTGCTTCGATCTTCTTAGGATCTACTCTTATTCCTTCTGCTGATACCACATGTCCTAAGAATGCCACCTCCTTAAGCCAAAACTCACACTTGCTGAATTTGGCATAGAGCTTCTTCTCCCTTAACACTTTCAACACAACTCGGAGATGCTCATCATGCTCCTCCTCCGACTTCGAGTACACCAAAATATCGTCGATGAACACAACGACGAACTTATCCAAGTAGGGTTGGAAAACCCGATTCATCATATCCATGAACGCTGATCGGGCGTTCGTCAACCCAAACGGCATCACCACAAACTCAAAATGGCGTATCTTGTCCTAAAAGCGGTCTTATGGATATCGACCTCCTTCACCTTCAACTGATGATATCCCGACCTTAAGTCAATCTTTTAAAACACTGCGGCTCCCTTCAGCTGATCGGACAAGTCATCGATCCTTGGCAAAGGATACTTGTTTTTAATGGTCAGCTTATTCAACTGACGATAATCTATGCACATACGCATAGTTTCATCCTTCTTCTTCACAAATAGGACCGGTGCTCCCTACGGAGACACACTGGGTCGAATGAACCCACGATCCAACAGTTCTTGGATTTGAGCCTTGAGCTCCACTAACTCCTTTGGCACCATTCGGTATGGAGCGATTGACACGAGAGTCGCTCCGTAGCAAATCAATTCCAAATTCTACCTCCCCGTCTGGGGTATTCCGTAATTCCCTTGGAAACACATCCACGAAGTCCCTTACCGTCCTAACTCCATTAATACCTTCTTCCTTTCCACCTATCGCACTTATGAAGGGTAGGAATACCTTGCAACCTTTCTTAACCATCTTCCGACCTTGGTTTAACTACGTTAGACAAGTAGTTCCTCCTTTCTCCGATCATTACTACTACTTCATCCTCCTCGGGTTCTTAGTTCCATACATTTAGCCGCACAATCCAATAAGGCTCAGTGTTCTACTAGCCAATCCATTCCGAGTATAAGTTCAAACTCTCCAAGGGTAACTCCATTAAGTGCGCCTGAAAGTTCACTCCACAATTTCTAGGGTACATTCCGAAGATCTTGTCTACCACTACAGTTTGGCCTAATGGGCTTACTACCGTCATCTGCCTATCAGAGAGTTCAGAGTCTAGGCCTACTACACTACATGCAACATAGGAATGGGTCGAGATCTGATTAAGAAATTCTATGGATTAGTCATTGTTCCACTTATTTACTGCAAGGAGTTTTATGAAAAGAAATTTAAGAGTGGTTCTTCAGATTCATACAAACACACGATCTTTTCCATTCATTCATTCATCTATCAAACAAGTATAAACTTTCGTTCATTCAGAGAAACGTTGTAGTTTTCGTTATTGTTGTTTTTCACTACCCAGGGGTATTTTCGTAATTTTGTCCTATAGGGGCATTTTCATAATTTTCTAAAAGAAAATGTTCCTTGGTGTTTTGTCAAAAGTATTTTGAAAATTTCAAGTCTCGGGTAATTTGGAAAAATTTTGAAATTTGGGGTATTTGGTAATTTTGACCTCGGGGTATCTTGGTAATTTTTCACAAATCGGGGTAAATTTGTAAAATTTTATAAGTCAAGGATATTTCAAAAGTTGTAAAATTTTGAGGTTCTTTTTGAAAATTATTCCTTCCAAAATGGGGATGTTGCAAAAATTTTGGAAATTAGGGTCATTTTGGTAATTTTGTAAGTTAGGGGCAATTTTGTAATTTTCTAAAATCAAGGTATTTTGATATTTTACAAATTAGGGTTTTTGAATGTTTATAAAATAATGACATTTTGGTAAAATTTGTTGAGTAGTTGAACATTTTATAACTAGGGGCATTTTGGTAATTTTACCACTAGGGGCATTTTTTGTAATTTTCACAAATCAGAAATTTTTCAAATTTTTTTTTGTAAAGATGGTTTCCTCAACTTCAAAGAAAGTTTTGAGAATTTTAAAACTGGGGTTTGTTGTTTTGTTCTCTTTTTTTTAAAACATGGCTAGTTCCCTTTCGGGTTTTAGTCATTATGTTTAGCCTATGACCGAGCCCTCTTGGTCAGGGTGAACCAAAGCTATGCACCAGCGGGATTCAAGTGGAGAGGAGGTGAGTCACGGATTGCTTAAATACCAAGCTCCCACCAAACCATTCCTAGACATGCGCATGAGAGGTTGCCACACCACCGAGCCTCCGAGTTAGGGTGAACCGAAGCTACGCACTGTGGGATTCTGCGAAGAGGAGGTGAGTCACTAGGACCTGCTAAATACCAAGCTCTTCCGGATCCAATCCTAGACATGCGCACAGGGGTTACCACACCACTAGCTCAGTGACTTAGCCATAGGTTTGTTCAGTGCATTAAGTCTTATGTGGTTTTGTGTTTGAGTAGTCTAATCCTAGGGTTCAAGTTCCTATCATTCTATTCTACGTTCCATGCCTTTTCTACCCTTAAACAGTTCACAGAATCACACATATAGTTAGGGTACTTACACGGTGGATCATGGGTCTGAGACTTAGGTGCCATGCCAGAAAACCTGCTTATTTTTCAAAGATAATCATTTGGCTCGCTTTGAAAACGTTTTGGGCCTTAGCCCACAGGCCAAGAGTTTAAAATTGGGCTCTGATACCAAACTAAAACACCCCACACCCTACCACGAGCCCAGAACAGGATCTGGTATGTTCCTAAAGTAAACCGTTTCAAAAATTTTTGTTACTTAGAGAAAATTTGTAAAATTTTAGAAAACTATTATTTTGAGTTGGGCTTAGATTGGAAACCCATTTAATTAATCTTGTAAATCCAATTTAAGTAAAGTGACAAAATAATTTTAGGGTTCATTTTTAAAGAAATAAATTTTGTACTTACTTACATCCAAAATAGTTCTTAGCACAATATTTAAAAGTAAAGCAAAAATAAAGAAATCCACTTGGGCCTTATGGCCTTATTACATTAAGTAAACCCCAAAAAAAAAAAAATTAAATGTCTTGAAAAGAAATAAAGTCCAAATCAAATCAAATCTTCAAATGAAACATGGCCACCTCAAGGTCTCACCGTCCTGGTCCGTCATCCTTTGTTCATCACTTGAAAATAGTTCCCACAATGGGTGAGTCAATGACTCAATGTGCACACAAGACTAACATTCAACAAATAAAGCATACATGTTCATATCAAATTCATATTCATATAAAAATAAATGATGATGCAACCCAAACCCAAGCCTATTTGTCCATCCGCTACACACCACCCGTACCTGCCAGTCACATCGTGGGGACTACTAAGTCAACCCTCCATCCGCTACATACCATTGAAGGCAGTCGCTGCAATTGACGTGCTCATCGCCCATATCATTTGTGTCATTAGACACCATATTCAAGTAATGTAACCGGTTACCAAATTCGATAATGTAATCGAAGTTACCATATTCAAATTTTGTGACCGTAGTCACCATATTAAGATTAGTGAGACCAAGTCAACACCTTCTTCCCTTTCACATAGATCCCGAATGCCCCATAAATTATATAACATACATATTTCTCATTCATGTTCCTATTCACATGTTCATAATATATCATATTCGTAATCCTATCAGAAGTAGGAAACGTACCTGAGTACTTCTTACCACATTTGTGGTACTTAACCACATTCACATTCTTATGCATATTCATATAGTTAATAATTGCCATATAATTCATTGAAGATTAGTATGGGTACACACCTGATTCGCTTATTGGATTCCTTGAGATCCCGAAGAATGATCTACCGATCTAGATTTTTAACTCCTATATTTGGCCAATCATTAAAGCATATTAACAAACCTATTTGGCTTAAAGAAAACCAAATCCTAGTAGGATTTGTATTACTTACCTTGTTTGCCGAATTTGGATGTCTGTAAATCAAGTCCCAAAAATTGCTAGTATTCCTTTTCCTTGAAATCGGCTAACACTAGCCATGTAACCATGTCAGTTTCGGCTTTTGAAATAATGGGAAATAATCCTAAATATCAAGAAAAAAAACAAGCCTTGCCCGAATATCACCTACCTTACAAATTCCAAATCTGAAAAGGATTCCTTGCCTTATAACCTTCGTCGACATCCCTAGCATCATATGTTAAATTTAATTTAACATATAAATCATAACCTTTAACCAAATATATTTATCTTACCTTAGATCCTTGAATTTCCGAAAGATTCCTCCTTGTATTCAAGCTGTTGTAAAAAGAACACGAGAGATCCTTATAGATTCGGCCATAAGACAAAAATAGGGATTAGACCCTTCTCTTTCAAGCAAATAGAAAAGAAAGAACTTGATTAATGCTTAGCCTTACCTTTAATGCTTTGATCAATTGCTTCCTTGCCTAGAGTCACGAGTTTCAGCTATGGAGTTTTAATCGGGGATCAAAGAGTGTTTTGGCTCGACAATAGCAAAGGAGAGGAGAATAAAATAGAAGAAGATGAGATGGATTTTGCTTAAAGAAAAATTCAAGAGAGGGGAGAGAGCTAGGAATTTTGGCAACTTGGAAAAGATGAGAGAAAAGACTTTGGTTCTCCTTCTTTAGCCGAATTTGCTAGGCCAAGAGTCCTTGACTTGGCCACCACTCTCCTTAAGATAATATTATCTCCTTTATCTAAAAATAAAAGCATTTAATCCATCAATTATCTCCTCAAATAATCCAAATTTAAAATTCCTTATTTATCACTTATTAATCACATATTTATGGAATTAAAACACCTCCTTTCTAGAAGGCTTGTGCCGTCCACCCTTAGCCTTGGAAGCAAAAATAAAACTCCTTTTATTTGCTTCCCAAGTGACTTCGAACTCGTGCCCAACACCACGCATGTGGCGCCATTTCCATAGGCCCTAAGTGACATCTTGAGCCACTTTTCCAAGCTTTGTTTGTGTGTCAAACTTTACCAACTTTTTCTTTTAAGGCCATCTTGCCCTTATTTCCTATTTTAAGCTTTAAAATTTAACATTGCTGCATCATTTCTAAGTTTCCTAAAATTTTCGATCGACTCTGTAACTTGCCATTTTACTTACATTTTCAAGTTTCCAAAATGTTGGGTTTCCATTTTGGATCATTTCCAAAATGTTCGTGTTTCAAAATGTTCAAGTTTCCAAAATGTTTAGGTTTCCAAAAATATCAAAATTTATTCTTAGTGCTTAAACTTGTCATTTCATACAATTAAACTGAAAATGCATAGGCCCTTTTCAGGATGTTACACAAGTTCTAGAATAACAGTTCAAAGTTGACACACTCATAATCAATACAGTGAGCATGAAAAAGAATATATGCTCTATAAGGCTCAAAATCTTACAAAAATTATGGGTGTTTTTGACATCAATCCCTGTAAATTTCAAACTTCAAAGTAATACTCAAATTCAGTTCAACGACTTATTAATTTTTAATTTTTAGAAAGTAGACTTATCATGCTCGATTCTCTAGTATCCTTCAAATTTAATGATCAATGCACAATTAACTATGACTTACTCTAAAACATATCAATACAAATTATAAATCAACAGGAATTTCATCCTAATTAGTAATATGAGAAAATACTTGAAAACAAGACTAAATTCAGATTTGAGAATAATGCAAAAGTCGGTACTTTTACCCCCACACTTAAAATGTACATTGCCCTCAATGTACAAAGATAGATAAACAATTATGTAATAAAATCAAAGAGAAGGGAGAAGTAACACTTCTTGAATTTTGGATGAAGTCTATGAAAAGAAACCGAATAAGATTGGAGGTGAATGTGGGAAGCATCTCGAATCTGTTGAAATTGAATCCTCGAAGTAGCCAGCTTGGTTTTATTGTATCCTAAGCTAAATCTAAATGCCATTGAGAAAAAGGAGAAAATAATAAAGAAAGAAAAAATAAAAATAAAAATAAAAATAAAAATAAAAATATGAATAAAAGTAAATAATTAAATAGAGATAAGGTCCACGCTCATGTGCCTAGTCATGGTGTCCACACGGCCACGGCCACGACCATGTGCAAGGCCTTGTGGGTATGGAAACCTATGCCTAAATACGAAAAGAAATAAAACCAAACTAATTAGTACGATTAGTACTCGAGTTGCCTCCCGAGAAGCACTTGTTTAAAGTCTTGAGCTAGACTTACCTGTTGTACGCACAATCATGGTGGTTTGAGGAGATGGAAATCCTTTCTCATGCGATCAACTCAGTTATGGATATAAAGTTTAAGTCAAGTAATTTTTACCTCAAAAGTGTTGAATTTAGGATTTCTTACCTCGATTGTGTTGTATAGGAAGACATTAAGTACCTCAAAAGTGATTTCTTCATTTGCCTTGAGTTTTGAATTGGTGATTTGAGGGTCTTCCTTATTCAACAATAACTGATCCTCTATGTTGATGTGATTTGTTGTTCCTATCAGCTCGTCTGGGGTTTCCTTCGGTTTCACCTTGTGTGGTTCTGGTTCCTCATGTAATTCTTCTTTATTAGCACGAGGTCTATGATCCGGCTCAGGTTTGTAGCTTTGTGGTGTTTCCTGCAATGAAGGTTGAACAAGTTGGTTATCAACTAAATTTACTTTCTCACCTTTATCACTTGATGTTCTGGCCGAGTCAAGAGCTTGAAGAGTGACTATCTTGTCCCCTACATGAAGTATGAGTTCTCCTGCATAGATATCAATTTTAGCTCTGGCAGTTGCTAAAAAGGGTCTTCCTAAAATTAAGGGGATCGTGTTGTCCTCATCCATGTCTAAAATGACAAAGTCTACTAGGAATACGAATTTATCAATTTTGATTAGAACATTTTCTATTATACCCCTAGGAATTCTTATAGTTTTACCAGTTAATTGAATACTCATCCTGGTTTGTCTGTGTAACACCCCAAACCCGGCCCATGAGTCCTGACCGGATCTGGTATGTTACTGGGCAAAAATAATTTGAGTCATTTTGGAAGTTTGGTGAAAATTTGATAAAATTGGGCTAAGGTGTAGAAAGGGTGTTTGAAAACTCAGTTGGGCTTTTTATAAATATAGTTGGGTTGTTCAACCCTTTGAAATTGTTTGATTATTTAGAATTTAAGGAACTTTCAAAATACCAATTGACGTGGTGAATTTTTGTTACCCGATGGTAACATCTTTTGAAAGTTTGGTGAAAACTTGGTAAAATTGGCTAAGGTATGAAAACGGGGTTTGAAAACTTAGTTGGGCTTTTTAAAAATACAGTTGGGCTGAGAACCCCTTTGAAAACATTTGATCATGTAGCAATTTAAAATCGTCTGAGTTATTGGGGACTTGGTAAATTTTGTTACCCGATGGTAACTTCCTTGAAAACTCGTAGTAGTTACTTAGTTTAAAAAAAATTTACCTTTAACCGGTTCGATTAATAATTATGAAATTCCATTTGTATGAGTAAAATAAAGCAATAAAATAAACATCCAACAATAATAATAGCGGCCTTATTACAATCCCAAAATAAAACTTAGAAAATAAATAACTAAGACTGAATTAATCAAGTTCCAAATATGAAAACAAGCATGGCCGCCTCGAGTCCTCTCCGGCTCCATCTTCACAATCTACTCATCTGCAAAATGTTAAGGGAAAGGGGTGAGTCACCAAGACTCAGTGTGTAAATCCCCCACCCGAAAAAGCAACCCATACACAAGTCATTTAATAAACATGCACATGCAACTCAACCTAACCATCCATACTCCTTAACTACCCCGTGTGGTCAAAACCACTGGTGGTCAAAACCACTTATGACTTAGAGTCACAAATCAAATGATGGGGCCAACCTATCGTGTGGTTAAAACCACTGATGATCATAGGTCACAATTTATCAAGTGTGGTCAAAACCACTGGGTGGTACCAAACCACGGGACTTAGTCGCAATTTATCAATCGGTGTGGTCAAAACCACTGATGACCATAGGTCACAAATAATCTGATGGGGCCAACCCATCTTGTGGTCAAAACCACTGATGACCATAGGTCACAAATAATTTGATGGGGCCAACCCATCTTGTGGTCAAAACCACTGGCGACAGTCCATAAAATCATCCCCCTCCTCTCATCAATCCCACCATCACATGCTTATACATCAATTATCATATATCATGTCATAGCATTTAATATCATGTGATGGCATGCAAATCATATATCAAAAATCACAAATTAGGGGACTTACCCGGAATCCATGCTTAGCCATAAGCAAAACACTACAAAAAAGGTGAATAACAACAACAATAATCATGTAAATTAATAAAGTGTGTAGTGAGTTCTTACACACCTGTTTCTACCGGAATTCCTAGATCCCAAAGATCCGATCTACAACACTAGATCTTGCCCCTATAATTGACCAAACATTACTGTTAGTACCAAAGGCCTATTCGGCCAAATCCAATTCATACCAAGGGTTCTTTGCGGACTTACCTTGAATGGATTTGATTTCCAATCAAATCCCGAAGCCTAAATTAGTCCCTAAATCCATGGCACACGTTAGTTTCGGCATTTAATCATAAACTTTTTAATTGAAAGGCCCTTTGCCAAATGTGCTTACCAACTCACCTTGGTTTATAAAATGCCCAACTACTCAACAGTTTTTTCAAAATATCATTATCTCATAAATGTTCAAAAACCCTAATTTGCAAACTATCAGAAAAAAATAAAATCAAGGTTCTGCTTCCTTGATTCGAACCAGTGACCTGATGTAGGAAGCAGCAGCAGCCCCCCCTTTAAGCGCCCCAACCAACTCTCCCAATTGACTTTCATGTCAATTTACCCCACCATTTAAATATAAAGCCTTATACCTGAGCCCTTTTCCCTTTTAGCGCCAAAGCCCAAAAATAAAATCCCCTTTGCGTTCGTCACGACTCAAACCCGAGTCCCTTTTGCCAAAGCCCCTTTAAGTGGCGCCCACCACTCATACCACCGCCTTTCATGTCCGATCCTTACCCAAAATTTATTTAAAGCCTTTCTTTCCTGAGCCCTTCCTTTAACTCCCAAAAAGGAAAAACATTTCTCCCTTGCCACAGCCGAGACTCGAACCTCCCCCCTAGTAACCCTCTTAGGCACACCAAGCCACTTGTACCAAGCCCATTCCTTGTGCCATAACTCGCCCAAAATTTTATTAAAGCCCTAACTAACCTAGCTCCTTCCTTTTACACACTTAATAATAAATTTTTAATACTAGGTCAGGCCTAGCTCGAGTTATTTTTAGACCCTAAATCATGCCAAATAAAATCATATTTATTTATTTCTTGAAGCCCACATGGAATTTATTTAAATTACAAATAACCCCTAAATTAGGGTGTTACAGTTTTACCCCCTTAAAAATAATTTCGCCCTCGAAATTACTTACTAACGAATAGTCATACATCTTAACTCACCGTGCTACGCTTATGCTGCGCACTCTGATCTTAATAGAACTATCTTACTTCCTAGGCACAATCTCTAAGTTCACAACCAAGGTTTTCCACTACCTAGGGGTATTTTTTGTAATTTTTCCAAAAATACAGGTTCTTGGACGATTTTGTCAAAAAGTATTTTGGAACTCTTAAATTCCCGAGGTATTTTGAAAATTTTAAAATCTAGGGGTATTTCAGTAATTTTAAAGTTCAGGGGCATTTTGGTAATTTTTCACAAATCAGGGTATACTTGTAAAATTTATCAAATCAAGGATATTTCAAAAGTTGTAAAATTTTGAGGGCTCTTTTTGATAATTGTATTTTCCAAAATAGTGATGTTGCAAAATTTTGAAAGTCAGGGGTATTCTGGTAATTTTGTAGGTTAGGGGCAATTTTGTAATTTTACAAAATCATGATGTTTTTGATATTTTGCAAGGTAAAGTTTTTGGGGATGAAATTTTGATTAAAACCGTGGGTATTTTGGAAATTTCATGATTCAAGGGTGTTTTCATAATTTTACCCCTAAGGGTATTTTAGTAATTTTACGTAATCAGGGTATTTTCAAAATAATTTCCAAAAATTGGGTTCTAAGTGATTTTACAAAAGAGGGATATTTTGAAAATTTCTATTTGAAATTTTTTTTATACGGAAGGTATTTTGGTAATTTACAAACCAGGGGTATTTTGGTCATTTTTCAACAGAGGGGTATTTTGGTTTTTTTTTTAACTAAAGTTTTAATTATTTCCAAAAGCAAAATGGCTAGTCCCTTTCGGGTTTTAGTTATCAAGTTTAGCCCGTGAGCTCGTCATCTCAGCTAGGATGAACCGTTACTACGCACCAGGTAGGATTTGAGTGAGTAGGAGGTGAGTCACGAGGACTGCTTAAATACCAAGCCCTCACCGAATCCAATCCTAGGCATGCGTATAACGATTGCCACATCTTTTGCTTAGTGACAACTCATAGGGTTTGTTTAGAAAATTATTAAGTCTTATGCATAGTTGAGGTATGCTAGCCCTAGGGTTCAATAATTCTTTTTTTAATAGTCTACGTTCCCCATTTTACCCTTCTACCCCACATCAAATATTCACAGAAATGGATAGAAGTACTTACCTGGGCGGATAGGTGCCGAAGACTCGGTGCCATGCTGTTCAAGCCAAAACAATTTCTCAAACATTATAATAAGGCCTACTATTCAAAAACCAAACATTTTGGGCCTTGGGCCCCACATTGAGTTTTAAACCTGTTCGATACCAAAATGTAACACCCCAAACTCGGCCCATGAGTCTGACGGATCGGTATGTTCTTTGGGTAAAAATAATTTGAGTCATTTTGGAAGTTTGGTGAAAATTCGATAAAATTGGGCTAAGGTGTAGAAAGGGTGTTTGAAAACTTAGTTGGGCTTTTTATAAATATAGTTGGGTTGTTCAACCCTTTGAAATTGTTTGATTGTTTAGAATTTAAGGAACTTTCAAAATACCGATTGACGTGGTGAATTTTTGTTACCCGATGGTAACATCTTTTGAAAGTTTGGTGAAAACTTGGTAAAATTGGCTAAGGTATGAAAACGGGGTTTGAAAACTTAGTTGGGCTTTTAAAAATACTGATTAATGAGAACCCTTTGAAAACATTTGATCATGTAACAATTTAAAATAAATCGAGTTATTGGGGACTTGGTAAATTTTGTTACCCGATGGTAACTTCCTTGAAAACTCGTAGTAGTTACTTAGTTTAAAAAAATTTACCTTTAACCGGTTCAATTAATAATTATGAAATTCCATTTGTATGAGTAAAATAAAGCAATAAAATAAACATCCAACAATAATAATAGTGGCCTTATTACAATCCCAAAATAAAACTTAGAAAATAAATAACTAAGATTTGAATTAATCAAGTTCCAAATATGAAAACAAGCATGGCCGCCTCGAGTCCTCTCCGGCTCCATCTCATAATATACTTATCTCGCAAAATGTTAAGGAAAGGGTGAGTCACCAAGACTCGGTGTGTAAATCCCCACCCTAAAAGCAACCCATACACAAGTCATTTAATAAACATGCACATGCAACCCAAATTTAACCATCCATACTCCTTAACTACCCGTGTGGTCAAAACCACCGGTGGTCAAAACCACTTATGACTTAGAGTCACAAATCAAATGATGGGGCCAACCCATCGTGTGGTCAAAACCACTGATGACCATAGGTCACAATTTATCAAGTGTGGTCAAAACCACTGGTGGTACCAAACCACTGGGACTTAGTCGCAATTTATCAATCGGTGTGGTTAAAACCACTGATGACCATAGGTCACAAATAATCTGATGGGGCCAACCCATCTTGTGGTCAAAACCACTGATGACCATAGGTCACAAATAATTTGATGGTGCCAACCCATCTTGTGGTCAAAACCACTGGCGACAGTCCATAAAATCATCCCCCTCCTCTCATCAATCCCACCATCACATGCTTATACATCAATTATCATATATCATGTCATAGCATTTAATATCATGTGATGGCATGCAAATCATATATAAAAATCACAAATTAGGGACTTACCGGAATCCATGCTTAGCCATAAGCAAAACACTACCAAAAGGTGAATAACAACAACAATAATCATGTAAATTAATAAAGTGTGTAGTGAGTTCTTACACACCTGTTTCTACAGGAATTCCTAGATCCCGAAGATCCGATCTACAATACTAGATCTTGCCCCTATAATCGACCAAACATTACTGTTAGTACCAAAGGCCTATTCGGCCAAATCCAATTCATACCAAGGGTTCTTTGCGGACTTACCTTGAATGGATTTGATTTCCAATCAAATCCCGAAGCCTAAATTAGTCCCTAAATCCATGGCACATGTTAGTTTCAGCATTTAATCATAAACTTTTTAATTGAAAGGCCCTAGGTCGATTGTGCTTACCAACTCACCTTGGAAAATAAATCCCGAAAGCTTCCCTCACTTATTGAAAATTGGCAGCACCTCTTAATGTTGTGAGAGGGGTTCGGCTACCCTTTTAGAAGAGAAAGGAACCGAAAACAGCACCCTTTTTCCTTAAGGGGGATACGGCCAAACTCAAATGGAGGGCTGGAATTTTAGAGTTAGGTTTGGCTATTAGGGAAAGAAGAAGAAAGAAATTTTTGAAGGATTTTTGGGCAAAGGTTGGAGTAGTTTCGACCAGTAGCAAAATTAAAAGAAGAAGAAGTATTTTCGGTTTAAGAAGAACAAGAGAAGCTGGAATTTTTTTCTCTTAAAAGAGGGGGTATATTCGGCTAAAAGGAAGCAAGAAAAGCTGTAAATTTTTAAACACTTTTGGCTATGAATCAGTGGGTATTCGGCAGCAGCAAATGAAGGGAGAAAAAGAAAAGATTTTTGATGAATTTTGGCACTTCTTTGCTACACAAATCAGATATGGACAGCCCCTCCCCAAGGAGTCCTTAAGTTGGCCATCACCTTCATTTTGGTGATAAATTCCAGCTCAATTATCACCCAAAGAAAAATAACATTTATCCTCTAATTATCCCTTAATCTCCTCAAACAAATATAATGAAAATAAACTACTTATTTTCCCCCTTCCAGCCGAATTCTAGAGCAAAAATTAAGCTTAATTAAGAGTCCTATTTGCTGCCAACACTACTCTCCTTCATGCCAGCAGCAGAGGGGAAAAAAAATAAAATCAAGGTTCTGCTTCCTTGATTCGAACCAGTGACCTGATGTAGGAAGCAGCAGCAGCCCCCCTTTAAGCGCCCCAACCAACTCTCCCAATTGACTTTCATGTCAATTTACCCCGCCATTTAAATATAAAGCCTTATACAGAGCCCTTTTTCCTTTTAGCGCCAAAGCCCAAAAATAAAATCCCTTTATGTTAAATCACGACTCGAACCCGAGTCCCTTTGCCAAAGCCCCTTTAAGTGGCGCCCACCCCCTCACCCACCGCCTTTCATGTCCGATCCTTACCCAAAATTTATTTAAAGCCTTTCTTTCTGAGCCCTTCCTTTAACGCCCAAAAGGAAAAACATTTCTCCTTGCCACAGTAGAGACTCGAACCTCCCCTAGTGAAACACCCCACACCCTACCCACGAGAATGGACCGGATCTGGTATGTTCCTAAAGTAAACCGGTTTCAAACATTTTCGTTACTTAGAAAAATTTGTAAATTTTAGAAAAACTATTGTTTTGAGTTGGGCTTAGGTTGTAAACCCATTTATTTATACTTGTAAACCCATTTAATTAAATACATCCAAAATAGTTCTTAGCATAAAACTTAATAGTAAAGAAAAATAAAGAGAATCTACTTGGGCCTTATGGCCTTATTACATCAAGTAAAACCCAAAATAAAATAAAAGTAAAAGTCCAAACTAAATAAAATCTCGAATGTAGCATGGCCACCTCAACGCTCTACTGCCCGGTCAAGTCACTTATTCATCACCGAAAATAGTTCCCATAACGGGGTGAGTCAACAGACTCAATGTGCACACAATACTAACATTCAACAAATCAGGCATTCATGTTCAAATCATCGGATCCATATAAAAATGAAATTATGATGCAACCCAAACCCAATCCTAATTAACCATCCACTACACTCCCCCGTACCAACCTCGCACACAAGTGGGACTACTAAGTCGACCCTCCATCCGCTACTCTCCACGTTGTGTCATTAGACACTATAATCAAATTTAAACGTTGTGTCATTTGACACTATTGTAACCGAAGTTACCAAAATTTCGCAATGTGACCGTAGTCAACATATTTCGTTGGTGAGACCGAAGTCAACACCTTCGTTGGTGAGACCGAAGTCAACACCTATTCTCCCCCTTTCACATAAATCCCGAATGCCCCAAAAATATATTCTTTATGCATAACTTAATTTCATGTTCATATACATATATTCGCATGTTATAAAATAACATTTTTCACAATCCTATCAGAAGTAGGAAACGTACCTGGGTACTTTTTGCCACATTTGTGGTTCATAGCCACATTCACATTATTATTCATATTCATATATTAAAATATTTAGCCATAAAATATCGAAGGTTAGTAAGGGTACACACCTTATTTGCTTAAATAAAAGTTCCTTGAGATCCCGAAAATCCCGATCTAATCTTTAGATCTAATAATTCCTATATTCGGCCCACCAAATAAAACACATTAATAAACCCTTTTGTCATAAAACAAAACCAAATCCTAGTAGGATTTGTAAAAAGACTTACCTTTGATGCCGATTTGGTGTTTATTCAAATCTCGAAAACTTGGTTTTCCTTCACTTGATATTCGGCCAACCTTGAATCTCAATATGGGTTAGTTTTCGGCTTTTTAATAATTAAAGAACTGATCTAGATAATCATACAAGCTTTGGTCGAATACTTTTAGGTACTTACCTTGTGGATCTTAAATCCCGAAATTCACCGAATAACTAGGGAACACGTGGCCTATGGTGTACCTTTGGGAAAAGAATTTCTTCTTCCATGATTCGGCCAAGATTAATAATCGAAATTAGTCTCTAAATTTCAATAAGTCTAGAATATAAAAGAATGGAAAACTAAACTTGGATCTTACCCTTATTTGAAGGAATCGATTGCACCTTCACTTCAACCTTGTGAGATTGACTTAGAGACTTGATGAACAATCGGCTATGATTCCCTTATGTATTTGGTTTCAAAGATGAAAGAAGAGAGGAATAATAGGCTTAGAAGGAAATCGGCTAGGAGGCTAAAAGAAAAGAAGAAAAGAATGGATGCTCAAGAAGAATATTTGGCGGAGGAAAAGAGAGGAGAATGAATAATGAATGGCCTAGTCCCTCCTTTTATAGCCGAACTTACTAGGCCAAGAATCCTTTACTTGGCCACCACTCTTCCTTATTTTCCTAATTAAAGAATAATTCTTCATTTATCCACCTATTTAGTGAATTTTAAAGAGAATTAAACTCTTCCCTTAAGAGTCCTTATGATCTTCTAATTAGCGAGTTTTAAAGAGAGTGAAACTCCTCTTTTGCAAGCCTTGTGCCGTCCACCTCTTGGGCTTCTGAAGCAAAATAAAACTTATTTTATTTGCTTCTTATGTGACTCGAACTCAATCCCAAAACCTTTTGCATGTGGGCCATTTTCTAAGGCCTTAAGTGGCATCTTGAGCCACTTTTCCAAGTCCGTTATTGGGTCAAATTTCATGTACTTTATATTTTAGGGTCACTTGGCCTAAGTTCCCTTTAGGCTCTAAAATTTGACATTAGGGGTCATTTTAAGTTTCCAAAAATTTTCGCTCGGCTCTGTATTTTCCAAGTTTCCAAAATGTTTAGTTTCCTATTTTGGCTTAGTTTCCAAAATGTTTAGTTTCCTCTTTTGGCTTGGTTTCCAAAATGTTCATTTTCCTAATTTACTTGGTTTCAAAATGGTCACTTTCCTATTTTAGTTTAGTTTCCAAAACTTAACATTTCTAAAGCATTTCCTTACATTTCCATACATCTCCTTACATTTCCACACATTTCCATACATTTCCATACATTTCCTTTCATTTCCATATATTTCCATACATTTCCATACATTTCCATACATTTCCTTACATTTCCTTTCATTTCCTTACATTTCCTTTCATTTCCTTTCATTTCCTTTCATTTCCTTTCATTTCCTTTCATTTCCTTACATTTTCCTTATATTTCCTTACATTTCCTACATTTCCTTACATTTCCTTACATTTCCTTACATTTCCTTACATATCCTTACATTTCCTTACATTTCCTTACTTTTCCTTATATTTCCTTTCTTTTCCTTACATTTCCTTACATTTCCTTTCATTTTCTTTCATCTTAGGGTTCTTGAAACTCTTCAAAATACATCCAACACACCAATCGATCCCACTATCTCATGAATTATGCACTAACGCATAACCCCTAATCTAGGATGTTCAGATTCTACCCTTAAAAATAATTTAGTCCTCGAAATTACTTACCATCGTTCATCCGTCAAGTCTAACTCACCACACTACGCTATTCTCACAAGACTGATCTTAAAGAACTATCATACTTTCTAGGCACATTCTCTAAGTTCACGTTCCTTAGAACTCATTTCTAACGTCATGATTTAATTAAAAAGTTTTATGAATTAGTCCTTGTTTTACTTGATTACCCGAAGAAGTTTTATGACAAGAATTTTGAAGTGGTTCTTTCGTATTCATACACTTATACGCCTTCACATTCACTCATTCATCCATCAATCAATTATGAACCTTAGTTCATTCGAGAAAGCGTTGTAGTTTTCATTTGTTGTTGTTTTCCCACTACCCGGGTATTTTCGTAATTTGTCCTCTGAGTATTTTCGTAATTTGTCAAAATAAAGTTCCTTGGTGATTTTATCAACAATTATCTTGAAAATTTCAAAGTCTCGGAGAAAATTTAAAAAATTTTGAAATCGGGTATTTCGATGATTTTCGACCTCGGGGTATTTTGGTAATTTTCACAAATCGGGTAACTTTTGTAAATTTAACAAATTAGGGTTATTTCGAAGTTGTAGAACTTTGAGGTTTTTTTTTGAGAAATTTATTTTCCAAAACGATGAAGTTGCAAAAATTTTAAAATCGTGGTCATTTTGGTAATTTTAGAAGTTAGGGGCAATTTTGTAATTTTCCAAAATCAAAGTATTTATTTATTTTTGATAGTTTGCAAATTAGGGTTTTAAACACTTTTACAAAATAAGGAAATTTTGGAAAAAGCTGTTGGGTAGTTGAACATTTTACAAACCAATGGCATTTTTGTAATTTTACCACTAGGGGTATTTTAGTAATTCTACAAATCGAAATTTTTCGAAAAATGTTGTAAAACAATAGTTCTCACAAATTAAAAAGAAATTTTAAGAGTTTTAAAACTAGGGTTTTTATGAAAATACGGGTAGTTCCTTTCGGGTTTTAGTTAGGGTTTAGCTCATGAATAAGTCCTCTTGGTTGGGGTGAGCCAAGAAGCTACGCACTGTAGGATTCGAGTGGAGAGGAGGTGAGTCACGCGGACTGCTTAAATACCAAGCTCCCACCGAATACCAATCCTAGACATGCGCACAATGGTTGCCACACCCTAACTCGGCGACTTAATCACAGGTTTGTTTATTAGGCATTTAAGTCTTATGTGGTTTTGTGTTTGAGTAGTCTAACCCTAGGGTTCAAGTTCCTATCATGCTATTCTACGTTCCATTCCTTTTCTACCCTTCTATAATTCACATAATCACATAGATAGTTAGGGGTACTTACCGGTGGATCATGGGTTTGAGACTTAGGGCCATGTCTTTATACTGTCCATTTGTAAAAATACTTTCATAAAACTCATTTGGCCTTGTTTTAAAAACGTTTTGGGCCTTAGGCCACAGTAGAGAGTTTGAAACAGACTCTAATACCAAATGAAACACCCACACCCTACCCACGAGAATGGACCGGATCGATATGTTCCTAAAGTAAACCGTTTCAAACATTTTCGTTACTTAGAGAAAATTTGTAAATTTTAGAAAAACTATTGTTTTGAGTTGGGCTTAGGTTGTAAACCCATTTATTTATACTTGTAAACCCATTTAATTAAATACATCCAAAATAGTTCTTAGCATAAAACTTAATAGTAAAGCAAAAATAAAGAGAAATCCATTGGGCCTTATGGCCTTATTACATCAAGTAAAACCCAAAATAAAATAAAAGTAAAAGTCCAAACTAAATAAAATCTCCGAATGTAGCATGGCCACCTCAACGTCTCACCTACCCGGTCAAATCACTTTATTCATCACACGAAAATAGTTCCCTAGCGGGTGAGTCAACAGACTCAATGTGCACACAATACTAACATTCAACAAATCAGGCATTCATGTTCAAATCATCGGATCCATATAAAAAATGAAATTATGATGCAACCCAAACCCAATCCTAATTAACCATCCACTACACTCCCCCGTACCAACCTGCACACCGTGGGGACTACTAAGTCGACCCTCCATCCGCTACTCTCCACGTTGTGTCATTAGACACTATAATCAAATTTAAACGTTGTGTCATTTGACACTATTGTAACCGAAGTTACCAAAATTTCGCAATGTGACCGTAGTCAACATATTTCGTTGGTGAGACCGAAGTCAACACCTTCATTGGTGAGACCAAGTCAACACCTATTCTCCCCTTTCACATAAATCCGAATGCCCCAAAATATATTCTTTATGCATAACTTAATTTCATGTTCATATACATATATTCGCATGTTATAAAATAACATTTTCACAATCCTATCGAGTAGGAAACGTGCACAGGTACTTTTTGCCACATTTGTGGTTCATAGCCACATTCACATTATTATTCATATTCATATATTAAAATATTTAGCCATAAAATATCGAAGGTTAGTAAGGGTACACACCTTATTTGCTTAAATAAAAGTTCCTTGAGATCTCGAAAATCCAGATCTAATCTTTAGATCTAATAATTCCTATATTCGCCCACCAAATAAAACACATTAATAAACCCTTTTGTCATAAAACAAAACCAAATCCTAGTAGGATTTGTAAAAGACTTACCTTTGATGCCGATTTGGTGTTTATTCAAATCTCGAAAACTTGGTTTTCCTTCACTTGATATTCTACCAACCTTGAATCTCAATATGGGTTAGTTTTCGCTTTTAATAATTAAAGAACTGATCTAGATAATCATACAAGCTTTGGTCAATACTTTTAGGTACTTACCTTGTGGATCTTAAATCCGAAATTCACCGAATAACTAGGGAACACGTGGCCTATGGTGTACCTTCGGAAAAGAATTTCTTCTTCCATGATTCGCCAAGATTAATAATCGAAATTAGTCTCTAAATTTCAATAAATCTAGAATATAAAAGAATGGAAAACTAAACTTGGATCTTACCCTTATTTGAAGGAATCGATTGCACCTTCACTTCAACCTTCGAGATTCGGCTTAGAGACTTGATGAACAATGGCTATGATTCCCTTATGTATTTGGTTTCAAAGATGAAAGAAGAGAGGAATAATAGGCTTAGAAGGAAATCGACTAGGAGGCTAAAAGAAAAGAAGAAAAGAATGGATGCTCAAGAAGAATATTTGGCGGAGGAAAAGAGAGGAGAATGAATAATGAATGGCCCTAGTCCCTCCTTTTATAGCCGAATTTACTAGGCCAAGAATCCTTTACTTGGCCACCACTCTTCCTTATTTTCCTAATTAAAGAATAATTCTTCATTTATCCACCTATTTAGCCAATTTTAAAGAGAATTAAACTCTTCCCTTAAGAGTCCTTATGATCTTCTAATTAGCCGAGTTTTAAAGAGAGTGAAACTCCTCTTTTGCAAGCCTTGTGCCGTCCACCTCTTGGCTTCTAGAAGCAAAATAAAACTTATTTTATTTGCTTCTTATGTGACTCGAACTCAAGCCCAAAACCTTTTGCATGTGGGCCATTTTCTAAGGCCTTAGGTGGCATCTTGAGCCACTTTTCCAAGTCCGTTATTGGGTCAAATTTCATGTACTTTATATTTTAGGGTCACTTGGCCCTAAGTTCCCTTTGGGCTCTAAAATTCGACATTCCGGGTCATTTTAAGTTTCCAAAATTTTCAGCATGCTCTGTATTTTCCAAGTTTCCAAAATGTTTAGTTTCCTATTTTGGCTTAGTTTCAAAATGTTTAGTTTCCTCTTTTGGCTTGGTTTCCAAAATGTTCATTTTCCTAATTTACTTGGTTTCCAAAATGGTCACTTTCCTATTTTAGTTTAGTTTCCAAAACTTAACATTTCTAAAGCATTTCTTACATTTCCATACATCTCCTTACATTTCCACACATTTCCATACATTTCCATACATTTCCTTTCATTTCCATATATTTCCATACATTTCCATACATTTCCATACATTTCCTTACATTTCCTTTCATTTCCTTACATTTCCTTTCATTTCCTTTCATTTCCTTTCATTTCCTTACATTTTCCTTATATTTCCTTACATTTCCTACATTTCCTTACATTTCCTTACATTTCCTTACATTTCCTTACATTTCCTTACATATCCTTACATTTCCTTACATTTCCTTACTTTTCCTTATATTTCTTTTCTTTTCCTTACATTTCCTTACATTTCCTTTCATTTTCTTTCATCTTAGGGTTCTTGAAACTCTTCAAAACACATCCAACACACCCATCCCACTATCTCATGAATTATGCACTAACGCATAACCCCTAATCTAGGATGTTACACCTAGTAACCCTCTTAGGCGCACCAAGCCACTTGTACCAAGCCCATTCCTTGTGCCATAACTCGCCCAAAATTTTATTAAAGCCCTAACTAACCTAGCTCCTTCCTTTTACACACTTAATAATAAATTTTTAATCTTTGGGTCGAGCCTAGCTCGAGTTATTTTTAGACCCTAAATCATGCCAAATAGAATCATATTTATTTATTTCTTGAAGCCCACATGGAATTTATTTAATTTACAAATAACCCCTAAATCAGGGTGTTACAGTCTGGGTTTCCCTAGACCTAGTTGTTTAAACATTTTGTAAGGTATAACATTGATGCTTGCCCCTAAATCCGCTAACGCATTATCAATAGATAAACTACCAATTAAACATGGAATTGTAAAATCCACGGATCTTTTAATTTCCGTGGCGCTTTACTTTTGTAGAATTCTTTGAGCACATTGCGTTTAGCTCCACGTAGTGCTCTTCGTCTAATTTGCGTTTGTTGGTCAATAGTTGTCTTAAAAATTTCCTCGAGTCTGATATCTGAAAAAGAGCTTCAAGAAGGGGTAAGTTAATATGTAATTTCTTTAAGAGTTTAAGAAACTTACCGAACTGTTCTTCTGAATCATCTCTTTTTATCGCTTCGGGATAAGGTATACAAGGTTGGTACTCCTTGATTACTGGTTTTGGCTTTTCTTGTGTTACCTATGCCTTACCTTCATCTACCTTATTTTCTTGTATTGGAATGGGTTCCTCTAACCCTTTACTGTCATTAGCTGAGATGGCTTGAATTTTCTCCTTTGGGTTGATCTCCGTGTTACTTGGTAGACATCCTTGTGGTCGTTCTGACAGTAGCTTTGCAAGTTGTTCGACTGCATTAGTTACTTCCTTTACTGTCTTTGTAAGTTCCCACATTCGGTTCTCGTTACTTTTAATTGTTTTCTCAGTTTCTTGGAACAGATTTTCTGTGTTTGCCATAAATTTTGTCAGCATCTCTTCAAGATTCGACTCCTCTTCTTGTTGGTGAGGTAGTTGTTGAAAATTTGGAGGAAGTTTCGATCTTTGGCCATTTTGATCATCCCATGAGAAATTGGGATGGTACTTCCAACCTGCATTATAAGTGTCACTATAAAAATTACTTTGATATCTAGAATAGTTACATGTATAGTGAGCTTGCTCGTTTTCCATGCCATATCCGTAGGGTGGGTACTTAGGATTCGCCACGCCTCCTAGATTCAAACCATATTGTATTTCTAGATGTACATGCGAGGGACTATACCAATCATCAATCTTTTTATTCATCATCTCTAACTGATTAGATAACCTGGTGACCACGTCGTGGTTGAAGACACTGGCTGTTTTAGTAGAAATTGTCCTCATGACTTGCCACTGATAATTATTCAGTGCCATCTTTTCCATAGACTAAAATTTTCTGCCAAAAGCAAATAAAGGAAAATTAGCAAAGTAAAAAAAATAATAATAAATAATAATAAATAATAATAATAAATTGTAATAAAAAAATTGGCTAAAGTAATAAAAATTAAGCTTTCTTAATATTTTAGTGTTCCTTGGCAACGATGCCAAAAACTTGATCGTGTCAAACAGTCGAGTTTTAATATTTATAAAGAATGATTGAACTTGTAGACTAACTATGACAATGATTGAGGCAAGTGCACCTATCGAACAGTAGTATAGTTTAGGCAAGATTATTTTATCGAACCCAAAGGAACCTAAAAGTACTACTACTCACTTTCTTTCTATTATTTAGCCTAAAATATGGAGTGATTGGTTTATTAAACTAATGAAAAACTAAACTAGATGCAAAGACAAAAGAATGAAACTTTGGGAAAAGACTGTGGAAAAACTCAGTTGATTTCAGACGATACCCTCAGGAAGAATCCACCTATAACTTCTCTTATTATCTAAGTTTTAATTCATATGACTTCTTTACTCAGCTTGATCCGTGAGACTCCCTAACCTATATTAAACCCTCTCTCGAGGCGAATAATGCCTAACCTTAGGTTAATTAGTGGAACTCTCGTTCTCTTATAATAACCCCCTAAGGAACCAGTAAATTGATCAATGGATTCTTATATTAGGTTTCACCTTAATCCGGCAAAATCTTGTCACCCTATCTCTAGGCGTGCGATCAACTCCGCTTAATTATGCTAGATCTACTCTTAGGCAGGGTCTATTCCTCCTCCACCTAAGCACATCAGATTAAATTAAGCAACATAATTAAGAACAAACTAAGTACTTATCATATAATTTAGAAATCAAATAACCAAATTCATCATAGGTTTCATCCCCTTCAAGTATCTGAAGGGTTTAGTTCACAACAAAATAAGAAAACATCTCAAGATGTAATTCCCTGAATAAAAGCTCTGTCAGAAAACTCTGCCTAAAACTTCTTGTTCGGCTTCTGCCGAGCTCCTTTTTAGTTGCTACCTTGTGTGTTTATATAGGCTTTGAGATGCTTTACTTGGCTCTTAAGTATCCTAATTCAAGAAGAATTCCTCCTAGGATGTTTAAGTAGACTTAGGAATGTGTTTCTTTGCCTCCAAGCATCCAAATTCTAGTGAAATTGCTCTTTCCCGCGGCAAGAGCACGCCCAAGGCAACACCCGTGTAAGTCGTGGCCAGACCGTGTTGGACTTTTGTCGACGAGGCATGGCCATGTAAATCAAGGTGAGGCCGTGTTCTAAATAAATGGCAAGGCACGGCCGTGTGGCTTGAAGTCCAGGCTGTGTCAATTTCTTGGGTTGGCCCAATTTAGTCCATTTTAAGCCTGTTTTACGTTCTTTTTATCCTTAGGTGCTTTCCTAAGTATAAGACATGAAAATAAAGGATTAAGAGCACCTTTTTACATAAATCAGGGATAAATCATCCAAAAGCATACTAAATGTGGGATTAAAATATGTTACTTTAACGGTTTATCAATATGTGTATAGCATTTTGGCACAAGGTGTTGTCTTGGAAATGGTCATTTATGATGTGTTTTAAGCACAATATAGAATGAGGTCTTTATGCATGGAATTAGGTAATGTTAACATGTTTTGGTATATGTCATTTTATTATAAAATGTGATGCCTTTGAATGGCATTTTGATATGTGTGTGGATGAGGTTTAGGTCCTTTTAAAGTGTGCTTAAATGGGTTGAAAGGTTATGCATGATATGGTTTGAAATGGCTTGATTATTGGTAAATTTTAGGTTCACATGTCTTGAGACACTGACGTGTGACTCAGCCGTGTGAGGCACACGACTGTGTGTTATCTGAGGATTTCAAAGGGTACAAGTTAGTAAGTTACACAGCCTAGCCCACGGCCTGGCACACAGACATGTGAGGCAACTCAGAGAGTTACACGGCCTGGTACATGGTTGTGTGACCCTACTCAATAGTTATACGGGTTGGGACACGGTCGTATGTCCTTATTTCGAAAGTTTCACGACATGGGGTGTTTCCACACGGCCGTGTGACCCCTATTTCCAATTTTTGCAAGTTTTTTCTAACCTTCTTTTTTGTTTCAAATTAGTCCCGAATTGCTCTTAAGCTATTTTTAGATTCTTGAGGGCTCGATTTAGGGACAATATACATGTGAATGAATGATTTATGATATTATTAACATGTTGAATGATATGATGTTTAAATGTTTTCAATTGTGCGATAATGCTTCGTAACCCTAATTCGGTGACGGAGACAGGTTAGGGGTGTTATAGTCATTTTATTTACATGTTTTGTTGTTATTACCCTCGCTTATATTCAGTAATTTAAGTAATTTCAGTAATTTCGAGACATGAAATGTTTTAAGATTATAAGTGATGTATTATGTTCTACAGTTGCTAATTTCTGTTGGTTTTGCTTAAAAACTAAATTTTGAATATTGAGATTTGAGAGAAACTTGAGGTAACTTCCCAGATTTGGCCTTGTCGTCTAGGCCGGGTATGGGTTGTTACCTTCGTAAATATTAATATTTAATATTTTACAAAGCTAGTATAGAAATATATTAAAATTATCTTAAAATTAGTGATATTGAAAATTATGGTTTCGAAACCCCATTTCAAATGTTTCAGACCATAATATTATTATTTAATATTTACTAGGTTAGTATAAAGTTTAATTACAGTTTGGTCCTTTAATTTTTTCAATCAGATCATTAATTAAGGTACAAAGACCAAATCGTAAAAATGGTAAAAGTTCAATTACTAAGGAATCTAATAATTAGAAATGGAGTAGGGCTTAAAATAACAATTGCACCATTAGTCTAATTATAGTGGACGGTGGTTCACCAAATATGGGCTGTGTCATAAAATTTTAAGATAATTAAAATAAATAAAGTAAAACATAAATAATAAGTCATATAATGTATGGTTACTTGAAAAACAAAACATTCTTTCCCAATTTCTTCGTGCAAAACCTGAGAGAAGACAATAGAGAAAGGAGAACATTAGCTTAGGGTTCTCTATATTCAAGCTAAAAATTGTTTAGTTCAATCTAGTCATTTTCTTTTAATTTTTATGTTTTTGAAATTCCGATAGCTTAATCTAGTTGACCTGTGTGTTATTTTTTGAAACTGTTAAAGTTTTGAATAATTACCATTTTTGAATCCTGAAGCTTTTGGTACTAAATTGATAAATTTTAAGCTTAGATATAAAAAAGGACTAATTTGTAAAGTAAAAATTGATATATTTGGACATAGGGACTAAAGTGTAAATATTTTAAAATTGATGTGGGAATTCTATAGTTATTGATAATAAAGGGCTATAAAAGGATTTAATTGAGATCCATTTTGAAATCGAGGCTCAATTTTGAAAGTTATGGCAATTTTGGTTTTAGGGACTAAATTGAATAAAATACAAAAAGTTAGAAAAATTTTGAAAAATGAAATTGAATTTATATGTGTCTATAATAGGTTGTTATAAGATTTTTTGAATTGATAAATTGAGATGAATTATTATAGATTGGGATTTGAATCAACTGGATTTGAATCCCTGATGTTTTTTTGGTTGTTGTTTTCCCAAGTCAGTTCATATAGAACATTTTATATAAATTTTATGATATTTTTGAATTTATTTAATGCTTATTATTTTAGATTATATATAATTTTCATGAACTTACTTAAAAGGGACTAAATCGTAAACTATGAATTGTATGGTAAATATGAATAGGTATTTGGAAGTTGGTATAATTTGATTAAATGCTTTATTGTTGAGAAATGATATGCTATAATTATATAAATTGTAATTGCAATGTGGCATAAATGATTAGTGCCTTAATTGGTATAGGTATGTTTTGACCATGTTTAAAATATTATATGCATTCTTAATAGGGAATGATAGAATTTTTGCGCCCGGAAGGTTTTGGAACTTAACCGGAAACTTTTGCGCCCTTAGAAAATTTTTTCCTAAACAGGGCCACACGCCCGTGTGGCAGGCCATGTGGTCACACACGCCCATGTTCCTAGTCCATGTAAAATTTATTTTTCATTTTGAACCTACAGGGGTTTTCACACGACCGGACACACATCCGTGTCTATGGCCCGTGATATTCACACGGCCTAGACACGCCCGTGTCCTCACCCATGTGTGAAAACCTGAGTATTTTGTTTATGAAGTCAGCAACCTCATAAGGGCACATGGCCTAGGCACACGCCTGTGTGCTAGCCCATGTGACGAATTGAATTCTCGTAATTTGATACAGGGGACACACGGCCTATCAACACACTCGTGGGGCTGACCATGTGTTACACACGGCCTAGACACATGCCTGTGTGTCTACCCGAGTGGACAATTAGAAGGATATTTTCCAAGCCAATTGTCACCCTAAAACATAAACACACTTGTGCCAACACAAGCAATACATAACATGGCAATAATACAATATGAAGAATCATTAAGCGTCATTCATTCACTTCATATTTCACTCTAACAATTGCATGAACTTTCACTTCATAAAACTCATCATCATTAAAATATGAAACTTGACAAATATTGGCCAATTCCCAATGGCCATATACAAAATGAGTGTATAACACTAATAGCCAACACTTTGGCTCTCAAATATGACATAACACAAAATGACCAAGTTTCTATATATGCCGTACTCAAAATAAATCAACTTTACTATACCAAAAGAATGATTGATAGTGTGACCGAGCTCCGACGTTCTACGATCCCCGAGCTAGCTTGGCGATACTACAAAGAAAAAGGAAAAGAGAGGGGTAAGCATATAGCTAGTAAGTTTGCATGAATTAAAATAGTAATATAAGTACTCATAGTAAAATCCATCCATCTCATAGGACAAAAATAACACAAGTTCTTATTGTACTTTGACATACTTACTCATACTTATTCTTACTCATCGCATATCACATTACGATTTTCATAACTCGTATTTTACTCATGGTACTTGTATCACTTCAGCACATAATTTAACACTTATGCTACCTTGAACATAAACTTAAATCATTATCATCCTTAACTTAAATGGAACCCACTGTCATCCTTGTATAATTTAGCCCTATATCATATTTACATACTTATCTCTTTTGGCCGTTGAACTACTCGGAATATTGGAGGATACTCAATCTCATTATACATGTATCACGATGCCAATGCCATATCCCAGCTTTTTTGTCTTACATGGGATCACCTCTTGATGCCGATGCCATATCCCAGATATGGTCTTACACGGGATCTCTTAACTCAATTTCGATGCCATGTCCCAGACATGGTCTTATACGATATCATACATGGATGTCGATGCCATGTCCAAGACATGGTCTTACACGAGATCTCCCTTTGGTGCCGAAGCCATGTCTTAGACATGGTCTTACACGGGACATTCCTTATTCGGTGCCGATGCCATGTCCCAAACATGGTCTTATACGGGACCTACATTCGGTGCCAATGCCATGTCCTAGACATGGTCTTATATGGGACCTTCCTTATCTCATGTCATGACATAGGTATCCTCGTTTTTCTGAATCTTCAACCGGGACTTCAACTTAGCATATTCTTATCATTTTCTCATCAAAGCATCATTAATCAAATTCATGGAAATAAAATGCATTTTCTTGCAATAATAAGTAATTTAAACACAATAACATATATAGTCTTAATTTCACGTAAACTTACCTCGGTATTCAAAATGTGTGTAGATGTTCGATTTAGTCCAACACTTTGTTCTTGCCTCGGTTTCGGTCTGGGGTTAGTGTTTCTTGATCTATAATAATAATTTCACTTGTTTAATGTAACACCCTGTAACACCCTAAATTAGGGGCTGTTTGAAATTAAATTATTTGTTCCCATGTGTGTGTATGTGCTTGAAGAAATTAATATTATGATTTATTTGGCATGATTCTAAGGTCTAGAATTAAACCCGAGCTAGGCCTGACTTAGGGTTAAAATTTTCTTTTAAGTGCTTAAAGGAGGAAGGCTAGGTGAATTAGGGGTTAAGAAAATTTTAGAAGGACTTGACACAAGGATCTAGTTGGCTAAGTGGTTCCATGCGTGTTGGAGGTGAAGGGAGCGCCGGTCACAAGTTTGAGTGACAGGAGGAGCATTGTGCGTTTTGTTTTTTTTATATATAGTGATGGGCTTAAGAAGGAAGGCCTTAAAATTAATTGGTGAAGGCTCCTGGCATGAAAGTCCAGGTGGTAGGAGTGGCTTGGGCGCCACTTAAGAGTGTAGAAGAGGCAGGTCACAGGTTCGAGGGACGCAGGAAGCATTTTGATTTTGGGCTTTTTGCGTTAGGAGGAAAAGGGACAAGAAGAAGGTTTTATAAATTAATGGAAGGGTTAATTGACATGAAAGTCAATTGGGGAGAGTTGGTGCAGGCGCTTAAGGGGAGGTCAGGCGTGAGGTCTTGGTTTCAACCAAGGCTCTGCGATAGTTTCTTTTATTTTTTCTTCTTTGGCGTATAGAAGAGTATTGGCATGAATGTGGACTCTTTAAATTGATAAAGATAAGGTTTTATTTTGCATGTATTAATTTGGAGGAGAGCGTTTTTGTAATTTTATTTTCACTCAAATTATTGAGAGTAGCTAGGAGATAAGAAGTTAGATAAACTTTGATTAAATCTTTGATAATTGAGAGCTGAAATTATCAGCATAGAGGGGGAGGAATTGGCCGAAATTTGGACTCCTTAGGCTGTCCATATTTTGATTTTTGCTACAGCAAAGAAGTGTCAAAACTCTAGCAAACTCTCTTCTTTGTTTTCCTTCTTGTGCTGGCCAAAATTCTCCCTAGGTGATTATTCAAAATTTTCCAGCATTCTCTTCTTTTACTTAGCTGAAAACCACCATTGATTTCCCCTACATCTTTTCTTTTCTTTTTCTTCCTCCATTAGTCGAATCCCTACTACCTTACTACCGAAATTTCCTTAAACAAATTGCCCAAAATTATTCAAAATTCCAGCATCTCTTTTGTTTCTCTTTAGCCAAAACCCCCTCCCTATTTGCTGTAGTTTTGGCCGAATATCAAAGCAAAGGGTGCTCTCTTCTTCTCCAATCGGTTTGAGAGGAAGGTAAGTGTTGGTAAGGATCTATTTTAGTAAGTTATTTAGTTAAGTGACTGAAAAGCCGAAGGCTTGGGAAGCTAACTATTTTGTGTCTTAAGGTGTGGCCGATTGTCAGAGGTAAACCATCGTTTGGCTCGGGATTTGGTAGGAAGCCGAATCATTTGTAAGGTAAGGGTAGAGTTTAACCCTTTGGATTTATGAAGTTTGGCCGAATGGCCTCAGACACTAACCTTATGTTTGGCCGAATATAGGGACAAGAAGATTTTGAAAGGCCGATTGAGTCATCGGGATTTAGGGGCTATCGATAGTAACAGGTGTGTACATACACACTTAATAATTCATTAATGTGCTGTATATATTACACTAAATTGGATTGTGTAGAATTGGATTTTATACCATCATGGTATAAGCAAGGAATCAGGTAAGTCCTTGATATTATGAATTACTTAATGATGCTTTTGGGAAGCATGACGTATTTGGTATGTTGTTAAATAAATGTGTGGGCATGATTCCTGTTATATGCATATTATTGATTGTTGTGGGTTGAATGAGAGGAGGAAGTACTATTCGTGTCGACGGACACGGTGGTTTGGTACCACATTTTGTGACTACGGTCACGGAGGTTTGGCACCTCAGAGGTTTGGCACCTCATAGCGTCTCGTCTCAAAGGCTTAGCACCACATGGGTTGGCCCCATGGATTATATTATGGGATCGGCGCCATGATTTAGTATCACACGTGGGTTGGCCCCACCAAAGTGGTTTGGCACCACAATATTGTTGGATATTGTGACTATAAGTCACCATGGTTTGGTACCACCAAAGGGTTTGGTACCACACGGGTAGAAAAAGGTGTTTGGATGGTTAGGTTGGGTGCATGTTAAATTAATTTGTGATTTGTGTGCATGATGATGCATTAAATCGGAAAAGGGTTACACACTCGAGTCTTGGTGACTCACCTTTTCCTTTAACATTTTTCAGTGACACGAGATCGCGGATGAGGAGCCGGATGGACTCGAGGTGGCTATGCAAAGGAAATTTGAGTTTATTTTGAAGTATTTTTATTTTATTTTGGTTTTAATTGTTCGGTTGTAATAAGGCCTCCTAAGATTATTTTTATTATTTTACATGTTTGGGATGAATTATTTAAATTGCTTAATAACTTTAAAATGGTTACACAAGTTTCTTAAATTCAAACGTAAATGATTTTCTTTCGCACTATCCAATTCAACGACAAAATTGGTAACAACTTGACTTAATATATTTTAAATGAACTAAGTATTGCTTTCTTTATACACCTCAATTGTTTTTAAAATAAGACAACATCTTTTACTATGAACAAAATCGGCTAGACAAGGGTTTTCCAAAATGCTTTCATCTGTAACATACCAAATTTGGCCATAACGTTTGGGCCGGGTTTAGGGTGTTACAAAATTGGTATCAGAGCCAGGTTCAAAACTCGGCTGTGGGGGGCCCAAGGCCCAAAATGTTTTATTTTTTGGATAGTAGGCCTTATTATGATGTTTGAGAAACTGTTTTGGCATGAACAGCATGGCACCGAGTCTCCGGCACCTATCCGCCTAGGTAAGTACTTCTATTCAATTTCTTTGTGAATTCTTTTGATGAGGGGTAGAAGGGTAAAATGGGAACGTAGACTATTAGAGTAGAAACTGTTGAACCCTAGGGTTAGCTTACCCCAACAAACATGCATAAGATTTAATAATTACCTAAACAACCCTGTGAGTTGTCACTAAGCAAAGGATATGGCATTCGTTATACGCATGTCAAGGATTGGACTCGGGGGGGCCTGGTATTTAAGCAGTCTTCGTGACTCACCTCCTAATCACTCGAATCCTACCTGGTGCGTAGTAATGGTTCATCCTAGCTGAGATGACGAGCTCACAGGCTAAACTTGATAACTAAAACCCGAAAGGGACTAGCCGTTTTGTTTTAGAAATAATTAAAACCTTGTTTTTAAAAAAATGACCAAAATACCCCTCAATTTAAAAAATAACCAAAATACCCCAGTTCGAAAATTTCCAAAATACCCTCCATATGAAAAATTTTTAAATAGAAATTTTCAAAATATCCTTCTTTTGTAAAATCAATTAGAACCCAATTTTTGGAAATCATTTTTGGTGAAAATGCCCTGAATGTAAAAAAAAAAATTACCAAAATACCCTTAGGGGAAAAATTACAAAAACACACTTGATTTATGATATTCCCAAAATACCCACAGTTTTAATCAAAATTTTCATTTCATAAAAAGTGCTTAAAAAACCTTAAATTTCAAAAATGTCATGATTTGATAAAATTACAAAATTGCCCCTAACCTACAAAATTACCAGAATACCTTAACTTTCAAATTTTTGCAACATCACTATTTTGGAAAATACAATTATCAAAAAGAACCCCCAAAGTTTTATAACTTTTGAAATATCTTTGATTTATTAAATTTTACAAATTCACCCTGATTTGTGAAAAATTACCAAAATGCCCTAAGTTTCAAAATCACTGAAAGACCCCCGAATTTCAAAAATTTTCCAAAATACCCCGGGAAGTTAAGAGTTTTAAAATAATTTTTGACAAAATCATCCGAGAACCTGTATTTTGAAAAATTACAAAAATACCCCTGTAGGACAAATTACGAAAAAGCCCCTGGGTAGTGGAAAAACAATCACAACGAAACTACAACGTCTCTTTGAAGGAATGAAAGACTGTGTGCTTGTTTGATTACGAAAGAACCACTCTTAAAACTCCTATCATAAAATTTCTTCGCGAATAACCAAGTGAAATACTAATCCATAAAAATTTCTTAATCAGATTAAAGCGCAATAGTTAGAATGAGCTCTAGAGGACGTGGCCGTCATGGACGCGGTAGGGGCAGGATAACCGTGTCAGAACCCATGAGGTCGGGTCAGGGATTAGTGAATGGGGTACCACCGCCACCACCACCCCCAATTTTTAGAGCTGAGGAGCAAGATCAGACGGGAGGTGAGGCGATGATCATAAGCTATGTTGAGTACTTGAGATGGTGGTGGGGGCAAGTGGAAGTATGGGAGCTCAGAAATCTATACCCGAGCGACTTCGATCCAACGGGGCTGAGGTATTTGGGGTGTATCGGGAGTGGCACCCAAAGTCTGACGGAATCTTGGTTAGAATCGACTGAGAGGATCATGGATGATCTTGATCTGACGAATGAGGAGAAGCTGAAAGGAGCGGTGTCGCTTCTAAAGGATGAGTCATATTAGTGGTGGCTCACGATTTGAGATGGTTCTACGACGGTTGACCTTACCTGGGAGTATTTCAAAGCTGCTTATCAGAAGAAATATGTGGGCACCAACTACATTGATGATCAGAGGAAAGCTTTTCTGGGGCTGGTACAAGGAAACAAAACTGTGTCAGAGTATGAAGCGGAATTTTTGAGGCTGAGCCGCTATGCTCGGGGAATTGTATCAATAGAGCATGAACGGTGTGTCCGCTTTGAAGACGGACTCAGGGATGATTTGAGGCTGCTGATTGCTCCACAGTAGGAGCGTGAGTTTTCTGTCTTGGTGGAAAAGGCTAAAGTAGCCGAAGGGGTCAAGGCGTCCGTAAGACAGAACTACGATAGGAACAAGCAAAAAAGAGGCTTTGGATCGTCTGGATTGGGTAGTAATGCATGAAAAGGGCTAGGCGAGTGGGTCAATCGGCAGAAGGCCCATGGCTACTAATCGAGACCATTCGGTGTAATCATTGTGGAAAATCACATTGGGGAGGTTGTTGGACCGGTGAAAGGGGATGCTTTGAATGTGGATCTTTGGATCACCGTGTAAGGGACTATCCTCGGTTAGCTAAGAATCACCGGAGGTCGAACCGTGCTCAGGCTAGAAATGTAGGACCACCACAGAGGGGTCGTGGTAATGGTAGAGGAGGCAATGGTTCTAATCGAGGTCGTGGGAATCCGGGAAGAGGGGCAGGTAACATAGAACCAAGGCAACCTGGTTTAGTCTACGCAGTGAGGCGTCGAGAGGAGGGTGACACATCGGACGTCATAATCGGTACATTCTTAATTTTTGGTCTTCCCTATGTTGCATTAATTGATATGGGTTCAACACATTCATACGTTGCTAGTAGTGTGGTAGAGACTATGAACATAGACTTTGAGACTACTTCTAGGGAGATGACAATAATTAGCCCTCTAGGTCACTCTGTAGTTGTAAACAAGTTATTTAGAGATATACCTCTAGAACTCCAAGGGGTAGTGTTTGTGGCTGATCTGATGGAACTGCCATTTGGGGAGTTCGACCTAATTCTTGGAATGGACTGGTTGGTTAAGCATCAGGCAAGGTTGGATTGCGCTGCTAAGCGCATGGTTCTAAAGATGGTTGAGGGGGATGAAGTAGTCATGATAGGTAATAGGAGAAATTACCTATCCAACGTGGTGTCTACGTTGAAGGCAGAGAAAATGGTCAAAAAAGGGTGTGAGGCATTTTTGGTTCGAATATGTGCCTTGGAGGCTAAGGAGTCAGTAGTTGAGAAGGTTCGAACGGTGGGGGAATTCACTGATGTGTTTCCAGAAGAACTTTCGGGTCTACCTTTGGATCGAAAAGTTGAGTTTGGCATAGACTTATTGCCCGGAACGGCACCTGTGTCTATAGCACCCTACCGAATGGCACCAAAGGAATTGGTGGAACTAAAGGCTCAAATTCAAGAACTTTTGGACCGAAGGTTTATCCGACCAAGTATATCTCCGTGGGGAGCACCTGTGCTATTTGTCAAGAAGAAAGATGGGTCAATGCGGATGTGTATCGACTACCATCAGCTAAACAAGTTAACGATCAAAAACAAGTATCCATTGCCCCAGATTGATGACTTGTTTGATCAACTAAAGGGTGCATCGATTTTCTCGAAGATAGACCTTAGGTCGGGTTATCATCAACTTAAGGTGAAGGAGGTTGATGTTCACAAGACGGCATTCCGTACTAGGTATGGGCATTACGAGTTCCTAGTGATGCCATTTGGGTTGACCAACGCTTTGCAGCTTCATGGACTTAATGAATAGGGTATTTCAAAGAAGATTGGATCAATTTGTCGTGGTGTTTATAGGCGACATATTGGTTTATTCTAAGACGGAGGAGGAGCATGACATGCATTTACGTATAGTTCTACAAGTACTGAGGGAGAAGCAGTTATATGCCAAATTTAGTAAGTGTGAATTTTGGCTTAGGGAGGTGGCTTTCTTAGGTCACGTGGTGTCAGCGAAAGGTATTAGAGTGGACCCTCGCAAGGTTGAAGCGGTGTTGGAGTGGAAACCACCTAAGTTAGTGGCAAAAATTTGAAGTTTTTTGGGTCTGACAGGGTACTATCGAAGATTTGTGGAAGGGTTCTCCTTAATCGCAATTTTCACTAAATAAGTTATTAAGAAAGGGAGTTCCGCTTTGTATGGTCGGAGAAGCAGCATGAAAGTTTTGACAAGCTAAGGAAGATTCGACTGAGCTCCACTTACGCATGTGACTGAGGCGGGGAAGTTATTTACGATTTATCAGGATGCGTCCCATACGGGGTTGGGATGTGTATTGACGTAGAAGGGAAGGTAGTGGCCTATCGTCCGTCGCCTAAGACCGCATGAGGTTAACTATCCAACTCATGACTTGGAGTTAGCGGCAGTAGTCTTCACTTTGAAAATATGGAGGCATTACTTGTATGGGGAGAAGTCGATAGTCTACACGGACCACAAAAGTTTGAGGTATCTTTTGACTCAGAAGGACTTGAACTTGAGGCAGCGATGGTGGATTGAACTGTTAAAGGACTACGACTATTCTATTGAGTACCATCCGGGCAAAGCTAACGTGGTGGCTGACGCGTTAAGTCGGAAGTTCGTGGCGGACTTAAGGGCAATATTTGCTCATTTGAGTCTATACGACGATGGAAGTCTTTTGGCAGAACTGCAAGTTAAGCCAACATGGATCGAGGAGAATAAGGAGAAACAGTTAATAGATGGAAGTTTGAATGCACGGAGATTGTAAGTTCAGGATGGAGGTTTGGAAGGGTATAGCTTGTCCAATGATAGAGTGTTATGCTTTCAAGGGCGAGCTTGTATGCCGAAAGATGTAGAGTTGAGGCAGAAAATTCTTCAGGATGCACATAGCAGCCCATACGCTATGCATCCTGGAGGTAGCAAGATGTATGGAGATTTACTGAAATAATTATGGTGGCTGTATCAAGCGCGAGGTAACTAAATTTGTGGGAAGGTGTTTGACATGTCAGCAGGTTAAGGCTGAGCATCAGTTGCCATCGGGTTTGCTTCAACCGGTGAAGATCCCTCAGTGGAAATAGGAGAGGATCACGATGGATTTTGTCAGCGGGCTTCCCCTTACGCCCAGCAAGAAGGACGCAGTTTGGGTGATTGTGGACCGTCTGACTAAATCAGCTCACTTGAAGCTAGCTAAGTCGTATGTGTCGAAATAGTGAGGTTGCATGGTGTGCCAAGATCGATCATCTCGAGATAGGGATCCCGATTTACGCTCAAGGTTCGGAAAGCATTGCATCAAGCTTTGGGCACACGATTGATTTCAAAGACAACTTTCCATCCACGGTCGACGGGCAATCGGAAGGGTCATCAGATTTTAGAGGACATGCTGAGAGGTTGTGTTATGGATTTTAGTGGTAGTTGGGAAGAGTACCTACCGCTAGCGGAATTCGCTTATAACAATAGTTATCAAGCGAGTATCCAGATGGCACCATATGAAGCACTATATGGACAAAAATGTCGTACTCCTACGTGTTGGATGGAGTTGGGTGAACGACAAGTTTTGGGTCCAAAATTGGTAACAGAAACAGAAGATAAAGTTAAGGTGATTCGGGCTCGTCTCAAGGAAGCATCAGATCGACAGAAGTATTATGCTGACCTTAAGCGTAAGGAGATAGAATATGCAGTAGGAGATAAAGTTTTTCTGAAGGTGTCGCTTGGAAGAAGGTATTGAGATTTGGGCGAAAAGGAAAGCTAAGCCCAAGGTTCATCAGGCCTTATACAGTGTTAAAGCGAGTGGGTCCGGTAGCTTACCAACTTGAGTTGCTGGCAGAGTTGAGCCAGATCCATGACGTATTCCATGTGTCGATGCTTAAACGATATTGGTGGGTCCATCACACATTGTGCCAGTGGCAGAAATTGAAGTAAATCCGGACATGTCTTTCGAGGAGGAGCCGGTACAAATCTTGGATCGTGATGTCAAGGTTCTACGTAGGAAGTCAGTACCTTTGGTGAAAGTGCTATGGCGGAATCATGGTACGGAGGAGGCCACGTGGGAACCCGAAGATGTGATGCGGCAGCAATACCCCCATCTCTTCTAATCCAGGTAATTTCGAGGCCGAAATTCTTTTAAGGGGGTAGAACTGTAACACCCTAAATTAGGGGCTGTTTGAAATTAAATTATTTGTTCCCATGTGTGTGTATGTGCTTGAAGAAATTAATATTATGATTTATTTGGCATGATTCTAAGGTCTAGAATTAAACCCGAGCTAGGCCTGACTTAGGGTTAAAAATTTCTTTTTAAGTGCTTAAAGGAGGAAGGCTAGGTGAATTAGGGGTTAAGAAAATTTTTAGAAGGGACTTGACACAAGGATCTAGTTGGCTAAGTGGTTCCATGCGTGTTGGAGGTGAAGGGGAGAGTGCTGGTCACAAGTTCGAGTGACAGGAGGAGCATTGTGCGTTTTGTTTTTTTTATATATAGTGATGGGCTTAAGAAGGAAGGCCTTAAAATTAATTGGTGAAGGCTCCTGGCATGAAAGTCCAGGTGGTAGGAGTGGCTTGGGCGCCACTTAAGAGTGTAGAAGAGGCAGGTCGCAGGTTCGAGGGACGCAGAAAGCATTTTGATTTTGGGCTTTTTGTGTTAGGAGGAAAAGGGCCAAGAAGAAGGTTTTATAAATTAATGGAAGGGTTAATTGACATGAAAGTCAATTGGGGAGAGTTGGTCTGGGCGCTTAAGGGGGGAGGCTGCAGCGTGAGGTCTTGGTTTCGAACCAAGGCTACTGCAGTAGTTTCTTTTATTTTTTTTGCTGCTGGCGTATAGAAGAGTATTGGCATGAATGTGGACTCTTTAAATTGATAATGATAAGGTTTTATTTTTGCATGTATTCGGCTGGAAGAGAGCAGTTTTTGCAATTTTATTTTCACTCAAATTGTTAAGAGTAGCTAGGAGATAAGAAGTTAGATAAACTTTGATTAAATCTTTGATTATTGAAAGCTGAAATTATCAGCATAGAGGGGGAGGAATTGGCTGAAATTTGGACTCCTTAGGCTGTCCATATTTTGATTTTTGCTACAGCAAAGAAGTGTCAAAACTCTAGCAAACTCTCTTCTTTGTTTTCCTTCTTGTCTTGGCCAAAATTCTCCTAGGTGATTATTCAAAATTTTCCAAAGATTCTCTTCTTTTACTTAGTCGAAAACCACCATTGATTTCCCTACATCTTTTCTTTTCTTTTTCTTCCTCCATTAGTCGAATCCCTACTACCTTGTCAAAATTTCCTTAGACAAATTGCCCAAAATTATTCAAAATTCCAAGATCTCTTTTGTTTCTCTTTAGCCAAACCCCTTCCTATTTGTTTGTAGTTTTGGTGAATATCAAAGTAAAGGGTGCTCTCTTCTTCTCCAATCGGTTTGAGAGGAAGGTAAGTGTTGGTAAGGATCTATTTTAGTAAGTTATTTAGTTAAGTGACTGAAAAGTCAAGGCTTGGGAAGCTAACTATTTTGTGTCTTAAGGTGTGGCCGATTGTCGAGGTAAACCATCGCTTAGCTCGGATTTGGTAGGAAGTCGAATCATTTGTAAGGTAAGGTGGAGTTTAACCCTTTCGATTTATGAGGTTTGGCCGAATGGCCTCGCACACTAACCTTATGTTTGGTCAATATAGGACAAGAAGATCTTGAAAGGCCGATTGATTTATCGGGATTTAGGGGCTATCGATAGTAACAAGTGTGTACATACACACTTAATAATTCATTAATGTGTCAGATATATTACACTAAATTGGATTGTGTAGAATTGGATTTTATACCATCATGGTATAAGCAAGGAATCAGGTAAGTCCTTGATATTATGAATTACTTAATGATGCTTTTGGGAAGCATGACATATTTGGTATGTTGTTAAATAAATGTGTGGGCATGATTCCTGTTATATGCATGTTATTGATTGTTGTGGGTTGAATGAGAGGAGGGGAAGTAATATTCGTGTCGATTTTACACCAAAGGTTTGGTACCACATTTTGTGACTACGGTCACCGAGGTTTGGCACCTCATAGCGTCTCGTCCCAAAGGCTTAGCACCACGAAGGGTTGGCCCCACGATTATATTATGGGATCGATGCTAGTGATTTGGTATCACACGGGTTGGCCCCACCAAAGGGTTTGGCACCACAATATTGTTGGATATCGTGACTATAAGTCACTAGTGGTTTGGCACCACCAAAGTGGTTTGGTACCACACGGGTAGAAAAAGGTGTTTGGATGGTTAGGTTGGGTGCATGTTAAATTAATTTGTTATTTGTGTGTATAATGATGCATTAAACCGAAAAGGGTTACACATCGAGTCTTGGTGACTCACCTTTTCCTTTAACATTTTTCAGTGACACGAGATCGCGGATGAGGAGCCGGATGGACTCGAGGTGGCCATGCAAAGAAAATTTGAGTTTATTTTGAAGTATTTTATTTTATTTTGGTTTTAATTGTTCAGGTTGTAATAAGGCCTCCTAAGATTATTTTATTATTTTACATGTTTGAAATGAATTATTTAAATTGCTTAATAACTTTAAAATGGTTACACAAGTTTCTTAAATTCAAACGTAAATGATTTTCTTTCGTACTATCTGTACAACGACAAAATTGGTAACAACTTGACTTAATATATTTTTAAATGAACTAAGTATTGCTTTCTTTATACACCTCAATTGTTTTTAAAATAAGACAACATCTTTCACTATGAACAAAATCGGCTAGACAAGGGTTTTCCAAAATGCTTTCATCTGTAACATACCGAATTTGGCCATAACGTTTGGGCCGGGTTTGGGGTGTTACACCCCCATACCTGGTCAATACGCCATGACCGAATCTGGCATGCCACAGAGGAAAACGTTTTAAAGAAAATTTTAGTTATCGATTAAATTTTAGTGATAAACTCTTTGTTGTTCTATATTTGTAAAAACAGGAGTATAACAAGTTAAAAACTGATAACTTACTTTGAAATTCCGTAAATAAATCTTTTAAAACTTAGTTGTCAATCCATAAGTTAGAAAACATTTATGTCATTTTAAGAAAAACTCGAATTATTACTTTGAAAACCGCTTAAATTTGAGTGTAGAAACTTCAATTTGTAAATCATTTAAGTTGTTGAAAACATTTAAGTTGAAATTTAATTATAAAACGATTTATATTACCCGATGGTAAGATTTTGAAAACTATTGCGTTTTTATAGTTTAGAAAACTTTGGGCTCAATTATTAGATCAACCATGATGATTATTTAACCATGTTTAAAATAAGTCTAAAGCATATAAATAATCCAAAAACATAATTAAAGAGGCCTTATTACAAATCCAAATAAAGATGTTAACCAAATTAAAATAAAATAAAGTACCCAAAACGAAGTTCATGTAAAACCTAATTTTATTTGCATGGCCTCCTCGAGTTCATCCGGCTCCTCCTCCTAGATCTAAGAATCACCTGAAAAGGTAAAGGAGAAGGTGAGTCACCAAGACTCGATGCATAAATCCTTCCCAGGTAATGCAACATTCTTACACAATTCATAACCAAGCAATATATATATAATGCACCCAACCTAGCCATCCACAACTCCTTTTCTACCCGTGTGGTACCAAACCACCGGTGGTGCTAAACCACTAGTGACCCAAAGTCACGATATCCAATAATGTGATGCTAAATCACCGGTGACCCAAAGTCACAAAAATCAAGTTGTAGGGCCAACCCACGTGTGATACCAAATCACCGTGACAATCCCAATACATCAAATGTGGGGCCAACCCACGGTGGTACTAAGCCACTGGACGAGTCGCTATGAGGTGCCAAACCTCCGTGTCCCAAAGACATAACGAGGTGCCAAACCTCTAGTGTCCCAAAGACACGGATATCAAATCCTTCCCCCTCCTCTCAAATCACCCAAACCAATGTTTTACAAGAGTAAATCATGCCATCATGCTTTGATATGATCATATAACCATTATATATATATCTTAAATCATGATATTAATCAACATATAACAACATCATATCGAAACGGACTTACTTGAGTCCTTGTTTATACGCATCAAGGTATCTTATCAAAATCTCACAGTTTTCGTCTTTAATAACATGATTAGTATATTTATAAATATATATATTACTGAGTTATAAAGTGTGTAAGGTACACACCTGATAATAGCGAAATCACTAAATCCCAAAGACCCGATCTACCACACTAGATTTCCTTGCCCTACATTCGGTCAATACTTAGATCATTACCATAGACCATTCGGCCAACAACAAGCCTTATTCACCATAGCCTTCGGCTTTACATCCATTTAAAGAATAAAGAACCAACATAAACCTTACCACTTGACTTACCAAAATCGATTGCTTCCAAAATCCGAAGAGCCCAAAAGAAATAAGTTCCTATGGTTAGAATCTTATATCACATACCCAAAATTTGGCTTTAGCAAACAATGGAAGAAAAGAAAAGAGAATTGGGGAAGAAAAAGGTTCGGCCAAAAAGAAAGGAAAAGAAAGATATTGTTTTGAACAAATAAGAGGAGAAAGAAAAAGAGAGATGTGAGAAAGAGATTCGGCCAAACACCTTGTTTGTCGAAAAAGAGAAGAGCATAAAGTGCTAAATGTGGTTTCAGTTTCAAAAGAGAAATGAGAGAAAGAGCTTAGAATTCGATTCAAACAAAAATGAGAGCTAAAACAAAAACAAAATTGCACCTAATGTCCAAGGTACATTCGGCTAAGGAGGAAAATTTTGGAGAGGAAAAGAAAATGCAAAAGATGCACCAAATGCTAAAATTGGCCAACTAATCCCCCCAACTTCCTATCAACAATCGGCCAACCCCCCTAGACACCCATACCGTCCACATTCATGGACTAATGGCCATAGAAGAGTTTCCAAAACAACTCTCCATCATTCAAGCCCCTTGTCCCTCCATCCTTCCTTAAAACTTAAGATTCTTATCCCAAAATTCAAGCTTTCCTAATTTACTATTCAACTTGCCATAAAAATTGAAAGTCCAACCTACCATACTTAGAGCTTGGCCGACACTAAATGTTAGGATACATAAAAATAAAGTCTTCCAAATGCAACCCATGCTACTCGAACCTCTTCCCTCAAGCAACCCTTCATGCATCATAACCACCTTGCCACTAACTCCTCATGTGCTAGAATTTAACACTTAAATTAACTTAAGTGTTAGGTTCATCTAATCCACTTCACTAAATTTTCAATACTAAGAATTATTCTAGCTTCATAACATAAAATCAAGCCTTCACAAGACTATGTTAAACACACAAAATTCATACCCGAGCCAACACAAATAATAAGATAATACTCAAATTTTTAGGATGTTACAATTCTACCCCCTTAAGAAAATTTCATGCTCGAAATTACCTGATCAAAAAAGTTGAGGGTACTGCTACCTCATTGCATCTTCCGGTTCCCACGTAGCTTCTTCTACACCATGGTTTCGCCATAAAACCTTCACTAAAGGAACTGACTTCTTACACAAAACTTTCACATCTCGATCTAGGATCTGCATGGCTCTTCTTCTATCGTCAAATCTGGACTCACCTCTATTTCCTCTACTGTCACGACATGTGATGGATCAGAACGATAGCATCTAAGCATGGAGACATGGAACACATCGTATATCTGACTCAGCTCTGCTGGTAACTCGAGCTGATAAGCTACTGGTCCCACTCGTCTCAACACTTTATACGGTCCAATAAACTTTGGACTCAACTTGCCTTTTCTCCCAAATCTTAACACTTTCTTCCATGGCGAGACCTTCAAAAAGACTCGTCACCCACGGCAAACTCTATATCCTCCGCTTGAGATCGGCATATGACTTCGCATCATCAAAGCTTCCTTCAAACGAGCTTGAATCAACTTCACCTTGTCCTCGGCCTCAAGAACCAACTCGTCCTAACATCCGACGCCACCAAATTCTATCCAAAGATGTAGGTGTATCGCACTTCCTACCATACAACGCCTCATATGGTGCCATCTTAATGCTTGCTCGATAACTATTGTTGTATGCAACTCACTAATGGTAAAAACTCTTCCCACCACCTCTAAAGTCCAAAACACAACATCTCAAAGATATCCTCTAAAATCAGATAACTCTTTTCGATCGCTCACGATCGTGGATGAAATGCAGATCGAAATCCAACCGCTGCACTCCAAAGCTTGATGTAACGCTCTCCAAAACCTCGACGTAAATCTAGGATCTCTGTCCGAGATGATTGACACTGGCACACCATGCAACCTCACTATTTCCGCCATATACAACTTAGCTAACTTCTAAAGCGAGTAATCCACCCTTACCGGAATGAAATGAGCTGACTTAGTGAGACGATCCACAATCAACCAAACTGAATCCTTCTTACTAGGTGTAAGAGGTAATCCACTGACAAAGTCCATAGCGATCCTTTCCCACTTCCACTGTGGAATCTTCACCGGCTGAAGTAACCCAGACGGCAACTGATGTTCAGCCTTGACCTGCTAACATGTCAGACATTTACCTACAAACTCGCCACCTCTCGCTTGCACCGCCACCAAAATTACTCTCTTAAATCCTGATACATCTTGGTACCTCCAAGATGCATAGCGTATGGGCTGCTATGTGCGTCCCGAAGAATCCTTTGCCTCAACTCAACATCTTTCGGCATACAAGCTCTCCCTTGAAAATACAACACTCCATCACTGGACAAACTATAATCCTCTAAACCACCATTCTGAACTTGCAACCTCCGATCATTCAAACCATCATCTTCTAACTGTTTCTTCTTGATCTGCTCTAACCAAGTCAACTTGACTTTCAATTTTGCCAAAAGACTCCCATCGTCGTATAAACTAAGACGAGCAAATATCGATCTTAAGTCTGATACAACCTTACGGCTTAATGCTTCTGCCACCACGTTAGCCTTGCCCGGATGATACTCAATCGAACAGTCGTAGTCCTTCAACAACTCAATCCATATGTGCTGCCTCAAATTCAAATCCTTCTGAGTCAAAAGATACTTTAGACTCTTGTGATCGAGTAGACTATCGACTTTTCTCCGCATAAATAGTGTTCCAAATCTTTAAAGCGAAAACCACTGCAGCTAATTCCAAGTCATGCATCGATAATTAACTTCATGTGGGCTCAACTGTCGAGATGCATAATCCACTACCTTCCTTCTCAGATCAAGACACATCCCAAACCAAGATGTGATGCATCACAAGAACCGTGAATTCCTTGCCTGCCTCAGGTTGAATTAAAACTGGAGCTTCAGTCAGAATCTTCTTCAACTTGTCGAAACTTCCTTGCTGCTTCTTAGTCCATACAAATGGAACTCCTTTCCTCAATAACTTGGTCATAGGTGCTGCTATCAAAGAAAATCCCTCTACAAATCTTCGGTAATACCCCGCCAGACCTTGAAAACTCTGAATCTCAGCCACTGACTTAGGCGGCTTCCAATCCAACACTGTTTCGATCTTTTGAGGATCCACTCTAATCCCCTCAGATGATACTACGTGACCCAAGAAAGTCACCTCCCTAAGCCAGAACTCGCACTTACTAAATTTAGCATAAAGTTGCTTTTCCCTCAGGATCTGCAACACTACTCGCAAATGTGCATCATGCTCCTCCTCTGACTTTGAGTATACCAAAATATCGTCTATAAATACCACGACAAACTAATCCAAAAACTGCTAAAATACCCGATTCATCATGTCCATGAATGCTACCAGCGCGTTAGTCAACCTAAACGGCATTACCAAAAACTCGTAGTGCCCATACCGAGTGCGAAATGCCGTCTTATGGATATCAGCCTCTTTCACCTTTAGCTGATGATATCCAGACCTTAAATCAATTTTGGAGAAAACTGTTGCCCCTTTAAACTGATCAAACAAGTTATCTATCCTCGGTAAAGGATACTTGTTTTTGATCGTCAGCTTATTCAACTGGCAGTAGTCTATACACATCAACATCGTATCATCCTTCTTCTTGACAAAAGAATCAAGCGCCCCCAAAGGCGAAACACTTGGTTGAATAAAACCTCGATCCAACAACTCCCGAATCGAGCCTTTAATTCCACTAATTCCTTCGACGCCATCCTATACGGAGTAATTGACACCGTGCGCTTTGCAATGATCTATACTAAATTCAACTTCACGATCCGGAGGCAGTCCCAGAAGTTCTTCTGGAAATACGTCAGCATATTCCTTAACTGTTCGAACATTCCCTATAGTAGACTCCTTAGCCTCCAACACACACACATGAACCAAAAATTCCTCACAGCCCTTCCTAACCATCTTCTCAGCTTTCAACGTAGATACCACGTTGGATAGATAATCTCTTCTATTACCTATCATAACCACCTCTTTACCCTCAACTGTCTTCAACACTATGCGCTTAGCAGCGCAATCCAAACTTGCATGGTACTTAACCAAACAGTCCATCCCAAGAATCAGATCGAACTCCCCAAACGGTAATTCCATCGATCACTACCCTTAGAGTTCTAGGGTACATCTCTATACACTTTATTTACTTCTACTGGAGTGACCTAGAGGGCTAAATCGCCATCCTCCTGAAGTAGTCTCGAGTCTAAGTTCATGGTCTCTACTATGTTACTAGCAACATACGAATACGTCAAACCCACATCTATCAAAGCAGTATATAGTGCACCAAAGATTAAGAACGTACTGGTTATGACGTCCGGTGCATCGCCTTCTTCACGACGCCTCACCGTGATACACCAAACCAGTCGTTTTGCCTTAGTGTTACTTGCACCTTTGCCCAATGCTCCGCTACCTCGACTCGTAACCATTACCTCCTCTACCATTACCACGACCTCTCTCGCAATGACGGTCCTCCTTTCTCGAATCGAGCACGACCTTGACCTCACCGATTCTCAGCTAGCTTACATGGGCGATCCCTCACACGATGATCTAGCGAGCCACACTCAAAACATCCTTTCTCTCCGTCCAACATTCGCCCAATGATATTTCCCACATCGATTACATCGCTACCGGTCCTCGATTAGCGAATGATCTCCCTGATCGATTCGCCCATTCTCGCCTTAGCTCTTTTCTCGAGAATTACCTACCGATCTTGATGATCCAAAACCTCTCTTTTGTTTATTCCTCGCATGACTCGCGCCACGATTCCTTTATCCCTTCAAAGAATATTAGTCTTTTCAACTAGCGCAAGAAATTCTAGCTCCTCGATGTGGAGCAATCAAGAATCTCACTCGTCCCTCAATCCATCTTCGAACCGGACACATCGCTCAGGTTCAAGCCACGATACCTCCAAAGATACCGACTCAATCTTAAAATTTGCCTCATATTTTGATACGGACTTACTCCCTCGACCAAACTCGAATGCCTTATGTCACGCATCAATGTAACTAGACCCAATATATTTCTTCCGATACGCCTTAAAATAATCCCAAGTAAGATCCTCTCACGCAAAGACTATTCCTCACTGTGAGCCACCACTGATATGACTCATCCCGAAGAAGCGATACTATCCTTTTCAGCTTTTCCTCAGCATTCAGATCCAAATCATCCATGATTCGCTCCGTCGCCTCTAACCAATACTCAGCCGTACTGGGAGCTACACCCGAAACACCTCGAAATACTTTAGCTCTATTGGCTCGGAGTCTCTCAGGTACAGATTTCTGAGCTCCCGCGCCTCCACCTATTCCAGCTACTCTCTCAAGAACTCGCAGCATTGCTTGAGACACTACGTCATCCCCCGTTTGATCCTGAAACTCACCACCTATAGCCGGTGGAGGTACTGGTATCACATTTTCTGACCCCTGACCAGACCTCACTGGCTCAGACACAGCCATCCTACCTCGACCGCGTCCACGCATAACACTACCCCGACCTCGAGTGCTCATGTCTAAAGTCTTGACTTATCTGATTTAAAAGTTTTATGCTTAGACATCATTCCACTATCTTTAAAACACAGTTTTATGAATAATTTTAATAAGAAGTTGTTTTACGAGTACATGCAACCTATAGTTTTGAGTCTCTAGAGTAGTTTCTACAACTATACAGTCATTATATCATCAAAATCATCAGTTTGAAGTACTTACCCGAGCGGATCGGTGTCGAAAACTCGGTGCCATGCCTTTCAAATCATAAAATTTTCAACAAAAACATTTTAAGACCATATTTTAAATCATTTTGGGCCTTGGGCCCACAAATGAGCTTTTGAACTTAGCTCGATACCAATTTTGTAACACCCAAACCCAAATTTATAAGCTCCGATAGGATCGGCATGCTTCTAAAAAATCCATTCAATCATATTTGCAACCTTGTTAAAAATTTACTGTACTTGAAAATAATTGATTTGGGTTGGGCTCGAGTTGAAACATGTTTATCTTATATTGAAACCCTTTATTTTAGGTGACAAAACACTTAGAGTTTATTTTAAAATAATTTTACTTAATCATTTAATTGATAAAAATTTGAAAGCATAATAAATAAAAGTAAAATAAAGTAGTTCTACTATGGCCTTATTACATCAAATAAAACCCAAAATTAAATTCAAGGTACTTAAATTTAAAAGAGTCCAAATAGAATAAATTCATCACGAGCATGGCCACCACTAAGCACTTGTTTACCGGTCCATTACTTGGCCACTTGAAAATGATCCCACAACGGGTGAGTCAAATGACTCAATGTGTACACAAACACTAAGTCCAAATAGATTCGTGCATATCAAGTCATACACATTCATATCAAAATATACAATTAATGATGCATTCCCAAGCCCAAGCCTAGTTACCAACCGCTACACATCACCCGCACTAACTTGCACACCGTGGGGACTATTAAGTCAACCTCCATCCGCTACACACCATCGAAGGCGATCATTTGAGTTGATGTGCTCATCGCCCTTATATATTTTGTGGCACAGCCACCAGATAATATTTTGTGCCATGAGACACCACATTCAGATAATGTGACCGAAGTCACCACATTCAGATAATGTGACCGAAGTCACCACATTCTTAGTTCGTGACATGAGTCACTGCATTCACTTCCCCTTTTCATAATATCCCATATGCCCATGTCATACAAAACATACCAAATTCTTAATTCACATTCTTATAGTTTCATATGTGTGTCAAAACAGATATTTATCGAAATCCTAGTAAGAGTAGGAAAACGTACCTGAGTACTTTGTACCATGGTATGGTACCTTAGCCATACTTTTCACATTCTTAATGACACTTATATTTATATTCATTAAACATTGCCATAAATCTTGTTAAGAAATAGTGTGGGGTACACACCTGATACACTCAGTGGTTTACTTACATCCCGAAAAGCCCGATCTAAAGCCTTATATCCCTTAGTTCCTATAATCACCATTAGTAGACATATTAGCAAAATCTATTCGCTAGATTATTAAATCCAAAGGACTTTTGAAACCAAAACTTACCTTATTACCGATTGGGTTATCAAACAAATCCCGAAAACATTGTGTTGGTTCTTATTGGAATCGGCCTATACTAGATCACCTAAAGGATTAGTTTTCGGCTTTTGATTAAGTAAGAAATAAATCCTAGTTATTGAATATAGCCTTGGCGATTGGTATCTCAGACTTACCCTTTCTGCGAATCTAAACTCTTGAAATTTGCACTTGTTTCCTGAAATTGTCGAGATCCCTACTAAACTTTTGTTAGAATCGGTTTTATGAATAGATTTAGGAAACTGGCCTTTGGTCGAATACTATAGTTGCTTACCTTGAACACTTCAAATCCTAAAAGACTCCTCTTGAAATCACCGCAAGAGAAATCCCTAAGACCCTTCAAAGTTTTAGCCAAAGAGTTCTAATGGGATTAGTGCTTTAGATTTCACTTTAAAGAGAAGAATTAAAACGATAACAATAGATCCTTATCCTTACTACTGAAGTCGACTGTTCTTTGTTGAACCTACATAGATTCGGCTATGGGCTAAGCAGATATTCGATGATTTGGCTTTTGAGAACCAAGATAAAGATGGTGTTCCAAGACTTTAATGGTGAAGAGAGAAAACACAAGAGTGGGGAGAGTCTAATGATTAGAGGATTCGGCCAATAGTAGAACTAACTCTAAGTTTCGGCTTTTGTCAATAATGAGAAAAGATTGGTCCTGGGGTAGATGATGATTCAAATGAACAGAAAAAGAAAAGAACAAGGCTATAAGGTTCGGCTAATCAAAAGAAAGAAAGGTGGTGGCTTTGAAGAAAAGAAAACAAGAAAGAGGCTTAATTGTTTTGTAAAGGTTCAGCTAGAGAAAGAGATGAAAAGAAAACAAAGTAAAAAGATGGACACTTCTTGCTAAGAATTTCGGCACAAATGAAAAAGATGAGAAGATAATGAATTTTTGGCTAACACTCAAACACTAGCCTTTCATTGCTTTTCTCTTTATCTCTTCACTTAAAATTATTAAGAATAATCCATCAATTATCCACCTTTTATCTCCAAAAATAAAAGAATTTAACTCCTAAAATCTAGCCTTGGTGTCGTCCCCCTACTCCTCTCTTGTTGACGTCACAAGCAAAATAAAAACCTTAAAATTTTGCTTCCCACGCGAGTCGAACACAAGTCCTTCCCCTAGCTTATGGCGTCATTTCCAGAGGCCCTAAGTGGCACCTCCAAGCCAATTTTCCAAGCCCAATTGTGTGTCATATTTCCTCAATTAATTTTCTTAAGGCCCTGTTAGGTTTAGCCTCCTTATTAAAACTTAATATACGATATTTTTCTAAGGCATTTCTTATTATTCTAAAGTTCACAAATTTCTTTAGACATAGTCACAACATACTCTAGCATGCTATTTCATGTAACTAAGCATAAATGCATAAGCCCATTTTCAAGATATTACAGTTCTACCCCCTTTAAAATTAATTTCGTCCTCAAAATTACCTGGCTAGAATTGATGGGGGTATTACTGTCGCATTGCTTCTTCTGGCTCCCAAGAAGCTTCTTCCGATCCATGATTGCGCCATAACACCTTGACCAAAGGTATTGATTTCTGTCGTAACACTTTCACATCTCGTTCTAGAATCTGAATCGTCTCCTCCTCATAGGACAAATCTAGCCATAGCTCCACCTCTTCAATCGGGACTACATGAGATGGATCCAATCGGTATTGGTAGCATAGACACATGAAATACATCATGCATCTGCTTCAACTCCGGTGGCAACTCCAACTGACATGCCACTGGTCTAATTCGTTTTAAAACCTTATAAGGTCCTATAAACCTCGGACTAACTTTCCTTTCCGACCAAATCTCATTACCTTTTTCCAAGGTGAAACTTTAAGAAACACTTGGTCTCCCACATCAAATTCTATTTCTTTCCTTTTGAGATCCGCATACGATTTTTGTCTATCATATGCTTCCTTTAACCGTGCCCGAATTATCTCAACCTTTTCTTCAGATTCTGCGACTAACTCTGGACCCAAAACTCGATGTTCTCCCAATTTCGTCCAACATGTAGGAGTCTGACACTTCTGACCATACAGTGCTTCGTACGATGCCATCCGAATACTGGCTTGGTAACTATTGTTGTAGGCAAATTCCGCTAGAGGCAAATATTCCTCCCAACTTCCTCTGAAATCCATCACACAACCCCTCAACATATCCTCCAACACTTGGATTACCCGTTCAGACTGCCCGTCCGACTATGGATGAAAAGCCGTAGTAAAACCCAACTTAGTGCTTAAAGCCTGATGTAATGCTTTCCAAAACCGAGAAGTAAACCTTGGGTCCTTATCTGAGATAATCGACACCGACACTCCATGCAACCTTACGACTTCTACCACATACAACTTTTCCAACTTCTGCAAAGAATAATTGACTCTCACCGAATAAAGTGCGCGGACTTGGTCAAACGGTCCACTATTACCCATACCGAGTCCTTCTTAGTTGGCATAAGGGGAAGCCCACTAACGAAGTCCATGGTAATTCTCTCCCACTTCCACTGTGGAATCTTGATTGGCTGAAGCAACCCTGACGGAACTTGGTGTTTAGCCTTAACTTGCTGACACGTTAAACACTTGCCAACGTGTTCAGTCACTTCCCATTTAAGATTAGGCCACCAAAACTGTTCTCTTAAGTCTCTGTACAACTTAGTGCCTCCAAGATGCATAGCATAAGGGCTACTATGGATTCCTGAAGAATCGTTTGTCTAAGTTCCTTATCCTTAGGCATACAGACCTTGCTCTTGAAACACAACACTCTTTCGCCACTAATGCCATAATCTTCCAACTCTCTTTCAGACTTCATCAGTAGCTTAGCTCTTAGGTCCTCATCAGCCAACTATCCCTCTTTCACCTCATTCAACCATGTCAGCTTGACTTGCAACTCGCCAACAAAGCTTCCATCATCATACAAACCCAACTGCATTTAACATCGCCTCGGACGACATAACCTTCGACTTAGGCATCCGCCACTACATTCGCCTTTGCCGGATGGTACTCTATTGAACAATCATAGTCCTTCAAGAATTCTACTCACCTTCACGCTTTAAGTTTAACTCCTTCGAGTCAACAGATACTTGAGACTCTTGTGGTCCTGTAGATCGTCGACTTTTCGCCATAAATGTAGTGCTCCATACCTTAAGAGCGAAGACCACTGCTGCTAATTCCAAGTCATGCGTTGGGTAGTTCACCTCATGAGGCCTTAATTACCGAGACGCATACGTAACCACTTTCCGCCTTGTATCAAAACATAACACAACCCCAGATAGGAAGCGCCATAATACAATCAGAAAATCCTTTCCCCGCCTCAGTCAATCAACACGGAGCTTCACAATACCCTCTTAAGTTTTTCAAAACTCTCCTGTTGCTTATCTGCCCATACAAAGGGTACTTCCTTCCTCAACAACTTTGTCAAAGGCGCGGCTATTGACGAGAACCCTTCTACAAACCTTCTGTAATAGCCTACCAATCCCAAGAAACTACGAATCTCCGCCACTGACTTAGGTGGTTTCCATTCCAACACCACTTCAATCTTTCTAGGATCCACCCTTATTCCTTCTGCTGACACCACATGCCCTAAGAAGGCAACTTCCTAAGCCAAAATTCACATTTGCTGAATTTAGCATAAAGCTTTTTCTCCCTCAATACTTGCAGCACAATCTGGAGATGCTCATCATGCTCCTCCTCAGTCTTGGAGTATACGAGGATGTCGTCTATGAACACCACGACGAACCTATCCAAGTAAGGTTAAAAAACCCGGTTCATCATATCCATGAATGCGGTTGGGGCATTTGTCAACCCGAACGGCATTACTACAAACTCATAGTGGCCGTATCTTGTCCTAAAGGTTGTCTTATGGATATCTGCCTCCTTCACCTTCAACTAATGATATCCCGACCTTAAGTCGATCTTTGAGAACACTGCCGCCCCCTTAAACTGATCGAACAAGTCATCTATCCTTGGCAAGAGATACTTGTTCTTGATGGTCAGCTTATTCAACTGACAATAGTCTATGCACATACGCATAGTTCCGTCCTTCTTCTTCACAAACAGGATCGGTGCCCCCATGGAGACACACTGGTCGAATAAACCCACGATCCAAAGAATTCTTGGATTTGAGCCTTGAACTCCACCAACTCCTTTGGTGCCATTCAGACGGGCAAATGACACAGAGCTATTCCTCAAAGAAGTCAATTCTAAACTCCACCTCCCTGTCTGGGGCTATTCCTGGTAATTCCTCCGGGAACACATCTTCGAAATCCCTTATCATTCTAACTCCACTAGCACCTTCTTCCTTTCCATTTAGCACACTTACGAAGGCTAAAAATGCGCGTTGCACCCTTTACAAACCATCTTTTCAGCCTTTAGCGTCGAAACTACATTAGACAAGTAGTTTCTTCTTTCTCCTATCATAATGACCACCTCATCTTCCGGGGTCCTTAACTCCATTCGCTTAGATGCACAGTCCAACACAGCCCGATGGTCCACTAGTCAGTCCATACCAAGTATGAGATCAAACTCTCCGAAGGGAAGTTCCATCAAGTCAACAGAAAATACTACGCTTTGAATTTCTAAAGGTACACTACGAAAGAGCTTATTCACCACTACAGTTTGACCTAGTGGGCTTACTACAGTCATCTCCCTATTAGAATGTTCAGAGGCTATGTCTAGAGTTTCAACTACTCTACATGCCACATAAGAATGGGTCGAGCCCACATCAATTAAAGCAACATAAGGCTTTCCAAATACAAGGAACGTATCGATTATAACGTCCGACGTGTCTTCTTCTTCCCTACGATGAACCGCATAGACCAAACCCGATCGCCTTTGCCTCAAGATTAGTAGCACTCGACCTTGTTCCACGCCCTCACGGTACCATTTCCTCTCGTTATTCGCACCATGGCCCCACCGAGGTCAGCCATCCCACCTCTACCACCGATTAACATTCGAGCTCTTCGGTCGATTCCCATCCGTCTCATCTGACAGCCTTAATCATATGGTCCTTGACCCACATTTGAAACACCCACTGCCTTCTTCCAAAGATTCACCTAAGTGTTTCTTCCCACACCGCCACAAGTACGATATTGCCCTCCAATACCGGTTTTGACGACCTCGCGCCCATCAACCCTAGGCCTTTTCTAAGCATTCCCGATGATCCAGATGACCCAAATCCTCTCTTACGCTTATTCCGGCTCGTGTTCGCCTCACGAGTCCTTAATTCCTTCGCTATCTTAGCTTTCTACTAAAGGTAAAAATCCCGCTCTTGATGTGGAGCGACTAACAACCTCAGTTATCCTTAGTCTGTCCTCAAATCGGACACACTGCTCATGCTCTGTAGCCACTACCCCTCGAGCATATCGGCTCAACCTCAGGAATTCAGCTTCATACTCTGCTACGGACTTGATCCCTTGAACCACCGGTCGAAAATGCCTTCCACGCTCATCAAGATAACGTGTGCCGACATACTTCTTCTGATATGCCGCCTTAACATATTCCCAAGTCAGATCCTCAGCTGTGGCACCATCCCGAGCTATTAACCACCATTGATACGCTTCATCACGTAGCAGTGCCACCATTCCTTTCAACTTCTCCTCAGGGGTCAGATCGAGCTCATCCATAATACGCTCGGTCGCCTCCAAATAATATTCCCATCAGACTGGTGCCACACCAGATACTCCACGGAACACTTCACTCATTGGCTCTTGAGTCACTGGCATGATTTTGAGCTCCCATATTCCCTCAAACACTAGCCACATTTTAAGAACTCGCAGCACAGCCTGCGATGCATCATCTTCTCCCGTCTGATCTTGCTGCTCAACACCAACAGCTGCTGGTGGTGGTGGCGGTGGTACCTCATTCTCAGATCCTTGACCCAATCTAACGGGCTCTGACACGGTCATTCTACCTTGACCGCGTCCTCGTACATTGCGACCACGTCCCCTAGAGCTCATTTCTACTACCGTGCTTTAATCTAATTAAGAAATTTTATGCATTAGCCATTGTTTCACTGATTATTCGCGAAGAAGTTTTATGAAAAGAGTCTAGTAGCAGTTCTTTTGATCATTCAAAGTTTCAAGTTTTCTATCCTATTTCACAGAAAAGCACATCCATTCCATAGTATCTCCCATACACATCCACTCTTCGAACATTTCTGTCCGTTCCTATCCCAGGGGTATTTTTGTAATTTGTCCTATAAGGGTATTTTCATAATTTGTCAAAATAAGGTTCCTTGGTGATTTTATCATTAAGGCTATTCTGGTAATTTTGCATTCTCGGGGGTATTTTGGGAAATTTGGAAATTTGAGGGTATTTTGGTAATTAACCCGGGTAAATTTATAAATCTTAATAAATCAAGGGTATTTTGGATTTTATGAAACTTGGGGGTTGTTTTTGAGAATTTGTTTTCCAAATCAGTGTTGTTGCAGAAGTTTTTAAAGATCGAGATCATTCTGGTAATTTTATAACTCGAGGGTATTTCGGTAATTTGCAGGTTAGGGGTAATTTCGTAATTTTTTCAAAGTCAAGGTATTTTGATATTTTGTAAATTTAGGGTTTTTGAACAAAGTAATGAAATTTTGATAAGAACTGGGTAACTTGAGTATTTTATAAACCAAGGGCATTTTGGTAATCTTACCACTGTGGTATTTTAGTAATTTTGCAAATAGGAAATATTTTGGAAAAATTTCACAATAATCTTTTGCTACACTTAAAAGGGTAATATAGAGATTTTAAAGCTAGGGTTTCATAAAATACTAGCTAGTCCCTTTCGGGTTTAGTTGTGGTTTAGCCCGTGAATAAATCCTCTTGGTTAGGGTGAACCGAAGCTACGCACTGTAGGATTCGAGTGGAGAGGAGGTGAGTCACACGGACTGCTTAAATACCAAGCTCCCATCGAAACCAATCCTAGACATGCGCACCATGGTTGCCACACCCTAACTCGGTGACTTAACCACAGGTTTGTTTAGTTAGTCATTTAAGTTTTATGTATTTGTTGGGGTAACTAGTCCTAGGGTTCAAGTACTTATCATGCTAGTCTACGTTCCATTCCATTTCTACCCTTCTACAAGTCATAATATAAATCACACAAGAGATAGGGTACTTACCCCGGTGGACTTTTGCCTGAGACTTAGTGTGCCATGCCGTAAAAACCTACTTAATTCACAAAAATTCCTTTTGAGCTTAACTTTGAAAACGTTTTGGGCCTTAAACCCAAGGCCTAGAGTTTAAAACTGGGCTCTGATACCAAGCTGAAACACCCCAAACTCGGCCTATAAGCCCTGACCGGATCTGGCATGCTTCTAAAAAAAATCCATTCGAATCATATTTGAAACCTTGTTAAAAATTTGCGGGTACTTGAAAATAATTGATTTGGGTTGGGCTCGAGTTGAAATATGTTTATCTTATATTGGAAACCCCTTTATTTTAGGTGACAAAACACTTAGAGTTTATTTTAAAATAATTTTACTTAATCATTTAATTGATAAAAATTTGTAAGCATAATAAATAAAAGTAAAATAAAGTAGTTCTACTATGGCCTTATTACATCAAATAAAACCCAAAATTAAATTCAAGGTACTTAAATTTAAAAGAGTCCAAATAGAATAAATTCCTCACGAGCATGGCCACCACTAAGCACTTGCCACCGGTCCATTACTATGTCACCGAAAAATGATCCCACAACAGGTGAGTCAAATGACTCAATGTGTACACAAACACTAAGTCCAAATAGATTCGGGCATATCAAGTCATACACATTCATATCAAAATATACAATTAATGATGCATTCCCAAGCCCAAGCCTAGTTACCAATCACTACCCACCACCGCACCAACCTCGCACACCGTGGGGACTACTAAGTTAACCTCCATCCGCTACACACCATCGAGGCGTTCAGAATGACGTGTTCATTGCACTTATATATTTCGTGGCACAGCCACCAGATAATATTTTGTGCCATGAGACACCACATTCAGATAATGTGATCGAAGTCACCACATTCTTATATCGTGACATGAGTCACCACATTCATTTCCCCTTTTCATAATATCCCATATGCCCATGTCATACAAAACATACCAAATTCTTAATTCACATTCTTATAGTTTCATATGTGTGTCAAAACAGATATTTATCAAAATTCTAGTAAGAGTAGGAAAACGTACCTGAGTACTTTGTACCATGGTATGGTACCTTAGCCATACTTTTCACATTCTTAATGACATTTATATTTATATTCATTAAACATTGCCATAAATCTTGTTAAGAAATAGTGTGGGGTACACACCTGATACACTTAGCGATTTACTTAAATCCCGAAAAGCCCGATCTAAAGCCTTAGATCCCTTAGTTCCTATAATCGGCCATTAGTAGACATATTAGCAAAATCTATTTGGCTAGATTATTAAATCCCGAAGGACTTTTGAAACCAAAACTTACCTTGTTGCCGATTGGGCTATCAAACAAATCCCGAAAACGTTGTGTTGGTTCTTCTTGGAATCAGCCTATACTAGATCACCTAAAGGATTAGTTTTCGGCTTTTGATTAAGTAAGAAATAAATCCTAGTTGTTGAATATAGCCTTGGCCGATTGGTATCTCAGACTTACCCTTTGCTAATCTAAACTCACGAAATTTGCACTTGTTTCTGAAATTGTCGAGATCCCTACTAAACTTTTGTTAGAATCGGTTTATGAATAGATTTAGAAACCGCCTTTGGCCAAATACTATAGTTGCTTACCTTGAACACTTCAAATCCCGAAAGACTCCCTCTAAATCGCTACAAGAAAAATCCGGAAGACCCTTGAAAGTTTTACCAAAGAGTTCTAATGGGATTAGTGCTTTAGATTTCGGCTTTAAAGGGAAGAATTAAAACGATAACAATAGATCCTTACCCTTACTACTGAAGTCAACTGTTCTTTGTTGAACCTACAGAGATTCGGCTATGGGCTAAGCAGATATTCGACAAATTTTGGCATTTGAGAACCAAGATGAAGATGGTGTTCCGGCACTCTAATGGTGAAGAGAGAAAACACAAGAGTGGGGAGAGTCTAATGATTAGAGGATTCGGCCAATAGTAGAACTAACTCTAAGTTTCGGCTTTTGTCAATAATGAGAAAAGATTGGTCCTGGGGTAGATGATGATTCAAATGAACAGAAAAAGAAAAGAACAAGGCTATAAGGTTCGACTAATCAAAAGAAAGAAAGGTGGTGGCTTTGAAGAAAAGAAAATGAGAAAGAGGCTTAATTGCTTTGTAAAGGTTTGGCTAGAGAAAGAGATAAAAAGAAAACAAAGTAAAAAGATGGACACTTCTTGCTAAGAATTTCGGCACAAATGAAAAAGATGAGAAGAGAATGAATTTTCGGCTAACACTCAAATACTAGCCTTTCCTTGCTTTTCTCTTTATCTCTTCACTTAAAATTATTAAGAATAATCCATCAATTATCCACCTTTTATCTCAAAAAAAAAATAATTTAACTCCTAAAATCTAGCCTTGGTGCCGTCCCCCCTACTCCCCTTTTGTTGACGTCACAAGCAAAATAAAAACCTTAAAATTTTGCTTCCTACGCGACTCGAACACAAGTCCTTCCCCTAGCTTATTGTGTCATTTCCAGAGGCCCTAAGTGGCACCTCCAAGTCACTTTTCCAAGCCCAATTGTGTGTCATATTTCCTCAATTAATTTTCTTAAGGCCCTGTTAGGCTTAGCCCCCTTATTAAAACTTAAAATACGATATTTTTCTAAGGCATTTCTTATTATTCTAAAGTTCACAAATTTCTTTAGACATAGTCACAACATACTCAAGCATGCTATTTCATGTAACTAAGCATAAATGCATAAGCCCATTTTTACGATATTACAAGGTCAATACGCCATGACCGAATCTGGCATGCCACAGAGGAAAACGTTTTAAAGAAAATTTTAGTTACCGATTAAATTTTAGTGATAAACTCTTTGTTGTTCTATATTTGTAGAAAACAGGAGGATAACAAGTTAAAAACTGATAACTTACTTTGAAATTCCGTAAATAAATCTTTTAAAACTTAGTTGTCAATCCATAGGTTAGAAAACATTTATGACATTTTAAGAAAAACTCGAATTATTACTTTGAAAATAGCTTAAATTTGAGTGTAGAAACTTCAATTTGTAAATCATTTAAGTTGTTGAAAACATTTAAGTTGAAATTTAATTATCAAACGATTTATATTACTCGATGGTAAGATTTTGAAAACTATTGCGTTTTTATAGTTTAGAAAACTTTGGGCTCAATTATTAGATCAACCATGATGATTATTTAACCATGTTTAAAATAAGTCTAAAGCATATAAATAATCCAAAAACATAATTAAAGAGGCCTTACTACAAATCCAAATAAAGATGTTAACCAAATTAAAATAAAATAAAGTACCCAAAACGAAGTTCATGTAAAACCCAATTTTATTTGCATGGCCTCCTCGAGTTCATCCGGCTCCTCCTCCGCGATCTAAGTATCACCTGAAAAGGTAAAGGAGAAGGTGAGTCACCAAGACTCAGTGCATAAATCCTTCCCTCGGTTAATGCAACATTCTTACACAATTCATAACCAAGCAATATATATATAATGCACCCAACCTAGCCATCCATAACTCCTTTTCTACCCCGTGTGGTACCAAACCACTGGTGGTGCCAAACCACTGGTGACCCAAAGTCACGATATCTAATAATGTGATGCCAAATCACTGGTGACCCGAAGTCACAAATAATCAAGTTGTGGGGCCAACCTACGTGTGATACCAAATCACTGGCGACAATCCCAATACATCAAATGTGGGGCCAACCCACGGTGGTGCTAAGCCACTGGGATGAGTCGCTATGAGGTGCCAAACCTCTAGTGTCCCAAAGACACGAAATAATTGTGGTACCAAACCACTGGAGGTGCCAAACCTCTGGTGTCCCAAAGACACGGATATCAAATCCTTCCCCCTCCTCTCAAATCACCCAAACCAATGTTTCACAAGAGTGAATCATGCCATCATGCTTTGATATGATCATATAACCATTATATATATATATATATATCTTAAATCATGATATTAATCAACATATAACAACATCATATCGAAACGGACTTACCCGAGTCCTTGTTCATACCCATCAAGGTATCTTATCAAAATCTCACAGTTTTCGTCTTTAATAACATGATTAGTATATTTATAAATATATATATATTATTGAGTTATAAAGTGTGTAAGGTATAGACCTGATAATAGCGAAATCACTAAATCTTGAAGACCCGATCTACCACATTAGATTTCCTTGCCCTACATTCGGTCAATACTTAGATCATTACCATAGACCATTCGGCCAACAACAAGCCTTATTCACCATAGCCTTCGGCTTTACATCCATTTAAAGAATAAAGAACCAACATAAGCCTTACCACTTGACTTAACAAAATCAATTGCTTCCAAAATCCGAATAGCCTAAAAGAAATAAGTTCCATGGTTAGAATCTTACTATCACATACCCAAAATTTGGCTTTAGCAAACAATGGAAGAAAAGAAAAGAGAATTGGGGAAGAAAAAGGTTCGCCAAAAAGAAAGGAAAAGAAAGATATTGTTTTGAAAAAATAAGAGGAGAAAGAAAAACAGAGATGTGAGAAAGAGATTCGGCCAAACACCTTGTTTGTCGAAAAAGAGAAGAGCATAAAGTGCTAAATGTGGTTTCGGTTTCAAAAGAGAAATGAGAGAAAGAGCTTAGAATTTGGTTCAAAAAAAAAATGAGAGCTAAAACAAAAACAAAATTGCACCTAATGTCCAAGGTACATTCGGCTAAGGAGGAAAATTTTGGAGATGAAAAGAAAATGCAAAAGATGTACCAAATGCTAAAATTGGCCAACTAATCCCCCCCAACTTCCTATCAACAATCGGCCAACCCCCCTAGACACCCATACCGTCCACATTCATGGACTAATGGCCATAGAAGAGTTTCCAAAACAACTCTTCATCATTCAAGCCCCTTGTCCCTCCATCCTTCCTTAAAACTTAAGATTCTTATCCCAAAATTCAAGCTTTCCTAATTTACTATTCAACTTCCCATAAAAATTGAAAGTCCAACCTACCATACTTAGAGCTTGGCCGACACTTAATGTTAGGATACATAAAAATAAAGTCTTCCAAATGCAACCCATGCTACTCGAACCTCTTCCCTCAAGCAACCATTCATGCATCATAACCACCTTGCTACTAACTCCTCATGTGCTAGAATTTAACAATTAAATTAACTTAAGTGTTAGGTTCACCTAATCCACTTCACTAAATTTTCAATACTAAGAATTATTCTAGCTTCATAACATAAAATCAAGCCTTCACAAGACTATGCTAAACACACAAAATTCATACCCGAGCCAACACAAATAATAAGATAATACTCTAATTTTTAGGATGTTACATTTAATACTCACATTGACTAAATTGACCCATGAATCATACTTTGGAAAAAAAATTACTATTTTACCCTTAAATTTTCACATACACTTTTGTCATTAGGCTTGTAAAATGATTTTTATTCAACTTTTTTGTATTGTAAGCCTAGCCGAATCTATTTCATAACTACAAAAGCCCCCAATTTCCACTAATTCACTCATGTATGACCATTTTATAACTTTTAGAATTTAGTCCTTTTTATGAATTTCTCATGAAAATCACTTACAAAAAAGATGTTTACCATACATCAAACTTTCATATTCTTCCATAAAACATCAAAATACATGCAAGTCATACATGGGTAAATTTTTGAACATAAACTCTAGCTCAAAATATAGCTAGAAATAGCTAAATCGAGCTACGAGGATATAAAAAATACGAAGAACATTAAGAATGGGGCTAGGAGGTACTTACAATCAAGCTTGAAAGTTGAAGAAACCCTAGCTATGGAGAACTTGAAATTTTCAGCCCTAGCTTGAAGAAGATGAGCAAATTTTGCTTTATTTTTCCCTTTTTAATCTTTTATTAACCAAATGACTAAAATGCCTTTAAGTCCCTTTCTTGAGATTTTTCCTTCCTATGTCTATTTTTGTCCATCTTAACATATAATGGTTTAATTGTTAAATAAGGACCTCTAATGATTTTTATGATGCTATTTAATACTTAAATCTTATAGAATCTCATATTTTCTAATCATTGCAATTTAGTCCTAATGTACAATTTGATCACCAATTAATAAAATTTTCATCATGAAATTTTCATACAATCATGAAAACACCTCATAAGCCTCATAAAATTATAAAACACATATTTCTACTTCGAATTTGTGGTCTCCCAACCACTATTCCAACTAGGCCCTAAATCACGCTGTTACATACGCATTGTTTTTTCCATGTATAGGTTAGATCTAAATCAGGATTTTCGTAAATCTACTTCAGCATCTAATCCAAAATCTCAGCCTCAGTCATATTTGTTAGTTCTCAATATTACTTATATTTGGCATGTACCTCATAGGTTAGGTTTTGTAGTAGTTAAATGATGTTATAATTAAATGATATATTTTGTATTCTAATAGTAATATATATATGGTTGATATGCATATGTATAAAGGTATATGCAAATTAAAATTTTCATAGTTTGGTTTTATCATACTTGGAGTATATATTGCTTGTGAGTTTATTGTCATTGCTCCGATAACGAATGTGATACACTGTAGCTCAGATCTAGTGATCAGGTTGAGTACAGGGTGTTACACTTCCGTATCATGATACCCACCTATTGTATGTTTTGATAATTTTTCAAATTGGTCCTCAGGTTGGGAAGTTTGGCTATTGTCTTCGAGATCGAGATACCCATCTTATATATTTTGAATTTTGGTTATTGTCTTCAATATTGTGATATCAAGACATGGATATCGCGATGCCATTCTATCATAATTAGAAACTTTTTAATTTAGCTTTATTTTATGCTCGGGTCATTAAAAGAGCTTTCGTAAGCTTGATCGAGACTTGGAATTGATTAGGTATCTTATTTGAATGTATTTATAACTTGAACGTATGTTTGAATGTTATAATTATTTTATATTTGACAATAGTTGCTCAATGACAACTATAGCATTTCGTAACTCAATCCCGACGATCGAGATGAGCTAGGGGTGTTACATTTAGTGGTATTAGAGTTATAATTTAAGAAATTCTAGGGCTGAACATAGTGTGTATTGAGTCTAGAAATACATGCCATAATAACTTGTGATCGTGTGATACTTTCTGATCAGATCTGACTTTAATTTTTATATAGATATACAATATCAATCGAGTCTAATCACGTCGTACCTGATGAGCTAGACAAAAATGTTTAGGCTCCCAAACTGTCACATCCTAAATTTGTGGGGCTTTACAATTGGTGTGATGTGATGTGTTGTTGTGCTTAATATGCTAGTTAGAGTGTTTTAGGGGTCCAGAATGGGCTCGAAGTTGGGCCGAGGCCTTAGCAAAATTTTATTGTTGGGCACTCAGTGGAGAGCCAGCAGGGTTAGGACTTAAAAGATATAATTTGTGCTTTAATACACAAAATGGGCTTGTGGCCCAGTGGAAGGTGGTGTCACATAAGGGTTATAAGGTGGGGTGATGAGCTCCAAGGTTTGAGTCACATGTTACCCATTCATTTTAATTAATTTTGGCATTAGCAGGGAGCAGTAGTGGAGTTCGGCTTGAATGCTTGAAATTAGGGAACTGAATGAGGTGGATAATGTGGATAATGTGGTTGATAATGTGGCAAATAAAGGGGGAAGAGCTGGTGTTATCTAGGCCACTTGTGAAGGTGTGATCAGATAAAGATAAGGGAGAATGGTTAGGAGTTATCTAGAGAGCAAGGAGGTGGCCGAATTTCCAACTTTTTGAGAGAGAAGGGAATCAGTTTTGATGTGGCTAAGGGGTGCCGAAATTTCCCTGTTGATAGGATGAGTTTTGAGGTTTCAGAATGGGCATTTTCGGCTTTTGTGTAGTAGTGCCAAAATTGTGTTTAAGTGGGGGAAATATCTCTTCATTTTTAGCATTTGGGTCTTTATTCTCCCATTCTCTTTTCTTAGTATTCTGCTAAAGTCAAACCTACCTCTAGTCTGCCAAAATTTTCTTTTCTTTACCGTTTCTATTGCTCCTTTTCCTTCCATTCTATTCCTCTCTTCTCAATCGTTTTTTCTTAAAGAAAAAACTGAAACCCTTAATTTCAATTCTCTTCTTTATTCTTTTCCTAAAAGCCGAATGTTCATTGTTCTTTTCTTTTCTTCTTTGCCGATTTCTTTAGTAAGTCGAGTCTCCATAGATCCCTTTGCACCATCTTTCTTTTAATTTTCGCTGAAGCCAAAACCTATTGGAGTAGTCGAATCTGATTGGTTTTAAGGTAAGGGCTGATTTTTTCTGTTTCTTTTCTCTTTCAGCCTTGGGGGCCAATCCGAATGGCTACTTGGCTTGTTGAGGCTATCATTTGGTCTAACACTTTCTATCTTCTTGCATTTTCTTTTGGGGTGACATTTTGGGAATCGAGGTAAAATGGATCATCTAGATCCCAAAAGCCAAAAATTATTAGTTTTCCAAACTCTATCTCCTTCGAGATTTCAAGGTAAAGGGTTCTCTTTAAATTTTTGTTAGGTTCGATATCGTGTTGGAGGTCTTAACCCTATGTTATGGATTAACAAACCATATGTTATGATGGTAGCAACTGATAAGGTCTTTTGATGGAATCAAATATCGATCAAGAAAAGGAGAGGGTTGGGCCCGTAAACACAAACCCTAAGTTCAAGAAGCGTTCGGTGTCTATCATCAAAGATTGGCCACCGGGTTCTGGACTGACTTCAGAACAAAGCCGTAGGCAGTTAGCAGTCGTAGTGACTATGGATAGTGTCGACATAGAAAGTATCATCTTGTCAGTAATCAGGTGTGTAGATCTTTATCACATAAGCTTTTCTGTATTATAAATGATATGGGCTGAAAAGCCAAAAAAGGCTGTGTGGACAGTCGAGTAACCCGTAGGGGTTAGGCTAGGGATGCCAGGTACATAAACATAGCAAATTCTCTATGGGTATCGATGTATGTGATAACCTGCTATCTTGTAGATGGTATATTGTTCTTATTTTTGCATGTATGTATGCATGGAATGGGGTTGATATGATGAAGGGGAAGAGCATGCTTAATAGGTCACTTAGTGATCGGTGGTTAAACCACGATATGTTATAAGGTCACATGGTGATCGATGGCTCTACCACATTTGATTTTAAGGTCACATAGTGATCAGTATTATAACTGACAGCACGACTATCAAGATGGCGTGTAGCGGATGGAGGGTTGATTGTGGAAATCCCCGCGGTGTGGTGGCTGGTAAAGGTTGGTGTGTAGAGGATGGAATTTTAGGTTGGGTTGGGTCATTCGATGTACATTACATTTTATTTGTGTGGGCCAAGGCCCGTATGTGTTTATAGGCCTCAGGCCGCTTATGTGATCCAGGGATTTACACACTGAGTCTTGGTGACTTACCCTTTATTTTCTTAACCTTTTAGGTGAGTAGTAGATCGTGGATATAGGAGTCGAGGCGGACTCGAGGGGCCATAAAGTCTTTTATTTAAGTGAACTTATTTCTGGTTTCCCATTGTTTTACTTTTATTATTTTTTTGGGTTTATTATTTTTTTGGGTTTATTTTCGTTAGCATGTAATAAGGCCTCTTAGCTTAAATTTTCGGTTTACCGTTGTTCATGTTCATGGATTATAAACTTATATTTTCAAAGACTTAATCATAAAGAGAAATGAAAATGGGCTTTTCAAACATGTTCAACGCAAAAGCTAAGGTTTCCTTCAAAAATCCCACATTTAATGACTATCTAGTTAACAGGAACTGATTTTCCAAAGCCAACAGGCAAAGTTTTCAACATAACGTGCTACCGAAAAAGTTATTTTTTTCAAATCCATGCTTTCTTTAAAGTAAACAAAGAACTTGAACTTTAACATTCAACCCGTAGCATGTTAGATCTGGTCATAGCGTTTGGGCCGCATTTGGGGTGTTACATTTTGGTATCAGAGCCCGGTTGTAAAGCTCAGGCTGTGAAATGGGTCCAGTAGTGTTTTATAGATTGATGTGAATTTAAGAAAAATGCTTTGGGTTGAGATATGGCCTTCGAGTCTACCGGTACCTGATCCACGCAGGTAAGTATTCTAACTCTTGATAAGGTATGTATGTTGGGTTTGATGGGCTTTATGGGGACGTAGATAAGTATGTTAGGGTTTATGGACCTTAGACCTAGTTTGAACAACTCTTAAATTCCATAAGACATTCTAATAATTAAACATGTCCGTAAACAAGTCACTGGGTTGGAGTGTGGCAACGGGCATACGCATATCTAGGATTGGATCTAGGGAAAGCTTGGTACTTAAGCGGCCCTAGTGGCCCACCTCCTCTTTTCTGGAATCCTACCTGGTGCGTAGTGTCTGTTCACTTTAGCCTCGAGGACTTATTGATGGGCCAAAGTTCATAGCTAAAACCCGAAAGAGACCAAATACCCTATTTTTGTAAAATTACTAATATACCCTGATTTGTAAAATTACCAAAATACCCCTGGTTTATAAAATTACTAAAATACCCTTGGTTTGTAAAATTACCAAATTACCCCTGGTTTGCAAAATTATCGAATTACCCCTGGTTTGCAAAATTATCGAATTACCCCTGGTTTACAAAATTTTTGAATTACCCCTAGTTTGTGAAATTATCGAATTACCCTTGGTTTGTAAAATTATCGAATTACCCCTGGTTTGTGAAATTACTGAATTACTCTTGGTTTGTGAAAATTACCGAAATACCCCTAGTTTGCAAAACTACCAAAATACCCCCGCTTTATGAAAATACCAAAATACCCATTCTTTGTAAAATCACCAAGATACCCTATTTTGTGAGATTACAAAAATACCCCTGTAGGGTAGAATTACGAAAATATCCCTGGGTAGTGAAATGACAAAAATACCCTTGTGTGACAAAGGTGATTTTATGGATGTTACTCGTATGTTTGACGCATTTAAGTGATACTCTACTTGGGATGCATATGGATGTTGAATGTATGTGGTTCTTAGAACTAGGAGATACATACTTGAGACTAAACCTTGTAGATATAATTTTGAATTCGAAAGAACTACTATTGAAACTACTTTTCATAAGATTGTTCGTTATTAATCAGTGAAAAAAATTATTAATCCATAAAACTTCTAATCAGATAAAAGTGAATCGGTAGTATGAGTACAAGGGGACGAGGAAGTCCTGCGCATGGCCGTGGTGGCGGATGGCGTGCTGAAACGATGAGGACACGCCATGGGTCAGGAGATGAGATGCCAGTTCCACCAGCTGCGAAGGCAAAATTTTAGGACCAGACGGCCAGAGATGATGTGGTATCTCAGGCGATGTTACGGGTTTTAGAGAGAGTTACTGGGGCAGGCATAGGTATGGGAGCTCGAAAATCTGTGTCGGAGCGACTTAGAGCCAATGGGGCAGAAATGTTTAGGGGAATTTCTGGTATAACCCCGAGTACAGCTGAGTATTGGTTGGAGGCGGCTGAGCGCATAATAGATGATTTTAATTTCACGAAAAAGGAAAAATTAAAAGGGGTTGTATCTTTCCTATGGAACGAAGTGTATCAATGGTGGCTTACGATTAAGGATGGTTCGGTGGTTGACCGTATCACCTGGGATTTCTTCAGAACAGCGTTTTAGAGTAAATACATCGGATCGAGTTATGTGGATGCGCAGCGCAAAGCATTTCTGAATCTGGTTCAGGGAAGTAGGTCGGGGGCTGCGTATGAGGCAAAATTATTATGCCTTAGCCGTTATGCCCGAGTGATAGTGGCCACAGACCATGAACATTGTGTTCGATTTGAAGACGGTCTGAGGGATGATCTGCGTGTATTGATAGCCCCGCTGCAGAAGAGGGAATTTGCTATTTTATGCAAAAAGCTAAGATAGCTGAGGAGGTAAAGTGGACAAAAAACTAAATTGGGATAGAGATAAGGGTGGAAGTAAGAGGAATTTTGGATCGTCATGGGCAGCTGGGTGTACTCAAAAAGACCTAGGTCAGATGGGCCGAGTCAGGGTGAGAGACCTGCTGCTGCTAGCCAGATACAGAGGTGTGCTCGATGTGGTAAATTCCATTCAGGTGAGTGTTGGTCGAGCAATGGAAAGTGTTTCAGGTGTGGATCTACGGACCACCAGATTAAAGACTATCCACGACCATGGCGTCAGGTCTGCAGGTCGGGAATGCTCACTGGTAGAAGAGATCGGCAAAAGCAGAGAGGTCGGTGGTCCGTGGGTGGTAACGGTTTTGGTCGGGGCCGTAGAGCACCAGGCAAAGGGGCAAAAAACATTGAGGAGAGACACCGGGTAAGTCTATGCTGCCAGACGTCGAGAGGAGGCCAATGCACCGGATGTCATAACCGGCATGTTTTTAATTTTTGGATTGCCTTACACTGCATTGATTGATATTGGTTCGACGCATTCATATGTTGCTAGTAGGGTGTCTGGAACTTTAAGCATAGATTCTGAGATTTCCTCTAGGGAGATGACTGTAATTAGCCCGTTAAGACACTCTGTGGTGGTAAATAAGCTTTATCGGGAGATACCTTTAGAAGTTTAGGGAATAGTTTTCCTGACTAATCTGATGGAATTACCGTTCAGGGAGTTTGATTTAATCTTAGGCATGGACTGGCTGGTGAGGTATCAAGCTAATGTAGATTGTGCAGCCAAGCGTATGGTGTTAAAAACTCCCGAGGGTGGCGAAGTGTTGGTGATGGGTGAAACGGGGAACTGTTTGTCGAATGTGGTGACTGCTCTAAGAGTAGAAAGAATGGTGAGGAAAGGATGCGAGGCAATTCTAATGTTTGTTCGGGCTCTGGAAGCCAAAGAACTAACTATCGGGGATGTCAAGACAGTGAAAGAATTTCCTAATGTTTTCCTAGAAGAGCTTCCGGGATTACTTCTGGACCGTGAAGTGGAGTTTGGTATTGATCTTTTTCTGGGAACAACGTCAGTATCTATCGCCCCGTATAGAATGGCGCCAAAGGAATTGGTGGAGTTAAAAGCACAGATACAAGAGTTGCTGGATAGAGGGTTTATTCGACCAAGTGTGTCGCCTTGGGGAGCGCCGGTGTTATTCGTTAAGAAGAAGGATGGATCAATGCGTATGTGTATTGACTATCGCCAGTTGAATAAGTTGACAATCAATAACAAATACCCATTGCCAAGGATCGACGACTTGTTCGATCAGTTGAAAGGGGCTTCAGTCTTTTCAAAGATAATCTGAGGTCAGTGTACCATCAGCTTAGGGTCAAGGAGGCAGATATTCATAAGACGGCTTTTAGGACTCGCTATGGTCACTATGAATTCATGGTGATGCCATTTGGATTGACCAATGTGCCAGCAGCGTTTATGGACATGATGAACCGAGTGTTCCAACCCTACTTGGATCGATTTGTTGTAGTATTTATAGATGATATCTTGGTTTATTCAAGATCGGGGGAGGAGCATGATTCACACCTTCGAGTGGTTTTGCAGATTTTGAGGGAGAAGCAGTTGTATGCTAAATTTTGGCTAAGGGAAGTTACTTTTCTAGGCCACGTTGTGTCGGCAGAGGGATTAGGGTTGACCCTCAAAAAATTGAAGCAGTGTTGGATTGGAAGCCGCCTAAGTCTGTAGCGAAAATCTAAAGTTTTCTTGTTCTGGCCGGGTATGTTTGTTGAAGGATTTTCGTTGATTACAACACCCTTGACTAAGTTGCTGCAAAAAGGGGTTCCATTTGTTTGGTCTAATAAGCAGCAAGAAAGTTTCGAGAGGTTAAAAAGGATATTGACGGAGGCTCCGGTGTTGATACAGTCGGAGGCCAGAAAGGAGTTCGTGATTTACTGTGATGCTTCACACACGGGGCTAGGATACGTATTGATGCAAGGTGGAAAGGTTGTTATGTATGCGTCTTGGCAGTTAAGACCGCACGAATCAAATTATTCGACCCATGATTTGGAAATGGCGGCAGTGGTTTTTGCTTTGAAGATCTAGAGACATTATCTGTACGGGGAGAAATCTGTCATTTATATCGATTATAAGAGCTTAAAGTACCTTTTGACCCAGAAGGAGTTGAATCTAAGGCAAAGGAGGTGGATCGAGTTGTTAAAGGACTATGACTGCTCGATCGAGTATCATCCGGGTAAAGCTAACGTGGTGGCGGATGCTTTAAGTCATAAAGTAATCTCTGACTTGAGGTCAATGTTTGCTCACCTCAGTTTATACAATGATGGTAGTTTATTAGCTAAACTTCAAGTGAAACCCTCTTGGGTCGGTTAGTTTAAGGAGAAGCAATAGACCGATGAGTTGCTAAAGGAGAAGTTTCGGGTAGGATCAAGTGATGGGCCAACAAAATTTAGTGTGAATGAGGAAGGGCTATTATGTTTCTAAGGAAGAATTTGTATGCCGAAAGATCCTGAGTTGAGGCGTAAGATTTTACTAGAAGCATATAGTAGTCCATACGCTATGCACCCTAGAGGGAGTAAGATGTATCAGGATTTACAAGAACAGCTACGTGGTCGGGCACAAGCGAGAGGTGACCGAATTTGTGAGTAAGTGTTTGACCTGTCAGCTGGTAAAGGCGGAGCACCAATTACCATCAGGGTTGTTTTAGCCGGTGAAGATTCCACAGTGGAAATGGGAAAGAATCACAATGGACTTTGTTAGTGGACTACCTCTCACGCCTACAAAGAAAGATTCGGTTTGGGTGATTGTTGACCACTTGACGAAGTCTGCTCATTTCATACCCGTACGTGTTGATTACTCTCTACAAAGATTGGCTAGGTTATATATCACGGAGGTAGTGAGGCTACATGGAGTACCGGTATCAATCATATCGGACAGGGACCTGAGGTTCACGTATCAATTTTGGAGGCGTTGCATCAAGCGTTGGGTACAAAATTAGATTTTAGTACAGCGTTTCATCCTCAAACCGATGGTCAGTCTGAGCGGGTAATTCAAATCTTAGAGGACATGTTGAGAGGTTGTGTCATTGATTTTAGGGGTAGTTGGGAAGAGTTTTTACTGTTGGCGAGTTTGCTTACAACAACAGCTACCAGTCTAGTATTCAGATGGCGCCCTATGAAGCATTGTACAGGCGGAAGTGTCGTACTCCTACCTATTGGACGGAGTTAGCGGAACGTCAAATTTTGGGGCCAGATTTGGTTACCGAGACGGAAGAGTAGGTTGAGTTAATTCGGGCTTGATTAAAGAAAGTGTCGGACAGACAGAAGTCCTATGTTAATTTGAAGCGTAAGGACATAAAGTTTGCAGTAGGTGACAGGGTGTTCTTAAGGGTGTTCTGGTGGTGTCACATAAGGGTTATAAGGTGGCGTGATGAGGTCCAAGGTTCGAGTCGCATGTTACCTATTCATTTAATTTAATTTTGGCATTAGCAGGGAGCAGTAGTGGAGTTCGGCTTGAATGCTTGAAATTAGGGAATTGAATGAGGTGGATAATGCGGATAATGTGGTTGATAATGTGGCAGATAAAGGGGGGAAGAGGTGGTGTTATCTAGGCCACTTGTGGAGGTGTGATCTGATAAAGATAAGGGAGAAAGGTTAGGAGTTATCTAGGGAGCAAGGAGGTGGCTAAATTTCCAACTCTTTGAGGGAGGAGGAAATCGGTTTTGATGTGGCTAAGGGGTGCCAAAATTTCCCTGTTGATAGGATGAGTTTTGAGGTTTCAGAATGGGTATTTTTGGCTTTTGTGTAGTAGTGCCAAAATTGTGTTTAAGTGAGGGGAATATCTCTTCATTTTCGGCATTTGGGTCTTTATTCTCCCATTCTCTTTTTTCATTATTCTACTAAAGCCGAACCTACCTTTAGTCTGCGAGATTTTCTTTTCTTTACCGTTTCTATTGCTCTTTTTCCTTCCATTCTATTCCTCCTTCTCAATCATTTCTTTCTCAAAGAAAAAAACTGAAACCCTTAATTTCAATTCTCTTCTCCATTCTTTTCCTAAAAGCCAAACGTTCATTGTTCTTTTCTTTTCTTCTTTGTTGATTTCTTCAGTAAGTCAATCTCTATAGATCCTTTTGCGCCATCTTTCTTTTGATTTTCGCTGAAGCTGAAACTTGTTGGAGTAGTCGAATCTGATTGGTGTTAAGGTAAGGGCCGATTTCTTCTGTTTCTTTTCTCTTTCAGTCTTAGGGGCCAAAGCTGAATGGCTACTTGGCTTGTTGAGGCTATCGTTTGGTCTAACACTTTTTATCTTCTCACGTTTCCTTTTGGGGTAACATTTCGGGAATCGAAGTAAAACAGATCATCTAAATCCCAAAAGCCAGAAATCATTAGCTTTCCAAACTCTATCTCCTTCAGGATTTCAAGGTAATAGGTTCTCTTTAGATTTTTGTTAGGTTCGATTATCGTGTTCGAGGTCTTAACCCTATGTTATGGATTAACAAACCATATGTTATGATGGTAGCAACTGATAAGGTCTTTTGATGGAATCAAATATCGATCAGGCGAAGGAGAGGGTTGGGCCCGTAAACCCAAACCCTAAGTTCAAGAAGTGTTCGGTGTCTGCCGTCAGAGATTGGCCATCGGGTTGTGGACCGACTTCAGAACAAAGTCGTGGCGCTAGCGATCGTGGCGACATCGATAGTGTCGACATAGAAAGTATCATCTTGTCAGTAATCAGGTGTGTAGATCTTTATCACATAAGCTTTTCTGTATTATATGTGATATGGGCTAAAAAGCTGGAAAAGGCTGTATGGACAGTCGAGTAACCCGTAGGGGTTAGGCTAGGGATGCCAGGTACATAAACATAGAAAATTCTCTATGGGTATCGATGTATGTGATAACATGTTATCTTGTAGCTGGTATATTGTTATTGTTTTTGCATTTATGTATGCATAGAATAGGGTTGATATGATGAAGGGGAAGAGCATGCTTAACAGGTCACTTAGTGATCGGTGGTTAAACCACGATATGTTATAAGGTCACATGGTGATCGGTGGCTCTGCCATATTTGATTTTAAGGTCACATAGTGATCAGCATTATAACTGACAGCACGACTGTCAAGATGGCGTGTAGCGGATGGAGGGTTGATTGTAGAAATCCCCGCGGTGTGATGGCTGGTAAGGGTTGACGTATAGAGGATGGAATTTTAGGTTGGGTTAGGTCATTCAGCATGTACCTGTTCTGTTGCCATTTTGTGTGGGCTAGGGCCCAGAATGTGTTTGTGGGCCTCAGGCCGCTTATGTGATCCAGGGATTTACACACTGAGTCTTGGTGACACCCTTTATTTTCTTAACCTTTCAGGTGAGCAGTAGATCGTGGATATGGGAGTCGAGGCGGACTCGAGGGGCCATAAAGTCTTTTATTTAAGTGAACTTATTTCTGGTTTCCCTTTTTTTTACTTTTATTATTTTTTTGGGTTTATTTTCGTTAGCATGTAATCAGGCCTCTTAGCTTAAATTTTCGATTTACCGTTGTTCATGTTCATGGATTATAAACTTATATTTTCAAAGACTTAATTATAAAGAGAAATGAAAATGGGCTTTTCAAACACGTTCAACGCAAAAGCTAAGGTTTCCTTCAAAAATCCCACATTTAATGACTATCTGGTTAACACGAACTGAGTTTTCCAAAGCCAACAGGCAAAGTTTTCAACATAACGTGCTACCGAAAAAGTTATTTTTTTCAAAGCCATGCTTTCTTTAAAGTAAACAGAGAACTTGAACTTTAACATTCAACTCGTAGCAAGCCAGATTTGGTCATAGTGTTTGGGCTGGGTTTGGGGTGTTACACGAACAGGGAGCAAGTCATAGTATATCTATTTCATAGATGCCTGGAAGCAAGGACTGTGGTGCCTTCTTCAAAATGATGAATGAATGGTTAGCTCAATTTATGCAAGCTAACCCTGCGGCTTCGCAATCTCCGCCCCCTACCGTGCCTACTTTGACACTCCTTGTTCCTCAAAGTTCAAATCTTGTCAATGTTCACAGACCTTCGATAGAGAAGATTTGGGAATATGGAGTTGAAGATTTATGAGGCAAAAGAGATGATTATCCAACTAAAGCTTACTAGTTAAAAAATATATAGCAGGTTTTCAAAGAGTTAATGTGTTCTCTCGAAGACTATCTGAAATGTGTTGTGATAAAACATAAAAGTAACACATTTTAATCCCATGCTTAGCGTGTTTTTGGATGTTTATTTATACAATTATGTGAATTCAATGCTCCTAATCCTTTAAATTCGTATTTCTATACTTAGGTGAGCATAGGGAAGAGAAAGGAGCGAAAAATGGGCCAAAACCAGACAAAATGGGCCATCTTAATGATCCACATAGCCAAGCCAGAACCACACGGGTAAGACACACGCCCGTGTGAGGCACACGGGCAGGGCACACGCCCGTATGAGCCACACGGGCAGGGCACACACCCGTGTGAGCCACACGGGCTGGACACACGCCAGTGTGAACCACATAGGCTAGACACACGCCCGTGTGCTAGCCCATGTCACTCGCGAGCCATGCGAATTTTCACACGGCCTAGACACCCTCACACGGGCTGAGCACACGCCCATTCCCTTTCACACCTTGCTTTGTTTTCACGCAAAAAAGCCAATTTTAGGGTTTCTGAGCCCTCTAAAGACTATAAATACATGCAAGAAGAAGACCTAAGGGAGCACACAGAGTAGATCGAAGAAATTACTCAAAGGAAGCCGTCAGAATCATCTCTGAAGTGGATTCACTCCAAGATTGAATAACTGTATCAAGTTCTTTACAAGTTTTTGGGTTCTTTATGTCTTGTTGTTTTCTTAATTCTAAGATGTTTTCCTCCTACGTTATGAACTAAACTCCCTAAATACCTAGGGAGGATGAAACCTAGTTGAATCTTATTATTTAGTTATCTGAATTACATGATAAATACTTGTTCTTGTTCTTAATTATGTTTCTTAACTCTTGCTTTAATATTTTTAGGATATTAATTCAAGTTTAATGTGCTTAATCAGTGGAGCAAAAGTCCCTGTTTAAGATAAGATATAGCATAAATAAGCGAGGTTGATTGCAACCCTAGAAATAGGATGACATAAATCTGCCAGATTAGAGTCAAATCTAAAAAGAGAATCCATAGATCGAGTTAATGCGACGATGGGGGTTTTAATTAGAAAGATATTTCAATTAATCAACCTAAAGTCAGTTGTTCTTAGTCTCGAAAGAGATATTAACATAATTTAGAGATTTCTATGGATCAAGGCAAGTGAATAAATCGTTTAATTCAGAGTCAGAATAATAAGTGAAGTCTAGGTGGATTCTTCCTTGGGTATTGTCTTTATTTATTGGTTTATCCGATTGCTTTCTTCACTCTCTATCGCGTTCATAGTAAATTAGTTAGTTAGATTTTAGATTAAAACAAGTCCCCCTAATTTTTAGGCTAAATAATAAAAAGATAGTTAATACAAGTAATTTTAGTCATTGTGGATACGATATTTCGGACTCATCAAAGCTATACTACTATTCGATAGGTGTGTTTGCCTTTGTCGAAATATTAGTTAGTTTTCGAGCCCATCAATTTTTTGGTGCTGTTACCGGGGACTAAGATATTAGGAATGCTTAATTTTTATTTCTTTTAGCTATTTTTATTTTTATTGCAATTTATTTGTGTTTTTATTTTAATTTACTAACTTTTCTTTTATTTACTTCTGGTAGGTATTTTTAGTTTATGACTAGAAGGAACATGTCTAGACCATTACTTTTTGACAATAAGATAGAAATTACTGCTCGCAGAAATTGTAGGGAAATAAGGCGAAGTCTACAGTATATAGAGGAAGAGCAAGAGGAAGATACCAACATTACCGAGGAGATGGCTGATAATAATCCACTACCCCCGATGGTTGCCGAAAATCCTGCTTCTCATACTATGTACGACTATGCTAAGCCTAATTTGACTGGGGCTGAATCGAGTATTATGAGGCCTACTATTGCTGCAATTAACTTTGAGCTGAAGCCGAACACTATACAAATGATCCAACAATGTGTTCAATTCGATGGTTTACAGGATAAGGATCCAAATGTTCATTTAGCCAATTTTCTAGAATTCTATGATACTTTTAAAATTAATGGCATTTCTGATGATGCCATTTGCTTACGGTTATTTCCCTTTTAATTAAGGAATAAAGCTAAATAGTGGTTTAACTCATTACCACGAGGTTCCATCACTACTTGGGAACAGATGATCGAAAAGTTTTTATTAAAATATTTTCCACCGGCTAAAACGACAAAGTTGAGGAATGATATCTCTTCTTTTGTGCAGATGGATTTAGAAACTCTTTACGATGCATGGGAGAGGTATAAGGACTTATTGAGAAGGTGCCCTCACCATGGGTTACCTTTATGGCTACAAGTTCAAACCTTCTACAACAGTTTGAACCCCTCAACTAGGCAACTGATTGATGCAGCTGCCGATGGTACTCTAAACAACAAAACCCCTGAAGCGGCTTATGAGTTTATAAAGAAGATGTCATTGAATAACTATCAGTGGCAAGTCATGAGAACAAAGCCGACAAAAGCCACCAATTTTCAACCTCAACGCGATCACCATGTTATCAAACCAGGTAGAACTCTTAAATAAAAAGATTGATGGTTTATGTGTTTCTACGCAGGTACATCCGGTGATGCAATGCGCCACGAATGGAGGTGGGATGAACACCACAAAATATTCATCTTACAACCTGAGCATTGAGAATGAACAAGTTCACTATAAGGGTAACAATTCTAGACCTTAGAAAAATCTGTATAGTAACACTTACAATGCAGGTTGGAGGAACCATCCCAATTTCTCATGGGGTGGTCAAGGAAATCAGATACCACAACCCCTCCAAGCTTTCAACAACCCTACCAACAAGAGCAGAAGTCGAACCTTGAAGAGATGCTGACTAAATTCATCTTGGTGTTAGAAACTCGTTTTCAAAACACCAAAACAGTATTAAAAAATTAGGAAGCGTCGATTCAAGGGCTCGAGAGCCAAATAGGTTAGCTTGCTAAGCTGATGTCAGAACGACCACAAGGTAGCTTGCCGAGTAATATCGAACCTGACCCAAGGGAGCAACTCAATGCCATCACCGTGTGCGAAAAAGAAGGGTTAGTAGAATTTGAATCTAAACCGAGGCAAGAAGTTGTGGTAAGTAAAGGTAAGGTTGAGGTAAGCCACAATGCATAAACACCAATAAGAAAAGAGTATACACCTCGTGTGCCATACGCCAACGCGACGAAGAAAGACCATACCAATGAACAATTCAGTAAATTTCTTAAACTCTTAAAAAAATTATATATTAACTTATCGTTTATTGAAGCTCTTTCACAGATGCCCAACTCAGTTAAATTTTTAAAAGAGCTTTTAGCAAACAAACGGAAGTTAGATAATGCGTCGCACGTGGAGTTAAATGCAGTCTGCTTCACCATTTTATAGAATAAACTACCCAACAAATTAAAGGATCCAGGGAGTTTTATTATTCCTTGCTTAATTGGTAGTTTAGATGTTAATAATGCTTTGGTTGATTTAGGGATGAGTATTAACATCATGCCCTATAAAATGTTTAAGCAACTAGGTCTTGGGAAACCTAAACAAACTAGGATGAGCATTCAACTAGTAGATAAAACTATTAAGATTCCTATGGGAATTGTTGAGGATGTACTTGTAAAAATTGATAAATTTATATTCCTAGTTGACTTTTTTGTTTTAGACATGGATGAGGACAGTCACGCACCTTTAATCTTAGGACGACCCTCCCAATTTAGCCCGGGCCCATGTAAACCAAAATAAACAAAAATTATATAAAAAATAAAATATCCAAAAATGTCCATGTACAGTCAATTTATAAAACTAAAAAAGCTCAGAACCCACTTAAACCCAAACAGATAACCCAAACAAACTAAACCCGTGGCCCGTTACACTTAGCCCAATCCCTAAACTACCCGAGCTCACTTACATACCCAAAACAACATTTAGACCCAGATCCTAACTACCCTACCCAGACCCAAACAACATATGGCCCAAAAGGGTCTAATGCCTAAACGAAATCAGAAGCCTAGGGTTTCTGAAAACCCTAGGCACCGCAATCAGCCCCTGTCCTCGTACCGTAGGCTTCAATCTGCCCCTCGTCAAGCCACGATTCGCGCGCGGATAACTCCCCTGCCACCGAGACCTGTGCCACTCTCCTGCACAAGAAAGGAAGGAAAGCAGAAGCAAAAATGGCATTTCCTTTATTTTATTTTATTGTCAAGGCTATAAAAGCCTAACCTAATCTGTAAATTGGAGGGGGGGAGGATACAAAAACAAGAAATACATACAATAATAAAAACAGAGAAACCCAATAGCAGAGGTTATTTCAGATTATTTCTTTTCTTTTTTTATTTTTTTCTATTTTCGAATACTGTTATTTCTTTTTTTTATCTTGTTCTTTTTTAAAACTATATAATATATATTAAAATATAAAAAAGTGAAAATTACCTTTTTTTATTTTCGATCACATGCACGGCGATCGACGACGATGGTCGCGACGAAGGCCTACCAAAAATCGCCTGGCAGAGGATTTGAGAGCTTTCTCAAAAATATTTTTTTAAAAGCACAATCAGAAATGTTTTTTTTTTCTAATTTGGGCTATTTATATAGGGTTTAAAACGGTGCCATTTTGGACTTAAGCCCCACTGCCAAAACGATGCCGTTTCGTTTAAAGACTCGAAATTTGACCCGACCCATGGCAGAGGATCCGCATGTTTTGGCGCATGGGATATTTGCGCACGCGGTCCCTCCTCTTTTTCTACATTTTGCAATTTGGTCCTTTTCTTTATTTTTGTCTTCTTTTAAATTTATCCTATAATTTTACTTGTGTGTCATTCTAGTCCCCGTATAAAACGCTGCGCACAGAGGGCCAGGGATATTTGTCCTTTCGCCCCTAGTGTTCTTAACGCGTTACAGATTAGTCCTTTTCTTTTCTTTTTATTACCGATTTTTCCCATATTTTTGCTTTAAGTGTAATTTAGTCCCATTTTTAGTTATTTTTGCAACTATTATTATTTAATCTTATTACTATTTATTATTATTATTATTACCATTATTATTACTATATTACACTATTATTATTATTATTTATTTTTATCATTTATTATCATTGTTATTACTATTAATTTTAATATTATTACTATTATTTTATTATTAATACCATTTTTACTTTTTACCAATACTTTTATTATCATTTTATGGTTATTATTATTATTAATTTAGTGTTACTAGTATTTTATTATTATAATTGCTTTTTCTTATTATTACTATTATTATTATTATTTTATATTTAAATTATTGTATATATTATTTATCTATTTGTTAATTTGATATTAGCTTTATTTTTGTTATCATTTTCTTTTCTTTTATTTATTTATTTATTTGTTTATTTATTTATTATTATTGTTTTTACTTAATATTTTTTTATTTTTGCCTTCATTATTATTATTCATTTTATCACCCACACTTTTATTCCATTGAGCATATTGGCATTATGATTTGTTTTTCATTTTATTACAATCATATTATATTTTCTTTGATGCATCAAAAATTTGGTTTTGAAATAAGTAAATACTCTGCGTTCTAGGGTTCGAAAGAAATCGTACCCTAACTTACTGGGTTTCGGTTTTTCTCTTCGAGTCCAAAAAACTTGTTACTTTTTTTTTTAAAAAAAAGGGGGTTAAATAAAAACTTATTTCGGAGAATTCAAAAATTGTTGTTTCCTAACTCACTGAATATGACATTTTGTTATCTTGGGATAAGGATTTCAGAATACAAGGCAATATTTCGTGTTTGGAAGTTCGAGAAATTGTGACCTAACGTGCTGGGTTTCGGTTTTTCGTACATCCAAATAACTAAATACCTTTTTGATTTCGTGTTTCAGGAAATTAAGGGACGATCTTAGTTTCAGGGGTTAAAATGTCGCACCCTAACGTACTGGATGTAATATTTTGTCCTTTTAGAACAAAAGTGTCTTAATATTTCAAAACGGGTTATATAAACATTCCTTAAAAAATTGTATTTTAAAATCTTTTCAAATTCTCGACATAAGGACATTAATCAATTAGGTACCAATTTTTGGGCGTTACGAGGGTGCTAATCCTTCCTCGTACGTAGCCGACTCCTGAACCCATTTTCTTGTATTTCGTGGACCAAAATCAACATTTTGAAGTAAAACATTTTATAAGGTGATCCAATCACACCTAAGTAAAAAAGGGATTGGTGGCAACTCCCATTTTCGTTTTTTTAAGTCGATCCTCGTTTTTATCAAAACATTAAAAATAGTTTCGACAGCTTAGCGACTCCACTTGTAGCACCCCAAACCCGACCTATGCGTTAAGGCTGGATTTGACATGCCACATAGAATAAATATACTTCTGAGTCTTATTCAAAGTAAAACAAATTTCAAGGTTTTTGAAGGAATATTTATTTGGTTAAATCATTTGTTTGATAAATCGTCGTTTGAGATGTAAAATCTTATAATTCATAACTTTGAAAATATCATTGATAATTAAAGAAAATTTTAAAGGAAATTAAAGTATTATTGTAAAATCTTTATGAAAATCCTTTTGCATGTTTATTTTTTAACATAAATTATTTATTTAAGTTTTAGAAAAAATCCTCTTGAAGTAATTAAAGCCAATTATAAATCCATCAGACATAAAACATTTAAAATTTATCCAGAGGCCTTATTACAACATAAAACCCAAAATAGCAAAAGTAATTAAAATACTAAAGGAAAATCCAAAATCCAAATTTTAACCGTTTACAAAGTATGGCCTCCACTAAGATATCCATAGTCCAAGTCTCCATTATTGTCCATTACCTAAAAAAGGTAAGGAAAAATAGGGCGAGTTACTAGAACTCAGTGTGTAACCCACTTACCGATGTCCACTGTGCCAAAATTCAATTAAGCATTCATTGGGCCAAAGCCCATTTACAATTATAACATAATATCATATATAAATATGCATGTGTTATGCAATTCCCAAACCAAACCTAATTTCCATCCGCTACACACCACCCGTACCAACCAGCACACCTGTGGGGAGCTTTAGTCACCCACCCCGCCAACACACCAAATAGGCATTAAGCCTTTTATATCAATTTTGTGGACAAGCCACCAGATTCACAGAGTTTACATGGCATTGCCATTTTTTTCAAGGTTTGTGGCAGAGCCACCAGAATTTTGTAGCAGAGCTACCAAAACTTCTCTTCATCAATATCCCATCCCATGCAATCCATGTATATAATGCATATTCATTTACAACAATTCATTCAAATATGTATTACGAACAATAAGGCCCATTATAAATATTATTACAATCTAGCCCATATCACAATCCGGCCCATATATCAGAAATCACAATTTGCCCATATATCAAATATCACATTTGGCCCATATATCAATTATCACATTTGGCCCATATATCAATTATCACATTTGGCCCATATATCAAATATAACATTTGGCCCATATATCAATTATCACATTTGGCCCATATATCAAATATCATATTTGTTGATTTGGCCCATAGAGGGCAATTTTGTAATTTTCACAGTCTTGATGCTAATTTCATAGTCTTTACCAATATAGTGATAATTATGCCATTTTACCCGATTTTACTAACATGTGATTTAGTCAAGCGATTTACCACTAACACGTTTTATAATATCGAACTCAAGAAATACGGTGTGAGATTAGACACCTGATTACGGTAAGCACAGCACTTTCCTGATCGTTGACACCTAAAAATATTTTTTTAACGCCCGATTAGAACATGTACACTTAAAACAGATCTACTCCAAGATAAACGGTTTAGGTTTTTACCCTCAGAATCGCGAACAACTACTATTTGCCGGTTCTCTCCGATTGACAGTCCACAACCCAGTGGAAAATCCAGAATGGTTGATGCCTCACAATTGTGAACAACTTCTAATAGTTGATTCTCACCGGATGAGGGTCCACAACCCGGTGGAAAGTCTCGAGTCACTGAAATAGCCCTTCGTTTGAATCTAATAGGGATCGTAAATCCGCTCCTTTTTCGTTCACCAATCACTACCCCTTTTGATTCGATCTTGTTTGCTTCCATTGAAAATAGATATTAGTCCCAACTAAAAGTACGTTGTTAAAAACGATTGATCTTAGGAGTGAAGTCGGCTTACCACAAAAATCTGTATGATCTCAAGAAGAAAATCGAGCGATAAAGTCCCTATAATATTATCGATTAAACAACACTATTTTTAAAGAATAAAAAGTAATAAAGAATCCTTGAAGAATCCTTACCTTGAACGATGAAAATACTTTTCACACGATCTTCTTATGGTTAGAATCGATTAAGCGATGTAGAAACAATCGACACTCCACTATACCACTACAAAGAAGGAAGGGTTTTGTTTGAAAGAGAAAAGATGATGATTTCGGTCAAAAAGACCCTATCAAGCCAACATATGAATTCGGCAATAGAAGAAAAATAAGAGAGTTGAAGAGAGTGTTCTTACCGATTGATCAAAGTGTGAGTAGAAAAATGATTGAGAAGAAAATATGAGTGAATTGGAATATTCGGCTATGGGGAGATGATCAATGATAATCGGCCATGGTGAAAATATTAGGGATGGAGTGATGTTTGAGAGTTTTTGCAAGAAGAAAAGAAGAAGAAAAAGAAATAGAAGATAGGGTGCTTATGTTTCAGTTTTCAAGGATGAAAAATGAATAAAGAACAAGTCTTGAGGTTGGTGTGCATTCAGCAAAGAGAAGAAAAGAAAAGAAATGAAAATGCCCCTTCAAGGTTGTATAGTTTCGGCACAAGGAGGAAATGAGTTCGGGGAAAAATGGGAGATGATACCAAAATGGTCACAAAGAATTGGCCAAAACAAAACAAAAGTTTACCTATTGTTCATGACACATTCGGCTATGGGGAGAAGAATTTTGGAGAGAAAAATTTGATACTCCAATTTGCTAAAAAAAAATATGACCAAAACTAGCACCTACCTTACCAAAATGCTAGCACAAATTCGGCCATCCCCCCTAGCCCCAAAAATCGTCCAAATGCATGGCCAATTGGTCAAAGTTTGGCCAACCAAACTTTCCAAAACATCACCCTTGGAATAAGCCTTATGTTCCCCATACATGCCTTTTCCATTTGATTCATTTCCCTAAGTTCAATATTGCCTTTCTCTCTTAACCATCTTGCCATAAAAAAAAAAGTCCAACCTACCATAAACTCATCCTTGACCGACATTATAAGGAAGGAAAGCAAAAAATAAAGTTCACACATGCTCACAGTGGGATTCAAACTCCTTCCCTCAAGGTAACACACATGGCGCCATATCCCCTTTACTAATAGCTCTTTTATACTAGCTTCTTACCACTTTATTACCTTAAGCTTTAAGGTCACTTATTCCATTACCTTAAAGTACTAAAGGCCAAGATATTTTACTAATTCCAAATAAATCTCGAGCCTTCTCAGGACTACATAAACACACATATTGGATAGTTAACTAGCTGAGCACCAAAATAATGCAACATATAAAAATTCAAATTCTAGAATGTTACAATTATACCCCCTTAAAGAAAATTTCGTCCTCAAAATTTACCTGATTAAAGAGGTGAGGATATTGCTGTCGAATCGTGTCCTCAGGCTCCCATGTAGCTTTCTTCTCTCCGTGATTACGCCATAGAACTTTGACTAACGGTGCTGACTTCCTTCTTAGCTCCTTAACATCTCGATCTAAAATTTGCACTGGCTTTTCTTCGAATGACAAGTCAGGCCTTAACTCAACTTCCTCTACTGGTACTATGTGAGACGGATCTGATCGATAACACCTCAACATTGAGACATGAAAAACACTATGAATCTGACTCAACTCTAAAGGTACTTCAAGCTGATAAGCCACTGGTCCTACCCGCTTCAACACACGATACGGTCCATGAACCTAGGGCTCAACTTGCCCTTCCTTCCAAATCTGAAGATCTTTTTCCAAGGTGAGACCTTTAGAAAGACTTAATCCCCCACTACAAACTCAATATCCTTACACTTCGTCGCATAAGATTTTTGTCTATCCGAAGCTTCCTTTAACCGTGCCCGAATTACCTTTACCTTTTCCTCTGTTTTTAATATCATCTCAGGACCTAACAACTGTCGCTCTCCCAATTTAGTCCAACAAGTAGAGTACGGCACCTACGACCATACAATGCCTCGCAGGGTGCCATCTGGATGCTGGATTGATAACTATTATTATACGCAAACTCTGCCAACGGTAGGAAATCCTCCTAACTACCCCTGAAGTCAATCACACAGTCCCTTAACATGTCTTCCAGGATCTGGATTACTCTCCTCGACTGACCATCCGTCTGAAGATGAAATGCCGTACAGAAATTCAAATTGGTTCCCAAAGCTTCATCTAAGGCTTTCCAAAATCGTGATGTAAACCTAGGGTCTCTGTCCGAAATAATAGACACTGGTACCCCATACAACCTCACGATCTCTGCTACATCCAACTTGGCCAACTTCTGCAATAGTAATCTGTTCGAACAGCAAAAATGAGCAGTCTTAGTCAACCGATCCACTATTACCCAAATAAAATCTTTCTTAACAGGCAATAAAGGTAACCCACTAACAAAGTCCATCGTTATTCGTTCCTATTTCCATAATGGAATCTTTACTGTTGCAACAATCCTTATGGTAATTGGTGTTTCGCCTTCACTTTTTGACAAGTCAAGCACCTACTCACAAAATCAGTAACCTCCCGCTTCAACCCTGGCCACCAATACTGCTCACGGAGGTCTCGATACATTTTATTTCCCAGGTGCATAGCATAAGGGCTACTATGTGCCTCTTGTAGAATCATTTGTCTCAAATTTGAATCCATGGGCATACAAAATCTTCCGCAAAAACACAGTACTCCATCCTTATCAAAACCAAAATCCCCTATTACACCACCTTCCACTTGCTGTAGTAAAGGACCCAACTTTTCATCTAATAACTGCTTTTCCTTGATCTGACCTAACCACATAGGCTTCACCTGAAGTTCGGCTAGTAGATTACCATCTCCATACAAACTGAGATGAGAAAACATCGCTCTCAACTCCGATATCACCTTACGACTCAACGTATCCGCCACCACGTTAGCCTTCTCAGGGTGATATTCGATTGAAAATTCGTAATCCTTCAACAGCTCTATCCACCTCCGCTGCCTTAAGTTCAACTCCTTTTGGGTAAGGAGGTACTTGAGACTCTTATGATCCGTATAAATGATCGACTTCTCACCGTAGAGATAGTGCCTCCAAATCTTTAAAGCAAAAACCACCGCAGCTAACTCCAAATCATGAGTAGGATAGTTAACTTCATGCGGCCTTAACTGACGAGATGCATAAGCCACCACTTTTCCATCTTGCAACAACACACATCCTAAACCCGTGTGTGACGCATCGCAATAAACGATAAACTCTTTTCCAGCCTCAGGTTGAATCAGTACTGGCGCTTCCGTCAAAATCTTCTTTAGTTTCTTAAAACTTTCCTACTGTTGATCTGCCCACACAAATGATACTCCCTTTCGCAATAGTTTAGTTAGGGGTGCAGCAATCAACGAAAACCCCTCAACAAAATGTCTATAATAACCAGCCAATCCCAGGAAACTCTAAATTTCGGCCATTGACTTCGGTGGTTTCCAATCCATCACAGCCTCTACCTTCTGAGAATCAACTCTGATTCCTTCGGTTGACACGACATGTCCCAAGAAAGTCACTTTCTTCAGCCAAAATTCAAACTTACTAAATTTGGCATAAAGTTTCTTTTCCACAATATTTGCAATACTGTCCACAGATGTGAATCATGCTCTTCTTCATTCTTTGAGTATACCAAGATATCATCTATGAACACCACCAAAAATCGGTCTAAGTAGGGTTTGAAGCTCGATTCATCATGTCCATAAATGCAACAGGTGCATTGGTCAACCTAAACGGCATCACCAAAAACTCATAGTGTCCATAACGAGTTCGAAATGCTATCTTATGAATATCTGCCTCCTTGACCTTAAGTTGGCGATAACCTGATCTCAAATCTATCTTCGAAAAAACTGAAGCTCCTCACAGTTGTTCGAACAGGTCATTGATTCTCGGCAACGAACACCTATTCTTGATCGTAAACTTATTCAACTACCTATAATCGATACACATACGCATCGACCCATCCTTCTTCTTGACGAACAAGACCGGTGCTCTCCATGGTGACACACTCGGTCGAATGAATCCTTGATCCAACAACTCTTGAATTTGAGCTTTAAACTCTGCTAACTCCTTTCGCCTATCATCACCACTTCTTTATCTTCCGAAGTTCTTATGGTCATTCGCTTTGCAGCACAATCCAAGTTAGCACGGTGTTTCACCAACCAATCCATACCCAAAATAAGGTCGAATTCATCGAAAGGCAGTTCCATTGTAACATCCTAAAAAATTGAGAATCGATATGTTGCATAATTTTGGTGTTTAGCTAATGAAATGATTCAATGTGTGTGTTTTAATAGTCTCAAGAAGGCTCAGGATTTAATTAGATTTTGGAATAAATTTTGGTAAATAGTACTTTATTGAAGTGGAACAAGTAACCTTGATGTTTAAGGAAATTAAGTGGTAAAGTTAGCATAAGATGAGCAAGTAGTTAAGGGGATTATGGAGCCATGAGTGTTGCTTGAGGGAGGAGGTTCGAATCCCTTGTTATGCATGAGAATTTTATTTTTCTTGCTTTCTATCTTCATAGTGTCGGTCAAGCTAGCAATTATGGTAGGTTGGGCTTTATTTTTTTTATGGTAAGGTGGCTAAGAGAAAAGGTAAGTGCAAACTTAAGGTAGGGAATAATAGGAATAAGGCATGTAAGGGGAACACAAGGCACATTATAAGGAATGTGTTTTGGAAAGTTTAGAATGGCCAAACTTTAACCTTGGTGTCCATGTATTTGGACGGTTTTGGGGGCTAGGGGGTGACCGAATTTTGTTGAAGGTTTTGGTAAGGTTGGTAGCTAGTTGGTCATTTGGCATTTGGTCATTTTGTGTTTTTTTCAAAAGCATTTTCTCTCCATCTTTCCTCTACCTAGCCGAATGCACATTAAGCATTAAGTAAACATCTTTGTTTTTCTTTTGGTCATTCCATTTTGACCATTTTGGTCTTAATTTGCCTGTTCTCTCAAGTCATTTCCCCTACTGCCGAAAACACCAAAACCTTGAAGGCCATTTTCTCTTTTCTTTTCTTCCTCCATTGTCGACTGCTCTCTAGCCTCAAATCTCTCTCTTTGTTTATCTTCTATTCTTGAAATGAACCAAGACCGAAACACTTAATTGTCTTATACTTTTATTTCATAGCCGAATTTTTCACCACACTTATCTTCTTCTCAAATCATTTCATTCTTTTCTTCTCACACTTTGATCACTCGGTAAGTCGCTAGTATAATACTTTAGTATTTTTATTTTCCCCTTTTCTTTTGTGCTGAAATTTCATGTTGGTGTGGGATGGTCTTTTTGGATCGATATCATCATCATATCATGACTCACTCGAATCTTTTCTCTATCTTAGAAACTTAGTGGAAGGCCAAAATTTGGAGTGTCCGAAATCATCGTGAATCGCTAGGATTCGGTCCAAAGTTTTAAGGTAAGGGTTTTTATCAAGGATTCCATATTACTCATTATTTCGTTAATGATGGGGTTTACTAATCGATGTTACTTTAGGGACACTATTGTTTGATTTTCATCCTTTGATCGTAAGGATTTCGTGGTAAGCTGATTTCGCTTCTTTAAACCAATCGTCTTAATTTTCGAAATAATAGTTGGACTAATATTCTTGTGTCATTGGAGGCAAACAAGATAGGGTCAAAAAGGGTGGTGAATAGTGATCAAAAGATGGGCGAATTCGATATTCCCTCTAGATTCAAGCGAAGGGCTGTTTCAAAAATCCGAGATTTTCCACCGGGTTGTGGACCCTTATCCGGTGAAAATTAGTTATTTGAGGTTGTTCGTAGTCGTGAGGCACTGACGATCCGAGATTTTCCACTGGGTTGTGAACCGTCAACCGGTGAGAATCGACAAATAGTAGTTGTTCGAGATTTTAAGGGTAAAAATATAGACGGCTTATCTTAGAATAGATTTATTTTAAATGTTAAGTGTTCTAATCGAGCGTTATAACATTTTTAGGTGTCGACGATTAGGAAAGTGTAGTGCTCACCGTAATCAAGTGTGTAATCTCACACTATATCTCATGGGTTAGATGACTATATCATAGTAAACTTTGGATTAAAAATCACAAAGTTGGTGAAATCGGAAAAATATGGTATTATTAACACTTTAATGTTAAAATCATGAAATCGGTATTAAGATCGTGAAAATTTCGAAATCGCCCTTAATGGGCTAAAACGATAAAAAGTGATAAATAGGCCATATGTGATATTTTGGGCCATATGTGATATTTGATAAATGGGTCATATGTGTTATTTGATAAATTGGCCAAGTGGGATATGAGATGAAATGGGCTAAAATGTGATATGGGCCAGATTGTAATAATTTTTATAATGGGCCTTATGTTGGAATGATTATATGAATAAATTATTATGCATGTTACATACATGATTTGCATGGGTTGGGATTTTGATGAAGAGAAGTTCAGGTAGCTTTACTACAAAATTCTGGTGGCTTGTCCACAATTTGATATATGGCTTTATGCCCAGTTTGATATATGGCTTTATGCCCGCTTGATATATAGCTTAATGCCGGTTTGGTGTGTTGGCGGGGTGGGTGACTAAAGCTCCCATGGTGTCTTTGGTTGGTGCGGTGGTGTGTAGCGGATGGAAATTTAGGTTTGGTTTTGGGAATTGCATATCACATGCATTCTATACATGTTAAATTGTTATATTTGTAATGGGCTCAGGCCCAAATAAATGATTAAATGGTTTTGGCCCGGTGGACTATGGTAAGTGAGTTACACGCTGAGTTCTAAGTAACTCACCCCATTTTCTTAACCCTTCTCAGGTAATGATCAGTGATGGAGGCTTGGGCCGGGGACGACTCAGTGGAGGCCATACTACGAATAATGGGTTATTTAAATTTCAGATTTCTTTAAAGTACTTTTAATATTTTCTATTTAAGTTATGTTGTAATAAGGCTTCTGGTTAAATTTTATGGATGTTTTACCTATGGATGGATTCTATGATATGCTTTAAAGTACTTAAGTGGGATTTTATTTTTCTAAAATAGAAATAAATGTTTTCCATAAATAAACGTGTAAAAGGGTTCTCATTCTTAAATATTTTAACTCAAAAGTTTCTTTGTAACAATTCTTTTAAAATCTTTGTTTTTTTCAAAATTTCTTCGAACTCTCTTAAATTCTTGGAACATTAAATAAATTTTCTTAGGTGTTTAAATTATAAATTTTTACGTCTCAAATTATTAGATTTAACAATCAACCTCGGTTTTCAATAAACACATTTTCAAAATCTTTTTTTGAAAATCCGTTTTCTTTGAATCTTTAAAAGACTATATGTATGTTCAATTCGTGTGACATGTCAAATCTGGTCTTAATGCATAGACCGGGTTTGGGGTGTTACATCCATCAAATCCGCAAAAAATATTTCTCTTTGAATTTCTAAGGGCACATCTCTAAACAGTTTATTCACTAACACAGATTGTCCTAAGGGACTAATTACTGTCATCTCTCTATCAATAATCTCAGATCTAATATTTAGATTTCCAGATATAGTGCTAGCAACATATGAATGGGTAGATCTGATATCTATCAAAGCAGCAACAGGTACATCAGAAATGAAGAACGTATCGGTTATCACATCAGTCCATCGCCATCCTCTCAGATGTCGATCGCATAAACTAACCTCGGTCGCCTCGCCTCCATTCACATAAGCCATTACCTCTGCCCAGTGCACCTTGACCTCGACCCGCGCCATTACCACCTCGACCTGGTCCACGACCCCTCGGCGGTTGCTGAGCGCCTCTAGCTAGCTGTGCATCATAATTACGAGCTTTCTGATTCAGAGTGGTCCGTAGAGGACAATCTTTAAGCTAATGGTCCTTAGAACCACATTTGAAACAACCACCGGTTCTCTTCCAGCATTCACCAGGGTGTCGTCTTCCACAGTTAGAACATGGTTGAATTTGATTGGTAGCAGCAGGTGCATTAGTTTGAGCTGGCTCATCCTTCCTGGGCCTCTTCTGAAACCCTCTAGCAGGACCTGAGGACTTAAAGTCCCTCTTGCTCCTACCTCTATCTTTTTCTCGGTTTCGTCACTCTAAGTCCTTAGCCTCTTCGGCTATCTTTGCTTTCTCCACCAGTGTGGAAAAATTCCTTTCTTGCTGTGGAGCAATCAGTACCCGCAATTCATCACTTAACCAATCCTCGAAACACACGTAGCATTCATAGTCAGTTGGCACAATACCTCGGGCATAACGACTCAGACGCAAAAATTCCACTTCATAAGCGGCCACGGCCTTACTTCCTTGAACCAGATTCAAGAATTCCTTCCTTCGGGCATCTACATAGCTAGCCCCACATACTTTCCTTGAAATGAAGTTTTGAAGAAATCCCAAGTAACGCTGATCGGCCTGAGTGCCCTCCCGAACAGTAAGCCACCATTGATATGCCTCGTCTCTCAACAAGGACACAACTCCTCTCAATTTCTACTCAGTAGTGCACTCCAAATCATCCATGATCCGTTCTAGCCTCGAGCCAATACTCCGCTACATTTGGGGCTACACCCGAGACACCCCTAAAAACCTTGGCACCGCTTGATCTAAGTCGTTTTGAAATTGATCCACGTGCTATCGGCCCAGTTCTAGCCCCAACAACCCTTTCTAAGACTCACAACATTGCCTGTGATAGAGCACTGTCCTCCCTCACACGGTCATGCGATTCAGCCTCAGTTTCGAGTGACGCAGGTGCGTCTATTTTCGGCAAATGATCCGCCGCTTCAGACACAACCCTAGCACCTCGGCCTCTACCACGGCCACGTCTACCGCGTCCACGTCCTCTAGCGTTCATTTTGACTATTTCAATTTAATCTGATTACAAGTTTTATGAATCAGTATGCTATTTTTGATATACATTAAACAATGTTTTATGAAACATAAGAAGCAGAGTTGTTTTTGCAATCGCATCCTATAGTCTCAATCTCTATAGTTTTGAACACTTAAAACTAAAAGTTCTAGAGTGTCCCTATCATCATATTTCAATAACCATAATTATACAATGACATACACTTACTTGACTTGGTGCCTGATACCCGTGGTGCCATACTTCCTTTTTGAAACATGCATTTAAACTTTACAATTCAAAACCACCTTGGAAAACATTTTTGAACCCAAACCACAGCCGAGTTTTGAACCGGGCTTTGATACCATAAAATATAACACCCCAAACTCGGCCTATGCGTTAAGGCTGGATTTGACATGCCACATAAAATAAATATACTTTTGAGTCTTATTCAAAGTAAAACAAATTTCAAGGTTTTTGAAGGAATATTTATTTGGTTAAATCATTTGTTTGATAAATCGTCAGTTTGAGATGTAAAATCTTATAATTCATAACTTTGAAAATATCATTGATAATTAAAGAAAATTTTAAAGGAAATTAAAGTATTATTGTAAAATCTTTATGAAAACCCTTTTTGTATGTTCATTTTTTTAACGTAAATTATTTATTTAAGTTTTAGAAAAAAAATCCCTCTTGAAGTAATTAAAGCCAATTATAAATCCATCAGACATAAAACATTTAAAATTTATCCAGAGGCCTTATTACAACATAAAACCTAAAATAGCAAAAGTAATTAAAATACTAAAGGAAAATCCAAAATCCAAATTTTAACCGTTTACGAAGTATGGCCTCCACCAAGATATCCATAGTCCAAGTCTCCATTATTGTCCATTACCTAAAAAGGGTAAGGAAAAATAGGGTGAGTTACTAGAACTCAGTGTGTAACCCACTTACCGCTATCCACTGTGCCAAAATTCAATTAAGCATTTATTGGGCCAAAGCCCATTTACAATTATAACATAATATCATATATAAATATGCATGTGTTATGCAATTCCCAAACCAAACCTAATTTCCATCCGCTACACACCACCCGTACCAACCAGCACACCTGTGGGGAGCTTTAGTCACCCACCCCGCCAACACACCAAACAGGCATTAAGCCTTTTATATTAATTTTGTGGACAAGCCACCAGATTCATAGAGTTTACATGGCATTGCCATTTTTTTCCAGGTTTGTGGCAGAGCCACCAGAATTTTGTAGCAAAGCTACCAGAACTTCTCTTCGTCAATATCCCATCCCATGCAATACATGTATATAATGCATATTCATTTACAACAATTCATTCAAATATGTATTACAAACAATCGGGCCCATTATAAATATTATCACAATCAGGCCCATATCATAATCCGACCTATATATCAGAAATCACAATTTGCCCATATATCAAATATCACATTTGGCCCATATACCAATTATCACATTTGGCCCATAAATCAATTATCACATTTGGCCCATATATCAAATATCACATTTGGACCATATATCAATTATCACATTTGGCCTATATATCAAATATCACATTTGTCGATTTGGCCCATAGAGGGCAATTTCATAATTTTCACAGTCTTGATGCTAATTTCATAGTCTTTACCAATATAGTGATAATTATGCCATTTTACCCGATTTCACTAACATGTGATTTAGTCAAGCGATTTACCACTAACACGTTTTATAATATCTAACTCAAGAAATATGGTGTGAGATTAGACACCTGATTATGGTAAGCACTACACTTTCCTGATCGTCAACACCTAAAAATATTTTTTTAACTCTCGATTAGAACATGTACACTTAAAACAAATCTACTCCAAGATAAACGGTCTAGGTTTTTACCCTCAGAATTGCGAACAACTACTATTTACCAGTTCTCTCTGGTTGACAGTCCACAACCCGGTGGAAAATCCCGAATGGTTGATGCCTCACAATTGCGAACAACTTTGAATAGTTGATTCTCACCGGATGAGGGTCCACAACCCGGTGGAAAGTCTCGAATCGCTGAAACAACCCTTCGTTTGAATCTAATAGGGATCGTAAATCCGCTCCTTTTTCGTTCACCAATCACTACCCCTTTTGATTCAATCTTGTTTGCCACCATTGAAAATAGATATTAGTCCCAACTAAAAGTACGTTGTTAAAAACAATTGATCTTAGGAGTGAAGTCGACTTACCATAAAAATCCGTATGATCTCAAGAAGAAAATTGTAACATCCTAGATTAGGGGTTATACGTTCATGCATAATTCATGAGTAGTAGGATTTGGCAGTGTTTGGATTAAGGTTTTTTAAAAATCTTAGGATGGAAGAGAAAGCTTTGGACAATTATTGGTTTTTAAGTTAAAGAAGGGGAGCTAGGCTAAGGTAGCCTTAAGAAAAGTTTTGGGGAGTTTAGGACACAAGAAGTGATGTGGAAAAGTGGCAAGGGATGCCACCTAAGGTGCAAGGGTTATGGCATCAAGTGAAGTAATTTGAGGGAAGAGGTTTGAATCCCATTGTGTGCATTTTTAGAACCTTGGAAATGTATGGAAATGTATGGAAATGTAAGGAAATGTATGGAAATGTAAGGAAATGTATGGAAATGTATGGAAATGTAAGGAAATGTATGGAAATGTATGGAAATGTATGGAAATGTATGGAAATGTAAGGAAATGCTTAAGAAATGATAAGTTTAAAAGAGGGAAAGTGAACATTTTGGAAACTTGGAAATGTTAAGTTAAAAGAGGAAAGTGAACATTTTTGGAAACTAAGAAATATAAGGAAATGATTTGGAAATGATTCAAAAGAGGAAAGTAAACATTTCGGGAAACTTGGAAATGTAAGGAAATGTCAAGTTTAAAGAGCCAAACGAAAATTTTTGGAAACTTAGAAATGACTTAGAATTGTCGAGTTTTAAAGTTTAAAAGAGGAAATTAAGGCAAGGTGGCCTTAAGAGAAAAAGTATGTGAAATTTGACACACAAACAGGCTTGGAAAAGTGGCCTGAAGATACCACTTAAAGCCTAGTGAGTGACGCCATTTAAGTGGATAATTTGGGCCTCGTATGGCCACAAGGAGTCCAATAGAACAAGTTTAAATTCGGCTCATCAAGGGAAGGGGGTGGACGGCATCTAGCTAAGGCTTTAAGTGATTTTTTATTTAATTACTTAGAGAGGAAGCAATGGATGGCAATAGGGACTCTTAAGGAAGAGTTTTATTCCTTTAGAATTTCGGCTAAATAAGAGATAAAGCTATCAAAATAGAAGAGTGATGGCCAAGTAAGGGATTCTAAGTTAGTAATTTTGCTATAAAAGGAAAAGAGGCCATTCATTCATTCACTCTTCCTTTGTCGAATTTCTTAAGCAAATTCTCCTCTCTTTCAATTTCCTCGCTTTATTCTTCTTTTGTTAGCCAAAGTCGAAATACCTTGTGCTCTAGCTTAATCCTCCATCTTTATTCTTCCTTCTCTTTTCCTTCTAATCCTCCAAAAGCCGTAAGCCTTTTAAGGCCATAGCCGAATATATCAAGTGGCTTCAAGCTTAGGTGCTGTCGAATTCAATATTAAGGGTAAGAATTTTATGGCCATTAATTTATTCTCTTCTTTAAGCCGCAACATAGGAACTAATATCATTAATATCTTGTTTGCCAAAATTTGGAAAGATCATTCGGGATTTTCTAGTGTTGACTACAAGGAAGGTGAAATTCGTTTCCCAAAGGTGCACCATAAGCCGCGTGTTCTCTAGTTATTCGGTGAGTTTTGGGATTTAAAATCCACAAGGTAAGTACCTATAGCATTCGGCCAAGGCTTATCCTAGTGTTTGGATCTATCTTTTATTATCTTAAAAGCCGAAAAACTAATATGTTAAAGGGATCTAGAGTTGGTCGAATACAAGGAAGGAGCATAAGCAAAGTATCGGGATTTGAGAACTCCAAGGTAAGTGTATTCGCATATTCGCCAAGGCCCATTCTTAAGTACTTAGATCTATTTGTTTTAATCGAAAACTAACTGATTCAAGGGATCTAGTGATTTGCCGATTTCAAAGGGGAAGAATACAAGTTTTCGAGATTTGATTTTTTTATTCAATCGGCATTAAGGTAAGTACACAAATCCTACTAGGATTTGGTTTTATGGCTGAATAGGCCTTTGCTAAATATTACCATGTTGGCCGAATGTAGGCATTAAAAATCTAAGGCGATGAGATCGATTTTGGGATTTCAAGTGAAATCGTTAAGTGAATCAGGTGTGTACCCCACACTAATCTTAATAGATTTATGGCTTGAACTTGATATATGTGTTAATATGAAAGTGTAAGAATGTGGCTAAAGTACCATGTTATGGTACAAAGTACTCAGTCGTTTTCCTACTCCTACTAGGATTACTTAAATATGTTATACTTAACACGTGAAAAGTGACATGAATGTGAATTTAAGTATGATATGCATGATATGAATAATATGGGTCATTCGGGTTATTTGAGAAAGGGGAAGTGATTGTGATGGCTTCGGTCTCACTATCTGAATGTGGTGACTTCGGTTACATTATCTGAATGTGGTGACTTCGGTCACATTATCTGAATGTGGTAACTTCGGTTACATTATCTGAATGTGGTGTCTCATGACACAATGATCTGGTGGCTATGCCACGAATTTTATATGGGCGATGAGCATGTCAACTACAGCGACTGCCTTCGATGGTGTGTAGCGGATGGAGGGTTGACTTAGTAGTCCCCACGGTGTGCAGGATGGTACGGGTGGAGTGTAGCGGATGGCATATAGGTTTGGGTTCGGGATTGCATCATTATCTTGAATTATTATATGAACATGATTTGTATGGTATGCCTAATTCTATTAAATTTTGATGTTGGTTACACATTGAGTCTGTTGACTCACCCCATTGTGGGAACATATTTCAGGCGATGAACAGTAATGGACCGGGACGGCAGAACTTGTGGTGGCCATGCTCAGATGAAAGTTTTCTTCAATTTGGACTTTTTATTTTATTTAAGTACTCTACAATTTTATTTTGGGTTTTATTTTATGTAATAAGGCCATAGTGATGATTTTATTGATGTTTTAATTACTATGTTACGTATTTATGTTATTTAAAGATTAAGTCAATTTAATTTAAAATAAACTTTAAATATTTTGTCACCTAAATAAATGGGTTTTCAATATAAAATAAACTTGTTTTCAACTCGAGCCCAACCCACAAACAAACTATCTTCAAAACACACGCTTTCAAAGTGTTCAAAGAATTTTGAACCGAAGTTACATCGAGGAACATACTGACCAGTCCGTGGCTCGTGGGCGGGTGTGGGGTGTTTCATTTGGTATCGAGCCCAATTTTAAACTCTCGGCCTTGGGTTTAAGGCCCAAAACGTTTTCCAAAGTAAGCCCAAAAGGAATTTTCGAAAAATTTTCGTGTTTTTGGCATGGCACCTAAGTCTCCAGGCCATGATCCACCGGTAAGTACTTCGACTTCAAGTGATTTGAATATATGAAATGTATGGGCTTTTATAGCAACGTAGATTAGTAAACTAGGATTTGTTGAACCCTAGGACTAGTCTACTCAAAAACACAAGTACATAAGACTTAAGGACCATTAGACAAACACGTGATTAAGTCGCCAAACTAGGGTGTGGTAAGCTGCATGCGCATGTCTAGGAGTGGATTCAAGAAGAGCTTGGTATTTAAGCGGGTCCTAGCGACTCACCTCCTCTTTACTCGAATCCTACAGTGTGCGTGTAGTAACTGCTCACCCTAACCAAGAGGACTTAGTCACGGCTAAACTCAATAATTAAAACCCGAAAGGGACTAGCCACATTTTTATGGAAACCCTAGTTTTAAAAAGTCAACAAACTACCCTTTTGAAATTATGAAAATTATTATTTTGGAAAAACTTTCTAAGAATTTTTAATTTGCAAATTACCTAAGTACCCCTAGTGGTAAAATTACTACAATGCCCTTGGTTTATGAAATTTCCAAATACCCATAGTTCTTATCAAAATTTCACTACTTTGCTTAAAGGAACCCTAAATTCACAAAATATCAAAATACCTTGATTATGAAAAAAAATTACGAAATTACCCTAACCTACAAATTACCGAAATACCCCCGAGTTACAAAATTACCAGAATGACCCCCGATCTTCAAAAATTTCTGCAACAACACTGATTTTGAAAATAAATTCTCAGAAACAACCTTCAAGTTTTGTAAATTCCAAAATATCCTTAATTTATTAAGATTTATAAATTTACTCTGGTTTATTACTGAAATACCCCTGTAATTTCAAAATTTCTAAAATACCCCCGGGATTTCAAAAATTACCAAAATACCCTTATTGACAAAATCACCAAGGAACCTTATTTTGATAAATTACGAAAATACCCCTGTAGGGCAAATTGCAAAAATACCCCTGGGTAGTGGAAAAACAACAACAATGAAAACTACAACGTTTCTCTGAATGAACGAAGGTTCATAATTGTTTGATGGATGTATGAATGAATGAAAAGACTGTGTGCATGTATGAATACGAAAGAACCACTCCTAAATTCCTTTTCATAAAATTTCTTCGCAGGTAATCAAGTGAAACAAAAGTACTAATTCATAAAACTTCTTAATCAGATCTCGATGTTAGATATGAGTTCTAGTGGACTTGGTCGAGGTAGTATCTAAGAAATGTGTTAGTTTTGTTAAGATCAGAGTGCGCAGCAAAGGCGTAGTGTGATGAGTTAGGATTGAACGATAGTAAGTAATTTCGAGGACGAAATTATTTTTAAGGAGGGTAGAACTGTAACATCCTAGATTAGGGGTTATGCGTTCATGCATAATTCATGAGTAGTAGGATTTGACAATGTTTGGAAGTGAATTAAGGTTTTTTAAAATCCTAGGATGGAAGAGAAAGCTTTGGACAATTATTGGTTTTTAAGTTAAAGAGGGGGAGCTAGGCTAAGGTAGCCTTAAGAAAAGTTTTGGGAGTTTAGGACACAAGAAGTGATGTGGAAAAGTGGCAAGGGACGCCACCTAAGGTGCAAGGGTTATGGCATCAAGTGAAGTACTTTGAGGAAGAGGTTGAATCCCATTGTGTGCATTTTAGAACCTTGAAATGTATGGAAATGTATGGAAATGTATGGAAATGTGGAAAAGTGGCAAGGGACGCCACCTAAGGTGCAAGGGTTATGGCATCAAGTGAAGTACTTTGAGGGAAGAGGTTCGAATCCCATTGTTTGCATTTTTAGAACCTTGGAAATGTATGGAAATGTATGGAAATTTATGAAAATGTATGGAAATGTAAGGAAATGTATGGAAATGTATGGAAATGTATGGAAATGTAAGGAAATGTATGGAAATGTATGGAAATGTATGGAAATGTGAGGAAATGCTTTAGAAATGATAAGTTTAAAAGAGGGAAAGTGAACATTTTGGAAACTTGGAAATGTTAAGTTAAAAGAGGAAAGTGATCATTTTTGGAAACTAAGAAATATAAGGAAATGATTTGGAAATGATTCAAAAGAGGAAAGTAAACATTTCGGAAAACTTGGAAATGTAAGGAAATGTCAAGTTTAAAGAGCCAAACGAAAATTTTTGGAAACTTAGAAATGACTTAGAAATGTCAAGTTTTAAAGTTTAAAAGAGGAAATTAAGGCAAGGTGGCCTTAAGAGAAAAAGTATGTGAAATTTGACACACAAACAGGCTTGGAAAAGTGGCCTGAAGATACCACTTAAAGCCTAGTGAGTGACGCCACTTAGGTGGATAATTTGGAACTCGTATGGCCACAAGGAGTCCAATAGAACAAGTTTAAATTCGGCTCATCAAGGGAAGGGGGTGGACGGCATCTAGCTAAGGCTTTAAGTGATTTTTATTTAATTACTTAGAGAGGAAGCAATGGACGGCAATAGGGACTCTTAAGGGAAGAGTTTTATTCCCTTTAGAATTTCGGCTAAATAAGAGATAAAGCTATCAAAATAGAAGAGTGATGGCCAAGTAAGGGATTCTAAGTTAGTAATTTTGGCTATAAAAGGAAAAGAGGCCATTCATTCATTCACTCTTCCTTTGTCGAATTTCTTAAGCAGATTCTCCTCTCTCTACCGAATTTCCTACGCTTTTATTCTTCTTTTGTTAGCCAAAGCCAAAATACCTTGTGCTCTAGCCGAATCCTCCATCTTTATTCTTCCTTCTCTTTCCTTCTAATCCTCCAAAAGCCTAAGTAAGCCTTTTAAGGCCATAGCCGAATATATCAAGTGGCTTCAAGCTTAGGTGTCATTCAATTCAATATTAAGGGTAAGAATTTTATGGCCATTAATTTATTCTCTTCTTTAAGCATAACATAGGAACTAATATCATTAATATCTTGTTTGTCAAATTTGGAAAGATCATTCGGGATTTGCTAGTGTTGACTACAAGGAAGGTGAAATTCGTTTCCCGAAGGTGCACCATAAGCCGCGTGTTCCCTAGTTATTCGGTGAGTTTTGGGATTTAAAATCCACAAGGTAAGTACCTATAGCATTCAGCCAAGGCTTATCCTAGTGTTTGGATCTATCTTTTATTATCTTAAAAGCCGAAAAACTAATATGTTAAAGGGATCTAGAGTTGGTCGAATACAAGGAAGGAGCATAAGCAAAGTATCGGGATTTGAAAACTCCAAGAAAAGTGTATTCACATATTCGGCCAAGGCCCTATCTTAAGTACTTAGATCTATTTGTTTTAATCAAAAACTAACTGATTCAAGGGATCTAGTGATTTGCCGATTTCAAAGGGGAAGAATACAAGTTTCCAAGATTTAATTTTTTTATTCAATCGGCATTAAGGTAAATACACAAATCCTACTAGGATTTGGTTTTATTGCCGAATAGGCCTTTGCTAAATATTACCATGTTGGCCGAATGTAGGCATTAAAAATCTAAGGCAGTAGATCAAATTTCGGGATTTCAAGTGAAATCGTTAAGCGAATCAGGTGTGTACCCCACACTAATCTTAATAGATTTATGGCTTAAACTTGATATATGTGTTAATATGAAAGTGTAAGAATGTGGCTAAAGTACCATGTTATGGTACAAAGTACTCAGGTACGTTTTCCTACTCCTACTAGGATTACGAAATATGTTATACTTAACATGTGAAAAGTGACATTAATGTGAATTTAAGTATGATATGCATGATATGAATAATATGGGGCATTCGGGTTATTTGAGAAAGGGGAAGTGAATGTGATGACTTCGGTCTCACTATCTGAATGTGGTGACTTCGGTCACATTATCTGAATGTGGTGACTTTGGTCACATTATCTAAATGTGGTAACTTCGGTTACATTATCTGGATGTGGTGTCTCATGACACAATTATCTACTGGCTATGCCACGAATTTTATAAGAGCAATGAGCACGTCGACTGCCGCGACTGCCTTCAATGGTGTGTAGCGGATGGAGGGTTGACTTAGTAGTCCCCACGGTGTGCAGGATGGTACGGGTGGAGTGTAGCGGATGGCATATAGGTTTGGGTTTGGGATTGCATCATTATCTTGAATTATTATATGAACATGATTTGTATGGTATGCCTAATTCTATAAAATTTTGGTCTTTGTTACACATTGAGTCTGTTGACTCACCCTGTTAGGAAACATGTTTGGTGATGAATGTGATGGACCGGACGGGCAGAACTTGTGGTGGCCATGCTCACTGAAAGTTTTATTCAATTTGGACTTTTATTTTATTTAAGTACTCTACAATTTTATTTTGGGTTTTATTTTATGTAATGAGGCTATAGTGATGATTTTATTGATGTTTTAATTACTATGTTAAGTATTTATGTTATTTAAAGATTAAGTCAATTTAATTTAAAATAAACTTTAAATATTTTGTCACCTAAAATAAATGGGTTTTCAATATAAAAATAAACTTGTTTTCAACTCGAGCCCAATCCACAAACATACTATCTTCAAAACACACAGTTTTCAAAGTGTTCGAAAGAATTTTGAACCGGGTTACATCGAGGAACATACCAGACCCAGTCTAGGCTCGTGGGCCAGGTGTGGGGTGTTTCAAAAATCGAGTGATAAAGTCCCTATAATATTATTGATTAAACAATACTATTTTTAACGAATAAATAGTAATAAAGAATTCTCGAAGAATCCTTACTTTGAATGATGAAAATCCTTTTCACACGACCTTCTTATGGTTAGAATCGATTAAGCGATGTAGAAACAATCGGCACTCCACTATACCACTACAAAGAAGGAAGGGTTTTGTTTGAAAGAGAAAAGATGATGATTTCGGTCAAAAAGACCCTATCAAGCCAACATATGAATTCGACAATAGAAGAAAAATAAGAGAGTTGAAGAGAGTGTTGTTACCGATTGATCAAAGTGTGAGTAGAAAAATGATTGAGAAGAAAATATGTGTATAACACCCCAAACCAGGTCTATGCGTTAAGACAAGATTTGGTTTGTCACACAGATCGAACATCCATTTAATTCTCTAATCACTACAAACAAAATGTACTTTTAGCGGCATTTTTTAGGCTTTTAGCGGCGTTTTAAGCGCCACTAATAGAACTTATGGCGCTTTGAAAACGCCACAAAAACGACGCTAAATGAGGCGTATAAAATTTAGCGGCATTTTGTGAAAAAACGCCGCTAGAAACCATGACTTTTAGCGTTTTTGAAAAAAACGCCGCTAAAACATCACTTTTAGCGGCGTTTCAAAAAAACGCCGCTAAAAACATGACTTTTAGCGGCACTTTTTTAAAACGCCGCTAAAAACATGCCTTTTAGCGCGCTTTTTTTAAAACGCCACTAAAAACATGCCTTTAGCGCGCTTTTTTTAAAACGCCGCTTAAAACATTCTTTAATGACACTTTTTCTAAAATGCCGCTAAAACATTTCTTTTAATGCGGCGCTTTTTTTAAACGCCGCTAAAAACATGACTTTTAGCGGCGCTTGTTTTTAAAACGCCGCTAAAAACATGACTTTTAGCGGTGCTTTTTTCTGAAGCGCCGCTAAAAACCTAACTTTTAGCGGTTTTTTTAAAACGCCGCTAAAAGTGACGACTTTTAGCGACGCTTTTTCTAAAACGCCGCTAAAAACATGACTTTAAGCGGCTTATTTCTAAAACCGCTAAAAACAATGACTTTTCTTGGCGTTTTTTCTAAAACGTCGCTAATGGTTTGACTTTTAAGCGCGCTTTTGCCCAAAACGCCGCTAACTTGTACATATTTAAAATATTCAATTTATCCAATATCATACGCCTCGCACTAAAACCAACCAATGACAACAAATATAATATATAATTTCAACCCAAATAACAAATGTAGCATAAAAATTGCACCAACTACATTAATTCTAAATGTTATTTTAAAATAAATAAAATATATGATATCGTACAAAATATCCTTACAAAATGTTAAATGTAACAATGTTAAAATCATCTTACAATAAGGACATAAATGTCTAAGATGGCGGCGTCTGCATCGTTGCAACATCTTCATCATAGCTTCAAGTCAGAGTGAAGTTCTTCATACTTCTGCTCGCCTCTGCCTCCCTTGCTGCTTCTCCTTTAAGTAGAAATTTGCTCGCCTCCCTCACTTCCGCCTCGGCCTCCTCGCTTTCTTTGCCTCGGCTCTAAGTTGAGAAATTTGGTCAATCGTGCTAGCTTGCATTTGAGTTATCTGGTCTTTTAGCCTCTGAACTTCAGCACGAGATTGACTCCCGGAATGCATATATTGTTGGGAGTCGGATCCAAAATATTGGGTCGGAGTAACACGAGATCCTTGAAGTCGAACCCGACCGTACCTTTCAACACCCAAAACATTAGTGATAATTTTGTTATAAATAAACTCAAGATTAACGAACTATCAATTGAGCGATCGTACCTTTCAGACCTAAAACATCGGTAATAATTACATTATCGACATCCTCAAGATGAACAGAACTATCACTCAAAGCAGCCGCTTCATAAAGTGTCTTCTTCTCCTTTAGTTTCTCTTAATAAATTAATCAAAAAGTTAGAAACGAAATATACAATAAGAAGGAATGCATCATAACTTAACATTATTAATTTAAAACTACTAACGAAGACTTAAACTATTATAAGTAAACATTATAAATCAAATTTTATTAAGTAAATATACCATAATCTCTCCACTTGGTGTCATTGGAGACCCATCCTTCTTCCTATAGTAATGTCAAAAAGTCAACGCGTCCAACTTTTTGACCGGTGGAGAGTTCCTACAGTGTTGTATTACAAATATAATTTAATAGTATAAAGTCATTAATATTTGATGTAATTAATAAATTATAATACCTCGGCCTCGACTATGAAGCAAAACTTCTCGATCCCGCTGTGAGTGAATTTTTGTTTACACTTCTTGCTTGTTCCGACACGCCACGGTCCTCCATAATGATATTATTGTTACGTATATAGTAAATACTATACAATCAAAAATTTATAAGAGTTTAGAAGTAGGTAATACCTCTCCTATCTTTGAGTTCCGAATATAACCGCATCTTCCCATTGATGCCTCAACATTCCGTGGGACATTCCATGATTTATCCTTGAGGCTTATTTCTTTCTTAAAAATTCTTTTTCAATATGCTTTTGTTGTCTCTCCATTTTTTCCCAATGTCTTTTTATATAGTCATCGGAGACCTCCAAATTAAACCTCTCCTAAAAAACATAAATTTAAAAAGTAAATATAAATGAAACTTCAACCAAAGTATTATAAATTACATTCATGTTTTGTTACCTTAATGTTCTCGAGCTTGATTTTTGTTTCGTCGGGCATGTGATGCCATGACTCGTAATTGATGGGCAACATATTTGCATTTCGTGCAATAATGCCCAAATAGCCTGCTAGAACTCGAGCTTCAAGGCCAATAGGTCTGGCCATAATGCTTTCTCCTTACTTTCACACGGTGGCGAAATTTAATTCAGATAAACCTTTAAGCGTAACGTCCGCGACCTTTACGCGTCCCACCATTCTCGGTGACCAATGATAAATTATTGTTATATTAAGATTGAAAAATAAATCAATAAAAAAGTCAACATCCATGTAAAATAATTTAATTTTACTTTGTAATTACATAAGCTCATCATCTATGTCGTGCACATTAGAGGATCCAACTCATCGTCATTGTTCACTATTGCCCTCTCCTAATTTATAGTATCATGTACAATATTTAATTTCTTCTTCTACTCATTTTCCTCGCAATACACATAAAATAGTTGAAATATTAATTAGTAACAAATAACAACAATAATGGTTTACATAAAATGACCATGATTAAAATTATAATATTACATATAAATTCAAAATAGTAAAATCTTACTACATCATAATTAAGTAAATATCTTCGTCCACATCCCGATTTAACCCATTGAAATTGTGCACTAGTACTAGGGATATTTTCATTTAAGTTTTGTTCGAAAAGGCGAGTTTCGATATTTCGACGATGTCATCTCTACTTCCTTGCCCATGTCGAACAAGTCTCTAGGAGTATTTCAAGTGCAATATACCAACCCTCATCGCTTGGATCTTCCGAGTAAAAACTTGTTTCACTTGAGAAGAAAACACATACGGCTCATCTATCGCTTGTTCTCGGTGTGAATCAATCGAGAGAAATTCACCATTGTAAAACCATATTGATCTTTTTTAATTCCGCGAGCCGTATTCACATCAGCCCATTCACCTAGAAACAAGACAACTTTCCATTTGCCGTAATAATCCAACTCAATGATGTCATTAATAAGTCCGTAATCCTCCAGATTCCCCTCGACAGGATTACTGTCCCTAGCACTAGAATAACTCGTAATTGAAGAATTAACAACAATTCCACAATTTTGGGTTCTCCTCAACCTCTCGCGATACCTTGTATGAAATCTGTATCCGTTGATGAGGAATGCACTATATCTTTTCACTATTCGGTTTGGACCTTGTGAAAGCCATTTAACTTCGTCATTAACTTCATTCCGACTCAAACCTATTGAATCGAAAGTAAATCGAGTAATTATAAATGTTATTAGAAAACATTATTACTTGTCAATGAAAACTTAAATTGCATACCATTTGGCTTAACCATTCATGGAATGATTACGTGAACATCTTATTAATTTCTCGTCGATGTAACCTTCGGGACCGTGAACGAGCTCTCAATACTTGTTTGTACTCACTATGTTAAAAATGGTTACTTTGTTAAAAGACAAACAAATTATAATTGATGAGTATTTATCAAATTCTAGAACTTACTTAGAAATGGTTCCATTGAATCGTGATGAAAAGAACGTGTCGATGTGCTTGGACCCATGATCCGTCAGTCTAATTCTCGCAATTTTGACTTTGCCGACGGTTCTCTGAAACTTTGAAATAAATAAGTTCCGCCAAGTTATGATCTCATGAGCCCAAGATTTCTACTTGGTCTGCTCATTCTTGTTTCAACATCTTCCAAATACCTTGAATGAATGTCATACATTCTTTTGCCAAGTAGCCTTGACAATTGATCCTTCCGGATAACGCTTATTGTGGCAATAAGACTTCAATTTGGAGAGGAACCTAAACACGGAATAGAACATTATCAAAGTTAGAACTAAAGGCATTTAGGTGAATGAAGGAATAATTTACAAATAAATTAAGACCTTTCAATGGGATACATCCATCGATAGAACACGGTCCACCAAGTATCGCTTCACGCGGGAGATGAATTAACAAGTTCACCATAATTGTGAAGAAGGAAGGCGGGAAGATCTTCTCAGATTGCATAAAGTCGGTCTGGCTCGATCTTGTAGTGTCTCAAGTTCTTGAACGTCCAAAACTTTGCCACAAATGCCTTTCATTATGTTGGACAGGTTCAATTACACAAGACGTCACCTTTTTGACATACAACACCGCATAGCAACCGGCAAGAAGTCTTGCATCAAGATGTGATAGTCATGCGATTTTAAGCCATATAGTCTTCAATCTTTAAGACTAACACATCGAGATATATTTGATGCATATGCATCCGGACTTTATATCCTTCAACACCGCATGTAACACTTCTTTTCCATCTTGACATTGAATAAATAGCGGCGATAACCGATATTTCATATTCGGAAGTGCTTGAGGATGAAGCTCACGAATTCCTATATGAACTAAATCAAGTCGACTTTGAAGATTGTCTTTTGATTTTCCATCGACATTCAAAATAGTCCCAATGATGTTCTCGCACATTTTTCTCAATGTGCATGACATCAAGATTATGGCGTATATCCGATGCTCCCAATAAGGCAACTCAAAAAATACTTTTTTTCCACAACTCCGCCTCATTAGGATCATCCTCTTCGTCGATTCATCATCGATTCATCCCTTTCTCTCGCTTTTTTTCGGCTTGGTCGGTTGATTCATCTTCCCATAAATAAAATTTATATCTTTCAACATGAATAATATTTCGGATCCACGGTCTGCGATGGAGCTTCTTTGAACTCTTCAAGATCAGTCAACCGAGCACTCGATATCTAAATCTATGATTTTTGGTAACCACCGACGATGCCCCATATAAGAGAACTTCTTCCCATTATATAACCATTTCGAACATGTTCACAAGAAAGCACAACAAGGACAAGCATAACGTCCCCTAGTACTCCAACCGGATAAATTAGCATAAGCGGGAAGTCATTAATAGTCCACGCCAAAGTGCGCACGTAAGTCAAAGTTCTCTTTTCTCATTGCATCGTATGTCTCAACACCAACCCATAGTTGTTTTAACTCTTCAATAAGTGGTGCAAATATATATCAATATCATTCCGGGCCCTTTCTCCGTGTATAATCATAGATAAGATAAAAGATGACTGTTTCATGCAAACCCATGGAGGTAAATTGTAAGGAACAAGCACCACCGGCCAAGTACTATACGCTGTGCTCATGAGTTTGTAAGGGTTAAATCCATCTGATGCTAGCCCAAGCCTAACACTCCGAGGATCGCGTGCAAAGCTTGGAAATTTTGAGTCAAATGATTTCCAAGCTAAAGAATCTGCAGGGTGCCTTAACAATCCATCATCGGTTCGTCCATCATGGTGCCACGTCATTGACTCGGCTGTCTTCGACGACATGAAAAGCCTTTGAAGCCTTGGTATTAGTGGGAAATACCGTAAAATCTTAACCGGCTGCTTCCTTGAATGTGTATCCTGTTCGTCATCGTTACCATCCTCTGCATTTCTTTTAATCCAACGAGATTCACCACAGACATGACAGCACTGTTGGTTTATCCGGTCGCCCCAATACAACATGCAATCATTTCGACAACTATGAATTTTTTTGTAGCCAAGACCCAAATCCTTTATCAGTTTCTTCATGTCTTTGGACGATTTAGGGATTTTTGCAAACGGGAACATTTCTTATAGAAACTCTAACAGCATTGTCAACGAGTTTCCGGTCCATCCTCCCAAACATTTCAAGTGAAAAAGACGAATACAGAAAGACAGTTTGGAAAATTTTGATCCCTCATACAGTTTTTCATTCATTTCACCAAGTAACGTGTAGAACCTTGCCGCTTCTTCATTTGGTTGTTCATCATGTACAGTTCTTCCCCCTTCGGTGAAAGTATTTCCACCAAAACTATAATCATCGGTTGCACCCATGTCAGGTGGAAATGACCCGAAACCATCACTGTGCATATTAAAAGCATCCCGCAACATGCCTTCCATGTTATAATCTCTAACATTCTGATTGTAAGCACTATGAGGATAACCTAGATTCATCGATGATGATGCTCCACTAGATGTACACTCTCCATGAAAAATCCATTTTTTGTACCCCCGAACAAAGCCATCAACAACTAGATGTTCATAGACAACTTCACGGTAATGCCAATTGGTATTGCAACACTTCTCACACGGGCAAAGAATCATATTCTCTTGGCTTGCATTTTGAAATGCGAAATTCAGAAAAGTTTCTACTCCATTTCGATAACCGTTTCTTACCCTTGACAAATTCATCCAAGTCCTATCCATTTCGTAGTTGTTGAAGTCTAATGTTGACAATAAATTACACGGCTAAATTGTTAATTTATAATTTACGTAAGTAATGATAATTTCATATATATAACTGAGTACTATGTAAGTATTATGTAAGTTATATATTATGTAAGTTATGTATTCTTTAAGATTCAACATACGTGGCATTGTTACACCTAGGGAGGATCCGTTATATCTAATGATGAGATATAAGGCAACCCGTCAGTTTTCACCTATATACTTTGAATCTCTTTTTTTTCTATACAAGTATTATGCAAGTTATGTATTATGTAAGTTATATATTATGTAAGTTATGTATTCTTTAATATTCAACATACGTGGCATTGTTACACCTAGGAGGATCCGTTATATCTAATGATGAGATATAAGGCAACCCGTCAGTTTCCAAATTTATATACTTTGAATCTCTTTTTTTTCTATACAAGTATTATTGAAGTTATGTATTATGTAAGTTATATATTATGTAAGTTATGTATTCTTTAAGATTCAACATACGTGGCATTGTTACACCTAGGAGGATCCGTTATATCTAATAGTGAGATATAAGGCAACCCGTCAAGTTTCCAAATTTATATACTTTGAATCTCTTTTTTTCTATACAAGTATTATGTAAGTTATGTATTATGTAAGTTATATATTATGTAAGTTATGTATTCTTTAAGATTTAACATACGTGGCATTGTTACACCTATGGAGGATCCGTTATATCTAATGTTGAGATATAAGGCAACCCGTCAGTTTCAACCTTTATACTTTGAATCTCTTTTTTTCTATACAAGTATTATGTAAGTTATGTATTATGTAAGTTATACATTATGTAAGTTATGTATTCTTTAAGATTCAACATACGTGGCATTGTTACACCTAGGAAGGATCCGTTATATCTAACGAATGAGATATAAGGCAACCCGTCAGTTTCCAAATTATATACTTTGAATCTCTTTTTTTCTATACAAGTATTATGTAAGTTATGTATTATGTAAGTTAAATAATGTGATAAAAGCTATGTAATTTATGTAAGTTATGTACATGTAAGTTATGTAATTTTATGTTAGTTATGTATTATGAATTATGTAAGTTAAATTAAAATTTCAAATCGAGAATAAGTTAAATTTGGAAAATGTTATTATATGGTTTTTATAATTGAAATTTGCTATGATGTTATTAAGTTTACAAAGTTTTTAACTTACTTCTTTTAAAAAAAATTATTTTCTATATTAAAACATATTTCAATAATGATCTATATTATTATATTGATAACAATATTAAATTTAAAAGTTTTAAATTACTTCTTATAAAAAATAATTTACTTTTTGTAATTAAAACATATTTAAGTAATGATCAATATTATTATTATAACGATAACAAAATATTTTGTTAATGTTATTTTTATAAAAATTATAACATACTTTAACAATTTACTTTTATATTTTGTTAATGTTATTTTTTATATCGCATCGCACCTAAATTTTAAAAAATAATACACTAAGCTTGTAAAAAATCGAAAGCGGCATCAAGAGATAGCAAATTGGACGTTGTTCAAACATTATTAATAATAAACAAGAATAATAAACAAGTAGCTTTAGGCATAAATTAATAATAAACAACAATAATAAATAGCAATAATAATAAACAAAGAATAATAATAAACAACAATAATAATCAAGAATAATAATAAATAGCAATAATAATCCGCAATTTTGGACAAAGAATTTAGCAAGTTAAATATACAACCTATATACTTCAAGTCCAAACGAAAAGCTTGTCTAATAAACGCATATACGCATTTGAAGTCCAAAAGAAAGCTTGTCCGGAAGAAACCTTGTCTACTAACTTTATTGAAACAAAGGAGGAAGATAGACAATTATGATCAAATCAGAAAGTACTAAATATCGATTCATAAGGTGAAACATGATAGTAAGCAATGGAATTTTCAGATATACCTTGATAAATTAAGACTTTTTCGTGAAGTCTAATAAACGCATATAATGACTCCCGCAATGATGTATACAAGGTTCAAAACACAAACTTACTTCATAATACAAACACCTAAAACGACCATCAATTTAACCATATTCTCACCCTAAATTTTTTTATCGTCCACTTTCTCAATTTTTTAAATTTAATTTCCAAAATTACTAACAATATTATTAAAGTAGTACGATTTCTATAATAGATACTTGTACAACTTTCTCGCGAGAAGGAGACAAAATCATTAAATAAGTAAATCAGTTAGATACTTGTACAAGATTTAGCCAAATGAAAATCCACCATCACAACTCAACACTTCAATTCCAGGTCTACACATACACGACTTTTACTCCAATTACAGTATAACTTATTAAAATTTGAAAAAATAAAATAAAATTGTCATTTAAAGGTTTTATTTATAAAAATATTAAAAAAATGAAAACACCTACAAAATCATATTTAGAAATATGAAAGAATAAAATTCAAATACAAAATACAACAAATCGAAATTTATCAATATTCCTTTCAAGCAAAATGGATGAAATCTATGGCTACAATTGGTTTCCATTGAAATCTTTACCTCAAACCGGAATTTAAATTCTATTGTTTCCATTAGCTAAATATTTATAAAATTATTGGTTAAGTTTTTAAGTAACCATCTTAATTTTGGTTGTTTATTGAAGAAAAAGAGAAAGGTGAAATTGGCAACATTAAGGCCATACACAGAGTTAAGAAAACCAAGCTAACGGGGGGTTTTGAAAGGAATCAAATAAATTTAAGAAGATTTAACTACTTTCTTAGAGAAATCATACATATAATCCAATTTTTATAATAGATCTTAAAACAAAACAACAATTAGTTAACTTCTCAAATTACATGCATAATATATGATAACTAGAAGCACAATTAGTAAACATTGATTCTAAAAGGGCAAGCCATTTCCAAGAACAAGCTGCATGACCTTATTTTTTATTCTCAATAGCACCTAAAGAACATTATACTCTCTATTAATAATTTCTGTTACATTCTTGCATGGTTTTCTAAAATAGATTACAAAACATTGTACCCTATCAATGAGATTTAGCACTTAACATTATGAAGATTTTGGTCAAACTTCCATCTAAGGAAAACAAAAAATTAAAAATGCTTTTAGAACTAATAGTAGCTATAACTAAGAAGGCAATGGAGTTGATTTCTTAGCCATGGAACAAATTTTGCTATGAACATTCTTGACCAAGGATCCTACTAAACCAAAGAAAGCTCCAATACTTTAGAACATTGCTTAACCCAACAAAAACACGAGCTCAAATCACCTAATACAATACCAGATTCATTAATTTTAAAAAAAGCTAACCCGAATTAAACTTCAATAGCATTTCTAGAACAAATTTAGTAGGGTTGGTTTTTCGATAGAAAAACAGGGGAGTTGGCTGTAGCTCTCAATACGTTTTTTGGATGGACGATATGGATTTTTTCAAGAGGGTTAACCGCTTTTTAACCGTGAGAGGAGGTCATTCGAACCACTGGCTCCGTAATCCGTGGAAGTTCCCACGCCGATCCCCAAGAAGAACAACGTGAGGCACTTTGAAGTGCCATTCACACTTTGATTCTTGAGCAAGTTCGGGAACATTGTGAGAAGGGAAAGGGGTTGTCCATTCACTTTCTCGGAAATGGCGAAAGAGACTCGAGGTCAGCAGAAAACACTATGTCTCGCGATCCGGAAATATCTCGGAGATGGATCTGAAACCCTCCGCGGATGGGTGGAGGAGAAAAGGAGAACCCTAATGAATCCCTAAAATCCTCATTAGGGAACACTGTAAGATTAGTCTGCCGCTTTCTTTCATATGAGTAGAATAACATAAAATTTAGATAAAGAGAGTGGCTTACAAGATGAGAAAGAGAGGTTGCTCTTGCTCCCGCTCCTGCTGAATTTGTATGCGAAGAAGAAGAAAAACCCTAATTTCCTTCCAGATTGACTTTTACTCTCCGCTCTACGCGTTTTGTTCTTGAAATATGGCGTTTTGTCCATTGAGCCCGATTCTGACCTAAAGTTTAAAACGATAAAGTCAAAATGAAACACCCCACACCCGCCCACGAGAATGGACCGGATCGGTATGTTCCTCAAGTAAACAGTTTCAAAATTCTTTTGTTACTTAGAGAAAAACTTGTGTGATTTTGAAAAAAGATTGGTTTGGGTTGGGCTTGTCTTTGAAAACCAATTTATCTAACATTAAAATCCATTTATTTAAAGTGACAAAACATTTAGGTTTTATTTTAAAATGTATTTGCTTGATCTTTACTTAATAAAAATCCGTAAACATAATAATTAAAAGTAAAAAAATAATAAAGAAATCCAACTTGGGCCTTATGGCCTTATTACATCAAGTAGAACTCAATAATAAAATTAAATGTACAAAAAAGAAATAAAGTCCAAAATAAATAAAATCTTCAAATTGATGCATGGCCACCTCAATGTCTCACCGTCCCGTCCACACTTATTCATCACACGAAAATAGTTCCCATAACGGGTGAGTCAACAGACTCAATGTGCACACAAGACTAACATTCAACAAATCGCATACATGTTCATATCAAATTCATATTCATATAAAGATAAATGATGATGCAACCCAACCCAAGCCTAAAGATCCATCCGCTACACACCACCCGTACTGCCAGGTCACACCGTGGGACTACTAAGTCAACCTCCATCCGCTACACACCATCGAAGGCGTTAAGCCTATATCGTTGTGTCATTAGACACTATATTCAAATAATGTGACCGTAGTCACCATATTTCGTTAGTGAGACCAAAGTCAACACCTTCACAGGTGAGACCAAGTCAACACCTATATTTCGTTGGTGAGACCGAAGTCAACACCTATATTTAGTTGGTGAGACCAAAGTCAACACCTTCAGTTGGTGAGACCAAGTCAACACCTACTCTTCCCTTTCACATAAATCCCGAATGCCCCAAAAATATATATTATGCATAACTTACTTAATTTCATGTTTATATACATATATTCGCATGTTATAAAATAACATATTTCACAATCCTATCTGAAGTAGGAAACGTACCTGGGTACTTTTTGCCACATTTGTGGTACTTAGCCACATTCACATTCTTATACATATTCATATATTAAAATAATAGCCATAAAATATCGAAGGTTAGTAAGGGTACACACCTGATTTGTTTAGCGATTCCTTGAGATTCCGAAAAGCTAGATCTAAAGTTTAGATCCTTAGTCCCTACATTTGATTCATCCTTTATTACTTAGCATAAATTCTATTTGGCTATGATATCCAAATCCTAGTAGGATTTGTAAAAAGACTTACCTTTGATGCCGATTTGGTGTTTATTCAAATCCCGAAAACTTGGTTTTCCTTCACTTGATATTCGGCCAACCTTGAATCTCAATATGGGTTAGTTTTCGCTTTTTAATAATTAAAGAACCGATCTAGATAATCATACAAGCTTTGGCGAATACTTTTAGGTACTTACCTTGTGGATCTTAAATCCGAAATTCACCGAATAACTAGGGAACACGTGGCCTATGGTGTACCTTCGGAAAAGAATTTCTTCTTCCATGATTCGCCAAGATTAATAATCGAAATTAGTCTCTAAATTTCAATAAGTCTAGAATATAAAAGAATGGAAAACTAAACTTGGATCTTACCCTTATTTGAAGGAATCGATTGCACCTTCACTTCAACCTTCGTAGATTGACTTAGAGACTTGATGAACAATCGACTATGATTCCCTTATGTATTTGGTTTCAAAGATGAAAGAAGAGAGGAATAATAGGCTTAGAAGGAAATCGGCTAGGAGGCTAAAAGAAAAGAAGAAAAGAATGGATGCTCAAGAAGAATATTTGGCGGAGGAAAAGAGAGGAGAATGAATAATGAATGGCCCTAGTCTCATCCTTTTATAGCCAGAAATTACTAGGCCAAGAATCCTTAACTTGGCCACCACTTTTCCTTATTTTCCTAATTAAAGAATAATTCTTCATTTATCCACCTATTTAGCCGAATTTTAAAGAGAATTAAACTCTTCCCTTAAGAGTCCTTATGATCTTCTAATTAGCCGAGTTTTAAAGAGAGTGAAACTCCTCTTTTGCAAGCCTTGGGCCGTCCACCTCTTGGGCTTCTAGAAGCAAAATAAAACTTATTTTATTTGCTTCTTATGTGACTCGAACTCAAGCCCAAAACCTTTTGCATGTGGGCCATTTTCTAAGGCCTTAGGTGGCATCTTCAGGCCACTTTTCCAAATCCGTTATTGGGTCAAATTTCATGTACTTTATATTTTAGGGTCACTTGGCCCTAAGTTCCCCTTTGGGCTCTAAAATTCGACATTCCGGGGTCATTTTTAAGTTTCCAAAAATTTTCGCGCGGCTCTGTATTTTCCAAGTTTCCAAAATGTTTAGTTTCCTATTTTGGCTTGGTTTCCAAAATGTTTAGTTTCCTATTTTGGTTTGGTTTCAAAATGTTTAGTTTCCTCTTTTGGCTTGGTTTCCAAAATGGTCACTTTCCTATTTTAGTTTAGTTTCCAAAACTTAACATTTCTAAAGCATTTCTTACATTTCCATACATCTCCTTACATTTCCACACATTTCCATACATTTCCATACATTTCCTTACATTTCCATATATTTCCATACATTTCCATACATTTCCATACATTTCCTTACATTTCCTTTCATTTCCTTACATTTCCTTTCATTTCCTTTCATTTCCTTTCATCTTAGGGTTCTTGAAACTCTTCGAACACATCCAACACACCATCGATCCCACTATCTCATGAATTATGCACTAACATAACCCCTAATCTAGGATGTTACACAAACCCCAAATCATGTTCATTTTAATAATTAAAATCTAAATTTCAAATATTTTAGCTTTCTAAAATCATGTTCATTTTAATAATTAAAATCTAAATTTCAAATATTAGATTTTCGGATTGTATTTTATTCTTCTATTTAAAATAGATAAATTAGTCCTTGTAAATTAGTTCACAAAGCAAATTTATCTTTTTTATTAAAATTTTCATCTATTTTAATATTAAAATTGACATAACTAATAGAATAATTAAATTGTGACACGTGACGTGCAACATATACCTCGTACTAATATAAAGAGACTAGTTTTTAATAGTACAAATGAGTAAATTTTTAACAAAAATATCAATTTACTTATTGGTTACCATATAGGGACTAATTTACTAATATATTTTTAAAGATTTAATCAAATTTTTCTTTATTTTAAAGTTTAAGTAATATTTAAAACAATTAAATAAGTTTTGAAATTTTTAAAATTTAAAGTTATTTAATATATAAATTAAAATACAATTACTCATATACTCAAAAAAATTAAAATATATTGTAAATAATAATATTTTATTTTTTCATTTTAACATTTATATTTAAATGTTATTGGTTCTAAATTTTCTACATTACAAATAATAATAGATAGATTTAATATATAAATTTTAATATTTTAAAAAGTAAATTACAAATAAACTTTATGTTAATTAATCAATATAAAAAATTAAATAAATAATAATAGATCGAAGAGGATGAAAGAGTATTGCATGAGTTTTCGAAAATAATCAACACTAGTTTGTTTACATCCAAACCCTAAGTCGGCCTTTAAACCCCTAAAACCTATAAAATCTTAAACACGTGTAACCCCAAAATCTAAACCCTAAACTATAAACCTTTATAAACTCTAAACAACTAAAATCCTAAACTATAAACATTAACCCCTAAACCTTATGACCTAAACACTAAACACTAAATGCTAAACCTTTAACACTAAGGCAAAAAATTAAACACTAAACTTACCCTAAACCCTAAAACCCTAAAATCCTAAACCTTAAACCCTAAACCTTAAACCTTAAACCCTAAACCCTAAACCTTAAACCCTAAATGATAAACTCTAAACCCTAAACCCTAAACCCTATATATGTTAAACCATAACCCCTAAATAATCATGAGAATTAATATTCAATATTTTAAAATTAATACTATCTCTTTTACGATTATATAAGAAATTATTTAATATTTTTTTTCATTTTTAACAAATATTTTTCTCTTAAATAATTTAAAACTAGAATCATAATTTTAATGTATTAAAATTAATGTTATCTCTTTACAATTATATAAAAATTATTTAATATATAAATTTAAAACAATAAGTCATATATATCCAAAAAAACTTTAAAATTACTTTTAACGTTTTTGGAGAAGCGCTAAAGGCCGACTTTTAGCGGCATTTTTAAAAGCGCCGCTAAAGGCCGACTTTTAGCGGCGTTTTGGAAGCGCCGCTAAAGGCCGACTTTAGCGGCGTTTTTGAAAAGCGCCGCTAAAGCGGACTTTTAGCGTTTTTGTAAAGCGCCGCTAAAGGCGGACTTTTAGCGTTTTTTGAGAAGCGCCGCTAAAGGCCGACTTTTAGCGGCGTTTTTGAAAGTTTGCTAAAGGCCGACTTTTAGCGGCGTTTTGGAAAGCGTCAAAAGGCGGACTTTTAGCGGCGTTTTTGGTAAAGTCCGCTAAAGGTCAGAACTTTTAGCGTTTTTTGAAAGCCGCTAAAGGCGGACTTTTAGCGGCATTTTGTAAATAAACGCCACGATTGCTCTTTTTGGCGTTTTCATTCAAACGCCGCTAATGTATAAAATTTGCGGCGTTTTTATTTAAAACGCCACTAAAACGCCGCTAAAAGTTTGTTTTGGTGTAGTGAATAATTTAGGTAAAAGCAGTTCTACAAAACCTTTTGAAAGTGAAGTTTAGTAAAATCAAGAATTTGATTTAAAATCGATGAATAAAGAAATACTAGTTTGAAATCTTATCATTTAGTATTTAATTGTCAAAAACCTTTAAGTAGTTTTTTTTTAAACGAGTTCAAAAGAATTTTGAAAACAAGAATATTTAAAGAATCTCATATGTTTTAAAACAAAATATTTAAAGAAACATTATTGAGTTAACATCAGCCCATATTAAGTGTCTAAAGCAAAATTTAATCCATCCACACATAAAATCTATAAAATATTAATAAAGGCCTTATTACATCATACCCAAAATAGTAATTAAATAAAAATACTTAATAAAAGTTCATAGTTTATAAAACCCATGTTCGAAGTATGGCCTCCACGAATTCATCCTCGGCCCAAGCCTCCGTCAATTGCCATTACCTAAGATGGATAATTAAGCAGAGTGAGTTACTCGAACTCAGTGTATAACTCACTTACCATATTCATTGGGCGGATCATCAAGACATTATTTTGGGCTTGAGCCCATTTACGAATTTAACAATATAATAAATAAAATGCATGTAAAATGAAATTCCCAACCAAACCTAATTTCCATCCGCTACACACCACCCGTACCAACCAACACACCTGTGGGGATCAAGTCAACCCACCCCGCCAACACACCAATCGTAGGCATAAAGCCATTTTAAATAATATTATGGTGCACCACCGAACTATATTGTGACAAAGTCACCGAACTAGAGGCATTAAGCCATTTAAAATATATTTGTGGCAGATCCACCGAACTAGATTTTTTGCAACAGGCCTTTCTTCTCTTCGCCAATTATCCCAACCCATGCAATCATGTATGCATAACAATATATATATCCATATGATAATTTAACAAAAGCCCATAATACATGTGAGTCCAAAAATTCAAATTTTCATTTTGGCCCATAGGACAAAATAGCATTTTAGCCCATTTAACGATCTAGCAAACTTTGGCCCATTTATCGATCTAGCAGTTTTTCGGCCCATTTATCACATGAGGCATAAAATTTACTGTTTACCAATTAACTCATTGAGGGCATTTTCGTAAATTTCACGACTTTAACTGTTTTCATGCATTTTCACAAAAGTGTTAATTATTACGCATTTTTCAATTTTGTCATCTTTACGATTTTATCCCAATACTTATGGTATAGTATCTAACCCGAGATAAGTGTAAAGTTACACACCTGGTTATTGTGAGAACTAGACTTTCTCGCTCGTCGTTACCTAAACGCATCGCGATAAATTAGAACACTATTATTTATTTACAAATCGAATCTTAGAAATAAAGATCTAGACTTTTACCCTCAGAATTTCGAACCAATTCTATTTACGATTTCTCCTTGATTGTTGGTTCGTTACCCGATGAAAATCCACGAACAAACAAAGGTTCGGGAGTACGAACGACTTCAAACAACTGGTTCTCCTCGGATGAGGGTCCACAACCCGGTGGAAAATCTCAGATTCCCGAAAATAGCCCTTCGCTTAAACTTAGGGGGAATAGCGGAACCACCCCTCTTCCGAACACTATTTACCGCCCTTTTCGTCCCTATCTTAATTATCTCCATTGACAAAAGATCATTAATCCGACTAAATAATATATCGAAATTATGACTAACGATTTTAAGGGTGAGATTGGCTTACCACAAATATCCTTGTTCCACAACATGAAAATCGAGCGATAACGTCCCCTAAAATGAAATCGATTAATAATACATCTATATCCATATGACGAGTAATATGAGAGCCCTTAAAAACCCTTACCTTAACACCTTAAATCGATTCCGACGATTCATGACGCTCACGAACACTTGAGTTTTGGCCCTCCACTATCACACTAAAATATAACGAAAGAAAACATTTAATAGAATGAACGATGATTTCGATCAAAGAGATTCTTCTTACCACCATTAAGATTCGGCCAAGACATCCCTTAAGCCAACATAAGAACAAAAAAGAAAGCTCTTACCTATTGCTTAAACGAGGGTTGAAAGAATAACCAACAAGACAATATAGACGAATCGGAGATTCGACTTTGAAGGAAAATTGGAGAAAATAGTATTAATACCATTCGGCCATGAGAGAAAAATAATGAAGAAAGTGTTTAAATGATAAATAAAAAATGAAGAAGAAGAGAGAATGGGAAGAAGGTGTTATAATTCGATTTTCAAAGAGAAGAAAAGAGAATGAGGAAAGAGATGAATTTATGAGAAAAAATGCATTCGGCAATGGGAAAGGAGAAGGAAAAAGAATGACTTTTTGTGTTGGTAGTTTTGGCACTAGGAGAAAGACACTAGAATGATTAGCAAAAATGACCAAATGGTCAAAAAGATGACCAAAAGAAATAAAGCAAATGTTGTTTTCTTCTACACCAATACATTAGGCCAAGGGAAGGAAAAGATGGATGGAGAAAAAGTGTCTTCAAACAAAACAAAAATGACCAAAAGAATTCTAACAAGCTACCAAACCACAAATTTTCGGCTCCCCCCTTTTGTCCATAATGCCGTCCATATTCATGGTCAAAATGGCCATGAAAAAGTTTCCAAAACATCAACCTTGATTCAAGCCTTGCAATCCTCTATTTTCCAAAAGTTTGAGAAATCCTATCCCCAAAATTAAGCAATTCTATCCCTAATTCATGCTTGCCATAACCTTAAGTCTCATTACCATAAAAATTTAGTCCATCTTATCCATGAATGATGCTTGGCCGACACTTGCTAGGAAAAGCAAAATAAAAGCTCCCAATTGGCATGCTAGGAGATTCAACCTCTCCCTCAAGTCCTACTTATGGCGCCATCACCACTTTGCCAATTACTCATCTTATGCCATCTTTTATCACTTAATTAACTTAAACTTCAAGGTCACTGATTCCTCTACAGTAAAGTACTCTTTACTAAAATTTATTCTAATTCCAAGTAAACCCGAGCCTTCTCAAGACTATATTAAGCACACAATAAAATCATATCCGAGCTAACACCAAAGACAAGCAACATATTGATACTCAAATTTTTAGGATGTTACAATTCTACCCCCTAAAAGAAAATTTCGTCCACAAAATTTACTTGATTAGAAGAGGTGAGGATATTGTTGCCGAATTGCATCCTTAGGCTCCCACGTAGCTTCTTCTGCTCCATGATTATGCCATAAAACCTTGACCAACGGCACAGTCTTCTTTCAGGAGCACCTTAACATCTCGGTCTAAGATTTCCACTGGTTCCTCCTCGAAAGATAAGGCTGATCTCAACTCTACTTCTTCTATTGGTACTATGTGAGACGGATCCGATCTATAGCGCCTCAGCATGGAAACATGAAACATATTATGAATTTAAATCAACTCCGGAGGTAATTCATCCTGATAGGCCACTGGACCAACACGCTACATCATAAGATATGGTCCAATGAACCTAGGGCTCAACTTGCCCTTCCTTCCAAATCTGAAAATCTTTTTAATGTGAGGCCTTCAGAAAGATCTGATCCCCCACAGCAAACTCGATATCCTTACGCTTCAGATCTGCATACGACTTTTGTCTATCCGAAGCTTCCTTTAACCGTGCTCGAATAACTTTTACCTTTTCTTCTGTCTCAGATATCAATTCAGGACCCAACATCTACCGTTCACCCAATTTAGTCCAACAAGTAGGAGTACGACACCTACGACCATACAATGCCTCGTAGGTTGCCATTCGAATGCTAGACTGATAGCTATTGTTATACGCAAACTCTGCCAACGATAGAAAATCCTCCCAACTACCTCTGAAGTCAATACACAAACCCTTCACATGTCTTCCAATATCTGAATTACTCTTTCTGACTGACCATCTGACTGAGGATGAAAAGTCGTACTGAAGTTTAACTTTGTTCCCAAAGCTTCATGCAGAGCTTTCCAAAATCGTGATGTAAATCTAGGATCCCTGTCTGATATAATAGACACTGGTACCCCATGCAACCTCACGATTTCAGATACATACAGCTTAGCCAACTTCTGTAATGAGTAATCCGTACGAACTGGTAGAAAATGAGCAGTCTTCGTCAATCGATCAACTACTACCCAAACGAAATTTTTCTTAGTAGGTGTTAAAGGCAACCCACTAACAAAATCCATTGTTATTCGCTCCCATTTCCAAAGGGGAATCTTTACCGGTTGTAATAAACCTGACGATAATTGATGCTCCGCCTTCACTTGTTGACAAGTCAAACATTTTCTTACAAACTCAAAAATCTCACGCTTCAACCCTGGCCACCAATACCTTTCATGGAGATCTCGATACATCTTATTTCCTCCGGGGTGCATAGTATAAGGGCTACTATGCGCCTCCCGTAGAAGCATTTGTCTCAAATCTGAGTCCTTAGGCATACAAATTCTTCCACGAAAACAAAGCACTCCATCAATGTTTATACCAAAATCCCCTATTTCACCACTTTCAACTTGCTGAAATAAGGGTCCCAACTTTTCATCTGATATCTGCTTTTCCTTGATTTGATCTAACCATAGAGGCTTCACCTGAAATTCCGCTAACAGACTACCATCCTCATACAAACTCAGATGAGTAAACATTGCTCTCAAATCAGATACCACCTTACGACTTAACGCGTCTGCTACCACATTAGCCTTTCCAGGATGATACTTGATTGAGAAATCATAATCCTTTAATAGCTCAACACATCTTCTTTGTCTCAAGTTTAACTCCTTCTGAGTAAGAAGATACTTAAGACTCTTGTGATCCGTATAGATGATAGACTTCTCACCGTAGAGATAGTGCCTCCAAATCTTTAAAGCAAACACTACCGCAAAGAAACTCCAAGTCATGAGTAGGTAGTTTACTTCGTCTGGTCTCAATCGACGAGAAGCATAAGCTACCACTTTTCCATTTTGCATCAAGACACAACCTAAACTCGTGTGTGACGATCACATGAGACGATAAATTCTTTTCCACCTCAAAGTTGAATCAAACCGGTGCTTCACAAAATCTTCTTCAATTTCTCGAAACTCTCTTATTATTTTTCATCCATACATATGGTACTCCTTTCGCAATGACTTAGTTAAGGGTACGACAATCGTAAAACCCTCAACAAAGCGTCTATAATAACCACCAAACCCAAGAAACTCGAATCTCACCATCGACTTTGGTGGTTTCCAATCCAAGATCTGACCTCAATCTTTCGAGGATCCACCTTATTCCTTCAAATGATACCACATGACCCAAGAAAGTCACTTCCTTAACCAAAATTCACATTTATCGAATTTGGCATAAAGTTGCTTATCTTGAAGTAACGCAATACTATATGCAAATGTGAGTCATGTTCCTCTTCATTCCTCGAATATACCAAAATGTCATCTATGAACACTACCACGAACGGTCTAAATATGGTTGAAAGACCGGTTCATCATGTCCATAAATGCACCGGTGCATTGGTCAACCCAAACGGCATCACCAAAAACTCATAATGTCTATAACGAGTTTGGAATGCCGTCTTATGAATATCTGCTTCTTTCACCTTGAGTTGGTGATAACCCGATCTCAAATCAATTTTGGAGAAAACTGAAGCTCCTTTCAATTGATCAAACAGGTCATCAATTCTCGGCAAAGGATACCTATTCTTGATCGTCAATTTATTCAACTGCTTGTAATCAATGCACATACGCATCGACCCATCCTTTTTCTTAACGAACAAAATCGGTGCTCCCCACGGAGACACACTCGGTTGAATAAATCCCCGATCCAACAATTCTTAAATTTGAGCTTTAAGCTCCGCCAACTCCTTCGATGCCATTCTATAAGGAGCAATAGGCACTGGAGCCATTTCGGGCAAAAGCTCAATACCAAATTTTACTTCCCGATCTGGAGGTATACCAGGAAGTTCTTTGGGAAATACATCTGGAAATTCCTTCACCGTTCTCACATCTTCCACTGATAACTCCTTGGCATCCAAAGCACTAATAAAAGCTAGGAATGCTCCATACCCTTTCCGCACCAACTTTTCTGCCTTTAACGTAGATACCATATTTGCCAAATAATTCATTCGTTCTCCTATCATTACTACTTCCTTATCATCCAAAGTCCTTATTGACATCCATTTTTCAGCACAATCCAAATGCACCCGATGCTTAACCAACCAATCCATGCCCAGAATGAGATCGAACTCGTCGAAAGGCAATTCCATCAAATTTGCCAGAAATATTTCTCTTTGGATTTCTAAGGGCACGTCTCTAAATAGTTTATTTACAATTCTCGATCGTTTCTAAAGGACTAATTACCGTCATCTCACTATCGGTAATTTCAGATTCTAGATTCAGGTTTCCAAATATGGCACTAGTAACATAATAGTGAGTAGAACCAATATCTATCAAAGCAGTAACAGACACATCAAAAATGAAGAACGTACCAGTTATCACATTAGGTGCATTGCCATCCTCGCGGCGTCTAACTGCATAGACCAATCCTGGCTATCTTGCATCCGTGTTACCTCTAGAACCATTGCCTCGACCCGTGCACCTTGACCACGTCCAGCCCTATTACCACCACGACCTGGTCCACGGCCTCTCGGTCGCCGAGTACCTCCTCCGGTACAGACATCGGATTACGAGCTTCCTCGAGTCGTATCCACCGTCGAGGCAATTCTTATATTGATGATCCATTGAACCACATTTATAACAAGCACCAGTTTTCCTCCAACACTCTCCGAATGTCATTTCCCATATTCAAAGACAGATCTCAACTCGATTAATAGCCCCAGGTGCTCTACCTTGAACTGGCTCATCATTCCGAGGCCTCTTCTGAAACTTTTTTGAAGAACCCGAATACTTTATATCTCTCTTGCCTCTGACTCTTTCCCGATTCTGACGTTCTGAGCTCTTAGCCTCTTCAGCTATCTTGGCTTTCTCCACAAGCGTGGAAAAAGTTCTCACTTGTTTTGGGGCGATTAGTACCCGCAACTCATCATTCAGCCCATCCTCGAAGCGTACACAGTGCTCATGATCCGTTGGCACTATTGTCTGAGCATAGTGACTCAAGCGTAAAAACTTCGCCTCATACGCTGCCACCGTCTTATTTCCTTGAACCAGATTCAGAAATTCCTTCCTCCGGACATCCACATAACTTGTTCCTACATATTTCCCTTGAAAGGCAGCTTTGAGGAAATCCCAAGTAACTAATGCAGCTTCAGTGCCTTCTCGGACAGTAAGCCACCATTGATATGCCTCGTCCCTTAACAAAGACACCGCTCCCTTAGTTTCGCTTCTACAATTGCACTCTAGGTCGTCCATAATTCGTTCCATTGCCTCAAGCCAATATTCAAGAACATTTGGAGCTACACCGAGACACCTCTCGAAAACCTCAAAGACCACTTGATTTCAATCGCTCGATATCGACCCACGAGTTCTTGGCCCACTCTAGTTCCAAATGACCCTTTCAAGGACTCGCAACATTGCTCGTGTCAAAGCATTATCTTCTCTCCTATTCTCTTGTGAAACATTTTTCGACGCTGGTGATGTCGGTGCATCCATTTTCAAAATATGTCCCGATTCCTCGGACACAGCTCTAGCACCTTGGCCTCTACCACGCCACATCTACCACGTCTGCATTCTCTGGCGCTCATACTGACTAACTCGTTTTAATCTGATTACGAATTTTATGAATTAGAAAACTGTTTCAGTGTTTATTAATGATATTTTATGAGATTCAAGAGATAAAGTTGTTTTTCGCAAACACATCCTATAGTCTCGATCTCTACAATTTTTAATATCTAAAACTAGAAGTTCTAGAGTGTTCTTATGATCATAATAATCATTCAGTAATGAATACTTACTTGACTTGGTGCCGGATGCTTGTGGTGCCATACTAACTTTAAAACATAATTAAAAATAATTTCAAACGGAAGTTATTTATTGTACCCAACCACAGTCGAGTTTTGAAACTGGCTCTGATACCATTAAATGTAACACCCCAAACTAGGTCTATGCGTTAAGACGAGATTTGGTTTGTCACACAGATCGAACATCCATTTAATTCTCTAATGATTTAGGTAAAACAGTTCTACAAAACCTTTTGAAAGTGAAGTTTAGTAAAAATCAAGAATTTGATTTAAAATCGATGAATAAAGAAATACTAGTTTAAAATCTTATCATTTAGTATTTAATTGTCAAAAACCTTTAAGTAGTTTTTTAAAAGAGTTCAAAAGAAATTTTGAAAACAAGAATATTTAAAGAATCTCATATGTTTTAAAACAAAATATTTAAGGAAACATTATTGAGTTAACATCAGCCCATATTAAGTGTCTAAAACAAAATTTAATCCATCCATACATAAAAATCCATAAAATATTAATAAAGGCCTTGTTACATCATACCCAAAATAGTAATTAAATAAAAATACTTAATAAAAGTTCATAGTTTATAAAACCCATGTTCAAGTATGGCCTCCACGAAGTCATCCTCGCCCAAGCCTCCGTCAATTGCCATTACGAGATGGATAATTAAGCAGTGAGTTACTCGAACTCGGTGTATAACTCACTTACCATATTCATTGGGCGGATCATCAAGACATTATTTTGGGCTTGAGCCCATTTACGGATTTAACAATATAATAAATAAAATGCATGTAAAATGAAATTCCCAACCAAACCTAATTTCCATCCGCTACACACCACCCGTACCAACCAACACACCTGTGGGGATCAAGTCAACCCACCCCGCCAACACACCAATCGTAGGCATAAAGCCATTTCAAATAATATTGTGGTGCACCATTGAACTAGATTGTGACAAAGTCACCGAACTAGAGGCATTAAGCCGCTTAAAATATATTTGTGGCAGAGCCACCGAACTAGATTTTTGGCAACAGGCCTTTCTTCTCTTCGTCAATTATCCCAACCCATGCAATCATGTATACATAATAATATATATATCCATATGATAATTTAACAAAAGCCCATAATACATGTGAGTCCAAAAATTCAAATTTTCATTTTGGCCCATAAGACAAAATAGCATTTTAACCCATTTAACGATCTAGCAAACTTTGGCCCATATATCGATCTAGTAGTTTTTCGGCCCATTTATCGATCTAGCAATTTTTCAGCCCATTTATCGCATGAGGCATAAAATTTACTATTTATCAATTAACTCATTGAGGGCATTTTTGTAAATTTCACGACTTTAATTGTTTTCATGCATTTACACAAAAGTGTTAATTATTACGCATTTTTTTATTTTGTCATCTTTACGATTTTATCCCAATACTTACAGTATAGTATCTAACCCGAGATAAGTGTGAAGTTACACACCTGGTTACTGTGAGAACTAGACTTTCCCACTCGTCGATACCTAAACGCATCGCGATATTTTAGAACACTATTATTTATTTACAAATTGAATCTTAGAAATAACGATCTAGGCTTTTACCCTCAAAATTTCGAACCACTTCTATTTGCGATTTCTCCCTGATTGTTGGTTCGTTACCCGATGAAAATCCACGAACAAACAAAGGTTCGGGAGTACGAACGACTTCAAACAACTGGTTCTCCTCGGATGAGGTCCACACCCGATGGAAAATCTTGAATTCAAAAAATTTCTTCGCTTAAACTTAGGGGAATAAGCGAAACCACCCCTCTTCCGAACACTATTTACCGCCCTTTTCGTCCCTATCTTGATTGTCTCAATTGACAAAAGATCATTAATCTGACTAAATAATATATCAAAATTATGACTAACGGTTTTAAGGGTGAGATTGGCTTACCACAAATATCCTTGTTCCATAATATGAAAATCGAGCGATAACGTCCCCTAAAACGAAATCGATTAATAATCCATCTATATCAATATGACGAGTAATATGAGAGCCCTTAATGAACCCTTACCTTAACACCTTAAATCGATTCCGACGATTCACGACGCTCACGAACACTTGAGTTTTGGCCCTTCACTATCACACTAAAATATAGCGAAAGAAAACGTTTAATAAAATGAACGATGATTTCGATTAAAGAGATTCTTCTTACCACCATTAACATTCGGCCAAGACATCCCTTAAGCCAACATAAGAACCAAAAAGAAAGCTCTTACCTATTGCTTAAACGAGGGTTGAAAGAATAACCAACAAGACAATATAGATGAATCGGAGATTCAGCTTTGAAGGAAAATTGGAGAAAATGGTATTAATACCATTCGGCCATGAGAGAAAAATAATGAAGAAAGTGTTTGAATGATAAATAAAAAATGAAGAAGAAGAGAGAATGGGAAGAAGGTGTTATAATTCGGTTTTCAAAGAGAAGAAAAGAGAATGAGGGAAGAGATGAATTTAGGAGCAAAAATGCATTCGACGAATGGGAAGGAGAAGGAAAAGAATGGCTTTTGTGTTGGTAGTTTCGACACTAGGAGAAAGACACTAGAATGATTAGCAAAAATGACCAAATGGTCAAAAAGATGACCAAAAGAAATAAAGCAAATGTTGTTTTCTTCTACACCAATACATTCGGCCAAGGGAAGGAAAAGATGGATGGAGAAAAAGTGTCTTCAAACAAAACAAAAATGACCAAAAGAATTCTAACAAGCTACCAAACCACAAATTTTTGGCTCCCCCTTTTGTCCATAATGCTGTTCATATTCATGGTCAAAATGGCCATGAAAAATTTTCCAAAACATCAACCTTGATTCAAGCCTTGCAATCCTCCATTTTCCAAAAGTTTGAGAAATCCTATCCCCAAAATTAAGCAATTCTATCCCTAATTTATGCTTGCCATAACCTTAAGCCTCATTACCATAAAAATTTAGTCCATCTTATCCATGAATGATGCTTGGCCGACACTTGCTAGGAGAAAAAAAAATAAAAGCTCCAAATTTGCATGCTAGGAGATTCGAACCTCTCCCCTCAAGTCCTACTTATGGCGCCATCACCACTTTTCCAATTACTCATATTATGCCATCTTTTATCACTTAATTAACTTAAACTTCAAGGTCACCTGATTCCTCTACAGTAAAGTACTCTTTACTAAAATTTATTCTAATTCCAAGTAAACTCGAGCCTTCTCAAGACTATATTAAGCACACAATAAAATCATGTAACATCCTAAATAGGGCCTATGCATTTCCAGTTTAATTGTATGAAATGACAAGTTACAAGTACTATGAATAAATTCTTGATACTTTTGGAAACCTAGAAATGCATGAAAATGAAAATGAAAATGGAGATGGAAATGAAAATGGAAATGGAAATGGAAATGAAAATGGAAATAGAAATGGAAATGGAAATAGAAATGGACATTTTTGGAAACTTAGACATTTCTGGATACTTAGACATTTTGGAAACCTAAACATTTTGGAAACCTAAACATTTTGGAAACTTGAACATTTTGGAAACTTGAACATTTTGGAAACTTAGACATTTTGGGAAACTTGAACATTTTGGAAACACCGAAAATCTGAGCCATGAAAATTTTAAGAAACTTAAAATTGACCCGAATGCCAAATTTAAGAGCCCAAAGGGAACTTAGGGCCAAGTGACCCTAAAAATATAAAGCACGAAATTTGACCCAACAACGGACTTGGAAATGTGGCTGAAGATGCCACCAAAGGCCTTAGGAAATGGCCCAAATACAAGAGGCTTTTGGGCACGAGTTTGAGTCATCTAGGAAGCAAATAATGAAGGCCTTATTTTGCTTCCAAGGCTAGGAGGTGGGACGGCACAAGCATGTTGAATAAGAGGAATTTTACTTCGATTAAAACTCGTTTAATTAAGTGTTAAGTAAAGGAATTTCTTTTAATAAAATAAATAAGGAGATAAAGGATGGATAAAGAACTTTTAATTTAATTAAAGTGATAATTAAATGATAATATTATCACTTGTGGGGGGAGTGGTGGCCAAGTCAAGGACTCTTGCCATATCAATTTCAGTTAAAAGAGGAAAATCAAGGCCATTCTCTCATCTTTCCTAGAGTGTCTTGAAATTTGCATAGCTTTCCTCTCCTCTCTTTGCCAATTCTCCTTGAACAAAATACCATCTTCTTTTCTTCTCTTTTCTCCTCCGTTTCTACCATCAAGGCCAAATCCATGCGATTCTAAGTAAAGGAGAAGTCGGTTACAACATCAAAAGGGTAAGATCTAAGATCAATCAACTTCTATTCTTTTCTTTTACCAAAATTGGGATACTAACCCTCCTCATGTTCATGGTCGAATAGCATAAGGGATTTTTCGGGATTCGAAAACGAGGTAAGTACATCAATGTACATTCGGCTAAGAGATCCCTTTCATAATCAAACAATAGATCTAATCTAACAAGTGATTTCGACAGGAATTTGAAATAAAGATCAACTTCGGGATCTGAGGTAAGAGAGTCTATACATTCGACCAAGGTTCATGTGGTTACCTAGATTAGATCCATAATTATTAGAAAGCGAAAACTAATTTTGTGAAGTTTTAAGGTTGGCGAACAACAAGTAAAGGAAAACGAAGTTTTTCTGGATTTGTGTAAACACCAAATCGGCAAGGTGAGTTTCTTTTACAAATCCTACTAGGATTTGGTTTTGTCTAAAAGGGTTTATTAATGTGTTTTAATTGGTGGGCGAATATAGGATTAATAGATCTAAAAATTAGATCGGGTTTCTCGAGATATCAAGGAACCTATTAAGCGAAAAAAGTGTGTACCCTTACTATCCTTCGATAATTTATGGCTAAATATTTTATGTGAATAATAATGTGAATGTGGCTAGGCTAAATATTTTATGTGAATAATAATGTGAATATGGCTATGTACCACAAATGTGGCAAAAGTACCTGTGCGTTTCCTACTTGATAGGATTGTGAAAATGTTATTTTAATAACATGCGGATATATGAAAATGAACACGAAATTAAGTTATGGAATATATATGTTTTGGGGCATTTGGGTTTTATGTGAAAGGGGAGAACAGTGTTGACTTTGGTCTCACCAACGAAGGTGTTGACTTGGTCTCACCAACTAAAAATGTTGACTACGGTCACATTCGAAATTTTGGTAACCGGTTACAACAAAGGTGTCTAATGACACAACGTTTAAATTTGATTATAGTGTCTAAAGACACAACGTGGAGAGTAGCGGATGGAGGGTTGACTTAGCAGTCCCCACGGTGTGCAGGTTGGTACGGGGGAGTGTAGCGGATGGCTAATTAGGATTGGGTTTGGGCTGCATCATAATTTCATTATTATATGGACTTGATGATTTGAACTTGAATGCCTGATTTATTGAATGATAGTATTATGTGCACATTGAGTCTGTTGACTCACCCCATTGTGGGAATTATTTTTCAGGTGATGAGCAGTGACGGAATGGTAGGACCATGAGGAGGCCATGCATCACTTGAAGAATTTATTCAGAATTTGGACTTCATTTAATTTTAATACTTTTAAATTTTATTTTGGGTTTACTTGATGTAATAAGGCCATAAGGCCCAGTGGATTATTCTTTGTTTTTACATTACTTTTTAATATTTTGCTAAGAACTATTTTGGGACATGTTACATCAAATTGGATTACAAGATTAAATAAATGGGTTTTCAATCTAAGCCCAACTCAAAATGGTAGTTTTCTAAAATCTACAATTTTCTAAGTATCGAATGATTTTGAGATCGGTTTACTTTAGGAACATACCAGATCCGGTTCGGGCTCGTGGTAGGGTGTGGGTGTTTCAAATCATACCCGAGCTAACACCAAAGACAAGCAACATATTGATACTCAAATTTTTAGGATGTTACAATGTGTGAAGTGGAAGATTCGGCTATGGGGAGATGATCAATGATATTCGGTCATGGTGAAAATATTAGGGAGGGAGTGATGTTTGAGAGTTTTTGCAAGAAGAAAAGAAGAAGAAAAAGAAATAGAAGATAGGGTGTTTATGTTTCGGTTTTCAATGATGAAAAATGAATAAAGAACAAGTCTTGAGGTTGGTGTACATTCAGCAAAGAGAAGAAAAGAAATGAAATGAAAATGCCCCTTCAAGGTTGTATTGTTTAGGCACAAGGAGGAAATGAGTTCGGAGAAAAATGGGAGATGATACCAAAAAGGTCACAAGGAATTGGCTAAAATAAAACAAAAGTTTACCTATTGTTCATGACACATTCGGTTATAGGGAGAAGAATTTTGGAGAGAAAAATTTGATACTCCAATTTGCTAAAAAAACAATATGACCAAAACTAGCACCTATCTTACCAAAATGCTAGCACAAATTCGGCCATCCCCCCACTAGCCCAAAAACCGTCCAAATGCATCGCCTATTGGTCAAAATTTTGCCACCCAAACTTTCCAAAACATCACCCTTGGAATAAGCCTTATGTTCCCCCTACATGCCTTTTCCATTTGATTCCTTTCCCTAAGTTCAATCTTGCCTTTTTCTCTTAGCAATCTTGCCATAAAAAAAAACAAAGTCCAACCTACCATAAACTCATCCTTGACTGACACTATAAGGAAGGAAAGCAAAAAATAAAGTTCACACATGCTCACAGTGGGATTCGAACTCTTTCCCTCAAGGTAACACACATGGTGCCATATCCCCTTTACTAATAGCTCTTTTATGCTAGCTTCTTACCACTTTATTACCTTAAGCTTTAAGGTCAATTATTCCATTACCTTAAAATACTAAAGGCCAAGATATTTTACTAATTCCAAATAAATCCCCGAGCCTTCTCAGGATTACATAAACACACATATTAGGTAGTTAACTAGCTGAGCACCAAAATAATGCAACATATAAAAATTCAAATTCTAGGATGTTACACCACTGGGGACCAATAAGAAAGTCAAGCTGTAAAATTAATAATTTCATGTCCTTGTGTTCAAGTTTAAAATTCTGGTTTTTTTCAAAAAAAAAAGTGATCCTTTATTGCATGTGGTTTTACTATATATCTCTGCATTATACTACATGATCGTTGTGGTCGCGCCTTTAAGTGGGAGCGAGAAGCTATGCCTTAGTGAGGTTTTCACCTCCGCATGGTCTAGTGGATTGCTTTCAGGATACATCTTTACCTATGTCTTCTTAAAGTTTTCACTTCCGCATGGCCATAGGGAATTGTACTCCCCTGAACCGAAATGGGTGAGGATTGAGGAATCTACTAGTTCAGGTACCTCAACTTTAGGACTAAACTGCATATAGGAAACCCTAAAAACCTACCTTAGGTAGAGCTATGCCAAACTTTAGTAGTTACCTAGATAAGTGTCTACTTTACTTGTTTTATATTTTATTATGTGGTACTAACTTGTTGTGATTCATTTTTATGCATGTCATTTCATATTTTTAGAGGTATCAATTCATGGTCAGTTTCTAAAGTTAGAAAGCTGGTTATGGAGAATGAATTCCTTGATAAAGTGAAAGATAATTCAGTCGTCCGTACATGGTCAGAGAAAAGGCAATCAAAGAAAGGGGATAGCTTAGTTGAGGGGTATGTGTCGAAACTATGGGATTTCGCTCGTATCAGTGTCACGCAAAATGAGCTTTAGGATTTGAAAGGAATATGGACCCAATGGGAAGATGAGGCAAAGCAGTTGTTCTATCGTAATTTTGGTGATCTACCCTACTTGCTTGACGTCAAAGTAGATAGGTATCTATTCCACGCTATGATTTAGTTTTAGAATTCTGTTTATAGTTGTTTCACTTTCAGGAAAGTAGATTTAGTTTCCACGGTAGAGGAATATACAACCTTGCTTCGTTGTTCGAGGATCCAAGTCGACAGAGTTTATTCTAGGGCTGTTAATGTTCCAACTTTTGTGAAAAAGTTAATGAATATCACGGGGATGAGTGAACAGTGGGCTGCAGCTAGAATTCAAGAGAAAGGTGAAGGTAAATGCATTCCTTTGGAGAGTTTGAGGGATTTGGTCCTAACACATCCAGATGTAAAGAAGAAGATTGACGTCTTGGCCTTGTGTATTTATGATTTGGTAATCCTCCCTAAAGCTCTAAGACATGTAGATGAAGCAGTTACTGATTTATTTGATCGACTTGGTAGAGGAGTCACGCCTGTACCTGCGATCTTAGTCGAGACGCTAAGATCTTTGAATGCATGTTGGAGAGCAGGTGAAGGCAGGTTCATTGGATGCTCGTAATTGTTGTTGGCTTGGTTCCATAGTCATTTCTAGAAGGTGGAGAAAATGTATTATCAGGTTTTCTCTGAGAATTACTCTCCACTGAGAGAGATAGTAGGTACATCAAGGAGAGAAGACGTATTTGAGAAAAGTTGGATGGCACTCCTTCAAAACCTTCAAGAAGAAGACATCAAGTGGAGGGCTCCTTGGATGGTTCCCGACGAAATCCTCTATCGGTGTGAGAGTTTCAACTAGGATCCTTTACTTGGAATTTGGGGAGCCGTTGGGTATGCTCATTTGCTCGTACTGAGGCAATATGGGTCAAGAAAGTTCGTACCAACGACATATGGGCTGGCTCAGTGTGAGTTCTCATACAGAGGGGAAAATTGTAAAAAGAGGGTTAAAGAAATTTCTAGTGCTTCGAATCAGATTCGTAGGATGAAGAGATTATCTGCAGGCCCAATGACAGCCCCAGAATACAATAGATGGAGGCTTAGAAGGATTAATGTTTACATCTTTGAGCTGAATGCATAAGGCACCCGATCAATAGAAGAATGCTTGCAAGTGGTCCCATCAGAGTTAGAGATTGTGAAACAAGATTTCGAAAGGAAGAATTCAGAGCTAGGAAGAAGAACAGAGAAGTTGGAAGAAGAAAAGATGTACTTGAGGCTAGATGTGGATGTTCATAAATCAGAGGCCAAAATGTTAAGAAAAGGAAAAAAAAAGGGTCAAAAAAGATCTGAATAACCTAAAGACATAGTATAAGAAGCTGCGACTATCGATGAAAAATGTTGGATTGAGGAAGACTTCAGAATAGTGGCAACAGGAGGTTCAAAGGGAACTGACCATTGGGAGAGAAAGTTCCTAGAGATGCAAATGCAAAACGAGGGCCTAGAAAAAAGGTTAGCGGAAAGCCAAAAGGAAAAGAGTGGATTAAAAGCTAGGGTGGCTGAATTGGGACAGTCTATTCACCACCATCGAAATCGTAATTCTACAAACGAGCTAAAGTTAAGTCTGAACAAGTTCGAGGAAATGAAGGGTAAGATTGAAGAGTTAGAATCAGCATTGCACAGTTGTGAACTTCGGATTGAGCTTCTTGAAACAAGAAAAGGGCATTGGAAGGAGGAGCTTCATCATTCTCATGATCAGGTTAGAAGTCGAGATTATCTCATGGGTGAAGCAATAGTTCAGATCCGAGAGGTAGCTGATCACCTATAGACTTTGGTAGTACAGGCTGATACATTGAGCATGAAGTATGAGCTACAGTCAGATCGTAGTCAAGAGCTAGTTTTGTTATTTGAGAAAATTAAAACTTTGGGCCTTAAGGCGGAAGCATATTTGTAGTCCGTTTTATGTAAAGGATTTTGTTTTCTAATAAAGTTTTCTAAAATGAAGTTAAATCTGAATCGATGCCTTCTTTTTTGCATTCATGCATTTGCATTACATTGCATCATTAGCATTAGATTTTAGAAAAGGACCCTAATTAGGTAAACATATTTTAGTTAACTTGGAAAACATGGAACAAAGGTTGGAAAGAATAGAGCAAATGCAAATACAGATGCAGGGGCAATTGACCAAGATTCAACAAGAAATGCGGGAACAAATGCTAGAATTCCAAAGGAATATGATAGGCCATCTAACCCAGTTACTAGCCGGAGGACTTGAAAAAAGGAGTGGCCCAGTGGTCAACAGTGTGGATGATGATGAAGACATCGTTTATTCCCCAATAGGTATCCTGACTCAACCAAACACGCATTCGCATAGGGTACTCGTCATTATTGGACCCCAATGTCAGACAGATACTTCGGCCCTATTGAACTTCCCGATGGGTTTGAGTTTTAAGCCGAATGATGATCGAGCCAAATCGGTTGTGCTGGTAGAAACAAAAGAAAAAGGAGAATGTACTTTAAAAGCCACAAAGAAAAAGGAAAATAAAACAAATAGTTCGAGAAGGTATAACAAGGGCCATTTAGAGTCGATTTCAGTAAGCCAGCCAAGGACGGTAACTACCAGCCATCAGGTCTCCCCAAGGAAAGAACCCAATTCAAAACCGAACTCAAAGAAACCTCAGTTCGCACCCCTTCTAATCACATATAGGGAGTTGTACCGAATTTTTTTAACGCACATGTCATATCCCTTTTTTATATAGAGCCAATACGGCCCCCATACCCCAAATGGTATGACGTAAATGGCCAATGTGAATACCATGGAGGAATCACAGGGTATTCGATCAAGAACTGCATCGCCTTTAAAAAGATATCGAAAGATTCGTCAGATTGGGTATCGTAAAATTCGATGATCCCTCTGGTGCAAAAATTTTGTTACCCAACTTTTCTGTTAAGGGTGTAAACATCGTGAGTTCTATAATAGATAGGGGCATGAGATCCAAGAATGCATCGAGCTCAGGCCTTAGTGCAAGGCCTGATGGATAATAAATTGAAGAGATCAAAGACCCGGTGGGAACATTGAGGAATTTGAACACTAATAACATATTTGAATCGTGGAATAAAAGTTTCCAAGCCCTTACATACTTGGGAAGATTTTAAACAATGGAAGTGTGGAAGGGATCATTGTATTTTTAGAGTGGATCTAGAGTAATATTTAAAACATGCTTGTTGCCTTAAGCCTAGAGGCAATAAGAACCCTTTTGTGAAATAGGCTTGTGTCCGAAATTAATGCATCTTTTTGAGCAAATATTATTTTATTATTTTCATTTCATACTGTACAAACAATTTTTTATGTTTGTTCTTTGGACTTTCTTTCAAATATTCTTTCATTCTTTATTCATGACCATAAAAATAATTGTTCTTTGAATCATTTATTCTTTGAAATCTTCTTGGACCCTACAATAAGCTCTCTAGATATCAACGATGTGAGCAACGCTGCTACTGACTCAGAGTCTCCTTTCGAGTAAGATATGTGTCTAGAGGGATCTTAGGACTTTAAAAATAACAGAGATTGTAACCTATCTTCTGATTTTTTTAGGAATGGTAGAACATGATGAAAATAGATCCTACTTTACATAGAGTCAGTGAACATTGCGAGCCTAGGAAAGGGGTGAAGATTGTAATCTAGCTCACCATAGAAATAATGCAAGACATCATTGAGTTATTTTCAAGAATTCAAAGATGTTTTTGCATGATCATATCAAGATATGCCTGGGCTATTAAGATGTGAGATAAACATGAGGATCAGGTATTGTTGGTCTACCATGGAAGGGGGATCATATCGGTTATACCGCAAATTCTGAATTGAAGAAGAAAAGATTTATGTAACTCTTCCATTTTCTTTACAAGCTCTTCTATATGTGGGGCATGGATGTCATAGGGACGATATCGTCCAAAGTTTCTAGTTAACATTGAATTATATTGGTGGTCATCAATTACTTCACTGAGAGGGTGAATGTTGCTTCATATGCCAATATTGCAAAGTCGATAGTCATCAAATTTCTAAATAAATAAAAAGAGAATAAAGGAAAGGATTAGATGCCAGCAAAGAATGCATAACTGTACAAAGTTAAAGTTTACAGTTTGTCCAAATATCAGGCAGCATATCACAGTGCAGCAAAAGTTGCCAAAAAATACAAAAAGAATAAACAACAAAAACTATGAAAGGTGATTAAGACTTGTAAAGATTGGCATAAGAAGCTACCATTTACCTTCTGTCTTATTGAACGTCGGCCAGAACCTTCGTTGGGGCAACATCTTACCCATTGGTTTATGGAATTGAAGTGTTTTTGCCAATTGAACCTAATCGAAGAAAAGGTTAAAAGCTATCCATCACGATCGGATGATGAGAACTTACGACAAAGAGGTTCATCCTAGAGGATTCCACCAGGGGAACCTAATGTCAAAACAGATCTTTCTTCTACAAAACAATTTCAGAAGAAAGCAGATGCCAAACTGGGAAAGACCTTGTCTTGAAAAGAATGTCTATTCTGGAGGAGCATTGATATTGACCGAGATAAATATCAAAAGACTTACTAATCTGGTGAATTCTGGTTCAGTCAGAAAGTATTTTACCTGAAAGAGGAAAGGTCAAGGTGAAAACCCGCAAAGGGCGCTTTGAGACCAAAGGGATTTTGGGCCAAAAATCCGAAAAGAGCGGTTCAAACTTTCATCAAAGATAAGGCATGTGGTAGTCTTGCTATGCCCGAATTAACAATGAGAAAGTATGTTACATTTTGGGGCATTGACAAAGTACTCCGGATCCTCTAAACATGTATTGAGCTCAAAATGGTCATCAAGAAGCTTGTACAGAGAAGTTCAGGCTGCGATATCTGGGGCACCTTGCTTTTATCTTACCCATTTTGAATTTGCTATCTTTTTTTACCTTATTCTGTTCAAAGATACACCCCAATCAATTTTCTTTTATGGCGTTAGCTATCTTTGATTATTTTATTCTTTTCAAGATATACCCTAATTAATTTTCTAGGTTATTTTTTATTAACTTATTTGTTTCGAGCTATGCTCCTGATTAATTCCTTTCTCATCCATTGTTATGATATTTTTTAAGCATTTTATATTAAAATAAAGATTAATGGACAAATAATACTTTCACAAAAGGAGTTTCGCATATTACTGAAAGCTTCTAGATAATACAAGAAACTGAAACAGGACAATTATTTCCATGTGTAAGGATTGGAAATACTTGAGAAAAAGTCTAGATTGAGATTATTTCTTTGAATTTTCTGTCCAAATGGTGATTGGACAAAACAATGAGTGGAGCAATATCAATCCTAAAAGGGGATCATTTTGCAAAGCATTTTCATTGGGTCATAATATTTGGGGAATGGTATGACGGAACAAATTGATGGGAAAAGATTCAAAACCCTTGAATTACAGTGGAATGGATTGAAGTTGAAATAGATCCTGTACCCTTAAATTGCAATAGGAATGGATTAAAAAGTTTAAAATTCTATAAATCATGGTGGGATGGTTTGAAGGTGGTACAGGCCTTGTGTCCCAAGGTTCAAGTGGAGTGGGCCCTGAAATTACCATGGGGAAAATTATTTGAGCAGAATATGATTGATACTTTGAAAGGAACAAAAATAAAACCCTGAGGAGTGATGACACTTTAAATAGGAATCATTCTCATGACATTTTGCATAACACATTCAGTTAGGAGCATTTGATTCATTCCGATCACAACATCCTAATCATTTTGCATAAGCATATACCTATTCTACAGGTTATGTCCCTTAGAGGATAATGTAGTAGGGCAGATTGAAGATACCAGTCTGGCATTCCTGAGTTTGCAGGAAGCAGATTGAATATTGCAGTCTGTCATTCCTGAGTTTGTAGGAAGCAGATTGAAGATAGTAGATCTGGCATCCCTGAGTTTGTAGTAGAGTAGATTGAAGATACCAGTCTGGCATTCCTGAGTTTGCAAGAAGTAGATTGAAGATAGCAGATCTGGTATCCCTAAGTTTGTAGTGGAGCAGATTGAAGATAGCAGTCTGGCATTCCTGAGTTTGAAAGAAGCATAATAAATATAGCAGATCTGGCATCCCTAAGTTTGCAGTGGAGCAGATTGAAGCTACCACTTTGGCATTCCTGAGTTTGCAGGAAGCATATTGAAGATAGTAGTCTAGCATTCCTGAGTTTGTAGGAAGCAGATTGAAGATAGCAGATCTGGCATCCCTAAGTTTGTAGTGGAGCAAATTGAAGATACCAGTCTGGCATTCCTGAGTTTGTAGGAAGTAGATTGGAGATACCAGTCTGGCATTCTTGAGTTTGTAGGAAGCAGATTGAAGATTCCAGTCTGGCATTCTTGAGTTTGCAGGAAGTAGATTGAAGATAGCAGATCTGGCATTCCTAAGTTTGTAGTGAAGTAGATCGAAGACATCAGTCTGGCATCCTTGAGTTTGCAGTGGAGCAGGTTGAAAATAGCAAATTTGGCATTCTTGAAGTTGCAAGAAGCAGATTGAAAACATTAGATCTTGTCTCCTTGAGTTTGTAGTGGAACAGACAGATGATTTGGCATTCTTGAAGTTGCAAGAAGCAGATCAAAACATCAGATCTTGTCTCCTTGAGTTTGTAGTGGAGCAGATCTAAGATAGCAAATTTGGCATTCTTGAAGTTGCAAGAAGTGGATTGAAGACATTAGTCTGGTCTCCCTGAGTTGCAGTAGAATAGACTAAAGATAGTAGATTTTGTCTTCCTGAAGTTGTAGTGAAGCAGATTGAACCTATCAGACTTATTTGAAATCAAGATGAAGTTCCAATACCATTGCAGTTGAGTTGGAAGCCGTTTGAAGAGGATGGGGACCAAAAATTCGAGGCTCGGCCAAGACCAGGCAAAATTGGTCCTTTTATAGTCTTTGCTCTATTCTCGTTACACGATAATAAGCAAAGAGGGGCAGCTGTAGGAACCCAATTTTGCCCGGGCGCATGAAAACCAAAACAATAAAAATAATAAATGTCCTTTAACAGTCCAGTTACAAAGCTAAAACCAGTAGCCCAAATACTGATTTCAAAACACTGACCCAAATACCACCAGACCCAAAACTAGCCCATTACCCGAATAGACCCAAACCAATTACCTACCGAGACCCAATCTAAACCTAAAGCCAAAGTGGCCCATTTGGCTTGCGGACGTAGGAAACCCTAGGTTTCCACTGCGCTACAAGCGGCCCAGCCTTAGCGCCGCAAACCCTCACGCCCAGTAGCCCCTCAGTCATGTCGTCATCAATCGCGCCGCAATCCGCGCCCAGTCAACGCCGAGATCTCCGCTTCTCACCTGCAAAAAGGAAAGAAAGGACAACAAAAATGGTAGACGAGATAATTGGTTGTATTTCCTTTTTTATTTTTTGGGTTATAAAAGCCGTACAAGAACCTGTAAAACGATACACAATACAATACCAGCAAGAAATATACAAGAAAATAAAACAAAGAAAACAGAGGTGATTTGTTATTTTTTATTTTTATTTGATTTACGTTTATTTATATATAAAAACTAATAAAAAAAAGGAAAAGGGAATACCTATCAAATCGCTCTGAAAATCAGAGGTTTTTTAATCGATGGCCGCCGTATCGAGTGGCGGCGATGAAGGTGCGTGGCGTGCGTGAAGGCCAAAGCCTAGAGGTCCAACGATCGAAGCTAAACGAGGGGATGAGGGGTTTCAGAGGTTTTTTGAAAAGAAAATTTTAAACGGTGTTAAAAATGAAATTTTTTTAGCTAATTTTGACTTTTATAATAGTATAGAAACGACACTGTTTTAGCTTAATCCAATAAGCATAAAACGATGTCGTTTTAAAAAGGGATTCGCGCGTTGACCCGAAAACCCAGGGAGGATCCGCTCTTTTTTATAAAAGGGCAATTTGCTACTTTATTCCCTCCGCAATTTTACTAGTCTCAATTCAGCCCAATTGGAATTTTTATTTTTACTAAATTAGCCCTAAAGTCTATTTTTATTCCAATTTAGTCCCTCGGACTGTTTTAAAGGCTAAAAATCAGAACGACGTCATTTTGGAAAGAAGGCATAATTGCCTAATGAATCCCTATAGTGTGACGCGCGTTTTAATTTAGTCCATTTATATTTATTATTATTTAATCCTTATTCATTTTAAGCCTTTTTTATTTTATTTTTTAAAAATTATTCTAATATTATATTTAATTATTTTATTACATTAAAATGTTATATTATTCTTATTATTTATATATTAATTTTGTTAATAGTATAAAATTCATATATATATATATATATGTGTATTATCCTTATGTATTTAATTATTATTATATATTATTTACTTGGTTTAATATAATTTATATATTATTTATTATATTATACTTTTTAATTTGTATATTATATAGTATTATATTATATCATATATTATTTTAAAATTTTATTTTTGTATAAAATCTACTTATATTATATAACCTATTTTATTTATATTATTTATTATATATGTAATTTTATGATTAGTATATTATATATATGTTTTATATAAAATACTATATACTATTTATTAATTATTTTATATGATATCATTTATATATGTATTAAATTATTTAATTATATATAAGTATTTTTTCTTTAAAATTTTTATTTTTAATTATTAAATTATCTATATTTATTACAAGTATTTTTTACTTTAAATTTTTATTTATATATATTAAATCATTTTAAAATCATCACATTCTTTTATTATTTTTATCTCAATGTTTAAATATATTATTCCTTTTATTTGGTTTTGTTATTTAAGTAAAAGTCTTAATGATCGCTATTTATTTTATATTACATGTTTATTTATTTATGTTCTTTTAATTGTTTATTAATGCTCAACATAGTGCATTATTTATTCATGTTATATTATTCTTTTATTATTTATTGTTAATATAATTTATAGTTATGTAGAATTGCTATTGAATATGTACATCGTAACGTCTTATTCAAACCACTATTTTATAAAAACACCTTTTGAATTGATGCCTTTTATTCAAATAGTTTAAAAAAATATGGTGATATCTAATATTTAGGGACTTCGAGAAAAATTATGCCCTAACTTACTAGGTTTCGAATTTTATCGTTGAACATAAAATATTAAGTATCCTTTTTCTTTTAAAATTAGAATTCATAAATTTCCAAATCAAAACTTATTCTCGGGGATTCAAAATGTTGTATCCTAACTTATTGGATATGATATTTTGTGTTTCAAGATAAGAATTTTCTACAAATAAAGGCGAGCCTAACTTCGAAGTCGTGAGATGTTATATCCTAACTTACTGGATATAACATTTTATTTCTTTGAAATAGGTAAGTCTTGGTTTTCTTTCTAATAAAAGGATCATAGTCTAAAATTTTTCAATTTTTTTAACATTCAGACATGATTTTATCGATTACATAACAATTTTTGGCCGCTATGAGGGTGCTAACCCTTCCTCATACGTAACCGACTCCCGAACCTGTTTTCTTGTATTTCGTTGACCAAAATCGATGTTTTGAAATAAACTATTTTACAAGGTGATCCAATTACACCAAAGTAAAAAAGATTGGTGGCGACTCCCGTTTTCGTTTTTAAGTTGATCCTATTTTTTACAAATCTTAAAAAAGGTTTCAACATTAGCAGCTGCCAATACTATTATTAATGTTGGTACAGGTGAACTCACACTTGGTGCAGGTGACGAAACGATCACTTTTGAGGTTTGTGACTCGGTTAAGACATCAAGTAATAAAGGTGGGTGTATAAATTCTATTAATAACCACGTGGTCTAACCCTCTTTCCAGGAAGCACCTCGAAAAAGCACAAACGAGCCACGTCCTAGTTCTCGTGCTAGCAATAAAATAACTCATGAGGAGCGAAGGCTTCAAATCGAGGAACTAGACGAATGGAGGATACATGCCAAGGAGAAACCAATAACACGTGAAACAAAATAGAGGCAACTCCATGACGAGCTTAAAGGTGAAACAAACTACTTCAAGGTTGGGGACCAGGTACTATTAGATGAAACAGACCCCCGAATAACCACTTTAGAGCTAAATACAAACGGAGCAACTCCTTTACGATACTCAAGGTCTTTCCATAAGGAACGGTCAAGATAACTCAATCTAATTTTGGCATTTTTAAGGTAAATATTTGTAACATCCAGAATTTGGGGGCTATGCATTTTTAACTTAATTGTATGTTGTTGCATGTCTATGTGTAGTTGAGTGTACTTTGGAAGTTTTAGGAACTTCAGTATGTAAGAGAATGCCTTAGAGAAATATTAAATTTTTAAGACTTAAGATGGAGCTAAGCAAGATAGGCTTTAAGAAAATTTGGCATGAGGTTTTAAGCATAACAAGTTATTTGGCAAGGTGGTGTTGGCGCATGGGTGAATGCATGAAGGGAGAGGTTCGAATCTCCTAGCTAGCAATTGGAAGGATTTTAATTTTTGCTTTCTTTCCTATAGGGTCGGTCAAGCCTTATCTAGAATAGATGGACTTTATTTTATTTTTGGATAGTAGACCAAGGGAAAAAGGCAAGTTGGTAGTTATGGTATGGAATCATGAGGTTATGGAAGGATAAGGGGAAAAGGGCTTGACGAGTGGATGATGTTTTGGAAGCTTTTCCATGGTCATTTGACCATGAACCTAGACGGCATAAGGGCTAAGGGGGATTGGTTTAATTGTGATAGGAATTAAGGGAATGATGGGGAAGAAATGAGGAGGAAAAAGGGGGATCATGTTGCAAGGGTGTTGGCCGAATTTTGCAATAGCATTAGGGGTGAAAGTTGGCCAAAACTTTAACAAATTGTGCATCTTTTCCTTTTCTCCAAACTTTGTTTCTTAGCCGAATGCATATTAGACAAAAGATAAACCTTTTTCTTTTCTTTTAGTCATTTGAGTTTTACCATTTCGATTTTGAGTAGTCCTTTTAATTTCTTTTCTCCAAAACATATCTTCTTTCTCTCCTCTTTGTAACCGAAAATACCAAAATATCAAAGACCATTTTCTTCTCTTTTTCCCTCATTACCGAATGCACATAGCTTCTAAACTCACCTCTTTTCTTTTGAAAACCAAATCATCATCATCTTCTTCTTTCAATCTTTTATTTTCTTCTTTTCTCTTTCTCCTTTCTTCTTCTTTCTCTTAATCGAAACCATCTTCCACCATAATTGAAACCACTATTCTTTTTCTTCTCTTTTGTTAAAACTGAACCATCCTCTATTTTCATCTTCTTTCTTCTTTTTTTTTGTTAAAAATCGAAACCACCATAGCCAAAAACACTATCTTTTCTCTTCTCTTTTTGTCCAAGCCAAAATCACCATTTCTTTTCTTCTAAATTGATAAGGCCGAATCTCCAATAGTTCAAGTAAGGGTGAATCAATCTCCGTATTATGAGTAAGGATTTTCTATCAATCGTTCTCTTTATTTTCTTCTAGAATAGCTGATTTTAGAAATCTAATTCTCTTATTTTCTCCTTTGCCGAATCTTTGAAGGGGATTTTAAGGATTCTTTTTGTAGCCATCGATTAAGGAGAGATCATTTGGGATCATTCAAGGTAAGGATTGTCATATTATTGGTTATATCATTTTTAGATAGATTACTAATCGACTTCATTTTAGGGGACTCTATCGCTCGGACATTTTCGTAAACGTAAGATTTTGGAACTAACAAAATAGGTTCAAAAAGCGGTAAGGAGTGTTTGGAAGAGGGTGGTTCATTATACCTCAAACTTCAAGCGAAGGGTCATGATCGGGGATCCGAGATTTTCCACCGGTTGTGGACCCTCCGCTAATGAAGATCATTTATTTGAAGTCGTACGTACACCCGAGCCACTTTTTGTTCGTGGTTTGTCATCGAGTTTTGATCCATCCATCGGAGAGAAACCACATATAACAATTATCCGAGATTTCGAGGGTAAGAAATTAGATTATTCATCAATAGTGTGGATTTATAAGTATTAGTGTGTTCTAATCAAGTGTGATAAATAATTACGTGTCGACGAGCGGGAAGGTATCGTTCCCACTGTTATAAGGTGTGTAACATTATACTAAATTTCTCATAGATCTAAAATAAATATGATTTGTATGAAAATATGTATTATAACGGTTGCGGATACCATTCAGTGGTACATGATATTCAGGTATGTTTAACCCCAATATTTTGTTAATATTGCTATATGCATAAATATGAAATAAGTATGACTCTGCTATGATTTTGGGGTAAATGACATGAAAACCGAATAATATGTATGTGCATGGGCATATAGGTGTTATTGATAAAGGGAAGTGTTACGGTGGTTTTACCACATTATCCATGACTTCGGTCACATATATGAATCGGTGACTTGGTCACATATTTTGAATCGGTGACTTGGTCACATATTTTGAATCCGATGACTTGATCTGGCTGTCAGTGGCCATGCCACAAAATTATAAGGGCGATATGCATGTTGACTACAAAGAATCGCCTTCGATGGTGTGTAGCGGATGGAGGGTCGATTTAGTAATCCCACGGTGTGATTGATAGGTACGGGTGGTATGTAGCGGATGGATATTTAGGTGGGCTTGGGTTTGCATTTCATTTTATATATCCATATGATTTCTAAGTGATTTTATTTGATTTGCTATAAAATGGGCTTATGGCTAAATATGTTTTAAATGGGCTTAATGGCCATGATCAATTGGGCTTTTAGTGTTTTATTACACATTGAGTCTATGACTCACCCTTTTATGGGATATTTTTCAGGTGACTCTTAGCGCGATGGATCGGGTCAACGGGGACTACGTGGTGGCTAATGCTCAACAAAGTATTTCGGAGTTTATCTTAATTAAACCTATTAAGTTTATTTTTATTACTTAGGATTTATTATGGGTTTTGTTATTTTTGTAATAAGGCCGCTATGAACTATTTTAAATTTTGCGTTTTAGATTTTTAATCTCCCACGAACAATTATTACTAAATAATTAAATGATTTTCAAAAAAATAACTTAAACTATTTTTGACACCTATGTTTTATAATAATAAAAGTTTTTCATTAAAATTGGTTTTCTTTTAACTTATAATTTTCTCTTAAAAATAACGTTTTAAGAAGATACAAATTTATTTAACAATTCGATTGCAACGCGATCATTAAGTTAATCTATTTTATACGAAACCATCATATTTTCTTAATAAACAAAATGAGATTTAATTAAAGTTATACTCGAGGAACATATCAAACCTGGTTAGGCTTTTGGGCCGGGTTTGGGGTGTTTTAACTTGGTATCAGAGCCCAATTTTAAACTCTCGGCCTTGGGTTTTGAAGCCCACAACGTTTTCAAAATTTGGCCCAAATGACTTTTTGAAAGTTTTCTTAAGTTAAAATGGTTTTATAGAAGCATGGCACCCGAGTTCTCGGCCCAGATCCATCGGGTAAGTACTTTTATTGATAAAGTGATGTGATTGTATGATATTTTAAAGTGATAAGCCTAAGGAATCTATACTTTAGAGACATAGACCCTAGGTGTATGTGTACTACTACGGAAAAACCACTGAATAAATATTTGTTGCATAAAACTTTCTTTTAATAAGAAGTGAAAAGACTCTAATGCATAAGACTTTTTCGTAAAAATAGATAAGATGCGTAGTAGACATAAGTTCTAGGGGACGTGGTCGTCATGGACGCGGTAGAGGAAGAATGGCTGTGTCGGAACCAGTTGGATCTGGTCAAGGTTCCGAAAATGAAGCTCTGCCACCGGTTGTTGGGGTGGAATTTCAAGAGCAAAATGGAGGAGATGACGCAGTATCACAAGCTATGCTGCGAGTTTTGGAACGAGTAGCAGGAGCTAGTATGGGAAATGCGTCTCGAAAGTCAGTAGCTGAGAGACTTAGATCAAATAGAGTTGAGATTTTTAGGGGAGTATCTGGAGTAGCTCCGAATGTAGCGGAGTACTGGTTAGAGGCAGTCGAGAGGATCATGGATGATTTGGACTGCACTACTAAAGAAAAGTTGAAAGGTGCTGTTTCACTACTTTGTGATGAGGCCTACCAGTGGTGCCTCACTGTCAAGGAGAGTACCCCTACAGATCGAGTGGATTGGGGGTATTTTAAGGTTAAGTTCAAAGAAAAATACATTGGAGCTAGCTACATCGACTCTCAGAGAAAGGCATTTCTAAATTTAGTGCAAGGAAATAAGTCAATAGCTGAGTATGAAGCAGAGTTCTTGCGACTTAGATGATATGCCAAAGGGATAGTAGCTACTGATTATGAGCGGTGTGTCAGATTCGAGGATGGACTGAGAGATGAGCTGCGAGTGTTGATTGCTCTGCACTAGGAAAGAGACTTTGCAGTCTTAGTGGATAGGGCAAGGATAGCTAAAGAAGTTAAGCGGACTGAGAGACAGAATCGGGACAGAGGACAGAATAAAAATAAGAGGAGTTTTGGGTCTTCAGGGTCATTCGAGAATTTTCAAAAGAAACCAAGAGTTGTTGGGCTGCGAGGTCAGCAGGTTACTACGGGAGGACAACATCGTACATGTGCTCAATGTGGGAAGATGCACCCGGGAGAATGTTGGAAAAAGACCGGGGGATGTTTCAAGTGTGGGTCTAAAGATCATATGATTAAAGATTGTCCGATGAATACAGATAAGAACCGCCTAGTCAAAATGTGTTAATCAGGCTGGCAGAGGTGGATAGCAACCGATGAGGGGTCATGGTCTGAATGGAAGAAGTAATGGTTCTAGTAGAGGTCGCGAGACTCCAGACAGAGGCAGTGGTAGCACTAAGGCGAGACACCCAGTCGGTATATCTGATTCGTCACGAGAGAAGATAGTGGCCTTTTGATGTTATCACGCGTTTCGATTTACAGGTTGCCCTTTATTGCTTTGATAGATATAGGGTCAACTCATTCATACATCGCTAGTGAAGTATCCGGAACTCGCATGTGACTTCGAGGCGTACCTAGGAAGATCTCAGACTTAGTCCTTTAGGACAAACAATAGTAATAGATAAACTCTTTAAGGAAGTGCCTTTAGAGGTTCAAGGGATGCAGTTTCTGGCTGATTTAATGGAGTTGCCATTCAGGGAATTTGACCTGATCTTAGGCGTGGACTGGCTAGTGAAATATCGTGCAAATGTGGATTGTGCTGCTAAGCGGATGTCCTTAAAATCTATTGATGACAAAGAAGTTGTGGTGATGGGCGAGAGACGAAATTACTTATCAAATGTAGTATCCGCCCTTAAGGCAGAAAAGATGGTTAGAAAGGGATGTCTAGCTTTTCTGATGTTGGTTAGTGCCTTGGAGGCTAAGGAAGCAACTGTTGAAGAGGTCAGGATTGTGAGAGAATTTGTAGATATTTTTCGGGAAGAACTTCTAAGATTGCCTCCAGATCGAGAGGTAGAATTTGGGATTGATTTATTGCCTGGAACGATGCCAGTTTCTATTGCTCCGTATAGAATGGCACCAAAGGAGTTGGTTGAGCTTAAGGCTCAGATCCAGGAGTTACTTGATCGTGGATTTATTCGACCCAGTGTGTCTCCATGGGGAGCACCGATCCTATTCGTGAAGAAGAAGGATGGAACGATGAGGATGTGTATAGATTACCGGCAGTTGAATAAGCTGACCATCATGAACAAGTATCCTTTGCCGAGGATCGACGACTTGTTCGATCAGCTTAAGGGAGCTGCGGTATTATCAAAGATAGATCTAAGGTCGGGGTATCATCAGCTTAAAGTGAAAGAAGCGGATATCCATAAGATAGCTTTTCAACAAGATATGGGTATTATGAGTTTTTGGTAATGCCATTCGGATTGACGAACGCCCCAGCTGCGTTCATGGATATGATGAACCGGGTTTTCCAACCCTACTTAGATCAGTTCATCGTGGTATTCATAGACGACATCCTAGTGTATTCTAAGTCCGAGATAGAGCATGATGAGCATCTCCGAATAGTGTTACAAGTGTTAAGGGAGAAGAAGCTATATGCCAAATTCAGCAAATGTGAATTTTGGCTGAAGGAAGTTGCATTCTTAGGCCATGTGGTGTCGGCAGAAGGAATAAGGGTGGATCCTCAGAAGATTGAAGCAATTCTAGATTGGAAACCACCTAAGTCCGTAACTGAGGTTCGCAGTTTCTTGGGATTAGCAGGCTACTACAGAAGATTCGTCGAAGGATTTTCATCGATAGCTGCACCTTTAACGAAATTATTGCGAAAGGAGGTACCCTTCGTATGGGCAGATAAGCAACAAGAGAGCTTTGAGAAGCTTAAGAAGGTTTTGACTGAAGCTCCGGTTTTGATTCAGCCTGAGGCAGGGAAGGATTTCGTGGTGTATTGTGACACTTCTCACACAAGATTAGGATATGTTCTGATGCAAGATGGGAAGGTAGTTGCATATGCGTCTCGACAATTGAGGCCACACAAGGTTAATTACCCGACGCATGATTTGGAGTTGGCAGCAGTAGTCTTTGCTCTTAAAGTTTGGAGACATTATTTATACGGGGAAAAGTCAGTGATATACACGGATCACAAGAGTCCAAATATCTCTTGACTCGAAGGAACTGAATTTGAGACAGCGAAGGTGGATAGAGTTGTTGAAAGACTACGACTGTTCTATTGAGTACCACCCGTAAGGCGAATGTGGTGGCAAATGCTCTAAGTCAGAAAGTGGTGTCAGATTTAAGGGCGATGTTTGCACATCTTAGTCTTTATGACGATGGAAGCTTGCTGGCAGAATTACAAGTAAAGCCGACGTGGTTGAGTCAAGTGAAAGAGAGACAGTTGGTAGACGATGATCTGAGTGCTAAACTATGGTAGGTACAGAATGGGGAATTAGAAGATTTTGGTATTAACAACGATGGGGTATTGTGTTTCAAAGGTAAAATTTGTATCTTGGGGATCGGGAGTTGAGGCAAAGGATTCTTCAGAGTCGCATGGTAGCCCTTATGCTATGCATCTGGAGGAAGTAAGTTATCCGAGATTCTGAGATCGGTTTGGGTCTAGAAATAGTGGTGAATCAGAAGAAAAGTTAAGGTAATTCGGCTTGGTTAAAAGAGGCATCTAACAGGCAAAAGTCGTACGCGAATCTTAAGTGGAAGGAAATAGAGTTTGCTGTGGGGGATCAAGTATTCCTAAAGGTTTCACCTTGGAAAAAGGTGATGAGATTTGGTCACAAAGGAAGTTAAGTCCTGTTTCATTGGACCTTATCGGGTTTTGAAGCGGGTCACACTTGTGGCATATCGATTAAATTGCCTTGAGAGTTGAAGCAAATGCACGATGTGTTCCATGTTTCAATGTTACGTCATTCTTGGTCGGATCCATCTCATGTAGTGCCGCTTGAGGAGGTGGAATTAAGACCAGATTTGTCTTATGAAGAGGAGCCAATTCAAATCACAGAGTGGGATGTAAAGGTGTTACGGAGAAAATCAGTTCCTCTTGTGAAAGTGTTATGGCGTAATCATGGATCGGAAGAAGCTTTGTGGGAGCCAGAAGAAGCGATGCGACAGCAATACCCTCACTTGTTCTAGCCAGGTAATTTTGGGGTCGACACTATTTTAAGGGGGTAGAACTGTAACATCTAGAATTTGGGGGCTATGCATTTTTAACTTAATTGTATGTTGTTGCATGCCTATGTGTAGTTGAGTCTACTTTGGAAGTTTTAGGAACTTCAATATGTAAGAGAATGCCTTAGAGAAATATTAAATTTTTAAGACTTAAGATGGAGCTAAGCAAGATAGACTTTAAGAAAATTTGGCATGAGGTTTTAAGCATAACAAGTCATTTGGCAAGGTGGTGTTGGCGCATGGGTGAATGCATGAGGGGAGAGGTTCGAATCTCCTAGCTGGCAATTGGAAGGATTTTAATTTTTACTTTCTTTCCTATAGCGTCGGTCAAGCCTTATCTAGAATGGATGGACTTTTTTTTATTTTTGGATAGTAGACCAAGGGAAAAAGGCAAGTTGGTAGTTATGGTATGGAATCATGAGGTTATGGAAGGATAAGGGGACAAAGGGCTTGAAGAGTGGATGATGTTTTGGAAGCTTTTCCATGGTCATTTGACCATGAACCTAGACGGCATAAGGTCTAAGGGGGATTGGTTTAATTGTGATAGGAATTAAGGGAATGATGGGGAAGAAATGAGGAGGAAAAAGGGGGATCATGTTGGCAAGGGTGTTGGCCGAATTTTGCAATAGCATTAGGGGTGAAAGTTGGCCAAAACTTTAACAAATTGTGCATCTTTTCCTTTTCTCCAAACTTTGTTTCTTAGCCGAATGCATATTAGACAAAAGATAAACCTTTTTCTTTTCTTTTAGTCATTTGAGTTTTACCATTTCGGTTTTGAGTAGTCCTTTTAATTTCTTTTCTCCAAAACATATCTTCTTTCTCTCCTCTTTGTAACCGAAAATACCAAAATATCAAAGACCATTTTCTTCTCTTTTCCCTCATTCTTAGAATGCACATAGCTTCTAAACTCACCTCTTTTCTTTTGAAAACCAAATCATCATCATCTTCTTCTTTCAATCTTTTATTTTCTTCTTTTCTCTTTCTCTTTTCTTCTTCTTTCTCTTAACCGAAACCATCTTCCACCATAACCGAAACCACCATTCTTTTTCTTCTCTTTTGTTAAAACCGAACCATCCTCTATTTTCATCTTCTTTCTTCTTTTCTTTTGTTAAAAATCGAAACCACCATAGCCAAAAACACTATCTTTTCTCTTCTCTTTTTGTCCAAGCCGAAATCACCATTTCTTTTCTTCTAAATTGATAAGGCTGAATCTCTAATAGTTCAAGTAAGGGTGAATCAATCTCCATATTATGAGTAAGGATTTTCTATCAATCGTTCTCTTTATTTTCTTCTAGAATAGTCAATTTTAGAAATCTAATTCTCTTATTTTCTCCTTGGCCGAATCTTTGAAGGGGATTTTAAGGATTCTTTTTGTAGCCATCGATTAAAGAGAGATCATTCGGGATCATTCAAGGTAAGGATTGTCATATTATTGGTTATATCATTTTTAGATAGATTACTAATCGACTTCATTTTAGGGGACTCTATCGCTCGGACATTTCCGTAAACGTAAGATTTTGGAACTAACAAAATAGGTTCAAAAAGTGGTAAGGAGTGTTTGGAAGAGGGTGGTTCATTATACCTCAAACTTCAAGCGAAGGGTCATGACGGGATCCGAGATTTTCCATCGAGTTGTGGACCCTCTGCTAACGAAGATCATTTATTTGAAGTCGTCGTACACGAGCCACTTTTTGTTCGTGGTTTGTCATCGAGTTTTGATCCATCCATCGGAGAGAAACCACATATAGCAGTTATCCGAGATTTCGAGGGTAAGGAATTAGATTATTCATCAATAGTGTAGATTTATAAGTATTAGTGTGTTCTAATCAAGTGTGATAAATAATTAGGTGTCGACGAGCGGGAAGGTATCGTTCTCACTGTTATAAGGTGTGTAACATTATACTAAATTTCTCATAGATCTAAAATAAATATGATTTGTATGAAAATATGTATTATAACGGTTGTGGATACCATTCAGTGGTACACGATATTCAGGTATGTTTAACCCCAATATTTTGTTAATATTGCTATATGCATAAATATGAAATAAGTATGACTCTGCTATGATTTTGGGGTAAATGGCATGAAAACTGAATAATATGTATGTGCATGGGCATATTGGTGTTATTGATAAATGGGAAGTGTTCTGGTGGTTTTACCACATTATCTGGTGACTTCGGTCATATATATGAATCCGGTGACTTCGGTCACATATTTTGAATCCGGTGACCTCGGTCACATATTTTGAATCCGGTGACTTCGGTCACAACTGTTTGGTGGCCATGCCACAAAATTATAAGGGCGATGTGCATGTTGACTGCAGCAACTGCCTTCGATGGTGTGTAGCGGATGGAGGGTCGATTTAGTAATCCCCACAGTGTGATTGGTAGGTACAGGTGGTGTGTAGTGGATGGATATTTAGGTGGGCTTGGGTTTGCATTTCGTTTTATATATCCATATGATTTCTAAGTGATTTTATTTGATTTGCTATAAAATGGGCTTATGGCTAAATATGTTTTAAATGGCTTAATGGCCATGATCAATTGGGCTTTTAGTGTTTTGTTACACATTGAGCCTATGACTCACCCTTTTATGGGATATATTTTAGGTGACTCTTAGCGCGATGGATCGGGTCAGCGAGGACTACGTGGTGGCCAATGCTCAAAAAAGTATTTTGAGTTTATCTTAATTAAACCTATTAAGTTTATTTTATTACTTAGGATTTATTATGGGTTTTGTTATTTTTGTAATAAGGCCGCTATGAACTGTTTTAAATTTTGCGTTTTAGATTTTTAATCACCACAAACAATTATTGCTAAATAATTAAATGATTTTCAAAAAAATAACTTAAACTGCTTTTTTTGACACCTATGTTTTATAATAATAAAAGTTTTTCATTAAAATTGGTTTTCTTTTAACTTATAATTTTCTCTTAAGAATAACGTTTTAAGAAGATACAAATATATTTAACAATTCGATTTCAACGCGATCATTAAGTTAATCTGTTTTATACGAAACCATCATATTTTCTTAATAAACAAAATGAGATTTAATTAAAGTTATACTCGAGGAACATATCAAATCCGATTAGGCTTTTGGGCCGGGTTTGGGGTGTTTCAATATTACTCGACTCAAACCGTATGTTGATAGAATTGATAGCAAGAAAGAGGAGTTTCGACTTTGTGAACCACCGTAACTAAGAGAAAATGAGGTAAGTCGAGCTTAGACTCTAAACAAGCGCTTCTCGGGAGGCAATCCAAGTATTAACATGCCTAATTTACTAATTATAATTTATAATATTTTTGACATTTAATAAATAAATAAATTTCAAAAAAAATGTGTTTTAAAACCAACACGACCTAGACACACGGGCATGTCCTGGCCGTGTGGATATTGGTACTTAGTTTTTAAATTTTAAAGAAATTGACAGAGAAGTACACGGCTTGGCGACATGGCCGTGTCACCCACATAGCCTGGACACACTGGCATGTCCTAGGCCGTGCGATAACTGGAGCCTAATTTTTCAAATTTTCAAAATTTAAACAAGTTAGGGGGCTCCATGGGCAAGACACACGACTGTATGTGCGGTCACACGGGCATGTGGTGATAAACCACAATTTATACATATTTTGACCCTATGCTTGACTTATTTTTGGATGAATTTTCATTAGATTCGATGAATTCGATGCTTCTAATCCTTTAATTTCATGTTTTACACTCAAGAGAGCTGGACTATCACACACGGTCAGATTACACGGTCGTTTGGGATGAGCAGAATCGAACATGGCTTGGACTATAGCACACGAGCAGACCACACGACTGTGGGTTACGAGCAGAATAGAACACGGCCTAAGTATCGTACACGGGCGTGTCCCTACCAAACCCAAGTCTAATTCTATTCAGAAAAGACCACTTATGGGCCAATAAAGGTGTTCCAAAGCCTATATAAATACCCTAGGGGAGGACCTAAGAGGACACGCAGAGTAGAAAGCAGAAAAAACTCGAAGATAGCCATCGGGTGCAGCTTGGAAGAAGGATCTCCATCAAGACTGAAGATCTCCTATCAATTTCTCTTGAAGTTTTTGGGTTTTCTTATGTTTTGTAGTTTTCCTTATTTTAAGATGTTTTCCTCTATTAGTGTAACATCCGAGATTTAGGGGTACCGCATTTTAATTCACATGTGTGTGTTAGTATGCTCTGTATGCTTGTTTGAGTGTGTTTGGAGGGCTTCGGGAAACCTTGGGGTTAGGTAGGAGTCTTAGTGAAATTTTGGTTTGAAGTTGATAAGGGTAGAGCTGGGGGCGTCAGGCCTTAAAGGATTTAATATGGTGTTCTTTAACACAAGAAACCAAGTGGTAAAGTGGCAAGGGAGGCGCCACTTAGAGCACAAGGGAGTGACGCCTCAAGGAGCTAAAAGGGACTTGGTTCGAGCTGTGAAGATCCCTTTTTTGTTGTTCTTTTTGATGCCAGAATAGGGGAGAGTTGTGTTCAGGATGGGCACTGTGGGATGAGGGTTGAAGGAGTCAACGGAGTTTAAATGTGTGGAAGGGAGAAAATTAAGGAATTTGAATCATTCAATTTGTTTGAATGATTGGATGCGAGGGAAGCAATGAGTAAAGGGTGGGACGGCATAGTGGATTAGGGGAGTGGGGATGTGTAACTGAAATTGTGGGGGGTGGATTCGATTTTGGGTGCTTTAGGGGGGTGGTCGAATGTATTTTAGGGAGTGTAGTTGTTGTTTTTTTTCCTTTTCATTTCTATTTACCAAAAATCAAATAGCCTCCTGAACATTTGTTTCTTTTCTTCTTTTTTTTACTCATAGCCGAAACTTAGTAGACCATCAAGGTCACTTTTATGCATCTTTTTCTTCTCATCTTCAAAAGCCGAAAGTGCCACATTTTCTCTCTTTTTCATCTTGAGTTTCATTATCATTCTTGAAGTCACTCTAGCCGAATCATAACTCTCCTTTCTCCTCTTTTCTTTTTCACTTCGACAGCTTTGAACCTTCACTACTTTTTGCAAAAGTCGAATAGCTCTTCATCTTTTTCTCTTGGTGGCCGAATGAACCTTCTATTTGGGAACCATAGTCGAACCTTCTAATTGTCCCATTTCTTCTTCTATCCGTTTGTTGCAACTCATCTCTTAGCCAAATCTTTCAAATGACTCTAGACAAACCTATATTCCATTCATCTCTTAAGTCCCTCTTATTTGCCAATTTTGTGGGGCTGAACCTCTCTGTAGTGGTGGTAAGATTCTCCATAAACTTTTCTTTCTCTATTTCTCTTTGGATTGCCGAAATCAAGAAGCCTAATCCTGTTTTCTTGTGTGGCCAAATCTATAAAGGAGTTATTTCAGGTTCTCTGTAGAAGCCAACGTTAAGGGAGTAAGGATCTTTCGGGATTCGATCAATCGAGTTAAGGAGATTATAACATTAGGTCGAAGGCCCTTCTATTGTCCATAGGTGTTAGATCCGAAACTAACAAGGCTTATGCAGGGGTTTCGACAACTTTTAAGTTTAAGGGAAAGCCTTCGGGATTTAGGTCGACTTTGGTAAGGATGTTCTTTCGATCTTAGCATTTATTTGGTTCGTTATTCCTTCCTATTCAATGTTTTAACCCGAGTCTTCTGACCAAAGACTTTATTTGATGGATTCGAATATCAGCATAGGAGAAAAGGGGTTGGACACGTAGTCCCTACACCTAAATTCAAGAAGCGATCAGTTTTAGTGGTTCGAGATTGGTCACCGGGGTGTGGGCCAGCTTTAGAGCAGGATCGTATGCTGCAAATAGCGGTAGTGACGATTAACGATAGTGTCAACGTAGAGGCGTGGTATTGCGTGTTATCAGGTGTGTAATTAACACATTGTTTATTTACCTACTTTAATTAAAATATATGTATTATGTTGTAGCCGAAATAGTGGCTATGGTGGTGTTATTACCCATATTAGGTACCCCGGTAACCAGGTTAGTATACTATCTATATTGAGGTGGTGGTTAATGATGGTGGATATTTGTAAGCATGTCATACGTGCATATTTGATATGTTCATATGTTATAATGCCATTTTATCATAATATGTTACATGTGAATGGAGTTTCGGGATATTTTGAATAAAGGGGAAGTGTGTATATATTAATATATGTGGATTGATGATGGCCTCGAGCCTCATCGTGGATTGATGACTACCTTGGGTCTCATCATGGATACTTATGATTTTAATCACGTGGATCAGTGGCTAGACCACTAAGTGATCTTTGAGCAGTGTGCCGTTGGCATAGACTGCCAAAGAGGTGTGTAGCGGATGGAGGGTCGATTTAATAATCCCCAGGTGTGTGATGGATGGATATACGGGTGGTGTGTAGCGGTTGGATACTAGGTTGGGGTTGGGTTAACACTTTGCATCATCATGCGTGGTATGTGGTTGATGTGGATTTGGGTCTTAGCCCATTTTTGGAATCATGTGAATTAATTGCACACTGAGTCTGGTGACTCACTCTGTTTTCTTTTTAAAATAATGCAAGTAATTCATAACTCGTTGGACCGGGCTGGAGCGGAATCGAGGTGGCCATGCAGAAGTTGTTTTCGTAAACTCTATTTATATTTTAAATTGTTTGGGTATTATTTGGGTTATTTTTATTTTGTAATAAGGCCACTCTAACTATTTTGGGATATTATGGATTTAAGTCAGATTTTTCAATTAAAACAACTTTAAGCCATTTACAACCTAGAAATAAAATCAAAGTTTTCAAAATTCGGGTTGCTTGTGAACAATTAGTTTTCTCAAAATTCTCACACAAACAACGATTTGAACTTTACAGAACCTGAAAGATTTGATTAAATCGGCAAATTACTATTTTAAATGACAAACCCCATTTTAAAGCGGAATATTTGTTTTAGAACTTAAAACTTATTTACACCTTCAAAATGTAATTCTTTTCAACACTTTTCGAAAACATTCGGATCTAGTCGTTGGGGTGTTGAAATTTGGGTTTGGGGTGTTACAATTTGGTATCAGAGCCCAAGTTTTAAAACTCGGCCTTTGGGTTTTGAGGCCCACAAACATTTTTTTCAAATTGATATTCAAAAGTAGTTAAAGGAAATTTTTCATGAAATGGAATTGTGGGGGCATGGCACTCGAATCTTTCGGCCCAGGTCTACCAGGTAAGTCTTCTGACTTGATTAAATGAATTGAATGAAAGTGGTATGAGGTGCATTGTTGTGGATATGGACACTAGAATTTAGGATATTCTCTGTAGAGACTAAAACTTTTAAGGTTGTATGCGCTTTACGAGAGAACAACTTGAAATTCTATGTCATAAAACTACCCCTTTAATCAACAAGTGGAAAGAAAGCTAATGCATAATATCTCTTTAAAATAGATTAAAACGCAACGATAGACATGAGTTCTAGGGGACGTGGTCGTAATACGAGTGGGCATAGTAGAGGTAGGATGACGGTATCGGAACCAGCGGGTCTGGTCATGGGTCTGAAAATGAGGCACCACTACCGCCAGCTGCAGAGGCGGAGTTTCAGGGCCAGACAGGGGGAGATGATGTAGTGTCTCAGGCAATGATGCATATGTTAGAGCGAGTGGCTAGGGCGAGTGTAGGGGTAGCAACTCGGAAGTCCATTCCTAAGCGACTCTAGCTAATGGAGCTGAAGTGTTTCGAGGTATTTCAGATTAGCCCCAAATGTGGTGGGGTATTGGTTAGAGGCGGTCGAGAGGATCATGGATGATCTGGATTGCACAGCTTGAAGAGAAATTGAAGGGCACTATTTCCTTACTGCGGGATGAGGCCTACCAGTGGTGGCTCACTGTGAGAGAGGGTACTCCGGCAGACCGAGTGGATTGGAGTTTCTTTAAGATTAAGTTTGAGGGGAAATACGTCAGGGCTAGTTACGTGGATGCACAGAGGAAGGCATTCTTGAACTTAGTGTAGGGAGGCAATTCAGTAGCTGAGTATGAAGCAAAATTTTTGCGGTTAAGCCAGTACGCTAGAGGGATGGTTGCAACTGACTACAAGCGCTGTGTGAGATTCGAGGATGGGCTACGGGATGAGCTGCGAGTGTTGATAGCTCCTCAGCGGAGAGGGACTTTGTTACTTTAGTGGAAAAAGCAAGGATAGCTGAGGAGGTTAAGCAAACTGAGAGGTAAAACCAGGATAAGGACAGAGGTAAGAATAAGAGGGGTTTTGGACCGTCAGCATCATCTGGGGGTTTGCAGAAGAAGCCTAGGGTTGAGGGACTGCTCACGTTTACGCCAATTACTAAAAGTCGATTCCACGAAGCAGTGCTCAAGTGTGGGATGTCTCATGTAGGAAAGTGCTAGGGAAGGAATAAAGAGTGCTACAGGTGTGGGTCAAGGGACCATCTGATTAAGAACTGTCCACAGGACATGGCTAGGACTCGGACTATAGGTCAGGGGTATGTGCAGCCAGGAAGGGGTGGTCAACAGATGTCAAGAGGTCGTGGTCCGAACCGAGGAGGGAATGGTTCTAGTCGAGGTCAGGGAGCATCGAGCAGAGGTGTTGGGAGCTCAGATACAAGACAGCTTGGGTTAGTTTACGCAGCCAGACGTCGTAAGGAGGGGGATGCACCAAATGTCGTCATCGATACGTTTCTCATTTTTGGGTTACCCTTTACTGCTATAATTAATGTTGGGTCGACTCACTCCTATATTGCTAGTATAGTGTCTGGAACCTTAAACGTGAATCCTGAAATGGCCTCTAGGAAGATAACAGTACTTAGTCCATTAGGGCAATCAGTAGTGGTAGATAAACTCTTTAGAGATATCCCTTTAAAAGTTCGAGGGTGCGTGTTTTACCGACTTGATGGAGCTGCCATTTGGGGAATTTGACTTGATCCTTGGCATGGACTGGTTAGTAAGGTATCATGCAAATTTGGACTGTACTGCTAAGCGCATGTCGTTGAAGACTCCCGAGGACAATGATGTTTTGGTGATAGGTGAGAGGAGAGACTACCTGTCTAATGTAGTGTCTGCTCTTAAGGCGGAGAAGATGGTGAGGAAAGGGTGCTTGGCTTTCTTAGTGATTGTTAGTGCTTTAAATGCAAAGGAAGTAGCTATGGGGAAGGTTAGAACAGTAAAGGAGTTTATGGATGTTTTCTCAAAAGAACTTCCAGGGTTGCCTCCGGATCGTGAGGCAGAGTTTGGAATCGACCTTCTGCTGGGTACAGCGCCGGTGTCCATCGCTGCTTATAGGATGGCACCGAATGAGTTGGTTGAACTTAAAGCCCAAATCTAAGAGTTGTTAGATCGCGGTTTCATTCGACCCAGTGTGTCTCCATGGGGAGCACCGGTGTTGTTTGTAAAGAAGAAGGACGGGCTGCGGTCTTTTCGAAGATAGATTTGAGGTCGGGATATCATCAGCTTAGGGTGAAGGAAGCAGATATTCACAAGATGATTTTTCAGACTCGATACGGACTATAAATTCCTGGCAATGCCGTTCGGGTTAATGAAACGCACCAGCTACGTTCATGGATATGATGAATCGAGTTTTTTAACCCTATTTGGACCATTTGTTGTGGTGTTCATAGATGACATTCTGGCATATTCCAAGTCAAATGAGGAGCATGATGCGCATCTTCGGGTGGTGCTACAGATTTTAAGGGAGAAGAAGTTATATGCCAAATTTAGCAAGTGCGAATTTTGGTTAAGAGAAGTTGCTTTTCTAGGTCATTTGGTATCTGCAGAAGGGATAAGAGTGGATCCTCGAAAGATTAAGGGGGTATTGGATTGGAAACCACCTAAGTCGGTGGTGGAGATTCATAGTTTCTTGGGGCTAGCTGGTTATTACAGAAGATTTGTTGAAGGTTTCTCCTCTATTGTAGCACCTTTGACTAAGTTGTTAAGGAAGGAGGTACCTTTTGTGTGGACGGACAAGCAGCAGGAGAGTTTCGAGAAACTAAAAAGGGTTTTGACAGAGGCTCCGATATTAATTCAGCCTGAAGCAGGGAAAAATTTTGTGGTGTATTGTGATGCTTCTCATACTGGGTTAGGCTGTGTACTAATGCATGAAGGGAAGGTTGTTTCCTATGCATCTGACAGTTAAGACCACATGAAGTCAACTATCTGACGCACGACCTGGAATTGGCAGCGGTGGTTTTCGCTTTGAAGGTGTGGAGACATTATTTGTATGGGGAAAAGTCGATGATCTACACTGACCACAACAGCCTGAGGTATTTGCTGACTCAGAAGGAGCTGAATTTGAGACAATGGAGGTGGGTGGAGCTGTTGAAGGATTACGACTGCTCGATTGAATATCACTCGAGTAAAGCGAATGTGGTGGCAGATGCACTAAGCCGGAAGGTAGTATCTGATCTGAGGGCAATGTTCACTCATCTTAGCCTTTATGACGACGGGAGCTTATTAGCGGAGCTGCAGGTGAAGCTGACATGGTTAAGTCAAGTAAAAGAGAAACAGTTGGTGGATGAGGTTCTGAGTGCTCGACTTCTGCAAGTTCAGGACGGGGGAATAGAGGATTACATTGTGAACTGTGATGGAGTTTTGTGTTTTCGTGGTAGGGTTTGTATGCCAAAAAGATGTGGAGTTGAGGCAGAAGATTCTTCGGGAATCGCATAGTAGCCCTTACGCTATGCATCCTAGAGGGAGTAAGTTGTATAGGGACCTACGAGACCAATTTTGGTGGCCTAGATTGAAGCGAAAAGTTATAGAATTTTTGGGGAAGTGTTTGACGTGTCAGCAGGTCAAAGCTGAATACCAAGTGCCTTGGGTTCTTTGCAACCAAGAAAGATTCTCAGAGTGGAAGTGGGAGAGAATCACGATGGATTTCGTTAGTGGGCTTCCTCTTACGCCTACTAAAAAAGACTCGGTATGGGTGATAGTGGATCGGTTGACAATATCTGCTCATTTCATACCCGTTCGTGTCGACTACTCTCTGCAGAGGTTGGCGAAGTTGTATGTGGCAGAAATTATGAAGCTGCATGGGGTGCCAATGCCAATCATCTCAGATATGGACCCTAGGTTTACGTCGCAGTTTTGGAGAGCGTTGCATCAGGCTTTGGGCACCAGGTTGGACTTTAGCACGGCATTTCATCCGCAGACAAATAGTCAATCTGAGAGGGTAATTCAGGTGTTAGAAGATGTGTTGAGGGGGTGTGTTATTGACTTTAGAGGTAGTTGGAAATAATTCTTGCCCCTAGCAGAGTTCGCATACAACAATAGTTATCAAGCTAGTATTCAGATGGCGCCGTATGAAGTGTTGTATGGGCGAAAGTGTGAAACTCCTACTTGTTGAATAGAACTGGGTAAATGTCATGTTTTAGGTCCAGAGATGGTGGCAGAATCAGAGGAGAAGGTTAAGGTAATCCGAGCTCGACTAAAGGAGGCATCTGACAGACAGAAGTTGCATCCAGATCTTAAGTGGAAAGAGCTAGAATTTGTAGTGGGTGATCGGGTGTTCCTAAAAGTTTCACCATGGAAGAAGGTAATGAGATTTAGACGTAAAGGTAAGCTGAGTCCTAGGTTTATAGGACCTTATCGGGTTTTGAAGCGAGTGGGGCCAGTAGCGTACCAGTTGGAGTTGCCTTTAGAGTTGAAGCAGATGCATGATGTGTTTCACGTCTTGATGTTAAGATGTTACCGATCGGATCTATCTCACGTGGTGCCAGTCGAGGAAGTTGAGTTGAGGCCAGACTTGTCCTATGAGGAGGAGCCAATCTAGATTTTGGAGCAAGAAGTGAAGGTGCTGTGGAAAAAATCAGTTCCTCTAGTCAAGGTGTTATGGCGGAACCATGGTTCAGAAGAAGTGTCGTGGGAGCCAGAAGAGTCGATATGACAGCAATACCCTCACTTGTTTTGACCAGGTAATTTCGGGGCCGAAATTTCTTTAAGGGGGTAGAACTGTAACATCCGGGATTTAGGGGCCTCGCATTAAAATTCATATGTGTGTGTTAGTATGCTCTATATGCTTGTTTGAGTGTGTTTGGGGGGCTTTGGGAAACCTTGGGGTTAGGTAGGAGTCTTAGTGAAATTTTGGTTTGAAGCTGATAAAGGAAGAGCTGGGGGCGTGAGGCCTTAAAGGATTTAATGTGGTGTTCTTTGACACAAGAAATCAAGTGGTAAAGTGGCAAGGGAGGCGCCACTTAGAGCACAAGGGAGTGACGCCTCAGGGAGCTAAAAGAGACTTGGTTCGAGCTGCGAAGATCCCTTTTCTGTTGTTCTTTTTGATGCCAGGATAGGGGAGAGTTGTGTTCAGGATGGACACTGTGGGATGAGGGTTGAAGGAGTCAACGGAGTTTAAATGTGTGGAAGGGAGAAAATTAAGGAATTTGAATCATTCAATTTGTTTGAATGATTGGATGAGAGGGAAGCAAGGAGTAAAGGGTGGGACGGCATAGTGGATTAGGGGAGTGGAGATGTGTAGCTGAAATTGTAGGGGGTGGATTCGGTTTTGGGTGCTTTAGGGGGGTGGCCGAATGTGCTTTAGGGAGTGTAGTTGTTGTATTTTTTTTCTTTTCATTTCTATTTACCAAAAACTGAATAGCCTCCTGAAAATTTTTTTCTTTTCTTCTCTTTTTTACGCATAGCCGAAACTTAGTAGACCATCAAGGTCACTTTTATGTATCTTTTTCTTCTCATCTTCAAAAGCCGAAAGTGCCACATTTTCTCTCTTTTTCATCTTGAGTTTCATTATCATTCTTGAAGTCACTCTAGCCGAATCATAACTCTCCTTTCTCCTCTTTTCTTTTTCACTTCGACAGCTTTGAACCTTCACTACTTTTTACAAAAGCCGAATAGCTCTTCATCTTTTTCTCTTGGTGGCCGAATGAACCTTCCATTTGGGAACCATAGCCGAACCTTCTAATTGTCCCATTTCTTCTTCTATCCGTTTGTTGCAACTCATCTCTTAGCTGAATCTTTTAATCGACTCTAGACAAACCTATATTCCATTCATCTCTTAAGTCCCTCTTATTTGCCAATTTTGTGGGGATGAACCTCTCTGTAGTGGTGGTAAGGTTCTCTATAAACTTTTCTTTCTCTATTTCTCTTTGGATTGTCGAAATCAAGAAGCCTAATCCTGTTTTCTTGTGTGGCCGAATCTGTGAAGGAGTGATTTTGGGTTCTCTGTAGAAGCCAACGTTAAGGAATAAGGATCTTTCGGGATTCGATCAATCGAGGTAAGGAGATTATAACGTTAGGCCGAAGGCCACTTCTGTTGTCCATAGGTGTTAGAGCCGAATCTAACAAGGCTTATGTAGGGGTTTTGACAACTTTTAAGTTCAAGGGAGAGCCCTCGGATTTAGGTCAACTTTGTTAAGGATGCTCTTTTGATCTTAGCATTTATTTGGTTCGTTATTCCTTCCTATTCAACATTTTAACCCGGGTCTTCTGACCAAAGACTTTGTTTGATGGATTCGAGTATCAGAATAGGAGAGAAAGGGGTTGGACACGTAGTCCCTACCCCTAAATTCAAGAAGCGGTCAATTTTAGCGTTTCGGGATTGGCCACCGGGGTGTGGCCAGCTTTAGAGCAGGATCGTAGGCAAATAGCGATAGTGTTAGTTAACGATAGTATCGACGTAGAGGGCGTGGTATTGCATGTTATGAGGCATGTAATTAACACACTATTTAGTTACCTACTTTAATTAAAATATATGTATTATGTTGTAGCCGAAATAGTGGCTATGGTGGTGTTATTACCCATATTGGGTACCCCGGTAACCAGGTTAGTATACTATCTATATTGAGGTGGTGGTTAATGATGGTGGATATGTGTAAGCATGTCATACGTGCATATTTGATATGTTCATATGTTATAATGCCATTTTATCATAATATGCTACATGTGCATGGGGTTCCGGGATATTTTGAATAAAGGGGAAGTGTGTATATATTAATATACGTGGATTGATGATGGCCTCGAGCCTCATCGTGGATTGATGATGACCTTGGGTCTCATCGTGGATACTTGTGATTTTAATCACGTGGATCAGTGGCTAGACCACTAAGTGGTCTTTGAGCAGTGTGCTATTGGCATAGACTACCAAAGAGGTGTGTAGCGGATGGAGAGTCGATTTAGTAATCCCAGTGTGTGTGTGGATGGATATCTGGTGGTGTCTTGATTGGATACTAGGTTGGGAAATGTAACACCCCAAACCCGGCCAATGCACCACGAATCGAACTGGTATGCTACAGGAAAAAGGTTTTGGGTGGTTTAGGTTGAAGTCTAGAAGTTCGATGAAACACTTTGCGAAACTTTGTATTTGAGGAAAACTTGAGTAGGTTTGGATTAAAATTCACGTTGTGTTTGAAAACCCCGAGAGCTTTGAAAATTTATCCAAGTGTAGGTAAAACTAATTTATATCGGTTTGAAGTTTAAGTCGTTTCATATTATTACTAAAGTATTTTGTCTTAGTAGAAAATCATATTTAAGTTAGAAAACAATTCGAGTTCATTTTGTTCTAAGTTATAGTATGATACCCGATGGTATAGTTTAAAACATCGCTTTTGAAGTTTTGAAAACGTTGTCTTTCCAAGTTTTAGCGCATTTTAACTCAAGTAGTTTGTTAAAGCATATTATACATCCAACTTAATCTCAACAAAACATAATTTAAAAAGGCCATTTACAACCCAAATAAAACCAAATAGTAATAATAAAACTTAAGTACCAAATTTCTTAAAAGTCCGAGCAAAGCTTTATTTCAAGATGGCATGAGCACCTCGAGTCCATCCCATCGTGTCCGCTCTATGTGTCACCCGAAATAGTCAAAGGAGAGGGTGAGTCGAGTGACTCAAAGTGCAAATCCCGCCCCAAAAACAACATGCTAACACACATCACACAAAGCAACATAATCAATGCAACCCGATCCTAACCATCCATGTCGCTTTTTCTACCCCGTGGTACCAAACCACTGGTGGTACTAAACCACCGTGACATATAGTCACAATGTGTTACCAAAACACCGGTGTCCCAAAGACACAATATCCGCCAATGTGGTACCAAACCACCGGTGTCCTAAAGACACAATTGTGCTACCAAAGCACCGGTGACCGCAATACAAATCCAATGATGGGGCCAACCCATCGTGTGATACCAAATCACTAGCGCCAATCCCAGAAATCAACCGTGGGGCCAACCCAATCGTGGTGCTAAGCCACCGGACGAGACGCGGAGGTGCTAAACCTCCGTGACCCAAAGTCACAAAGTGTGTTACTAAAACACCGTGCTCACAAGACAAAATATCACCGCTCCCTCCACTCAGATCACCCATCAACATACCACACTCATGTAATCATGCATATCATATAATCATGCATATCATGCTAATATGTCTAATCTCATACCCCATGTCACATATATCCACAACCATGGTATCATATAGATCATCAAGAAACTCATAATAATAATATCGACTTACTCGAGTCCGTAATCATACCCATTAGGGTATCACATCAATCATCACTGCTTTCATTAATCATCACACAAAGTTATCAATTATATTACTAAATGAAGTGTGTTAGTTTTACACACCGAATTAGCGAAGGTATTAATCCCTAAAATCGATTTACGCCCCTTGATCACTTCTACAACTCGAATCCTACAATCGGCCAACAAATGGATTACCCATCATACCATTCGCCACAAGTATTAAACCAAAGAGAGTTTATCACATAGTCCTTACCTTGCAAACGCTTGGCTTCCTACCAAACTCGAACCACAAAGGTTTCTCCTTTACAACCGCCTCCACCTAAAAAGAAAATCCATTAATCCACCGAGACTTGGTTTAACGGTTAAAGGAACGGACTAACAAAGTACTCCTCTTACCACCACTTAGCAATCGGCTAAAAGAGTTGGAGGCTCCTCTTGATTATTTCCAAAGTCCAAAGATCCTATACTGAAAAGATTAAACAAGAAGTTAAACCCTTTTAACCAATATCGATATCACCCTAACATACCAAGAATTGGTAAAATATCGAGAAAGAGAAATGGCCATTCGCCAACACCTACCTACTACCAAATGATTGGAAACCACACACCCAACACCACCAAATATTAGGCCAACACAAGGAGGATTCGCTAACTGGTTTTGGAAAAGAGATGAAACGAAGAGAGATGAGTGGAGGGGGGTCACTTTCGTTTTGAAAAGGGAAGAAAAGAATAAGGTGTGTTTAGAAGAAGAGAAATTTTAGCAAGAAATGGTATGGAACAAAGGAGAATTCGCACAAGGGTTGTGAAAGCAAAAAGAAGAAAATGAGAGGAATGATCACTAGTTTCGCTTTGTACAACTAAAAGAAGAAGGAAGAAACAAGGTAGATTTTCGCAATATGGGTGCTTGAGGTTTCGGTTTAACAAAGTTGAAAAAGAACAGAGAGGGAGAGGCACTGGCTTCAAAAAAACAAAAAGAAAAAACAAATGAGAGCAACAAGTAAATTCTAACACCCAAGCTTTAGGTTTTCGGTTCCAAGAAGAGAGAATATGGGCGGAAAGGAGGGTACAAGTTTTCGCTTAAGTGAGAATGGAAAAGAAAAGAGTAGCTTTTCCAAAATGAAAAGAAGAGCGAAGGTCTGGCTTAGGCTACCAAAGATATGACCGAAACACACACACACATGCACAAAGGAAATTTCGCTCACTCCAATCACCAACCTACCACACACTCCTCTCCCCCAAACTCTCACCAAACCCGACCAACTCCCCTTTTTCTCCCACACCACCAATTCAAATCCCATGACCAAGTCTCCTCCTACTTTCACTCTCCACCCCTCTTTGAATGTGAAGACTAAGTCCAAGCTAGAGTTCAAGTTGCCTTCAACCTCTTCCTCCATGCCGTCCAAAATGAGAGCCAAAAGGGTGGGATTCTCATGACTTGAACACAAGACCTCCCTTGTAGATGACGCCACACACACACTCCATGTGGCGATGCTTGCCACTTTGCTAGCTCCTTATTTGTGCTTTAGATTCACTTAATTTAATTAAAACCCCATCTCCTTCAAATCCTATCCCCAAAGCCCAAAAATAAAACTTATCCACCTACTCAGCACACTCCTAGTCTACTACTAAGCCCTCAAAACACCCAAACAACATCATAGCAAGAAATAAACATGCAACAATTGCTTAAATAAATTAACCCCTTAACCCGGATATTACGCTTCTACCCCTTAAAATAATTTCGACCTCGAAATTACCCGTCAAAGAGTTATGGTATTGTTGTCTCATCATATCCTCGTTCCCACGCCGCTTCTTCCACGCCATGATTCCGCCAAAGAACCTTAACCAGAGGCACGAGACTTCCTGCAGAGAACCTTCACATCCCGATCTAAAATCAGCATGTGCTCTTCCTCTATGGACATATCTCGATTTACTTGATCTCTCATCATTACTACATGTGATGGATCGAACGATATCGACGAAGCATCAAACGTGGAACATGTCGTGAATCGACTTAACTCACCGGCAACTCGAAATGATATGCAATCGTCCCACTCGCCTTAATACCTTATACGCCCAATAAACCTCGGACTTAGCTTGCCTTTCTTCCCTAACCTTAATACTTTCTTCCACGGTGAGACCTTCAGAAAACCCGATCTCTCACAAAGAACTCAATATCTCTCCGCTTAAGATCGGCATAGGACTTCTGCCGTCGAAGCTTCCTTCAATCGAGCTCAATCAACTTAACCTTGTCTTCGGTCTCAAGAACCAACTCGTCCCAATAATCGACGCTCACTTAACTCATCCAACAAGTTTGAACGACACTTTCTACCGCATAACGCCTCATAAGGTGCCATCTTAATGCTCGCTGGTAGTCGTTGTTGTAAGCGAATTCAACTAACGGTAGATACCCTCCCACCTACCCTCAAGTCCAAAACACACCTCAAGCATGTCCTCCAATATCTCAGATAACTTTTCCGATCGCCTGTCATCATGGATGAAATGCCGTGCTGAAATCTAACCGTGTACCCAGAGCCTGATGCAAAGCCTTCCAAAACCTTGACGTGAATCTGGGGTCCCTATCCGAGATGATCGATACGGCACCCCGTGCAGTCTCACAATCTCTGACACATACAGCTTCGCCAACCTCTGAAGTGAGTAATCCACCCTCACCGGAATAAAGTGAGCTGATTTAGTCAGCCGATCCACAATTACCTGATCAATCCTTCTTGCTCGGTGTAAGCGGTAATCCACTGACGAAATCCATAGTGATCCTTTCCCACTTCCATCGTGGAATCTTTATCGTCAAGCAACCCAGACGGCAATCGATGCTCACTTTGACCTGCCGACATGTCGACACTTTCCTACAAACTTTGTCACCTCCTTTTTCGCATCTTACCACCGTAATGCTCTCGAGATCCTTATACATTTTGCTACCTCCAGATGCATAGCGTGAGGGTCGCTATGAGCATCTCAAGAATCTTTTGCCTCAATTCAGATCTCTCGGCATACAAGCCATCCCCGGAAACACAGTAACCCCATCACTAGACAAGCTATACCCTTCAAACCATCATTCTCGACTTGTGTCCTCTCGCGACTCGTAACTTCATCCAACAATCGCTTCCCCGATCCGCTCAACCCAAGTAGGTTTAACTCGCAGCTCGCTGTAATACTCCCGGCCATCATACAAACTCAAGTGGGCAAACAATGCTCTCAACCAAACAACCTTACGGCTCAACGCGTCTCGCCACGACGTTAGCCTTGCCCGGATGATACTCAATTGAGCAATCGTAGTCTTTCAAAGAACTCAATCCACCGGCTACCTCCCGTGATTCAAGTCTTTCCGAGTCAAGGTACTTGAACTCTTATGGTCCGTGATAGACTATCGATCTCTCACCGCATAAGTAATGCCTCCATATCTTTAGGGCAAATACTACATACCGCTAACTCCAGATCGTATGTAGGATAGTTAACCTCATGTGGCCTCACCGCCGGGATGCGTAAGCCACAACCTTCCCTTCCTCGCATCAAAGACACAACCCAAGCTCAGATGTGATGCATCGCAAGACATCAGAAATTCCTTACCAACCTTTCAAAGTTGAATCGTAACCGAGCTTCACCAAAATCTTCTTCAACTTGTCGGCTCTCCTGTTGCTCTCACCAAATAAATGTAACTCCCTTCTCAATAATTTGGTCATCGGTCGCAATTAACGAGAAACCTTCTACAAATCTTCTAGGTAGTATCCCGCCAACCCCGTAAAACTCCGAATCTACATCGACTTAGGCGGCTTCCAATCCAAAACCGCTTCTATCTTGCGGGGTCCACTCTAATCCTCAAATTGACACTACATGACCCAAGAATGTCACCTCCCCGAGCCGTAACTCGATTCTTCAACTTCAGACAGAAATGCTTTCTCCCTTAGAATCTGCAATACCACCGTAAATGAGTATCATGTTCTTCCTCACCCTTGAGTATACCAAGATGTCGCCGATAAAACTACCACGAATCGATCTAGGTATCATTGGAACACCCTATTCATCGATCCATGAAAGTCGCCGGTGCGTTAGTCAACCCGAACGGCATAACCAAGAACTCAAAGTGCCCATACCGAGTAATGTAAATGCCGCCTTACGATATCCGCCTTTTTACCTTCAACTGGTGATACCTGCATCTTAGGTCGATCTTCGAGAAAACCGACGCCTCTTCACCGATTAAACAAGTCATCTATCCGAGGCAAGGATACTTGTTTTGATCGTCACTTATTCAACATGAGTCTATGCACATCCACATAGTACCGCTTTTCTTCTTTACAAAGAGTACCTAAGGCTTCCCAAGGCGTAAATACTTGGCCCGATAAAGCCTCGGTCCAACAATTCCTATATCCGAGCCTTAAGCTCCACTAACTCCCTAGGTGCCATCCTCAGACGGAGCAATGGATACGAGTGCGCCCGCAATGTGTCTATCCCGATTCTACCTCTCGATCCGGTGGCAAACCCTAAGCTCCTCAGAAACACATCCACAAATTCCTAATCGTCTCGAACTGCTCTCCACGGTAGACTCCTTAGTTTCAAGGCATACACCGAACCACATACGCTTCACGCCTTCTTCCGACCATTTTCTCGCTTTGAGCAGATACCAAATTGGACGATAGTTTCTCCTATTACCGATCGTAACTACTTCATCACCCTCACCGTGTTCGTAACCATACGCTTAGTCACAGCAATCCAACTTCGCTGATACTTACCCAATTACCCATTCCGAGAATTAGATCGAACTCCCCGAATGGCAGTTCCATCAGATCAGCCTCAAAAGATACCCCTTGGAGTTCTAGAGGTACGTCTCTATATAGTTTATCTACCACTACAGAGTGACCTAGAGGGCTTATTACGGTCATCTGCCTAGAAGATATCTCATAGTCTAAATCCATTGTCTCTACTATACTATCGGCAACATAAGAGTGCGAGAACCCACATCAATTAAAGCAAGATAAGGAGAACCTAAAATCAAAACGCATCGGTTATGACGTCCGGCAAGTCGCCTCCTCTCTACGCCGCAAAGATACACTAGCCCCTATTGCCTAGCCTCGTAACTACTCAGCACCTCTCGGTGCTCCATGGCCCCACCGTAACTATTACCTCCTCGCCATTACCTCGCCCTCTCATGTGGTCCATTATTTCAGATCGACATCGCCTCGATTCTCCGATCAATTCTAGCTAACTTGCGCGGCAATCCTCACTCGGTGATCCAATGAGCCACACTCAAAACAACCTCTACCATCACCCAACATCCTCCCTAGTGAGCCTTTCCACAACGGTTACATCACAAGGCGGTCCTCGCTTAGCAAAGAACAAACCTACTCGATCGATTCACCCACTCGGTCTAGCTCTTTTCTCGTTGGTTTCGATGACCCGTAAGACCCAAAACTCCTTTGTGACGGTTTCTATCCATACTCACTCACAGACTTTTTAATGCCCTCGGCAACCTTCGCTTTTCAACCGTAATCAGAATTCACGCCTCATCGGGCGCAATTATCACCTCGCCTCGTCTTCGCAGCCATCCTCAAACGAACGCACCTCTCATGCTCAAGGGCCACCATACCCTCAGCATACCGACTCACCTTAAACTCGGCCAGACTCGACACGATTATCTCTCGACTAACCTCGTAAATGCTTTCCTCGCTTCATTTATGTAGTTAGTCTGACGCATTTCTTCCGATAAGCGTTCTAAATAGTCCCATGTCGATCTTCACCGCAATAATATTACGGACCGTGAGCCACCACCGGTATGACTCATCCCGAGAAGTGATACGATCCCTTTAATTTTTCCTCACCGTTAGGTCCAGATCGTCCATGATCCGCTCGTCGCTTCTAGCTAGTACTCAAAGAAGGCTAGGAGCAACACCAGAGACACCCTAAGAACTTAGCCCCATTTGTTCAAGTCGCCAGCACGATTTCCTAGCTCCTACGCCCACCGCCCCAGCCACCTTTTCTAAAACCCGCAAGATCGCTCAGGACATCGTGATCATCGCCGGCTCTCTTCGAACTCACCACCTCCAAATGGTGGTGGAACAGATCTCATTCTTCAACCCCGCCTGAACCCACGGGCTCGTAAACAATCATCCTATCACGACCACGCCCACGACCACGCCCACCTCTGTACTCATGACTAAATCTCGTCCGATTAAAGAATTTTATGTATCACCATTATTCCACTTGTGTTTAAAGCAAAGTCTTATGAATTTTTAAAGAAGCTTTGTTTTCATGAGTCCACGAGTCCTATTAGTTTCAGTTTCTAGAGTAATCTTACTATCACTAGCCATTCAATCATATCAATTAATATCACAACCAATAGTACGGTACTTACCGGGCGACCGGTGCTTGTGACTCGGTGCCATGCCTTTCAAACCATACTTTTTAAAATGTAATGCTTGAAAACTATAGTTTTAAAACATTTTGGGCCTCGGCCCACAAATGAGCCTTTGAACTTAACTCGATACCATTAAATGTAACACCCCAAACCCGGTCAATGCACCACTTAATCGAATCTGTATGCTGAGGGAAAAAGGTTTTGGGTGGTTTAGGTTGAAGTCTAGAAGTTCGATGAAACACTTTGCTAAACTTTGTATTTGAGGAAAACTTGAGTAGGTTTGGATTAAAAATTCACGTTGTGTTTGAAAAACCCCGAGAGCTTTGAAAATTTATCTGAAGTGTAGGTAAAACTAATTTATATCGGTTTGAAGTTTAAGTCGTTTCATATTATTACTAAAGTATTTTGTCTTAGTAGAAAATCATATTTAAGTTAGAAAAACAATTCGAGTTCATTTTGTTCTAAGTTATAGTATGATACCCGATGGTATAGTTTAAAACATCGCTTTTTGAAGTTTTGAAAACGTTGTCTTTCCAAGTTTTAGCGCATTTTAACTCAAGTAGTTTGTTAAAGCATATTATACATCCAACTTAATCTCTAACAAAACATAATTTAAAAAGGCCATTTACAACCCAAATAAAACCAAATAGTAATAATAAAACTTAAGTACCAAATTTCTTAAAAGTCCGAGCAAAGCTTTATTTCAAGATGGCATGAGCACCTCGAGTCCATCCCGGCCCGTGTCCGCGCCTATGTGTCACCCGAAATAGTCAAAGGAGAGGTGAGTCGAGTGACTCAAGGTGCAAATCCCGCCCCGAAAACAACATGCTAACACACATCACACAAAGCAACATAATCAATGCAACCCGATCCTAACCATCCATGTCGCTTTTCTACCCCTGTGGTACCAAACCATCGGTGGTGCTAAACCACCGGTGACATATAGTCACAATGTGTTACTAAAACACCGTGTCCCAAAGACACAATATCCGCCAATGTGGTACTAAACCACCGGTGTCCCAAAGACACAATTGTGCTACTAAAGCACCGTGACCGCAATACAAATCCAATGATGGGGCCAACCCATCGTGTGATACCAAATCACTAGCGCCAATCCCAGAAATCAACCGGGGCCAACCCATCGTGGTGCTAAGCCACCGACGAGACGGAGGTGCTAAACCTCTGTGACCCAAAGTCACAAAGTGTGTTACTAAAACACCGGTGCTCACAAGACAAAATATCACCGCTTCCCTCCACTCAGATCACCCATCAACATACCACACTCATGTAATCATGCATATCATATAATCATGCATATCATGCTAATATGTCTAATCTCATACCCCATGTCACATATATCCACAACCATGGTATCATATAGATCATCAAGAAACTCATAATAATATCTCGACTTACTCGAGTCCGTAATCATACCCATTAGGGTATCACATCAATCATCACTGCTTTCATTAATCATCACACAGTTATCAATTATATTACTAAATGTATGTGTTAGTTTTACACACCAATTAGCGAAGGTATTAATCCCTAAAATCGATTTACGCCCCTTGATCACTTCTACAACTCGAATCCTACAATCGCCAACAAATGGATTACCCATCATACCATTCGCCACAAGTATTAAACCAAAGAGAGTTTATCACATAGTCCTTACCTTGCAAACGCTTGGCTTCCTACCAAACTCGAACCACAAAGGTTTCTCCTTTACAACCGCCCCACCTAAAAAGAAAATCCATTAATCCACTGAGACTTGGTTTAACGAAGCTAAAGGAACGGACTAACAAAGTACTCCTCTTACCACCACTTAGCAATCGGCTAAAAGAGTTGGAGGCTCCTCTTGATTATTTCCAAAGTCCAAAGATCCTATACGAAAAGATTAAACAAGAAGTTAAACCCTTTTTAACCAATATCGATATCAGCCCTAACATACCAAGAATTGGTAAAATATCAGAGAAAGAGAAATGGCCATTCGGCCAACACCTACCTACTACCAAATGATTGGAAACTACACACCCAACACCACCAAATATTCAGCCAACACAAGGAGGATTCGGCTAACTGGTTTTGGAAAAAGAGATGAAACGAAGAGAGATGAGTGGAGGGGGGTCACTTTCGGTTTTGAAAAGGGGAAGAAAAGAATAAGGTGTGTTTAGAAGAAGAGAAATTTTCAGCAAGAAATGGTATGGAACAAAGGGAGAATTCGGCACAAGGGTTGTGAAAGCAAAAAGAAGAAAATGAGAGGAATGATCACTAGTTTCGGCTTTGTACAACGAAAAGAAGAAGGAAGAAACAAGGTAGATTTTCTAATATGGGTGCTTAAGGTTTCGGTTTAACAAAGTTGAAAAAAGAACAGAGAGTGGGAGAGGCATTCTGCTTCAAAAAAAACAAAAGAAAAAACAAATGAGAGCAACAAGTAAATTCTAAGAACACCCAAGCTTTGGGTTTTGCCCAAGAAGAGAGAATATGGGCGTAAAAGGAGGGTACAAGTTTGACTTATGAGAATGGAAAAGAAAAGAGTAGCTTTTCCAAAATGAAAAGAAGAGCGTAGGTCTTTAGGCTACCAGATATGACCAAAACACACACACACATGCACAAAGGAAATTTCTACTCACTCCAATCACCAACCCACACACTCCCTCTCCCCAAACTCTCACCAAACCCGCCAACTCCCCTTTTCTCCCACACCACCAATTCAAATCCCATGACCAAGTCTCCTCCTACTTTCACTCTCCACCCTCTTTGAATGTGAAGACTAAGTCCAAGCTAGAGTTCAAGTTGCCTTCAACCTCTTCCTCCATGCCGTCCAAAATGAGAGCCAAAGGGGTGGGATTCTCGCGACTTGAACACAAGACCTCCCTTGTAGATGACGCCACACACACACTCCATGTGGCGATGCTTGCCACTTTGCTAGCTCCTTATTTGTGCTTTAGATTCACTTAATTTAATTAAAACCCCATCTCCTTCACTCCTATCCCTAAAGCCCAAAAATAAAAACTTATCCACCTACTCAGCACACTCCTAGTCTACTATTAAGCCTCAAAACACCCAAACAACATCATAGCAAGAAATAAACATGCAACAATTGCTGAAATAAATTAACCCCTTAACCCGGATATTACAGTTGGGTTAACACTTTGCATCATCATGCGTGGTATGTGGTTGATGTGGATTTGGGTCTTAGCCCATTTGTGGAATCATGTGAATTAATTGCACAGTGCAGTGACTCACTCACTTTCTTTTTAAAACAATGCGGGTAATTCATAACTCGTTGGACCAAAATTGGAGCGGAATCGAGGTGGCCATCGAAGTTGTTTTCATAAACTCTATTTATATTTTAAACTGTTTGGGTATTATTTGGGTTATTTTTATTTTGTAATAAGGCCACTCTAACTATTTTGGGATATTATGGATTTAAGCCGGATTTTTCAATTAAAACAACTTTAAGCCATTTACAACCTAGAAATAAAATTGAAGTTTTCAAAATTCGGGTTACTTGTGAACAATTTGTTTTCTCGAAATTCTCACACAAACAACGATTTGAACTTTACAGAACCCGAAAGATTTGATTCGTCGGCAAATTACTATTTTAAACGACAAACCCCATTTTAAAGCGGAATATTTGTTTTAGAACTTAAAACTTATTTACACCTTCAAAACAAAATTCTTTTCAACACTTTTCCAGTAACATTCTGGATCCAATCGTGAGGTGTTGGGCCGGGTTTGGGGTGTTACAATTAGTATGAACTAAATCCCTTAAATACCAAGAAGGATGAAACCTAAGACGGATCTTATTACTATTTGATTTATAATATAAATACTTGTTCTTATTCTTAATTGTGAGTTCTTATTCTTGTTTTAATAATTCAAGTTATTGATTCAAGTCGAATGTGCTTATTCAGAGGAGCAAAAGTCTCTGTTTAAAAGTAGATCAACACAATTAAGCGGAGTTGATTGCAACCCTAGAGATAGGATGACATAAATCTGTGGATTAGAGTCAAATCTAATAAGGGAGTCCATACATCGAGTTAATGCGACAATAGGGGTTTTAATTAGAAAGAGATTTGAATTAATCAACCTAGAGTCAGTTGTTGTTAGTCTTGAAAGAGATATTAACATAATTTAGGGATTTCTACGATTAAGTCATGTGAATAAATCGTATGAATCAAAAGTAATAAGTGAAGTCTAGGTGGATTCTTCCTTGGGTATTGCCTTTCTAATAAAGCTGTCTAAAAAGTATTTTTTCCCAATTCATTCTTTGTCGTGCTTTTAATTAATTTTAGTTTAAAAGAAATCACTCCAATTCTTAGGTGAGATAATAAGAAGATAGTAATTACTAGTACTCTTAGTCCTTGTGGATACGATATTTTTGGTCTTACCATAACTATACTATTAAACGATAGGTGCGCTTGCCTTTATTGTGACTGTAGTTAGTTAGAGACACATCAAGTTTTAGGCGCTGTTGCCGGGGACTAACATATTAGGAACACTAAATTTTTATTACTTTAGCCATTTTTTATTTGCAATTTATTATTTTATTTTAATTTTCTAATTTGTCTTTTATTCTCTTCTGGCAGGTAATTTTAGTTTATGACTAGAAGAAACCCGTCAGGACCCTTGCTTTTTGACAGTGAGATAGAAAATACCACTCGTAGAAATCGTAGGGAGATAAGGCGAAGTCTACAATACATAGAAGAAGAGCAAGAGGACGAAATCAATATTACTGAGGAGATGGCTGATAATAATCCACTACCTCCGGTGGTTGCCGAAAATCCTGCTCCTCGTACTATGTATGATTATGCTAAGCCTAATTTAACTAGGGCTGAATCGAGTATTGTTAGACCTACTATTACTGTAAATAATTTTGAATTGAAACCTAACACTATTCAAATGATTCAACAGTTTGTTCAATTTGATGGTTTGTAGGATGAAGACCCAAATACTCATTTAGCCAACTTTTTAGAGTTGTGTGATACTTTCAAAATTAATGGTCCCTTCTCGTTAAGGAACAAAGTTCAACAGTGGTTGAACTCGTTACCACGAGGATCAATCAGTACATGGGAACAAACGACCGAGAAATTTTTACATAAATATTTTTCGCCGGCTAAAATGGATAAATTGAGGAATGATATCTTTTCTTTTGTGCAGATGGATTTAGAAACACTTTACGATGTGTGGGAGAGATACAAGGATCTACTGAGAAGACGCTCTTACATGGGTTACCATTATGGCTATAGGTCCAAACCTTTTACAATGGTGTGAACCCCTCAACTAGGCAATTGATTAATGCAGCTGCCGGTGGAACCCTAAATAACAAAACCCCTGAAGCGACTTATGAGTTTATAGAAGAGATGTCACTGAATAACTATTAGTGGCAAGTTATGAGAATAAAGCCAACAAAAGCTGCTAATGTTTTCAACCTCGACGCAGTTACCATGCTATCAAACCAGGTAGAGCTTTTAAATAAAAAGATTGATGGTTTGAATGGTTCTTCGCAGGTACACCCAGTGATGCAGTGTGATACAAATGGAGGAGGGACGAACAATACAAAATACCCATCCTACAACCCTAGCATAGAAAGTGAATAGATGAACTATATGAGTAGTAATTCGGACCTCAGAATATTCCCTACAATAACACTTACAATCCAGGTTGGAGGAACCACCAAAACTTTTCATGGGGTGGCCAAGGAAATCAAAGACAACAACCCCCTCCAGGCTTTCAACAACAACCTTACCCACAGGAGAAGAAGCCGAACCTTGAGGAGGTGCTAACAAAATTCATCTCAGTGTCAGAAACCCATTTTCAAAACACAGAAACAACACTCAAAAATCAGTAGGCGTCAATTCAAGGGCACAAGAACCAAATAGGTCAGCTTGCCAAGTTGATCTTATAACGACCACAAGGTAGCTTGCCAAGCAACACTGAAACTAACCCAAAGGAGCAACTTCATGCCATTACTGCTTATGATAGTGAAGGGTAGGACGAACGAAAACCGAGGCAAGAAAACGTGGTAGATAAAGATAAGGATGAGGTAAACCATAATTAACCAAAACTGGTAAGTACAGAGTACAAACCCTGTGTGCCATAAAAACAAAAAATTCGGTAATGTAATAGGCCCATTTTTCCCGGCCCGTTAGAAACCCATTTCATTCAGAAGAAAACAAAAAAATAAAAAAATAAATGTCCACTATCTTTACAAGCCATGTACAAAACTAATTAACAGCCCAATACCCATTACAATAACCCAATACCCATTATAGTAGCCCAATACCAAAAAGATTACCCGAAGCCTGTTACGCTCTGACCCAATAAACCATAAACCCCCAGACCCAATCCTAACCTAACCCAGCTAACTAAGCCGGCCCAGTAGCCCATATAGTTTGCAGACGTAGGAAACCTTAGGTTTCCATTGTGCCGCAAGCGCCCCAGCAACACAGCCCTCGTCAAGCTATGATCCGCACGAATAACGCCCCTATCACCACCGCACGCCATGTCCACCTGCAAAAAGGGAAAGAAACACAACAACAAACATGGCAAACAAGACAAAATATGCGTATTTCCTTTTTTATTTTTTATTTTGGGGGCTATAAAAGCCTTACAATAATCTGTAAAAAAAACACAAGTAGATACAAAGATAATACAATACACAAAACTTTAAACAGAGGTGATTCCGATTTATTTTTATTTTCGAGTAAATTTTTTATTCGTGCGAATGTTTTTTTAAACATACAAACACCATTTACAACGAAGGGAATGAGTTTATATTAAAAAAGGATGGAGTTTTTCACCTTTGGGTCGCCGTGGGCAATGGCGCATGAGGCGTGTGTGGCGGTGTTCATCATCGGAGTCCTGTCTTAAGGCCAAAAGACAGAGAGAATTCTCGAATTTTTTTAAAGAAGAGGTGCAAATGATTTTTTTCCTAAAAACTGACATATATAGCCTCATAAAAACGACGTTGTTTTTGCTTAAGCCAATAAGAGTTAAAACGACGTCGTTTAAAGGCCCTAGATCCGCGCGTTGACCTGAAAACCCAGGGAGGATCCGCGTGTTTTTATAAAAAGGGAAATTTTCCATTTTAGTCCCTCTATAATTTATTAGTTTTAATTTAGTCCAATTTAACATATTTTATTTTTCAAATTATCCCTGAAAGTTTGTTTCTGTTTCAATTGGGTTGCTCGGGCTATTTAAAGTTTGATAACGAAACAGCGCCGTTTAGGAGGTAGGGCATAATTGCCTATTAGGTCCCTACATTTTGTAGCGCACTTCAATATAATCTTTTTTACATTTTTTTCTTAATTTTTTCTTTATTTTAATTTAATCCTTGTTTCTTTGTTTATTTTTAAAACCTTTTATTTTATTTTATTTTTAATTATTTTAACATTATATTAAATTGTTTTATCATATTAAAATGCTATAATTTTTACTATTTGTATAGTAATTTATTAATAGTATAAAGTTTTTGTGTATAGTTTTTCTTAAATACATATTATTTTTATAAATATTAAATTATTACTATTTATTATTTTATTTAGTTTAATTATTTATATATTATATATTACTTTATAATTTATATACTAGTTATTACATTATACATTTTAAAATTTTGTATATTATATAGTATTATATTATATCATACATTATTTTTAAAATTTTATTTTGTATAAAATTTATTTATATTATATAACATATTTTATTTATATTGTTTATTACATATGTAATTTTATGATTAGTATATTATATATATGTTTTTATTTAAAATTATTATATACTGCTTACTAATCGCTTTTATTATATATAATCATTTATATATGTATTAAATTATTAAATTATGTATTTGTTATAAGTATTCTTTTTTATATACTTTAAATTTTTATTCATTTAAAATATTATATATATATATATATTAAATCGTTTTAGAAATTGTCATATTCTTTTATTTTATTTTTTGTCATAATATTCATTCAACGTTTAAATATATCATTCCTTTTTTTTCTTTTTATGGAATTTAATATTTATTTCGGAATTTTTATATTTCGTGAAGATTTTAATTTCTTCTACTTATTTTATATCTCATGTTTATCTATTTATGTTCTTTTAATAGTTTATTATTGCTTAGTGTAGTTCTATTATTTATTTATTCATGTTATATTATTCTTTATTTATATTAGTAGTAATTGTTAATATAATTTGTAATCATGGTGAATTGCTATTAAGTATGTATGATATAATGTATCAATGTAATATCTTACTCAAACCATTGTTTTATAAAAATACCTTTTGAATTGACGACTTTATTCAAATATATTTAAAAAAATAGCAATATATAATATTTGGGGACTTCGGGAGAAATTATACCCTAACATACTAGGTTTTAATTTTTCTCGTAGAACTTAAGGTATCAAGTATCCTTTTCTTAAACCTATAAATTTCAAATTAAAACTTATTCTTGGGAATTCAAAACGTTTTACCCTAACTTATTAGATATAATATTTTGTGTCTCGAGGTAATAATTTTCTACAAATAAAGGCGAGCCTAGTTTCGAAGTCATGAGATATTACATCCTAACTTATTGGGTATAGCATTTTATTTCTTTGAGATAGTTAAGTCTTGACTTTCTTTCAAATAAAAGGATTGTATTTTAAATTTTTAAAATTTCAACATTAGGACATGAGGTTGTCAATTAGGTACCAAAATTTGGGCGTTACGAGGGTGCTAACCCTTCCTCATACGTAACCGACTCCCGAACCCAATTTCTTGTATTTCGTGGACCAAAATCAATGTTTTGAAATAAAACATTTTATAAGGTGATCCAATCACACCTAAGTAAAAAGGGATTGGTGGCGACTCCCTTTTTTGTTTTTAAAATCGACCATTGTTTTTCATAAAACTTAAAAATGGTTTCAACAGGTAAATTTCTTAAGCTTTTAAAAAAATTACTTATTAACTTACCATTTATTGAAGCTCTTCGCAGATGCCCAATTTAGTAAAATTTTGAAAAGAGCTTTTGGCAAACAAACGGAAGTTAGACGATGCGTCGCATGTGGAGTTAAATACAGTTTGCTCAGTAATTTTATAGAATAAACTACCCCACAAATTAAAAGATCCAGGGAGTTTTATGATTCCCCGCTTACTTGGTGGTTTATCTGTTAATAATGCCTTAGCTGATTTAGGGGCAAGTATCAGTGTTATGCCTTATAGAATGTTTAAATAGCTAGGTCCTGGGAAACCCAAACAAACTAGGATGAGTAATCAATTGGCTGATAAAACCATTAGATTTCCTAGGGGTATAATTGAAGATGTGCTAGTCAAAATTGATAAATTCATATTCCCAGTAGACTTTTTTGTTTTAGACATGGATAAGGATAGTGACATCCCCTTAATTTTAGGACGACCCTTTTTAGCAACTGCTAGGACCATTATTGATGTTGATACAGGGGAATTAATATTTTCTGTAGATGATGACATGATTAAACTCCAAGCACGTGATTCTGACAGAATATCTAGTGATCAATATGATACAAGTCCTATTAATATAAGTGAACTTAATGTTCAATCTTCTTTGCAGGAAATCCTTCGGGAAAAGATGACAGAGCCATGGTCTAGCTCTCATATTGAGAATAGAACTGTTCATGAAGAATGAAGAATTCAGATCGAAGAACTAGATGAATGGCGAACACAGTTCAAGGAGAAACCAAGAAAACACGATGAACCAAAGCGACTCCATGACAAGCTTAAGGATAGGACAAACAAATTTAAGATCAGGGATCAGGTATTGTTGGATAAAACAAACCCTTGAATCACCACTTTAGACCTTAATACAAACGGAGCAATCCATTTCACAATACTCAATGTCCTCCCATACGGAACAGTCGAGGTAACTAATCCTAAGTTCGACACTTTTAAGGTAAATACTACTCGAATCAAACTATATATTGATAATAGAACTATAGCAGAAGAAATGAGTGTCAACTCTTCGAACCACCATGAGTATGAGAATGGAAGGTGAGTCTAGCTTAAGACTTTAAATGAGCGCTTTTCGGGAGGCAACCCGAGCACTAATCTCATTAATGTCCATATTTTCGATTTTAGCATCTAACTAAAAACTAACCAAATTAATAGGCGCAGGTTTCCCTACCCACACAGCCTTGCACACGGGCGTGGCCGTGGCCGTGTGGACACCACAAGTAGGTACATCGGCATGGCGGAGACCGTGTAGAAATAGGACTAAAATTTCCTAAAACACGGACTACGATAAACTGCCATGGCCGTGCGATGCGGCCGTGGTCGAAACTGACCAAAGACCACGGGATGAGAGAAAGCCACACGGGCGTGCCGTAAGACCATGGGAGACACTAAGTAAATGACACGGGCGTATGACACGCCCGTGCCTGAAGCCGTGGTTGAAACTGAGTAAATCACACGGATGTGCAACAAGCCTGTGCCTATAGGCCGTGGTCGATACTGATTAATTAACATGGGTGTGGAAACCTCTATACGGGTATAAGAGAAATGAACAAAGCATCATACGGCCGGGTGATTCGATCGTGTGAGCCAACATGCCCAAGCAACACGGGCGTGGGCCACAAATGTGTGCCCCAATCCCTATTTAACCCCTTCTGCTGTTCACCTTCTTCCCTAAATTTCCCCCAACCTTAGCCACCGCAACTTGCCCCCTTCCCACCTCCAGCCACCATTAACCAACCTCCTCCCTCCTTCCTCCTTTTTCTTTCTCCCTCGATCAAAAACTCTCCCCTTTCCCTCTTATTTTCGTCTTTGTCTCTCCCCCTTTTCCCTTTTCCCTTTTCTCTTATTCTTTCTTTACACTGTCACCACACCAGCCACCATCCTTGCCACCGTTGGTCACTCTTCTTCCCTTTATTTTGAATTCATATTTTATTTTCCATTATTTATTTTTATTTTCTTTATTATTTTGTTCTTATTATTCATTCCACTTAGATTTAGCTTAGGGTACCATACATTAGTATCGTTAATTTAAAAATACTGCTTTTTGCTTAACTTTTAAATTCACTATATTAGGAATATCCTGTTCTTTAGGACTATTTCAATATTAATTGTGGTGATTCTTAAATTATTTATTGCAAATCATTTTTAGGTACACAATGACTAATACTCGAGGCAAGACCAAGGCCGCCATCCCCGCTTCAAAAAAGCGAAAGGATCCCGACGCAGTCGCCTCGTGCGCGACCACTTTACAGCAGATATACCACAACTTCCTCATAAGTTCATGCTGGTTGCTTCATTAACTCAATTCCAAAGGGTTCAAGGTGCTACCGGAGTATCCTCCCCACCTTCACCGTAGCCTAAATTCATCAGGCTTCTTTTCACGTATTCCATCCAAAATTCAGAAAGTTTCACTTCTATCCCTATCTTATGATATTCTTATATTTTTGTCATTATCTATTTTGTACATTGAGGACAATGTACATGTTAAGTGTAGGGAGGTTATTTAATTGATTATCAGAAAAATCCCTGAATTATATCTTGTTCTTAAGTAATTTTCTCACATTACCATTAGAATGAAACTTCTATTGACTTATGATTTTCACTGATATGTTTTGGATTAAGTCATACGTAATTGTGCATTGATGATTTAAACTTTAAGAGATTAGAGAATCAAGCATGATAAGTCTATTTTCAGAATTAAAAATTTATTAGGTTGTTTCCCTAAATTTAAATATTACTTTGAAGTTTGAAATTTGCAAGTTGACATCAAAAACCATAATTTTTGTGAGATTTTGAGCCTTTTAGAGCATATATTTTTCTTGCTCACTTTTTTTGATTATGAGGGTGTCAATATTGATTTATTATTCCAGAAATTGCTTCGATTATGCATGTTGAGACCACACCCTTGATTTGATATACTGAGATGATAAAGGCACCTAGGTTTTAACCCACTTACCCCAAAAAGCCTACCATCATAATTAACCCCTAGTGAACCCCTTTGATCCTAATGAACCGTTTCTTGATTTACCCTTAATATTAACCCAAAACTCACCCTTTTTGATTCATTAAGAATTTTTCCTATTGTTTTAGCTCCTTTTTGTCGAGATTTGATTTGAGCAGTTGCCTAACTATATTCTTTATTTCAGTTGTTAAATTCTCTCTTGTTTTAATAAAAAAAAAAAAAGTTGGAAATATATTCATTATTAGTTCTATGTTATTTGAGCTTAAACAGTTAATTTCACATTTTGAGAAGAAGCTCGTGTTATTAGTGATAAGTTTTCAATTGATGTAATTATTTAGTATTAGTCTATTTTTCTAATTAGGTAAATTTTCAATTCAATCTCGATTCTAACCCCCTAATTCAACCTTTATCCACACCTTTAACCCAAGCCCATTACAACCCTTTTTAAGACCTTTTAATTTGTGTATCATCTCATTTTATAGTAGTGGAGATTTGATTTTCATGCAAGCCTATGGTAATAACTTTTTATATTTGACCTTTGATTGCTTAATTTAAACCTTAAACACGTTGAGTGATTTGAGTGAATCTTTAGTGAGGATGTCAATTCTTGTCGATTTTGAATTAAAGGTGATTATTTAGATAAAGGGAAACACCGATGTTTTTGTGCTATAAAAATTTGTGACTTAGATTGTTTAAATCTTTAGGACTCTTCTAGTTAAATTATCAATGTATGAATTATTTGTGAATTATGATTAGACATTATTGATGAGAATTATGAATTGCGGAAGTTAATTTTAATTGTGAGTTGAGGATTTTGCTTGAGGACAAGCAAACGCTTAAGTGTGGGGATATTTGATAAACCATAATTTATACATATTTTGACACCATGCTTGGCTTATTTTTGGATGAATTTTCATTAGATTCAATGAATTCAATGCTCCTAATCCTTTAATTTCATGTTTTACTCTCAGGAGAGCTTAGAGAGTCAAAAAAACTAGAAATGTGTAACATCCAAGGTTTAGGGGCTATGCGGTTTGAGTATAATTTAGGTGTTGGAAGGTTTTGGGTGTGCTTGGATGTGTTTAGAGGATTTAAGAATGCTTGGATGAAAGGAGAAGGCTTTGGAAAATTTCAGATTTTTAGTGTAAAAAGGGGAAATAGGGCAAGAAGGCCTTAAAATTAATTGGTGGAATTTAGGACACAAGAAACAGTTGGGTGGAGTGGCATGGAGGCGCTGCTTGGAGCCTTGGAAGGTGACGCCTAAGGGAGCAAGGGTTCGAGCTGCTAAGGCAGCAATTTTGTTTTATTTTTGCATCAGCCAAAGGACTGGGCTAAGTAGGCCTTAAAAATTAATGGCCAGGTTGGTGGACATGAAAGTCCAGTTGGCAAAGTGGCTCTCATGCGCCACTTAGGCGCTGGAGGAGAGAAAGGCCTGAGTTCGAGGGTGGAGCGGCATTTTGGCGTCTTTATTTTGTTATGTGGTGATGGGTCAAGAAGGAAGGATTTAAAATAAATGTTGGGGCTTTTTGACATAAAACGCAGTTGGTTGAATGGCTCTGGCGCTACTTGGCTTTGGATTCCCCAGGTCCCATGTTCGAACCCAACATGTAGCAGCGGTGGTTTTTATTTTGCAAGGCTGGCGTGAAAGGGAGTTGGCCTGCACATGGGGTTCCTTGTTCGGCTAGTTGATGGGCACATGGTCTTGTTTTGTTTTTATTTATTTATTAGTATTAGATAACAAGATAATAGTAGATAAAAGGGATATTATTTGGATTATTAATTGATTATGGGGATTAATTCAAGTTATTTTGAATTAAATCAGACAAGTGGCCTAGAGTAAATTAAGGTAGTGGGATGAATTTGAACTCCTTTGGAAGGAGTGGACGGCAAGTAAAAGGGGGGGATAGTGCCGAATTTGCTAAGTCTTTTATTCTTAATTTTCGGCTAGCAATTACCATTCTTCTTTCTTTCCTTCTCAAAACCGATTTCTACATCACCATCTTTCTCTTCTTCTACTTTTGATCTCGACCAAAACACCTACTCTTTCCTTTCTCTTCTCTCCTTCTTCATTATTGCCAAATCGAAACCACCTTCTCTTTACACCTTCTCTTCTCAAAATTCCCTTAAGTCAAACTTTTAACACCTTCTTCCCATTATTTTCCTTCTTTCCAAACTATAGCCAATCTACTTTTCACTTGTGTGCGAATCTCTCTTCCTTCTTTGAACCCATCTTGGCGAATATTAGAGTAGGGTAGATCTCCTTGAATCTTCCTTGGCAACGATTTAAGAAGGTGAGTACCTTGGTGAATACCTATTGTTCTTTTCACTCATGTTCATCGACTTTTTACAAGAATAAAGTATTGATTTTACAAGAGGGCTCCTAAACACTTTTGGTAATCGATCTCTTCTAGGTACGCAGGAAGCGTAAAGCGATCGATTAGAATACGATCTCTAGTATTTGATTTTGGTAAGTAATGGTAAGATCTAATTTAAGCAAGTTATTTAGTTAGTGTTTAAGCCGAAGATTACTAACATAAGGTTGCCGATTAATAGGAAAGCAGAACGCTTGGAGTAATTATTTAAAGGCACTCGGGTAAGGATTCGGGTTCAAAAGGAGAACCCTTTTAAATATTTGGGTTGGCCGATTAGGCCATAGTACTAATTCTATGTTGGCGAATATAGGTGCGAGAGAGAACGTGGTGATCAACATCTTTTTCGGATTTAGAGCATTCGGTGGTGATGTGTGTACATACACACTTATAACAATTAATAAACTATATTAAGTACATGTTGTATGTAAATCTGATTTATGTAGATACGAATTTAGTACCTTAATGGTACAAGCGAGGATCTCGGTAAGTCTCTGTCAATATGAGATTGATAATAATGCTTTTGGGAAGCATAGCTTATGTGATACATGTGATAAATGTATGTTGTTATAAACTCTGTTATAATATGATTTGATATGGGTTGATGAGTGGAGGGGCCAGTTATATTGTGTCGACGGACACCAGTGTTTTGGTAACACACTGTGACTACGGTCACCAGAGGTTTGGTACCTCCAGAGGTTTGGCACCTCATAGCGTCTCGTCCCTGTGGCTTAGCACCACCGTGGGTTGGCCCCACTTTGAGATATGGGATTGACGCCAGTGATTTGGTATCACGCGATGGGTTGGCCCCATCAACCGATTTGTGTCCTCGGACACCAGAGGTTTGGCACCTCCAAAGATTTGGTATCACATCCGTGACTATACGTCACCAGTGGTTTGGCACCACCAGTGGTTTGGTACCACAATGGGGTAGACAGAGGCGTTTGGTTGGCTAGGTTGGGTATATGTCTTAATGCATGATTAATGTGTTATATAGTGTGTATGATGTGGTATTTACCCGGGGGAAGGGTTACATACTGAGTCTTGGTGACTCACCTTCTCCTTTATTTTTTCAGTGACACATAGTTCATGGATATGGAGCCGGAGGGACTTGAGGTGGCCATGCAGTGGAATTTTAAATTTATTAGACTTTGAATTTTGGTTCTTTACATTTTTCTGTATTTTTGGTTGATTTTAATTGGGTTGTAGTAAGGCCTCCTAAAAATTATTTTATTACTGTGATATGCTTGAGTATTCGTTTTACACATTATGTTTATAAGAATGAAACCACATGTTTTTCCAAAGTAATCGAAAAAGGGTTTCCAAGTACCATCGGGTACATATAAAATATACATAATAACTTGACTTAACAAATATTTTCAAAATAAATCCAAGTATGAGATTTGTACACCTCAACTCTTTTTTTTTTACAAAACGCTATCTTTTATTAAAAACTTAAACCGGTTTTAAAAGATTTCAAAAGGTTTTCTTCGTAGCAAACCAAATTCGGTCGAAGCGTTTGGGCCGGGTTTGGGCTGTTACAAATTGGTATCAGAGCCCAGTTCAAAACTCGGCTGTGGGGGGCCCAAGGCCCAAAATGTTTTGTTTTGGATAGTAGGCCTTATTATAATGTTTGAGAAATTATTTTGGCTTGAACAGCATGGCACTGAGTCTCCGGCACCTATCCACCCAGGTAAGTGTTCCTAACTTTTGTATGATTTATTTTCTGTAGAAGGGTAGGGAGCATGGAACGTAGAATAGACTTATAGGAATTTTGAACCCTAGGATTAGAGTACTCAAACACACAAACAGAACATAAGACTTAATGAACTCAACCAACCTATGACCAAGTCAACGAGCTAGGGTGTGGTAACCCCAGACGCATGTCTAGGATTGGAACCGAAAGAGCACAGTATTTAAGCGGTCAGGTGACTCACCACCTCTTGGCAGTATCCTACAGTGCGTAGCTTCGGCTCACCCTAACTCGTAGGCTCAATGGTGTGGCAACCTCATGTATGCATGTCTAGAAAGGTTCGGTGGGAGCTTGGTATTTAAGCGATCCACGTGACTCACCTCCTCTCCACTCGAATCCTGCACAGTGCGTAGCTCTGGTTCACCCTGACCAAGAGGGCTCGGTCATAGGCTAAACATAACGACTAAAACCCGAAAGGGAACTAACCATGTTTTTGAAAAAGAAAAAAAAACAAAACAAAACCCTAATTTCTTCAAAACTTTTAAAGTCACTCTTCCAAATATGAGAACAACCATTTTTACAATGTTTTTCTAGAAAAAGTTGATTTGTGAAAATTACAGAAATGCCCTTAGGGGTGAAATTACTAAAATGCCCTTGACTCATAAAATATTAATTCAATGGTTTTGGCCAAAAAATTTTGAGAAATATCCAAACACTATACTTTGCAAATCATCAATAAAATACTTTTGTTTTGGTAAATTTCGAAAATGCCCTCAACTTGTAAAATTACCATAATGACCTCGAATTTAAAATTTTTGCAACATCATCGTTTCAAGAAGGGGAAACTCGCAAAAGGAACCCTCAGAGTTTTACAACTGTTAAAAACCTCAGATTTGTTTAAAATTACAAAATTACCCATGATTGACAAATTACTGAAATACCCCTGGTTTCCAAAATGATGCCATATTAATAAATTTTACAAAATTTTCAGTAATACCCTCTAGTTTTGAGAATTTCAAAGTGACCTACTTTATTAAAGTTTGAAATTTCTCAGATTCTATTACAAAATACCCTCAGAGGGAAATGACAAAAATACCCCTGGGTTAGAAACAGGACAGAAATGTCCGAGGAGTGAATAGGTATGGAAAGTACTAGGGAATGAATGTGGCCTTTTGTGTGAACTAGGGTAGAAGACTTAAAACATTGTTTGATCGAAAGAATCCTTATTAAACTTTCCATAACATTTTTCGCGGATAATCAAGCGGAACAAATTACTAATCCATAAAATTTTTCCTAATCAGATTAAAAGCGCGTTAGATAGAATGAGTTCTAGAGGACGTGGCCGACGTGGACGTGGTAGGGGAAGAATGACCGTATCTGAACCCGTTAGGTCGGGTCAGGGTTCTGAAAATGAAGTACCACCGCCACCACCACCTCCAGCTTTTGGAGCCGAGGAGTAAGATCGATGGGAGGAGGCGATGCGCATGGCGTGTTGCGAGTTCTCGAGTTAGTGGTCAATGGTGGAAATTTAGGAGCTCAAAAATTGGTTCTCTAGAGAATTTGGTCTAACAGAGTGAAGTGTTTTGGTGTGTCGAGTGGCACCCAGTCAGTGAATCTTGGCTAGAATCTCTGAAAGGATCATGGACGATCTTGACCGTCGATGGGGAGAAACCAAGGGAGTCATGTCGCTCAAGGATGAAGCATATCGATGGTGGCTCACGGTCGGAGATGGTGCCACAGCGGAGGATCTTACATGGGATTACTTCAAAACGCTTTTCAAAAGAAGTATGTGGGCACTAGCTACACCGACGCAGAAAAAAGGCTTTTACGGGGTTGGTACAAGGAACTAAGTTAGTGTCGAATATGAGGCGTAATTCCTAAAATTTGAATAGATATGCGAGAGGCATCGTGGCTACTGAACATGAGCGCTGTGTCCGCTTTGAGGACGGGCTTAGAGATGATTTGAGGCTGCTAATCGCTCCACAGCAGGTTCGTGAGTTTTCGTCTCTAGTGGAAAAGGCTAAGGTAGCCGAAGGGATCAAGGAGACCATAAGACAGAAGCATGATAGGAACAACCAGAAGAGAGGCTTTGGATCGCTTGGATCGGGCAGTAATGTGGAGAAGAGGGCTAGATTTGGGGAATCAGAAAGAACCACAAAGCCTGCTCAGTGGCCACCTCAGTGTGTTAGATGCGGGAAATCCCATTCAGGAGAATGTTTGGCTGGAAGTAAAGGGTGCTTTGAATGTGGGTCATTCGATTACTGTGTAAGGGATTGTCCTCGAAAGTTAGCTAAGAATCAACCAGAAGATCAGAACCGTGCCCAGGTTAGAAATAAAGGACCACCACAGAGGGGTCGAGGTGCAGCTAGAGGTAATGCTAATGGTAATGGGCGTGGTCGAGGTGCTGAAGGTGCAGAGGCGAGGCAACCAAGGTTGGTTTACGCAGTTGGCCGTCGCGAGGGGGAAGATGTGCCAGACATGACAGCGAGTAAGTATCTTATGTTTGGAATATTCTTTGTTGTTTTGTTCGTTGGGTGGTTGTTTGTTTTGTTGCTCGTAAAGTATGTACCTTGAGTATGATAGATACTGTGCCTAGAAGTATGATAGTTCTTTAAGATCGAGTGTCTTGCGAAGAACGTGGGATAACGAGTTAAGGATACACGATTGAACGATAGTAAGTAATTTTGAGGACGAAATTATTTTTAAGGGGGGTAGAATTGTAACATCCAAGGTTTAGGGGCTATGCAGTTTGAGTATAATTTAGGTGTTGGAAGGTTTTGGGTGTGCTTGGATGTGTTTAGAGGATTTAAGAATGCTTGGATGAAAGGAGAAGGCTTTGGAAAATTTCAGATTTTTAGTGTAAAAAGGGGAAATAGGGCAAGAAGGCCTTAAAATTAATTGGTGGAATTTAGGACACAAGAAACAGTTGGGTGGAGTGGCATGGAGGCGCTGCTTGGAGCCTTGGAAGGTGACGCCTAAGGGAGCAAGGGTTCGAGCTACTAAGGTAGCAATTTTGTTTTATTTTTGCGTCAGCCAAAGGACTGGGCTAAGTAGGCCTTAAAAATTAATGGCGAGTTAGTGGACATGAAAGTCCGACTAGCAAAGTGGCTCTCATCGCCACTTAGGCTACTGGAGGAGAGAAAGGGCGCAGGTTCGAGGGCTGGAGCGGCATTTTTGGCGTCTTTATTTTGTTATGTGGTGATGGGCTAAAGAAGGAAGGATTTAAAAATAAATGTTGGGGCTTTTTGACATAAAACGCAGGTTGGCCGAATGGCCTGGGCACTACTTGGCTGCTGGATTCCCCCAGGTCCCATGTTCGAACCCAGCATGCAGCAGCGGTGGTTTTTATTTTGCAAGGCTCAAGTGAAAGGGAGTTGGCTGCACATGGGGTTCCTTGTTCGGCTAGTTGATGGGCACATGGTCTTGTTTTGTTTTTATTTATTTATTAGTATTAGATAACAAGATAATAGTAGATAAAAGGGATATTATTTGGATTATTAATTGATTATGGGGATTAATTCAAGTTATTTTGAATTAAATAAGACAAGTGGCCTAGAGTAAATTAAGGTAGTGGGATGAATTTAAACTCCTTTAGAAGGAGTGGACGGCAAGTAAAAGGGGGGGATAGTGCCGAATTTGCTAAGTCTTTTATTCTTAATTTTGGCTAGCAATTACCATTCTTCTTTCTTTCCTTCTCAAACCGATTTCTACATCACCATCTTTCTCTTCTTCTACTTTTGATCTCGACCAAAAACACCTACTCTTTCCTTTCTCTTCTCTCCTTCTTCATTATTGCCAAACCGAAACCACCTTCTCTTTACACCTTCTCTTCTCAAAATTCCCTTAAGTCAAACTTTTAACACCTTCTTCCCATTATTTTCCTTCTTTCCAAACTATAGCCGAATCTACTTTTCACTTGTGTGCGAATCTCTCTTCCTTCTTTGAACCCATCTTGGCGAATATTAGAGTAGGGTAGATCTCCTTGAATCTTCCTTGGCAACGATTTAAGAAGGTGACTACCTTGGCGAATACCTATTGTTCTTTTCACTCATGTTCATCGACTTTTTACAAGAATAAAGTATTGATTTTGGTAGGAGGGCTTCTAAACACTTTTGGTAATCGATCTCTTCTAGGTGCGTAGGAAGCGTAAAGCGATCGATTAGTGCCCTACGATCTCTAGTATTTGATTTTGGTAAGTAATGGTAAGATCTAATTTAAGCAAGTTATTTAGTTAGTGTTTAAGTCGAAGATTACTAACATAAGGTTGCCGATTAATAGGAAAGCAGAACGCTTGGAGTAATTATTTAAAGGCACTCGGGTAAGGATTCGGGTTCAAAAGGAGAACCCTTTTAAATATTTGGGTTGGCCGATTAGGCCATAGTACTAATTCTATGTTGGCCGAATATAGGTGCGAGAGAACGTGGTGATCAACATCTCTTTTCGGATTTAGAGCATTCAAGGTGATGTGTGTACATACACACTTATAACAATTAATAAACGTATTAAGTACATGTTGTATGTAAATCGATTTATGTAGATACTAATTTAGTACCTTAATGGTACAAGCGAGGATCTTGGTAAGTCTCTGTCAATATGAGATTGATAATAATGCTTTTGGGAAGCATAGCTTATGTGATACATGTGATAAATGTATGTTGTTATAAACTCTGTTATAATATGATTTGATATGGGTTGATGAGTGGAGGGGCGCTTATATTGTGTCGATTTTGACACCGGTGTTTTGGTAACACACCGTGACTACGGTCACCGAGGTTTGGTACCTCCAGAGGTTTGGCACCTCATAGCGTCTCGTCCCTGTGGCTTAGCACCACCGTGGGTTGGCCCCACTTTGAGATATGGGATTGATGCCAGTGATTTGGTATCACGCGATGGGTTGGCCCCATCAACCGATTTGTGTCCTCGGACACGGAGGTTTGGCACCTCCAAGGATTTGGTATCACATCTGTGACTATCGTCACGGTGGTTTGGCACCACCAAAGGTTTGGTACCACAATGGGGTAGACAGAGGCGTTTGGTTGGCTAGGTTGGGTATATGTCTTAATGCATGATTAATGTGTTATATAGTGTGTATGATGTGGTATTTACCCGGGAAGGGTTACATATCGAGTCTTGGTGACTCACCTTCTCCTTTATTTTTTCAGTGACACATAGTTCATGGATATGGAGCCGAGGGACTTGAGGTGGCAATGCAAAGGAATTTTAAATTTATTAGACTTTGAATTTTGTTCTTTACATTTTTCGTATTTTTGGTTGATTTTAATTGGGTTGTAGTAAGGCCTCCTAAAATTATTTTATTACCGTGATATGCTTGAGTATTCATTTTACACATTATGTTTATAAGAATGAAACCACATGTTTTTCCAAAGTAATCGAAAAAGGGTTTCCAAGTACCATCGGGTACATATAAAATATACATAATAACTTGACTTAACAAATATTTTCAAAATAAATCCAAATATGAGATTTGTACACCTCAACTATTTTTTTTTTTTACAAAACGCTATCTTTTATTAAAAACTTAAACCGGTTTTAAAAGATTTCAAAAGGTTTTCTCCGTAGCAAACCAAATTCGGTCGAAGCGTTTGGGCCGGGTTTGGGCTGTTACAAAATGGGCCAAAAAGGGACAAAATAGGCCCACCTCAACCTGGACTATCACACACGATCAGACCAAACGGTCATGTGTGATAAGCAGAATCGAACACAACTTGGACTATAGCACACGGACAGACCACACGGCCGTGTGTTATGAGCAGAATAGAACACGACCTAAGCTATCATACACGGGCGTGTCACACTAGCGTGTCCCTGTCGAACCTAGGTCTAATTATATTCGGAAAAGACTACTTGTGGGCCAATAAAGGTGTTCCAAAGCCTATATAAACACCCTGGGGGAGGACCTAAGAGGACACGCAGAGTAGAAAGCGAAAATATCAAGATGACCATCTATCAGAAGCTTGAAGAAGGATCTCCATCAAGACTGAAGATCTCCTATCAATTTCTCTTGAAGTTTTTGGATTTTCTTATGTTTTGTATTTTTCTTTATTTTAAGATGTTTTCCTCTATTAGTTTGAACTCAATCCTTTAAATACCTAAGGGGATGAAACCTAAGACGGATCTTATTACTATTTGATTTATAAGATAAATACTTGTTCTTATTTTTAATTGTGAGTTCTTATTCTTGTTTTAATAATTCAGGTTATTGATTCAAGTCGAATGTGCTTATTCAGAGGAGCAAAAGTCCCTGTTTAAGAGTAGATCAACAAAATTAAGCGGAGTTGATTGCAACCCTAGAGATAGGATGATATAAATCTGTCGGATTAGAGTCAAACCTAAAAGGGAATCCATAGATCGAGTTAATAAGACAATAGGGGTTTTAATTAGAAAGAGTGTAACACCCCAAACCCGGCCCATGAGTCCTCACGGGATCCGGTATGTCACCGGGTAAAATATTTTGGGCCAATTTGATAGTTGGGTGAAAATTCGATTAAATTTGGCTAAGGTATTTAAAGCGGGTTTGAAACTCGATTGGGCCTTTTATAAATACAGATTGGGCTTTATAAACCCTTTTGAAAACATTGATCATGTATCATTTTAAAATCATCAAAGTGATAGTTGACTTAGTTTATTTTTTTGTTATCAGATGGTAACATCTTTTGAAAAACCGTAGAAATTTACTAAGTTTGAAAAATTATTTTAATCGTTACTTATCAATTGAAAATTTCATTTGTAACATAACATAAGCAAAATAAATAAAATAACATCCACAAAATAAATAGCGGCCTCATTACAATCCCAAAATAAAAATACTTAGGAAATAAAATAATTAAACTTAACGAAAACAAAATTAAATTCCAACATTAAGCATGGCACCTCGAGTCCTCTCCACTCCATCTCATGATTTACTCATCGCAAAATGTTAAGGGAAGGGTGAGTCACCAAGACTCGGTGTGTAAATCCCCACCCGAAAAATACAACACATACACAATTTATCAATTAAACATGCACATGCAACCCAACTAGCCATCCATACTCCTTTTCTACCCGTGTGGTCAAAACCATCGATGACTTAAAGTCACAATTTAATTGATGGGGCCAACCCATCGTGTGGTCAAAACCACTTGATGACCATAGGTCACAAAATATCAAGTGTGGTCAAAACCATTGGTGGTACCAAACCACTTTGGGACTTAGTCGCAAATATTCATTCGTTGTGGTCAAAACCACCGATGACCATAGGTCACAAATAATCGATGGGGCCAACCCATCTTGTGGTCAAAACCAACGACGACGGTCCATAATTCATCCCCTCCTCACATCAATCCCACCATCACATGCTTTTATATCAATTTTTCATATATCATGGCATAGAATTTAATATCATGTGATGACATGCAAATTATTTAACAAAAGTCACAAATTATGGGGACTTACCCTAATCCATGTTTAAGCCACAAGCATATCATAGATCACTACCAAAATTTATACACAAGACAACAATATCATAAGTTTAATAATAAAGTGTGTAAAGAGTTTACACACTGCTTCTCTAGGAATTCCTAGATCCAGAAGATCAGATCTACAACACTAGATTTTTGTCCCTTGAATGGATTTGATTTCCAATCAAATCCGAAATAACAGTCCCTAAATCCATGGCATCGTTAGTTTGACATTTAATCATAGACTTTTTAATTGAAAGGCCTTTGGCGAATGTGCTTACCAACTCACCTTGGAAAATAAATCCAGCTTCCTCATTTATAGAAAATTGGCAGCACCTCTTAATGTTGTGAGAGGGGTTTGGCTACCTTTTAGAAGAGGAAAGAACCAAAAACAGCACCCTTTTTCCTTAAGGGAATTGACTGAGAGTAAACAACAATGCTGGAAATTTTTGAACAATTTTGGCTATGGTTTAAGGGAGATTTAGGCAAAGACAAGAAGAGAGGAAGAAGAGAAGGAGTTTGCTTTGAAATTTTCTCTTAAAGAGGAGTATATTAAACTTGTAAAAAAAAAAGAGAAGCTGGAATTTTGAATGGTTTGGCTATGAAACAATGGAGATTTTGGCAGCGATGAAAAGAAGAATTTTGGTTGAAGTTTTGGCACATCTTTCTTTGTACAAAATAGATATGGACAACCCCAAGGTCTCCAATTTTCAAAAACACTCTCTTAAATTGTGATAATTCCCAGCCTTGATTTATCCAAGATAAATATAATTTTATCATCCTTTTAATTCCTTAATCCCCTCAACAAATAGAACACTAAAACCTCCCCTATGCTTGCCGTCCACTCTTCCCATGAAGAGTTCAAATTTCAATCAATTTCCTTAAATCCCTCTTGGTCACTAGCTTGATTTAATTCAAAAAGAATTTGAATTGAACCTGTGCCCACTTTTCTCTTTGCCACCTTTTTAGATTAATTAAATAATAATCTAATTAAAATCTAATTTAATCCTTATTATCCCTTATTATCTCATCAAATAAATAATAATAAAAAAACCAAAGAAGCCATGTGCCCCTCAACTTCCTTCCAGCCGAATGCAAAAGCAAGGAACCATGTGCAGGCCAATTCTCCTTTTCACGCCAGCCTTCAAAAAAAAGAAAAACATGGTCTTTGCTCCTTTGATTCAACCAAAGACCTCACGCACCAGCCCTCCTTCCACGTCCCTAGCCACTTCTCCCATTAGACTTTCATGTCAATTTACCCCACCATTTAATTATAAGGCCTTCTTTGCTTTGGCCCATCACCATAAAAATAAATGCAAAATGCTTCCCCATCCATTCGAACTGCGCCTTCTTTCCCTCCAACTCTTAAGTGGCCTTACGGAACCCACTTTGCCAATGAGTTCTTTGTGTCTAGACTCATCCCAGCTCCTTTTAAGGCTTCCTTCCATTTTAACGCCAAACCCAAAATTAAAACACCTTGCTACCACATTGATTCGAACCCAAGCCCCTTAGCACCTTGGGCGTCACCTTCCCAAAGCCCCAAGCGCCTCCATGCCACTCCACCAAAGACATTCTTGTGTCTTAACTCGCCCAAAAATTTTATTAAAGCCCTAACTAACCTAGCTCTTCCTTTTACATACTTAAAAAATAAATTTTTAATCTTTGGTCGGGCTTAGCTCGAGTTATTTTTAGGTCCTAAAATCATGCCAAATATAATCATATTCATTTATTTCTCAAGCCCACATGGAATTTATTTAAATTACAAATAACCCCTAATTAGTGGTGTTACAATTCTACCCCTTAAAAATAATTTAGTCCTCGAAATTACTTACTAACGAATAACCGTACATCTTTACTCAACTGACTATGCTACTATTTTCTCGATCTTAAAGAATTATCATGCTTCCTAGACACAATCTCTAAGTTCACAACCAAGATTTCGTGCACTTCCCTAGTAAAACAAGAAAACTCTACAATAATTAAAGCAATTAGGGTATTCGAAATTAAGGAGGAACGCAGTTGTCACATCTCGCACATCTTCCTCCTCATGACGGCCAATTGCATAAACCAACCTTGGTTGCCTCGCCTCTGCACCTTGACACCTCGGTCATGCCTGTTACCATTTCCATTACCCCTAGTTGCACCTCGACCCCTCCGTGGTTGTTGGTTATCCCTTACATTGGTGCATGGTCACGACCTTCCGTTCTCAGCCTAGCTGCCTTCTTAGGACAGTCTCTAACTCGATGCTCCATAGACCCACATTCAAAGCATCCACGATTACCATTCCAACACTCCCCCTTGTGAAACTTGCCACACTTATCACACCGTGTCGGCCATCGAGGATTAGCAATGAGAGCCTAGCGCTTTGATCCGACCCACCAAACTTTGACCTCTTTTCTTGATTACGAGAGAACTCGATGGTTCCGAGCTCCTCTTATTCCAATTTACATCTGGTTCCGTCTAGCAGATTTCTTACTCCCTCAGCAACTTTAGACTTCTCCACAAGGACAGCGAACTCTCGTTCCTGTTGTGGAGCTATCATCATCCTCAGCTCATCTCTAAGGCCATCTTCAAATCTGACACAGCGCTCATGCTCGGTACCCACAATACCACGAGCATATCTACTTAATCGGAGGAACTCGGCCTCATATTCTGCCACTGACTTATTTCCTTGAACCAGGTTCAAGAAAGCCTTCTGAGCGTCTACATAGCTGGTTCCAATATACTTCTTTTGGTAGGCTCCCCTGAAAAATTCCCAAGTAAGGTTTTCTGCCACCGTTCCATCCTTTACGGTGAGCCACCACTGATACGCTTCATCCTTCAGAAGCGACACTGCTCCTTTTAACTTCTCCTCATTAGTCAGGTCAAGATCGTCCATAATCCTTTCAGTCGATTCTAACCAGTATTCCGCCGCACTGGGTGCCACTCCCGATACACCCCGGAATACCTCTGCCCCATTTGATCGAAGTCGCTCGGGTACAGACTTTCGAGCTCCCATACCTCCATTCGCCCACCACCATCTCAAGGACTCATGACCACAAGATGCGTTCGGCCTCACCTCCGTCGATCCCGCTCCCATTTCTAAAAATTGGGGTGGTGGTGGCGGTGGTATCCCATTCTCCGATTCTCGACCCGACCTCACGGGTTCAAACACGGTTACCCTGCCTCTACCTCCGCCATGCGACGGACGTCCACGACCTCTTGAACTCATTCTAACTATTGCGCTTTAATCGATTACGTAATTTTATGGATTAGTACTTGTTTCACTAATTATCCACGAAGAAATTTTATGATAGGAATTTAAAGAGTGGTTCTTTCGTAATCAAACAAACACACTGATCTTCCATTCATTCAATCAAAGAGGCGTTGTTGATTTCATTGTGATTGTTTTTCCACTACCGAGGGTATTTAGTAATTTTTCCTCTGAGGTATTTTCATAATTTTCAAATGTGAATTTTCGGATGATTTTGCCAAAATTATTTTAAAACTCTTAATTTCTGATTATTTTGAGAAATTTTGAAATTGGGGTCTTAGGTGAATTTTGAAACTTCGGGGCATTTTGGTAATTTTCCACAAATCGGGATGAATTTATAAAATTTGATGAATCGGGATATTTCAAAATTGTAAAAACTTTGAAGGCTCTTTTTGATAATTTGCATTTTCTAAAATAGTGATGATTACAAAATTTGAAAGTTGGGGTATTCGGTAATTTGGTAGGTTAGGAACAATTTTGTAATTTTACAAAATCATGACGTTTTAAATTTTAAGATTTTTGGGCACTTTTTATGTGATGAAATTTTGATTAAAACTGTGGGTATTTTGGAAATTTCATAATTCAAGGCGTTTTGAAATTTCTACCCCAAGGGTATTTTAGTAATTCTACATAGTCGGGGTATCTTCACAAAATAATTTCGAATTTAGATTCTAAGTGAATTCACAAAGAAGGATGTTTTGAAAATTTCTATTTGAAATTTTTTCATATGGAGGGTATTTTACAAACCCGAGGGTATTTTGGTCATTTTTCATCTTGAGGGTATTTTGGTCTCTCTTTTTTTAAAAAAACTAAAATTTTAATTATTTCCCAAAACAAAGCGGCTAGTCCCTTTCGGGTTTTAGTTATCGAATTTAGCTTTGTGAGTGTGTCGTCTCATTAGGATGAGCAGATTACTACGCACTGTAGGATTCAAGTGAGTGGGAGGTGAGTCACGAGGCTCGCTTAAATACCGAGCCCTCACCGAATCCAATCCTGAACATGCGTATAACGATTGCCACATCCTTTGCTCGGTGACAACTCACGGGGTTTGTTTAGGTAATTATTAAATTTTATGAAATTTTATTGGGGTATGCTAGCCCAGGGTTCAATAGTTTCTACTCTAGTAGTCTACGTTCCCATTTTATCTTCTACCCTCATCCAAAAAAAAAATTCACGAAAATTGATAGAGGTACTTACAGGCGGATAGGTGCTGGAGACTCGGTGCCATCTTGATCAAGCCAAAACAATTTCTCAAACATTATAATAAGGCCTACTATCCAAAACCAAACATTTTGGGCCTTGGGCCCCCATGTAGAGTTTTGAGCAGGCTCGATACCAATTTGTAACACCCAAACCCGGCCCATGAGTCCTGGCCGGATCTGGTATGTCCTTTGGTAAAATATTTTGGGCCAATTTGATAGTTGGGTGAAAATTCGATTAAATTTGGCTAAGGTATTTAAAGCGGGTTTGAAACTCGGTTGGGCCTTTTATAAATCTGATTGGGCTTTATAAACCCTTTTGAAAACATTGATCATGTATCATTTAAAATCATCAAAGTGATAGTTGACTTAGTTTTTTTTTTTGTTATCCGATGGTAACATCTTTTGAAAAAACTTAGTAGAAATTTACTAAGTTTGAAAAATTATTTTAATCGTTACTTATCAATTGAAAATTTCATTTGTAACATAACATAAGCAAAATAAATAAAATAACATCCACAAAATAAATAAGCGGCCTCATTACAATCCCAAAATAAAAATACTTAGGAAATAAAATAATTAAACTTAACGAAAACAAAATTAAATTCCAACATTAAGCATGGCCCTCGAGTCCTCTCGGCTCCATCTCCGCGATTTACTCATCGCAAAATGTTAAGGGAAGGGTGAGTCACCAAGACTCGGTGTGTAAATCCCCTACCCGAAAATACAACTCATGCACAATTTATCAATTAAACATGCACATGCAACCCAACTAGCCATCCATACTCCTTTTCTACCCCGTGGTCAAAACCATGATGACTTAAAGTCACAATTTAATTGATGGGGCCAACCCATCGTGTGGTCAAAACCATTGATGACCATAGGTCACAAAATATCAAGTGTGGTCAAAACCACTTGGTGGTACCAAACCACTTTGGGACTTAGTCGCAAATATTCATTCGTTGTGGTCAAAACCACCGATGACCATAGGTCACAAATAATCGATGGGGCCAACCCATCTTGTGGTCAAAACCACGATGACAGATCCATAATTCATCCCCTCCTCTCATCAATCCCACCATCACATGCTTTTATATCAATTTTCATATATCATGGCATAGAATTTAATATCATGTGATGACATGCAAATTATTTAACAAAAGTCACAAATTATGGGGACTTACCCGAATCCATGTTTAAGCCACAAGCATATCATAGATCACTACCAAAATTTATACACAAGACAACAATATCGCAAGTTTAATAATAAAGTGTGTAAAGAGTTTACACACTGTTTCTCTAGAAATTCCTAGATCCAGAAGATCAGATCTACAACACTAGATTTTTGTCCCTTGAATGGATTTGATTTCCAATCAAATCCGAAATAACAGTCCCTAAATCCATGGCATACGTTAGTTTCGGCATTTAATCATAGACTTTTTAATTGAAAGGCCTTTGGTAGAATGTGCTACCAACTCACCTTGGAAAATAAATCCAAAGCTTCCTCATTTATAGAAAATTGGCAGCACCTCTTAATGTTGTGAGAGGGGTTTGGCTACCTTTTAGAAGAGGAAAGAACCAAAACAGCACCCTTTTTCCTTAAGGGAATTGACTAAGAGTAAACAACAATGCTGGAAATTTTTGAACAATTTTGGCTATGGTTTAAGGGAGATTTAGGCAAGACAAGAAGAGAGGAAGAAGAGAAGGAGTTTGCTGGAAATTTTCTCTTAAAGAGGGAGTATATTGAACGTAAAAAAAAAAGAGAAGCTGGAATTTTGAATGGTTTTGGCTATGAAACAATGGAGATTTTGGAAGCATGAAAAAAAGAATTTTGGTTGAAGTTTTGGCACATCTTTCTTTGTACAAAATAGATATGGACAGCCCCCCAAGGTCTCTAATTTTCAGCAAACACTCTCTTAAATTGTGATAATTCCCGACCTTGATTTATCCAAGATAAATATAATTTTATCATCCTTTTAATTCCTTAATCCCTCAACAAATAGAACACTAAAACCCCCTATGCTTGCCAGTCCACTCTTCCCATGAAGAGTTCAAATTTCAATCAATTTCCTTAAATCCCTCTTGGTCACTAGCTTGATTTAATTCAAAAGAATTTGAATTGAACACATGCCCACTTTTCTCTTTGCCACCTTTTAGATTAATTAAATAATAATCTAATTAAAATCTAATTTAATCCTTATTATCCCTTATTATCTCATCAAATAAATAATAATAATAAAAAACCAAAGAAGCCATGTGCCCCTCAACTTCCTTCCAGCCGAATGCAAAAGCAAGGAACCATGTGCAGGCCAATTCTCCTTTTCACGCCAGCCTTCAAAAAAAAGAAAAACATGGTGCTGCTCCTTTGATTCGAACCAAAGACCTCACGCACCAGCCCTCCTTCCACGTCCCTAGCCACTTCTCCCATTAGACTTTCATGTCAATTTACCCCACCATTTAATTATAAGGCCTTCTTTGCTTTGGCCCATCACCGCATAAAAATAAATCGCAAAATGCTTCCCCATCCATTCGAACCTGCGCCCTTCTTTCCCTCCAACTCTTAAGTGACGCACGGAACCCACTTTGCCAATGAGTTCTTTGTGTCCTAGACTCATCCCAGCTCCTTTTAAGGCTTTCTTCCATTTTAACGCCAAACCCAAAAATTAAAACACCTTGCTACCACATTGATTCGAACCCAAGCCCCCTAAGCACCTTGGGGCGTCACCTTCCCAAAGCCCCAAGCAGCGCCTCCATGCCACTCCACCAAAGACATTCTTGTGTCTTAACTCGCCCAAAAATTTTATTAAAGCCCTAACTAACCTAGCTCTTCCCTTTTACATACTTAAAAAAATAAATTTTTAATACTGGGTCAGGCTTAGCTCGAGTTATTTTTAGGTCCTAAAATCATGCCAAATATAATCATATTCATTTATTTCTCGAAGCCCACATGGAATTTATTTAAATTACAAATAACCCCTAATTCAGGGTGTTACAAAGAGATTTCAATTAATCAGCCTAGAGTCAGTTGTTATTAGTCTTGAATAAGATATTAACATAATTTAGGGATTTCTATGGATTAATTCAAGTGAATAAATTGTATGAATCAAAAGTAATAAGTGAAGTCTAGGTGGATTCTTCCTTGGGTATTGCCTTTCTCATAAAGCTGTCTAAAAAGTATTTTTCCCAATTCATTCTCTTTCGTGTTTTTAATTAATTTTAGATTAAAAGAAATCACTCCAATTCTTACGCTAGATAATAAGAAGATAGTAATTACTAGTACTCTTGGTCCTTGTGGATACGATATTTCTGGTCTTACCATAACTATACTATTAAACGATAAGTGCGCTTGCCTTTATTGTGATCGTAGTTAGTTAGAGACACATCATGTGGAATTCCACACGGGCATGGGAGAAGCGAAGGACTTCGCACATGGCCGTACAACGTGGCTGTGTGAAGGATATACTCAAAAATATCACGATGAACACGGGCTAGAATTCGAGCCATAAGGGCTTGTGACATGGCTGTGTGGCCTAACACTGGCCATTACACGACCGTGTCACCTATAAATCCCCAAATTTTTCTTTTTTCTTCTTTCCTTTTCCCCAAAACCAACACGAAACCCTAGCCACCACTCCCCACTTCTGGCCACCGTCGATTCCTCCCTCCATTTGCTTTTCCTTTCCTCTTTCTCCCCTACCCGAAACCCCCTACCCTCTCCTTTCCTCTCTTCTCTCTTTCTCTTCTTCCCCCATTTCCCTTTCCTTTCCTTTGTGTCACCACCCCCACCCGAAACCACCATCCATCCCACCCTCGTGCCGTCCCCAGCCTCGTCAACTGCCAGCCACACCTCACTCCGGCCATCGCCCTTGGTAGCCGCCGGTCCACCCTTTTCCCTTTTTGCCTTTTCTTATTTTATTTTATTATTCTAATTAATTATTTTATTATTATTTGTTTCTTTATTATATTATTGTTATTATTATTATTATTATTATTATTTACTTATTTATTTATTTAATTCTTTATTATAACATTATTTTACTTTCTTTTATTTCTTAGTTTTTGTCTTGATTTAGTATTTATTTTTATCATTGCTTTATTTTGTTTGGCTCAATAAATTCTTTAATATTAAATCTATTTTATGTTTTAATTAGTTCACCCATCAATAGTATTTCTATTGCTCATTGTCTTATCGATCTTCTTCATATTTTGCTTGCCTATTCATCGATCATTTATTTAGTTTTCAATTGAACATTTAATTATTGTTAATGTAGTTATTTTATTTGATTGAACTACACTTGGCTGCTTAATTCTCATTTGGGTATTTATTATTTCGTCAAATTGAATTCTATGATTGCTTTCTTGCAGATATCATGACAAATACTAGTGGCAAGACTAAGGTCACCGTTCCTGCTTGAAAAAGCGAAAGGGTCCCAGTACGACCTCCTCAAGCGCCTCCGCTGAAGTGTGCCACCCCTAGCTCAGATTTATTGCGGACCCACCGGAGGACCCATTTTAGCTCCTTCGAGTATGAACCCTAGGTTTGGGCTGCTACCTTAATTGGGCCGAATTGGAATAGGTCCACATCGCTGATGAGGTTCGCGCCTTCATCATCACAGCACCATGGGATCGCTTCTTCAGTATCGTCGAACCCACTTATATGGAGATTACTCTGGAGTTCTGCTCGATGTTCCACCTTCAGAGCATCATGTCAGTCCATGACGAGCCCAGCACCATCATATTTTGCCTTGGCGGTTTGGTGCATCACATGAGCGTCCCAGAATTCAGTGCTGCTTTGGGACTATACAGAGAGGAGTTCATGAGCAGGATTTTCTTCAGTTACATCACCATATCCATTACTTGCCCTAGCATTGTTAGAACGATATCACGGGTGGCCTCATGACCTATAATGCTAGTCGCTCGAAGGCGACTTCCCTCTCTCCCGCTCTAAGGTATCTTCACGCCCTTTTAGCTCATATTTTGACAGGACGGAGAGAAAACACCAGCGTCGTGAGCACACACGATGCCTACTACTTATGGAGCATGGCCCACGGCCATATTATCGACTTGGCATACTTCATCGCTTTATCCTTCCACCATCAAACTGACCACCACAGGAGGGGCCCCATTTGCTTAGGCGCTTACGTGGCTTGCCTAGCTCGACACTTTGGTCTCCTCGACACACCAGAGTAGTCCTCTATGCTCACACTTGTTGGCCAGATGTCCACTCAGGGCATCTCAAGAATGGTTCACATAAGGATGATTGAGAGGCGGCATGGATTCAATCTTCCCCCGTAACGATTGTCTCATCCTGATGATCAGGATGATCCCTAGAACATCACTAAGGATGTTCCTCTCCCTCACGAGTATCCACCCCACCCTCCACCTCCGAGTCACCAACCTCCTACTTTGCTACTACTTTGAACGACATTTTTGAGTGACTCACTCGCTTCGAGCAGTAGTGCTACTAGCGGTTCGATAGTCTCGAGGCCACCCTACAGTAGATCTTCCACCATCTCCATATTTCACCTTCAGCACCGCCACCTCGCGACGCATTTGACGACGAGGACCTTTGAGTCCATTTATTTTATTTTTATCTTTATTTTTATTCTTATTTTTATCTTTATTTTTATTTTTAGTCTATTTTCCTTTATGTTTCGTATCATATTTTCAAAAGACCTATCTTTTATATTTTGAACTATATTTTAGTTTTTTTATAATTATTCCTAATCGAGTAATCCCTTAATCTTCTTCCACAGCTGTGTTTATTTTTTTCGTTGCTCAGAATCATGCACTTCACTTTGTTATATCTACAATTTTACATTCACTATTCCATGGATTTCATCCAAAATTCAGGAAGTTTCACTTCTCTCCCTCTCTTATGATATTCTTATATTGTCATTATCTATTTTGGTACATTGAGGACAATGTACATCTTAAGTGTGGGGAGGTTATTTATATGATTATTAGAAAATCCTAATTATGTCTTGTTCGTAAGTAATTTTCTCATATTATTATTAGAATGAATTTTTATTGATTTATGATTTTTATTGATATGTTTTGGATTAAGTCATAGGTAATTGTGCATTGATTGTTTAAACTTTAAGACACTAGAGAATCAAGCCTGATAAGTCTATTTTCAAAATTAAAATTTGTTAGGTTGTTTTCTCTAAATTTAAATATTACCTTGAAGTTTGAGATTTACAGGATTAAAATAAAAAATTGTAATTTTTGTGAGATTTTGAACCTTTATGAGCATACATTTTCTTGCTCACTTTATTATTGGTTATGAGTGTCTCAATATTGATTTGTTATTCTAGAACTTGCTTTGATTATACATGTTGAGACCACACTTTTGATTTGACATACTGAGATGATAAAGGCACCTAGTTTTTAACCCACTTATTCCATTAAAAGCCTACCTTCATAATTAACTTTTAGTTAACCCTTTTGAGCCTAATAAATCGTTTCTTGATCTACCCTTAATATTAACCCAAAACTTATTCTTTTTTATTCATTGAGAATTTTTCCTATCGTATTAACCCTCTTTTTGTCAAGATTTGATTTGGTCAGTTGCCTAACTATGTTCTTTATTTTAGTTTTTAAATTCTTGCTTATTATTGTAAAAAAGAAAAGAATAGTGGAAATTTACTTATACTAGTTCTATGTTATTTGAGCTTAAGCGGTTAATTTCACATTTTGAGAAGAAGCTCGTGTTATTTCAATTGATGTAATTATTCAGTATTAGTTTATTTTTCTAATTAGGTAAATTGTCAATTCGATCTTGATTCTAACTCTCTAATTCAACCTTTATCCACACCTTTAACCCAAGCCCCATTACAACCCTTTTTAAGACCTTCTGATTTGTGTATCATCTCATTTTATAGTGGTGGAGATTTGATTTTCATGCAAGTCTATGGTAATAACTTTTCATATTTGACTTTTGGGTGCTTAACTTGAACCTTAAACACTTTGAGTGATTTGAGTGAATCTTTAGTGAGGATGTCAATTTTTGTCGGTTTTGAATCAAAGGTGATTATTTATATAAGGAGAAACACCAATGTTTTCATGCTATAAAAATTTGTGACTTGGATTGTTTGAATCTTTAGAACTCTTTTAGTTAAATTAACAATGTATGAATTATTTTTGAATTATGATAAGACATTATTAATAAGGATTGTGAATTAAGGAAGTTTAATTTTAATGGTGAGTTGAGGATTTTGCTTGAGGACAAGAAAACGCTTAAGTGTGGGGATATTTGATAAGCCATAAAAGTAACACATTTTAATCCCATGCTTAATGTGTTTTTGGATGTTTATTTATGCAATTATGTGAATTCGATGCTCCTAATCCTTTAAATTCGTATTTCTATACTTAGGTGAGCATAGGGAAGTGAAAGGAGCGAAAAATGGGCCAAAACTAGACAAAACGGGACATCTTAAGGATCTACACAACCAAGTCAGAACCACATGGGCAGGGCACATGCCGTGTGAATCACACGGGTTGGAAAAATGCCCGTGTGCCACCCCGTGTCAATCACGAGCCATGTGAATTTTCACACGACCTGGACACCCTTACACGGGCTGAGCACACGCCCGTGTCCCTTTCGTACACTGCTTTGTTTTCACGCGAAAAAAGCCAATTTTTAGGGTTTTGAGCCCTCTAAAGTCTATAAATACATGCAAAGGTTAAGACCTAAGGGAGCACGCAGAGTAGATCCAAGAAATTACTCGAAGGAAGCTGTAACACCCCAAACTAGGTCTATGCGTTAAGACGAGATTTGGTTTGTCACACCGATCGAACATCCATTTAATTTTCTAATGTTTAAAGTAAAATAATACTTCAACACCTATTGGAAATAAAGTTTAATAAAACTAAGACCAAAGATTTAAAAATTTATAGATTAAGAAAATACTTTATTTGAAATCTTATCATTTAGAATATATTTATCAAAAACCTTAAAGTAATTTAAAAAGAATTGAAAGAAATTTAAAAGAAATAATTAAGGTGACCAAATTGTTATAAAACTCAATATTTTTAAGAAAACTTTATAGATTAAACAAAAGCCCAAAGCAAAAGTCTTAAAACAGAATTAAATCCATCCACACATAAAAATCCATAAAAATATAATTAGAGGCCTTATTACATCAAACCCAAAATAGTAATTAAAATAAGTAATTTAAATAAAGTTCATAGTTTGTAAACCCATGCTCGTAGTATGGCCTCCACCAAGTCATCCCCGGCACAAGTCCACATCAATTACCATTACCTAAGATGGATAATAAAATAGGGTGAGTTACTAAGAACTCAAGTGCAACTCACTTACCACCATTATTGGGCGGATCATCGAGACATTAACTTGGGCTTGAGCCCAATTTCATTTTAACAATATAAAGTAAAATAAATAGAAATGCATGAAAATGAATTTCCCAACCAAGCCTAATATCCATCCGCTACACACCCCGCACCAACCAACACACCTGTGGGGATCAAGTCAACCCACCCCGCCAAACACACCAATCGTAGGCATTAAGCCTTTAAAATAATTTTGTAGTGCACTCATCGAACTAGATTGTGACATAGTCACCGAACTAGAGGCATTAAGCCAAAATAATTTGTGGCGAGCCACCGAACTAGAGGCATTAAGCCAAAATAATTTTGGCAGAGCCATTTAACTAGATTTTTGGCAACAGCCATTCTTCTCTTCATCAAATACCCTTCACCCATGCAATCATGTGTGTATAACAAAATATAGCCATATAATAATTTATCAAATAATCCATAATATAAATGGATCTATAATTAAGCATTTCATTTAGGCCCATTTAGTACTTTGCCCATTTAGCAATTTAGCGAACTTTGGTACATATATCGAACTAGAATATTTTTGGCCCATATATCGAACTAGAATATTTTTGGCCCATATATCGAACTAGAATATTTTTGGCCCATTTTAACAATCTAATGCTTTTTCTTTTCATTTTCAATTTAACAAACTAGCAATCTTTCTGCCCAATTTATCGATCTAGCAGCTTTTCGCAGATTTCTCAGTTTTAACCGTTTTCATGCATTTACGCAAGGGTATGAATTACTACGTATTTTTCCAATTTTGCTATTTTTACGATTTTATCACAATACTTACGGAGTGATATCTAACCCAAGAATGAGTGTGAAGTTACACACCTGGTTATAGTGAGAACTAGACTTTCCCGCTCGTCGATACCTATACGCATCACGATAAATTAAAACGCTATAATTTACTAACAAAACCAATCTTAGAATAAGATCTAAACTTTTACCCTCGAAATTTCGTACTACTTCTACTTGCGATTTCTTCCCGATTGATGGTTCGCTAACCGATGAAAGTCCACGAACAAACAAAGGTTCGGGAGTATGAACAACTTCAAACAATTGATTCTCCTCGGATGAGCGTCCGCAACCCGGTGGAAAATCTTGGATTCCCGAAATAGCCCTTTGCTTATGCTTAGCGAGATTAACGGAACCTCCCTTCTTCCGAACACTATACACCGCCCTTTTCTTCCCTATTTTGAATGTCTTCAATGACAAAAGATCATTAATCCAACCTAATAATATATCAAAAATAATACTAAAGGTTTTAAGGGTGAGATTTCCTTACCACAAAGATCCTTGCTCCACAATATGAGAATCGACCAAAACGCTCCTTAACACCTTAAATCGATTTCAATGTTCTATGATACTCACGAACACTTGAGTTCCGATCTTCTACTATCGCATTAAAATATAACAAAGAAAAGTTAATAGAAAAATGATTATTTCGATCCAAGAGATCCTTCTTACCACCATCAAGATTCGCCAAAACAACTATTAACTAACATAAACTAAAAAGAACTCTTACCTATTGTCCACGATTGAAAAGAAATGATTGAGAAGGATGTCTAGATATGATGGAGAATTGACTATGTATAACCAAAGAAAAGAGAAAATGGTTCGACTATGGGCACACTAACATTCGCCATGAGAGAAATTATTGGAGAAAGTATTGATTGAAAAGAAATAAAAGAAAGAAATAAAAGATGGAAGAAAAGATGATGATGAGGATTCAGTTTTCAAAGAGAAGAAAAGAGAAAGACAAAATGAGTTTAGGAGCAATGTATATTCTAAGAATGGGGAGAAGAAAGAAAAGGAATGGCTTTTTGGTATTGGTAATTTCGGCACTATGAGAAAAGGCATACAAAGAATACTAAAGTGATAGGCAAAATGACCAAATGGTCAAAAGATTAAGGCTTACCAAAAGCTCAAATTCGCCAAGAGAGAAAGGTTGAGAAAGAGTTGCAAAACTTGCACAAAAAGCTAAGAATGACCAAAACTAATTCCTAATCCTAGCCAAGCTACTAACATATTCACCAACCTCCCCTAGCCACAATGTCAGTCCAAATTCATTGGTCAAATGACCATGAAATAATTTCCAAAACCTTTTCCTTGATACATGCCTTATGTCCCTTATCTTTCCAAAATTTCTTGATTCCTACCATAAGTTAACAATTACCTTATTCCTTTAGTCTACTTACCAAAAATGAAAAGTCCAACCTTACCATATATATTGCTTGGTCGACACTTGCTATACTTGTGCAAAAAATAAAAATTATTTAGATGCTAACCAAGGATTCAACCACTCCCTCATGCCACAACTCATGCGCCAACACCACCTTGCTACTAGCTCATCTTATGCTACACTTTGACACTTAAATTAAGTTATGTATCAATGTCACCTAATCCACTTCATTAAATTCTCAAAACTAAAAATTATTCCATTCCCGAATAATTCTATACTCTTCTTCAGGACTATAATAAACATGAAAAGGAGTAAGAAAATTTTCCTTCATAATCTAAGCATCAACAACATGCAATAAAAATCGATACTCAAATTTTAGGGTGTTACAACTCTACCCTCTTTAAAGAAAATTTCATCCTCGAAATTTACCTGGTTGAAAGAGGTGAGGGTATTGTTGCCGAATTGCATCCTTAGGCTCCCACGTAGCTTCCTCCTCAAAAGACAAGTCTGAATTCAACTCCAATTCTTCTACCAAGACTATATGCGAAGGATCCGATCTATAATGCCTCAAAGATGGAAACATGAAAAACATTATGAATTTGACTCAATTCAAGGTAACTCAATCGATAAGCCACCGACCAACACGCTTCATCACACGATATGGTCCAATGTACCTAGGACTTGACTTGCCCTTCTTTCCAAACCTAAAATCTTTTTCCAAGGTGAGACCTTCAAGAAAACTTGATCCCCACAAGATACTCGATATCCCTACGCTTGGATCCGCATACGACTTTTGTCTATCCAAGCTTTCTTTAATCGTGCTCAAATAACCTTTACTTTCTCTTTCGTTTTAGAAATCATCTCAGGACCTAACATCTACCGTTTGCCCAACTCAGTCCAACAAATAGGAGAATGACACCTACGACCATACAGTGCCTCGTAAGGTGCCATCTGAATGCTAGACCGATAGCTATTGTTATACATAAATTCGCCAACGGTGAAAATCCTCCCAACTACCTTTGAAGTCAATCACACAACCCCTTAACATGTCTTCTAGAATCAATCACTCTCTCCACCGACCATCTGACTGAGGATGAAAAGCCGTACTAAAGTTTAGCTTTGTTCCCAGAGCTTCATGCAAAGCTTTCCAAAACCATGATGTAAACCTAGGATCCCTATATGATATAATAGATACGGTACCCCATGCAACCTCACAATTTCAGATACATACTGACTTCCAAACTTCGTAATAAGTAATCCGTCTTAACCGGTAGGAAATGAGCGATCTTAGTCAAATGATCAACAATTACCCAAATGTAATTTTTCTTAGTAGGTGTTAAAGGTAACCCACTAACAAAATCCATTGTTATCCGCTCCCATATCCAAAGAGAAATCTTTACCAATCAGAATAAACTCGACGGCAATTGATGCTCCGCCTTCACTTGCGACAAGTTAAACATTTTCCCACAAACTCAAATTTTACGCTTCAACTCGCCACCAATATCGCTCACGAAGATCCCGATACATCTTATTTCCTCCAGGGTGCATAGCATAAGGGCTACTATGTGCCTCCAGTAGAATCATTTGCCTCAGATCTGAGTCCTTAGGCATACAAACTCTTCCATGAAAGCATAACACACCTTCCGTGTTTATTCCAAAATCCTCTATTTCACCATTTTCAACTTGCTGAAGTAAAGGTCCCAACTTTTTGTCTAATATTTGCTTTTCCTTGATTTGTTCTAACCACGAGGCTTCACCAAGTTCGCTAATGTACTACCATCCTCATACAAACCCAAATGGGCAAACATTGCTCTCAATTCAGCTTACCACCTTATGACTTAACGCGTACGCTACCACATTAGCCTTTCCTGATGATACTCGATTGAGAAATCATAGTCTTTTAACAGCTCCACCCATATTCGTTATCTCAAGTTTAATTCTTTCTGAGTAAGAAGATACTTAAGACTCTTGTGATCCGTATAGATGATAGACTTTTCACCATAAAGATAATGCCTCCAAATCTTTAAAGCAAACACTACCGCTGCTAACTCCAAATCATGAGTAGGGTAGTTTACTTCGTGTGGTCTCAGCTGACGAGAAGCATAAGCCACCACTTTCCCATTTTGCATCAATACGCAGCCTAAACCCATATGTGATGCATCACAAGAACTCGTAAACTCCTTTCCACCTCAAAGTTGAATCAAGATCGAGCTTAGTCAAAATCTTCTTCAATTTCTCAAACTTTCTTGTTGCTTATCACCATATAAACGGTACTCCTTTCGCAAAAGCTTAGTTAGGTGCGAAGAATCAACGAAAACCCTCAACAAAGTGTCTATAGTAACCACCAAACCCAAGAAACTCGAATCTCGCCATCGACTTTGGTGGTTTCCAATCCAATACTGCCTCAATCTTTCGAGGATCCACCCTTATTCCTTCGATGATACCACATGACCCAAGAAAGTCACCTCCCTTAACCAGAATTCACATTTACTGAATTTGGCATACAGTTGATTATCTCGAAGCAACTACAATACAATTCACAAATGCGAGTCATGCTCTTCTTCACTCCTTGAATATACCAAAATGTCATCTATGAATACTACTACAAACCGGTCTAAAAATGGTTGAAAGACCCGGTTCATCATATACATAAATACAGCTGGTTCATTGGTCAACCCAAACGGCATCACCAAAAACTCATAGTGTCCATAACGAGTTCGAAATGTCGTTTTGTGAATATCCGCTTCTTTCACCTTAAACCGTGATAACCCAACCTCAAATCAATTTTGGAGAATATCAAGCTCCTTTCAATTGATCAAACAGGTCATCAATTCTTGGCGGAGGATACCTATTTTGATCTTCACTTATTCAATTGCACGTAATCAATGCACATACGCATTGACCCATCTTTCTTCTTAACAAACAAAACTGGTGCTCCCCACGGAGACACACTCGGTCGAATAAAACCCGATCCAACAATTCTTGAATTTGAGCTTTAAGCTCAATCAACTCCTTCTTGCCATTCTATAAGGAGCAATAGACACCGGAGCTGCTCCGCAAAAGCTCAATACCAAATTCCACTTCCTAACTGGAGGTATACCGGAAGTTCTTCGGAAATACATCCGAAATTCCTTTACTGCTTCTCACATCTTCCACCGATAACTCTTTGGCATTTAAAGCACTAATAAAAGCTAGAAATGCTCCATACCCTTTTCGCACCAACTTTTTCGCCTTTAATGCAAATACCACGTTTGCCAAGTAATTTCTTCACTCGCCTATCATAACTATCTCCTTATCCTCCACAGCTCTTATTGACATCCGCTTTTCAAAGACAATCCAATTATGCCTGCTTGACCAACCAATCCATGCCCAAAATGATATCGAACTCACCGAAAGGCAATTCCATCAAATTTGCGAAATATTTCTCCTTGAATTTCTAAGGCACGCCTCTAAATAGTTTATTTACCAACACCGATCGTCCTAAAGGACTAATTACCTTCATCTCACTATCGAAAATTTTAGATTCTAAATTCAAGTTTCCAGATATGGTGCTAGCAACATACGAGTGGGTAGAACCAATATCTATCAAGGCAATAACAGGTACATCAAAGATGAAGAACGTACCAGTTATCATATCAGGTGCATTGCCATCCTCACGGCGTCTGACTGCATATACCAACCCTGGCTGTCTTGCATCCGTGTTACCTCTAGGACCATTTCCTCGACCCGCTGCACCTTGACCACGTCCAGCCCCATTACCACCACGACCGGTCCACGACCTCTCGGTCACGAAAGAGTACCTCGACCGGTTGTGCATCAAGATACGAACTTTTGAGTCGTATCCATACGTCGAGGCAATTTCTATATTGGTGATCCATTGAACCGCATTTGTAACAAGCGCCGCTTTTCCTCCAAGATTCACCAAAATGCCTTTTTCCACATTCAAAGACAATCTCGAACTTGATTATTAGTTACCGGTGCTTTACCTTGAATTGGTTCATCATTCCGAGGCCTCTTCTAAAATCTCTTTGAAGAACCCGATTGTCAGGTCTCTCTTGTTTCTAAATCTTTCCGATTCGACGTTCGAGTTCTTAGCCTCTTCTGGCTATCTTGGCCTTCTCTACAAGCATGGAAAAAGTTCTAACTTGTTGTGGGCAATCGTAACCCTCAACTCATCATTAAGCCTATCCTCAAATGCACACAACGCTCATGATCTATTGATACTATTGTCCGAGCATAGCGACTCAAACGTAAAACTCGACTTCAAACGCCGCCATCGTCTTACTCCTTGGACAAGATTCAAATTCCTTCCTTCGCATCTACATAACTTGCTCCAACATATTTCCTTGGAAGGCGCCTTTAAAGAATTCCCAAATCGGTCAAGGCTTGGTGCCTTCTCGAACAATAAGCCACCATTGATACGCCTCATCTCTAAGCAAGGACACAGATCCTTTCGGTTTACGCTCAACAATGCATTCCATGTCATCCATAATCCGCTCCACGACTTGAGCCAATATTCACCACATTCGAGCTACACCTAAACTCCTCTAAAACTTCGCATTATTTGACTTGATCATTCGAAATTGACCCACGAGTTGTTGGCCCAATTCTAGTTCCGGTGACCCTTTCTAGGACTCATGAGATTGCTTGTGTCAAGGCATTGTCTTCTTCGATATGATCCTGTGATCCCGCCTCACTCTCGAGTGACGTAGTGCATCTATTTTGGATATGATTTGGTGCTTGATCAAAGACACCTCGGCCTCTACCATGGCCACGTCTACTGGCGTCCATAACCACGCCCTCTAGTGCTCATAATGACTAATTCGATTTAATCGATTAAGAGTTTTATGAATCGAATACTATTTCGATGTTTATTAACGATATTTTATGATATGAAAGAGATAGAGTTATTTTCGCAATCATATCCTTATTGTCTCAATCTCTAGGATTTTAACACCTAAAACTAGAAGTTCTAGAGTGTTTCTATGATCATATCACAATAATAATAAACAATCAATATACAGATACTTACTTGACTTGGTGTGGGATGCTCATGGTGCCATACTACCTTTAAATCAAAAGTCTAGAAATTTGAATTGTTTCTCAAACAAATATCGTTGTTGAACCCAAATCACAGCCGAGTTTTGAAACTGGCTCTGATAGCATTAAATGTAACACCCCAAACCAGGTCTTTACATTAAGACGAGATCTGGTTTGTCACACCGATCGAACATCCATTTAATTTTCTAATGTTTAAAGTAAAATAATACTTCAACACCTTTTGGAAATAAAGTTTAATAAAAACTAAGACCAAAGATTTAAAAATTTGTAGATTAAGAAAATACTTTATTTGAAATCTTATCATTTAGAATACATTTATCAAAAACCTTAAAGTAATTTAAAAAGAATTCAAAGAAATTTAAAAGAAATAATTAAGGTGACCAAATTGTTATAAAACTCAATATTTTTAAGAAAACTTTATAGATTAAACAAAAGCCCAAAGCAAAAGTCTTAAAATGTAATTAAATCCATCCACACATAAAAATCCATAAAACATAATTAAAGGCCTTATTACATCAAACCCAAAATAGTAATTTAAATAAGTAATTTAAATAAAGTTCATAGTTTATAAACCCATGCTCGTAGTATGGCCTCCACCAAGTCATCCCCAGACAAGTCCACATCAACCGCCATTACGAGATGGATAATAAAATAGGGTGAGTTACTAAGAACTCGATGTGCAACTCACTTACCACCATTATTGGTCCAGATCATCGAGACATTAACTTGGGCTTGAGCCCAATTTCATTTTAACAATATAAAGTAAAATAAATAGAAATGCATGAAAATGAATTTCCCAACCAAGCCTAATATCCATCCGCTACACACCGCACCAACCAACACACTGTGGGGATCAAGTCAACCCACCCCGCCAAACACACCAATCGTAGGCATTAAGCCTTTAAAATAATTTTGTAGTGCACTCACCGAACTAGATTGTTACATAGTCACCGAACTAGAGGCATTAAGCCAAAATAATTTGTGGCGAGAGCCACCAACTAGAGGCATTAAGCCAAAATAATTTGTGGCGAGCCACCGAACTAGATTTTGGCATTCTTCTCTTCATCAAATACCCCCCCCATGCAATCATGTGTGCATAACAAAATATAGCCATATAATAATTTATCAAATAATCCATAATATAAATGGATCTATAATTAAGCATTTCATTTGGGCCCATAAAACAAATTAGTACTTTGCCCATTTAGCAATTTAGCGAACTTTGGTATATATATCGAACTAGAATATTTTTGGCCCATATATCGAACTAGAATATTTTGGCCCATTTTAACAATCTAATGCTTTTTCTTTTCATTTCAATTTAACAAACTAGCAATCTTTCTACCCAATTTATCGATCTAGCGCTTTTTTGCGATTTCTCGCTTTTAACTGTTATCATGCATTTACGCATAAAGATGAATTACTACGTATTTCTTCGATTTTGCTATTTTTACGATTTTATCACAATACTTACAGAGTGATATCTAACCCGAGAATGAGTGTGAAGTTACACACCTGGTTATAGTGAGAACTAGATTTTCCCGCTCGTCGATACCTATACGCATCACGATAAATTAAAACGCTATAATTTACTAACAAAACCAATCTTAGAATAAGATCTAAACTTTTACCCTCGGAATTTCGTACTACTTCTACTTGCGGTTTCTTCCCGATTGATGGTTCTCTAACCGATGAAAGTCCACGAACAAATAAAGGTTCGGAGTACGAACAACTTCAAATAATTGATTCTCCTGGATGAGCATCCGCAACCCTTGGAAAATCTCGATTCTAAATAGCCCTTTGTTTATACTTAGGGGATTAACGGAACCTCCTTCTTCCTAACACTATACACCACCCTTTTCTTCCCTATTTTGAATGTCTTCAATGACAAAAGATCATTAATCCAACCTAATAATATATCGAAAATAATACTAAAGGTTTTAAGGGTGAGATTTCCTTACCACAAGATCCTTGCTCCACAATATGAGAATTGACCAAAACGTTCCCTTAACACCTTAAATCAATTTCAATGTTCTATGATACTCACGAACACTTGAGTTACGATCTTCTACTATCGCATTAAAATATAACAAAGAAAAGTTAATAGAAAAATGATTATTTCGATCCAAGAGATCCTTCTTACCACCATCAAGATTCTACCAAAACAACTATTAACTAACATAAACTAAAAAGAACTCTTACCTATTGTCCACGATTGAAAGGAAAGGATTGAGAAGGATGTCTAGATATGATGGAGAATTGACTATGTATAACCAAAGAAAAGAGAAAATGGTTCGGCTATGGGCACACTAACATTCGGCCATGAGAGAAATTATTGGAGAAAGTATTGATTGAAAAGAAATAAAAGAAAGAAATAAAAGATGGAAGAAAAAGATGATGATGAGGATTCGGTTTTCAAAGAGAAGAAAAGAGAAAGACAAAAATGAGTTTAGGAGTAATGTATATTTGGCAATGGGGAGAAGAAAGAAAAGGAATGGCTTTTTGGTATTGGTAATTTCGGCACTATGAGAAAAGGCATACAAAGAATACTAAAGTGATAGGCAAAAATGACCAAATGGTCAAAAGATTAAGGCTTACCAAAAGCTCAAATTCAGCCAAGAGAGAAAGGTTGAGAAAGAGTTGCAAAACTTGCACAAAAAAGCTAAGAATGACCAAAAACTAATTCCTAATCCTATCCAAGCTACTAACATATTCGGCCAACCTCCCCCTAGCCACAATGCCATCCAAATTCATTGGTCAAATGACCATGAAATAATTTCCAAAACCTTTTCCTTGATACATGCCTTATGTCCCCTATCTTTCCAAAATTTCTTGATTCCCTACCATAAGTTAACAATTACCTTATTCCTTTAGTCTACTTACCAAAAATGAAAAGTCCAACCTTACCATATATATTGCTTGGCCGACACTTGCTATACTTGTGCAAAAAAATAAAAATTATCTAGATGCTAACCAAGGGATTCGAACCACTCCCCTCATGCCACAACTCATGCGCCAACACCACCTTGCTACTAGCTCATATTATGCTACACTTTGACACTTAAATTAACTTAAGTATCAATGTCACCTAATCCACTTCATTAAATTCTCAAAACTAAAAATTATTCCATTCCCGAATAATTCTATACTCTTCTTCAGGACTATAATAAACATGAAAAAGAAGTAAGAAAATTTTCCTTCATAATCTAAGCATCAAAAACATGCAATAAAAATCGATACTCGAATTTTAGGGTGTTACAGAAGCCGTCAAAATCATCTCGGAAGTAGATTCACTCTAAGATTGAAGATCTCCATCAAGTTCTTTAGAAGTTTTTGGGTTTTTTATGTCTTGTTGTTTTCTTAATTCTATGATATTTTCCTCCTACGTTATGAAATAAACTCCCTAAATACCTAGGGAGGATGAAACCTAGATGAATCTTATTATTTAATTATCTAAATTACACGATAAATACTTGTTCTTGTTCTTAATTATGTTTCTTAACTCTTGCTTTAATATTTTTAGGATATTAATTCAAGTTTAATGTGCTTATTCAGTGGAGAAAAAGTCTCTGTTTAAGAGAAGATCTAGCATAATTAAGTGGATTTGATTGCAACCCTAGAAATAGGATGACATAAATCTGTCAGATTGAGTCAAATCTAATAAGGGAATCCATAGATTGAGTTAATGTGACGATATGGGTTTTAATTAGAAAGAGATTTCAATTAATCAACCTAAAGTCAGTTGTTCTTAGTCTCGAAAGTGATATTAACTTAATTCAGGGATTTCTATGGATAAAGGCAAGTGAATAAATTGTTTAATTCAGAGTTAAAATAATAAGTTAAGTCTAGGTGGATTCTTCCTTGGGTATTGTCTTTATTCATTGGTTTATTCGATTACTTTCTTCACTCTCTATCGCGTTCATAGTAAATTAGTTAGTTAGATTTTAGATTAAAACAAATCTCCTTAATTTTTAGGCTAAATAATAAAAAGATAGTTAATACTAGTAATTTTAGTCCTTATGGATACGATATTTCGACTCATCAAAGCTATACTACTGTTCGATAGGTGCACTTGCCTTTGTCGAAATATTAGTTAGTTTCGAGCCCATCATGTTGTATCCACATTAAAAGAGGAAGATTACCAGTGTTGAATTATTACCAGTGTTGAATTATTTTAACATCAATTATTTTGAGAGATAGAGAAACCTAGAATTTCTTCCAAATTGAATTAAAAAAGAAATATGTCAATCGACTATACCGAAAAGAAGAAGCAGTAGTTTATAAATTTGAAACAGTGGAATATGACCGTAGTTGAATATGTGAGTGAATTTATTCATTTGAGTAAATATGCTCAATATCTCGTATCCTCTGAGGCTAAAATTGGTACTCTATTTGAATGGGGTTTAAATGAAGACATTTTGATGCTGGTGGGTGCCCTAGAAATAAAAGAGTTTGTAGTATTATCCGAGCGTGCCTAGGAAATAGAAGAAATATGGAATGAAAAGAAATAGGCCAAAAACAAAAGCAGAGGTACTGGGAAGCATAACATGGTCAGATCTTTCCCAACTCCTTCGTCTAAAAAAATTAATGACATTAGAAGTTGATCTTTCACTTCATAGAAAATCCAAGAAAGGATATGTCCAGACAAAATTACTCAAAGTCATAGGTTAAGTCTGTAGCTAGTGGTGACAATGTCCGGATTATGAATAAACCTAGTTGTGAGCATTGCGAAAAGAATCATTTTGGAGAATGTAGATTGAAGTTGGGATCCTGCTTTCGATGTAACTTGATAGAACATTTTTTGAGAGATTGCTCAAATAAAGTCAAAATAGTTTCAAAATAAGTTATTAGACATATGACAACTTCACTGAGGGGTAGAAAATCGAGACTTAGAAATAAATTTAGGGCTAGTCGTAGTGGGACTTAGGGTGTGACTGTAATATCCTGATTTTGTGGGTCTGTGCATTTGATGCGTTGCATGGCTAAATTAGTAGGTGAAGGCTTTGAGGTTTGGATTGGGCCCAGTTTGGGCTTAAATCAAAGTTAAATTGTTTAAAAAGGAAGTTAGTAGTATTTTTAATTTAAATTATTATGTTAGTATCAAGCTGGACTCGTGGCCCAAAAATTTGGAGTGCTTTGAGTGGCCATTAAGGTGGCGCCACTTAGGGGGGATTATTGGGCCATGTGTGGCCACTTGAAGCCCAAATGGATGGGTAAAATTCGGCACTCCTAGGGGAAGGGGGTTGGACGGCACCTAGCTACCATTTAGAAGTGTTTATTCTTTTATTTTTATGATTAAAAGGTGATAATTAAGGGAAGAGAGTTGGTTTGGAGGTGGTCTCTTCTATAGGTGAGATAAATATTGGATTATCTTGCAGGATAAGGGCTATCAGGAGGGGGAGAGTTGGCCAAAATTCCAACTGTATGTGTGGGTGCTTGTGTATTGTCGAATTTAGTAGTTAGTATCATCTTTTTCACTTTTATTTTTCTTTCTTTTCTCACCTATACTCTGAGCAAGCCGAAATACTCTTCACCTTTGTGCCTCTGCCTTTTTGTTCAAAACCAAAACTCCCTAGCATTATTCTCCTCTTCAACGTATTCCCAAAGGCTGAATCCCTTTTTTACTCATATTCTTCCTCCATAGCCGAATCATCAAGGTGGTTTCTCTATTTCTCAAAGGTTCATCGTAAGCCAAACACTCCTCTGTAATCCGGTGAGTTTGAGATTTCCTTCCTCTGTGATTTCTTTGATTCTATCAAGATCTAATCCAAATCACTTGTTGTAAGGCTTGTCAATTTCTCTTTTCTGTCCATAGAAGCTGAATCCTGCCTATCAGTAGTCAGAAGTGCCGATTTGGTGGAAAAGCCGAAGGTAGGTTGATGGTAGGTTTGGCAGAATGGCCTTTCTTGTTCAATTATGGTTGGCCGAATGTCATATGGTACGTGTTTGGTTCCAAATAAGGGATCGGTTTGATAGTTTGGTGTTGGCCGAATGTAGGTGAGGGTGTGAAGCTTTCTTAAAGACTTTCAAGATTCTACAGATTAGACAAGCAATAGGAGGGGTTGGATCTGTAAACCCAACGCCAGAGTAGCGTAGAGGCAGTAGTACAAAAACAGGTGTGTAACTCTTACACACTTTCTTTACATAATATGTTATATGTTATGTGTTGTTAAAAGCCAGAATGCCGGCAATGATTACCAAAGTACCCTTGTGGGTAAAACCATGGATGCCGGGTAAGTTGTTATTATTACTCATTTTGAATGATATCTATGAATGCATGATACTCTGTATACATAATCTTGTATGTTAAGCATGATCATACTGATATTGTTAGCATAACTATGTGTTATGGGTGATGAGAGAAGGGAAGTATAATTTATCGATGTCACCAAGATTTGGTATCACACAGTGGGTTGGCCTCACAAATTATAAAAATCGTGACTAAGTCTCAGTGGTTTGGCACCACCAGCGGTTTGGTACCACATATGTATCTCTTTTGTAACCTCGGTTACCAGTGGTTTGGCACCACCAAAGGGTTTGGTACCACAAGGGGTAGATTTGGGAGATATGGATGGATACCTAGGTTGATGGGTTGCATGACATGCATATTTGTATCTGAATTTGTGTAAGAGCATATTTCCATTGGGATGGGGACTTACACACTGAGTCTAGGTAACTCACCCCTTTCCATTACATTTTGCAGACCAGGCCTAGATCGTGGATATGGAGCCGGGGAGGACTCGAGGTGGCCATGCACAGCATGTGGTTTATCACAAAATTTTCATTCGAACTTAGTTATTTTGTTTAATTCTGGTTCATAGTTATGTAATAAGGCCGCCTAAACTTTATTTTGGGTTTGTTTTTATTTAGTAGACTCTAAAGTTCATATTTACTATGTTAATTAAACTAGGAATTGAATGTTTTAAAAATAAATAAATAAGTACTATATATATATATATATATATATCATGCCTAAGTAAATAATACTAATATCAACATGTTTTGCACCTTTCCAAAACACCTCGGCGTTTCTCGAAAAAATTAGTTTTACAACGACCTTCCCTTTTCGAAAATCAATGAATCGGTTTTAAAACATTTTTCCTTTCCGTGGCATGTCAGATCTGGCTGTGGCATTTAGATCGGGTTTGGGGTGTTACATTTTGGTATCAGAGCCCGATTCAAAAGCTCGGTTGTGGGCTTAGGGCCCAAAATATGTTTTTGGGTTTGAGAAACGATTAAGCATGGCACCTGAGTCTCTAGCGCCGATCCACCTAGGTAAGTACCCTAACTTCTGTTGTGATATATTTGTTGGGTTTTGTGGGCTTAGACGTAGCTAAGGATGATAGTACCAATGGTCTCTAGGTTTAGACAAACAACTTTTCTAATCCATAAGACTTAACTTTAATAAACAAAACCTGTAGACAAGTCATAAGGCTAAAGTGTGGCAAAAAGCATATGCATGTCTAGGAGTAGATCCTAAGAGCTTGGTATTTAAGCGGTCAAGTGACTCACCTCCTCTTCACAGAATCTTACCGGTGCATAGTGATTGGTCACTTTAGCCAAGCCGATGGTGTGCAATAGGCATATGCATGTCTAGGAATGGATTCAGGAAAAGCTTGGTATTTAAGTAGTCCTAGTGACTCACCTCCTTTTCACTAGAATCCTACCTGGTGCATAGTGACTATTCACCCTAGTTGCAAGGGCGTGTTAACAGGCCAAAACTTACAACTAAAACCCGAAAGGGACCAGCCATACTGTTTTGTGAAAACCCAAGTTTTGAAATTACCAAATAACCCCTAGATTTGTGGAAATTACCTTAGATTGAGAAATGACCAAAATACCCTTGGTTTATAAAACTACCAAATTACCCTGACTTGTAAAATTTTCAAAATACCCCTGAATTTATAAAATTACCAAAATACCCCCCGAATTTGCAAAATTACTAAAATACCCCTGAGTTGGGAAAAATTACCAAAATACCTTTATTTCACCAAATCACCCAGAATTATATTTTGAAAAATTACAAAAATACCCCTATAGGTTAAAATTTTAAAAATACCCCCGGGCAGTGAAATGACGAAAATACCTTTAGGAGATGGATGTACTCATATGAATGTTGAATGTGCATGTTTCCTAGAATTAAGAAGATCGAAAACTATAGATAGGTCCGAATGTGAAAGAATCACTTTTAAAAACTATTTTTCATAAAATTGTTCGTGGATAAACAGTGAACAGAGTTAATAATTCATAAAATTCTTAACCAGATAAACTAAACGAGAAGAATGAGTACACGAGGTCGTGGACGTCCACCGCGTGGTCGTGGTAGGGGTAGGATGGCCTTGTCGAAGCCGGTGAGGGTCCAGCCATGGAGTGCAGGAATGTGATGCTGGATCTGCCGACGCCGAAGGCGAGTTTCGAGACCGCACCGATGGTAAAGATGTAGTATCGCAGGTGGTACTGCGAGTTTTAGAAAGGGTTGCCAAGGTAGGTGGGGGAGTAGGAACTCACAAATCGGTGGCTGAGCGACTCCGAGTTAATGGAGCGGAGGTGTTTAGGGGGGTTTTCGGTGTAGCTCCCAATACTGCTGAGTATTGGTTGGAGGCAACAGAGCGAATAATGGATGATTTAAACTTCTCGGCTGAGGAGAAGTTGAAGGGGATAGTGTCTCTTCTCCGGGATGAGTCGTACCAGTGGTGGCTCACGGTTAGGGATGGTGCAATGGCAGGTGATATCACCTGAGATTATTTTAGGCCAGTCTATCAGAGGAAGTATGTGGGGACTGGCTATACCGATGCTCAACGTAGGGCATTCCTAAATTTGGTACAAGGGAGTAAGTCAACCCAGTACGAGACTAAATTTTTTAGGTTGAGTAGGTATGCTCGGGTTATGGTGGCTATGAAACATGAGCATTATGTTAGGCTCGAGGACGGGCTGAGAGATGAGCTGCGGGTGTTGATTGCACCTCAGCGTGAAAGGGAATTTATCGTTCCCGTGGAAAAGGCCAGAATAGCTGAGGACGTGAAGCGGACCGAGAAATAGAATCAGGATAAGGGCAAGGATAAGAGGAGTTTTAGGCCATCAGGGTCTGGAGGAAGTGCTCAAAAAAGGACTAAATTTGGTGGGCAGGACCAAGCTGCGAGGCCTGCTGTTGCTACTTAGTGGCCACCCCGGTGTGCTCGATGTGGGAAGTCTCATTCGGGTGAATGTTGGGGTGGTAATAGAAGATGTTTTGAGTACGAGTTGATAGAGCACCAGGTAAGGGACTGTCCACCGAAGTTAGCTAGGATCCAAGCTAAGGGCCAAGGACGTGGTCAATTCAGGAGAGATGGCCAGCAACCACGGGGGGTCGAGGTGCGACTAGGGGTAATGGTAATGGTAATGGTTAAGGTCGTGGAGCACCTGGCCGAGGTGCTGGAGGGGCTAATGCTAGGCAGCCTGGGTTGGTCTACGCAACCAAACGTCGAGAGGAGGGCGACGCACCGGACGTCATAACCGGTACGTTTATAATTTCTAGGCTACCTTACATTGCTTTAATTGATATTAGTTCGACACACTCGTATGTTGCTAGTAGTGTGGTAGGAACTATGAACTTAGCCTATGAGATATCTGCTAGGAAGATGACGGTAGTTAGCCCCCTAGGACACTCTGTGGTGGTAGACAAACTATACAGGGATGTACCCCTAGAACTTCAAGGGGTCGTGTTTCAAGCGGATTTGATGGAACTACCATTAGGGGAGTTCGATTTGATCTTAGGAATGGATTGGTTGGTTAAGTACCGTGCGAAATTAGATCTGTCTTGACTAAGCACATGGTGCTTAAAACGGTCGAGGGTGTAGAGGTGGTAATGATAGGTGAGAGAAGGAATTACCTATCTAATGTGGTGTCCGCACTGAAATAGGAGAAGATGGTAAGGAAAGGATGTGAGGCGTTTGTAGTTTATGTTTGTGCTTTGGAAGGTAAGGAACCGGCTATAGGAAGTGTTCGAGCAGTGAATGAGTTTGTTGATGTCTTCTCAGAAGAGCTTTCGGGTTTGCCCCCAGATCAGGAAGTAGAGTTCGGTATAGACCTTCTACCGGGAATAGCACCAGTGTCCATTACTCCGTATAGGATGGCGCCAAAGGAATTGGTGGAGTTGAAAACACAGATTCAGGAGTTGCTGGATCGGGGTTTTATCCGGCCAAGTGTGTCACCTTGGGGAGCGCCTGTGCTTTTTGTGAAGAAAAAGGACGGTCGATGCGAATGTGTATAGAGTACCGTCAGTTGAATAAATTGACGATTAAGAACAAGTACCATTTTCCTAGGATAGACGACTTGTTCGACCAGCTTAAGAGAGCATCGATCTTTTTCAAGATAGATTTGAGGTCGGGTATCACCAACTTAAGGTAAAGGAGGCGGATATCCATAAGACGGTATTTCGTACTCGATACGGGCATTACAAATTTTTGGTTATGCCATTCGGGTTGATAAACGCACCAGCAGCGTTTATGGATATGATGAATCGGGTGTTTCAGCCGTATTTGGATCGGTTCATCGTAGTATTTATCAACGATATTTTGGTGTACTCAAAATCGGAGGAGGAGCATGACACGCATTTACGAGTGGTGTTACAGATTCTAAGGGAAAAGCGTTTATACGCCAAGTTTAGTAAGTGCGAGTTCTGGCTAAAAGAGGTTACTTTCTTGGGTCATGTAGTATCAGCTGAGGGGATTAGAGTGGACCCTCGGAAGATTGAGGCCGTTTTGGATTGGAAGCCACCGAAGTTTGTGGCGGAGATTTGGAGTTTCCTAGGGCTAACAGGATATTACCGAGGTTTGTGGAAGGATTTTCTCTGATTGTAGCACCATTAACCAAGTTACTGAGGAAAGGGGTTCCGTTTGTGTGGTCAGACAAGCAACAGGAAAGTTTTGAAAAGTTAAAAAGGATTCTGACGAAGGCTCCGGTGTTAATTCAATCAGAAGCCGAAAAGGAATTTACGGTTTATTGTGATGCATCCCACACAGGACTGGGTTGTGTGCTGATGTAAGAAGGAAAAGTGGTAGCATACGCTTCTTGACAGTTAAGACCTCACAAAGTGAACTATCCGACGCATGATCTGGAATTGGCTACAGTAGTTTTTGCGCTGAAAATTTGGAGACATTACTTGTATGGAGAAAAGTCTGTCGTGTATACGGACCACAAGAGTTTGAAGTACCTTCTTACGCAGAAAGAGTTAAATTTGAGGCAAAGGAGGTGGATTGAGCTATTAAAGGATTATGACTGCTCGATTGAGTACCACTCAGGAAAGGCTAATGTGGTAGTAGACGCCTTGAGCCGTAAGGTTGTGGCAGATTTAAGAGCCATGTTTGCTCACCTTAGACTGTATGAGGATGGAAGCCTGTTAGCGAAATTGCAAGTAAAGCCAATGTGGATTAACGAGGTTAAGGAAAAATAACTGACAGATGAAGTTTTAAGTGCTCAGTGGTTGCAAGTACTGAATGGTGAATTGGAAGGGTATAGCTTGAACAGTGATGGAGTGCTATGTTTTCAAGGGAAGGTGTGTATGCCTAAGGATGTGGAGTTAAGGCAGAAGATTTTGCAAGAGGCACATAGCAGTCCATATGCTATGCATCCAGGAGGTAGTAAGATGTACCGGGATTTGCGAGAGCAATTTTGGTGGCCGGGCCTTAAGCGTGAAGTAACAAAAGTTGTGAGCAAGTGTCTGACATGTCGTGAGTTAAAGCGAACATCGAATACCCTCGGGATTGTTGCAACCGATTAAGATTCCACAATGGAAGTGGGAAAGGATTACAATGGATTTTGTGAGTGGGCTACCCCTGACACCTACCAAGGAGGATTCAATTTGGGTAATTATGGACCGTCTGACAAATTCGGCTCATTTCATACCTGTACGTATGGATTTTCTCTTCAGAAGCTAGCAAAATTATATGTAGCGGAGATTGTAAGGTTGCATGGGGTAATGTGTCAATTATTTCAGACAGAGACCCAAGGTTTATGTCAAGGTTCTGGAAAGCTTTGCACCAGGCACTAGGCACAAGATTAGATTTAAATCGGCATTCCATCCCCAGGTCGATGGACAATCGGAGAGGTGATTCAAGTTTTGGAGGACATGCTAAGGGATGTGTCTTGGATTTCAAGGCGCTTGGGAAGAATTCTGCCATTGGCGAGTTCGCGTATAACAATAGTTATCAGGTGACTATTAAGATGGCTCCATACAAAGCGTTATATGGTCGAAAGTGTTGTACCCCTACGTGTTGGACGAAATTAGAAGAGCGGCAGTGGTTGGGCCCAGCTGGTTACAGAGATAGAGGATAAGGTGAAAGTGATACGAGCTCGTTTGAAAGAAGCCTCAGATAGGCAGAAGTCTTATGCCGATCTCAAGCGGAAGGATATAGAGTTTGCTGAAGGTGACAGGGTTTTCTTGAAGGTGTCGCCGTGGAAGAAGGTTCTGAGATTTGGTAGGAAAGGCAAGTTGAGCCCTAGATTTATCGGGCCTTATCGGGTGTTGAAGCGAGTAGGACCGGTGGCTTATCAGCTCGAGTAGCCACCAGAGTTGAGTCAAATCCACGACGTGTTCCATATTTCTATGCTTAGATGCTATCGCTCGAATCCGCCGCATGTTGTGCCAGTGGAGGAGATTGAGCTGAGCCCAGACTTGTCTTTTGAAGAGGAACCTATGCAGATCCTAGATCGGGATGTTAAGGTTTTGCGTAGGAAATATGTTCATTTGGTAAAGGTACTATGGCGAAACCATGGATCAGAGGAAGCGACATGGGAGCCGGAGGATATTATGCGTCAGTAATACCCTCAACTCTTTTGACCAGGTAAATTTCGAGGTCGAAATTTATTTTAAGGGGGTAGAATTGTAATATCCTGATTTTGTGGGTCTGTACATTTGATGCGTTGCATGGCTAAATTAGTAGGTGAAGGCTTTGAGGTTTGGATTGGGCCCAGGTTAGGGCTTAAATCAAAGTTAAATTGTTTAAAAAGGAAGTTAGTAGTATTTTTAATTTAAATTATTATGTTAGTAGCAAGCTGGGCTCGTGGCCCAAAAATTGGAGTGCTTTGAGTGGCTATTAAGGTGGCGCCACTTAGGGGGATTATTGGGCCATGTGTGGCCACTTGAAGCCCAAATGGATGGCTAAAATTCGGAACTCCTAGGGGAAGGGGGTTGGACGGCACCTAGCTACCATTTAGGAGTGTTTATTCTTTTATTTTTATGATTAAAAGGTCATAATTAAGGGAAGAGAGTTGGTTTGGAGGTGGTCTCTTCTATAGGTGAGATAAAGATTGGATTATCTTGCAGGATAAGGGCTATCAGGAGGGGGAGAGTTGGCCGAAATTCCAACTGTGTGTGTGGGTGCTTGTGTATTGCTGAATTTAGTAGTTAGTATCATCTTTTTCACTTTTATTTTTCTTTCTTTTCTTACCTATACTCTAAGCAAGCCGAAATTCTCTTCACCTTTGTGCCTCTACCTTTTTGTTCAAAACTGAAACTCCCTAGCATTATTCTCCTCTTCAACGTATTCCCAAAGGCTGAATCCCCTTTTTACTCATATTCTTCCTCCATAGCCGAATCATCAAGGTGGTTTCTCTGTTTCCCGAAGGTTCATCGTAAGCTAAATACTCCTCTGTAATCTGGTGAGTTTCAGGATTTCCTTCCTTTGTGATTTCTTTGATTCTATCAAGATCTAATCCAAATCACTTGTTGTAAGGCTTGTCGATTTCTCTTCTCTGTCCATATAAGTCGAATCCTGCCTATTAGTAGTTAGAAGTGCCGATTTAGTGGAAAAGCCGAAGGTAAGTTAATGGTAGGTTTGGCCAAATGGCCTTTCTTGTTCAATTATGGTTGGCCGAATGTCATATGGTATGTGTTTGGTTCCAAATAAGGGGTCGGTTTGATAGTTTGGTGTTGGCCGAATGTAGGTGGGGGTGTGAAGCTTTCTTAAAGACTTTTAGGATTCGACAGATTAGACAAGCAATAGGAGGGGTTGGATCTGTAAACCCAATGCCAGAGTAGCGTAGAAGGCGTGAGGTATGCAAAACAGTGTGTAACTCTTACACACTTTCTTTACGTAATATGTTATATGTTATGTGTTGTTAAAAGCGAATCTTGGCAATGATTACCAAAGTACCCTTGTGGGTAAAACCATGGATCTTGGGTAAGTTGTTATTATTACTCGTGTTGAATGAGATCTATGAATGCATGATACTCTGTATACATAATCTTGTATGTTAAGCATGATCATATTGATATTGTTAGCATAACTATGTGTTATGGGTGATGAGAGGAGGGGGAAGTATAATTTATCAGACTGTCACCAGTGATTTGGTATCACACAGTGGGTTGGCCCCACAAATTATAAAAATCGTGACTAAGTCTCAGTGGTTTGGCACCACCAAAGGGTTTGGTACCATATAAGTATCTCTTTTGTAACCCGGTTACGGTGGTTTGGCACCACCAGTGGTTTGGTACGACAAGGGGTAGATTTGGGAGATATGGATAGATACCTAGGTTGATGGGTTGCATGACATGCATATTTGTATCTGAATTTGTGTAAGAGCATATTTCCATTGGGATGGGGACTTACACACTGAGTCTAGGTGACTCACCCCTTTCCATTCCATTACAATTATGCAATAAGGCCGCCTAAACTTTATTTTGGGTTTGTTTTATTTAGTAGACTCTAAAGTTCATATTTACTATGTTAATTAAACTAGGAATTGAATGTTTTAAAAATACTAAATAAGTACTTGTTTTTTTATATCTATATCATGCCTAAGTAAATAATACGGAATATCAACATGTTTTGCCCCTTTCCAAAACACCTCGTCATTTTCTGAAAAAAAAATTAGTTTTACAACGACCTTCCCTTTTCGAAAATCAACGAATAGGTTTTAAAACATTTTTCCTTTCGTGTACGTCGATCCGGTTGTGGCGTTTAGGCCGGGTTTGGGGTTGATCGATTATTCTGGTCTGAAGGCCATGTCTTGACCAAAGCTTCGCGATACGAGCTAGAAAGGAAGCCAAAACACCTAATGTTGTTGTTAGTACTTTTTCTCTATTTGATGTTACTGTATATGCATTAATTGACCCTAGGTCAACACACTTATATATATACACTACATTAGTAACAAAAAAGAACATACTAGTAGGGTCAACCAAATTTGTTTTCAGAGTAACAATTTCATTGGGACAATGTGTCTTAGTTGATAAAATATGTAAGAATTGTCCACTAAATATACAAGGCTACAAATTTCCTATTTATTTGATGTTACTTCCATTTCACGAATTTGATGTTATTCTAGGTATGTTTGGTTGACAGTACATGATGCTGTTTTCAGTTGAAAACAAAAGCAGATTGCTTTGAGACGTTAGAGCGACGAATTGGTTAGTGTTGAATCTAACATAACTAATTGTGTCACCAGTATTGTATCAGACTTTATTGCTCAAAGATCGATTCAAAAGGGTGTTGAAACCTTTTTTGCATACATTTTAGATACCCGAGCACCAGAATCAAAGAGAGGTTGAAGTTACAATAGTATGAGAATTTACCGATGTGTTTCTAGAAAAGTTACCTAGATTTTTACCAAAAAGGGAGGCTGAATTTGTGATTGATTTAGTACCAGGAGAAAAAAAGAGTTGAAAGAGTTAAAAGCACAGTTACAGGCATTCATAGACCGCGGGTTCATTCGATCTAGTGTATCACCTTGGGGTACTCCGATTTTGTTCATGAAGAAGAAAGACGAGACTTTGAGATTATGTATTGACTATAGACAACTGAAAAGGTGACTGTAAAGAATAAATACTTGTTGCCTTGGATTAGCGACCTGTTTGTCAAAGCTTTGTTCTTCAATTGGTAAGCTTAATTTAGTCATTTTCTTGTAATTTTTATATTTTTAAGATCCTAGGAGATAAATTTAGCTTCCTCAGGGACTATTTGGTAAAATTTTTAAAGTTCATTAAAGTTGTCATTGTTGAATCTTGAAGCTTTTGGTACTAAATTGATAATTCTAAGTTTAGATATGAAAACAACTAATTTGTAAAGTGAAATTTGTTAGTTTTGAACATAAGGACTAAAGTTTAAAAATTTTAGAATTGAGATTAAATTACTGTAATTTTAGATATTAAAGGGTTGTAAAAGGATAAAATTGAGATCGATTTTGAAATCAAAGATCAAATTTGAAAGTTATTGCAACTTCGATTTTAGGGATCAAATTGAATAAAATGCAAAACTTGAAGGAATATCCAATAAATGAAATTGAACTGATATATAGCTATAGTTTACTGTTAAATGATGTTTGTAATTGATAATTGAAATAAATTATGATTTAGATTGGGATTTAAATCAATCGGAGGATATTCACGAAAAAGGGGAAATTATGAAATAGCCCCTAAAACCTTATTGATTTTTGTTTTTTCTAGGTAAGTTCATATGGTGTAATTATATTTTAATCCTTATGAATGTTTTATAATAGACCTATGTATGCTTTGTTAAATTTGGACTAATTTGAAAAAGGGTTAAACATGAACTTACATGATGAAATTAACCTGAAAAAAACTTCGTAAATGTATCGTACACATGGTTACAAGTTGATTTTTTATTATTCTAAGATCCAACATTTGTTTCGGACTTTAAGATACATGTAACACAGGTTTAGCTCAAACAAGTAACTTAATGTCATTTTATAGGTTTAGCTCAAACGAGTAACCTTACATGTATATACAGCTTTGGCCAAATATCTTATGTGTCGATAAATGTTTAGCCTAGACAGGTAACCTGACACTTATATATATTCAACTCGAACAAGCAATCTGAGGTCATTTAAAATGTTTAGCCCGGATGAGTAACTTGACTTGAAGATTATAACTTCTACCAAGCTATTTGATGTGTTGTTAAAAGGTTTAGCCTAGATGAGTATGGCATTATACCTATTCAAGGGCTTGTGAGGTTAAGTCAGGGCATGTGTTGGCACTGAAGTCTACGTCTTCTGTATGAATATAGCCATAAAGGGGCCTTAGATGACTTTGTGGAATTTGGAGGTTCCTCCCAAGGTTGTTAATTTCTAGTGGCATTGTTTGTGGGGGTTCCTACTATTTATTGCTAAGGGTTGTTCTATTGATTCGGTGTGTGTACATTGTGGAATTGTTGAGAGCATTGGTCATGCATTGATAAGTTGTCTGATTGCAACAAAGGTTTGGGAGAGATTTGGTTTAACAGTTGACTCACTTACAACAATATATATGTTTGCATAGTCTATTGTTGTAGCCAATCCTATTTGAGGTTGCATAGAAATTTTTATGTTTGGAAAGGTACTGCTTATTCGAGTCTAAATGTTGTTTTGATCAATTTTTTTAGAAGTGGATGGCCACTCATGCTATGTTTGACCACGTGAATGGGAATGTTGAGTCGGGTATCTCTAATACTACTTGTTGGGTTCGACCTGTCAGTACTTGGGTAAAATGTATTATTGTGCATCCTATTTTGTAGTTGTAATTTGCGATCGTCCTAGTGCTTTTCTTCAAGGTGTTTCCAGCCCTCTTGTTTTTGTCCCTAATGCTTGTATGATGAAGTTGCTAGCTATCTAAAAAGTCCTCTCTTGGTTAAAAATGAAGGCTACGATAAGGTAGTTGTTGAATCGGACTATAAGGTCATTGTTTACATTGCACACACGTTAATGAAATAAACAAGAATGTAAAATATTTATTTAAATCATAAGATCAAATCATAACAATATAGATATACATAAATACAATCTAAAAAATAGAAATAAGGATTAGAACAAAATATTATACCCATATGTACGCAGGAAAAATGGACTGGTAGTTGAGGCATGTTTTCACAATTTCCTTAATACAAATTCGATCGCTCCTTTGGTGCTAGAGAAACGTTGCTTGACTGTCTCCCAGGATACATGTAACATTCCAAAATTGGGCCTAGTAGAATTAGGCCCAATGGGCCTTGGGCGTAGGGCTGTTTACAATAATTGAGAATAAGAGAATGGCGTTGTTACAAATTAAACTTATTAGTTAAGTGAATTTGGAAGGTTAAGAGGTTTCTATGAAGTCTCAGGTTCAAGTTAAGCCATAAGAAGAATTTTCATTTTTGGACTTTTAGTGGATATAGCTGATGGAAGGACTTAGGAATAAATGGGTGCATTTAGGAGACACAAGAGGAGCTTGTGGCTTAGTGGCAAGTGGTGTGAATTGGCTGATGGGAGAACTAGGGTTTGAATCTCATGGAAAGCAAGGGAGTTTTATTTTTGCCAAAAAGGAGAAGAGATGATAAGGGGACAAGTGGAAGGATGCATAGAGGAAATCATGGAGATGGAGAGGAGATTGAGGTGATGGAGAGGACATTGAGGAAGAAAATAAGGCAAGGTGGACTTTTTAATAAGGCAAGGTGGCTAAGGAAATATGGTAAGAAAGAATGGATGGAAGGAATCAAAAGAAAAGGGCAAGTAAAGGGAACATGTGGCCTTTTCAAGGGAAGTGTTATGGAAGGTATGGTTGGCAAACTTTTGACCATTATGGTCATGTATATGGATGATTTTGGGGAAAGGAGGTAGCTAAATTTTGCTTGGTCATTTGGTAGAATCTTGGTGTTGTCGGGCAAAATTACTTTTGCACTATTTTGTGTTTTCTCCAAACTCCTTCTTTTGTTTTGTGCTTAAATTTACAAGCCATTCTTGAGCATATTTTCTTCACTTTTTCCTTGGGTGCCGAAACCTTAATCCATCTTTCACCATTCTTCTTGTTGCTAAAATACTCACATTTCTCTTTGGTTCATATCTCTTTTGGTGTTGACCGAAACACTCCAAACACCTTGATACATCTTCTCCTTTCTTTTAATCATTTCTACTAATTTGTGTTGACACTCACTCGTTTGATCAATCGAGTTATAGTGGAAGGCCGAAAGTTTGACTCATCCGTAGCCATTGTACAATCGTTAGAAATTGGAACTAATATTGATCATTGCAAAAGCAGGTCTAGTTTTAATATTTATAAAGAGTGATCGAACACAGTAGATCGATGTGATAACGATAGAGGCAAGTGCACCTATCGAACAGAGAGTATAGCTCGAGCAAGAATATCTTATTGAGCCCAAGGCCCTAAAAGTACTATTACTCACTTTCTTTCTATTATTTAGCCTTAAATATGGAGTGATTGGTTTAATCTAAAAAGCAGACGAAATACTTTAACTTAATCAGAAAGACAAAAGAACAAAACTTGGGAAAAGACTTTAAAGAAAACTCAATTGATAAAGGCGATACCCTGGAAGAATCCACCTATGACTTCACTCATTATCTAACTTTCAATTCTTATGATTTCTTTTACTTAGCTTGATCCGTGAGACTCCCTAACCTATATTAAACCTTCTCTCGAAGTGGATAACGTCTAACCTTAGGTTAATTAGTGGAACTCTCGTTCTATTATAATAACCCCCTAAGGAAGTAGTAAATCAATCAATGGACTCCCATATTAGGTTTCACCCTAATCTGGCAAAATCTCGTAACCCTATCTCTAGGCGCCCGATCAACTCCGCTTAATTATGCTAGATCTACTCTTAGGCAGGGTCTATTCCTCCTCCACCTAAGCACATCAGATAAAATTAAGCAGCATAATTAAGAACAAACTAAGTATTTATCATATAAATCGAAAGAATTAAATAACAAAATCCATCATAGGTTTCATCCCCTTCAGGTATCTGAGGGGTTTAGTTCATATCTAGATAAGAAAACATCTCAAGAGAAAAGGTAAAACAAAACATAAGAAATTCCTAAAACCCCCTGAAGGAATTGAAGGAGAGATCCTCTGTCTTGAGTAGAATTCTGACTCTTCGAGATGGATCAACTGGCTATCTTCGAGTAATTCCCTAAACGAGTAAAGCTCTGGCAGAAAACTCTACTAAAACCTGGCGACTTTGAATTGCTGCCTTGGATTCTTTAAATAGACGTTTGGGATGCTTTACTTGGCTCCTAAGTACTCGTAATTCAAGTGAAATTCATCCTAAGTATTTGAGCGGACTTAGGATTGCGTTTCTTGGGCTCTAAGCATCCAATTTCGAGTGAAATTGCTCTTTCCCACGGCAGGGGCACGGCCTTGACACACCCGTGTAAATCATGGTCCAGCCGTGTCTCTATTCTGTTGGTTTAAGCACGGCCATGACATGCCGTGTAGTATATGGGTAGAGGCCGTGCTCCGGGTCTGCCAATTGGGGCACAGACGTGTGCAATGGGGTTCAGGCCGTGTTGGGCTTTTTTTCGACGAGACACAGTCGTGTAAACCAGGGCGTGATCGTGTTGTAGGTGGAACACAAGGCACGGCCGTGTGGAATAAAGCCCCAGCCGTGTTGTCTTCTTGGGTTGGTCCAATTTGGTCCGTTTTAAGCCCGTTTTACGTTCTTTTTATCCTTGGGTGCTTTCCTAAGTATAAGTCGTGAAAAGAAAGGATTAAGAGCACCTTTTTACATAAATTAAGGATAAATTCATCCAAAAGCATACTAAATGTGGGATTAAAATGTGCTACTTTTACGGTTTATCAAATACCCCCACACTTAAGCTTTTGCTTGTCCTCAAGCAAAATTCTCAACTTACAATTAAAATGAACTTTCCATAATTCATAATTCCTATCAATATTGTCTCATCATAATTCATAGATGATTCATACATGGATGATTTAACTCGAAGTGCCCTAAAGATTCAAACGAGATAAATCACGATTTTGTAGCATGAAAACATAGGTGTCTCCCCTTATCTAAATAATTACCTTTGATTCAAAACCGACAAGGATCGACATCCTCACTAAAGATTCACTCAAATCACTCAAGGTGTTTTAAGGTTCAAGAACAAGCACTCATAAGTCGAACCTGAAAAGTTAATCCCATAGGCTTGCCTGAAAATCAAATCTCCACCACTGTATATGAGATGACACACAAATCAAAAGGTCTTTATTAGGGTTGTAACGGGGCTAGGGTTAAAGGTGTGGATAAAGGCTGAATAAGAGGTTATAATTGGGACTGACTTGACAAATTGCCTAACTAGAAACAATGAACTAAATATGAATATTTACATCGAATGAAAAACTAATAATACCTACTATTGATAATTACTCTATAATAATAAGGAGTATTTTGAAAATACTTTAATACGAGCCTTTTCAACCATTGGAGTTTAAATGCTTTAAGCTTTTTATTTACTACAAATATTGAATATACTTGGATTTTTTTTTAAGAACAAACTAAGTAAAATTTAATAGAAGGAACTTTTGATAATTGAAATAACCTAATTTGGCAATTAATCAAGTCAATTCTCGATAGAGGGGTAGTCAAAAGAATGTTGATAACAAATACAAAAGGATTTTGGGTTAATATTAGTGGGTGAGTCAATAAAAAGGTTGTTATGATTCAACGGGGTTCACTAGGGGTTAATTTGTATGGGTAGGCATTTTAGTAGGGTGAATGGGTTAAAACCTAGTTGCCTTTATCATCTCAGTATATCAAATCATTAATGTGGTCTCGACATGTATAACCAAGGCAAGTTCTAGAATAACAGTTCAAAGTTGACACACTCATAATCAATTAAAGTGAGCACAAAAAAGGGTATATGCTCTATAAGGCTCAAAATCTCACAAAAAATTATGGGTGTTTTGACATCAATCCTTATAAATTTTGAACTTCAAGGTGATACTCAAATTAGGTTCCACTACCTATCAATTTTTATTTTTAGAAAGTAGACTTATCATGCTTGATTCTCTAGTATTCTTCAAATTTAATCATCAATGCACAATTAACTATGTCTTAATCCAAAACATATCAATAAAAATCATAAATCATTAGAAATTTCATCCTAATTAATAATATGAGAAAAATACTTAAGATCAAGACTAATTTCAGGGTTTTGAGAATTATGCAAAAAGTTAGACACTATTACCCCCACACTTAAGATGTACATTGCCCTCAATGTACAAAGATAAATAATGAAATTTATGTGCCAAATCAAAAAGAGAAGGTGGAAAGTAATACTCCCTAAAATCTGGATGATCTTTGGCATCTTTGGTGGTGGTGATGGTGTTTTCTATGGGCTTGGTGGAGTGGCTACCGGGAAGTAACTTGCTAGATAAAGAAATTAGGTAGCCTATAAAGATATAGCCAAAAGATCTAGAGAAATAATATTATTATACTAATAATAAATTTAAAGATTAAGGAAATAAAATGAAGGAGACTAAGAAGAAAACTAAAATTAAAAGAAAATTTTAATGGACTAAGGAGTCCTTATTGTTGGATGGTTTGCGAAGTGGGTGTGATCTCTAAGGCTGTGGTGTGTGATTCCCTAGCAGCTTTTAGAACCTAAAATCAAGAAACTAGTATGAAATAAATTGTATTAGGTAGAAAAGAAGTATAGATAAGGAAAATAAAGGAGACGAGAAAAGAAAAATAGAATCGAAAAGGTTTCGGAGACCCTTGGCGTGTCAATTAAGTGAATCTACCGGCATGAACTCATGTTGAGGTCTCCTTTTAGGAGATGATGCTTACGTTTCTTCGGTATGATCTTTGTGCCGCTCAAGAGTCTTGGACCTTTTCTATGAGTAGGAAGAAGAATTTGAGAGAAAAAAAATAAAGAAAGGATAAAGAAAGAAGATGGGAAAAAGAGGAAGGGCTGTAAGGGTTTTAAATAGGATTTTAAGTCTTGTCATGTTCCCACGCTCGTGTACCAAGGGAGTGTCGATTCACATGGCCTAAGTGCACGGTCGTGTTGTGGGGTGTTTTGTCCTTCCACGGCCATTTTGTTGGTTTGCACGCCCATTCCTAAAAGGCCAGGATGTGAGCACGGTTGGACTGCACAGGCGTGGGTTGCCCATGCTCAATAAGTCAGTATCTAGACACGGTCGTGAGGCACGGCCGTGCTATTTTTGTCGGTGCCTGTGCTATGGGTGGTTGGATCCGTGACGAGGGGGTGGTTTGACTGACTTGCACGACTCTGCTCTGTCAGAGTGGTGGTTCTGGTGGTCCACACGGTAACGGGCACAGCCGTGTGTAAGGCCGTGTGGCCTGGAAACTTGCATATTTTGTTTTAATTTTCAACTAAATGCTTAGGAAAGAAAGATAGAAGAAAAGAGACTAAAGACAGAGTTGCCTCCCAAGAAGCGCTCATTTATAGTCTTAAGCTAGACTGTCTTTATGTTTGAAAATTTCAGGGAGGTTTAAAGGTTTGAATATCTTCCCTTATTTTATTTTCATGACAAAGTTGGAGTCGAGAAGCATTTACCTTGGTTTTATCAAATTTTGGGTTACTTACCTCGACTATGTTGTGGGGGAAGATTTTGTGTACCTTAGGAAGAATTTCTTCCTTTGCCCTCAAGTCTGTTGAAGTGATGTAAAGATCGGCTTTGTCTAACAGCATCTGGTCTCCTATTTTAAAGTGATTTGATGTCCCTATGAACTCTTCTAGCAGTTCCTTAGGTTTTACTCCGTGTGAATCCAGCTTTTCTTTCGTGTGTATCTTCTGCTCTTCTAAATTGTTGATTGTACGATTTTGTGTTGGCTCAGTTTTGGTGTTTTGTGATGTTTCTTGCGATGAAGGTTGAATAATTTGATTATTTATTGAAACGATTTTCTTACCTTCATCTTATGTGGTTCTAGCTGAGTCAAGAGCTTGAATATTGACTGATTCATTTCCTACACGAAGTATGAGTTCTCCTATAGCAACATCAATTTTAGTCTTGGTAGTTGCAAGAAAAGGCCTTCCTAAAATTAAAGGGATTGAATTTTCCTCATCCATGTCTAGAACAACAAAATCTACTGGGAAGACGAATTTATCGATTTTGACTAAAACATCTTCAATAATGCCCCTAGGGATTCTAACAGTTTTATCAGCTAATTGAATACTCATCCTAGTTTGTTTGGGCTTCCTTAGACCTAGTCGTTTAAACAGTGCATAAGGCACAACATTTATACTTGCCCCTAAATCAGCTAACACATTATTAATAGTCAAACTACCAATTAAGCATGGAATTGTAAAACTCCCTGGATCTTTTAGTTTTCGTGGTAGCCTATTTTGTAGCATTGCTGAGCATGTTGCATTTAATTCCACATGGTGCTCTTCATCTATTTTGCGTTTGTTTGACAAGAGCTTGCTTAATAATTTCCTTGCATCGGGCATCTGAAAAAGAGCTTCAAGAAGAGGTAAGTTAATATGTAATTTCTTCAAGAGTTTTAAAAACTTACCGAATTGTTCCTCTGAATCCTCTTTTTTCAATGCTTCAGGATAAGGTATACGAGGTTGGTATTCTTTGATTACCGGTTTTGGCTTTTGTTGGGCTACCTCGATCTTATCCTTCTTTTCTTACACTGATGTGGGTCTGTCTACTTCTGTACCCTCTTGAGTAGTAATGGCTTGGATTTGCTCTTTTGGGTTTATTTCTGTGTTGCTTGGTAGATGTCCTTGTTGGCGTTCAGCAATTAGCTTTGTGAGGTGTCCCACTGACCTAGTAAGTTCTCTAACTTGATTCTCTAGTCCCTTCATCGACTTTTGTTGTTCATCAAGGTTTGTATCAATCTTCTAAAGACGAGATTCTATGGCTACCATGAATTTTGTCAGCATCTCTTCAAGGCTTGATTTTTTTCTTGTAGGTAGGGCTGATTTTGATAATTTGGAAGAGGTTGCTGCCTTTGGATTCCTTGATTTCCTTGTTCTCCCCACGAAAAATTTGGGTGGTTCCTCTAACCTGGGTTATAAGTAACTATAAGGATTATTATTGGATCTGAAATTGTTACCTATATAGTTTGTCTGCTCGTTTTCTGCTCCCGGTTGGTAAGGTGGGTACTCAGCATTCGCCACATTCCCGCTTGCTTCGCATTGCATTACTGGATATGCCTGCGAAGAACATAAGTTATCAAGCTTTTTATTCATTAGCTCTACACTGTTGTGACATTGTCATCTGCGTCTATGTTGAAAACTCCTATTGATTTTGTCGGCTTTGTCTTTGTGATTTGCCATTGATAAGTGTTCAATGACATCTCTTCAATAAAATCATAGGTCGCTTGTGAGTTTTGTTGTTCGAGTTCCACCTACTGATGAATCAATCATTTGCCTTGTTGAAGAATTCACACCATTGTAGAAAGTTTGGACTTGAAGCCACAAAGGTAACCCGTGGTGAGGGCATCTTCTTAGGAGATCCTTGTATCTTTCTCATGCATCATATAATGTTTCTGCATCATTCTACACAAAAGAAGATATGTCATTTCTAAATTTGGCCGTTTTGGCTGGTGGAAAATACTTTAAAAGAACTTTTTCGGTCATTTGATCCCATATGGTGAATGACCCTCGTGGTAACGAGTTCAACCACTGCTTTGCTTTGTTCCTTAATGAAAAAGGAAATAATCAAGACGTATGACATCATCAGAAATGCCATTTATTTTTGAATGTATCACAGAACTCTAAGAAATTAGCTATATGAGTATTTGGATCTTTGTCCTGCAATCCATCAAATTGAACAAACTGTTGAATCATTTTTATTGTGTTAGGTTTTAATTCAAAATTATTAGCAGCTATGGCAGGTCTAACAATACTAGATTCTGCTCCTGTCAAATTAGGTTTAGCATAATCATACATAGTACACGAGCATTCGATCTTATGCATCAAAGCGGATTATTTTCGACCATCCTTGATGGGATTGGTTATGTTTTGTTGTTCTTCTCTTTGGTAGTCTAGAGCTCGTCTAGTTTCTCTGCGATTTCTGCGAGTAGTAGCTTCAATATCACAGTTGTATTCTAATGGTCCTCTAGGGTTTCTTCTAGTCATAAACTAGAGGTATCTGCAAGTTTAATAAAGAAAGAGGATTAGTAAAATTAGAAAAAAAAATAAAAATTAGAAATAATGGCTAAAGTAATAAAAATAGAGCTTTTGTAATATTTTAGAATTCCCCAGCAACAGCGCCAAAAACTTGATCACTGCAAAATAGTCTAGTTTTAATATTTATAAAAGAGTGATCGAACCTGTAGACTGACTGTGACAACGATAGAGGCAAGTGCACCTATCGCACAGTAGTATAGCTCAGGCAAGAATATCTTATCGAGCCCAAGGACCTTAAAAGTGCTATTACTCACTTTCTTTCTATTATTTAGCCTTAAATATGGAGTGATTGGTTTAATCTAAAAAACAGACGAAATACGTTAACCTAACTGTAAAGACAAAAGAACAAAACTTTAGGGAAAGACTTTAAAGAAAACTCAATTGATAAAGATGATACCCTCGGGAAGAATCCACCTATGACTTCACTCATTATCTAACGTTCAATTCATATGATTTCTTTTACTTAGTTTGATCCGTGAGGCTCCCTAACCTATATTAAACCTTCTCTCGAAGTGGATAATGTCTAACCTTAGGTTAATTAGTGGAACTCTCATTCTCTTATAATAACCCCCTAAGGAAGCAGTAAATCGATCAATGGACTCCCATATTAGGTTTCATCCTAATCCGGCAAAATCTTGTAACCTTATCTCTAGGCGCCCGATCAACTCCACTTAATTATGCTAGATCTACTCTTAAGCAGGGTCTATTCCACCTCCACCTAAGCACATCAGATAAAATTAAGCAGCATAATTAAGAACAAACTAAGTATTTATCATATAAACCGAAAGAATTAAATAACAAAATCCATCATAGGTTTCATCCCCCTCAGGTATTTGAGGGGTTTAGTTCATATCTAGATAAGAAAACATCTCAAGAGAAAAGATAAAACAAAACATAAGAAATTCCTAAAACCCCCTGAAGGAATTGAAGGAGAGATCCTCCGTCTTGAGTAGAATTCTGACTCTTCGAGATGGATCAACTGGCTATCTTCGAGTAATTCCCTAAACGAGTAAAGCTCTGGCAGAAAACTCTGCTAAAACCTGATGACTTTGAATTGCTACCTTGGATTCTTTATATAGACGTTTGGGATGCTTTACTTGGCTCCTAAGTACTCGTAATTCAAGTGAAATTCGTCCTAAGTGTTTGAGTGGACTTAGGATTGCGTTTCTTGGGCTCCAAGCATCCAATTTTGAGTGAAATTGCTCTTTCCCGCGGCAGGGGCACGGCCTTGACATGCCCGTGCAAATCGTGGTCCAGCCCATGTCTCCATTCTATTGGTTTAAGCACGGCTATGACACGCCCATGTAGTATATGGGTAGAGGCCGTGCTTCGGGTCTGCCAATTGGGGCACGGCCGTGTGCAATGGGGTTCAGGCCGTGTTGAGCTTTTTGTCGACGAGACACGGTCGTGTAAACCAGGGCATGATCGTGTTGTACGTGGAACACAAGGCACGACCGTGTGGAATAAATCCCCGGCAGTGTTGTCTTCTTGGGTTGGTCCAATTTGGTCCGTTTTAAGCTTTTTTTTTCGTTCTTTTTATCCTTGGTTGCTTTCCTGAGGATAAGTCATGAAAAGAAAGGATTAAGAGCACATTTTACATAAATTAAGGATAAATTCATCCAAAAGCATACTAAATGTGGGATTAAAATGTGTTACTTTTACGGTTTATCAAATATCATTAAGGTAAGGGATTCATCATGGTTCTTTTTGGATCTTTTTGTTGACCGGTTATTTTGCTTTACGAGATAGTGGTTGTGACTAATCGATTATATTTTTAGGGACTAAATCGCTCGATCTATCCCTCATAATAAAGAGACTCGGATTGTTGGTAAGTGATATAGATTGTTAATCAATCGAAATATTTGGTTGAAGTGGTAAATTGGGTTTGGACTAATTGTTGACCGATTGTACTTTTAGATGCCACGAAGAGTATCGTGTTACGGATCCCGTAATAAGATGTGTAATCTCGTACCTTCCGTATACATATCTGAAATGGTGTGTAATCTCACACTTCTCTGAAAGTTTGTATGAAATATTCTGTGAATCGGTCGAAATACTGAAAAAAACCAAAAATCGGCATCCGTAATCACTCGGGCGTGTGTATGATCGTAGTGGTAATTATATTTTTGTAATAAAACAGTTTGGTTAGAAATAGTGACGTGTTTTTGAAAAATCATGAAAAATAGGAGAAAGGAATTAGAAAGTGAATGAGATACCAAATAAAATCTTACTGTGTCTATTTTGATAAGGAAGAAAGGGAGAAGGAAAAAAGAATTTTATATTCTGAGATATGTTAATTTTAGTGAGACTGGTTCTGAATAACTTTTTGGTTCCCTGATCTATCTTGGAAAAATCATATAAAATTGTACAAAGTGAATTATGGGATATAATTTATATTTATGGATTCCTTAGTGAGCCTATTTTCAATAGAAACAAGTGGGAGCAGTATATGAAAACCTACAGTGAGATATTTGAAATTAAGGAAGGAGAGGTCAGAATTGTTGGAAGTGGAACAAGGGAAACTTTAAGGAATAAACTGTACTAAATGGTTAAGCCAAAAATTCTGGAAAAATTGTAGTAAGAAGATATATGGGTCTAGTTTCAAGGAAAATTTACAGATTTAGATTTTGAGTTTCCTAACTCAAGTCATAGTCAATTTAGTCAATACGACACAGATGGACAGTTTAAATTTTTATGCCCAAATTAGTAGTTAAGTCTGGATTGCAAAATTACCAAATTACCCTTAGTGGGTAATATTACCAATTTATGAAAATGCCCCTATGGCCTGAATTACCGAAATACCTTTAGTGGGTAAGATTATCGAATTACCAAAATGCCTCGAAAGGGCCGAAATACTATATTGCTTAATGGACTGAATTGACATTCTGCCTTATGGGCCAATTGGACATATTGATTAATGGGCCAATATGATATTTTACTATATGGGCCGATCTGATATTTTGCTATATGGGCCAATTTGATATGTGACTAAATGATACCAATCAAATGTAACACCCCTAACCCGTATCTGTCGTCAAATTTGGGTTAAGAGGCATCACTAAATTAACCCAACCCGAAAAGGGCTCCAAATCACACCTACCGGTCTTTGTTTGATTATACCAAAAGTAATTTACCTATTTAACTAACTACATCGTTTGTAAACAGAATCAATTTATCAATGCATTCCAACGTGCAACATTTGCATATATAGGTTTCACTTCCATTTACAGACTTTACCTATTTACTTACAAGTGATATTTATAATCAAAACAATGAATTCATTTCAACATTACTCAAGCTATAATCGGCATTATCACTTGTATATTTGGTTACTCAAACGTTTATGCCATCTCGTTATCAAACTAATTTCATTACATTGAATACTCCTTTAACAACCAAAACCGAACCTATAATGATATTAGCATGCAAGAATAAAATCTTACCATTTGTATCTAGTCAATTTGCTACTCTTATAACAGCATACCAAAATTTCTATTTCCATTCAAAATTCTATAGACACTTGTATCATATCATAATACCAAGTGATATTGCATACCATTCATCGAGTCATATAACTTATACTAAAATTCAACCATAACATAATTCATATGAGTTTCATAGGACCTAATTTAGTCATCTTTACAAGATTTCTATATACATTATAACCCAAAAGAAAACTATAAAATGTCTAAGCTTATACATGCCATAATTTCAAAATTTAAAATCTAATAATATTAATACCAAAAGTAGATGATAATGTGCTTGACTTCGACAAGGATCCCTGAGTGCGAGCTTGCTCCAAAAAAAATCTATACTCAATCAACAAAATACAACAGTAAGCTATATAAAGCTTAGTAAGTCCTAAACAAAATTTATAGCTACTGAATGATTTAACAACTATTTTTAATAGCCTTCCATATCAATAACATACATTCGGCCATCATTTACCATCTTAGTACTTACTTACAGATTAAAATAAAACGGAATATTTACGTGCTACGTGTTGGAACTCAAAATAACTTATCTAGTTCAAAGTATTCATACCTGTCATACCAATCCCGTAACGTATCGCTCACACAGAGCCATTACTTACACTTTCACACACATAGTGCCAACCTTTCGTAACGTATCGCTCACTTAGAGCCGCTACTTATTCTTCGTATACACAGTGCTAACCTTTCATAACGTATCGTTCACTTAGAGCCGTTACTTATTCTTCGCACATACAATGCTAACCTTTCGTAATGTATCGCTCACTTAGAGCCGTTACTTATTCTTCGCACACACAGTGCTAACCTTTCGTAACGTATCGCTCACTTAGAGCCGTTACTTATTCTTCGAGCACACACAGTGCCAATTAACAATCCCAATTAAACATAATAAACAATTTCATATCTTATAACGATTAACATACATACTAATGCATATTCGATCACTAATTCATCCTTTATTTCCTATTTCTTTTAATCACCCACAAGTCACCCCAAATATCTATTTAACCCGAATACATGCACTTTCATACCTACGACAACATGTCATTAAACCTACCTCAATCATCTAAACCATCCATATATATATATATATATGTGTGTGTGTGTATTTGATGTGCTATGTGTGAATTTGATGGTTGGTATGTTTGAATTAAGAGAAAGGATCTAAAAGGTAAACTATAAAAGTGACATTTAATAGATTGAAAGGTCTAATTTAAGTGTAGTATGAAAACAAGGGGGTTTGCATGTCAAATAGTCCAAAACTTGAGTAGTGGACGGTAATGATGAAGAAATATATATAAAATAATTAAATTTTTGTTAATGGAAATTTAGATTTAATATTTTATGCTAGGAAAATGGAATATAACATAATAAAGAATAAGAAATACATTTTTTTTTTCATTTCTCTTTCATCTTCCTCATCTTTCTTTCACGAAAACAAAAGGGAAGGAGAAGAGAAATTTCAAACTCCATGGCCAGACCTTGCATGTGTTTCTAAGGTAAGGAATCAAGCTCAATTTTGATAATTTTTTTACATGGTTATGTTGGAAATCTTAAATGCTGTCAATTGTATGTTAAATTTTTTTTTAGTCTAAAGCTCCTTCTAGGTTTGGCCATTGACTAAATGGGCCAATTTGATATGTGACTAAATGGGCCGAATTGATATGTGAGTAAATGGGCCGAATGGATATGTGATAAAATGGGCCGATTTGATATATTGCTTTAATGGGCCGATTTTGCAAAGTGTTATTGGGCCAATTTGTTTGTCATAAATTTTTGAATTTTTAATTATTGTTATTATATTTGTAAATATCATGATTTGATATGTATGATGCATATACATGAATTTCATGGGATGGGATAATGATGAAGAGAAGTTTTGGTAGCTTTGCTACATAAATCTGGTGGCTATACCACAAAACTGAAAAATGGCAATGCCATGTAAATTCTATTAATCTGGTGGCTTGTCCACAAATTTGATATAAATGGCTTAATGCCTACGTTTGTTGTGTTGGCGGGGTGGGTGACTAAAGCTCCCCACAAGTGTGTTGGTTGGTACGGGTGGTGTGTAGCGGATGGAATACTAGGCTTGGTTTGGGAATTGCATTTCATATTCATGTTATATTCATTACATTATTATTATTGTATATGGGCTTAGGCCCAAATAATTGCTTAATGAGATTTTGGCCCAGTGAACAACGGTAAGGGGATTTCACACTGAGTTCTTGTAACTCACCCCCCTTTTCTCTTAACCCTTGTAGGTAATGCTCAGTGACGTGGACTTGGGCCATGGATAACTCGGTGGAGGCCATACTTCAGAAATGGTTTTTATTGAACTTTAGTTTCCTGATTTCGTTCACTTTATTATTCTTACTATTTTGGGTTTATTTTGTGTTGTAATAAGGCCTCTGAAATATTTTATTTTGCTTATGTTTTTGTCATACTTAGTGTTATGCTTGAATTGTTTTTAAACTGGGATTTGTCTAAAAATCTTAAGTAAAGGTTTTCCAAAATAGATTAACAAATGATTTTCATAACAAACTTTTACAAATGATTTAACTCGGAAATTCTCTTTCAAATTATCGACGACATTTTCAAAAGTCACAGTTAAAGTTCACTACCTCGATTTTTGACCCATCAATTAACCTCTCAAAAAATACTTATATTTTATCTACATTTCCGCAATGTTTTCAAAAGGTTTCTGCAACTCTATTTCCAAGCGTCATATTTTCGTAAATCGTTTATTTCAAATATGTTTTCGCAACCAAAAAGGTTTTTAAAGATAATTACGTTTTCAAGTAGATAACAATTGCTTAAGTGTTTTGGGTTTTAATAAAGAGGCTGTAATTATCAAACAAGTTTTTAACAATCGCAAAGACGGTTTTATAAGAGCATTAGTTCAAATTTATCGATTTATCAATCAATCTTCGAGGTCAATAGTATTTTATCAAATGTCTCAAATCAAACTTGTTTTTCTTGATTTTAACAAAACTTATTTTAGTATGAATCACAAATCCTTTATACGTTTTCTTCAATGTGATACACCAGATTCGGGCCTAACTTCTAGACCGAGTTTGGGGTGTTACAATACAACAACGATGTAATAGCCCGCTTTTCAGTGATGTCAGACATAGTGGTTCCAGGACCACAATTCCAATATGTCAATTCATAAATATTAATTATTTAATATTTACGAGGTCATTAGCATCGTATTAAATTTTGATGAAGAAATTTTATCATTTAGATAGTTAATTAAGTAAAAAGGACTAAAATTTAAAAATGAAGAAAGTTGATTTCTAATTTTGGAAGTTACAAAATAGCTAAGGGAAGGTTAATTAAGGGTCTTGGATGGTAAATATACCTTTGTATAATTAGTGGATGGTTCTAAGGTTTGAAATTGCATGAAATTATATTATAATGGTAAGGGCAAATTAGTAATTAGTTAATTAGCATTATAAATAAAAAGGAAACATGATGAAAGTAAAACCATCTTCAACCTCTTTTCTTTCTTAGGTAAAACCCTAAAAGAAAGAGTAGAAAACATTTGTTCTATCTTTGTTCCTTCGATTGGGTAAGTAAACTTCGTCCATTTTTAGTTATTTTTATGTTTTTGAGTTTGTATTAGCTTAATCTAGCTAACCCGAGGTCTAATTTGTAAAACTATCAAACATTTTGGATTGTGCCATTGATGAGTTAAGTTGTTTTCTTGAAACTTTTGAAATATTTCTAAGCTTAGATGTTAGATTGGACTATTTTGTAAAGTAGTTTTTGATTATTTTAATATTTAAGGATAAATTGCTAAAACGATGAATTGCTTGTACTTGATATGAAATATTTGCAATTAAGGGCTGTTGGAAAACCATGGAAGGTTTTGGCTGAAATGAATTTAAGAGAAAATGGGTAATTTGCATGTTTGGGGCTTAGGGATTAAATTGAATAAAGGTGAAAAATTGAGGGCAATTTTACAAATTTCAAAAAGGATTAAATTGTATAGAATGACTAAATTTGGCTGTTGATTTAGTTAATTGAATGAAACTATTGTTTTAGATCACAAACGTGTTGATAACCAAGGAAAAGATAAGGTAGCAGAGTAGTCTCTATACTTTGGTTATTACTACAAATCAGCCAAGTAAGTTCGTATTTCTAATTTTCATAATTAGTTTTTCTTTTCGTACGTTTTCTATATTTGAGATGTGGAATTTCTAAGCATACTTGATCAATATAGAGTTGGTGATACGAAAGATTAAGGTTATTCAGCCTTGGGTCGGGACGTGAAATGATGAAATGATTAAATATTATGTTATAATGATATAGATTGTTCCAATGGCTGAGAATCCTGCATAATTTGTGAATTTTTGAAAACTTGTGTGAGTAGCATCGAGAACAGAGAAGCGATTGAATGCTCTGTTCTGATAAATAGACCATAGTGATCGTTGAGGTCCTGCATATGTTGCAGATCCTTGTCAGCTTGTGTGAGCAGCATTGCGAAATGGTCAATGTTCTGGAAACTAGCTCAAATAAGCGATACTCTGCATTTCTTAAATGACGAGCTAATGACATCTGAGAAAATTGATTTAATGAAACGTGTAGCTCTTACCTGTGGTGGATTGTGAATGACAATGAATTACCTTATTTGTTATTCTATTGTGTTGTTAAGTTAAATTATGGTAAGCTCTATTATTATTTTTACGAACTTATTAAGCTTTAAGTAAGCTTACCTCTGTTTGTCCTGTGCTTTGTAGATTTCATTTTGCGGTTGGGAGATCGGATCAACCTCAAAGAAACACACTATCTCAAGGACTCTTTTGGTAGATTTTGGATAACTTGGTTATATGGCATGTAATAGGGCTATTGAGTATATTTGTGATTGTATATGTGTAATGGTTGTGTGTTTTGATTGCCATAGATTTGTGGTCTAAGTTAAGTACATTGTGAGTAGCATGAGTTGTATTGTGTTGTGGCATATGCAAGAGTGTGAATGAGCATGGAAATTGGTGTGGTTTGTTCATGAATGAGTAAGGTACTTTGGTTGGGAAAGCAAGACTATGAATGTGCTTTGTGGCTTGTATGTTCAAATTAAGAAATAAATTGTTTAGGTGTTTAAGTTGTGGTGTCATTGATGGCACATTTGTTTGACACATAGGCTATTTGCTTTGGCATGTTTTGAGTATTTTTTATTGCATTTTGAAGGTTTCTATGCATGTGCTTTGATATGTCTAGGTATATAAACATTTAGGTATGAAAAAGGGAAAGATTTTAGGTCAATTAAGGTTGCACACGGCCTGGACACAGGCTATCACACGGTCGTGTGTCTCACACAGGCTGAGACACAAGTGTGTGGCCCAAGTTAATGAGTTACACGGTCTGGCACATGGTTGAGTACATGGGTGTGTGGAATGGCCACACGGGGGTGTAGGAGAGCTACACAGCCCTGTGACCCCTGTAGGTAAAATTTTCTAGTTTTGTCCTTAATATTCTGATTTGTATCGATTTGGTCCCTGTTTGTTCGTAAGCCTATTTTAGGGCCTCGAAGGCTCGATTTAAAGCTCGTTCAAGTATGTTTCAATCCAAAACGTGTCATATTTATTAGTAGGGAATTTAATTGATGAATGAATTGTAACACCCCTTACCCGAGTTCTCCGCCGAAACCGGGCATGAGGCATTACCGGACTTAACTTGCTTGATCATTCCACTTTAGGCTATAAAAATGTTCTCCAATTTAAAACTTTTCATTCACCATCATATCATCCCTATCATGGGTCAACGAGACCCTTTACACACGCTCGGGATATTGCGGGACCAAACCGGAACTTCACGAACACTTAGAAAATTTTCACCTAAACAGGGGTCACACGCCCGTGTTGGTCTACGGACACGCCCATGTGCCCCTAAGACATGCCCGTGTCTTCCACCCGTGGTCGACACTGACCAATTTCACATGGCCTGGACACGTCCGTGGCCCTGGCCCATGTGCCAAAACTTGGCATTCTGACTCATTCACACGGCTTATACGCATGCCCATGTTCGATGCCTGTGGTCGTCTCTGATTAATCCACACAGTTGTTTGCATGCCCGTGTGCTTCCACCGTGTGGCGATTCAAATTCCAAATCCTAAGTGCAGACTTCACACGGCCTAGGCACATGCCCATGGACTGACCGTGTGTCACACACGGCCTAGACACACGCTCTTGTACCTACCCATGTGGACAAGAACTAGGCTATTTACCAAGCTCTTTGCACTCTTCTAGTACACACCACATGAATCCATTCAACATATCAATAAATAACTTGTAATTTGCAACATGAACTTTCATGAATAACTTCATATTTTCATTAATGACAAGGTAAGCCATTAACCATAACAATATACAAATATTTATCTTAATAAGGGGCCGACACACTTTTGGCCAAAATAACAAAATAATCTAACTAATCTAGCCCCTATACATGCCATATACAAAATCACTAAGTCTAGATATACTGAGGTGAGTTGATAGTGTGAGCGATCTTCTAGTTATCGACGTATCCCGGCTCGGCTCTTAAGCTCTATAAAACAAGGGAAAAGAGAAGGGGGAGTAAGCTTTAAGCTTAGTAAGTTTACATGTAAACCATTAGCATTATAGTATGTACAAAACAATAAATAGCATTACATACTAAACAAGAAACATTCCACATTCATAATCATGCTTACTCATTTCTTGCATTTCCACATCCAAACCATATCGCGAGCTTAATATATATATTTAATACCATGTCTCCCTGCACTTAGCACCACAATGTCACTTAATACAACACATCACAATCTCTTAATTCAACCATTCATAATCGAATTACTTGGTGGTTTCGCACTTAGCCCACCATAGCTCTTTATTAGGGTGGTATCGCACATAGCGCACCAAAGAGGTTAGTTACGGTGGTATCGCACATAGCCCACCAATTAATAAATAGATGATGGTATCGCACATAGCCCATCGTAATTAAGTATTAAGGTGGTATCGCACTTAGCCCACCATCAAATATTGATATAACATATTTACATATCATTTTCATCATTCATACTAGAACTATTCAATAACTACCACATTCTATCCACTCGAATCATATATGTTCTCAATTGTGTCATGCACTAATTAGCAACACGAATGTATATAAAATGCATTGTTTACACATAAACTTACCTCGGTGCAAAACGTATTGGATTGAGATTTACTCTGTAACCTTGCATTTTCCTCGATCAAGGTTAATTACGCGTTCTTCTTGATCTATAACAATAAGATTCATTCATTTAGATCATTCAATGATCATAATGCATCAAAATCTACACTTAGGCAAAAATAACCATTTTGCCCTTGCACTATGGCAAAATTACGATTCTAACCCTAGGCTCGTAAATCATTTTTCAACACATTTTATCAATAAACAAGCCTAGCTGAACATTTATTTCTCTTACAACTACTCACCATTCCAACCATTTCATGCATTTATGACACAATTCCATTCTTTACATTTAAGTCCTATTTAGGTGCTTTCATGCTAACACCTTTCACAAAAGTTGTTTCTCATCTTCCTAACATTCATTTTCTTCCATAAAAACTCAGCTAACAACATAAACTCTTTAATGGAAAGTCCCTAGACTTTCAACCATATTGCAAATTGGTCCCCTCATTAGCTAGCATAAGCTTTGGGGACTCCAAAAACACAAAAATCATCAAGAAAAACTTCAAAAATCACTTACTTGCTAGGGAATATGTTGGCTGAAAGTTTGAGCTTCAAAACCCTTGTTTTCTCTTCAAATTTTCAGTGGATGAAGGTGGATGAATAGTGAAAAGATGATAACATCTTTATTCATCTTATTTTATTCATTTTTATCACCTAATATCCATCCAATTTTGACTAACATTAAAATCTTGTCTCCCTAGCTCCTATATGGCCGGCCATCACTAGATAAATGGCCTAATTGCACTTTAAAGACCTCTAAATTGCATTTTACAGCTATTAGGTACCTTTACCATATAAAATAGAACTTTCACACTTAATGCGATTTAATCCTTTTTCACAATTAGGCATGCTATCACCCAAATTAATGCATCAAAATTTTCACATAGCCTTATAATTATGCTAAAACACATAAAATAACATCAAAAATAATTTTTCCCGACCTCGGTTTAGTGGTCCCAAAACCACTGTTCTGATTAGCCCCTAAATCGAGCTGTTACATGAATTATCTATATTATGTGAATATTCTTATATGTATGGTAACTCTCTGTAACCCTATTCTGGCAACGAAAATGGGTGTTACAAACGAAATAAACACAGCTGCAGTGATCAACAAACTATAGCCTTGCCTTCGTCTATCACTGAAAACGGTTCGAAAAATATGCAGGAAAAAGATCTCTCAAAATTTTTTGGAAAGTTCATTGTGTATCTTTTCTTGCAGATTATTTGGTTTTAAATAAAATTCAAATGAAGGACTTTTGGAAATTTTGACCAATGGAGCCTATAACGTCCGTGAATTAATGAGCCATTAAACCTAAATTAACATTTGAATTAAAGGAGTCATTAAATCCTTTTAATTCCAAACAGATAAGCTCAGCTGAGGAAAAAAATAAGATTATGTATTGGGCTAAAATATCCACAAGCCGAAAACATTTAGCGTTGCCCACATCGTGCTCCCGCCACCCCGGCGAGTTTGGATTTGCACGCCCTGCACGCAAGGGAGAGCATTAATTTAGTCATTCAATAACTACCAAGTCGATTCATATATATAAGCATATTCCATACTTGATATCTAACCGATGTAGGACTAAGCTTTCCATTTTCCTCAACATAATTTCACAAGTGGCTTACTTTGAGCATCAATTTCTCATTCATCACTTAACCATTTTGAGAATATGATATACTATTGTAAAGGTCTCATGGGGTAGAATATAAAACTATAATTTTATGATTCAAATCTCCATCTTTACAAATCGAGAAATATGCCTCAAAACTTTCAAGAGTCTATTTTTTCAACAGTTTCAGCCTTGAATAACAACATTTCTAATTTATCAGAATTTGGAATAGTGTTGCACGACTATTTACTACTTCATTCATTGTTTGAATTCATATATTTTCGCAGGATTCGATGATCAACCAATAAAGCAAAACATCAACTTGCTAGGGTGGCTTTATCCCTGCTGGTTGTTGTTCGTGGGATGTTGCTCCCCCTTCTATTTGTCATGTCTTAGAGTTGGATTGTTCACTGTCTTTACCTATTAACTTTAAGCGGCATTAGGCTTGGGTGTACGAGGTAAGCCTATCGACTTGGAAATTAGTAGTCTCTTGGGTTATAGGTTGCTTTTGTACTCCAATTTTAAAGAAATGAAGTTCTACTTTTAAAAAAATAAAATAAAAATCAATACTAGTATTAATTATCCATCATGTTTTAGTATTAGTTAGCAATAAACTAATTTCAATTGATAACTTTTAGTGACTCACATGGCTTATATTAGAAAAAGAGGAAAATTTTTACTTATTTTAAAAGGTATAATTTTTACAAAAGTTTTTACTCATCTTTTTAATTTTAATTTCAATTTATATTAACTATTCTTTATTTATGCCTAACTATTGTAATACATATATATAATAAATAAACTTTTTCTTAATATTATTACATTAATAACCAAACAAAGTATAAAATTATTTATTTATGTCAAAAATAAAAATTATTTATTTATGTCAAAAAAGTTAAAACCCGCAATAAAATGAAAATGTAAATTCAAAATATTCAAGAGAATGATGATAAGTATAAAATCATGTACCTACAAAATTATGAGTTGCAAAGTTTTGAGATTAGAGTCCGAATTAAATTGAAAACAACATATCTATATTCCCATTTTTGTCGAAAATTGGAAGGGCGTTGAGGTGATCGGGTCAAGTGGTGGTCAGCCGTCAGCTTGCGTTTGGCAATGGAACCATCAACTAAGAAAGAAACAATATTACGCCATTGCCTTCTAGTTGGCGCTGAGTGGGACAAGGACCTCGGCCAAGGATCATCAATGATGGATTATCATATCAGACAAGAAACGTATGTTATGAATTACATCCATGCATTAATATGCATATTCTCCCCTCAACTTTAAATTTCATCTAATTACTCAAGATAAAGATTTAGACCGAAAATATTATATAGGTTAAATTTTATGGGTGGTCATTATATTTATTGATTTATGTGGATTTAGTCCCTCTACTATTATTTGTTCAAAATAATCTTTTTACATTTTTGAGTTTCTTGTTTTCAGTGCTTTGGGTAAAAAATTTCGTTAAATCCATTTAAAATTACTTATAATTATAAATTTAGTTCTTAATTTTATAATTTTATTAATTTAACACTACTTTTTTTTAATCGCAAAAAGAATTGAGAGTTAATTTTGTGATTATGCCGAAATTTTAAATATAAATGATAATCTCAGGATTGAAAATGAGCGATTTAAAAATAGAGATTATTAAAGGCTTCCTTTTCTATAAAAAAAAAAAAAAAAAAAATTAAGACTCCCTTTCGATTGGGTTTTTACCCCAACTGCATTGGGAATGAAACGCAAAAAGGTACCTCCAGTAAAAGTACTAGACTGAAATAATTACCATTTCAACTCCTTAATTATTTTTGTTATTATTAATTTTATTTTTTAGTTTAAATATAATTTCAATTATTATTTAATATACCATGATTTTAAATTAATCTAATTTCAATAACTTTTTAATTGTAATTGACCCAAGATAAATTTAATTATACTTTTATTAATTTAAATATAAAATTTTAGGATTTGTTATATTATATTTATATATATACATTTTAATTTAATGTCTATTATTTTCTATTTTCACCTAATTGTCATTGTTGTATTTGAATTTAAATACATATCTCACTATTATTTTAATCTCACCATTACAATAACTAATTAATTTTATAGTTATTTTTTTAATCCCCTAAGAATTAAATTAAGTGACCATCCAAATGGACCCTAAAAAGGTAAATGTATCATAAAGGCCCCTATACTAGAGTTAGATTGTCTTTTGCTCCCTTTACTCAAAAATTAAGCAATTAATCCGTTTACGTTAAATGAACGAGCAAATTGATCTTTTCTATTAAAAATTTCATCCATTTGTACTGTTAAAAACTAGTGTAGCTAGTAGAATAACCAAACAGTAACACATGACATGCTATGTGTACTCATGTTGACATACATGGACCAAATTTTAACAGTAAAATTGATGGAATTTTTAACAGAATGATCAATTTACTCTTTTATCTAATGTATATGGACTAATCTGCCCATTTTTTTAGTAGAGAGGCAAAATGCAATCGACTCTTAGTGTAGAGTCCTCCATGATACTTTTACCAACTTAAAAACCAAACTTTTAATATAATTTGAAAGGGTTAAATCACATTTTGGGGCTTGAACTTAGTAACTCTTCCCACATTGGGGCCTGAACTTTTTTTTTGTCCAAATTAGACTCTGAACTTGACAATTGTTCCCACATTGGGGTCTAAACTTTTTTTAGTCCAAGTTAGGCCCTAAATTTGGTAAATATTCTCATATTGGGACTTGAACTTATTTTTATCCAAGTTAGTCCTTGAAAACCCTATAGTTCAAGTTTTAATGTGAGAATAATTACTAAATTTACGGGCTAACTTTGACCAAAAAAAGTCCCCAATGTGAAAAAAATTGTCAAATTTAAGCTCCAATATAAGAAAAACAATCAAATTTAGAACTTAATCTGAAAAAAAAAATTCATTAAAAAAATTATAATGTTTAGTTCCCAAAATAATGAAGTAATCCAATTTGAAAAGGTTGATGGTGAGCATGTTACGCTTAAATTCCCAAATATACCACTTTTAACGTCTCTCTCTTAACCCTTAGGAAATCGGGAAGCATTGATAACGTTCACGCGTCAGACATACACATTTGCACTTCCAAACAACAAACCAAATAAAAATCCTTTTCCCTATGTCTGTATCTCCACTTATCACTAATGATTCTCTCACCTTTTCTTCCTATTACAGCGCTCCTAAAAAAACTATTCTTCCCCAAACAAATAATCACTAGTACTACACCATTCTCTGATTGTGGTGGCCTGCTGTGTGGGTGGATACATACAAAGATTTATTGGCATCTTTTATTTCATTTAGTATCACTTCTTTAATTTAGGTTAACTGCATATATTCATGGCTTGCATGTGAAAAGGTGGAAAAAGAAAGAATAAATTGTTTGAGTTTGAAATAGGGTTTGGTCGACCAATAATTTTGGCTTCATTGAAAAGGGTTCATATTCATATTGCTCTCAGTCATTTTCGAAATGGTATAAACCTACAAGATTGACATGTTTGGTTTAGGTCATTTTTCAAAGATAACATTGTTTGCCCTAATAAACAAATAAATCAAGCAATGCCAAGTGTGGCAATTTATTTTTCCTTTTACTCTAAAGTTTTTCAAATTTGTCATGCAAAAATAAAATGCTATATTTATATCCAACTTCTGCTTTTATTTATTGTTTTGAGGAGAATGTATACATAGTTCAAAATAAAACTAGTTTGATTGTGGTGGTTAGCACCCAATTTCATTTTCAAGGGTGTGATGACCCCAACTTTGACTAATAAAAAACTACTTACCTTAAGCTAAGCCATAATCTATTGTTTTCGGCCATTTGGAGCAACACTAAAAATACTCATGCTGTCATTATTGAACCACCTAAAATAATTTAAGTGATGAGGATTAATAGGGAAGAAAGTTCCAATAGATGGGAAAGAATTGTAAGAGGGACAACTTTAACTTTATTTATTTATGGATAAATATTTGATATACTAATCAAAATTTACTACATTTTTTTTTATTAACAAATTATTGAAATGATGAGGCTATTCAAAAAGAAATTGCCGTGGATGTTTCCCTCCTACTTGAATACAAAATTACAAGAGGACACCACACCCCCCCCCCCCCCACCTTTCAATTTCATATATAGCATAATATTTCAGTGTTTCTTTCCTTTACATCCACGTTGCCTTGCATTTCATCTCATCTCTTTTTGGCTATAATTCATGCTTTCCTTCTCATCTATCACACTTGTTTTCCTTTAAAAATATATTTTGGCACATTTCCCCATTTCAAGTCAGTCCTACCTAGATGATCTCTCCTCTCTTCCTTATCATCAATCACCTAATTCCATAGAGAGAAAAAAAAAAAACCCAAGAGAGTAGATTCATTAGAGAGGTTTGGGAAATGTTAATTAGCTTGACTTTAATCTTTTTCTAAAGCAAAAGTTAAATTTTTAGTTATAGCTGGAGTACTAGAATTCTTTTTGGTATAATGAAACGTGTATTCACCCATTTTATGATTAAAGATTAATCCTATTTAGGTTGTGGTAGTATTTAAATAAAATCTTCTCAACATTAATGATTTCGTGATTGGAATTTGGTTCAAATGCTTGAAGAATAAGTCCACTGCCTCATGGATAAACCTGTTTATGGATCAAGTTACCAATCCAACCTCGAAGGTCTACTCGAAATATGAAAGGATTCATATAGTAGTACGAGGCCCGAAAAATAGACTTGAGCAAAAAAATTAGAGTTGAGTTGGGATTTTAACATTCAAGGCTTGAATTTGACTCGATTCAAACTATTTTATACTTTTGTAATATGTTTTTATTTTTATATAATATGTCAATTATATCACGTAAAATTAAAACATATAATAACACAATACTATGAGCTAACCTAAAATAGATAAATTTAAGTAAAATTTTAAATTTAAAAAGTCTTAAATAAATATAAAATATATTCATATACGTGAATGGGTTTGTCACTTTTTCCATGTTTGAATTTATAAGATTTCCGAGGCATTTCCAACTTCCTAACACATGCACCCTGCATTCTTTCATTTCCCATCCTTCCAAATTCAAATAATTCAAACACCCCTCTCTCTTCTTTGATTGAGGTGTATTATATTGTGAGGGAGGGATTTTTTATTTTTAATTATAAAGAGATTGCATATGTCCCACTCATAAATAACTCAAAATAATAAGCAATTAAGCAAGTGTGTGATTTGGAAATATTATTAATTGTTTCTAGTAAGTGTAACAAATAAGAAATGAATTTAAAAGATTTCTTTCTTTGTTGGCAATCATAAGAAACTGTTCACTTGTGAGAGAAAACATGCACCAATTTTGCCTAAATTTTAGAATCACTTTGCTTCTAATTCGTCATCTCTTTTGACCTAAATATAAAAATAAGAAGTGATACTTCATGCATCAATTTTTTTAAAAAACTAATTTTATTTCATGAAATTTAAAGGAAAGCAGGTTTGGACCAACCATAGGCTAAATTAAGAACCAGACCCATATAGCAGTCCCCATTACTATTAGGCCTAAATTGTCTTTATCAATAAAGGGTCCCAACTCTTCCAAAATCTGAAAATCAGCAAAATTAGAACTGTGGCAGTTGAAATCAAGCACATCATGTGCTGCGCATGTGACTTTGGGACACTTGAAAATTCCACAGTATTTTCAGTGCAAAAACTTAGTACATTGGTACTTGCTCTTTGTTTGTTATGGGGATATAATATATGTATTTAAATTAATCCCCATGTCTTAGTCTCAATCTTAATTATTTATTGACTTTTTAAAACATCTTATATGTTTCATCAGGCCCATTGCTTACTACTTCATTATAACAACCACCCCAAATTAGGAGGTGGGTTTTTCTTAGGTGTAAATTAAAAATAAATAAATAATAAAAGATGACAAGAAGATGAAGATTTGACATTTCATCAATTTGTCTTCTTCTTTCGGTGGTGGCTTTTGGGTTAGAAAAAAAAAATTAAAAGTTCAATTAGCTTAATTAACCATTTTCTTTTGTCTTATTAGTTGGATTAGGTTAGCCTCTTTCTCACTCTCTTTTTATCTCAAAATTGATGTCCATCATTTAAATTTTCCCTAAGAAAAAATAAATTCTTTTACTTTTTCGTCTTGAGACACACAGTTTGAAAATTCAAACAAATAGTTAAAAACCCAAAAAATCTCTTTATATTTCATATTATTTCTAATAAGAAAAATATCGTGGAAGATACTATATTAAGAATTAGATTGTATTTTATTTCTCTTACTCAACTATTGAGAAACTTAGTCCATATACGTTAAATCAAAGAGCACACATGCCCTTTTTGTTAAAAAATTCATTAATTTCTATTATTAAAAATTAATGTGGCTAACAGCATAATCAGATAGATACACATGGTGTGTCCTATATACATCATTCTAACATATAAAGAATAGTTTTTAAAAGTAAAAATAGATGAAAGTTTTAATGGAATGATCAGTTTGTTCTTTCATTTAACGTATAGAAATTAATTTATCTCTTCTTTTTTTAATTGAAGAAGCAAAATATAATCTATTTTCTAATATAAATATTTAAGAAACAAATCGGGGAATTGATCATCAAATTCAAAGCTATAATGTTGATGGCTAATGCGCCAAAAAAAAAGGCAAAGATATTGGGAAACTTAAGCTTGGTTTTGTGGTGGCTTTGGAGTCACTTGTTTGGATTTGGTTGCTTCAATATGATCCCTTATGAAACACGATCAAATGTGTGATTCGAAACCACAATTTGACAGGATCCACCTGCTTCAATTGACTAATTTTTATTGTTCACAATAATCCCAAATTGCACCGTGTCAATGAAGCCATGGATATTAACTATTAGAGCAAATGAGATAAGCCATACTAATTGGAATATATCCTTTGGACAGACAATTTGTAGCTGTTTGAAGGTTTAAAAGCCATAGTAGGGACCATGAGGGAAGCACCAATCTTGATTATTATCATTATGCTTGCTGCTTTTCTTTGGTTTATCTCCTCAGGCTTGCTTAACTAACCTTGTATTTTGTTTTGTATCGGTCATTTTCAATCTTTCATTATTAAGAAATTTGGGGAAGGTTTGGAGGTTTGGGTTAGCAATATATATATATAAACAAGTCATCATAGTAGACCAAGAAATTGGATAGTTTTAGTTGGATCAGCTCAGCATACACGTTTTTAGCCCCCCAAAAATAAAAGTTTCAATCAATACATAATTTTGTAACTGAAATTTATATACATCTACTTATTTTAATAATCCGTGTTTTAACAATCAACTATAAAATATTATGGAGGCTCTATATTAAAAGTTAAATTATATTTTTTTATCTACTCAAAAAATAGGTAAATTAATCTTTATGCATTAGATTAGATAGCAAATTGATCTTTTCTACTAAAATTTCATCTATCTGTATTGTTAAAAACTGGCATAATTGATAGAATAATTAAATAGTGACACGTGGTGTGCCACATATATCTCTTGCTGACGTATAGAGACTAACTTTTAATAGTAAAAATAAATAATTTTTTTAACAAAAGGAACAATTTACTTTTTGATTTAACTTATAATAATTAAAATAAAATTTAACTTCTAACGTAACTGTCTCTATAATACTTTCTGTAATCAGCACATCTATTATCACTAGATGCAAATTTGGATGAGAGAAAACAAGAAATGTTTAAGCAAATTGGAATTAGTGAACTAGGGGTGAGATAAACTTATTTGTAACTTAGCTAGATGTGGAATAATGTTGAAAGCCCCATGTGGTCCAGTGGGACTTTGACAACCAAGCTGAAGATCCCTTGAGGGAAAAGCTTTGGCATCAAACCATTTTTTTTGAAACCATGAAAACCAGTGCCTCAATCACAGCACTAACAGTAAACCCGATACACAATTATAGAGAAGCCATGATTCTTGGCTGCAAAATACACATGGGGGAGACTTTTTTTTTTTTTTTTGAAAAAAAAAAGGGAATATATACTATATATACATATATATATAAGTAAACCCAACCAAACATCACCAGAAAAAATGATGCTTCCTTTTTAAATCTTATATCAGCTTTCTTGATTGAGTCACCATAGACAATATTTTATCTCCATTTTCTTATTTAGTCCTTATCACCAACATAATTATGGGATAGCCTTTGGTTAAACAATTGAGCTTGATTGAATCAAGAAAGGTCCAAATGGAAAGCATGGGAGAATAATGGATGTGCTTGAAGGGGAATACTTCATGAAATCAACTTCCTTGGGTTTTAATTAAGAATAATTTTGTTTGACAGGGATGCAAGTAATTGTCAAGTTTGAGTTTGATAATTCACAAAGTGCAAACTTTTGAAATCATGCCTCACTGTATGATCGCTATGAAAAGTTGTGTTTAACTTTGATTGTTTTTAGTATTATGCAATAAAAATTTCCCACTTAGCATTATCAAGATCCTCCTTGGCAATTTCTAGGTTCTCATTTGTTCTTTTAATGAAATATTTGCTACTCTTTTAGGTGGGATAATAGACAAGTCTTTTAAAGGTTGAGCAATCATGATGATTAACTATGTTTTTGAGTTTTTTTCTTTTTTAATTTTTTAAAGCATACATATTTGAATAAGATTCCTTTCAATATCTCTTTAAATTTACAATAAAACTAAATAGACTCGCATAGGATATATATATATATATCGGGTTAGAATTTTATCCAATATTTTTCATTATATATTTTTAGTACATTAATTATTATAAATGGTGACTCAATTTATATTCAATATATATATATATATATATATATCGGAGTTTAAGGATAAATTTGGATGGATATTACGTTTACTTATTGTTAGTGTAAAAATAATGGTAGTGGTAAAATTAAATACTGTAACGGTACTATAACGTGAGACAAAAAATAAATTAAACATACTGCATTGAATCCCACCGACCATCCAAACTCACCCTAAACAAAATGGATGATTAAGTGTAACAATTGAGAGTCGACTGAGGGTGGATTAATAAAAATGCAAAAGCTACATGAAGCAAAGGTGATTCTGAGTTTATAATGGCCGAAGAAATTGAAATCCTTGTTTGAAGGGAAATGGCCCGTAAAGATTGATATCCACCAAGAAAGTAGTTTGTGGGCTGACAAGTATGAAGGAGAATAAAGCAATGAAATATTATGAAGGCACTGCCCATTAAGAAAACTTGCAATGCTTAATGGATCAACAGCAAAAAAGTCACAAAAAAGGAGGATATATTTTCTTTGTCATAAATCATAATGAGACGTGCCTTTAAACCCATTTATTTATGATTCTTTTCTTTCAAACCTCAAATCAATCTAATTTGTATTCAAAGGTAAATAATGAATAAGGACTCATACTTCACCAATTGAATAATATTATTAAACCTTTTCATTATATTATTGACTTAAAATCAACAGTTCAATAGTTTATATGTAAAAAAATGAAAAAAAAAATCAATACGTAAACAACAAATTAATAAAAAGATCAACAATTGACTAACTTCTTAGTTTTGATAATATATGAGAACTAAAATTTAACCTACACATTACCCGGTATGAAATGACCCCATTTGTTGAAACATTGTAATTTGTAAGCCTCATCTTTACTTCTCATTTGTCTTTTTTCCGGTGGATGTTATTGTATTCAAGCTAAGGCATCCAATCAAACTAAAACTGAAGACTCAAGGAAAACAAAACCTCTGCCTTATGGATTGAAGTTTTCATATAATAAAAAATGGATATTGAAATATCTGTTATTTGATCTTTGAAACTTGTCTCTTTTCTTTATCCAAGTGTTTGGAGGCACTATTTATATCCTCACTGAATTCTAATTGTTTTGAGTAGTTGAAGGAAGAATAGAGTCATTAAGAGCATTTAAATTCGTGCATTAAAGACTCGTTGAATAATTATCCTAATACTTAAAAAGGAAGTTATAACCCTTAGACATAGGAAAGTATCAATACTATGAAAGTGTCACGAGGCTAGATGAACTGTGACCCGTGACAAAAGCATGTATCAATACTTTAGGATTATATATCAATACCTTAAAAATAAATATAGATGCTTTATCGCTCTAGAAATGGTTATGGCTACTAACCTCCCAAAAAATCAATCATTCGCCACTAAAATGCTTTAAAAACACTTTCTCAATAATTTCAATATATTTTGACATTCTAAATCCTTCAAGAATTTTAATATAAATTTTATTATATATTAATTCATAAAAATTATAAAAACAATCATTAGACATAAGTTAAACTTTTTATGAATTATTAATTTAATAATATACCTAAATGTTATTGCATCTACCACAAAAAAAATATTATATCATTTCATAAACAATGTTAGGACTTAACAAAAACTTCATATTTTATTCCATTTTGCAAAACTACTTCATGTGCACCCTCACTAGCTTTATACATTTAGATATTTGAACTACTAGTCCAAAAACTCCACAACTTTAATTGTACTTAAGTTACATCTTTTTATTTCGACTAATTTATTTCATATCTATTGTACAAGCTCAATTTGCCCGGGCCCAGTCAAAACCCAAACCAAAATAAAAACAAATAAACCAACCCAAACAACTAAAAAATCCAAACTAAATTAAGCCAAAACAAGCCAAGCCCAAGTCGGGTGGCCCAAAAACTAAACCCAAACCCTAGCAGCCCAAATCAACAAAAAATACAGCAAAAGAAAACCCTAGGTAAGCCGCACCTAGGGTGTCTGACGTCTGCCACCACCTGCCCTCTGCACGTTGCCGTCGTCACCCTCCTCCACCAGCTCTCAATCACCACCTGCAAGGAAAAGAAGGCAAGACAGAATAATAAAATAAATTTTGTAAAATGGCTATAAAAAGCCAAACAAAATCAAATGTAAACGGGGATTGTTTGGAAATAAAAACAGAGAAAATACAAAAAAAGAAAAAGAAACAGAAATTCTAAAAATACCGAAAGTTATCATTTTTATTTAGGTATTGTTAAATCTTTATACGTTTATTTATTTTTTATCTCCCTTTTTATTCTTCCATTTTCGAAAGTATACCTATATATGTGCATATTTCTTTATTTTCTTCCAAAAAACCAGTTTATATTCGAATACATAAAAAATATATTTGCAAATAAAAGAGGGAAAATTTTCACTTGGAAAGCCGCCATGTACGGAGGTCACCGGCGTCGGAGGCGCGGTGGAGGTCTTGGCCAGAGTGGTGGCCGGAGTTCGGGCTAGGCAGAGAGAATTGAGAGAAAAAAAGAAACTTTGTTTTTTTAAAAAAAAAAACTGATAGCAAAAATGAATGAGAAAGAAAAAATTTTTTGCTTAAATAAGGGTTCCAAAACGATGTCGTTTTGACCTATTTCCCCAGGCCTCAAAACGGCGTCATTTAGCCTCTGACCCATGCGCCTACCCGACCCGCTTATGGGATCCGCGTGTTTTTACATTTCGGTTATCTACCCTTTCAGTCCTTCTGCCTTTTTATTTATTTTTAAACTTTTCCGCATTATTTGTTTCTTGTTTTAATTTAGTCCTTGGCCCATTGATGCGCTGGGAGTGGACACGTATCCAAGATTAGGATATTTATCTATTTGGTCCTCTCATGATTTCGCGCTTGTCACTTTAGTCCTTGTGCGCCCTTTTTATTTTAATTTGTTGCGAGTTTAGCCCCCAATTTTATTTCTATTTCAACTCAATCCTTAGTTACTTAACTTCAATTTCTTTTCGTATTTCTTATTTTATTTATTTATTTACTTGTGTATTTATTTTATAACTTCTTGTTTTCTTAAATTTTAAAATGGATTTTCATCGAATATTTATTTATTTATTTATTTTCTTTTTGCCATTATTATTATTAGTATTATTATTACTATTATTTTTTACCATTATTATTATTATTATTATTATTATTATTATTATTATTATTATTATTATTATTATTATTATTATTATAATTTTTGTTACTATTATTATTTTCTTTACCATTATTATTAGTATTTTATTTTATTACTAGTACCATTATTATTATTTTATTTTTACTATTACTCTTATTTATTTATTTTATTATTATTCATTTATTAATGTATTATTATTTTTATTATCATCATTATTTAATTTACATTTTATCTTCGTTCACTTAATTTTCACCATTTATGAATTTTTTATATTATTTTATTCATTATTTATTTACTTGTTATTTTATTTATTTATTTGTCATCTCATTTACTTATTATTTATTCGTTCATTGCTTTTTACTTTTTTAGTATTTTAAAGCAATTTATTTATTTATTATATTTTTATTTTATTTATTGTTATTATTGTTATTATTATCATTATTCTATGATTTTATTATTGTTATTCTTATTTCACTATTTATTTGCTCATTCATATATTTATTTATTTATAAAATTAGATTTATTCACGTATTTATTTATTTGTTATTATCGTTACTTTTAACATTCTTTATTTTATTCCTTTCATTTTTGCATTTTCGTTGTTATATTATTTTTATTCTTAATATTATTTTATTTAGTTTTGTGCATTATCCATTTTGTTTTATTTCTAAGATTCTATATTTTATTGATTATACAAGTGAATTATTAATAATTGTTATTATTACAATCATGTTAGCATCATCAAAATATTTCATCCATCATCGTACTATAATTTAAGTTCGGATATATTTATTTATTAAAGTATTATTTTAAACAAAATAAGCATATTGTAAACATTATGTCTAATATTAATCAAACACATTTTCAAAATAAAGGCAATGTTCGGTATTTGAAAATTTGAAATATCGTGCCCTAACTTACTGGGTTATGATTTTTCTCGTTGAATTTAAATAATCAAATACCCTTTTAATTTTAAAATACATAAGTTTTAAAAAGCTTATTCTCGAGGATTCGAGATGTTGCGTCCTAACTTACTGGATGTGGCATTTTGTTACCGTGAGATAAGATTTTTTAGGCAATGTTTTGTGTTTGGAAATTCGAGAGATCGTGCCCTAACGTGCTAGGGTTTCGGTTTTTCGTTTGGCCAAATAATTGAATATCCTTTTGATATTTTCAATGCATGAGTCTCGGGAATCATGAGATGATTTTGGATTCGAGGATTTAAATTGTCGTATCCTAACGTGCTGGACGTGATATTTTATTCTTTCGGAGCAAGAAAGTCTTAATATTCAACTCGAGTATATTCAAATGTTTTAAAAGAAATCATATTTTAAAATCTTTTCAAATTATTGACATTAAGACTTTAATTAATCAATTACGTATCAATTTTGGGCATATCGAGGGTGCTAACCCTTCCTCGTGCGTAACTGACTCTCGAACCCATTTTCTGGATTTCATAGACCAAAAAAAAATCATCGTTTTAGTAAATTATAAATTTTATTAAAATGACCAAATTACAAGGTGACTTGATCACACTTCATCAAAAAAGATTGGTGGCGACTCCGTTTTTCCTTTTCATTTTCAAAATATAAAGTCGACCTGTTTTAATCAAAAAAATGGTTACGACAGCTTAGCGACTCCGCTGGGGACGTCAATAAGAGAGCCAGGCCATAAATTGATTAATTTCTGTCTTTTGTCGAAATTTGAAAATCTGATTTGAATTCATGTTTTTGCATCCATCATTTTTTGTGGTCTTTATCATTTTGTGTTAAGCCTGTTGATTTATCTTCGCATGTTGCATCGCATAGATCGGTCAATTTTACCCCTTTTAAGTAGGATTGAAAAGCTATGCCTTCGTGAGATTTTCACCTCCGTATGTGTAACAACCCGATTTAGGGGCTAGACGGAACAGTGATCTCTGAATCGCTAATTTGAGGATTGAGAAAATTATTTTCATGTTATTTTATGTGTGATAACATGTTTGTAAAGATGTACGAAAATTTTGGTGCCTTAATTTTAGCAATTTCTAGCTAAATGGTGAAAAAGGACTAAAGCGCATAAAGTGCAAAAGTTCCATTCTATAGGCTAAAGGTACCAAATAGCCATGAAATATTAATTGGAGGTCTTTAAAGTGCAATTAGTCCAATAATAAAGGGTTGGCCGGCCATGTAGACAAGAGGGGACAAGAGCTTTTAATTTTGGTCAAAAGTTGGTGGGTTAAGTTGATATTTTATAATAAAATAAAGAAAGGAAAAGATATCATCTTTTTCTCTCTTTCTTCTCCATCAAAAGTTGTAGCAAACAATGGGTGTTTGAAGCTCAAAATTTCAACAACTCATTTCCTCCTCAAGTAAGTGATTTTGATGGTATCTCTTGAAGAAAATTGTACTTTTATGATCCCTAAGGCTTGAGCTTTCTAGAGAAGGGACTATTTTGCATTATGGTAGAAAGTTTTGAGAGTTTCCATGAGAGATTTTAAGTTGTCGACTGAGTTTTTATGGAAGAAAATGAATATTAGGATGGTGATAAACAACTTTTGTGAAAGGTGTTGTTATGAAAACACCTAAATGGAACTAAAATGCAAAAGTTGTAATTTGTTCAATAAGGCATGAAATAGTTGGAATTGTGGATAGTTATAAGAGGATTAAATGTTCAGCTAGGCTTTTTTAACAAGAAAATGTGAAAAAAATTATTTACGAGCCTAGGGAAAAATCATAATTTTGCTAAAGTGTAGGGGCAAAATAGTCATTTTTGCCTAGAGTGTAGATTACGATATATTATGATTTATAAGTGATTAAATCAGTAAATTTCATTGTTCTAGATTAAAGAAAGCAAGTTTTGAACCTAGAATGGATGAAAAGAGAAATGTGGGCAAATAGTCCTTTTCGGCTATTTCGACAACGAGGTAAGTTCATGTACGATTGTTGCGACTATGTATGAGATAATTTAATATTCCAATGTTGTATGGAAAGTAGATTTACACTGTGAATGTATGAAACACCCTTGATGAGATGTCAAGAGAATTGAATTTAAGAGTAACGCAAAATGTATATAGAATGATATGATGATGGTTAAAGTCTCGAGTAAGACCATATTGGAATATGGTATTAGTGTAGGAGTTCATATAAGATCATGACAAGGACATGTCATCGATAAGTTTATATGTGAAAGACCCTATTGGGGGTATGATGTCGATGAGAATTATGTGTATGAGACTCAAGAGAGTTATTTAATAATTTGAATGTAGGTGGTTGTACCACGAGAAGTACAAGTTAGTGTTAGAACTAAATTGAGATGAATTCAATATATGATGAACCCCTAGTGGGATATGTGTTATTAATGCACCTTAGTTGCATGAGATAGATTTATTATTGTACTGCGTAAATGCGAATGAGTATCGTAGAAAGTCAAGTAAGAATGATAGTAAGTGAGGATGTTCACGGATGAACATTTGAATTTGTGAATGTATAGTAACTGTGAGCTTGTGCAAATGCACCTCATTGATGGCTGTTGATGGGCTATGTATGTTACCATCAACTATATCATTATCGGTGGGCTATGTGCATTACCACCTGATATATTAGAAATCGATGGGCTGTGTGTGATACCATCGCTTAGAAATGATTGGTGAACTAAGTGCGGAATCACCATGAGTATTAATGAATGGTGGGCTGTGTGCGATACCACCCCATTAGAGATTCGATTGTGGGCTAAGAGCGAAACCACTGAGAGATTAGTGGTATGAGTGACTTATTTAGATGGTTGATGTATGGTTTCATGTGATTAAATGGTGATCAGTGCAGGAATGAATGCTATCCAGTATGAGCAGTTGGTTGGTAACAGGGTAAGAGTGTGGTAAAATATTGAATGATTAAGTTTCAACAATGGTTGAGTAAGTAACCATGAGCTCATGAGAAAAGCTTATTATAATAACTTGTAGTCATGGATATTCAATGAATATCAGTGTTTGTCAGTTTATGTAGATGAACTTACTAAGCGTAATTGCTTACTTCTCTTCTTTTCTCATCTCTTATAGGTTTCTTTAGCTAGCTCGGGTTAGAGATCACCGAAGATGTTTTCACACTATCGTGCAGATCCTTGGTATGAGGTATTAAGTCCTATTGAGTCATGGCATGTATAGGGCTAATATTTAAGGTTGGTTAAGTTGTGGTTAAATGTGCTTAATTGTGTTGGCCTAAGAGGATTCATAGTTTAAACGTGTATAGCCATTGATGATGGCTTGAGTTGTTGTAATTGTATGGGAGGAAAACCTTATTTTCATGAATCAAATGTATAAATTCATGTGTTTTAGTTGATGATTTGAGATTTTATTGGATTAGTATATGTATGTATGCTTTGAGAGTGGTAAGTAAGCTTGGTAAATAGCCTCTAAATGCCCACACGGCTAGACACACGGGCGTGTGTCTAGGCCGTGCGTGTCTCTGCACCTTATTATTATTAGAAAGAATAGACCACGGGTGAATCCCACGGCCGTGTGCATGAGCCGTGTATGACACACGGTTTGAGCATGGGTGTGTGCCCAAGCCGTGTGGACCAAGTCAGTAGCTCCCCACGGGCGTTGGACACGGGGGTGTCTTAGAGATACACGGACTTGCCCCTGAACTAACACGGACGTGTGCCTTGGCCGTGGAGCATTTGGCAGAATGCTCGAGTTTTAAGCACTGATGCAGGGACATGGGGTGCAATGGTCGACACACTGCAGGCGTGTTTCAACATGCAGGCTTGTGAACCCGAATAAAGAGAAAATTTAAGAATAGAAAAAGCTCCGTGATAGTCTTGAGAGTCTTCGGGAATATGGGTGTGACTTCGTAAGTCAAAAATGAAGTTGTAAATGTGGCTTAAGTGAGTAATCACAATAAGCCTAAGTGGTGTCATGAGGTTTTAGTATGGTAATGCCTCGGTCCTGATTCTGGCATAGAACCCGGGCAAGGGGTGTTACAGAATGGGCTAGTGGACTTCTTCTGGGATACATTCGTACCTATGTCTTCATGAGATTTTCATCTCCGCATGGCCATAGGGAAATGTATCCCCCTGAACTAAACTCGATCTATATGAGCCTATAATGGGCGAGGATCGAGGAATCTGCTAGTTCAGGTACCTCTCTTTAGAACCAAACCACATATAGTGAACCCTAAGAGCCCACCTTAGGTAGAGCCACGCCAAACCCTAGTGGTTACCCGAGTAGGTGCTTTACTTCTTGCTTGCTTTAAGCTGTGTGTAAAATACTAACTTGTTTTGTTTTATTTTGATTGAATGGCATTTTCATCACACTTAGTTCACTTATGCGCATCATATTGCATAATCGTCTGATTTTTACCCTCTTAAGTGGGAGTAAAAAACTACACGTTCGTGAGGTTTTTACCTCCGCATTGGCTAGTGGATTGCTTTCGGGATACATCCGTACCTATGTGCTTCGTGAGATTTTCATCTCTGCATGGCCATAGGGAAATGTATTCCCTTGAACTGAACTCGGTCCGTATGAGCCTATAATGGGTGAGGATTAAGGAATCTGCTAGTTCAGGTACCCTTCTTTAGAACCGAACCCCATATAGTGAGCCTTAAGAGCCCACCTTAGGTAGAACCATTCCAAACCCCTAGTGGTCACCCAAATAGGTACTCTATTTTGTTTATTTCTCCTGTACTAACGTGTTTCTTTTGTTTTCATTACATTGCATCGCATTATTTTAGAAAGGAGGTGTTGATTCATATTCGATTGCTAAATAGAAGAGTTTGTCATAAGGAAAGGGGTTACTTGATAAAGTGGATTATAATACGGTTGTTCGAACATAGTCTAGGTAAATAACAAGAGAGGGCTAATTGTCCGTAGAAGAATACAAAACTTTGCCCGAGGATTCAAGCCAACAAGGATTATTCGAGAGTCATCATGTCTCAATTTTCTTAAAGAAGCTTATGAACATTGCAGAGGATAAGTGAGTGAAGAGGTATGGCCTGAACCAAGCAACAAGGAGCTAGAAGGGCATCTATTGAGAAAGTTCACGGGACACGACTATAACATCCGGATACGAAGAAAATGATTGGTGTTTTCACCTGGATTATGAGGACAAAGCCGCATATGCAATCCGTTTTATGTAAAGAAATTTATTTTCTAGAAAAGTTCTTCTAATGGAATTGAATTCATAATCAACGCCTCTCTTTCTTTTTGCTTTCATTCCATGCATTAGCATTTCATTTCATATATTTGCATTACATCATATCATATGCATTAAAATTTGTAGAAAGACCCTAATTAGGTGAAATTATTTCAGTTAACCTAGAAGACATGGAACAAAGGTTGGAAAGAATAGAGCAAAGGCAAATACAGATGCAAGAGCAGTTGGCCGAAATCCAATAGGATATGCGAGATCAAATGAATGTGATGAGCCAATTAACCCAGTTAACTAGCCGAAAGGCTTGAAGAAAGGAAAAGCCTGGTGGTCAACAATAGGAGCATGAGCGATAATGAGGACCTTATCTTTTCCTCAGATTTTACTCCAATAAGTGTCCCAGCACAATCAGATGCGTATCCATAAAGGGTGTCTGTTAACATTAGATCACAATACGAGACCGGTACCTCAACACCGGTGAACTGCCCGATAGGTTCAAGTTCTAGTCCAGGGGATCATCCAATCAATCCTGTTGTCATTGATAATCTAGCAAAAACAAAAAAAGTCAAGGGTTGAGCTCCCGAAACAATTTGAAGATTGTTACAAACGAAAAAGGCGAGAGTGGAGCTCCCAAATCAATACTCCAAATGCCTTGAAGAAAAGAGAAAATGCAGTGAATAATACAAGTATGTATAGTAAGGGCTATTCAAGGCCGATTACAGTAAGCCAACTAAGGACATCAACTACTAGCCCTCAGGTCCTCCCAAGGCAAGATCCTAATCCAAGACTGAGCTCAAAAAAACCTTGGTTCACACCCATCCCGATTACATATGGGGAGCTGTACCAAAGTTTGTTTGATGTACATATAGTATCCCCTTTCTATCTAAAACCTATACAGCCTTCGTTTCCCAAATGGTACGACATGAATGCCCAATGCAAATACCACACGAGAATCACAAGACACTCGATTGAGAACCGCACTGCTTTCAAAAAGATAATCGAAAGACTCATCGAGATTGGTATTGTAAAATTTGATGATCCATCTGAGGCAAAAAATCTATTTCCCAACCATACTGACAAAAGGGTAAACACGATAATTGAGAATACGGGGAAGAGAATCAAGAAGAGTATTGCAAAAGTAAAAACCCCTTAGAAGTGGGTTTTGAAACAAATGATAGACGTGGTATTAATCATTCAGACTTCGGAAGAAGTACCCAAAGGGATGAGGGGCCACTGTGAATTCCATGCAAAAGAAGGCCATGAAATCTAAGAGTGCGCTGAATTCAAAGCCTTGGTGCAGAGCCTGATGGATAATAAAGAGTTGGAATTCCTTGAAGAGGTTAAAAGCCCAGAATGAATATCAGGGAATCTAAGCATTAACGACGTATCCAAAGAGGGAACCGGGGAATAGAATTTTTCGAGCATATACCCTTACATACTTAGGAGTGTTTTGAACAATGAGACTGTGGAAGTGATCCCTGTATTTTTTAGAGCTAATCTAGAGTAATATTCAGAACACGCTTGTTGCTTTAAGCCTAGAGGCAATAAGAAACTTTTTGTGAAATAGGCTGGTGTCCAGAATTTTTATTTCAATAAAATGCATATTTTTATGCAAATATTTTTTTCATTCTTTCCATTTCATATTATACCTTCTTTTGCTTTTCAGGATATTCTTTCATTCTTTATTCATGAGCATACTATACAAATAATCATCCTTAGAATCATTTATTCTTTGGATTTATTGCCTTCGTACCTAGGTACCCAAATATCAATGACATGAGCGACATTGTTACTGACTTAGAGTCTACTTTTGAGCAAGATATGTGTCTAAAGGGATTTCAGGACTTTGAAGATGATAGAGATTATAGCTTATCTACCTGATTCGTTAAGAATGGTAAGACAAGATGAAAAATAGATCCTACCTTACAAAGGGTCAGTGCACATTGCGAGCCTAGGAAAGAGAGCCTAGCTCACCACAGAAATAAGGTGAGACATCATGTTTTCGCACGATCATATCAACACGCCTGAACTACTGAGACGTGGGTATACTGTTAAGGCTAAGGAAATTCTAAAAGATGTTCATAAGGGTATTTGAAGATCACATTCACGATAGCCAAGCTAATCATGAGATTCAGATTCTGCTGGTCCATCATAGAAAGGGATTGGATCAGTTATGCCATAAATGCCAAATTTATGAAGACAAGATTCATGTACGTTCTTCATTTTTTTCGTAAACCTCATCTATATGGGGCATGGAGTTTATTGGGACGATCTCATCGGAAGCTTCTAGCAGGCATTAATTATTTCGCTAAGAGGGTGGAAGTAGCTTTGTAGGTCAATATTACAAAGTCTATAGTCATCAGAACAAAAAAAGAGGGAGGTCAAAAGATCACATTTAACTGCACAATGTCAAAAGTTTGCTGCCTGTTCCAAGGTCATGTGCCACATCACCATGCAGCAAAGGCAACCAAAAACAAAAGAGCAACAAAACAAGGATCATTAGAAAGATGACCTAGAATTGTAAAAATTGGCATAAAGAAGTTATATTTACCCTCTATGCTTATCAAACATTGGCCAAGAACTTCGCCGGGGCAATGCCTTAATTTGTGGAATAAAAGCATTTTGTCTATTGAAGTCAACATTCTTTTTTTTTAGTCTTGTCAGAACTGAAGTTGGAAGAGGTAGAATGGATTTAATCCTGATATGATCAGTTGAATTTGAAGAGGAAATATTAAAAACTAGCTGTCACGGTCAGGTGATGCGAGATTACAACAAAAGGTTTGCCCTAGAAAATTTCATGATAGGGCTTTGAACAAGATTTTTCCCATGCAAAAGGAACTTCCAGAGAAAGTGGATGCCAGACTAGAAAGGACCTTATGTAGTGAAGAAGACCTATTCTAGAGGAGCATTGGTACTGACCGATATGGATATCAAAGATCTTCCTAATCCGGTTCAGTCAAGAAGGGGAGAGGCCAAGGTGAAAACTTGCAAAGGGCACATTGAGACTAAAAAAATAAATCAAAAAATCAAACATCAAAAAATCAAAAAATAAAAAGAATAAAAAAGAGAAAAGAGAGGGCGGGGCAAAAACTCGCAAAGGAAGCTTTGAGACCAAAGGGAGTTTGAGTTGAAAACCCAGAAGGGCGGCTCAAATTTTAATCAAAAGTGGGGCATATGGTCTTGCTATGCCTAGATTAATAATGAGGAAGTATGCTACGCCTTTGGGTATTGGCAAAGTACTCCGGATCCCTTAAACATATATTAAGCTCAAAATGGTCCTCAAGAAGTTTGTACAGAAGCTCAAACTGCGATATCTAGGGGCACCTAGTTTTCCATCTTACCCATTTTGAATTTGCTATCTTTGATTACTTTACTCTTTTCAAGACACGCTCCCAATAAATTTCATTTGTTATCTTGATTAATTCACACGCTCCCAATAAATTTCATTTGTTATCTTGATTAATTCATTCTTATTCTGTGCTTTTTCAAAATTTGATATCTTGATTAATTTATTCATTTCGATCTTTGTTCAATAAATTTCCGTTTTGTCCATCATTATAATCTTTTTCAAGCATTTCGCATTGAAATAACGATTAGTGGACTAATAATACTTTCATAAAAGAAGTTTTGCATATTACTTTAGAAGCTTCTAAATAATACAAGAACCTGAAACAGGACTGTTGTTTAGAACTCACCAAGCCTAAGGTTTGGAAATATTGGAGAAAGATGATTATCTTTTTGGACTTTTATTGGTTGAACAAAAGGATAAGACATTTCATCAGTGATAAAACCTCAAAAAATAACGAGCAATGTCAGCCCAAGTGAACAAGGGGATCATTCTCGAGAAAAGAAAAATACTACTATGCATTCATGTAAATATCAGGCACATATATCTGGTCATTATACTCATCGAATGGTGTAACAGATCAAACTAATTGAAGATGATAGAAATCCTATACCTAGGAGTTGCAGCAGGATGGATGGAAGAAACCAAATGTTATTCTCCTAGAGTTGCAGTAGGAGGTACAAACTCTATGTCCCAAAACGTACACTAGGAAAGACTCTGAAATTACAGTGGGGCAAGCTTACTGAGTAGAATATGATTGTTTCTTTGGGTTTTCCGTCAAGAATACCAGTCGAACAAGATAGCTGCGTAATACGTCAGTGTTAGAGATGAACAATGAGCGGCAACCCTAGGCATTTAACAAGGGATCATTCTGATGACATTCTGCATTCATGCAAGTGTCGTCTATAATACATTTAGTTAGGAGCATAGTTTCATTCCGATCATAGCATTCTAGTTATTTAGCATAAACATATGAAATCAAGTCTACAGGACATGTCCCCCAGAGGATGGTGTAGCAACATCGCTGAAGATTACAGATCTTGTCTCCCTAAGCAATAGTGGAGCAGATCGAAGATGACAAATCTTATCTCCATAAAACAGCGGAGTAGATTTAAGCCATCAGCCTTATCTCCCTGAAACGAAAGTGGAGTAGACTGAAGATTACAGATCTTGTCTCCCTAAGCAGTAGTGGAGTAGATCAAAAATGAAAAATCTTATCTCCATGAAGTAGCAGAGTAGATTTAAGCCATCAGCCTTATCTCCCTGAAGCGGAAGTGGAGTAGACTGAATATTACAGATCTTGTTTCCTTAAGCAATAGTGGAGCAGATCAAAGACGACGAATCTCATCTCTATGAAGTAGCGGAGTATATTTAAGCCATCATCCTTATCTCCCTGAAACGGTAGTGGCGTAGACTGAAGATTACTAATCTTGTTTCCCTAAGCAGTAGTGGAGCAGATCGAAGACGGTGAATCTCATCTCCATGAAGCAGCAGAGTAGATTTAAGCAATCAGCCTTATCTCCCTGAAATAGCAGTGGAGTAAACTGAAGATTACAGATCCTGTCTCCCTAAGCAGTAGTGGAGCAGATCGAAGACTACGAATCTCATCTCCATGAAGCAGCGGAGTAGATTTAAGCCATCAATCTTATCTCCCTAAAATGGTAGTGGAGTAGACTAAAGATTACAGATCTTGTCTCCCTAAGCAATAGTGGAGCAGATCGAAGACTACGAATCTCATCTCCATGAAGTAGCGGAGTAGATTTAAGCCATCAGCCTTATCTCCTTGAAACGGCAGTAGAGTAGACTGAAGATTACAGATCTTGTCTCCCTAAATAGTAGTGGAGCAGATCGAAGATAGTGAATCTCATCTCCATGAAGCAGCGGAGTAGATTTAAGCCACCAACCTCGTCTCTTTGAAGATACAGTGAGAGCAAGTTGAAATTACCAATTTCCATTTCCTTAAAGTTTCAGTAGAGAATATAGAAGCTACAAATCTCTTCTCCCTGAATTCTTATCCCTTTAAGGTTCCAACGAAGTAGGTGGAAGCTACCAATCCCTTCTCCTTGAAATCCTCATCTCTTTGAGAAGATCGAAGCCACAAATCTCTTCTCCCTGAATTATTATCCCTTTAAGGTCCCAACAGAGTAAGTCGAAGCTACAAATCCCTTCTCCCTAAAATCCTCATTTCCTTAAAGTTTCAGTAGATAAGATCGAAGCTACAAATCTCTTCTCTCTTAAATCTTATATCCTTAAAGTTCCAATAGAGAAGATCGAAGCTACAAATCTCTTCTCCATGAATTCTTGTCTCATTGAAACTTCAGTAGGCGAAGTAGGTCGAAGATACAAATCCCTTCCCCCTGAGATTACATTGGAGCCACAATTCTTACTTCTTTTTCCAGCGGAGTAGATCGAAGTTACAAATCTCTTCTCCTTGAAATTACATTCGAGTGGATCGAAGTGTCATTTTCTATACTTCTGAAGTTGCAGTGGATTAAAGCGAGGCTACTTGAAGAAGAAGAAAAAACGCCGGACTCGACAAGACCGGGCAAAATTGGTCTTTCTTAAAAGTTTTTGCTTTGTTCTCGTTACGAAAATGAGCAAAGAGGGGCAGCTGTACAAGCGCAATTTGTCCGGACCCAGTCAAAACCCAAACCAAAATAAAAACAAATAAACCAACCCAAACAACTAAAAAACCCAAACTAAATTAAGCCAAGCCCAAGTCAGGTGGCCCAAAAATTAAACCCAAACCGTAGCAACCCAAACCAACAAAAAATAAAGCAAAAGAAATCCCTAGGTGCGCCGCACCTAGGGTGTTTGACGTCGGCCACCACCTGCCATCTGCACATCGTCATCGTCACCCTCCTCCACTTGCTCTCAACCACCACCTGCAAGGAAAAGAAGACAAGACAAAATAATAAAATAATTTTTTTTAAAATGGCTATAAAAAGCCAAACAAAATCAAATGTAAACGGGGATTGTTTGGAAATAAAAACAGAGAAAATACAAAAAAAGAAAAGAAAAAAAATTCTAAAAATACCGAAAGTTATCTTTTTATTTAGGTATTGTTAAATCTTTATACGTTTATTTTTTTATTTTATCTCTCTTTTTATTCTTCCATTTTCGAAATTATACCTATATATGTGCATATTTCTTTATTTTCTTCCAAAAAATAGTTTATATTCGAATACATAAAAAATATATTTGCAAAAAAAAGAGGGAAAAATTTCACAGGCCTTGCTTTGTATGGCGATCATGCGTGAGCAGCGCGATGGCGATCTGGCCGGAGTTTGGGCTAGGCAGAGAGAATAGAGAGAAAAAAAGAAACTTTGTTTGTTTTTAAAAACTGATAGCAGAAATGAATGAGAAAGAATTTTTTTTTTTTGCTTAAATAGGGTTCCAAAACGATGCCGTTTTGGCCTATTTCCCCAGGCATCAAAACGGCGTCGTTTAGCCTCTGACCCGTGCTCCGACCCGACCCGCTTAGGGTATCTACGTGTTTTTAACATTTGGGTTATTTACCCTTTCAGTCCTTCCGCCTTTTTATTTGTTTTAATTTAGTCCTTTGGCTATTCTTTTTCTTATTTTTAAATTTGTCCGCATAATTTGTTTCTTGTTAGTCCTTGGCCCATTGATGCGCTGGGAGTGGACACGTGTCCAGGGATTGGGATATTTACCCATTTGGTTCTCGCGTGTTTTCGCGCTTGTCACTTTAGTCCTTGTGCGGCCTTTTTATTTTAATTTGTTGCGATTTTAGCCCCCAAAATTTTATTTCTATTTCAATTCAATCCTTAGTTACTTAACTTCAATTTCTTTTCGTATTTCTTATTTTATTTATTTACATGTATTTATTTTATAACTTCTTGTTTTCTTAAATTTTAAAATTATTTTTCATCGAATATTTATTTATTTATTTTCTTTTTGCCATTATTATTATTAGTATTATTATTACTATTATTTTTTACCATTATTATTCGTTTGTTATTATTATTATTATTATTATTATTATTATTATTATTATTATTATTATTATTATTATTATTACTATTATTATTTTCTTTACCATTATTATTACTATTATTATTAGTATTTTATTTTATTACTAGTACCATTATTATTATTTTATTTTTACTATTACTCTTATTTATTTATTTATTTATTTTATTTTTATTATTAGTTTATTAATGTATTATTATTTTTATTATCATCATTATTTAATTTAAATGTGATCTTTGTTCACTTAATTTTCACCATTTATGAATTTTTATATTATTTTATTCATTATTTATTTATTTGTCATCTCATTTACTTATTATTTATTCGTTCATTGCTCTTTACTTTTTTAGTACTTTAAAGTAATTTATTTATTTATTATATTTTTATTTTATTTATTATTATTATTATTATTATTATTATCATCATATTATGATTTTATTATTGTTATTCTTATTTCACTATTTATTTGCTCATTCATTTATTTATTTATAAAATTAGATTTATTCACGTATTTGCTTATTTGTTATTATCGTTACTTTTAACATTCTTTATTTTTATTCCTTTCATTTTGCATTTCGTTGTTATATTATTTTATTCTTAATATTATTTTATTTAGTTTTTGTGCATTATCCATTTTGTTTTATTTCTAAGGTTCCATATTTTATTGATTATACAAGTGGATTATTAATAATTGTTATTATTACAATCATGTTCGCATCATCAAAATATTTCATCCATCATCGTACTATACTTTAAGTTCGAATATATTTATTTATTAAAGTATTATTTTTAAACAAAATAAGCATACTATAAACATTATGTCTAATATTAATCAAACACATTTTCAAAATAAAGGCAATGTTCGGTATTTAAAATTTGAAATATCGTGCCCTAACTTACTGGCTTGCATTTTTTCTCGTTGAATCTAAATAATCGAATACCTTTTAATTTTAAAATACATAAGTTTTAAAAAGCTTATTCTCGAGGATTCAAGATGTTGCGTCCTAACTTACTGGATGTGGCATTTTGTTACCGTGAGATAAGATTTTTTAGACAATGTTCGTGTTTGGAAATTTGAGAGATCGTGCCCTAACGTGCTGGGTTTCGGTTTTTCGTTAGGCCAAATAATCGAATATCCTTTTGATATTTTCAATGCATGAGTCTCGAGAATCATGAGATGATCTTGGATTCGAGGATTTAAATTGTCGTATCCTAACGTGCTGGACATGATATTTTATTCCTTCGGAGCAAGAAAGTCTTAATATTCAACTCGAGTATATTCAAATGTTTTAAAAGAAATCATATTTTAAAATCTTTTCAAATTTTCGACACTAAGACGTTAATTAATCAATTAGGTACCAATTTTGGGCGTATCAAGGGTGCTAACCCTTCCTCGTGCGTAATCGACTCCCGAACCCATTTTCTGGATTTCGTAGACCAAAAAAAATCATCGTTTTAGTACATTACAAATTTTATTAAAATGACCAAATTACGAGGTGACCTAATCACACCTCATCAAAAAAGATTAGTGGCGACTCCATTTTTCCTTTTCATTTTTAAAATATAAAGTCGACCCGTTTTAATCAAAAAAATGGTTACGACATCTATATTTCTCAAAAGATTTATTTAAGATCCTCCTTTTATTTCATTATTTCAACAATAATATTACATGCAACCATTGTCAACCACTTTTATTGTCGATTCGACATTTTCTCAAATTGACATAACTTATTGAGATATCTTATTTTCACTATTTAATCTTCAATTTCAGGTACATGAATCTCTTCTAGAGTTTTACTTATTATTTATGTCTTGGGTCTCTTCCGGAGTACCTGCTTTCACTATATGATCATCTAGATTTATTATTTTCTTTTATGAAAATTTTCATATATAGAGTTTCTATAACGCCCCAAAAACCCTTATTTTTTATTTTTTATTTTTGTTTGTTGTTGTTACAAATATATGTCTGCTTTAGTGGTTAAGTGTTCTGGTAGTATCTAAGAAGTCTTGGTTCAAGCCTTAGCTTTGGCAAAAATTTTGTTTTTATTGAATAAACCCCTATCTTTAGACAGTAGGCTTATAAATAAATGTTGGTAAAACATGTCAAAATGGGCCTGCTGATCTAATGGTTAAGTGGGGTGTTAGTGTTGCAAGGGGTCTGGAGTTTGAATCTTTGCGCGATAAAAAGGGGGATTTATTTTTATTGCTTGGCCCTGGAAGAATTGTAGTTTGACTGAAATTAAGTGTTTGAAGAGTGTGGGAAAGGTGTAGCCAATTTTTAGGAGGCTAAAGAGGGGATTTTGGTTGTTAAGGGATTTGGATGGTGGGAGGTTAGAGATTTTGGGGATATGAGGAGAGTTGGTGCCGAATTGGTATTGCTTCTCTCAAAATTTTGGCTAGGGAATTGTTTCCTCTCTTTTCTTTTCTTTTTTCTTTTTTCTATTCTTTTTTGTGTTTTTTGTCGAATGTTCTTCTGCTAGAGTGCCGAATTTTTGCTGAGGGATTTTGGTATTTTCTTTCTTTTTTTATTCTCACCTCTCTGTGTCGTTTCTTTCCTCTTCACCTGGATGTCGTTCTTCCACTAAAAACTCTTCTTCTGGCTGTCGATATTTCACCATAATTGCTATGACTTCTTTTTTCTTTCACTCTTTCTGTAAGTTATGATAATGTTTTTCGTTATGGTCAACTAGCCAATCGGTCACTAAGGTTTCGACTTTCGTTTAGGAGATGATCAAAGTTTGAGGGCAGCTAGTCGAAACTGCGGCTTTGGGTAATCGTCGTTTTCAGTTGGTGGTAAGACTGAAAGGATTGAAAGCCGAATGGCTTGTTGTATATTTTTTAATTCTCGTTAATTTATCACTTGTTCTTTTGTTAACTTTAACTTTGTTGGGTCTTGTTTTGCTCCTAATTAAATGGATGATTGGGGTTATTCTATCTTGACAGCAAGAAACCGTTGGAGCAAGGTCCCTTTTTTGTGAAGTCTTAGCATTTTCGTTCGAGGTTTCAAGGTTGGTACTGTGCTTTTATTTTGGAAGTGTTCTCGGCTATATGTTATGGTGCTAGTGGTGAGTGAGACTAACGATAAAATTGGAATGTTCAAGTTTAGGTACTATTGGTCTCGGGGTGGTTTGCTGCAAAACCAAAACAGGTGTGTAAACACAATCGCGAATATGAAAATTGGCAAAAGCTGGAATAAGTGAACGTAGACGCTACACGGGCGTGCGCTCGCCCGTGTGGTAGGCCGTGTGACTAAACATGAGTGTGTAATCGATGAGGCCGACCATGTACGATTCCATGAGCTGGGCTGAACTAGGCCATGTTTTGTTGGGCTAGGTCGTGCATTTCACACAGCCAAGGCCATTATGGGTCGTGTGGGCCCACATGGGCTAGCAACATGGGCTCATGGGCCTATTTTTACTATTTGACTGCTAAGGTTGCACGGGTCGCCCGAATCGACTGTAGACCTACTGTTGGGTCGGTAAGCTTACTTAGACCCCTATTTGACTGATGGGCTCATTTGGTACTCTTTAGAGTGTAGGGATGGGTGGGTTAATTATATCCCCACAGAGTGTAGTAGTAGGGAGTTAGAGCGGAGATGGAGTGTAGAGGTTAATATTCTGATGGGTAAAACTTGTATCTTGTTTCATATGTTTTGCTCGTATTTTATCATCCTAACCGATTAATTTTTGATTCTTGTAATGGGCCAAGGCCCAAGCACATGACTATTTTAAAACATGATCTAAAATGGGCCAAAGCCCAAAATAAAATCTTAAAATTTGTCAATTTGGGGAGATACTTAAAAAAAAAATTTTGGGCTTAGGCCCAAATTGAATTTGAAAATTTAACTCGTTGTTTGTTTTATTAACTCGATGCATTTAATTGCTATTATAAGATTACACACCGAGTTTTCGATAAACTCACCCATCTGCTTTTGCTATTATAAGATTACTGCAGTAAATCCCCATCATAGGTGGATCGGTGCAACAGAGGACTCAGCGATGGCCACACGACCTATCTGATTCGATTTAGTATTTTATAATTTCAACTTAATTTTTGGGGTATTTTATTATAATAAGGGCCTTTGGATTTATATTTTTAATTTGGGATTTTATGGTTGTTTTGGTTTTTAACTACTAGTGGTAGGAAAAGCCGCGAGTATCATAAAGACAAATGTTTTATCAAAATTTCCTCAAATAAGCAATCAGTTTAAAAGCTTCCGGCAATAAATGACACTTTGAAAATTAATAACGTTTTTAAAAATAAATAACTTTTCAATGATGCATGCTTTAAAAATGAACGACCCATTTTTGACTCATCATTGAAGAACACAAAGTGATTAAATAGAAATGAGGATTTCAACGACAACATATTTTACAAAAAACACTTCAATGTGACATCGCTAGACATGACCAAAATGTCCAGGCAGGGTTTGAGGTGTTACATTTAGTAGTATCAGAGCTAGGTTGCAAAACTCATCTGTAGATTGGATTTTTAATCTTGAATTTCTAAAGAACTGTTTTCAAATGGTTTGAAGTGTTTTGAAATATTTTACTGAATGTGTGGCACGTCGAGTCTCCGACGTCGATCCTATAAGTTCTATCAAAAATTGCATTATGATTTTAACGAAAACTGTTATATGTTCTAAACTGAAACTACTATAGTAGTATATCCTACGACTACTATAGATGGACTGCACTAAAAATACTTAAGATAGTGTATATCGAGACTGTAGCAAAACTGTTAGACCGATTTACGAAAACGAACACTAAATTGCTATACTGCTTTGTATAAGACTTTGATTAACAAATACTAAAATTGTAAATTGATCTGTATAAAACTATTAATACAGATAACACGAGATTAGACAATTAGCACGAGAGGTACTCGCGGACGGGGTACAAGAAGCTGTGGTAGAGGCCGCAGAGGTGCTCGAGTTGGGTCTTCGTCATCTAGCCACATACCTAATTTAGAAACCAGTGAGACACCTGCTTCACCTGTAACAAAGACTGGGTCTCATGATCGAACGGCTAGGGACGACGCACTGTCCCAAGCCATGTTAAGAATTCTAGAGAGAGTTGTTGGGACCAATACTGGTATTGGGGGCCGAGGGTCAGTTACGGAATGACTCCGATCTAATGAAGTTGAGATTTTTAGGGGTATTGCTAGAGTTGCCCCTAATGTGGTTGAGTACTGGATAGAGGCCACGGAGAGAATTATGGACGACCTGGACTACACTCCCGAGCAAAAATTAAAAAGTGTTGTATCACTGATACGAGATGAAACATATCACTGGTGGCTCATTTGTAAGGAGGGCACTCAAATTTCGACGACCCACTGTGAAATTCTTCAAATCGCTTTCTAGGGAAAATCGTGGGCCTTGATTATGTAGATGCCCGAAGGAGAGAGTTTTTAAATTTGACTTAGGGGGACAGATCAATGGCTGAATATGAGGCCGAGTTCTTAAGGCTGAGCTGCTATGCGAGAGGTATGGTGACGACTGAGTACGAACAATGTGTTCGCTTTGAGGATGGCCTCAGAGATAGCTTAAGAGTTCTGATAGCTCCACAAAGGGAGCGAGACTTTGCTACACTAGTGGATAAGGCGAAGATCGTCAAAGAGGTTAAACGCACTGAGCGCCAGAACCATGAGAAAGATAGAGGTAGGAACAGAAAGGATTCGGAGCCCTCGATTTCCATTCAGATGCATAAAAAAAAGGCTAGAGTGGATGGGCAGATCAGAGTTGGGGCCCCTATGGTTACTACTAGTCAACAGCCTTGTACTGATTGTGGGAGACGCCATCAGGGCGAGTGCTGAAAAAGAACTGGGGCATGTTTCAGGTGCGGTTCATTGGAGCACCGTATCAGAGAGTGTCCACGGAGGCCTGATCAGATGCAAGCTCCTGGATTGGGTACTGTACAGTTGCCGAGAGGTGTTTAGCAGCCACCGAGAGGCCACAGTCAGGCTCGAGATGGTAATAGGTTGGGCTGTGGACAGAGAGCACCGGGCAAAGGTGCTAATCAGACTAAGACGAGGTAGCCGGCTCTAGTATATACTGCACATCGCCGAGAGGAAGGAGATGCTCCGGATGTCATCACGGGTACATTCTTAATATTTAATGTACATTATACTCTATTGATATGTAACACCCCTAACACGTATCCGTCTTGAATTAGGGTTACGAGGCATTACTCATCTAACGAAAAGACATAACACTTTTATAAATACTGTTATAATAATTGATGCATAATCAATCCATATTATCATTCTTAAATATATATATTCAATCACATGCAAACATAACTAGTTATTCACAACAATGATTTAACTTTTAAAACCTCATAACCTGGATATATGTATATAACTCTATTTCACTTTACCAATAATGTTCAAACATTTTAAACTTAATATACTAATGCCAAATTTTTATTAAACTAAACCAATTCATACATAGATCAATTACAAAATTAGTCGCCAAAACTTTTAATTACATGACCAATATCTTATAATATCAATCTCCATTCAAAATTCATACATGTTATATACAAATATGCACAAGTTATGAACATAGCTCATAATATCATTTGTATCCTATTTTGTAGTCATACTTACAAATTCAAAAATATATGCCACAATTAAATTATTTCTTTCGCATCTAATAGTCATTCATACAGAGTAAGACATAGTCATTTCGAAGCTTAACATGCCATACATACATATAAACATTCATAAGCTCATCCAACCACCTAGATATACTCTATGCTTTTTTAAAAATCATGTTCTTGCATTCATATAAGACATATTTTAAGAAACAAGGAATATACTTCCGAAACGAACTTACAACAAGACCAAACATACGCAAACACCATCGTCCTAACCAAATATTTATAACCAAAACGAACTCCGAATATAAAAGTAAAGCCATTTTCGAATGGCATTTATATACATCATATTTCGAAATGACTCAAGGAGTAATATAGCCTATACATGCCATAATTTCAAAAGTTTAGCTTATAAAAAAGGTACCAAGACAGATGATAGTGTGATTAACTTTGTCGATGATCCCTAAGCTTTAGCTTAGACTTCAAAATCTATAAAATAGTCAAATAAACACATACAGTAAGCTAATATAGTTTAGTAAGTTAAAAGAAATGGTAAAGTGTACAATTAAACATTCGGCAATTCAAGTCAATCTATTATGATCATCAACGAATTCATAACTATAAATATGCATCACATAATCGTACCATAACTACCATACCTAGTAGTCTTACAACCGAATATTCATGCATACCACATTAAATTTCATTCGATACCAAGCATTGTTTATTCATCTCGAACATACTCAAACACTAATAATCACTTTTCATTACCTTAGTACCATAAGCCAATATAACTTACCCTAATAGTATTAACTTCCCCAACTACCTCGATCCACATATCTGTTATCTCAATTAGTAAATCCAAATTCACTAGTTAAAAACTTCGAAGAATCCGTAAACCCGCACACATAGTGCAATACATGTAACATATCGCACACTTAGTGCCGTTACTTTGTTAAAGTGTACACATAGTGCCATTTATTTGTAATGTATCGCACACTTAGTGCCATTACTTATTTTCCCGTACACTTAGTGCCAATCAACCGATTTCGCACACATAGTGCTCGGTATTTACGCTCACACACTTAGTGCACATCAACCGATCCTTTCCTCATTCATAAAATTCATATGATATTATTTTCTTTCATATAAATACACATATATATAAACATGTTAAAAAAACAACTCATTTCTCTTTTCAAATACCAACACATTCGGCTATCACACATTATACATACCTACCTACCTGTTCCAATACCTCCATCATTCTTTTTTCATTTCTCACATATATTATCCCTTAATACATATATACATATATTTATTCATCTCAAATAATCAAGCTTAAATGTTCATATATAACAACATCACATTCGGCCAATAAGGTTAAACATGATTTTCTTCCATTTAACATATGCATAATAATATAGATTAAAATTCAACTAATCCAATTGCTTATAACTTACCTCAGAATTTGTTGGATTAAGGTTTTCCAGCTATTCGCTCAACTTTGCTTTTCCCCGATCCAATCCCGATTCTTTATGTTCTTGATCTAAATAATTTCAAATTAAGCTCATTCAAATATATTTTCATTTAATTTAATCCAAAAACACATAATTATGCTAATTACCATTTTACCCATGACATTTATAATTTTTACAATTTAGTCCCTATTGCACAAAACACAAAATACACAAAATTTGAACATATTCCTTAAGGGCCGAATATTCATAGCTCTTATACAAACTCATACATGTCATTTATTTCACATTTTGACCCTTCAATTTACAAATTTCACAATTTAGTCCTATTTACTCAAAATTATCAAAATTTCCAATATAAAACATGTTAATCTAAAACATATCTTTAATATAAAATCATCAAACATCACAAAACACAAGCTTTCATCAATGGCCGAACACCACACATGCATCAAAATTAGAAATTCTAACATGGGTCGGATAGTATTTGAAGCAACGATCTCAAAAACGTAAAAATTATCAAAAACCGAACTCAATTACTAACCTCAATCAAACATGCAAGAGGCCGGATGGTTGAAAGCTTTAGTTTCTTTCTTCTTTCTTTAAGTTTCGGTAATGAAGAAAGATAAAAGATGGACATGTAACTTATTCTTTTATGTTTTCTTTATTATAATAATTTTATAATATATAATACATATATTAATATAACTTAACTTATAAAAAACAAATATAAAATGCATTATAAAAGAATAATGTCATCCACCCACATGATGTTTGGTTAATTTACAATCTAAGTCCACATATAAAAGAAAAAAAATCAATTAAACCACACAATTTAATAAAAGGCTACTTTTACCACTTAAGTGATTTAGTTCTTTTTCTTAAATTGAACACACAAACAGACAAATTTGCCCACAATATTTTAACACATGCTCAAACATATATCATAGATATCAAATATAATATAAAAATATTTTTCTAACTCAAATTCATGGTCCCAAAACTACTGTTCTTGTTAGGGCCAAAAGCGGGCTGTTACAACTCTCCCCCTTAAGGGATTTTCGTCCCCGAAAATCTTACCGATGAATAAATGTGGGTAGCATTCTTTCATTGAATCTTCAAGTTCCCAGGTTGCTTCCTCAACCCCGTGCTTATGCCACATAACTTTAACCAACGAGATTTTCTTATTTCATAACTCTTTCACTCCACGTGCCAAAATACGAATCGGTTCTTCCTCATAAGTCAAGTCATGCTGAATCTCAATATCTGACGGACTAATAACATGAGAAGGATCGGATCTTTTCTAACTCAGGTGGATCTTTTCTAACTCAGGTGGCAACATCAATCTGTATGCAACCGGCCCAATATGCTCTACTATCTCGTACGGCCCAATAAATCTCGAACTTAGTTTTCCTTTACAACCAAATCTAAGTATCTTCTTCCACGATGAGAATTTCAAAAATACTCGGTCACCCACTTGAAGCTCTATATCTTTACATTTCAAGTCTGCATATGATTTCTGATGATCTGATGCGGCTTTCAAGCTTTCTCGGATCACTTTTACTTTCTGTTCAGTCTCCCTGATTAAATCAACCTCGTGTATCTTGCTTTCACTCAGCTCGGTCCAATATAAATGTGTACGACATTTACGACCATACAAAGCTTCAATAAGGTGCCATTTTGATACTTAATTGAAAGCTATTATTGTACACAAATTCAATCAAAGGCAAATATCACTCCCTTGTACCCTCAAACTCAAGAACTAAACATTTCAACATATCCTCGAGTATTTGAATAACACGTTCGGATTGACCATCCGACTGAAGGTGAAAAGCAATACTGAAGTGCAATTTAGTACCTAGAGCATCTTGCAGTTTCTTCCAAAACAGCGATGTAAACCTCGGATCTCTATCCGAAACAATAGAAATAGGTACTCCGTGCAAACATATGATCTAAGATATGTACAACTCAGCTAACTTATCAAGTGAGAAATCCGTATGTACCGAATAAAATGGGTCGACTTCGTCAATCTATCAACAATGACCCAGATTGAGTCTTTCTTGCTCGATGTCATCGGCAACCCAGATACAAAGTCCATCGTGACTCGATCCCATTTCCACTCAGGTATCATGATCGGTTGAAGTAATCCTGATGGTACCTGATGTTTGGCTTTCACTTGTTGACATATTAAACACTTCGACACATAGTCTGAAATATCTCGTTTCATACCATGCCACCAGAAATGTTGTTTCAGGTCGTTATACATCTTCGTACTACCCGGGTGAATTGACAACCTACTATTATGAGCTTCATCACAGATCATTCGAATCAACTCAGGATTCTTAGGCACACATATTTGGTTTCTAAACCGTAAGCATCCCTCAGCATCTAACTGAAAATCTGAATCATCACTCGTGCCACATTAATTCCTTTTTGCTAATAAATCATTATCAACCTCTTGAGCTTCGCTAATCTGTTGAACGAACAATGGTCTCGCTTTCAATTCTGCAATAATTGCACTATCATCAATCATAGTTACATCCGTATTCATTGCACGAAAAGTAAATAGTGATTTCCAGCTAAGTGCATTAGCAACCATATTAGTCTTCCCCGGGTGATAATCAATCACAAACTCGTAGTCTTTTAATAGTTCCAACCATCGTCGTTGTCTCAAATTCAGATCCTTTTGAGTCATTAAATACTTTAGACTCTTGTGATCCGAATAGACATGACATTTTTCACCGAATAGATAGTGACACCATATTTTCAAAGCAAAAACTATAGCAGCCAATTCAAGATCGTGAGTCGGATAGTTCTTTTTGTACGGCTTTAACTGTCTCGAGGCGTAAGCTATAACTTTACCCTCCTGCATCAAAACACAGCTAAACCATTTAAGGATGCATCACTGAAGATAACGAACTCCTTACCCGACTCTGGTTGAACAAGCACTGGAGCTTCGTTAACAAAGTTTTTAGCTGATCAAAACTTCTCTGGCACCTTTCTGACCACTCGAATTTAATATCTTTCTGCAAAAACTTTGTCATCGGAGCTGCAATCATAGAAAACCCTTTCACGAAGCGTCTATAGTACCCAGTAAGTCCTAGAAAACTACGAACTTCAGAAACATTCCGCAGAGGTTTCCAATCAAGTATAGCCGAAACTTTACTCGGGTGAACTCGAATGCCTGATGCTGAAATGACATGCCTCAGAAAACTAACTTCATTCAACCAAAACTCACATTTGCTAAATTTTGCGTACAACTGCTTATCACGCAAAATCAGAACACAAGTATCAAGTGTTTGGCATGCTTAGTTTCGTCACACGAATAGACTAAAATGTCATCTATGAATACAACCACAAACCGATCTAGATACGGTCTGAATACACGATTCATCAGATCCATGAAAATAGCAGGGGCATTAATGAGTTTGAACGGCATCACTAAAAACTCGTAATGGTCTTATCTCGTCCAAAAAATAGTCTTTGGTACATCCGAGTCTCTAACTTGAAGCTGATAATAACCTGACCTCAGATCGATTTTTGAGAATATCGAAGCTCCCTTAAGCTGATCAAATAAATCGTCGATACGTGGACCGGATATTTATTCTTTATAGTCACTTTATTAAGTTGTCGGTAATCAATGCACATTCTCAAAGTTCCGTCTTTCTTTTTCACAAATAAGACTGGCGCACCTCAGGGAGAAAAACTCAGTCGAGCAAAACCTCTATCTGTCAATTCTTGCAATTGAGTTGTCAATTCTTTTAATTCGATCGGTGCCATTCTGTACGGAGTTATTGAGATCGGAGTCATCCCTAGCACTAGCTCAATCCCAAACTTCACTTCCCAAATAGGTGGCAATCCCGATAATTCCTCCGGGAACACATCCGGATACTCACAAACAACTAGTACAGATTCAATCTTCTTTCGCTTACTTTACTATCAATCACATAAGCAAAGTAAGTGTCGCAACCCTTTTTCAAATACTGTAGAGCCAACATCGAAGATATCACTGCTGGTAGCCCATTTAAATCCGCGGATTTAATTCGAATTATCTCATTATTTTGACACCGCAAATCAATAGTCTTTCATTTGTAATTCACTACTGCATCGTGCACTCGTTAGCCAATCCATACCGAGGATAATATCGAACTCATCAAATGGTAACAGCATCAAATCGACCGAAAACATGAGTCTCGAATCATTAAAGGGCAATTCTCACACACTCTATCAACTAACACACACCAGCCCAGGGGGTTCGAAACCCAAATCACAAACTCAGTAGACTCAATAGGTAGAGTCTTGCTGGATACTAATGTTTCACACACATAAGAATAAGTTGAACCAGGATTAATCAGAGCAATTACACTAGTATCAAAGAGAGTGAATATACCGGTGATGACATCTGGAGATGAAGCCTCCTCTCAGCACGAATGGCATAGGCTCTAGCTGGCACCCGGGCCTCTGATAAATAGTCGCATCCAAAGTCCCTCTCTGAGTGCCACTCCTACCTCCCACATTACGAGGTAGTCTACCTCTAGCTGTAGTACTACTCGATCTTACACTCTGAACATTTTCTTTTTCAGCTGTCTCCGGGCAATCCCGAATAAAATGATCCTGCGAACCACACTTGTAGCAAGTGCAATTATTAGATTTGCCCCAACATTCACCAAAATGTCATCTGCCACACTGTTGACACTCGAGATTATTAGGTCGAGTATTGCCAACAGTAGCAATCGAGGTAGCCCGTGAACTCATTGGTGGTCGTTATCATTTAGAGATCCTTATGTTAGCTTTGGATCGGCTACTATCATTCTTGAACTTCTTTGATGACGTTTGAGGAAATTTACCCGCTGATCTCTAACGAAAGTCTCTAGCTTCAAACTCGGCTTTTCGTTTTTCTTTCCTCAGCTCTTCGACTTTACAAGCTCGCTCAACAAGTACTACGAACTCATTTATTCCAAGTATGCCAACCAGTAGTTTTATATCTTCGTTTAACCCTTCTTCAAATCTCCGACATATGGCAGCCTCAGATGAAACACATTTACGGGCATAACGACTAAGTCTCACAAACTTGCGCTCGTACTCAAATACGGTCATACGACCCTGTTTAAGCTCGAGAAGTTCCTTGCATTTGGAGTCTATAAATCGCTGGCAGATATATTTCTTACAAAACTCCGCTTGAAAGAAGTCCCAGGTAACTCGTTCCTTTAGAACAACCGATACAAGTGTGTTCCACCAATAGTAGGCAGAATATCGTAATAAAGATATGGCGCGCTTTAGGCACTCATCAGGTGTACAAGATAGTTCATTGAAAACACGAATGGTATTATCAAGCCAAAGTTCAGCTCACTCAGCATCATCATCATCTTCGGCTCTAAACCCTTGAGCCACGTGTTTTCTAATTCTGCCAACTGCAGGCTTGTTTACTCTCTTAGGATTAACGATCGGGGGTACCACCAGTACTACAGGTGGAGTATTTGGATTCAAGGGTTGTTTAACAGTCGGATTAGCCCGGATATACTAGTTGAACCAATCATTCATCATGCTATAGAAGGCTTGTTTAGCCCCCTCATCAGGATTACTCGCAGCAGGTCGAGATTCATCCAGTACGGTCTCTTGCGCGGGAACAGGCGCCACACTCTCTAAATCGTCAGCTATAGCTTGCTCGAGATCTAGATCCATTTACTATATGATAGAAGAAAACACATTTCACTATCAGAAGTCATCACACCATCACAGTATAAAATATGGCATGTATAGCTAGACTCACACGCGCTACGTTAGTCCGAGAACCAACTAAACCGTAGCTTTGATACCAATCAAATGTAACACCCCTAACCCGTATCCGTCGCTTAATTAGGGTTACGAGGCATTACTCATCTAACGATAAGACATTACACTTTTATAAACAGTGTTATAATAATTGATGCATAATCAATCCATACCATCATTATTAAATACATATATTCAATCACATGCAAACATAACTAGTTATTTACAATAATGATTTAACTTTTAAAACCTCATAACCGAATATATGTATATAACTCTATTTCACTTTACCAATAATGTTCAAAACATTTTAAACTTAATATACCCATGCCAAATTTTTATTAAACTAAACCAACTCATACATAGATCAATTACAAAATTAGTCGCCAAAACTTTCAATTACATGACCAATATCTTATAATATCAATCTCCATTCAAAAATTCATACATGTTATATACTGAATATGCACAAATAATGAACATAGCTCATAATATCATTTGTATCCTATTTTGTAGTCATACTTACAAATTCAAAAATATATGTCACAATTAAATTATTTCTTTCGATCTAATAGTCATTCATATAGAGTAAGACATAGTCATTTCAAAGCTTAACATGCCATACATACATATAATCATTCATAAGCTCATCCAACCACCTAGATATACTCTATGCTTTTCTAAAAATCATGTTCTTGCATTCATATAAGACATATTTTAAGAAACAAGGAATATACTTCCGAAAAGAACTTACAATAAGACCAAACATACGCAAACACCATCGTCCTAACCAAATATTTATAACCAAAATGAACTTCGAATATAAAAGTAAAGCCATTTTCGCATGGCATTTATATACATCATATTTCGAAATGACTCAAGGAGTAATATAGCCTATACATGCCATAATTTCAAAAGTTCAACATAAAAAGGTACTAAGACAGATGATAGTGTGATTAACTTTGACGATGATCCCCGAGCTTTAGCTTAGACTTTAAAATCTATAAAATAGTCAAATAAACACATACAGTAAGCTAATATAGCTTAGTAAGTTAAAAGCAATGGTAAAATGTAAAATTAAACATTCGACAATTCAAGTCAATCCATTATGATCATCAACGAATTCATAACTATAAATATGCATCACATAATTGTACCATAACTACCATACCTAGTAGTCTTACAACCGAATATTCATGCATACCACATTAAATTTCATTCGATACCAAGCATTGTTTATTCATCTTGAATATACTCAAACACTAATAATCAATTTTCATTACCTTAGTACCATAAGCCAATATAACTTACCCTAATAGTATTAACTTCCCTAACTACCTCGATCCACATATCTGTTATCTCAATTAGTATATCCAAATTCACTAGTTAAAAACTTCGAAGAATCCATAAACCCGTACACATAGTGCAATACATGTAACGTATCGCACACTTAGTGCCGTTACTTTGTTAAAGTGTACACATAGTTACTTTGTTAAAGTGTACACATAGTGCCATTTATTTGTAATGTATCGCACACTTAGTGCCATTACTTATTTTTCCCGTACACTTAGTGCCAATCAACCGATTTCACACACATAGTGCTCGGTATTTAAGCTCACACACTTAGTACACATCAATCGATCCTTTCCTCATTCATAAAATTCATATGATATTATTTTCTTTCATATAAATACACATATATATAAACATGTTAAAAAACAACTCATTTCTCTTTTCAAATACCAACACATTCGAATATCACACATTATACATACCTACCTACCTGTTCCAATACCTCCATCATTCTCTTTTCATTTCTCACATATATTATCCCTTAATACATATATACATATATTTATTCATCTCAAATAATCAAGCTTAAATGTTCATATATAACAACATCATATTCACCAATAAGGTTAAACATGATTTTCTTCCATTTAACATATGCATAATAATATAGATTAAAATTCAACTAATCCAATTGCTTATAACTTACCTCAGAATTTGTTGGATTAATGTTTTTCGGCTATTCGTTCAACTTTGCTTTTCCCCGATCCAATCCCGATTCTTTATGTTTTTGATCTAAATAATTTCAAATTAAGCTCATTCAAATATATTTTCATTTAATTTAATCCAAAAACACATAATTATGCAAATTACCATTTTACCCGTGACATTTACAATTTTTACAATTTAGTCCCTATTACACAAAATGCAAAATACACAAAATTTGAACATATTCCTTAAGGGCTGAATATTCATAGCTTTTATACAAACTCATACATGTCATTTATTTCACATTTTGACCCTTTAATTTACAAATTTCACAATTTAGTCCTATTTACTCAAAATTATCAAAATTTCCAATATAAAACATGTTAATCTAAAACATATCTTTAATATAAAATCATCAAACATCACAAAACGCAAGCTTTCATCAATGGCCGAACACTACACATGCATCAAAATTAGAAATTCTAACATGGGTCGGATAGTATTCGAAGCAACGATCTCAAAAACGTAAAAATTATCAAAAACCGAACTCAATTACTAACCTTAATCAAACATGCAAGAGGCCGGATGGTTGAAAGCTTTAGTTTCTTTCTTCTTTCTTTAAGTTTCGGTAATGAAGAAAGATAAAAGATGGACATGCAACTTATTCTTTTATGTTTTTTTTATTATAATAATTTTATAATATATAATACATATATTAATATAACTTAACTTAAAAAAAATAAATATAAAATGCATTATAAAAGCATAATTTCATCCACCCACATGATGTTTGGTTAATTTGCAATCTAAGTCCACAGATAAAAGAAAACAAATCAATTAAACCACACAATTTAATAAAAGGCTACTTTTACCACTTAAGCGATTTAGTCCTTTTTCTTAAATTGAACACACAAACAGACAAATTTGCCCACAATATTTTAACACATGCTCAAACATATATCATAGATATCAAATATAATACAAAAATATTTTTCTAACTCGAATTCGTGGTCCTGAAACTACTGTTCTGATTAGGGCCAAAAGCCAGCTGTTACATGATAGATATAGGATCCACCCATTCTTATGTTGCCTGTTGATAAACCGTAAAAGTAACATATTTTAGGCCCAAATTTAGTATGCTTTTGGATGATTTAGCCCTTGATTTATCTAAAAAGGTGCTCTTAATCCTTTCTTTTCATTTTTTTACTCAGGAAAGCACCCGAGGACGAAAAGAATAAGAAATGGCTGAAAACGGGCCAATTTGGGCCAAAAAGGAAATCGACACGGCCTGGACTTCAAGTCATATAGTTGTGTCTCAAAAATTAGCTAAGACGCAGCCATGCCACGATTTACACGGTCGTACCCCAATCGACAGAATCGAGACACGGCTTGAAAACGATTTACACGGGCTTGTACCATGGCCGTGCCCCTACCGTGGGAGAGAGCAATTTCACTCAGATTTGAATACTTTGAGGCAAATAAACACATTCCAAAGCCTATTCAAACACCGATTAGGAAGTATAATTTAATTGGGACACTTAGAGGCCAAGTAAAGCATTCCAAAAGTCTATATAAACACCCTAAGTGTAACATAAAAAGGGGGGCGGTTTGCTAGGCCAAGGAGCGGAGCCAGAATGTTAGATTTGTGGGAATCACTCAAGAAAGCTAGTTGATCCATCTCAAGGAGTCGAATTCTACTCAAGACGGTGGATCTCTCCTTCAATTCCTTAAGGGGGTTTTAGGGATTTCTTATGTTTTGTTTTATCTTTTCTCTTGAGATGTTTTCTTTATTCATTATGAACTAAACCCTTGACTACACAAGGGGATGAAACCTAGATGAATCTTGTTATTGTTTTCTGAATTATATGATAAATACTTAGTTTATTCTTAATTATGTGTGATTAATCCAAATCTGATATGCTTAGGTGGAGGAGGAATAGACCCTACTTAAGAGTAAATCTAGCATAATTAAGCGGAGTTGATCGCACGCCTAGAGATAGGGTGACGAGATTTTGCCGGATTAGGGTGAAACCTAATATGGGAGCCCATAGATCGATTTACTGCTATTCTATAGGGTTATTATTCGAGAAAGAGATTTCTGTTAATTAACCTAGGGTTAGACGTTATTTGCCTCGAGAGAGGGTTTAATATATGTTAGAGAGTCTTACAGATCAATCTAAGTGAATAAATCGTATGGTTCGGTGTTAAATAACAAGTGAAGTCTAGGTGGATTCTTCTTGAGGGTATCGTTGAGATCAACTGAGTTTCTCTTCAAGTTATTTCCCAATTCATTCTTTTTGTCTTTTCATCTTTAGTTTAGTAGTCGTTAATTTAGATTAAAGCAACTTCACTTATTTTAGGCTAAATAATAAAAAGAAAGTTAGTATTAGTACTTTTAGTTCCTTTGGGTTCGACAATCCGGTCTTGCCTAAGCTATACTAATGTTCGATAGGTACACTTGCCTTTAATCGTTGTCAGAGTTAGTTTCCAGGTTCGATCATTCTCTTCATAAATTTTAAAACTCAACAAAACAACGATCAAGTTTTTGGCGCAGTTGCCGGGGAACTAAAATATTAAGAAAGCTCTATTTTTATTACTTTAGCCATTATTTTTATTTTCACAAATTATTTTATTAATTTTATTTCCTTCTTTTCCTAGCAGGTACCTCTAGTTTATGACTAGAAGGAACCCGACAGGACCTCTAGTATACGATAGTAATATTGAAGCTACCACTGGTAGGAATCGCAAAAAAATTAAGCGAGCCCTAAATTACACAGAAGAAGAACGAGAAGGCAGATCCAATCCTACTGAAGGGATGGACGAGAATAATCCACCACGAGATGTGGCAGAAAATAATGCTCCACGTACTATGTATGATTATGCTAAACCTTATTTAACAGGAGCTGAATCTAGTATTGTTAGGCCTGCTATACCTGCTAATAATTTTGAATTAAAGCCTAACACAATACAAATGATTCAGCAATTTGTTCAATTTGATGGTTTGCAGGACGAAGACCCGAACACTCATATAGCTAATTTTTTAGAGTTCTGTGATACTTTCAAAATAAATGGCATTTTTGATGATGCCATACGTCTTCGATTATTTCCCTTTTCATTAAGGAATAAAGCCAAATAGTGGTTATACTCGTTACCACAAGGGTCAATCACTACATGGGACCAAATGACTGAAAAATTTTTATTAAAATATTTCCCACCGGCCAAAATGGCCAAATTACGGAATGATATCTCTTCTTTTGTGCAGATGGATTTAGAAACATTATACGACACATGGGAGAGATACAAGGATCTCTTGAGAAGGTGTCCACACCATGGTCTACCCTTGTGGCTACAAGTCCAAACTTTCTATAATGGTGTAAACCCCTCAACGAGGCAACTAATCAATTCAAATACCGGTGGAACCACGAACAACAAAACTCACAAGCGGCCTATGAGTTTATTGAAGAGATGTCATTTGAATAACTACCGGTGGCAAGTTACAAGGACAAAATCGAAAAAATCAGCGAGTTTACAACCTCGATGCAAAGGACCATGCTATCAAAACAGTAGAGATGATGAATAAAAAGCTTGATAGTTTGTGTTCTTTGCGGTACATCCAATCATGCGATTGCAAAGCAAGTGGGCTGTGGAGAATCTCAGTACCCACCCTATCCAACCGGACGTGAGAGAGCGAACAGATGAACTATATAGGTAATAATTTCAGATCTAATAGTAATCCTTATAGTAATATCTACAATCCAGGTTAGAGGAACCACCCAAATTTTTCATGGGAGGCTAAGGAAATCAAGGAAATCAAAGACAACAACCTCCTCAAAATTTCCAAAATCAGCCATATTTGCAAGAGAAGAAGCCAAACCTCGAAGAGATGCTGACAAAATTCATGGCAAACACAGAAATCGTTTCCAAGAAACTAAGAAAACAATTAAAAGCAATGAGAACTGAGTCAGTGAACTTACTAAGTCAGTCAAGGAAGTCACTGGTGCAGTAGAACAACTCACAAAGCTAATGTCAGAACGACTACAAGGACGTCTACCAAGTAACACCGAGATTAACCTAAAGGAGCAAATTCAAGCCATCTCAGCTCATGACAGTAAGGGGTTAGATGAACCCAATCCAATACAAGAAAACAAGGTAGACGAAGTTAAGGTAGAGGTAACACAAGAAAATTCAAAATCGGTAATCAAGGAGTACCAACCTCGCATACCTTATCCCGAAGCGATGAAAAGAGACGATTCAGAGGAGCAGTTCGGTAAGTTTCTTAAACTCTTAAAAAAATTACATATTAACTTACCTCTTCTTGAAGCTCTTTTTCAGATGCCAGACTCGAGGAAATTTTTAAGACAGATCTTGACTAACAAATGCAAATTAGAAGAAGAGCATCACGTGGAATTGAACGCAGCATGCTCAGTAATGTTACAGCATAGACTACCACGAAAGCTAAAAGATCCAGGGAGTTTAACAATTCCATGTTTAATTGGTAGTTTAGCTATTGATAATGCATTAGCTGATTTAGGGGCAAGCATAAATGTCATGCCTTATACATTATTTAAACGACTAGGTCTAGGGAAGCCCAAACAAACTAGGATGAGTATACAATTAGTTGATAAAACTGTTAGAATTTCTAGGGGCATTATCGAAGATGTTCTTGTCAAAATCGATAAATTTGTTTTCCTAGTAGATTTTGTTGTCTTAGATATGGATGAGGATAATACAATCCCCTTAATTTTAGGAAGACCCTTCCTAGCAACCGCCAAGACTAAAATTGATGTTGCTACAGGAGAACTCATACTTTGTGTAGGTGACGAATCAATCAGTCTTCAAACTCTTGACTCGGCCAGGACAATAATCGATGAAGGTAAGAAAGACAATTCAGTTGATAATCAATTTGTACAACCTTCATCGCAGGAAATACCATATGAAGACAAACCTGAGCCAAATCATAGAATCCAACCCGACAAAGAAAAGGATCAAAACCTTAAGGTCGACAGACTAGAAGAGTAGAAGACACGCATCAAAGAAGAACCACACGAAGTAAAACCAGAGGAACCACCAGAAGAGCTCGTAGGAATGTCCAATCACTTCAAAATAGGAGACTAGTGTTAGACAAAACAGATCCGCACATCATCACAACAGACCTGAAGCCAAAAGGATAAATCTTTCTTAAGATGCACAATATCTTCCCACACGGAATAGTGGAGGTAAGCAACCCAATATTCGGCACTTTTAAGGTAAATGCTTCTCGACTTAAACTTTTTCAAGGAGATGGAACTGTAAGTAGGAGGGAAGATATTCAAACCTTTAAACCTCCCTGAATTTTTTCAATTATGAGGAAAGTCTAGCTTAAGCCTATAAACGAGCGCTTCTCGGGAGGCAACTCAAGCTCTAACATAATTTATCTCTATATTTTGCTTTCAAATTCTTTTCCTTTCGAAAAAATTAGTTTTAAATTAACACAAAAATGCAGATTTCAAAGCCACACAGCCTTGCACACGGCCGTGGTCGTGGCCGTGTCAAAGTATCGAATCTCTGTACTGACATGAGTAGGGGCAGTACACCTAATTTTCGACGTCACGGATCTAACCACTCCACCACGGGCATCGAAAAGTTGGCATGGCCATGCTCCACAATCGTGTGAAGCTACTAACTTACCAGACACGGGAAAAACACGCCCATGCTACCCAACCGTGCCAACACACTACCTTTTTAGAAACGGGCGTGACATCTGGAAAACGGGCGTGGGTAACCAATACACCTAGACACACGGCCGTGCGATGCGGCCATGTAATTCAACACACCCTCGGTGCACGGGCATGGGAAAATATTAGAAGCCAAAATTTTATTTAAACCCCACCCCCTCCCTTTTTTTTCCTTACCCTCCTTCCTCCTTTTTTTCTTCCTTCTTCTTATCATATTTCCTCTCTCTCCTTTTCTTCTAACATTCCTATAACTCTTGAGACACCAAAGCCATGGTGAAGCAGCATAAAAGGCCAACCACAGTCTCTTCAAAGGAGACCGATTCATATGAGTTCATGCCGGCAGCTTTAAGCTATTCAATAAGCCAACGGTCTTTGAGATAATTTAGTTTTTTTTTTCTTTTCTCTTTTGCTTCAATTTTCTTATCTTTACTTCTCTTCTACTCAATTTAGTTTATTTTGTTTTAGTTCCTTGATTTTAGGTTCTAAAGGCTGCTTGGGAATCATGCCACTTTCGCCACCACCAACACCTCTGCAACCTTAGCTAGGCCAATGAGCTGAGCCAGAATGTTAGATTTGTGGGAATCACTCGAAGAAAGCTAGTTGATCCATCTCAAGGAGCCAGAATTCTACTCAAGATGGTGAATCTCTCCTTCAATTCCTTCAGGGGGTTTTAGGGATTTCTTATGTTTTGTTTTATCTTTTCTCTTGAGATGTTTTCTTTATTCATTATGAACTAAACCCTTCAGATACTTGAAGGGGACGAAACCTAGATGAATCTTGTTATTGTTTTCTGAATTATATGATAAATACTTATTTGTTCTTAATTATATGTGCTTAATCCAAATCTGATGTGCTTAGATGGAGGAGGAATAGACCCTGCTTAAGAGTAGATCTAGCATAATTAAGCAGAGTTGATAGCGCGCCTAGAGATAGGGTAATGAGATTTTTCCGGATTAGGGTAAAACCTAATATGGGAGTCCATAGATCGATTTATTGCTATTTTAGAGGGTTATTATTCAAGAAAGAGATTTCTATTAATTAACATAGGGTTAGATATTATTCGCCTCGAGAGAGGGTTTAATATACGTAAGGGAGTCTTACAGATCAAACTAAGTGAATAAATCGTATGGTTCAGTGTTAAATAACAAGTGAAGTCTAGGTGGATTCTTCCTGAGGGTATCGTTATGATCAACTGATTTTCTCTTCAAGTTATTTCCCAATTCGTTCCTTTTGTTTTTGTGTCTTTAGTTTAGTAGTCATTAATTTAGATTAAAGCAACTTTACTTATTTTTAGGCTAAATAATAAAAAGAAAGTTAGTATTAGTACTTTTAATTCCTTTAGGTTTGACAATCCGGCCTTGCCTAAGCTATACTACTGTTCGATAGGTACACTTGCCTTTAATCGTTGTCAGAGTTAGTTTCCAGGTTCGATCATTCTCTTTATAAATTTTAAAACTCGACAAAACAACGATCACCTCCTCCATTACTAAAAACTTGAGGATTCGGTTGAGAGTACTCCTAGTGAAATTATGGTATTAAGTCCATTGGGGCAGTCCGTCCTAGTTAATAAGTTATTTAGAGACGTCCCTTTATAATTACAATGAGTTATTTTTCTGGTTGATCTAATGGAACTCCCTTTTAGAGAATTCGATCTAATACTTGGCATGGATTGGCTAGTTAAACACTGAGTAAACTTGGATTGTGCCACTAAACTGGTGGTATTGAGAATGAAGGGGGACAACAAAGTAGTTGTAATTGGGGAATGTCGAAACTACTTGTCGAATGTGGTTTCTGCATTGAGGGCCAAAACATTGGTTCGTAAGGGATATGAGGCATATCTGGCCTACATCAGTGTTTCAGATTCTAGGGATTCTTCTGTTAGAGAAATCAAAATGATTAAAGACTTTTCGGATGTATTCCCTGAAGAGCTACCTGAGTTACCTCCAAACCGTGAAGTTGAGTTTGGGATTGAACTCATTCCTACTATAGCTCCGGTGCCTATCGCCCCTTATAGAATGGCACCGAAGGAACTTGTGGAGCTTAAAGCTCAAATCCAAGAGTCTTGGATCATGGGTTCATCCGCCTAGTGTGTCTCCATGGGGAGCACCAGTTCTATTTGAAAAAAAAAGGATGGATCCATGAGTATATGCATTGATTATCAGCAATGAACAAGTTGACCTTCAAGAATAAGTACCCCTACCGAGGATAGACAACCTGTTTGATCATTTCTAAGGATCTTCGATTTTCTCTAAAATTGACCTCCGATCTGGGTACCATCAGTTGAAAGTTAAGGAGGCTGATGTATACAAGACTGCATTTAGGACTCGCTATGGGCACTACGAGTTCTTAGTAATGCCATTTAGATTGACGAATGCACCAGCAGCCTTTATGGATCCAATGAACTAAGTGTTCCAGCCCCATTTGGATAGTTTCGTGGTAGTCTTTATTGATGACATTCTAGTGTATTCGAAGACTAATGATAAACATGATGAACATCTCCGAGTGGTTTTGCAGGTTTTGAGGGAGAAGCAACTATATGCCAAGCTCAATAATTATGAGTTTTGGTTAAAAGAAGTAACATTTCTAGGTCAAGTGGTATCTGCTGAGGGGATTAGGGTCGATCTTCAAATATTAAAGCTGTCTTGGATTGGAAGTAACCTTGGACTGTATCGGAGATTTGTAATTTTCTGGGATTGGCTGGTAACTATTGATGATTTGTAGAGGGCTTTTCAGTAATTACAGCACCCTTGACTAAGCTGCTTTGTAAGGGTGTGCCGTTTATTTAACATCCCAAAGTTGGGCCTAATAGGATTGGGCCCATTGGGCTTTAGGCGTAGGAGCGTTTAAAATTTTTAGGAATAAGAGAATGGCATTAGTGCAAGTTGGATCTATTAGGTGAGTGATTTTGAAAGGTTAGAGGGCTTCTATGAAGTCCTGGGTTCAAACTTTGGCTTTAGGGAAATTTTGGTTTTAGGTGAAAAAACCCTGGAGTTAGTAGGTAGGCTTTAAGAATAAAATGTGGAGAAAAAGACACAAGTGGAGTGTGTGGTGTAGTGGCAAAGTGATGCCACTTAGGGAGTAAGGGGGTGATGCCACAATGAAGGAAGGAGGTCCAAGGTTTAAGTCTCGACTTTTGCATTTTGGTTTTCTTTTTAAATAGACTCTAGAATTTTTCCATAGGGTTATCTTTAGTTGTGCATGGTTTTAGACACAAGCAAGCGAGTGGTCTAGTGGCAAGGCATCATTAAGGGTGCAAGGGGCCCGGGTTCGAATCTCATGGAAAGCAAGGGAGTATTTATTTTGCGGATTAAACGGTAAGAGTTTGATTTGAATTTAAACTCTACTAACGGAGGGATCCCACATCAGAAAGATACCAAGAAGGAAGGTGAGAAGCTAGCTATATATAGAGCTGCCTAAGAGGAGAAGGGGCATATCTGGTTGGCATTGGGCATTGCTCTACTTCTATCGGTGTGTATTCTCTCTACTCTATGCTCATCTTAAATACCAATGACACGGCGATAGTAACCACACGAGCTTGCAAGCGCATGTGTGGGGCTTCAATCCGATAGTTGAGGCCATCAGTAGTGTTCTTGTGGGTGTGGGCTGTTGGGCTACGATGGCCCGAAAAGGGCTAAATGAGCCCATGGGCCCAAGAGCCCATATGAGTAAATTGTATGTTTGAGTTGTAGATAGTGAACTAGACTATGTGAATCTCATATATGCGGCTAGGTTTGGGCTAAATGGGCCACACGAGTGTATGGGCCTAATTGGGCCGAGAATTGACCTTAGGCCCATTCACATCATTATCTGTGTTTAGAATACTTGAGTCGTTCGAGGCGACAGTAGACCTTCTGTTGGGTCATTAACACCCTCGTTTGTAAAATTACTAAAATACCCCTAGTTTAAAAAATTATCGAAATACCCCTGGTTTACAAAATTATCGAAATACCCCTGGTTTGTGAAATTACCGAAATATCCTTGGTTTGTAAAATTATCGAAATACCCCTAGTTTACAAAATTATTGAAATACCCCTGGTTTGTGAAATTACCAAAATACCCCTAGTTTGTGAAATTATCGAAATACCCTTAAATTATAAAATTACCAAAATACCCCAGATTATAAAATTACTAAAATACCCTTAGTGTGTAATTATCGTTTTACCCTTAAATGACAAATGACCGTTGTACCCTCATGGTAGTACTAATGTTGTCTGTGTTAATTGTATGATTGATTATGTTCAAGATACACTGCATACATGGACTTGTTATGAGTAGAATTACCGAATTACCCTTGGTAGGTAAATTACTAAAATACCCTCAGTAGGTAAAATTACTGTTATACCCTTAGAGGTTAATTAGCGTGATTATGTGTAAACCCTCACACATTTTATTTTAACAAAGAATATTGATGTATGGAATTTGAAAGGTCGAAAAGGCTATGTATAAATGAAATACCCTTATGGGTAAGGAGGAGTCTTAGACGATTATCTGTAATAACTTATTACGAGTTTGGATGTATGTGATAATCTATTGCCTAGATATTAGCATGTTGCATTCATTATGACATATATGTTGTGCATGGGATATGGATATGATGATAAAGGGGAAGTGTTGATTATAAGGTCACTTAGTGATCGGTGGCTCTGCCACATTTGATTATAAGGTCATTTAGTGATCAGTGGCTCTGCCACATTTGATTTTAAGGTCACTTAGTGATCAGTGGCTCTGCCACATTTGATTATAAGGTCACTTAATGATCGGTGGCTCTGCCAAATTTGATTATAAGGTCACATGGTGATTGTGGCTCTGCCACATTTGATTTTAGGGTCACATAGTGATCGATATTATAACTAACAACATGACTATCAAAACGGCGTAGCGGATGGAAGGTTGATTGTAGAAATCCCCACTGTGTGATGGCTGGTATGGGATGGCGTGTAGAGGATGAAAAATTAGGTTAGGCTGGATTTGCATCGCATTGCATACATTATCTACTGTGACATATGATATGGGTTAAGGCTCAACCGAGGCTATTTTGGGCTAAGGCCCAATTGCCACAGTTACTATAATGAGTCGACCCAGATTGTTGTGATGCATATTCTTACTGATGAGGGTTGTGCACACTGAGTTTTCGTAATCTCACCTCCTCTTTTTATTAAATGTTTTAGGTGATTCCCAGCGATTGAGGATTGGGAGCCGTGGAGGACTCGGGGGTGGCTATACACCGGAGATACTACTCGTGAACTTTAGTAATTTCAATTTTTGCCTTTTCTTTTAGATTATTTATTTTGGGTTAATATTTTGTAATAATGTCATTGGTTTATTTTTTCTAAGTTTTCATTTATAACTGTTAAACTTATAAATACGGGATTTTCTTTAAAAATTAGCAATTGTTTTCTAAAATATCATGTTTACGCAACGATGCAAGTTTAAATTTCATAAAAAATAGTTTTTCAAAATAATAACAACTTTTAAACAGTCATTTAGTAAATCACGTTTTTTTCAATCAAACAATGAACTCGGAGTTTAAAAATTTGATAAAACTTTTCTAAACAATAGCTTAGCTTTTCAACTTCCTTCAATGTGACACGCTAGATTCGGGCCTAACTTCTAGGCCGGGTTTGGGGTGTTACAGTTTAACTAGACTAATTCACAGCAAAAGAGCTTTGAGAAACTCAAGATCGTACTGATGGAAGCCCTATTCTGATATAACTAGTGCTTGAAAAAGAGTTTACTGTGTACAGTGATGCATTACATGTCGGTTTAGGATGTGTGTTAATGCAAGAGGGTAAGGTGGTTGCGTATGCGTGTCGATAGCTTAGACTCATGAGGCAAATTATCTGACGCATAACTTGGAGTTGGTCGCAGTGGTATTCGCACTGAAAATCTGGAGACATTACTTGTATGGTGAGAAGTGTATCATTTACACTGATCACATCTTAAATATCTCCTCACTCAGAAAGAGCTAAACATTAGGCAGCATAGATGGATTAAGCTGCTAAAGGATTACGACTGTACGATTGAATACCATCCTAGTAAGGCCAATGTGGTGGCCGACGTACTAAGCCAAAGGGCTATGACTGATTTGAGAGCGATGTTTGCTCGTCTTAGTTTATTTGATGATGGTAGTTTATTGGCTGAACTCCAGGTTAAACCGATGTGGATCGAGCAGATTAAGGGTAAACAGTTGGAGGATGAGTCAATGGGTTTTCAATTTCGACAGATTGAGAGTGGTAATACATCAGATTTTGGATTGAATAGCGAAGAGGTTCTCTGTTTTCGTGGGAGAGTCTGTGTACTAAATGATGCAGAGTTGAGATAGTCTATACTGTGAGAGGTGCATAGTAGCCTTTATGCTATGCATCTTAGCGAGAATAAGATGTACCGAGACATTCGTCAGCTATATTAGTGGCCAGGTCTTAAACGAGATGTTACCAATTTTCTGAGTAAATGTCTAACATGCCAACAGGTTAAGGCTGAGCATTAGCTACCCTCAGGATTACTACAGCCAGTTAAAATACCGTTGTGGAAGTGGGAAAGAGTGACTATGGATTTTGTAAGTAGGTTACCCTTAATACCTACTAAGAAAGATTTAATGTGGGTCATCGTGGATCAGTTGACCAAGTCTGCCCATTTCATATCGGTTCGTACTGATTACTCTCTACAGAAGCTGACTAACTTTATGTGTTTGAGGTAGTGAGACTGCATGGGGTATCTGTTTCGATAATATCTAATAGGGATCCCTACTTCACGTCTCGGTTCTAGAAGAAGCTACATGGAGCTCTGGGTACAAGGTTGGACTTCAGTACTGCATTCCATCTTCAAGCAGATGGTCAATCTGATAGGATAATTCAAATACTAGGGGATAAGTTAAGGGGTTGTGTAATTAACATCCGAGGCAGTTGGTAGAGTTCGCTTACAATAACAGTTACCAGTCTAGCATACAGATGGCACCTTACAAGGTGCTCTATGGTCGTAAGTGTCGTACTCCTTGTGTTGGACTAAGTTGGGCGAGCGCCGTATTCTGGGTCCTGAACTGGTTTCTGATACTGAGGATAAGGTTAGGTTGATTCAAAATTGATTAAAAGAGGCATCTGATAGGCAAAAGTCGTATGCAGATTTGAAGCATCGAGAGCTTGAGTATTCTGTGAGGGACTTCATTTTTCTCAAGGTCTCGCCGTGGAAGAAGGTACTGAGATTTGGTCGTAAGGGAAAGTTAAGCCCCAGATTCATTGGACCTTATCCCATACTGAGACATGTGGGACCAGTGGCCTACTAGTTGGAGCTACCTCTAGAGTTGGAGCGGATCCATGATGTATTCCATGTTTCCATGCTGAGGTGCTATCACTCTGATCCCATACATATTGTTCCTATTAAGGAAATCGAGGTTAGGCTAGATCTGACCTTTAAGCGTAATCATATTGGGCATGATGTTAAAATTAGAAGAAAGTCCATCCCAATAGTTAAGGTTCTTTAGCGTAATCATAATTACGATGAGCCTAGCCTAAGGATGCAATCTTGACAATATCCTCATATTTTCTGATCAGGTAAAAATTTCAAGGTCAAAATTTTCTTTAAGGGGGTAGAGTTGTAACGCCCCAAAAACCCTTAATTTTTATTTTTTATTTTTGTATGTTATTGTTACAAATGTATGTCTGCTTCAGTGGTTAAGTGTTCTAGTAGTGTCTGAGAAGTCTTGGGTTTAAACCTTAGCTTGGGCAAAAATTTTGTTTTTATTGAATAAACCCCTATATTTAGACAGTAGGCTTATAAATAAATGTTAGTAAAACATGTCAGAATGGGTCTGCTGGTCTAGTGGTTAAGTGGAGTGTTAGTGTTGCAAGGGGTCTGGAGTTCGAATATCTGCACGATAAAAATGGGGTTTTATTTTTATTGCTTGGTCGTGGAAGAATTGTAGTTTGACTGAAATTGAGTGTTTCAGGAGTGTGGGAAAGGTGTAGCCGATTTTTAGGAGGCTAAAGAGGGGGGATTTTCGGTTGTTAAGGGATTCGGATGGTGGGAGGTTGGAGATTTTTTAAGAGAGATTTAGGGGATAGGAGGAGAGTTAGTGCCAAATTGGTATTACTTCTCTCAAAATTTTGGCTAGAGAATTGTTTCCTCTCATTTCTTCTTTTTTTTCTCTTTTTTCATTCTTTTCTGTGTTTTCTGCCAAATGTTCTTCTGCTAGAATGCCGAATTTTTGCTGAAGGATTTTGCTATTTTCTTTCTTTTTTTCGTTCTCTCTTTTTGTGTCGTTTTTTTCCTCTTCACCTAGGTGTCGTTCTTCCACTAAAAACTCTTCTTCTAGCTGTCGATATTTCACTATAATTGCTACAACTTCATTTTTCTTTCATGCTTTTGGTAAGTTATGATGATGTTTTTTGTTATGGTCACCTAACCAATTGGTCATTAAGGTTTTGACTTTCGTTTAGGAGACGATCAAAGTTTGAGGGCGGCTAGTCGAAACTGTGGCTTTGGGTAATCGTCGTTTTCTATTGGTGGTAAGACTGAAAGGACTGAAAGCCGAATGGCTTGTTGTATCTTATTTAATTCTCCTTAATTTATCACTGGTTCTTTTGTTAACTTTAACTTCGTTGGGTCTTGTTTTGCTCCAAATTAAATGGATGATTGGGGTTATTCTGTCTTGATAGCAAGGAACCATTTGGAGCAAGGTTTGTAACAGTCCAAATTTGACCCTAATCGGAACAATGGTTTTGATACCACGAATTTGAGTCTGAAAATTTTTTTATATTATATTTTGTGCTAATTATATGTGATTTATGATGTGTGAAAGTTTCGTATGAAAATTTGATCGTTTGTGTGTTTAATTAGACAAAAAGACTTAATTGAGTAAAATGTAAAAGTTGCAAACTATAGTGAGATGTGCTAAATTGATTATGGCTTTTCAATATGGGGTATTAAAAGGGAAATTAGCCCATCTTAAGAGTTAGTGGACGGCATATACCAAGATTAACCTTAGTATTATTGTTTATATATTAAAGTATAAAGGTTAATTTAGTAATCAAACAATTACTTAATACATATGTTAATTAAAACACAAAAATAAGCATGTTTGTTTCATCTTTCTCTTGGTCGAATGCATGCAATTGAAGAAGCGAGAAAGCCAAACTAAGTTCGGCATATATCAAGCTTAATTAGGTATGAATTTTAGCTCGGTTTTTGTTGATTTTTACGTTTTTGAGATCGTTGCTTAGAGTACTAGCTGACCCATGCTAAAATTTTGATATAAACACATGAATGATGTTCGGCCATTGACATGTTCTTATGATTTTTAATGTTTGATGATTTTATTTAAAAGTTATGATATAGATTAACAAGTTTTGAATTGGAAATTTTAGTAAATTTGAGCATTTAGGACTAAATTGAAAAGAATAAAATTTTGGAAGGGTTCAATTGCAAGATAAATAAAATGTATGCATTTGTATAAGTATATGGAACATTCGGCCATTGATATGTATAACCAAATTAGGTGTATTTTGTGTTTTGTACAAATTGGACTAATTTGTTAAAGTGTGAAACATTAGGGGTAAAATGGTAAATTGCCCATTTATGTGTTTTGGGACTAAATTGAGATGAAATGTGTTTAAATGAGCTAAATTTTAATGTGTTTAGATCAAGAACAAAGAAAAACAGATTTGGATCGGGGAAAGGCGAAGGTTATCGAATAGTTGGTCTACGTTGTCCGTCGATAGTCGAGGTAAGTCTTTAAGCAATTATATGTCGAAAATTACCTACGTACTCTAGTAAATATTGAAAATTGAAATTTTGGGAAGGTATATATGAAGTTGCCGAATGTGAATTGTATAATGTTGAGTTGGTTTTATTTATGTAATGTGAATAAGCTTACTTGAAATTGATATGTGATAGAATTATGAAAAATAAGTGATACATGTGGTTGTGGCATTAAGGAATGTGTATGGAATGATTAACTATATTGACATTCGGGCTTTACTGCCTAGCAGGCCTTGTGCCGGTGACTTATATCGGGTTTAATGCCTAGCAGGCCTTGTGCCGGTGAATGTAATCAGGCTTATTGCCTAGCAGGCTAAATGTCGGTGTTTAAAATCTCGAGCCTCTGGTCTAGCAGGCTCAATGCCGGTGTGTAATTCAGGACTTTAATGCCTAGCAGGCTTAATGCCGGTGATATGCTATAAATGGAGAATCCGAGAACCAAACAAGGTGAGAGATATTGAATGCTATGTGCTAGAAGCTCGATAAGAGTTAGCCTACTATATTAGTAAAGAATGAAGTAAGTTAGTTTATTATCGTTTTAGTTAAGTATGAGGTGATGAAGTGGATGATTCAATAAGTATTTTATTTTGTGATAATGAAGCTTATCATTGATGGGTATGAACATTATATATATATGAAATTGAGATGTATATATATATGTATATTACATTAAAGATCCGGTAATAAATGGAAAGATTAATGGTAAAAGAGTTTTGAAAGTGTTGGCATATGTGTTCAAATAGGAATAAGAGATCGATATCTATGATGTGTTCATTTGACTTGGAAAATACAAATATATATGATAGTTATATGAATTGATGATGTATATGTTCATGATAATAAAGTGCTAATATTTAGGTCAAGGGTATTGCTAGTATTCGGCTATGTATAATTCACATATTGAAATGTTTATATTCAATGCTATAAGCCTGAAGATTAAAATGTTTAAGTGTATGATTATTATTATATTAATATTTGCTTGAGACTTACTAAGCTAGTAAGCTTATTGCATGTGTGTTTATTGTGCTGTTTTATAGATTTTGGTCAAGCTACAGGCTCAAAGGATCATTAGAGAAGTCAACCACACTATCAACTCTTTTGGTACTCATAAACTTAGTTTTTGATTCGAAAGGCATGTATAGACTAGACTAAGTTGTAAAACCAATGGTATTTAATCATGTATATAAATAAAGCCTTGCGAAAATGGCTATTTCTTTTGGTTAAGCTTCACTTATATGTTTTGGTGTAATGGCTTGTTCAATATGCTAATAAATGTTTATATTTGGTTGTAGTTTAAATTATGTATGAAATGTGAATATATGATATAGGTGTTATGTGTTCGGTTTTGAAAATTTTGACTTTGGGTTGTCATATGCCAAACATGGCTGTTGCGGTTATGTTGTGTGTTTGGTCTTGACCAAGGAACTTATGAGCTACTTGTCTAACATGCTTTCTAAATTCTAGTTGAGTTAGACATGTGTTTCGGCAATATGGTAATTAACGTATGCTTGATGTGTTTAGTAATAATAAATGAAGTTATGTTTAAGTGAATTCATAATGAGACATGTATATGAAAGTTGGCTTATTAGATCCAATTGTTAATGGTAAGAAAGGTATATGTGTTTCTTGGTTGGTTAGATACTGAATTAAATTGAAAGATGAAATTGAATGTTCGGTCAAGATGTGACATTGGTATGCTTGTATATGTAATTCTTTGTTAAAAGCAGAATAATGGTTCGATTAGGTTAATATGTATATGTATATATATATTTAAATATATATCATGAAGTTAAGTTATATTATGCAGACATTTGTATGTATTAAGTTCCAGAAATAGAACTTGTTGTACCTTATTTGATTCAATAGATCATGATGTTATATAAATTAGTAGAGTTCCCATTTGTCTGTGTTGATTTCAATTGAACGTCTATTCGGAAGCAAGTTTAGTTTGGTAATGCCTCATAACCCTAATTCGGCGACAGGTACGGGCTAGGGGTGTTACATTTGATTGGTATCAGAGCTTACGATTTAGTCGATTCTAGGACAACCGTAGCGCGTGGGAGTCTAGCTATACATGCCTTTATTATATATACGATAGTGTGGTGACTTCTGACATTTCAAAATGTGTTTTATTTAGAAAATGGATCCTGACAGAGCCGTAGCGGATGATGTAGAGAGTGTAGCGCCTGATCGCGCACGTGGGTCAGTGCCGGTAGACTCTCGACCTATCTCAGGTAGCCATGAGGGGAGGCTAAACAAGCCTTCTACCAGATGATAAATGAATGGTTTACCCAATTTATTCAGACTAACCCGGCTGTACAATAACCTCCACCCCCAAATAATCCAACTCCGGTACCTTTGGCACCTCCGATGATAGATCCGATGAGATCTAGTAGGGCTCATGTTGATAAAATCAGGAAATATAGGACGAAGAATTCAAAGCTAATGATGATGATGATGCAGAGCGAGCTGAGATGTGGCTTGATATCACTATTCGGGTACTTGATGAGCTATCTTGTACTCCAGATGAATGCCTAAAGTGTGCTAAATCTTTATTATGGGACACTACATATCATTGGTGGAATACACTAGTATCAGTGGTTTCAAAAGAAAAAGTGACTTGGAATTTCTTCTAGATCGAGTTCCGTAAGAAATATATCAGTCAGAGATTCATCGATCAGAAGTGAAAAGAATTCTTAGAACTGAAACAGGGTCGCATGACTGTGACTGAGTATGAGCGAAAGTTTGTCAGATTGAGCCGATATGCCTGAGAGTGTGTATCAACTGAAGCTATTATGTGTAAAAGATTCAAAGACAGTTTGAATGAAGATATAAAGTTGCAAGTTGGCATACTTGAAATTAAAGAGTTCGTAGTACTTTTTGAACGAGCTTGCAAAGCTGAAGAGCTTGGAAAAGAGAAAAGAAAGGCTGAAATGAAAGATAGAGACACTCGTAAAAGATCATCAAGTAAGACTTTCCCTTCTGTATCTAAAAAGTTCAAAAATGACTTTGGCCGACATAAAGCTACTTCAGACATGTTTAGAAGAGATCAATCTTCAGTAGGTTCCCGAGCTACTTCGATGGCCAGTGTTGGTAATGCCCAGCAAAATCGGGTTGAATGCAAGCATTGTGGTAAATGGCATTCTGAGAGTTGTAGATTCGTGATCGGTCATGCTTTAAATGTGGATCGTCAGATCATTTTATCAGAGAGTGCCCGATGTTAGTCGAGCAAAATATGGCCCAGAATATTAGATCGAGTAATGTGTCAGTGCGAGGCAGACCACCTAAGCATTTAGGAAATGTAAGTGGCAGTTAGAAAGGAACTAAAAATACTGCAGTTCGATCGGAGGCCCGTGCACCAACTAGATCCTATGCTATACGTGCCAGAGAGGATGCTTCTTCCCTAGATGTTATCACTAGTACTTTCACTCTTTATGATACTACCGTGATTGCATTGATTGATCCTGGTTCGACTCATTCATATGTGTGTGAAACTTTAGTATCCAGTAAGACTCTACCTGTTGAGTCTACTGAGTTTGTAATCCGTGTGTCCAACCCCTTGGTCACTGTGTACTTGTTGATAAAGTGTGTAAAGGTTGCCCATTGATGATTAGGAATTTCTGATTTCTAGTTGATTTAATGTTGTTGCCTTTCGAAAAGTTCGATATAATTTTGAGAATGGACTGGTTAACTTTACATGATGCTATGGTGAATTGCAAAAGAAAGATTATTGATTTGAGATGTCAGAGCGGTGAGATCATCCGGATTGAATCTAATGACCTGAATTGATTACCGGTAGTAATATCCTCGATGTTAGCTCGTAAGTATGTGAGAAAAGGATGTGAAGCTTACTTGGCCTATGTGTTGGATAATAAAGTGTCTGAAAAGTAGATTGAATCCGTACCAGTTGTGTGTGAATACCCAGATGTGTTTCTTAAAGAATTACCATATTTACCACCTGTTTGAGAGATTGAGTTTGGCATTGAATTAGTACCGAGGAATGACTCCTATTTCTATAGCACCGTATCGGATGGCACCTACTGAGTTGAAAGAGTTGAAAGCACAATTACAAGAGTTGACAAATAGGGGCTTTGCACGACCGAGTTTCTCTCCTTGGGGTGTACCAGTTCTATTTATGAAAAAGAAAGATGGGATGTGAATGTGTATTGATTATCGGCAACTAAATAAAGTGACAATAAAGAATAAATATTCGTTACCTCGAATTGATGACTTGTTTGATCAATTGAAAAGGGCTTCAGTGTTTTCGAAGATAGACCTGAGATCGGGTTATTATCAGTTGCGAGTCAAAGATTTCGATGTGCCAAAGACTGCATTTCGAACGAGGTACGGACATTTTGAGTTCTTGGTTTTGCCTTTTGGACTTACTAATGCACTCTTATTTTTATGGATTTGATGAATCGAATTTTCAGACAGTATTTGGTTCGATTTGTGGTAGTGTTTATAGATGATATCCTGATCTAATCCAGAGATGAAACTGAACATGTTGAGCATTTGAGATTGGTGCTACAAACTTTACGAGATCAACAGTTGTATGCAAAGTTTAGTAAGTGTGAGTTTTGGATGAATAAAGTCAGTTTCTTGGGTCATGTTGTTTCAGCGTTAGGCATTCGGGTTGACCCAAACAAAATATCGACTATACTTTATTGGAAGCTACCAAAGAATGTTTCTAAAATTTGAAGCTTTCTAGGACTTGCTAGATACTACAGACGATTCGTGAAAGGTTTTTCTATGATAGCCAAACCTATGACAAAACTACTACAGAAAGATGTCAAGTTCGAGTGGACGAAAAAATGTCAGAAAAGTTTTGATCAGTTGAAAGCTCTTTTAACCAAATCTCTAGTATTAATTCAGACTGAATCGGGTAAATAATTTGTTTTGTACAGTGATGCTTCTTTGAATGGTTTGGGTTGCGTCTTAATGCAAGAAGGCAAAGTAGTAGCCTATGCTTTGAGACAGTTGAAGCCTCATGAAAGAAATTATCCGACTCATGATCTGGAATTAGCAGCCATTATTTTCACGTTAAAATTTGGCGCCATTACTTATTCGATGAGAAATGTCATGTTTATTCGGATCACAAAAGTCTGAAGTATTTGATGACTCAGAAAGACCTGAACTTGAAACAACGCAGATGGTTAGAGCTGTTGAAAGATTTTGAATTAGTGATTGATTACCATCTGGGGAAGGCCAACATTGTTGCGGATGCCTTAAGTTGAAAATCATTGTTTGCTCTTCGTGTGTTGAATGCACATATGGTTATGTCTGGTGATGGTTTGATCATAGCCGAGTTGAAGGCAAGACCGTTATTTATCCAGCAAATTTGTGATGCACAGAAAATTGATAAAGATATGATTGCTAGATGAGTTCAGTGTGGAAATGATGTAGAGTCAGAGTTTCGAATTGATGAAAATGATTGTTTGAACTTCAAAGGCCGAATATGTGTTCCGAAGAATGTGGATTTGATTCAGATGATTTTGAACGAGGCTCAAAATAGTCGATTGTTGGTACATCTGGGTAGCACGAAAATGTATAATGATTTGAAACAGTTCTATTGGTGGCCTAGCATGAAACGGGATATATTTGAATTTGTTTCAAAGTGTTTAACTTGTCAGTAAGTAAAAGCCGAGCATCAAGTGCCTTCTGGGTTACTTCAACCGATCATGATACTTGAGCGAAAATGGGATAGAATTACTATGGATTTTATATCCGGTTTGCCTACGACATCGAGCAAGAAAGATGCAGTCTGGGTTATAGTGGATAGACTGACTAAATTAGCTCACTTTGTTCCAGTTCGTACGGACTATTCGCTCGATAAACTTACTGAACTATATGTATCTCAAATTGTGAGATTACATGGTATGCTGAGTTCCATTGTTTCAGACAGAGACTCGAGATTCACATCGTGATTTTGGAAGAAGTTGCAAGATGCTTTAGGTACTAAACTCCACTTTAGCACAGCCTTCCATCCGCAGACAGACGGTCAGTCTGAATGAACCATTCAGAAACTTGAGGACATGTTGAGATGTTGCATCCTTGAGTTTGAAGGTACGTGGGAAAGATACTTACCTTTGATTAATTTGCTTATAATAACAGTTTTCAATCTAGTATCAAAATAGCGCCATACGAGGCTCTTTATGGCCGCAAGTGTCGTACACCGTTGTATTGGACTGAGCTCAGTGAAAACAAGATACACGTGGTTGATTTGATTAAAGAGACTGAACAGAAAGTGGCTATAATCAGAGATAGTTTGAAAGCTGCTTCAGATCGTCAAAAGTCCTATGCTGATTTGAAATGTAAAGACATTGAGTTTCAAGTCGGAGATCGGGTATTTTTAAAAGTTTCACTGTGGAAAAAAGTACTTCGATTTGATCGAAAAGGCAAGCTAAGTCCTAGATTCATCGGACCGTATGAGATTATCGAACGTATCGGGCCTGTTGCTTATAGACTGAAGTTGTCATCTAAATTAGAAAAGATACACAACGTGTTCCATGTTTCGATGCTCCATAGATATCGGTCAGACCCATCACATGTGATTCCTCTATCTGAAATTGAAATCCGATCCGATATGACGTATGAGGAGGAACCGATCCGAATTTTAGCTCGGAAATGAAAGAGTTGAGAAACAAGAAAATTTTGTTAGTGAAAGTACTATGGAATCGACATGGAGTGGAAGAGGCTACGTAGGAGCCTAAGGATTCAATGAGGCAACAGTATCCGACTTTGTTTAACGGTAAGATTTTCGGGGACGAAAATCCCTAAGGGGGGAAGAGTTGTAACAGTCCGAATTTGATCCTAATCGGAGCGGTGGTTTTGGGACCACGAATTCAAGTTCAAAAATTTTTTTATATTATATTTTATGCTAATTATATGTGAAATTTTCATATGAAAATTTGATCGTTTGTGTTTTTAATTAGACAAAAGGACTTAATCGAGTAAAATGTAAAAGTTGCAAACTATAGTGAGATGTGCTAAATTGATTATAGCTTTTTAATATGGGGTATTAAAAGGGAAATTAGTCCATCTTAAGAGTTAGTGGACGGCATATACCAAGATTAACCTTAGTATTATTGTTTATATATTAAAGTATAAAGGTTAATTTAGTAATCAAACAATTACTTAATATATATGTTAATTAAAACACAAAAATAAGCATGTTTGTTTCATCTTTCTCTTGGTTGAATGCATGCAATTGAAGAAGTGAGAAATCCAAACTAAGTTCGGCATATATCAAGCTTAATTAGGTATGAATTTTAGCTTGATTTTTCTTAATTTTTACATTTTTGAGATCGTTGCTTAGAGTATTAGCTGACCCATGCTAAATTTTGATATAAACACATGAATGATGTTCGGCCATTGACATGTTCTTATGATTTTTAATGTTTGATGATTTTATTTAAAAGTTATGATATAGATTAACAAGTTTTGAATTGGAAATTTTAGTAAATTTGAGCATTTAGGACTAAATTAAAAAGAATAAATTTTGGGAAGGGTTCAATTGCAAGATAAATGAAATGTATGAATTTGTATAGGTATATGGAACATTCGGCCCTTGATATGTATAACCAAATTAGGTGTATTTTGTGTTTTGTACAAATTGGACTAATTTGTTAAAGTGTGAAACATTAGGGGTAAAATGGTAAATCACCCATTTATGTGTTTTGGGACTAAATTGAGATGAAATGTGTTTGAATGAGCTAAATTTTAATGTGTTTAGATCAAGAACAAAGAAAAATGGATTTGGATCGGGGAAAGGCAAAGGTTATCGAATAGCTGGTCTACGTTGTCCGTCGATAGTCAAGGTAAGTCTTTAAGCAATTATATGTCGAAAATTACCTACGTACTCTAGTAAATATTGAAAATTGAAATGTTGGAAAGGTATATATGAAGTTGCCAAATGTGAATTGTATAATGTTGAGTTGGTTAATGTGAATAAGCTTACTTGAAATTGATATGTGATAGAATTATGAAAAATAAGTGATACATGTGGTTGTGGCATTAAGGAATGTGTATGGAATGATTAACTATATTGACATTCGGGCTTTACTGCCTAGCAGGCCTTGTACTGGTGACCTATATCGGGCTTAATGCCTAGCAGGCCTTGTGCCGGTGAATGTAATCGAGCTTATTGCCTAGCAGGCTAAATGCCGTGTTTAAAATCTCGGACCTCTGGTCTAGCAGCTCAATGCCGTGTGTAATTCGGGCTTTAATGCCTAGCAGGCTTAATACCGGTGATATGCTATAAATGGAGAATCCTAGAACCAAACAAGGTGAGAGATATTGAATGCTATGTGCTAGAAGCTCGATAAGAGTTAGCCTACTATATTAGTAAAGAATGAAGTAAGTTAGTTTATTATCGTTTTAGTTAAGTATGAGGTGATGAAGTGGATGATTCAATAAGTATTTTATTTTGTGATAATGAGCTTATCATTGATGGGTATGAACATTATATATATGTGAAATTGAGATGTATATATATGTGTATATTGCTTTGAAGATTCGGTTATAAATGGAAAGATTAATGGTAAAAGAGTTTTGAAAGTGTTGGCATATGTGTACAAATAGGAATATGAGATCGATATCTATGATGTGTTCATTTGACTTGGAAAATACGAATATATATGATAGTTATATGAATTGATGATGTATATGTTCATGGTAATAAAGTGCTAATATTTAGGTCAAGGGTATTGCTAGTATTCGGCTATGTATAATTCACATATTGAAATGTTTATATTCAATGCTATAAGCCTAAAGATTAAAATGTTTAAGTCTATGATTATTATATTAATATTTGCTTGAGACTTACTAAGCTAGTAAGCTTATTCCATGTGTGTTTATTGTGCTGTTTTATAGATTTTGGTCAAGCTACGGGCTCAGAGGATCATCAGAGAAGTCAACCATACTACCAACTCTTTTGGTACTCATAAACTTAGTTTTTGATTCGAAAGGCACGTATAGGCTAGACTAAGTTGTAAAACCAATGGTATTTAATCATGTATATAAATATAGCCTTGTGAAAATGGCTATTTCTTTTGGTTAAGCTTCACTTATATGTTTTGGTGTAATGGCTTGTTCAATATGCTAATGAATGTTTATATTCGGTTATAGTTTAAATTATGTATAAAATGTGAATATATGATATAGGTGTTATGTGTTCGGTTTTGAAAAATTTAACTTTGGGTTGTCATATGCCAAACATGGTTGTTGCGGTTATGTTGTGTGTTTGGTCTTGACCAAGGTGAACTTATGAGCTACTTGTCTAACATGCTTTTTGAATTCTAGTTGAGTTAGACATGTGTTTTGGCAATATGGTAATTAACGTATGCTTGATGTGTTTAGTAATAATAAATGAAGTTATGTTTAAGTGAACTTGGTTATGTGATATTTATGATTTATAATGAGACATGTATATGAAAGTTGGCTTATTAGATCCAATTGTTAATGGTAAGAAAGGTATATGTGTTTCTTGGTTGGTTAGTTACGAATTAAATTGAAAGATGAAATTGAATGTTCGGTCAAGATGTGACTTTGGTATGCTTGTATATGTAATTGCTGTTAAAACAGTAAAAATGGTTCAATTGGTTTAATATGCATATGTGTATATATATATATATATATATCATGAAAGTTAAGTTATATTATGCAGACATTTGTATGTATTAAGTTCTAGAAATAGAACTTGTTGTACCTTATTTAATTCAATAGATCATGATGTTATATAAATTAGTAAAGTTCCCATTTGTCTGTGTTGATTTCAATTGAACGTCTATTCGAAGCGAGTTTAGTTTGGTAATGCCTCATAACCTTAATCCGGTGACAAGTACGGGTTAGGGGTGTTACAAGGTTCCTTTTCTGTGGAGTCTTAGCATTTTCATTTGAGGTTTCAAGGTTGGTACCGTGCGTTTATTTTGGAAGATTTTTCGGCTGTATGTTATGGTGCTAGTGGTGAGTGAGACTAACGACAAAATTGGAATGTTTGAGTTTAGGTACTATTGGTCTCGAGGATGGTTTGTTGCGAAACCATAACAGGTATGTAAACACAATCGCGATTATGAAAATCGGCAAAAGTCGAAATAAGTGAACGCCGACGCTACATGGGCATGCGCTCGCCCGTGTGGTAGGCCGTGTGACTAAACATGGGTGTGTAATCGACGAGGCCAGCCATGTGCGATTTCATGGATCGGGCCAAACTGAGCCGTGTGGGCCCGCTGTGTGGGCCTCACAAGGGCGTGTAGAAATTGTTGGGCCAGGTCGTGCATTTCACACAGCCAAGGCCATTATAGGCCATGTGGGCCACACGGGTGTGTGGGCCCACATAGGCTAGCAACATGGGCTCATAGGCCTATTTTCACTGTTTGACTGCTAAGGTTGCACGGGTCGCCCGAGTCGACTGTGGACCTCTGTTGGGTCAGTAAGCTTACTTGGACCCCTAATTGACTGATTGACTGTTATGCCCCTGTGTGATGTATATATGTATATGTACATGTAAGGCTATATTTTAGCATGCTAGGTAGACTGTATTGAATTCACACACGATACTATGATATGACATGACATGATTGCATGATGCATTGCATGGGGATGGGTTGTTATTGATCGGAGGAAGTGTACTGAAAGCCTTCGAGCCTAAATTACTGGCAACCCAGCTGCATATTACTGTATAGTGCCGCATTCGGTACTCTTTGGAGTGTAGGGATTGGTGGGTTGATTATATCTCTACATAAAGTGTAAGGTTGGACGAAGATGGAATGTAGAGGCTAGATGGGTAGGACTTGTATATTGTTTCATATGTTACTGCACTGATTAATATTACTGTAATGGGCCAAGGCCCAAGCACATGACTGTTCTGTACTGAGATGGGCCAAAACCCAAACTGAATTTGTCACTGATACTGAAAAGGGGCTTAAGCCCAAACTGTGTTCGTTTTCTATATGTTTGCTATTATGGGATTACACACTGAGTTTTCGTAAACTCACCCATCTATTTTAACTGTACAGGTAATCCCCAGTCATAGGCAGATCGGTGCAACGGAGGACTCAGCGATGGCCACACGACCTATCTAATTTGATTTAGTATTTTATAATTTCAACTTAATTTTTGGGTATTTTATTATAATAAGGGCCTTTGAATTTATATTTTTAATTTGGGATTTTATGGTTGTTTTGGTTTATAACTGCTAGCAGTAGGAAAAGCCGCGAGTTTTCAGAAAGACAAATGTTTTATTAAAATTTCCTCAAATACGCAATCAGTTTAAAAGCTTCCACAATAAATGACGCTTTGAAAATTAATAATGTTTTTAAAAATAAATAAATTTCAATGATGCATGCTTTAAAAATGAACGACCCATTTTTGACTCATCATTGAATAACACAAAGTGATTAAATAGAAATGAGGATTTCAACGACAACATATTTTACGAAAAATACTTCAATGTGACATCGCCAGATTCGGCCATAACGTCCAGGCCGGGTTTGGGGTGGTACAGTTTCACAATCTCAATATGATATCCATTATAATGAATATCTTTTAAAATTAATGCATTAACCATCACAAATTTTGTGCTTTTTAGATATTGACATATTAGCTCTTCTGGAGCTTTCAGCTAATTTTGCACTATCAAATATTGGAATAATATTTATTTGTTTCAATATCAAATATGATAAATATTTTCTATCTTAATGATAGAATTCATTACTGCATTTTCATATCCTTCTTTAAAGAATATTAACAGAAACAAAATATTTGGGCATACACCACATATGTGGCCAATACTTTTTCATATCACATTAATAACATAAGTTATATTTACCCTTTGAAGAGTTATCCTGAGAACTCTCATTGTTCTCTTATTTATTATTATATTCCCACTTTTAATGGTCCATGATTATATATTTTATTTTCTTTATGTTTGCATTCATTTCGGGGAATGCAACAAATCTAGTAGGACAAACTTCTAAACGCCTCCATTGATTCTTTATTTCATAATCACCATCACAAAACATGCATGGATTTCAAATCAAAATCTATCTATTCATGTTGTTATGATTAGTTTCCAAATATAATAAACATGATATAATAAATAAATTATAGTAAAATATACATGAGATTCTTTAACATCATCATTATCACCCTGACTGTGTGGTTTAAGGCTCTAATTGCAACAGTCAGGTTTATACCCTAGTCGAAACAGTGGTTTTGGGACCACAAATCCGAGTTTGTATAATATTTTAATATTATTTTTTGTGTCATTGATATGTGAATTAGTATGTGGTAAATTTTCATAAGCAAATTTGTCTGTTTGCTTGTTTAATTTGACAAAAGGACTAAATCGCATAAAGTTTAATACTAGCATGCTCTTTGATAAGGTATCTATTTAATGTGTATTTGTAAGATGGAGGCCTTATGTGACAAATAAGCACATGTTTTGGATAGTGGATGGCATATGGTCTATAATAACCTTGGTTTATATGTTATTTATATGTTTTATTAAAGGTTAGTTTTGTAAATAGATAATTATGTTTAAATTGATAAAACAAAAACATGATAATGGCCATTGTCATCATCTTGTTCCACCGAAATTAGAAAGAAAAGAAAGGGTTTTGAGCTTTGGATGTTTCGACTAGCTTTAAGCAAGATTAAGGTATGATTTTGGTTTTGATTTTTGATAATTTCTACGTTTCTGCAATCGTTGCTTTAAGAGCTACAAAACCCATGCCTTGATTTTGTGTTTTGATAATGTATGTGCTTATGCCATTGATGACTTTACAAGCTTTGTGATGTTTGAGGATGATATATGAAAGTTTTGAGCTAGATGAACATGTTATATTCTTAAATTTTTGATGAATTTAGCTAAATAGGGCTAAATTGAGAAAATGGTAAATTGAAGGACTAAATTGCAAGTTTGATGAAAAATGTGGGCTTATATGTGATGTATATGTATTCGGCTAAGCATGTTATGTATGGATTTTGTGAATTTGATGTTTTGAGAAAAATAGACTAAATTGATAAAGTGTGCTAATATAAGGGTTAAATTGTAAATAGCCCAAAATATATGTGTATGGATTGAATTGAATGGAATAGTGAATAAAAGGGTTAATTCTGAATATGTTTAGATCAAGAACCAAGGAAAACGGATTTAGATCGTGAGAAAGTGAAAGTAACAGAGTAGCCATTTTCATTTCGTTAAACCGAACCCGAGGTAAGTCACTATGTAAATAAATGTATTTGTATTGAATTGAATAGATTCATATGACTATCAACTATAATGAATGTTTATGAGATGTTAGGTGCATAAAATCTGAGATAATTCTGATTTAGTGATTAAGTCCGAAAATTCTTGTATGAACCTAGGAATAGATAGGATTACCTATGTCATGACATAGGTATCTGTTCTGTTTTATCATGTAAGACCACGTTTGGGACGTTGGCGTTGATTTGAAATTTGTGTAAGACCTCGTCTGTGATGTAGGGATCAATATGAATTCTATGTAAAAGACCTCATCTGGGACGTAGGCATTGATAGGAGCTTTACGAGTAAGACCATGTCTGGGACATCGGCATCGTATTAATTCAGTATAAGACCACATGCAGGACAGAGGCATCGATATCTGGAGTACATGTAAGACCTCGTCTGGGACGTTGGCATTGTATGACTATTCCGAGCTTTCTGATCATCCTACTAGATTCCTATGGGTTCAACGGGCAAGACTATGATATGAATGTCAAATCCAAGCTATGAACAAATATGTGATATTAAGTTCGATTCAGGTACATTGTCTATACACTATTTGTGTATGTAAGGTAAGTATCTAAGTGATCTTACTATGGTGATAAGTACATGAAATTTGTGATATGATAAGAATTGTTTTGGCTAGATAAGCTCTGTGTTCATATGATTCTTGAATGGTGAAAATGACTAATGTGGTTAAAAGTGTATGAACCAAAACAAATATGTGAAAGTTTGCCAAGTGATTGATATATGCTTTCCATACCAAGTTTATTTGTATATGACTTAGTAAGCTTTTGGAAAGCTTACTCTGTGTGTGTGTTTTTTCTATTTTATAGGTCGTCAAAGCTACTGAAGGCTCGGGATTGTCAAGGATCGTCATCACACTACAAAAACTTATTTTGATACCCTTTTGAAAATGTATATAGCTAAATATGGCATGTATAGACTAGATAGGTGTATATGTTTTTGGAAGTGAACTTAGCCATGTGTTTTGACAAGTTTAATTTGGTAATATGCCTGAATGAATGTGATATATGATGCATATCTTGGTAAGGTGGAAGCTTATGAAATGGCTAAGTTTTGAGTGAGCTATTGAATGAATTATGCTTGTAATGATATGAGTTTATTTCTTTGGAATCATCATGGTTGGAATTGGTATTGAGTGTATAAATTGAATGGTGAATTTGGTATGTTTTGGTTGCCATATATGCAAGGTATGTGTTGATATATATATATATATATTGTAGGAAGACCCTAAGTGGGTGGCATATTGGCCTTGTAAAATGGCCTATAATGTCACAGTTTGAGGCACACAGCGTGCCTAAGGCCGTGGGTAAATTAGCGAATGTGGCTTAAATTGTACACGGCCTCGACACGGGTGTGCTTGGTGGCCATGTGAGAAATGGCGATATGTGATCTATCAAGATACGTACCTTAGCACACAGGCGTGCTTGGTGATCATGTTGATTTTAGCAGTATACTACCACGGGGAGGACACACGGAGTGTCAAGCGGCCGTGGGTGAGGCACTACCTACCCCCACTACCGTGTGTCCCTGTATGTTAAAAAGTTTCAAATTTTTATGAAATTACTTATGTGTTTCGGTTTAGTCTCGACTCGGTTTATAAGCATGCTTAGGGTCTCGATGACTCATTTAAGGGACTCTATGATTGAATTCAAATGAGATTGATGATGATTGACTTTGTGTCGTGAATGTGATGTGAAATGATCCTATTGTTCGGTAATGCCTCTTAACCCTATTCCGGTGACGATTTTCGGGTTAGGGGTGTTACACTAATGATTACCCATAGTGCGCAGGCCTCAATTGAAATAGCAGCAACTCTAGTTTTGGGATATTTTTGTGACTTATGGAGAAAAACAATTAAAAAAGAATCGTGCTAATAACGTGTTATAAAATAAAAAGACAGAAAGTAATGAACAAAGAGAATGGAAGAGCAAAGAGAGAGTATATTTTATTGATCAATCGAAATATTTACAATACTTCTCCAAAGTCTATATTTATAGGCATAAGAAGAATAAATAAAGTAGAGATCTAATTCTAATAACTATTAGAATTTAAAATATATCAAAACTTATCTAGATCTTGATGAACATCCACTTAATAAAATATTCATAATAAGATTATCTATTTTATTATTAATTAAAACTTAATTACAAGTTTATAAAACTTACAATAAATTGTATATAAAAGTTTTTAAAGCTTCATTAAAGATATATATATATGTTTTGTTGTTTTTAAAGAGTTTTTCTCAAGTTTTTTTTTCTTTCGGAAACTTATAAAACGTATTATTCTTTTATTATTTTTCTTAAAATATTCTAACAAATTTTCCACATATTTTAATAAAACATTTAACTACTATTTAGATATATATGTGCATAATGTAAGTGTCAATGGTTTTAACTTACATTTTGTGTTCACAATTTCTGCTCCAGAATCAATAGTAAATTAAGTCTTGAACTAAGATTTATTTTGGGGAAAAAAGTATATATTGTGTAATGATCTAGTTTCAATGGTATCAAAAATTTAATTTTAGGGCTAAATTTCTTAAATCGAGTTAGCAAAAATATGAGATCAAATAGTTAAGTATTGAGTACGGGATTGTAGTGCCTAATTATTAAGTATTAATGAATTAAATCGTCTATTAAAAATAGTACGAGAGACTAAATTATAAAAATATAATCATTAGTGAGTTTTATTGGAAAAATATTACTTAAATTAGTGTATTAATAAGTTTTGATTTAGTTTTCATTGTTGAGAAATTTGAGAAATTTTGATATTAAACATTCAAGACATGCATGAGTAATTTTAGATAAAATCATGGTAGAAGTAAGTTAAAAATGTGATAAAATTATTAATTCAAGCTTCAATTTGTATTTAAGTAATTTAGTTAATTATATATTAATAAGGACTAATTTATAGAGGATAAAAGTTTACAATTTGTTGATAAATAATGATTGTAGGAGGTCCTTGTACTATATTTAATAAACCAAATTTAAATTCGACTGAGTAAATTGTGGGTTACGCATGTTTCAGAGATTAAGGTGTTTAGAGATTAAATTGAATAAAATGCATTCATGAATATAATGTGTTGAATTGTGTTTGAATTATATGATTAATGAATTTTCTATATCTGAATTTATTGTATGTAGCTAAAGACAACGTAGAAACATCAAAAAGCAAAAGAAAAGGCAAAGTCGTCGACGAATAGCTATATCTTAATTTTCTTAAGTTTTTATTTTCTTTCAAAAACTTACAAAACGTACTATTCTTTTATTATTTTTATTAAAATGTTCTAATTATTATTAAAATATTCTAAAAGGCACAATGTAAATAGGGGACAATAAAGTTTGTTTACATAATTCGATTTCTCTATGTTTGTGGAGTCTAATTCAATGAGAAGAATTCATTATCTTTGAATCAAATGCAACTAGTGATCTTAATTCTAACACACCCTAGTGAAGAATCCTCACTTTTGTATCTCAAATACTAGATCTATCACCACTAAATTCTCCTCCTAACAAATAATGTTCATCACTTAAGCAAATAAGTGCTCTCAATAATCAGTACATCAGCCTATGCAAGTCTCTCAATTATATAGAGTTTGTGAGACTTGCTAACATAATGAAGATCAATCACAATCCTTTTAAACAACAGCTAAAATAGTTTAATATAATATTAACAACTAAGGTAAAAAAGATTGTAGGCGAATAAGTCTTTAAAGTTTTGATTCGATCCAAGGAATTTGATAACTTGATTAGATTCGATCTGATCTTCTAAATAAGTTTCTTTAAATGAATTTATCTTCATTGATTGACTTGATTCATTCCACAATATCAACACAACTCAAAAATTTAATTCAATAAATTGCTAATTTTCCAAATGTGACGAGCTAATGTTTTATCGTAGTGGTGAACAAAATAAACACTTCCCTTAATATATTACAACAACTTTAAATATTTCAACATACTAGTATGATAACTTTTATAGAAGTAGAAAGAATTTTTATCTCTCATTAATATGAAAGTGGTGATACAAAAACAAGTCAAGATAATAAACGAAAAAATTGAATAAATTTAGGTGGCTCAGCGTCCGCGTTATACCTTAAATCAGCTTTCTTTATTCACCAACATAAATATGGGTTAACCTTTGGTTAACCGATTGAGCTTGGTTGAATCAAGAAAGGTCCAAATGGAAAGCATGTGAGAATAATGGATGTGCTTGAAGGGGAATACTCCATGGAATCAACTTCCTTAAGATTAATTTGTTCGGCAGAGATACAAGTAATCGTGAAGTTTGAGTTTGATAATTCACAATCCAATTCCCCACTTGGCAGTATCAAGATCCTCCTTGGCAATTTCTAGGCTACCATTTCTTCTTTTAATGAAATACTTACTACTAATTTTTTTTCTTTAGTCGGTTAATAATTTAGTCGTTTAAAGGAACCAAAATCAACCATAACATGGATATGATGATCTCTTCCATAAAAAAGTTGGAATAAAATTAAATCCACTCATATTGAATACATACTTGAATCTAAATAACACAAATTATTAGGACCAACGGTTGACACACTGCCCATGTTAGGAGGGGGTGGAATAATAAAACTACCAATGTTGCTTGAAAAAAAGGTGATGTTGAGTTTTGTCATAGCCAAAGAAATTGAAAGCCTTGTTTCAAGGGAAAATGGCCTATAAAAATAAACAAGGCACTGCCAGTTAAGAAACCTCCAATGCCATTTCTTTGTCGAAAATCATAACGAGGATGTGCCTTTAAACACCATTATATGATTATTTGGTTGAAGCAGACAAAGGAGTCTCACCAATCTGACTTCAATTCAAAGATAAACAATGAAATAAGGTCAAGTTTGATTTTCTCACAATTATCATTTGCTTCTCTCATTACCCCATCTGAAATGACCCCATTGTTGAAACAACCCTTGACGCCTTATCTTTGCTTTTCTTCTTTTCTTGTTGAATGTTGTTGTAATCAAGCTAAGCCAAGCCTACCCCTGTGGATTGATGTGATATTTACATTGGAGACTGTTGGAATTTTTATCCAACCGCACTACTTATTTCTCACTCTACCAACAATTTATTGACTAGTCCAAGGGTGTAGAAATAAATATTTTACATTAATGTTGATGTAATTATAAAATTAATTTGTGGTTTACTTATATTTAAATATAATACATATTTTTAGTCGATTGAGTTTTAATTTAATTAATATTGGCATTATTGTTAATATAGGAGGACGTGGGTTCGAGTATGCTGAAGCGCATTATCTTCTTATTTAAAGGTTGAGAAGAGACTATAAATAATTTTAAGTATTTTATTAAAAAGAGCAGATATGATTATAAAATAACGGTGGGATGTATTTTCTTCTCAGTTGTACAATATCCTCAATTTGTTTCTCCGTTGGACCATGAAGCAATGATTTTGTTGCATTTGGGCCTTCATTATAATAAAAAAAAGAGAATGGGCTGCTTTGAACTGGGACATTGTTAACAAATAGAAATGATGCGAGCCCATGTCTCTGCTCTAGTAGGAAATAGGAATGGGTTTTATACTTCCATTTCAAAGGATGTTTAGCCGGGTTTCTTTTTTTCTTTTTGTATTTTAAGACAAAAAGGAAAATTCATAAGTTATAATTGGTGTAATTAGATAATATCTTATGTAGTTTTTGTATATATAAAACATTATGAGATTTTGTATAGTTAGGTAATGCTGTGCTATTTGTATAATTGAGTTATGTTTTGTATAATTACTAAGACATTATGAAAGTAGTAATATTTCGTATAATTTGATAATGTTTTTGTAATTTTATAATAATAATAATAAAAGTATAATCACCTCTCTAACTTAAAAAAAATCATTTTAAACTTTCATTTACTTTTTCGTCCCTTTTAATCTTTAAACTCACATTATTTGTCAAATCAATTCAAAATAGATGGAAAAATTAACATTTGTTAACTTTATTAACGTGGAATTCACGTGTATACCATATCGATAATTAATTAATTTTCTGAAATTAAAAATATTAAGAATTTTTTTGAATATTTTTTACTTTTTAATTTTAAAAAGTAATTAATTGTTGACGCGAATGCCACATTAGATAAGTTAACAAACATTAACTTTTGTATCCATTTTGTGATGATTTAACAAATAATATAAGTTCAATGGCTAAAAGAGGTGAAAATTTAAATGAATAGCTAAAATGACTTTTTTTTGTAAAGTTGAATGTGTTTAACTGGGTTGGTGTCACCAATCAATCGGGTGTCAACTCAGTTGTAAAATTACCAAAAGTACATTTCTTTTACAAAATAACGAATATTATTTTGAGGGTGCTTTATACATGCATTACCAACTTAGGATTTTCGCCTCACAATCTGTGCGGCCTTAGGCAATTCCTTACTCCAAAAACGCCTAAGTCAGCCTAACTCCCACAATATGATGATTCAACAGAATTCCTCCACAAAAACCAACTCGAACGAAAGCAACTCAAAGCGAGTCGATGATGAACGAAGAATGAAATAAGAACAAGCCAAAGAAAAATAAGAACTCAAGAGAGAGAGAAATTTGAGTGAATGTTCTCAAGAATTCTTATTGCTCAAAAAAACTCAAGTGATTTACAATGAGGGAAAAGGCCTCTATTTATAGTTGAGCCTATCCAAATCCAACGGTACAGATCAAGTACATCAACAGCTAAGATTAGAGGGTATCTACAAATTAAATCTCTAAGATTACAAAACTATATCTTCTAAGATTACATATCATATCTAGGATTGTATATATTCGAAGATCATGTGTCCATATCTGTCAAGCTTGTAGATGGACCTTTAATCTCTTCAAGTAACGGGCCAGTCCGATTGGGCCAAATGACCTCCTTCTCTCTTGATGGATCGTCCAAATGTGTCAAGGTTGGCCAAATGACCTCCTTCTCTCTTGATGGATCATCTCTGTGAACTAGCTACCTACTCCTTTTGGAAAGGTCTCGTCCACTTGTTCTTTAGGACACCCGCTCTTCTGTTAAGAACCTGGCTTTTAGGCCACCTAACAACCTTGTACCACAACTCAGAAGTAATGGCAAAATGAGTCCCATCACAGTTATCCTCCTCATGCACTCCACAATAATGTCTTGATATCAGGTTCACCACGTTAACACTACTAAACACGGAGCCTCCCCCTATATACCCCTCAAAATGACGAAGAAGGGATCAACCCTTAAGTATTATAGCCACCTTATTATCCTCAGCCTTTTACTTTGCACATAACCTCCTTACTCACAGGCTTGTACTTGACATTTTTGGGGCCCTTGGTGAAACAATAAATTGAGCCTTTTTCAAAAAAACTATAAAATGTAATACAATAAAACAAAATAATATACTAGTAATTTCATTAAAATAATATGTTTTATGACATTAAGCGAATAATATATTTTCTAACAAAATTAAAATATTTTTTCATTCAATATACTCCTATGTCATCAACTACAAAAAATAATAAAAAATGGTCTACAAGCATTCTAAGATACAAAATCATTAATTATAACATTAACATCAATGTTTTTCAGAAAATCCTTCTTGGTTGATAAAACTGCCAACATATTTGAAATAAACTAACCATTTTCTATTGCTAATCTCACCATTACTCAACTTGCTAGAAAAATAAGCATATGAAAAATGCCTATTATTATTATCGAGAGGAAAATCAAAATTCATTAATCTTATAAGCCCCTTTTCAATTAAAATGTCTCTTGTTTTGTTATCAATATTAGCCCAATTTCTAGGATCATAAATATTCAAAGAAGGAATTGTTTATTCTTTATCAATGCCAATATCAGGAGGAATTATTTGTTCTTCCTTAAGACCAAAATTTTCAATATTGGATATATTTGGCACATCACTAGGCTCGTTTGGATCATTAATTTCATCATTCTCATTGATATTATTATGTAAACTTTTATTTGATTGATTCAAATTTTCATTAAAAATTACTTTTTAAAAACAAATTTATCAATAGCATCTTGCTGTGATTTTTTAACTTTTCAAAGACGTTTTCTTTTCTTTTCTTTTCTTTTCTTTTTTTTTTCCTTTTTCACTTCTAGATAAATGCTTTTTAGGTAACATTATATATAAAAGATAAATCAGATACTCAAGTAACTTAAGAAAATAAAACAATAGCACATGATAGAAGAATTCTAAGTTGAATATTTGTTTCCATATTTTCTAATTTCAAAAGTCAAAACAAGTCACTGGAATAATAATCAATTACAAATAGACATTGTAATTAAAATATTCAATTATTTTATGAGAAAATGCAACAAAAAAATTAAATAAGTAACAAAAACAACTAAAATTTACTTTGCATAAAGTCATAAAGAAAGGGTATGTAGTAGTATATTGTACTATGGTTCATCAAAAAAGGAATTAGGGGGAGAAGCTAAATATAAGGAGACTTAATGACTTTATTAGTTAAAACCCAAAAATATATTCAAATTAAGAATGAAAATATTACAAGAAAGAAGAGAAAGGAGGGAGAATTATACCTGCAACAATGGTAGATCCGACAGAAACGCGAATGTGAGGCTCTCAATCTCTCAAATATAAAGTAAAAATTAATAACTTTAATTGATTGATGCTAATGACTGATGAATGATGTATTACTCAAATCATTTGGACCTATTTAATTTGTAGAAAATTTCTTCTATTGTCATAGTTATGGGAAAATAAAGAAGATTGAATGCTAGTAATGTAAATCTTTTTAGGGAAAATTGAAATCCTTTTTTAACTTTAATGGTAGGAGTTGGAATTTGGGAATTAAAAGATGTTTGGAGAAGCCAAGGAGTTGAAGATAAAGCGTCGAAACCATTTTTTTTTGTTGGAAAACGGGCTGACTTTGAAAAGAAAAGCGAGTCGCTACCAATCATTTTTGAAGTGTGATTGGGTCACTTTAGAAATATGGTCTACTTAATTTTAAGAAAATGGGCTCAAAATCGATTCACATACGAGGAAGGATTAGCACCTCATAACGCCCAAAATTGGTACCGTGTTGATTGATTAATGTCCTTAATATCAAAAATTAGAAAATATTTTAAAATATGAATCTTTAAAAATGTTTGGATAACTCGCATTGGATATCGAAACTCTCTTGTTCTGAAAAGATGAAATACCACATCCAGCACGATAAGACACGATGTTTCAAACCCTCAATACTAAGATCGTTCCATGATTTCCAAAATCCATGCATTCGATTTAAAAAAGGGTATTCCGTTATTTGGTCAAACGAAAAGTCGAAACCCAGCACGATTGGGCACGATCCCTCGAATTTCCAAACATGAAATATTGCCTTATTTAAGAAAACACGATAAAGAATCTTTGAAGGATATTTAGTTGCTTGGACAAATAGAAAATCGAGACCCAAAGACGATTGGGCACGAATCTCGAACTTCCAAACACGAAACATTGCCTTATTTTCAAAAACATGATCAAAATCTTTAAAGAATATTTAGTGATCCATTTAATGAAAATCGAAGCCCAAAGACGATTGGGCACAATTTCTCGAACTTCCAAACACGAAATATTACCTTTATGAAACCCTTTTTTATAAATTTTGAAAAAGCAAAAATAAAAATATCAATAAGAAAATAATAGTAATAATATTAGAATTAATAGTGGTAATAATAAAAATAATGGTAGTAGTAAAATAAATGTAATTATAATAAGTATAATTGTAGTAATAATATATATGTAATAATAGTGATAAAAATAATAGTAATGAAAAATAAGAATAATAAATAGTAATATAAAAATGATTTTATAATAATAATACATGTAAAATAGTGGCAATAATAAAATGATGCTAATAATGCCAACGAACCTAGTAATAGTAATAAAGTAAAAGGAAAAAAATATTAAAAACAATAATGGTAATGGCCACATTAAAACAAGTAAGTACAATAATATATATTTAGAGATAATTGATTTGAAAGTAAAGCGAATAGGGACTAAATTGAATTTAAAACAAGCATCCTGGGCAAAATCGAAATAAAATTAAAAAGATGGACCAATTAGAACTTGCGAGTAACAAGGAGGGCTAAAGGAAAATATCCCCACCCTCCAAAGCGGTCATTGCATGTGACCGCAAAGGTACTCTGCAATAAACTAAAAAGCTTCTTTTTTCGACGATCTCAAAATGGGTACGCTTCACCTCTTTTTCCTTATTTTCGCTTATTCTTAAAAACAAGTGTAAAAAATGAATAAAAGAACAAAATAAAAGAACACCTTGAATATTTTGAATCTTCTTGTGTATTCGTAACTATCCGAAAAATAGAAGAAAAAAAACCTTCCCCCTTTACAATGGTTTTGAATGGCTTTTATAGCCAAATTCTACAACTTATGCATGCAAGTGGGGTGATAGAGTTAGTGGAGTGGTGGAGTTAGTGGTCGGTTTAGTGGGGTGGTGGAGTTAATGGAGTGGTGGAGTTAGTGGTCGGTTTAGTGGGGTGGTGGAGTTAGTGGTCGGTTTAGTGGTTTAGTTGGGTTAGGGTTACTTGGGCTTGGTTAATTGGGTTTGGTTTGATTTTGTTTTGGTTTGTTGTTTGGGCTTTGGTTGGGGTAAAATTGGGTCATACACTGCCCTCTTTGCTTCTTTGTCGTTAACAGAACAAAGCAAAGATTCTAAAGGAGCCAATTTTGCCCGTTTCTTTGAGTCTTGATTTCTTGGCGTTTCTTCTCTTGAGTAGCCTTGCTTTGACCCATTGCATCTTGAGGTATAGAAATTTTGTTTCGATCTATTCCACTCCTTTCGATGGAGATAAAATCGCAATTTTTAGCTGTTACCCTCTTGCTTAGGGAATTAAGGCTCATCGTCTTCGATCTGTCCCCTCTCCTTTCGGTGGGATAAGATCTGCTTCTTTAACTGTTACCCTCATCGCTTAGGGAATTAAGGCTCATCGTCTTTGATCTGTTCCACTCCTTTCGGTGGGATAAGATCTTCTTTAACTTTGTTACCCTCTTGCTTGGGAATTAAGGCTCATCGTCTTCGATCTGTTCCACTCCCTTTCGGTGGGATAAGATCGCTTCTTTAACTTTGTTACCCTACCGCTAGGGAATTAAAGCTCATCGTCTTCGATCTGTTCCCTCTCGCTTCGGTGGGATAAGATTCGCTTCTTTAGCCTACTCCACTCCTTTCGGTGAAGATAAGGCTTGATCTTCCGATCCGATCTACTCCCTTTCCAGTAGAGATAAAATCAGATTCTTGATCTGCTCCATTGCCGATACATGGAGATAAGACTTATTATCTTCTTTGCTCCACTCCTGCTTTCGGTGAAGATAAGGCTTGATCTTCGATCTGCTCTACTTACCTTTCAGCAGAGATAAGATATGTTATCTTCAATCCGCTCCACTCACCTTTCGGTGGAGATAGGATCTACTATCTTTTTTTCCACTCCACTTTCCGGTGGAGATAAGGCTTTTCTTATCTTTAGCCTGCTCCACCTGCTTTCCAGAGAGATAAGGCTTGATCTTTTGATCTGCTCTACTCACGCCGAGAGAGATAAGATCATCATCTTCAATCCGCTCCTCTGCTTCGGTGGAGATAGGATCTCTTGTCTTTAGCTTTGCTCCACTCTTGCTCGGTGGAGATAAGGCTTGATCTTTGATCTGCTCTACTCCTGCTCAGTAGAGATAAGATCTGTTATCTTCAACCCACTCCACTCTTGCTCAGTGGATATAGGATTTACTATCTTTACCTGCTCCACTCACCTTTCGGTGAAGATAAGGCTTCGGTCTTTTGATCTGCTCTACACCTGCTCAGTAGAGATAAGATCTGTTATCTTCAATCAGCTCCACTCCTACTCAGTGGAGATAGGATCTACTATCTTTAGCCTGCTCCACTCCTGCTCAGTGAAGATAAGGCTTTGGTCTTTTGATCTGCTCTTCTCCTGCTTTCGAGAGAGATAAGATCATTATCTTCAATCCGCTCCCTCTCCTTTCGGTGAAGATAGGATCTACTATCTTTAGCCTGCTCCACTCCTGCTCAGTGAAGATAAGGCTTCGGTCTTTTGATCTGCTCTACTCCTACTCAGTAGAGATAAGATCTGTTATCTTCAATCCGCTCTACTCCTGCTCAGTGAACATAGGATCTACTATCTTTAGCTTTGCTCCACTCCACTCGCTCGGTGAAGATAAGGCTTGGTCTTTTGATCTGCTCTACTCACCTTTCGGTAAAGATAAGATCTGTTATCTTCAATCCGCTCCACTCCACTTTCGGTGGAGATAGGATCTACTATCTTTAGCCTGCTCCACTCCTGCTCAGTGAAGATAAGGCTTCGGTCTTTCGATCTGCTCTACTCCTGCTCAGTAGAGATAAGATCTGTACTCTTCTGTAACTCTCATCAACTTTGCTACATTGTCCTCTAGGGAACCTACCTGTAGAATTGACTTCATGGGGTCTATGCTTATGTCAAATGATTAGGATGTCATGAAAGATGCTCCTAACCATATGTATCATGAATGTTATGAGTGGATGCAAAATGTCATGAGAATGCTCCATTTTTAACACTTGGGCTATCATTGTTTGCTGCTTATTAAGGCGACCCCTGGCGTATGTCTTCTTTGTTCAGCTGATACTTCTAACAACTAATCTGAAGATGTTGTCACTGCTTAAACCCTTATTTTAAGTCTCCGAGCCCTTTAAGCCTGGTTAGTTCTAAGTAATTGTCCTATTTCGGATTCTTGTATTATTTAGAGACTTTTAGAGTAATATGCAAAACTTCTTTTGTGAAAGTATTATTAGTTCAATAATCATTATTTCAATGAAAAATGCTTGGAAAAGATCATAATAATGGACAAGAAAGAAATTAATTAGGAGCATAGCTCAAAACAAATAAGATAGCAAATGCAATCAAGAAGGAAATTTATTGGTAGTGTATTTTGAAACGAGCAAATTAAGAATAGGTAAGATGGCAATTAGGTGCCCCAGATATCGCCGACTGAGCTTCCCTGTTCAAACTTCTTGAGGACCATTTAAGCCCAATATGTGCTTAGGGGATCCGGAGTACTTTGTCGATGCCCCAAGATGAAACATACTTCATCATTATTAATTCAGATTAGCAAGACTACTGTATGCCCCACTTTTATTCAAAATTTGAGCCGCCCTTTTCGGGTTTTCAACTCAAAGCCCCTTTGGTCTCAAAGCGCCCTTTGCGGGTTTTCGCCATGGCCTCTCCTTTTTTGATTTTTTTATTTATTTCTTTTTTTGAATTTGAATTTGGACTCAAGGCGCCCTTTGCGGGTTTTTGCCTTGGCCTATTTCTGTCATAAGCGAAGCGTTTCTTGACTGGGTCCGTCTTAATTGGGTTTGACTGACTTTTACCGTCCATCTCAGCTAGTATCCATGCTTCTCCACAAAAAACCTTCTTTTCAACATAATGTCCTTCCCAATTAGGCATCCACTTTCCCCTGAAGCCCTTTTGCATAGGGAGGATCTTTTCAATACCAAGTCTCTTTCATGAACCTCTCTGGGGTGGACTTTTTGTTGTAAGCCCGCATCATTCGCTTCTGGTACATTTGACTATGATGGATGGCTCTTAATCTTTTTCCCTGATCAGATTCAGTTGATCATATCGAGATTAAACCCATTCCGCTTTATCCAACTTCAGCTCTGACAGCATCTGAAGAAAAAGAATCTCAACTTCGATAGGCAAGACTGCATCCATCCCATAGATCAATGAGAAAGGCGTTGCCCGGTGGAGGTCCTAACCAATACTCGAGAAGCAAAGAGGGTAAATGGTAACTTCTCTATGCCAATATTTACAAGTCTCAAAAAAATCTTTTGGATGTTCCCTTCTCACTTTCTTCTTCTTTCTTTCTTTCCTTTTTTTTACCCTGATATGGCGTCTGATCTTTAAACAGACTGTCGATTTTGACATTATATTTAGACATGTAACTTTTGGCATATGAAGCGACCTTCACCCTCTTAATGAAGTAATTCATAACCGAAAAGATGACGATGTCTGTTAGAAGCTTCTGACTAGATCGTCCCCGTAACATCTATGCCCCACATATATGGAGGAAGTACATAAGTCTTGTCTTCCTCTATTTGGCATTTATGGCATAACTGACGCAATCTCCTTTTCATGGTAGACCAATAGTACTTGAAACTTATAATCGACCTAGATATCAAAAAACTCTTAACATATGCCTTTTCGAACACTCCATAGTTTCCTTGTGCCTAGGAATATCTTGATGCGATCGTGCAAAAACATCTTTGAATTCTTGGAATAACTCAATGACATCTCGCTTTGTTTCTGTGGTGAGCAAGGCTTCGATCTTCACTCATTTCCCAAACTCACAATGTCTATTGACCCCTTTGTACAGTAAAGTCTATTTTCATTTTGTTCTACCATCTTTAACAAATCAAAAGATAAGTTACAATCTTGACATTTTCAAAATCCTCAGATCCCTTTAGCCCCATATTTCACTTAAAAGGGAGTCTGTAACAGCGTTGCTCATGTCTTGATATCTGGGTACCTATCGTAGGTACGAAGGTAAATTCCAAAGAATAAGCGATTCTTAGGATGATGAAGAATGGAAGACATCCCAAAAAAACAAAAGAATGTATAGTATGACATGGAAAAAAAATGAAAAAATATTTGCTCGGCATGAAACACAAGAATGCATTTTTTATTAAAAATAAAGATGTTTGAACATGAGCCTATTTCACAAAAGATTCTTATTGTTTCTAGGCTTAAAACAACAAGTGTGTTTTGAACATTACTCTGTGTTAGCTCTAAAACTACAGGAGTTTCCTTCACGCTCGATTATTCAAAACACTTTCGAGCTCGTAGGGCGAATGCCTCCTAGGTTTTCTTCATTCGATCCCTCTTGAATATGGCGTTGATGCTCAAGGTTTTATTATATCCTTAGTCGTTTCTACACTCGTGTGTAGTAATGATGTTCGAGGTCACTATAATACAACCTCTAATTAAAAGGGTTGTCTTATGACATTCAATGCAAATGCATGAAATGCAATGCAAATGAATGAATGCAAAAATAAGAGGCATTGACTCGAATTCATTACATTAGAAAAACTTTACTAGAAAATAAATTTCTTTACACAAAGCGGATTGCATACGGCCTTGTCCTCATAGTCCAAGTGAAAACATGAATCCTTCTTCGCAAAAGTCAAGTCTTGTAAAATTCTAATAGATACTTCCTCTAACTCCTTTTGCTTGATCCGGACCGCTACTCCTGCTCACTTGTTAGCTTCTTCAAAATGCCGAGACGTAGTAATCTTGAATATTCTTGTCAACTTGAATCCACAGGTGCTAAGGTCTTGTATTCCTTCACGGACTATCGGTCTTCTCTCGTTGTATTCACTTGGACTATATTCGGATGACCGTATTATAATCCACTTTATCAAAAAATCCATTTTCTTATGACCAACTTTTCTATTTAGTAATCGAATTTGAAATCAACACCTCTTTTCTATGATGTGAATGCAATGCAATCAAAATAGAATAAAACCCGTTAGTACAAGAAAAATAAATAACATAGAACCTATCAGGGTGACCACTAGGGTTTGACATGGTTCTACCTAGGTAGGCCCTTAGGTTTTCTACATGTGGTTTAATTCTAAAGAAAGGTACACGAACCAGTGATTCCTCAATCCTCACCCATTATAGGCTCATCTTGATTGAGTTGATTCAGGGAATACATTTCCTATGGCCATGCGGAGGTGAAAACCTCACGGAACCATAGGTACGGATGTATTCCGGAAGCAGTCCCCTAGCCCATGCGGAGGTGAAAACCTCACGAAGGCATAGATTTTTGCTCCCACTTAAGGGTGTGACCACAACGGTCATGCAATATGAATGCAGAGATATCCCGTGTGTCTCAAACCAAAACAAATATATGACGCGACACAAACTCATGCAAATGGAAAAAACGAAAAAGAAAAAAATATTTTCGATAAAAAGAACATTAATCAACCAATTTTACGGCTTGACTCTCTTATTGGTCCCCAGTGGAGTCGCCAAGCTGTCGAAACCATTTTTTTGTTGGAAAACGGGCCGACTTTGAAAAGAAAACGAGTCGCCACCAATCATTTTTGAAGTGTGATTGGGTCACTTTAGAAATATGGTCTCACAATTTTAAGAAAATAGGCTCGGAGTTGGTTACGCATACGAGGAAGGATTAGCACCTCATAGCGCCCAAAATTGGTACCGTGTTGATTGATTAATGTCCTTAATATCGAAAATTAGAAAATATTTTAAAATATAAATCTTTAAAATGTTTGGATAACTTCGCATTGGATATCGAAACTCTCTTGTTCGAAAAGATGAAATACCACATCCAAAGACGATAGGACACGATGTTTCAAACCCTCAATACTAAGATCGTTCCACGATTTCCAAAATCCATGCATCCGATTTAAAAAAGGGTATTCCGCTATTTGGTCAAATGAAAAGTCGAAACCCAGCACGATTGGGCACGATCCCTCGAATTTCCAAACATGAAATATTGCCTTATTTAAGAAAACACGATAAAGAATCTTTGAAGGATATTTAGTTGTTTGATCGAATAGAAAATCGAGACCCGAGACGATTGGGCACGAATCTCGAACTTCCAAACACGAAATATTGCCTTATTTTCAAAAACATGATCAAAATCTTTAAAGAATATTTAGTGATCTAGACGAGCGAAAAATCGAAGCCCAGCACGATTGGGCACAAATTCTCGACCTTCCAAACACGAAATATTACCTTTATGAAACCCTTTTTTATAAATTTTGAAAAAACAAAATAAAAATATCAATAAGAAAATAATAGCAATAATATTAGAATTAATAGTGGTAATAATAAAAATAATGGTAGTAGGAAAAATAAATGTAATTATAATAAGTATAATTGTAGTAATAATATATATGTAATAATAGTGATAAAAATAATAGTAATGAAAATAAGAATAATAAATAGTAATATAAAATGATTTTATAATAATAATACATGTAAAATAGTGGCAATAATAAAATGATGCTAATAATACCAACGAACCTAGTAATAGTAATAAAGTAAAAGGAAAAAAATATTAAAAACAATAATGGTAATGGCCACATTAAAGCAGTAAGTACAATAATATATATTTAGAGATAATTGATTTGAAAGTAAAGCGAATAGGGACTAAATTGAATTTAAAACAAGCATCCGGGGCAAAATCGAAATATAATTAAAAGATGGACCAATTAGAACTTATGAGTAACAAGGAGGGCTAAAAGGAAAATATCCCCACCCTCCAAAGCGAACAACTGTGACACTGCATGATCACAGTGCAATTTGAAACTAAAAAGCTTCTTTTTTCGACGATCTCAAAATGGGTACGCTTCTACCTCTTTTTCCTTATTTTCGCTTTATTCTTAAAAACAAGTGTAAAAATGAATAAAAGAACAAAATAAAAGAACACCTTGAATATTTTGAATCTTCTCGTATTCGTAACTATCCAAAAATAGAAGAAAAAAAACCTTCCCCCTTTACAATGGTTTTGAATGGCTTTTATAGCCAAATTCTACAACTTATGCATGCAAGTGGGGTGATAGAGTTAGTGGAGTGGTAGAGTTAGTGGTCGGTTTAGTGGGGTGGTGGAGTTAGTGGAGTGGTGGAGTTAGTGGTCGATTTAGTGGGGTGGTGGAGTTAGTGGTCGGTTTAGTGGTCTAGTTGGGTTAGGGTTACTTGGGCTTGGTTAATTGAGTTTAGTTTGATTTTGTTTTGGTTTGTTGTTTGGGCTTTGGTTGGGATAAAATTGGGTCATACATAAAGTATTTATGGCTAAGAATTGAAAACCCTATACATTTAATTAATTTATTTTAGTTTGAAATATTTTTCCCCATATTAAGTTGTATAAATAATTTTTTTTGGGCCCCTTTTATTTTTGAGCCCTGGGCGATTGCACTTCAAAACAGCCCTCAGGGTTGGCCTTATTTATTCACCTATTTCCTTCAGCTCTTCAACCAGCCAAGTTAAATTAGCCTTCCTCAACACCACGTCATCCTTATTTGTTATTTACTTTTGAATGATTGTTTAACAAAAGAGAGAGAGAAATATTGTGAATTTATATGAAATGCCTCACCTTTCAAATTATGACATGCACGAATTGGAGTGTATTTTCGAGATAGTAATTTAAAGATATAAAAGAAGAATTATATACAATAGGTTTAAATATACATTTAATCTCAAAATTGGCACATTTTTTAAAATAGGTATTTATGATTTTTATAAGTAAATTTAAATTTTAAAATATTTTTTATTATTTAAATTGAATTTGGATCGGGTCAAATTGAAGTGCAAAAATTCTTGTCCAATCAGGCCAAACGAGCTATCAATCCCTTGAATAGGTCTACATTCAGGTCCATAACAAATATAATTTTTTGTTACATTGATATAAAGTATTTTTTAAATTTCAAAATATCATATCAAAATTTTTAATAATATTAACAAATAAACCTTAATTCAGGGGCAAAGCCAAAACAAATTTTAGAGGGCCAAAAGAAATTTTAATTTTTATAATCTATATATTTATAATTTTAAAGGATTAAATTAAATTTTATAATTTTAAAGGGGTCTAAGTATAATTTTACATTTACTAATTTAAAATTTAAAAGAAAATTTAAAGGCCTAAATAGAAATTTTTCATTCAGAGGGCAGTGCCTACTTAAATTTTAAATTTAAGAAAATAAAAACATTAAATCCTTAAAAATAAAAATAAAAATAATAAATTTCAAATTTCAAATTTTAAATTTTAAATATAAAAATATATTGTAATATTTATAATTTAATAAAATAAATAATTAATTATCTAACGCAACCATTAGGGCACGTTTGGTTCATTTGTAATGGAATAAAATTGTAATGGAATAGAGGTGTAATAGAATAGAGGTGTAATGTAATAGAAACGTAATAAGTAATTCAACTGTTTGGTTGAATGGAATGGAATAAATTTGTAATAGAATTCTTGTGTTTGGTTGAATGGAATCATGTTGTAATAGCATAAGGAAAAGAACTAAAATGACCGAATACCCTTTAGCGTAATTTTTGTTAGGTAGATGATTATTGTTATTGTTATTAAATTTTAATAAGGTTATTATTGAAAATAATTTAATAAAATAATAAATAATTTAATTATATTTTAACATAATTATTATTAAATATAATTTAATAAAAATATAATTTAATAACATGCTTAGTATAATTATTATTATATGAATTAAAAATCTTAATATATAATACTATAAAATATATAATTTATTTTATTATTTTTAAACTGCAATACATATATGTGCTAAAATATTATTATTGAAACAAATAATTTAATTACTTTACAAAAATTATATTAGAAGTAATTAATTAACTTGAGAATTATATTTCACATCCAAGCATAAATTCATATATTAACAAAAAGTTACATGATTTTATTATTTTATATGTCATAATCTATATGTTTTAAAATTTTACAACATCAAAAAGTTACAACATTGTAATGACATTCTATCATGTCATTATACCATCCAAATATTACAAACACAAAAGATACCAAAATATAATATATACTTTTACTTAATATCTTTTACTTAATAATAATATATAATTAAATAATATACTTATATAATAAGTATATATACATGTATTTTACAAATATATGTATATTAGTATCACACATGTCGCCATATGCACCATATATTTGTCTTAATTTAATTTATTCATCACATAATATCAATTTAATAATAACAAATACATTAAATATTTACTTAAATAATAAGTAAATGCAAACATGTATTACAAATGTATGTACAATATATTTATTACACATGTATTTTATTTTTACCATACACTTGTCTTTCTTTTATTTATTTAATAATAATTAATTTAAAACCTTAAACATAAAAAAATCCAATAATTAAGATTTTATCTAAGTTTGCCGACACATCTATAAAAATTGGCTTAATTGTCATTTTGGTCTTTTTTATTTTCTTTTAATCTACAACTAAACTTTCACACTTTATTCAATTTAATCTTTTTCTCCTAATTATCCTTAATTTAAGCTAATTCACTTTATTAAACTTTAATTAACCAATCACTTAACTTCGTAAATATTTTTAATAGATATTTACATATTCATTTTTCAGCAACGTAGACCCGAAAATACACTTTTTCGATGACCGTAAAATTCGGATCATTACAATTATAACACATGATGAATCAAAGGAAAATAGATTATCATTCAACAAGTCTAGTACGATACAAAAAAATAATTCAAACACCACTAAAGTTTCATAAACTAGATACATGAAATAACATAAACATCATAACATTTACTATTTTTACCCTAAACCTAACTAATTTTTAGATGCTTGCCATTCATTGAACATTCGGTTGGCTAGTTCCATCCTCCAAGTAGCCCATGCATCCGATGGATGAATATTTGCGATATTCGATTCATCATCATCTATCACATTACTAGGTAATCTTTCTTCCAACTCCGCTTCAATAGGATCGATACTCATATAGGTTCTAATAAAATTATGGAGCAAACAACATGCAATAATGATTTTATTGTGCACCCTCACGAGGATAGAATGATGGACTCCTAAGTATTCCCCATCTAAGTTTTAATAACCCAAAACATCTTTCAATAACATTACGCGCTGAAGCATGTTTCATATTGAAAAATTCTTCCGGAGTACTTGGTTGGTAACCCTGACGCCACTCATTCAAATGATATCTTTGTCCTCTAAATGGCGCAAGAAATCCCTCACAGTTTGTGTATCCAGCATCAACTAGATAATAACAACCTATAAAAAAGAAACTATTTGTCATGGTTAATTTCCCATAAAAGTATGATCTTAAAATTAATTCAAATTCCTATAATTTGCACTTTACCATGCGGAACTTTTAGTCCATGTCTCCTACTAATAGCATCTCAAGAACTCGTCCATCAATAATGAACCTTCCCAACCGGAAGAACATAAACAAAATGCATATCGGTGTACAAACACCTAACATATTTGTTGCTATGTCACCTTTTCGCTTCGATATCTAGATTTATCAACTTCGGAACCCTAATCTTGATGTGGGTTCCGCCTAAAGCACCTAAGCAATTCTACATCACATGTATAAAACCTCGAGTTAAGATACTATATTTAAATGTAAAAGGATTAAATTATGTACGAGCTATATATAGTATTCACTTCAATACCTTGAACCATTTCCACCTTGGGTGCAGAGAATTAGGCGTAATTGGCTCGCTTTTTAAATAACACACCTTGTAAGCGTGTATGACATTTAAAACATTGTGAAATGATCGCTAATGGTTTCCCAGGACCTATTAAAGTGATGCTTGATAACTCTATTTTTAAGGTGATGAGAAATTATATGTAAAAACATTGCCACTTGCTCATCAACAAGCATGTTCCTTGACGACTTCAATCCCCTAAAGTTTGTAACATCTCACATAGTTTAAAAAGGTAATTCTATTCATTCTAACTTGTTCAATACAAGTCTCGTCACTAGCATATACAAGTCTCGTCACATAATCTCGTTGTGCATAAAAATCTAAAATATAGGATCTAATCCTTGGTCTATAAGTATGTAGGCTATGGATGGCACCTAATGCAAGTAAGAACCAACTCATAGCAGTACACATTTGCAACCATATTGTAACAAAGAAGACCAATTCTTTTCGCCTCACACTTTGTCCTATCAAAGGCGCATTTGAGCCATAAGCGCAATATATTAAAGTTTCAATTTCTTCAAATCATAGTAAAAGGCTCACATTTCTTAAATAATAATTTCAATAATCAGAAACAAAATCAAAGAATATAATTGCCATATAACTTACGGTGTTTCAAAGAATACAAGATGCTCAACTCAGTAACTCCAAAATTCTTTGGATTCACAAACTCTATAACTCCAAAATTCTTTCTTTGCATAGTTAAAGCATAAAGCAAGCATTCAGGAGAAGAAATTAAAAGCCTAATTGTTCCTCCTCTTTGTATAGTTAAAGCATAAAGCAAGCATTAGGAAGAAGAAATTGGGACACAAATTAAATCTACCTCCATTAGTTTTAGAAATTGGTTTTCCCAAGATTTATCAATGCAGTTTTTTTATTCAAATTTTCTCAAAATAGGAGGCCACCATAATGTATTTCTTTGTCAAAATTATATATCCTTGAAAATTTTTATTACGAGTCTCATTCAAATTTGATTGAGGTTTTGTTCTCATTTATAGATTCAATATAATTGATCTTTTACCAAAACCATGATAATGTATTTTCATATTTAATCATCTCCATAATTAAGCACAACCGATCATATCAATTGATTCAATGATCATTTATAAGAAACAACCAACCAAACAACAACCGAAAAGGTAATTTTAGTTTAAGATAATAATTTAAGAATATATTATTAAATTAAAATTTGATGGTTTAATTGATACTATAAAATTAAAAAATAAATTGAATGAATCGATAAAAATTTATTAAATATTTAAATTATTGTTGTATAAATGAAGAAAGGAAAAATATGGGATGAAAATGAAAATGGGAAGCGGACCAAAAATAAGTAAGGTAAGGCTTTAAATCATGAATGAAAAAGATATTTGCCTTAAAAGCGGACAATTATTATGTCTCCTGTTTATGTTGTTATCATCCAAAATCTGCAAAATCATGGAACTTATAGAAGCTATTACATGAAATGTTGCACAAGAACATCTAGCAACTCTTTTATATCAGCTATATCATGAAATGTAAGTGTTAGCATTTTTTCCTTCCTTTTATCGATCTACTATTACTAGGATTGAATTGGGAACTGTGACTACAATAGATGGCCCTTCCTATTTCAAGAAGTCTCTAGTGATGCTAAAATCATTAATGGCTTTTGGTGTAAACCATGGAATTTGTTTTGTTCCTATAAAACCTTTGGATATAAACTAGGTCGCTTTGCCGCATTAGACATTTGTGGTTTTCATACTAAAAGAACCGGATATACAAAACTTTTAATTAATTGAACACCAAAAAGGAACAAAACGACAAGCGGTGAGCATTGAAGTAATTTGTAACCGAAAAAAAAAAGGCTAATTCACAAGCATTACGATATTAAACACAGGATTTTGCTTTGATCCTCTTTCACTCTTGCATTAATACCTTTTCTTCTTTAAAGAAATATATGGCGATAAATGTTTCCGAGCTTGAAAAATTGGGTGTAAAAATATATGGCGATAAACTATTAATAACTTGGCTTAATAAAATATATTTCTACATATATTTGGTAAACATTTTAAAAAATAAAATGAATCCAACAAGAGAAGTTTTGGCCATGCGGTAAGAAACTTTATTCTAAAATCTCAACTATCATTTGATTGCTTAAAATTGAATTCCATGACATGAATTGAAAACCAAATCTGGTAGCCTTTTCATGAACTCTTAACTTGAAACCCCTCAACTTTTTTGTGGTAATGCATTGAAATCTCCAAACTCCATAATTGAAAATATGTCTGCAATATTCAACAGCACTATATCTACAAATGCCAAATAGATAATGGTCTCAAAATCTCAGTTCAAGCACGAAGCATAAAGCAAGCATTCGAAGAAGAAATTAAAAGCCTACTTGTTCCTCCTCTTTTGTATAGTTAAAGCTCCGACTATAATGGTTCATTGGAAACAAAATAGACTAAACAGAGAACATAGTATTAGATCAAACATAGTTCATTGGAAACAGTGACAACATACTGCAATTTCAAGAAGGATAAAAAAAAGGTCAATAATAATAAGCATATACCAGAACAAAAGGAAAACGATGAAACCAACATCCAAGGCTGATTTGCAATCTTTAGCAAAAAAAAAAAACAAATTTGATTTTCAAAGTTAGATGATCTGTGCAAAATGGATAAAATTACCAAAGCATCAACCTTCTGAATTTCCAAAATGACAACAGTTTTAATTTATCCAAAACAAAAATCAATCAAAAGTTGCCATATATTCAAGCTCCAAATTAAACAATATAAGTAATATAAAACATTCACTTTCTGCAACAAAACTAGCAGGCAAAATCCTTTGATATAAGAACCAAAGCTCACTTTCCAGAACACACAGGCACACACATATATATGAACAAGAATAAAAGCATGAAATTTGCAGGCAGGGGAATTGAACTTTATTTCAAGTTTTGCGATAAATAAAATGACTAATTTCCCATTTCCACTATAACTTCATCCCTGAATGTATTAAATATCATGCATGATGAAACAATAAGAACAAAAAAATTGGTTCATAAAACCCAGAAGTAAAACAGCACATCATGATCATAATATACATAAGCTTTTCTAATAATTACCACATCAGTAAAGTCAAATTCCATAAATCCAAAATAAATAAATAAGTAAGACTAGTGGCTTTAATCCTCATAAAACAAAAACCGGAAAAATAAAGCGAAAAACCGAGTTCACTATATATAAGATACAAAACCTTGATCAAATCCCAGATTATTGAAGCAATCAAACAAGGTACAAACCCAATTCAAAAGTCATCACTTTTACAAGAAAACTAACGACAATCGATAGTCAATAACAATGAACATGAAAACAAAAGAAATCTAGTTCAATGAAGCCAAATTAATGATCGCCCATTCATACTTTGTAAATGCAACGACTAAGAATAGAAGATTAAAGAAAGAAGAATCGATAAGAATTAAGAGAATAACAACAATTACAAGACATTATATAAACAGCCAAATATCTAAATAGCCAAATATCTACAAATCACAGAATACCCAGAAATTTGAACAGCCAAATATAAACAGCCAAAACTTGAAGTACCATATTCACTTCCAAACATCTTTATTTCTAACAAAATACCCAGAAATTACTCAATATCCCTGATCCCAAATAGATCCAAAGCACCAAAATAAACCCTAGTTCTAAAAAAACCCACAAATTAAGAAAGAGTGAATCACCAAAATAAGTAAGCAATGCAAGAACATTTACACAGAAGCCACCGAGATCATCCGAATCTGCAGCTTTTACCGAGAAGCAAGGGGTCGGGACCGAGATGGTGAGTGGGAGGCGAGAGACGAAGGAAGGGGGGTCGGATTGAGATGGTTGAGTGGGAGGCGGAGACGAAGGAAGCGACTGCTTGCTCTTGTTTTGGGGCGCTTGAGTTGGGAGGGTAAAAATGGAAATGAATAGCTAATCGGTGGTGCAGGAAGGAATAGAAATCCCAAAAATCAGCCAATTTTGGCATAGACGGTAATGGAATAAGCCCGTAATAGGGCATTCCATTGAACCAAACGGATGATTAGGTGGGACCACCGGATAGGGGTGTAATGGCATAGCCATTACACCCAACCAAACATGCTATTATAATCAATAAGAAGAAAAGAGTAAAACAATGGCTCATGATGAGACGAGTGGCTAATCGAGCATTAGGCATCCCCTCAAAAATGAAACCTGGAAGGTGGAACTTTGAAGGTTCAGACTCGGTTATATGGAAGTACCAGTAATTGTCAATTACAACCAATAAAATAGAAACACGACATGCTATATACGAACTTGACACGTCTATCTAAGTGCTGCCACCGCACCAACTCCCACGCAGGAGCGAAAACTTCTATAATATTTTACAATGCGCGTATCTCCCCCGCCTTATCCGGACATCCAACGGCCTACAACTCGCCAGAAAGCGATAGTCTCCGCATCGGATGCTTCTTTTGTTATTGTATGGGCCCCCCACATTTTTCTTAAAATTTATTTTCCTTTGCGTACAAACAGGAGACATTTTTTTTTTTAATTTTTTACCAAAAATGTGACTAACATTTGCTTTTCCTTAGCCGCACCCAATAATGTTGATATAACACTACTTTAGATTTAGTTTGAATGGTGTGTATTTACCTCTGTGAGGTTAAAAATAGCGATGGCGGTGAGATTAATTCTTTATGGCGGTGAGATTGGACAATCGAGCGATGAGATTAAAAACAATGTAGAATGTGTGTTTGGATTCAAACGCAATTGTAGCGGTGAGGTGAGAATATAAAATAACTATTAAGGACATCAAATTAGAATTAATATATAAAGTTTTGCAAAATTATTAAAAATATATTAATTTATAAATTCATTTAATAAAATATTAAAATGTATCTTATGATATTTTATTATAAATATTTTAATTAATTATATAATTAATTTTATAAAAATCCAATTAAAATAGTATTTAATATCATGAAAATACAAACAATATTATTATAATGAAACATTATTTTAAATTTAATAAAACTAAAATTTTAAATATAAAAGAGATTGGGATAAAAGATAAAATGAGATATATTTTATCGAGTTCTATGTCGTGTTGTGTTGAAATCATGAAATGCAGATGTTACCGTTAGTATTTTCTTGTATTTTCCATCTCGGTTTTAATCACGTATGTTTTTTTGCTAACAATGGCTAAAAGAGAAAGGAAAGACTTGCGAGAAATTGTATTAAAACTTGGGAGGTAATTATTCATAAAGTCACAATGATACAAAGAAGATAACTAACATTTACTTTATAATTAATAAACTTGATAAAATAACAATTAAGAAATACACTCACGCTTTCTTAATAATGTTATATTTCATTAATATGGAAATTACATACTAAGTTCTGCATATTAACAAAAACAAAATAAGAACACTATTGTTATCCTTTTATCTATATTAAGAAAATTCTGAAAAATCCAAAAATATCTAAAAGCAATTTTTGAGTATTATAAAGCTAGTAGTGTGCCATAAAAGGTACAGAGCAAAGAGACAAATGGCAATTGACAAAATTGCATTTCAAGATTTATGAACTAAAAGTGCAACTTGTTACCATTATATGATCAAACACACAACTGTTAAAAAATACATAGTGAACAACAAACTGCTATTCTAGTGGTGCAGAACACAATCAAACCTTAGGTAAGTATTCTGTAACAATTATCATTGGATCGCTTTGAGTTACAAAGACCTTAAATTGGACAACATTTGGATGTCGATCTTACGAAGCAATGCGAGCTCATCTCGAATGCCTTTCGAAATTCCAACAAGACATCAAAACTCCGAAACAAATGAAATGAAATCACAAATTAGATTTGATAAAATAAATTGGAGATAGAGGACCAACACTTAAACATACACACATACACAAAATCACAAATAATGTTAAACAAACCCACACTTTTTCCTCATCAAGAAAAACTTCCTCTCCAAAGTGTTTTAACGGCAACTTTAATGCCTCGCCAAGAAGCTACACGAAATGTTCCCTGTTTAACATTCAACAATTAATATTTAGTGATATATCATTCTTGTTCATGATCAATACAAGATCCTATACAAAAGATTTTACCAAAGTGCACAGTATACATAAAGATGGGGAAGTTTGTGTACAACTTCAAGACAATTACAACAACTTTAAGTCTCTCAAATAACTCACTTATAGAAGAAGAATTACACTCAATTTTGATTAAAACTATGGAAGTTCTTATTAGAATTGAAAAGGATACATGTCTTCATGCATTAGATGAAGAATATTTTAGTTAAACAAAAACCTAATACCTAACTCTAGCACACAAACATATGTACTTCTCGTCTCAAGTTCAATGATAATGTAAACCAAGGTAGAGAAAGTAATATCGTAATGCATCAAAAGCATAAATTACAACAATTGACGACAAAACAACAAGGTTCATAGGTTACCTTTGTGATATTGACACTGTTAGAAAAGTCGAGTTCACTAGGATCAATCTCATACTCGGCACTTCCGAGAATTTTGAACATGCATCGGGCTATCTAAAATCAAAGAGACTAGAGACTTTTAAATATGAAGCTACACTTGATAATTTAAAAGAAACTAGACAAATTTAAGAGAATATCAATAGCTGCAGGAACAAGGTCGATTAAATACGGAGGCTTTGCACCATGCTTCTCCAAAAGCTTGATCACATCTTGATTCTTATAGTAAACCGCATACGCAAGTGGTCATTTAGACAAAATCATCCATTCAATAGTTCTATTTAACAAAGGACAACATCACCCAAGTAGTTCATTTTTCAACGATTGTCCCCAAAGAAAGAAAACCAACAATTTCGGTTAGCTTTTGATTATTGCTTTTACTACTTTTCTTTTGGATGCCAAAAAAAAAAGAAAATAATATGTATGTGTGAGGGAATTTTTTTTAAAGAAAGTATAAAATGCAGCATTTCATTTATGTATGAACAATAATTCCACTAGAACTAGAAGTAGTTTTCCACTCCAGCCATTTCTTTCTTTTCATTAATAGTAATTCTACTTCCTATTGGTTATTATTTATCGAAATTCTTTTGCAACTGGCAAAATACATAAAGAAACTGAATTTATAAAAAGAAACAGAATAAGAACAGAACAAATAAAAATGCTCAAGAGTAGAAGAAAATCATGCAGTAATTTGGTCTGATGTTATTATAGATCACAAAATTAGGAAAAGTAAATTAATTAGGGGGCAAAAAGAACAAATCAAATTTCTAAGTGTTGCACTAGTCCTAAATTAACTGTCAGAAAATAGTGAATATGATATACTCAATTGTACCATACTTGTTAAAATAAACTAAACACGTAAAATGTTCGGTCTCAAGCGGAAGACCGGTTTCTTAGTGCCACTGGATCCGATATACCACAATCGATTCTTACATCAAGCCACATCCAAAGAGTTAAAATAAAATTTACCTAAGACTATTAATAATCTAAAGCAAATTAAAACTTTCAACACATAAGCAACTGAATTTCTTTTCCATTACAACATGATAAAAGTGAACCAGATCAAAACGCATGAGGAAAAGAAGAAATGCTAGTATAAATGACTCCATCATTTAAATCTAGTTTCAACAAGAAATAAATCCTTTCCATGTTCATCTTAAATATAGACAAGTTCTTGCAGACATGAACTTCTTGTCGCTCATAGCACCGCACACCATGTAGAGCATTAAGGCTTGAGAGGACTATAAGAGAAGTCTAAAAGGGTAAGAGCTTAAAGTGTGACAAAAGCCATTAGGAAAATGGTTTGGTGGAAAATTTTAAGTGGTCCAAGAAACAATAGTTTAGGAGATTGCAAACAACAATAATAAAGCTAACTAACAAGCTGTAGCACTAGCAACACAATAACAATCTCTAGTAATCAAGTTCGTGAACTAGCAAACCAATGCAATCAAAACTATCTCAATCATTTAGGAGGAGGCACAGCCTCACACCTTCCCGAACCTTAATTAATATAAAGCACTATGACTTGCTTGCTTATCGGACGTAAAAGGTAGGTAAATAGAAGCGTGTGTCTATGTTTCTAATTAGCTTCATAACAACAAAGAGACAGACGGTACATTGAATGGTATATTACCTATCTATTTTCATTTCGTTGCATTCTTCACTTGTTCCAAGAATGAGAATACGGATTGTCCGTGCATGCGTGGGATTTTTCTTTCCTACAAATTAACCGAACAAAAGGCATTAAAATCTAACTCAATTGAACCAATTCTTCCAAAGGTCTTTGTTAGTCAATTGTGGAACAAACATTTTGGAAACAATAAATACTAGTAATGATCACTAAAACATATGGCAACCACTTATAGTAATCCTTTCTTTTAAAGGGATTGAAAAGACAGTTTGGCATCATCGAAAACGATTAAGTGAACAAAATTAGCGAGATAGGTGTAAAATTTTAGCTTAAAAATATTATGGATTGTAAATTTTGTTGTTTTTTGGCCAATACGGCAATAACAATCGATGAGAGATTGAGAACAAAACAGGAAAGAAGCGAAAAAGAAAACCAGATGCTTGTTCATGGAAAAGAGATATGACAACAACCGAAATGTTCAGTGATTCACATGTCAAATGAAATCATTAGAACAAAAGGCAACAATGATAAAGAAAAAACAATCTTCAAGACCGATGTGAACTAACAATTAATAAAATAAACTAGACGAGTCAAGTAAGCTTATGCAAGCATAAGATAGATCGAATAATAATAAAAATTCAACCTTTTGAAAAATACAGAACCTCACGGCGAGTACAAAGGCTAGCTTCAACCAAATTATCTTGTTTTTGATAAGCGAACTTTGGAAAGATCACAACAATCGATCCTGTTCGAATATAAACCAAAACAAGAGGAAAATAAACAAGTACTTGATACAAAAGATATAATTCATAAAGTCGATACTAGAAATTTACTACCGTACAGAGTTACCCTACAAAGAACATGAATGTAAGAAAATCAAAGATAACATTATTGAAGCAATTGAGCGGGCTAAAGAAAATCAAAGCTGCAAGATGAAATATGTGTTCTAACCTATAACAGTTCTAATGCAAAGAGATAAAAGAAAGCATGCACTATACCAAGATATCTTGATCATTGCTTCCAATTGCAAAAAAGAAGGAGAAACGACTGATTTTTTCTCAAATCAAAACATATAAAGTTGGGAAAGAAATTATTTTAACTTTCATAAATAAAAGTATGGGTATTTTGTCCATGAAAACACCAACCGCTCATCGACCTTTAATTACCTTTCACTCCCGTTGATTTTCAGCAGACGGTCAGGTAGAGATGAATTTTCATTGAACCTTGTTTGAACCAACAAAGATAGCAAAGGCAAAGGAGCAAAGAATTATTTAGGCCAATCTCACCACACTGAGGCAAACGGGCATCCAAAGGAAGCCTTATTCAAATCGATTAATCATTACAAATGTGTGTTTATATATATAAATCGCATATATAAGAAGTCAATACAAATGTGCGGTTCTTTTATTCAAATAATGTACAATTTAATTACAAAAATAATATAATATATATTTTAGAGATATTTTTATTGTATTTTTGGGTGCCGCTAATATATTAATCCGCACCACTTTAAATTTAATCATTAAATGAAAAAATATATATTTAACTATACCGACAATATATCGACATTTAATTAAATAAAAAAAACCATTTTTATCCTTAAAAATAAGTTCTCTCTTTCTGCGTTCATCTCTCCATCTCTCGCTCCATTCATGTTCTTCAAAAGGGTTTTTAATAATTCTTTTGCAATAAAAAGTTTGATCCCAATCTCCTCTTTCCACTCAACAATATTGGTCTTGTATTGGTAAAAACACAAAACATCTCTCTTCTCAATCAAAATTATTCCTTTTTAATTTAATTCTAGTGTAGCGTTTAACACTTGAACAACATCCACAAAACACCCTATTTTTATAAATAATATATAACTCGTACTATTTTCGTAATCCTTTTATACAATTTTGATGAAAAAAAACCTAAATATGTTGATAGTAAGTATAGTATTAATATATTATAGGCATAATGCCAATTTATCGTTTGCCGATTTGATTTTATTATTTTTAATTAAATTTGGTCTTAACTTTTTAAAGAAATTAAACTTGACTATCAATCTTTTAAGAGAGTCAAAATAATGTTCTTTTAATAGAAATACCGCCTAAAATGTTATGATTTTAAACATAATTGTCTGCTTGACAATCCACATATATTCTATATTTTTTAATGAACATTTTATAATTTTTGAATTTTAATTTTTTTTACAAACTTTAAATTATTTGACTATCAATATTTGAATTTTAAACTCCATATCATGAACATTCAAATATAATAATATTAACAATTAACTTTTATCAAATCAACACTAAAATTTAAAATAAAATTATTATTTTGAATATCAAAATATATATTTTTAACCAAATACGATATGCTATATTAAATCAAGAAAAACTCAAGTATCGTCTCAAATATTAAATTATGTATTAAACTTTTATACAAATATATAAATATTTAAAGACGCGAGTCTGTTTTTGAACTTTTAAATGGGTAAATATCCTAAATATACCAAAAAAATATTTTATTTACGGAAATGTGTCAATTTGAAGAATATTTACGAAAGTACCGTTTCTCCCAAAAACGCGTCCACGTCAACGCGTTTTTAGGGGATGCAGGGCTAAAGCGCGTCCTCAAGGGCGCACTTTAGCCCATGTTTTTTTTTAAAAAAAAACTATTCTCGAATACTTTAAAAATTTATGAAAATAAACATTTATAAAGGCTCAAAGTGACAACACCATTTTTTTTAAGGTGTCATCAATTAATAAGGAAATATAACTTACAAAGGAAATCCTTATATAGACCCAAAGTCTTATTTTCCTTGTTTTCTTGAGTAAAGTGGGATATGAGATATGTGTATTTATAGACTCATGAATAGTTTTGCAGCTTGTTCCTAAACAATGTGGGATTCCTTCCTCTTTTAACTAACAACATGAGATGACATGCTACACTATATTTGATTTTTTTTTTACAAAATAATTTCTCTTTTTTTTTATATTTTGTTAATATTTTCTTATATTATAAAAAATAAGAAACAAAATGGTTGCAAAGACTTGAGAAGGTGGAGGAGCGACTGTTGAGTGAAAGTAACTCCACAGATGGTGTTTCACAATCGAACACGGCATTGTTATAATATGAGCATATGAGGTTGAGGCCAAATGAGTAACAAAAGAGGGATGAGTGTTTGCAGTATACATGTAAGTTTAAAAGGAAGTAATATTCATGATATAATTTCATCCTTTCTCAATTGCAGGGTTGACCTTTACATTTGGCTTATTGCATGAGCGCGATTGCAGAGGACTGCATATTCAAGCTTTATTGCAACAGTTTTTTTTTTAAAAGGAATCATGTATTATTTCTTTCTATAGTGTCATTATGTGAGGGATAGTTTTTATGAACTGCCTTTCATTAATGTTCATTGATAATGTGCTTGTGAAATAGGAGGAAAAGCTACTTTTTATAAGACAACTACTTTAGATATATATATATATATATATATATTTAAAAATAATTAGATATAATAAATAAAGTTAGTTAAATTGATCAGTTCAGTTATGAATTTGTATATTTTAAAACAATTATATTATGTGTGAACTTGGGATAGAAAATAGTCCATTTATCAATTTGATATTACTTTATAATAATTAATTCGATGTAATTGTTATTTGAATGTTTAATATTTGTTATTGTAATTGTGTGCCTGTAATCATACTTGTAACTTCAAATATTTTAAAAGGTTTAATGATACTTAACAATTATGATTATGTTATGTTTACAAAGTTTAATTAAAAATAATAATAGTAGGTAACTTTTTTATGCAATAGTAGTAGATAAATTGTGAATTAGCGTAAATTAATTACGATGTAATTGTTATTTGAATGTTTAATATTTGTTATTGTAATTGTGTGCTGTAATCATACTTGTAACTTCAAATATTTTAAAAGGTTTAATGATACTTAACAATTATGATTATGTTACGGTTTACAAAGTTTAATTAAAAATAATAATAGTAGGTAACTTTTTTATGCAATAGTAGTAGATAAATTGTGAATTAGCGTAAGTCATTGTTTTAAAAATAATAGTAATATATACTTAAAATTTGCTATAATCTTTAAAGTATCATTTACTTAAAATTTGAGTTGTTTTGTTTATTGTTTTTTATAATATAAGAAAATGTTAACAAAATATATAAAAAAAAGAGAAATTGTTTTGTAAAAAAAATCAAACATAGTGTAACATGTCATCTCATGTTGTTAGTTAAAAGATGAAGTAATCCCACATTGTTTAGGAACAAGCTACAAAACTATTCATGAGTCTATAAATACACATATCTCATATCCCACTTTACTCAAGAAAACAAGGGAAATGAGACTTTGGGTCTATATAAAGATTTCCTTTGTAAGTTATATTTCCTTATTAATTGATGACACCTTAAAAAAAAAATAGTATTGTCACTTTGAGCCTTTATAAAAGTTTATTCTCGTAAATTTTTAAAGTATTCGAGAATAGTTTTTTTTTTAAAAAAAACCACGGGCTAAAGCGCGTCCTCAGGGGCGCGCTTTAGCCCTGCATCCCCCAAAAACGCGCTGACATGGACGTGTTTTTGGGGGAAACGGTACTTTCCCGTAAATATTCTTCAAATTGACACATTTCCGTAAATAAAATATTTCTTTGATATATTTAGAATATTTACCCCTTTTAAATCCTATGTAATATTGAAATTCCGAAATTGGTTAAATAGTTTTGCATTTACACATGTACAATCACTTCAATTCTGTCCATGGGTTTCCTCGTGATTTAGCATTTACGTGGATGTCAATCGCGACTCTTCCGAGTTTCTAATGATTGGAGTACTCTAGAAATTGCTTTTGGTTGGGTTATGTTTTTACAGCCTTGACGGGTAAGACTTGTTAAGAGACCCATTGCATCATGGTTTTGTTTATTTTGATAGCCTAGAAGTAAAGTAAAAAAAAAATTTAAAATTAAGTTATATAATTTTATAAGTGTTAAAATATAATTTTATATCTTTAAAATTTTTAAATAATTAAATTAATTTTTTTATCATTTTAAAAAATAAAATATAATTTCATTATAGACTAATTTAAAATATTATAATTTCTAAAAAAGGGGCTGAGGCCCCTGCTGGAATCTCTAATTGCTCCCAATTTACCACCAGGACAGGAGACTTGATTCAAGTGATGGGGATTCCTTGTCTCTTTCATAGAGTGAAGGCTTACTAGCTTCATGAGTTCGAGTTTGTAACTTTTGCATGTATGAAGCTTGGATAAAAATTTAATGATTATATTCAAGTTATTTTTATAGTTTATATTAGATATTTTATATTTACTTTATTAAAGCCGAACAAATTAATTCTATATTATTATTTACGTTTTCACAGTGTAGCTTTATAAATAATATCTAAGTTTTAGTTGTTTATAGTAAAATATTAGGTTATGATACACTCAATATTGGAGTGAAAAAATAATTTAATAAATATACTTATTAAAAATTCGTATAAAAATTAAATAACGCTTTGATTGAAATGATATATCTATATTATATTTAAGTCCATTGAAGGTAAATTTATCTTTTTAAATAAAATCTAAAAATTAGTTGCACGTATGTCTGTCTCTCTGGCACGAATTTGTCTACCCATTTGGCACGAAAGTAGGTTTTTTTCAATTGTAAGTATGTATTCTCAATAAATCTTGATGGCGGCAATTCTTTAGAAGCACCCTGGCATCAGATCAATCAACGCACACAGAGGAAATGTAACACCCCCTACCCGTATTCATTGTCGGAATAGGGTACGAGGCATTACCGGAGTTTACGATTTTTTTTTTTACTCAATATAACTCATTTATAAATATCTAGCATTTCCTGCAAGTTCTAAACCGAGACTATTCCAATTCAACATATTTTCAAAATAAATTCATGCATATTTATAAGATAACATCAACACATACCAAACCAAGGTTTGCTAGCCATACCAATGGTGGACCTTACATTCATTTCATATTAACATTTATTTTATTAGCTTATACATGCCATTCATTTCCAAACTAAAGTTTCTTTAAATACCGAAATATTGGGGTTGATAGTGTGATGAGTCTCCCACCGATCCGATCTCCGAACTCTTAACACTACAAAACAGGGAAAAAGGAAATAGGGTAAGCACTTTGTGCTTAGTAAGCCCATGAAACAAGAATTATACTTACCCAAAATTTTCAATACAAGCAATAAACACTCATATACCCATTCAATGCATTATTACCCTAACATTCACAAACTCAACATTTAAGTCAGTTCAATAATTTCCATATATCAATAATACAAATACTATGATTGATGAGCTCATCAATATCATGATTTCCATTTCCTTGTTATTTTTCCATATTTATCCCATTGAATTACTCGGAATTTCGATGGATTTTCAGAGGTACACTTTAGTGTACAAATCTGGGTCCGTCAATTCATATTCATGTGCGCACATTTCCATTTCAGAGAGCACACTCCCGCGAACCTCATCCTTACAGAGGGATTACCAGTCCAGGCTAAATCCCCTGTAATATAAACTCATAGAGTATTGTCGGGATTACCAGTCCAGGCTAAATCCCCTGCAACGACAATTACTCTAATGAGCTTAGATCCGAATTACCATCAAAGCTAAATTGGACCCTAATTGGATTACCCGTCCGGCTAAATCCATTTTCCACATATTCTTCGGAGGGCTATATCAAGATAGGATCACCCGTCCTGCTAGATCCTTTTACCGTCAATTTCTTTTCGAGATCCATCGAATTTTCCTTTCATTCAACCGAGATTTCTTTCACTTTTATCAAATATACCAATGTTTCATCAACTTTCATACAATGAACATTCAAATTATATTCACATCAATAACATACATTTCAAGCATTTAAGAAGATAATTCAAGTTACATGAACTTACCTCGATACTAGTTCGTATATAAAATCTACTAATCCGGACTTTTTCCTTTCCTCGATCTAGCTTTGTATTTGAGTTTTCCGGATCTAAATGAATAAATTCAATCATCAATTCAATACATTTCATGTTTACATGTACCATTCATTATAATTCTATTACTATTTATAGTTCATTTAAAGCTGTCTACTTGAGTCATAGTCACTAAATTATTTATTTTTCGAGCTACAGAACTCCAAATGAATAACCGTTAATTTTCCTTGAAACTAGACTCACATATCTTCACACCATAAAATTTTCATAATTTTGTCTTAGCCAATTAGTACAGTTTATTCATTAAAGTTTCCCTGTTTCATTGTTTGACAGTTCTGCTATCTCTTCACAAAATCTCAGATATCTCACTGTACAGAATTAAAATAATGTTTTCGTTTGTACCATAAAAAATAGACTCACTAAGGATTCTAAGAATATAAACCACTCCCCATAATTATTTTTATTCAATTTTTTATGATTTTTCAAAGTCAGAACAGGGGAACCCGAATTCATTCTGACCTTGTCTCACGAAACCTATTATATCTCATGTTTTACAATTCTATTGCTTACAACGTTTCTTCCATAAGAAACTAGACTCAATAAGCTTTAATTTCATATTTTGTTCATCTTCTAATTCAACTTCTACCATTTATGGTGATTTTTCAAAGTTAGACTACTGCTGCTGTCAAAAACTGTTTTAGTGCAAGCTGGTTATAACCATTTTCCCTAAACTTTCAATGAATGATAATTTCGTCCCTACTCAATTAACCTCTCAATTGAGCTTATTTTCTCAATTAACACTTTATTCTATCACTTTAAACTACTTTATAACCTTTGGAAATCATAATTTCAGTAATAGATTTTAATTCCAAACACTTTCATAATTAGGTCCCAAAAATCAATTTCTATTGAAATTACCTAATAAAATCATCTCTTAAACGAATTAAGGCTTAAATTTCATGCTATTTCATCATAAACTTACATAAACCAACCATGGTGGCTTTCAATTTCATCCATGAAATCAAAGACTAATGAATTTAATAGTAGGACCTAGTTGTAAAAGTCTTTAAAAACACAAAATTACAAGAAATAGGCAAGGATTCACTTACTTGGTGCAAAATTATGATATACCAGCTTAGATACTCCTCCTATGGCGTTTTTAGCTGATGAGAGTGAAGAAAATGAAGAGATTTCTAGATATCCCTATTTAGTCTTAGTTTTATTTAGCAAATTTTGTTATTTTCCCATTTTACCCTTATTTCTCCTTATTTTCTTGCTGATTTCATACCCTTGCCGTCCAGCCCAATTAGACCTTGGGTCTATTTTCCTTTAAGCCCTCTTTCTTTTATCCTTTAAACTATTTAATCATTTTTCATAATTTTGTATTTGTTACAATTTAGTCTTTTCATTTAATTACATACTCAAACATTAAAATTTTCTAACGAAATTTTACTACCACATTAATAACATTTTATAAATATTTATAAAATATTTTCTACTCAATTTTATGAGATCAAGGTCTCGATACCTTGTTTTTACCCAATTCCTTCAATAATTCCTTTTCTAACTAACCACTAAATCGGTAAAATTTTTCTATCGATATTTTAATACGATTTTCCTATCATATAAATATTCATGCAAAAATATTAAAATAAATTTCTCTTTAAATCGGATTTATGGTTACGAAACCATTGTTCCGATAACCTTGAATTTAGGCCATTACAGGAAATCTCAGTCAATCCCTGCAATAATGGAAAAAGAATTCGCAGGTTTAGCAATTGAGGAAGAAGAAGAAGCAATCTTACAAATTCAATCTGAGGCGAATCTGGAAATAGAAGAACAAAAATTCAGTTTGGTGGGATGTTTCTTAACAGCAAGTATCATTCACTTTCCAGCGATGAAGAGTGCCATGGCAAATCTATGGCATCCGGTAAGAGGTGTTCAAATTCAAGATCTTGGGGAAAAGCATTTTCTGTTTCAAGTTTATCATGTTATGGATATGGATCGTGTCTTAAAAGGATCCCCATGGACGTTCAACAACCATCTTCTGCTCCTTCACAAGATTTAAATGGGGGAGGATCCTTTGAAAGTTTCTTTAATCTATACGCCTCTATGGGTACAGATTCACGATATCCCAGTGGGGTTTTTTTCTGAAAATTTGGCAAGGCAATTGGGGGGTTTTTTGGGTGAATTTATAGAATCTGATAGTTCAGATATGGGGAAAGGAATGAGTAATTTCATGAGAATTAAAATTAAATTGGATGTGAGGCTACCACTAAAAAGGAAAAAACAAGTGTCTTTTGTAGGAAATTGTTCTTATATCAGATTTAAATATGAGAGGTTAACCCTTTTTTGTTTCTACTGTGGCCGCTTAGGTCATAGTGATTCGTACTGTGAAGCAAAAATGTTATTGGGCATGGAAGTGGTAGATATGGGATGGGATCTGTCTTTGAAAGCACAATCTAAAAGAACAATGGCTATGAATAGTATCTGTTACGAGAAGAAAGAGATGATGGAAATAACGCAAGTGGAAGAAACAGACAACTCGCAAAGAAGAGGACGTGGGGAGTGAGCACCAATTCAAAAATTAGAGTCTCAGTTGATCCAGTTTTGGGAATTAATTTAGAGGGTAGCCGTCCTAATTCATCACAACAAGGGAGAAATTTAATAGCTGAACAAAATTTTGACAGCAATGGAGCATGATTTGGAAGAAAGGGTCCTTATTGGAGAGGAGGGAAAAAAAGACAGAGAGGAGAAACCACAGTTCAACTAGTACGGGATAATAGTGACAATGGAGTAGTACAAAGTAGGAATTTATTGGAAAATAACCTTTTATTATCGGCGGCTGCCAAAGGGCAAGCCGACCGGTCGCAATAAAAATCTTGAGTTGGAATGTCCGAGGTTTGGGGAACCTATGGACTATCCGAAGGTTTCGGCAAATGCTGAAGACACATAATCCCCAAATGGTCTTCTTCATGGAGACAAAGATAAATAAAAGACAGATGGAATGAGTGCGTAGAAGTTGTGGATTCACTAGTGGCTTAGAGGTGGATCTTGATGGTTCAAAAGTGGTTTATGTTTGGATTGGAAAGGAGAAATTTCTATATCGCTTCAGAGTTTTTCAAAAAGGCACATTGACGCACTAGTTAATGCCCAGAATTATGAGCAGCTGAGAGATTCATGGGGTTTTATGGCTCCCTTATGCACAAGAAAGAGAGGAATCATGGAATCTACTTAAAAGCTTACGAGGTAATATGGATCAATCTTGGTTTGTTTGTGGAGATTTTAATGAGATCATGTACGGGTTTGAAAATAAGGAGGACTGCTAAGGAGGAAAGAAGAATGGAAGCTTTTCGCAATGTGCTAGAGAAATGTCAGTTGATTGATACAGGTTACTCAAGAAATTGGTTTACTTGGGAGAGGGGAAATTTGCTAGAAACAAACATTCGAGAATGCCTAGATAGAGGAGTGGCTAATGTAACTTGGTTGGCTATGTTTCCGGATGCTAATATTAAACACTTGGTACACTCGACTTCTAATCATTGTCCGCTTTTAATAACTACAATTAAAGAAGAATACATGAGCAACTGGGACACCTTTAAATTTGAAGTATGGTGGGTCTTAGAAGAAGCCTTCGAAGCGGAAGTCAAGCTTACGTGGGATTTGGCTTCAAGAGATTTAGTTCAGAAACTGGAGTATCTTAAAATGGGTTTGAGAAGATCGCTACAAGAATTGAGATGTCCAGAAAATGAAAAAGAAAGTCTTGACGTCAAAGTTGTCTACTTTAATGGAAGTAGATAGGACCGATGATAATTTTGCAGAGATGATTGATACGAAGGTCCAACTAAACTTTGAGATTGATAAATATGAGAGATATTGGGAACAAGGGCTAGAGTAAATTGGCTAAGGCTTGGGGATAAAAACATAGCCTTTTTTCATAGTATTGCAACACAAAACAAAAGAAAAATTGCATCCAAAAGCTACAGGACACAGATGGTCGAGAGACAAGGGATCTGCAAGAAATGGCAGAAATTGCCAGAGTATATTTTCAGGATTTATTCAAGGCTGGTCAAAAAGGTTATTACGAACATCTCCTAATAGGTGTTGAACAGTGTATTTTTGAAGAGGATAATAGATGCATCACAAAACCATTCCTTAAGGAGGAGATCTGGGACGCATTGAAAAGCATGGGAGCTACAAAAGCTCCAGGTGAAGATGGTCTTCCTGCAATGTTCTTTCAAAAATTTTGGCATATCGTGGGGGATGAGGTATCAACTTATTGTCTTCAACAACTCAATGGTGACATAGAGGTTAGTCAAGTTAATACAACTCATATTGTCATTATTCCAAAGAAAACAAGCCCAACCAATCTTTCTCATTTTTGCCCAATTAGCTTATGCAATGTTATTTATAAAATAATGGCTAAGGCCATAGCGAATAGATTTAGAAGAGTTCTAGAAAAATGCATTGATAAAGCACAAAGTGCTTTTGTGCCAGGTAGATTAATTTTAGACAATATATTAGTAGCTTATGAAATTCTTCATACTCTAAAGAGGAAAAAATTTGGGAAAAAGGGGCTGATGGTTGTTAAACTTGATATGAGTAAAGCATATGATAGGGTTGAGTGTGATTTTTTAAAGGAAATAATGCGAAAAATGGGCTTTGAACACAGATGGATTGAATTGATCATGAAATGCATATCTACTGTTTCCTATTCAGTGGTTCTCAATAGACGAGCTAGAAGTATTTTCCATCCAACGAGAGGACTACGACAAGGTGATCCTTTAAGTCTATTCCTATTTTTGATTTGTGGAGAAGGGTTATCTAGCCTAATGAGATTAACACAGTGAGAGGAGAACTTTAGAGGTGTTAAAGCGAGTAGAAGAGGCCCACAAATATCACATTTATTATTTGCAGATGATTGCATATTATTTGGAGAGGCTACGAAAGAGGAGCTGGTCTTTTGAAAAGAATTTTGAGGGAATATAGAAACTGTTCGGGGCAACAAGTCAATTTTGAAAAGTTTACAGTTTTCATTAGTTCTAATATAAGAAATGAAGAAAAGACTATTGTTACTCGAATGCTCGGTGTGAAGTTCAAACGACCTAGAACGCTACCTAGGATTACCGAATATGGTGGGCAGAAGGAAAATGAGGCTTTTCAAAACTTAAAATATAGATTTAAACAGAGAATAGATAATTGGAGTATAAGGCATCATCTATCGTAAGGGGAAGGAAGTCTTTATAAAGGCTATTCTTCAAGCTATCCCGACGTATTCAATGATGTGCTTTTTACTTCCTAAATCGTTATGTTTGAATCTTGAAAGTATCATAGTGAAATTTTAGTGGCAGAAAGGTCATGGTCAAAAGGGCATCCACTGGTGTACTTGGAAGGAGCTTTGCATATCAAAGGAACAAGGGGATTGGGTTTTCATAGTCTTGATCAATTTAATATTTCTTTGTTAGCCAAACAGGGTTGGCGAATTATTAATTATCCGATTCTTTATTAGCACAGGTTTTAAAAGCAAAATACTTTCCTAATTCAGACTTCACCCATGCACAGTTGGGAAATTTACTCTCTCTTACCTGGAGGAGTGTTTGGGCAGCTAAGGGACTATTGCAAGATGGGCTATGCTGGCGCATTGGTAAAGGAGACGGAATCTCTGTTTGGAATGATCGTTGGATCCCAGGTGTTGATACAATTCGAAGAAGCAATAACAAAGGAATTTCAGAAATTAAGTCAGTGGCAGATTTAATTGAAATAACAACAAGGAGATAGAAAAAAGAGTTAATTGAAAATACCTTCCCAGAACAAACTGCACAGAAGATTTTACAAATTCCTTTGGAGGATAATGAACATGAAGATTTCTAGGTCTGGCGAGGAGAACATTCTGGCTAATTTACAGTAAGAAGCGCCTACAAACTATTACAGGAGGCTACTTTGAATCCTAATGATTTATTATTACAGACCAAGAAAAAAATTCTATAGGAAACTTTGGGAGTTACATCTCCCATAAAAAATTTTAATTACTATCTGGCGCATATCATGGAATTTTATTCTAAAATTTAAAAACTTGAGATCGCGAAGAGTGGTTCTTGACAGCTCCAGTCCTCGGTGTCGAAGCTCAGAAGAGGATGGCAATCACATCTTCAGACAATGCCCTACAATAACAGAAATGTGACAGAATCTTAATCTTTCATGGGTCATCAACTCAACCATTATTGATCTATGGGACTGGCTTACCTGGGTTTTTGACAGGGGAAACAGTGAGCAACGTTGACTTATCTGCTGCGCTATATGGTTTGCATGGAACTCTAGGAATAATTATGTACATGAAGGGAAAACAATCACAGGGAGGATTTGTCAAAGAAAGTTCAAAGTTACGTCGCAGAGATTGACAGATCGAACGAGGAAGAACATACCTTTGTTGATAATAAATGGCAGAGACAAAATACTAGAAACAGAAGCGACCATCTTCTTTGATGCAGCATACGATAGCAAAAACGCAATATTAGCCTCGAGTTTAGTGGTGAAGGGAGAAATGGATGAGTGGCTTGCCTCGAAATCGGTCATCCATTCCGCAATAGTGTCACTATTTATGGCGGAAGCTTATGCGGGTTTACAAGCAATAAAGTTAGGGATTAATTTGGGGTTTCAATCTATTTCTATCTTAGGAGACTCTAAAACTGTTATAAAGAAATGCAACTCAACAGATAAAGACAAGTCAGTCTTGGGGGCGATATATCAGAGATATACAGCAACATAGACAATTTTTTCAGGAAAGCCATTTTCAATTCGTCAATAGACAGAACAATGGTGAAGCCCACAATGTAGCAACGGAATCATTAAGAAGAAGAGAGGAAATTTACCTGGAAGATGAAACCTTCTCGAGTTACCAGCGTCGAAGAGAGGAGAATGGGCTACGAAATCTGGACTGAAGGAAAGAAACCTGCAGAGACTTGGAGAGGAAGGGTTAGCAGATTTCAAAATCCCCTTGGAAATGCTATCAAATTAAATGGTTGGTATGGGAAATAGGAAAGTCAAAAGTTTTGTGGATGCCAGCTAATTTACACCGGTTGGATTTGAAAGTGATAGGACGTTTTGTTTTTTCTTTATTTTTCGGACTCTTCTGTTTTGTTTTGTTTGGGCCATTATCACCGGGCCATTGTTTTTTCGTTCTGTTTTTAGTTGCCTTGGGTCCATTCTAGCAACCCAATTTATTGTTCTGTTTTTCATTTTATTAATAATAAAAGCCAATCGAAATTTCTCAAAAAAAAAATCAGTTGCACGTGATGAGAGTTAAACCAAAAATATTATAATTTTTAATAAGTTAACTTTATTACTTCAACTAAGCTATATTTAGTTATTATATCAAACTTTTTAAAATTTGTTATGTATATTTTTACTTACATCGTGAATGTACCTTAATCAAGTGACATCAACTCATTTTAGTGTTTTGTTATAGTAAAAATACTCTTTTTTCCTATAAAGGTCAAATTTTTGGGGTAAATATCCTAAATATACCAAAAAAATTACGGAATTGGGCCGTTTTCTAGAAAATTTACGGAAAAGGGCCGTTTCCTCTCAAAACACGTCCACGTCAGCGCGTTTTGAGGAAAATGCCAGCAAAGTGCGCCTCTGGGGACGCGCTTTGCTGGCAATGGTCAAAATTTTTTTAGCCGTTGGGCCCAACGGTCAACTTTTTCCCCTATAAAAACCCCAACCCTTTTATTTTTTTCACACTTTAATCCTTCTCTATATTTTCTCTCTATTTTCTCTCAATTTTCTCTTAAATTTCTCTTAAAGTCCTTAAAATTTACTATCAAATTTCAAAATAGTCCTTTACTATTTACAAAAAGCCTTTTTATTAAATATATTAAAACTAAATTACAAAAAATAAAAAATAAAGAAAACTTCTTATTTATTAAATATATTAAAACTAAATTACAATAAAATAAAAATAAAAAACTTCTTATTTTTTTACATATATTAAAATTAAATTACAATAAAAAATTAAACAATTTCTATTTTATTAAAGATATTAAAATTAAATTACAATAAAAATTAAACAATTATTATTTTATTAAATATATTAAAACTAAATTACAAAAATTAAAAATTAAGAAAACTTCTTATTTATTAAATATATTAAAACTAAATTACAATAAAATAAAAACAAAAACAACTTCTTATTTTATTACATATATTAAAATTAAATTACAATAAAAATTAAACAATTTACATTTTATTAAAGATATTAAAATTAAATTACAATAAAAATTAAACAACTATTATTTTATTAAATATATTAAAACTAAATTACAAAAATAAAAATAACTTTTATTTTATTAAAATATTTAAATTAAATTACATACAAAAAATAAACAACTTCTATTTTAGTGAAGATATTAAAATTAAATTACAAACACAAATAAAAACAACTTTTTTATTAAAAAATAAAAATTATTACAATTTAAAAAATAAAAAAGCCCATCTGAATCAATGTTGGTGTCGGTGAATCGGTGCCACACAGGGCGGTTGGTTGGTTCTGCTAGATTCCTCCTTCTTCTAGCTTCCGACAGGGGTCGTGGAACCTCGGGCAGGGATTCCGGTTCCTCCAAAGACTGGTGCAGTTGTGGGTGTTGCGAGGATGACCCACCTTGATAAAATAACGACCCCGAAGGTGTTTGCATAAACCACGGCGGGGGTGTCTGAATCCTGTATGGTGAAGGAGGCTGGTAGAAAGAAGTGCTCCCTGACGGTGCCTCCTGTGATCCCTCACGCGACGACGACCTCAAGATCGGCTAGCCAGCCGGAGTAGTCGGGAACGGACTCGAACCCGGCCATGCATTCCAACCTGGGCTGGGACTGGGAAAAGGAAACATATATAGGTTAGGATACATATAAGGGGTAGGGTACGCACCTGGCATAAAAGGTAAAGGTTGCGATGTCGGTGTCGTCGGCTGAACTGATGGGCTCAGTGACTGTGTGGGTGCTGTTGATGGCCCTATCTCATCACTCCTTCTCCTTGGATTTAAGGGCCCGACGTTCCCTTTGTTGATGAAGTTGTCGTCGCTTCTCTTCTTCTGACAACAAATACGGCTTACCATGGATCCTAAACCATGGCATGTATTCCGGCACGCACGCTAACTCCGAATGACGATTGATTCCCTGTCAAGTAAATGGTCATACCGATTCTCCCACGTCTCGATATGTGCTGACCAAAATCTTGGCCAATCCATGTGCAACTGCCGTAAGTCCACTTTGTGCTCATCATCAAGCACCTCAGGTGGCACGGAAATCGGTTGTCAGAATCTAAATTATCGCAGAACCCGATCTGACTGGTGCATCTCTAGGTCGCATAGGTGATCAATAGGACCTTCACCTGCCAACTGTTCGGATTTTGCAAGAACTCCTCCGGAATTAATGCTCAAATTTTTGGATCCTCTTACGGTGTCCATTGAAACTATATTAACATTACCAAAATATTAGTTATATACATAATACTAGACACTAAATACGAAATACTAAATTATAAATACAAAATTCAAAACTTACTTGTGATTCCATTGTTGGTCCAATAGAAGTCGATATCTTCAAGCGAGGTAGGTATTCGGCATGACTCATGAATGGTTCCACCTAATTAAATAAATTTTAGCATACAATTATACTATAAATCTACGTAATAATTGTAAAATATAACATTAAATTTACCTCGTTATCGGTGGGAATGAATATGGGTGGTCGAGTTGAGGAGTAAAATAGAAATCAAACCATGCCCATGATTGCAATAGTGGTAGGCAACCTCCGATTTTAACTTTACTCGGTACGTCGCCAAGACATCTCCGATACAACCTCGATAGCATGCGGACCCCCAACTCAATTCGCCGGCTGCTTTAAAATCAACAAGTTTCAATCAAATGTACGAGGTTTCTAGAAAGGTCCGGCATCAGATAGCCTCCAATTATCTGAAGAGTGTATGCCCGAGCATGCCATATTCGTCTATTTCGGTCGAATCCTCATTCGGCTCCGAGAATGTGTCTCGTAACCAGACCATCTCGATCCGACCTCCATGAATTTTATCTGGAATGGCACCCAGAAACTCGTAGCATACGACCATCCAATCACCAGAAGTTGCGGACCTGGTGACTACCTACCATCCACCAAGCAATTCCAATCAGCATCGCACATCTTCCAGAGTGATGGTACACTCTCGCATGGAAGATGAAAAGTGTGCGTCTCGGGTCTCCACCTCTCTATCAATGTACTGATCAAAGGCGGCTCCAACTTGAATCCCCGACCTATCGTGGCCACGTGCCAAAAACCCGCTTCCTGCAGGTAATTCTCGATCAACGGCGATGGGGGACCATGCATGTTGCGAATATAACATTTTAACACCCGATCTACAGACTGTTTAAAAAATTATAAAATAAAAATTAATTAAAATTACATAATTGTAAAAAAAATAAAAAATTAAAATTAAAACTTACCATTTTCATTTGCTCGACGGAGATGTGCTTGTTGTCTAGACGAAGTAATTCCCCGGCCATTGTAATACGATCGAAAATTTTAAAATTTTCCAAAAAAATATATTAAAAAAATTAAAAAGGGCTTTTTTGTAAATAGTAAAGGATAATTTTGAAATTTGACAGTAAATTTCAAGGACTTTAAGAGAAATTTGAGAGAAAATTGAGAGAAAATATAAAGAATGATTAAAGTGTGAAAAAAATAAAAGGGTTGGGGGTTTTATAGGGGAAAAAGTTGATCGTTGGGCCTTTTGACCGTTGCCAACAAAGCGCGCCCATGGGGACGCTTTCTTTAGCATTCCCTCAAAATCTTGTTGACGTGACGCTTTTTGAGGGGAAACGGTCATTTTCTGTAAATTTTCTAGAAAATGGCTCAATTCCGTAATTTTTTTATTTTTTTGGTATATTTAGGATATTTACCCAAATTTTTGTAACTTTAACCTTAATTAATTTTAATATTTTATTAATTAAAATTTATAAAAATTATATTTCAAAACTAAATCTTTAAATATTTATTTCCTAAATTTTTATGTATACTAAAATTTAACTATTAAAAAATAAAACAGAGAAAAAATATTTATTTAAATAATTAATCAATGACAACCAAACGAAGTAAAATGATTTAATCAGCCCATATAAAATATTCATTTTACTGAAAAGAGAAACACCTTTCCTTTATCACAATCATGGAAAGGAAACTCCATAATTTAATATTGATAAATGTGAAAGGAAACCCATAATGAACTTCGTTAAGCTTGTTTTTAATCAATCAGGAATAGAAGTTATTATTCAGAAATTCAAATAAATAAAATTTCATTAGAAATATAGTTAATTATTACCATTTTAAACTGAATGAAATGATAAAATACATTACACTTTCAATAAGAGAATGAAGTTTAAATAGGAAGCAATCGGGAAAAAAATTTTAGATTATTTAAGTCAAAATTCATATAGATGAACTCAATCTTATTTAATTTTGTAAATTGAGCTCTAAACTAAATCTCAATTTTCCAGGTGATTCTTTATTTTATTTAACTAAAAGTGTATAGCATACAATACAATAAAGATGTGTTACATATAATGTTGTTACTTGTTTTAGATAAATTGATAGTTTAGGACTATTTATGATAGAAAAATTTAGGGATCAATCTGAAAATTAAGATATAGTTTAGGATCCAAGTTACAATAAAGCCTCTTATATTATTACTTTTGCATTGTTTTCACTTTTCATGACTGTATTTTAAATGTTTTTTATATCGTTAACTATCAGCTAAACAAATTAGTAGTCTCTCTTTCCTTCTGGTTTCTCTTCTATTTCTAATTTCCTCTGAGAAAACGAAGGTTTTTAAAAATGGCGGAATCGGTGGAGCTGCCAGGTCGTTTAGCGATTCTTCCGTTCAGAAACAAAGTTTTATTGCCTGGTGCCTTTATTCGGATTCGCTGCACTTCACATAGCAGGTTTCCTTTTCTTTTTGTTCTCTTTTGGGTATTTGACTAAACTCTATTAACCAAACTCTATTAGCCAGCGACGAATCTTCTTTCTCTTGTTTGTTTCCATAGAAAACAAAAATGGGGAAAAAAAATTTATGGCTTCAAATTTTGGAATTAGGGTCATTTCTCTGGTTCTCTCTTTTTTTCAAAAGTAGAATGGAAATTTTTTTTTGCGAGTTTATTTCCTTGGTTCTTACGTATAATATCAGGCTTTGTTTTCCTCTTGTTTTTTTTTTCTCGTGAAACGTACATGGCTTTAAAAGTTTTCGACTCTTCTAATTCGAGCTCATATTAACCATTCACTTCCAGTTCTTAGAAATTCAAGTTATTTCCTAAATTGTACGTGAGTTATTCTTTTCTAAACGTCGGGTTTCATGTAATGTTTTGTTTATTTTAGCTGAATAATAAAAATGGAGATAGTAGAATCACGGATTAGTTCGTTATTTGTTATTAGAGAAAAAGTGGTTTGACCTTTTCAGTGTGAAATTGGTGGAGTTTTTGGGTCTTCTAGTTCGAGCTCATATTCCATTCACTTCCAGTTCTTGGAAATTCAAGCTATTTCCTAAATTGTACTTGAGTTATGTAATGTTCTGTTTATTTTAGCTGAATAATAGCAATGGAGCTGGTAGAATCACGGGATTGATTCGTTATTTGTTATTGTGACTATTGCAGTGTGAAATTGGTGGAGCAAGAGTTATGGCAGCGAGAAGAGAAAGGATTAATTGGGATTCTTCCAGTTCGAGATGCTGCTGAGATGACTTCAATGGATTCTGTGTTATCTCAAGGTTGTTATTTGTGGACTTGTTTTGCTACCAAGACTAATGCTTAAAGTTTTATTAGTAAGAGGTTTTAAACCATTTTTCAGGTGTAGGAAGTGAATCTGGAGAGCGGAGCTCAAAAGTTCAGATTAGCACATCAGATGCTCTCAAGATTGATGGGAAAAGCCACCCTGAAGTTATTCATTGGCATAAAAGGTACTTTCAATCAATCATCTACAACTGTTTTGTGCTTTCAGATATTGTTTCATAAGCCTATTTCTTTTTTGCTTATGTCATTATTCAAGACCTTGACATTTACTCTTTTATTCTTCTAGTGAGATAAGGCTATACTTATGGTACTGACGTTTGATTTTGATATCCCAGGGGTGTGGCTGCACGTGCTTTGCATCTGTCAAGAGGAGTGGAGAAACCGAGTGGGAGGGTCACGTACATTGTGGTCCTTGAAGGTTTATGCAGATTCAATGTAGAGGAACTTAGCACACGAGGACCTTACTGCACTGCAAAGATATCTTCACTTGAGATGACTAAGGCTGGTAAGTTGGCATAACATTCTTTCTTCTGTAAGCACAATCACTAAAAATACGAGTGCATAGTGTTCTTTCTGTTGCAAAATTAAAAATATAATAAGTTGGTATCACTAGTCTCTTTTTCAATCTCTAGTACCAGAAGAAAGATTATGTCCTATGGTCTTTGGCTAGAATTAACTCTGGATGAATTTATTTTATCAAGAGAGACAATATCCTGCTTTTTAGATGCAAGTGTTCCTTTTGAAAACATTGGAATTGTAACACTGTTTAGTATCCAGTTCATGTTTGTAAGTTTCTTCAACCTTTTAATTGTGCTTAGAGATGGAGCAAGTGGAGCAAGATCCAGATTTTGTAACATTGTCTCGACAATTCAAAGCAACTGCTATGGAGCTTATTTCTGTTCTTGAGCAGGTAAAATATTTAACCTGTTCTTTTACTTATCAGTGTCTCTGACCTATGTCACGAAACAAATAAAGATTGTTAGTTCTCTTGTTGATTGCAAACTTGGCTATGTTCTTGTGTTATCATTCTAGTGACAATTCATGTCTTTGTGCCTACTGTCAGAAACAAAAAACTGGTGGAAGGATAAAAGTTCTTTTGGAGACACTTCCTCTTCACAAATTGGCTGATATATTTGTTGCTAGCTTTGAGATGAGTCTTGAAGAGCAGCTCTCTATGTTGGATTCTGTTGATCCTAAAGTAAGGCTTTCAAAAGCTACTGAGTTAGTTGACAGGCATCTACAGGTGAGCTATTTACTTATGGTTAACATTGTCAGTTTAATTCTTCTTTTGGACTTTATCCAGTTAATGTATTACATTTGCAGTCAATACGTGTAGCAGAGAAGATTACACAAAAGGTTGAAGGGCAATTGTCAAAATCACAGAAGGAGTTTCTTTTGCGACAACAGGTTAGCTTTCTTCAACAGCTGGAAGTTTTTAAGGAGTGGAAAGTAGAGGTTGCTACATGTTTTTTTGCAGTAACAGACTAATTAGTAACTTATGGTTTGTTATTTTCCAGCTGTTTGTATAGCATCAGTAGGGGTGGAGATGGTCCACCTGTAAAGATAGTTTTTTGGGGGTTTCTCATATCTTGTGTTTGGAGCTATGTTTGCTACTGGAAAAACCTTTTCTTGGTTTTTTGCATGTACATTTCATGTTTTCTAAGTTTTACCTGCCTAAGCATTTGACTTTTGAAATATATTCTAGATGAGGGCCATAAAAGAGGAGCTTGGAGACAATGATGATGATGAGGATGATTTGGCTGCCTTGGAAAGAAAGATGCAGAGTGCGGGGATGCCTTCAAATATCTGGAAGCATGCACAGAGGGAGTTGAGGTATAATAATATGCGAGAACAGTATAAGTGGCAAATTTTGTGAAACTCGTTTCGTGATCCAAAGTTGTTATATTCTATTTTAATTGGATATGATGTTTAACAAGGTTGTCTATTATTCTCATTTCAGGAGGCTTAAGAAAATGCAACCGCAACAACCTGGATACAATAGTTCACGTGTCTACTTGGAGCTTCTTGCTGATCTACCTTGGCAAAAGGCCAGTGAAGAACAGGAATTGGACCTGAAGGCTGCCAAAGACCGTCTGGACTGTGACCATTACGGTTTAGCCAAGGTCAAGCAACGGATAATCGAATATCTGGCTGTTCGGAAGGTTGACCAATTATCTATTTATTGTTGCTTTGATACCTTTTAATTTTATATATATTCATTTGGTTTGAATTATTGCAATTAGCTTAAGCCAGATGCAAGGGGTCCAGTTCTGTGCTTTGTTGGCCCACCAGGTGTTGGGAAAACATCATTAGCATCATCGATCGCTGCTGCTTTGGGAAGAAAATTTGTGCGCATATCTTTGGGTGGTGTCAAGGATGAGGCTGATATCCGAGGGCATAGGAGAACATATATTGGAAGTATGCCTGGGCGTCTTATTGATGGGTTAAAGGTAAAATGGGTTTCTTGTATTATAATGTGATTCTAGACTTTATGTTCTGCTCTATTGCATACAGGTTTCGGAGTGCTGTTTTCCCCAACTGTGAGCTGACTGAGAATATCCATTATTATAGGTCTACATTTGTTTCAGTGGAACACCATTAGCAATTTAACCATTCTTTGAGAAATGGTCTTGTTCTAATTTCTCGCTGAATGATTTATTAGACTGTATTGCCTCTTTAACAGCATAACCTGTTTTGATTTTGATCGGTGGTCAATTTCCACTCTTAAATATGCTAGAAGTTGATATATTCAGCTTTTATCTTCTACCAAGTCATTGTATGGGTGTGTTCCACAGCAGTTTTCTATGCCTTACTGTTGGTATTGTGATCCTGTGCATTACTGCATTAATATATGTAGGGTATTATGGTTCTTTTTGCCTCATCAATTAGTTTGAGAATCAGACAAAACCACTTAGAACTAAATGATGATTTAAGTTTGTATGATGCCGTATGAAATTTGTCATAGGCTGACAATCTGAAGTTTGGAGAACTGAATCCCCCGTGAATTAAGATTCTCAATATCCTTATTGGATTTATATTATATGCCAATGGTTATTGGTCTTACCATACTGATTTTATTTGGCTTTTAGAGAGTAGGTGTCTGCAACCCAGTCATGCTATTGGACGAGATTGACAAGACAGGTTCTGATGTGCGTGGTGATCCAGCTTCAGCTCTACTGGAGGTTCTTGATCCGGAGCAGAATAAATCTTTCAACGATCAGTATCCTACTTTCTTCTATGTCTAGATTATCATGGTGAACTTTGGCTTGGGTAAACCTGCAGTAACTTTATTTATCTTTATTAGTAAATCCTTGAAAAATTGCGTTGCTGTTTAACTTGAGGACTTTATTTAACATTTATTCTTTGACCTTTTTTGAATTGTATATATGACATTGTTATTGATTCTATGTGGGTATTTGCGTCTCCATCACTAAACCCATTTTATGTGTGAGTTGGTCATTCGTGGTCTTTAACTGAGGTTGAATAGCTATTTGAATGTGCCATATGATCTTTCAAAGGTGATTTTTGTGGCTACTGCAAATAGGGTGCAGCCTATTCCTCCTCCACTCTTGGACAGGATGGAAGTCATTGAGCTGCCTGGATATACCGCTGAAGAAAAGCTAAGAATAGCCATGAAACATTTGATTCCACGAGTTTTGGATCAGCATGGATTGAATTCTGAGTACCTTCAAATTCCGGAGGTATTTATCACAATTCAATCTTCTCTTTTTGAGGCGTGTGCTTCCATACTTGATAATATTGGGCGTCTTAAGTTCATTAACCTGTTGTTATGACTACCCTTGAGCATGGAGATAATTTTTAGAAACCTGCCAGCTGGTCTTTGCTTCCCTATTATCTCAGTTGAATAAATGATTATTAGGATTTAGGACTAATATCAAGTATGAAGGTCTTTTCCATCTCATTTTGAACGCTAAGGTTACTTTGTAATATTTGTTGATTATATCCGTGGAAGATGTCTGAGCTCTTTCATTTTCAAAATTTAATAGAACATAGAGGCATCTATTTCTTCAACTCTTCTGCTTAGAATTTAGATTAAGATGTTAGTAAGATCAAGATAAAATAAGCTAATATATGCATCGAGTTATATTGTATCGTACAACACATTTTATTTATTTCTTTGCATTCCAGTTCCATGAAGTTATATTGAGTAATCTTATCTTAATGCCTTTTATTGTGGTAGGCCATGGTTAAACTTGTTATTCAGAGGTACACCAGGGAAGCTGGTGTCCGGAATCTCGAGAGGAACTTGGCTGCTTTGGCTCGCGCTGCTGCTGTAAGAGTTGCTGAGCAAGAACAGGCTGTCTCAGTTAGCAAAGATGTTCATAAGCTAGCTTCTCCTCTGCTGGATAACAGGCTTGCTGAGGGAGCTGAGATGGAAATGGAAGTCCTTCCAATGGGTGTGAATAATAATGAGATATCAACTGCATTCAAAATTTCCTCATGTTTAGTTGTTGATGAGGCTATGCTGGAAAAAATATTGGGGGTAATAATTCCTCACAAACTCTTTTCTTTTGGGGGTAATATTTCCTCACAAACTCTTTTCTTTTATCTGGATATTCACTTTTTAAAACCTTTAGAATTGGGTCCATTTAAATGTGGTGAAAAAAATATTTTTGGTTCAGTTTTTCTTTTCCCGTCACTTTATGCATAAACTCTCCATGTATGATGTGGTCCATAGGCTTGAGTAAGTTTATGCTTACAGTAGGTTGAGTTTGCATTCTTTCTTAACACGAATGAGGTGCTTGTACTCTCTAATGCAGCCTCCTAGGTTTGATGACCAGAAGCTGCAGATCGTGTTGCCACTCCCGGAGCATCTGTTGGGCTTGTTTGGACCAATTTCGGAGGAGAGGTTCAGTTTGTGGAGGCTACAGCAATGATTGGAAATGGTGAATTACATCTTACTGGGCAACTTGGTGATGTTATTAAAGAATCTGCTAAAATAGCATTGACATGGGTATGCGTTCTTGGATCACATTTTCTACATTTGTCTGATTCAAAATTCATCATCATGAATTCAAAATTCATCACCATGAATGCTGCTGGTCATTTAAAAGTTGCTACGTAAACTGCAGCTGGTGTGGGTATATTATTTATTGGATCAGGATCATGCAACTTTTCTAAAAATTACTACCTAATCCTTCAACACCTCCTGAATGATCTAAAAGTTGCAATAGAGCACTTCCTGTCTACTTTGGTTGATTCTGTAAACAGACATCATACATAAGTTGCTCGTTGATATTACTATCGTCAGTTCTGCTTCTTTGTTGATAACTCTGTATTCTTTTAAGGGTTTTATTTTAAAGTGTTTCCAATTTTTCAGGTGAGAGCCAGGGCAGCAGATCTTAAGTTGGCACCCGCAGAGGAAAAAAATGTGCTGCAGGGTAGAGATATTCATATACATTTTCCAGCTGGGGCTGTACCAAAGGATGGGCCATCAGCCGGTGTGACGCTTGTAACGGCACTGGTTTCTTTGTTTAGTCAGAAATGTGTAAGAGCAGATACCGCAATGACTGGAGAAATGACACTGAGAGGTCTTGTGTTACCTGTCGGTGGTATTAAGGATAAGGTGTGTTTCATTTCATGAGCTATTGTGTATATATATTGCAAGAGAATAATATGTTCATCATCGATAATAATATTTGCTTATGTTTGATGAAAATCTTTTCTCGTCAAAGAATATGCAATAACAAAAAGATTGACTGAAACTGCTTTTATTTCCCATTATTTTCAACATTTTTTCCCCGAATATCAATTGTGCAGATACTAGCAGCACACCGTCATGGTATCAAGAGAGTTATTCTACCAGAGAGAAATCTAAAGGACTTAGTTGAAGTACCTGCGTCTGTGCTTTCCAACCTAGAGGTATTTTTTTCCCACGTATTTGAAGCAAACATTACTCTAATATCTCTGCACTTCTGTATTTTCAGTCAGCATCTTAACATGTAGTTTGAAATTGGTTCTGTTTGCTCATAAGTTTTGGCAATTACTGGGGGATTCAGGCATTTTTTTTTCGAACTAGAATCTGGATGACACCTAAGAATGATTTGAGTGCTTGCATTAGTTATAACATTTCCCATTGATCGGATTTTTTGTCTCAAACATATAAACAAGGCAACTGAGAAACAATTGACCATTTTCCCTCACCAGATTCTGCTGGCCAAGCGAATGGAAGATGTGTTGGAGCAGGCGTTTGATGGGGGATCCCCATGGAGACAACACTCAAAATTATGACAGCCGCTTCAAGCATGTCTCTGGTGACCAAATTGTTTGTTTGGGGCTTTGTCTGTTCTCACAGATTCCAATTATTTATATACAGTCTTGTTTGGAAATAAAGCTCAGCTGTCATGGACCTTTTGCAAATTAGGCTTATATACCTCTGTTGGGAAGCTTCGGGTGGAAATTGCTGGTATGTGTTTCCCTTTTCTTTTTCTTTTAACACACTGAATTTCGGAGGCTTGCATGCAATTCCCCTTGTAATATGTTCTCGTTTTCCTTCATTTTTCTTCCTGTATAATTTAATAACATTATAGTCTTACGTGTTTAAGATTTATGTGTAAATAGGATTACATATACTATTTATAAACCAACGATGAGATGTGATTATTATAATGAAAGCAGGCAAGGCAACCTAACATTTCATTACTTATTTCCCAAAACCAAACCTCATAAACTGATTGGTTCCTGTTATTTGGGATCATCAGACCAGCCTCTTCTATTGTATGAAAGCATAAAACAAGGATAGGATCATTTTGTTAATCAATTTTGATGAAATCGGCATATAAAAAAGTTGATGCACAAATCGGAAAGCAATACGGGGAGTGAGCTGCGTTGATTATGTAAAGAAGTATTAGCCTGTAATACCAGAGTTGAGTGCACTGTGAACGTCAACGCCTATTTGAGCCAAGCTTTTGGGTGAACTCAGCCAGACTCAATGCGGTCGAGTGGCACTGCTTCCACGGTAATAATATCAGCAACAAAGTTGGTGGCACTGCTGAGCAAATATTTTGTTACATCCTTCCCCTCATGCACCGACAAGACATCAGGTTTGAGTTCAGCAATTGTAGGTACATGCCTAGGCAAAACACCGATATGCCCAGTTGTTGCAGGAACTATTACCATGTCGACCTGATAAAATAGATGCACCGTAAGTCAGAAATTTATTAATATGATGTCTCCCACATTGAAATTTTATTCAAACACCCCAAATTATGTATATATTAGATACAAAAGTTGCTCCTAAAATTGGCAGGCACTGTAATGATATATGGTAGAACAAAGGAGAGAGAGACATTCCCAAGCCATAAGTCATAGCCATTGCAACAAATAACTACTATGATAAGATAGACCATGATTCACTTCTTATGAATTAGTATAATAACTTTGCTAAAGCATGGATATTGATCCGATAAGAAAGAAATTGGTATACGGTAAAAGAGGAAATGAACTTAAATTGATAAACAATGAACTAATGTTTGAAAAAAAATTGCATAATTGGTAAATACTTATAAGGTTTGCTAATATAGGAAGTAAATGACCATTATTAGTTTAATCTATAACTCATGTAATTGATCAATATAAGTAAAATAAACCATAAATCAATCAAAACTAAATTCAACCAAAACCCAGACGCCAAATACATAGCCATTAATCGCACTACGAAGATCCAAGCGAACCCCATTTTTTACAAAAAGATCAAAAACAAACCTCTTGCGCGGGGAAAGGGGTGAAGAAAGCAGATGAAGTCTTGGGAGGGTCCAATTTGGGTATAACTTTGCTCCATGATTCGACGAAACATGGTCAGACGCTTTCTTTTGGTGGCGGTGGATCCTACTAGGTTTTTACTGGTGTTCTGTTCACTTATTTGTTTTCTATTTTACCCTTCTGTTCTCCGCCTTCACTTATATATACATATTTTATTTTCAATTACAGTAGATTGTTTTAACAATTTGACAGCCAATACATGTATTAAATAAAAATTCAATAAAAAAAATATGCTGATTTGAACGACAAAATTAGGAATATTTCAAGATAAAAATTAGGGTATGGGTTGATTTTTTTTTATTAGTTACGGAATTAGATTTTTGAAAAACACTTTTTACAAAATTTAGATGATCAAATATTAGTGGTTTCATCTTTGATCTTTGAGTCTTAAAGTTCGATTCTTCTCCTAAACAAATTTTTATTTTTTATTTCAAATTATTTTAAGCTTTTTAAAATTTTATTATTTAAAAATTTTATTCTTAATTCATTTATTTAATTAATAATTTTATATATAAATAAAATAATAAATATGTAATTATATAATAAAAATATATTTGATATATTTTATTATGTTAAAATATTTATAATTATTTAATTTTATAGTATTAAAGTATTAAAATTATACTCACAGTCCATGTGAAAGAATAAATATTTACATATAAAATTACAAAAGAAAAAATAAAATAAATAAAATTAGTTGATTCTCTTCAAAATTAAAATATTTTTTAACATGAGGTATATATAATATATTTTCATTATATAATTACATATTTATTATTTCGTTTATATAAATAAAAGAGTTATTAATTAAAAATATCTTTGACATAATAAAATATATCAAATATATTTTTATTATATAATTACGTATTTATTATTTTATATAAATAAAAAATTTCAAGATATTTATTGAGACGAGCCTAATAATTAATATTCCGGCTCATTAATTAAAAAATAAATTAAAAATAAAATAAGAAAATTTAAAAGCAACATGTTTATTAATTACAAAACAAGAACTATCTAAGGATGAAAATAGTAATGCTTAATTATCTAATTAAAGGATGTCAAATGAAAGCAGTTTTTGTAGAAAAGTGTTTTTTTTCAAAAAAAAAAGCTTTTCTCAATATGCATTTTTGTCACATCCACAACATAATTCCCTAAATAATCAAAATTTTGGCCTATATCCTTCATTTTTTTTTCATGAAATTGGCATATATTCTTAATTTTGTCGAATTTGAACCCACTACTCAACCAAAATTTTATTTTAATATATTTATACATTTTAATTTTATTATATATATTTATTTTCCATCAATTGATTTCATTATTTATTGTTGCTAATTTTAGTTAATTTGTCTTCTAAATAAATTAACTATATGACAATATTAACTCATTGAGAATTGATTAACTCGACAAACTATTGTGATAAATAATTGGCCTCATTTAGTATTCTTAATCGATATATTTATTTAAATGTTTAAATTTTATTTTACTTACAATTTAATCTTTTTTTTTTCATTTTAATCTTGCATATTTCATTTGTTATATTAATTAGTTTCAAACCATACATTTCATTATTTATTAAATGTTATTCTCAAACATACCTCTATGCTCTAAATATGTGGTTTCCACATGCATACTGTATGATAAAATTTCCAATATATATGACAAATTAAAAATTTCAAAGGAATGTCATAATACTAACCACTATGTTTAAGCAAACTACCCAATTGATCACCAAACTTTTAAGGTGTTATTATTTTGGTCACAAAAAAAAAAAAACTTTACAATTTCTTCATCTAACTTTTAGGCACTTTTATTTTAGTCTCCCAAGCATTAAATTAATTAATTTCAATATTATGGTAACAAATTTACACTATGAAGAGATCAAAAAATTCAATGATTTATTTAATTGATTTTAACATTTTAAAATTTCATAATTGAAAAGAAAAAGTTAAGTGAACGTAGTGTGCATTGACTGAACGTAGTTTTATTGTTTTTGCAATTTAATCCTAATGTTTTTTTATCCTGATCAATACTTTAATTTCTTTTTTTTTTTTTTGAGTTATCAAAATGAAAGCAACCTAAAAAGTTAAGTGACCAAAATGAAATTGTAAACAAGATATGGCAAGCACAGTCTAACTGTGTGACTAAAATAAAAGTGCCCTAAAAGTAGATGAAGAAATTGCAAAGGTTTCTTTTTAAGTGACTCAAATGAAAACACCCTAAAAGTTGATGACCAACCGGGTAGTTTACCCAAATATAAATAAGGCATAATGACTTATTTGGCTCTCAAACTTTACAAAAAAAAAAATTAACCTTTCATTTTTTTTGTTGTCTTTTTAACCCTTAAACTAGTGCTTTTCTCAAATCACAGCCTAAATAAATGAAAAAGATGACGTTTGCCAACTTTGCTGACGTGATAGTCCTTGTGTATGCCACTTTAACAACTATTTTTTTTCCAAAAATTTTAAATACTATAGAATATAATTATAATTTTATTATTAAATAAATTTTATATATTTGTTATGCTTTTTAACTAATTTTTATATTTTAAAATTTTTTAAAAATTAATTAATTGTTGATGTAATCTTTCTATCCATTTCAGGAGTATTTTGACAAAAATACTAATTTAAAGGTTAAAAGAGCGAAAAATTAAATAAAAGCTATAGTGATATTTTTTATAAAGTTGAAAATTTAAATAAATCATTATACCAATAAATATTATAGTAAAAGTATTTTTGATACAAAATAATATAGTAAAATTTTGTGAAGCTATAAACAATATAATTATATAAAATCTGAAAACCATTGCTTACAAAAGCAAATTTCGAAAGTATATCAGAGCCAGGTTTCGATCCTGGGACCTGTGGGTTATGGGCCCACCACGCTTCCGCTGCGCCACTCTGATTTGTTATTCGAGTGTCGCTGTGGATAAATTTAAACAATAAATATATCTCCGATTACATTTAGATGATATATTGCAAGTATTGAACCATATTCTTGCTCCCGTGACAGTGCTGCTGTTTTAGAATGATAGATCGCAAGTACTGAAATATAATGAACTAGGAATTTCTAATAAATAATTAACTAAGACATTATCTATTCACTAATTCACATAGCTCTCAAAGTTGTTCTCTTTTTTTTTTTTTTTTTTCCTTTTCTGAAACTATACCCACACAGATTCAACAATGCAAAAGAGAGAAAAAGCCTATACTCAGATGTTGCTTTTTACAAACTTTGAAAAAAATTTACGGTGGAAAGCTAAGCATCACAGCCAGAACCATGGAAGAAGATGATGGAGTGCAGTCAGTCTTCACTTTAAATTCAAGCAGTAGGCTCATGAGCCCAAAAAGCATCTGGATCCGGACAGAAGAGGGAGAAATCTTGGACTTCTAGGTTTGCAATGTGCCAATCAACAAATCGAGCTTGTATTGACTTGAATATCAGAAGGATGGTTGGCAAAAGCCACCATTTGTTGTCTTCGCTGCAAATTCCAAATGCTATTTAACACATCTTGTTTGGTACAAAACAAATAAAGTTTTTTTTAAAAAAAAAACCGTATATATGAAACTAGATTGATTAGGATAGCAAAACTGGAATTCTCAGATGTGAACCAATTATAGCATGATTATCTAGAATTTATCAACCCCAAACCTAACAATTCTTCATGTCCCGGCTCCACTACACCTCACTTTTTATGCAAGAAATATTTCTATCAACAAATTCTACGAACGTGACACCCATTAAAACTAAACGAAATTTACTACTCCAATGGAACTGATGAAGAGTTCTCTTAATTACCGATGATATACTAGCACTGAGTGAAATAGAAGGATGGCTTTAGGTCCAGTCCTTTACTTTCAATTCATATGTGTAGGACCACAACCCATGACCTGTGTAACTGATAAAAATAATGGACAAAAAAATAATAGAGGGGAGCTTGACCTAGTAGTATAACTTGTAACATTATAAACGCCAAATATTAAAACAAATGCATCTTTTAACTACCCTCAAATTTATATAAGCTGTCAAGAGCTCCATCAGACAAATAAGCAATTAAATCCTAACCTTCTAGTATTCCAAGTATTTTCCTTGTCAGGTGGCAGGAAGGAGGAAAATCCATAATGAATAATGCCACAAATGAAAGCGACAGCCTGCAAGAAAATTTATGTGTGATGTTTATAGCTCAAAATCAATTATTGGTGTCTCATTCTCACATGTCAGATTCAATACTTTATGAATTCTTCAAAGTGCAAAATTCTACACTTCTCTATATTGCTATTGCAAAACATTTCTAGAAATATCTACCTTGTCTGAAATATGTCTCTCTAAATTGTGAAGTGCATCATATACAATATCATATTTATTAGAATTTATGTGATGGCACTATAAGCATGAAGAATTAGGCTGGTCGGCAGAACGCTATGCATTAGTTTACCGTGTCATTAACCATATTTCACCCAAAAACAAAAAGGTAAGTACTAGGCAACCCAAAAGCATTATAGCTGATTCATGCTGATGTCTAAATTGGAATAACTATCTTTGGTAAAAAGTACCCTACAATTTCGAGGTACTTACAATATTTGACAAAGATGTAGCATTCCAAAGGGAATATATACGGGCAAGCGAAGCTCTACGAGGCTCCTTACTGAACAAGGCATTCAATCCAGCAGGGAATGGAGAAAGCAGTGATAGAGGAAGAATAAGCAGGACAGCAAGGAATATCCCAAGAGATATCCAATAGAACTGAAGCAAAGTAAGGAGGGAAACAGAGAGATCTGCTAAAAGCATAGTAGTAATCAGGAGCTGAAGGGAGTCCTGAAACATAAAAGTTCAAGCATTAGGTGATTGAGTAATTTGAAATATCTGCAATAGGAGTGAGGTTATACAAGTTAGATCGCCACCTGACGACCAACGGGTCTAGTATTGTGCAATAAGAGAGAAAATGGGAAGAGGAAGTCTCTTTTAAATTCTAAAGATCTCAAGGTAGCATCATTTATGAGACCACCGTTAATTCCCCCTGTGATCTTTTTACGAGATAATGCATGACTTGGGTACGGCCAACTTTGCAGGAGCAGTTTAGGGTTTTTGCCCCCAGATGCAGCATCGTTCCTGAATCATTAATACACAAACAGCCAATGAGCAAATAATAATTCGCAGAGCTTGAAAAGCAAACATTCAACTACAACTTACTTGTGCTCATTCACTACAGTGCTAAAAAGGGGAAATAAGTTTCTTCCTACATACCACAATTAAATTCCATTTAAAAACAGATTATTGAAAATGTAAAGTCAGGCAAATAAATCAGAACCATTCAGCCAAATGCTACCAATAGATGTTAGTATCAGAATTTGTTGTTAATATTTAATATCATCTACATGCTTCAGCTGCTTTCAAGAGTAGATTCAACTCATATGTATTCCAACGGCTTTCTACTTTAACTGTTCAGTTTGGATCAGCGATTATGTTCCCTTGTTTTGTTTTGGAAGATAGAACAACATAAGAGACAAGTAATTGAGGTTACCTTGGGTATCCATCATTGCTTCTATCTGACAAATCAGGCTGGTGCAAACTGTGAAAAGTCAAGTCACCAACCACTACCACGATGCCCAGCTGATAGTAACCAGAAGCTGTTGCTTGAAACCAACCTAGCTCAATTTTAACCCCATGGAATTCAAGCTGGGGATTTCCATGACTAGCTATCCAATCCAGAACAGGCACCAATGCAGAACGAATGGATCCATGTCTCACAGTCCTCAACTGAGCATTCAAACCAGCTACCAATCGATTCCAAACAGTCGATGGTATGTGCTGGAGATAGCATATTTCTTTAAGTCAGATGAATGTTACTAAATCGAGTTATAATAAAGCTACAGAAAAATTATAAGACAGAAAAGACACCTGGCCCATAAGATTAGTCAACAATGTATCACTATGAAGATTGTATGGTGACATATAGCTTCCATCCCCACCAAATATTATGCACATTGGGAATCTCTTTTGTATGATTGATACTATGTCCACACGCTTCTCATCGCCACCAAGGAAAAAATCAATGTATGCGACCATCAAATCAGGTGTTGCTCCTACCTGCATAAATTAGGTAACCATTTAGAGACATGATAAAGAAGAGAAAATGTACACAATCCTTAACAAAAATTATGTAACTATGTATTTAAGCCTCTACTGCTGAATTTGCATAATGGATGATGTCACTTGCTAAACATCTCATGATGGTTCATCCCAATGACATAGAACCTAGTATCTTCTTTGAAGTCATAAACACCATCGAGGCAGTAATGACACATGGTATTGAATAATTTAATAAATGTTTTCACAAACAGACATTAAGCAAATGGTTTTTAGCAGATAAAGCTTGGCACCCAAGGAATAAGATGATGGAACATGGTATTGAATAATTTTAAGAAATATATTCTCAAGCAAACATAAACCAAAGGGTTTTTAGCAGATAAAGCATGGCACCCGAGGAATAAGATGACTCCAGAAGAGTGAAATGCTAGAAGTATAACCTTCATCCCCTTATATAGAGCACGTGATCTACAAGAGCGGAGACATGAATGGTCGTACTCTGATTTGACAAATTCCTGAAGCCGATGAACTTTTTTCCTCTGCCGCCACTGTTTCCAGGACCAGGCACAAGGATATGCAACCACTGACAGTATACTGTGCACTGAGCCTTCCCACCAATCATATGCAGCAACCGAGTTGATCTCATCAATGAATCTATTAAAAGCATCTTCATACCTACACGTCCATGAGTTTATTGATTATGACTATTTTAGATAAAAAAAAAAGAAAAGGAAAGCTGGATTCTAACATGAAAAAAAGGGGGCTTGAATAAATATAAATAAGTAAACAGTTCTAAGAAAAGACATTTATCTACTGTACAAGATACTTAGAGCATCTCCATAATTGGTAGGCTTCAATATCAAGTATACATTGCATCAACAGCCAGTAAAAAAAAGGGGGATGCTAACAAAATGACAGCTATTCTCATGGATTTTTCTTGTAAAGGGTACTTAGCATTCTACTTCCCTCTACCTCCCTCCCTCAACCCACACTTAACTATAATTGGATAACTAAATAGAAATCTATTTGCAAGTGGCCAGCAGGGTCTATGCAATGATTGTTTACTGTGCTAGGAACAGAACATTTGAGCATATCAATGATCTTTTCGTTTATTTCCTTTTAAGAGGGAGGAGGCGAGGGGGAAGGGAGAGGTTTTGAGTTCAGCTGCAACCCACGACCATTCCTACTTCAATGAATTTACCTAGAGAATCACTTATGCTGCAATGGAAAAAAAAAAAAAAGCCATCATTTCATCCTTTGTTACTCAAATTATTTTCTTACACAATCTCAATGATTGAATCAGGAAGAGAGTAAGGAAGATGCCATGGTTCTCTAAAAGTATTGGGCCCCATGAAACACATTCTGTAAACATGACTCTGAGTTTCTTCAGCTCTGGTTCCCCTTACCTAGTAAGAATATATATAGTCCACACAGAAATGTTATAAAATATGAAACTGGACCCAGTCACTGCTGCACGCATTTAAGCCGTAAAATGAAATATAGCTTTCAAAAATATACCTCTGATAGGGAAAGAAGGTACGGGAAATGATGACTGCTCTGATGTTCAATATTAGCAACATATGAGCTTGATTCAACCAATTTGATTCTTAATGTGCTTAATAATACAGCTAGAAGCACCAAAATGCCAGACAGAAGAAGTGCAAAAGGCCAAGGACCTCCAAATGTATACATCAACTCCTCAAGAGGGGTATAGCAATTGGGCATTCTATACCTCTCAGATATGCACTTATAAGGGCAAGATGACTGACGGACTCCTCCTGCAAAAAATACACACCCTAAAGTGAGAAAGGGAAGCATATGGAAAACTGCATTATAAGAAGAAGATTTGAGGAAAAAGAAAAAGCCATGGAAGAAAAAGAGAAGCACGTAAGAATAAAATGTAAATCACAGTGTTAACAAGTACCTCGTACATATATGAAATTTGCACGATTTGGAAGAAGCTCCAGAGGGCAAGGAGTGCAAAGGTCTTCATCAGAGCCATCGATATCTTTGTAAGTGCCAATGGGGCATTCCTGTGAATGAACTCCATTGTGATTTTAAAGAGAAGCAAATTAGTGAAATCTCACAGTTTATTGTCAATAGCTAAGATGATGAATAGAACTGATAAAAAAAACAAATTCTAAACCTAAAGGGAAAGACAATAGTTTTGTATCTATGTAGATGTAGTAAAGTTGACAAGTAAGAAGAATCGAATGGTTCGTGCCAACATGTGAATAAGCAAATTAAGAAATATGTACATGCATAAAATAGCCAACTAGTGAAGCAAGCCATGTCCCTATTTGATTAATGGTGAATATTTTCCCATTATAGTCTAGATGTAGACCGAGTAGAATCAGAAAATTCAGATTATAGTGTTGGAACTTTAGGTCTGGTATGTCAGATTAGGAGGAGCTTGTCCTCATAAACAAATAAAAATAACAGCTTACAAACAAATACTATCACGAGATGTTTCCAGAGGAAATTTTAAGCTGGGATGGAAGGTCTACAAGTAGCAGTAAGACTTTAATGGACTTTTGGTAAATAGTGCAAATTGCAACAATATTCTCTAAGTATCCCTGTAACATAACCCCAGCAGCATTGTGATGTATAATAGCAGAAAGCCATTGGTACAACATAAAACATCTTGAAACAAAAGTTTTAAAGGTAATTTATAACAATTTTAGAAGTTCAGTGAAACTTACCCTGCAGAATGTACCATAGAGGCCTTTTGGACATTTTTTACCAGTTACTGTGCCCTCGTCTCCAAAGAGTCCACCTTTATTCCCAGCACCTCCACTGTCACTCAGCATGTTTGAAGAAGTAAGCTGAAATTCAACAGTTTTTTGTTCATTTTTTCTTTTTGGGTGTGTGTATGTGTGGAAAGGCTTATATTTCAAATTTTTAATTGCTTCTTATATTGACAGACAATATAGAACTACAGATTATTCAGTGGAGATATTAAGTGATAACTTGTCCAAACCTTACGGGAAAAGAACTCCATTTAGTATCTTTCATATTATCTGTTAGTTTACTCCTAACAATTTGATGGTAAAGAATAGATAGCAAGTGCAAATAGCCTTATGGAAAACCACTCCATCTAATGTTTGCTGTATTAGCAACTTGTTAACTCATTAATCTTATATTAAACAAATGAATGGCATAATGCAAATAATCAAATTTTGGAGTATCTTAAAATTTTTGACATAAATGGTCCAAAAAAGAGTTGTGATAAAAAAAAATTTAGTTAATTATGGAATTTACAACATTTGTTGCATTAAAGAGCCCTACCTGCTATTGATGAAACCGCTGATAGTAGCAACTGGAACATATTCATCCCCAATGCCTATATTAGACCAGTGAAAATGCACTCTTCCACCACCACCACCGCCACCACCACGAGGGCCACCATTTCCCCCAACAGTTGACAAAGATGAATTTTCCGCAAGCATAAGCTCTTGAAGGAATAGAAGAACGGTCCCACCAGAACCTCCACCAAGTCCACCAACCAATGATCTATTACCGTTTATTGTTGCTTCCCCAAAGCTTTGACCATCAGCCCTCAAAGAACCATAAATGCTAAGCCTTAGGAGAGGCCATTGGTTTGAGCCAATTACTAACGAAGAGGCAACCATAAGTTGGTAAAAATAATAATTTCACAATGTCAGAGAACATAAAAAATTGTCGAAACAGTCAGAAAATTTGGACATATTTGTTATCGCTATAATTCTTGAAGATTTGGCTCCCATCATCATTTATTTGAATTTTACTGATGTGATAATTTATTTTTGAATTTTCCGTTATTATCTTTTATTGCCTGTTAGTGTTTTTAAATAATTCTCCTATAAGATAGGATTATCTTTCCATGTATAACCAGGCTTGTTGACATTCAAGAAATTCATCCTTCTTTGTCCATTTTCACATGCTTAAAATAACAATCTAATCATATAGAATCTTTTGGCAATTCCTGAACTGAAAACTCACCAATCATTCCTCCTCCAACTACATGTCCGAATGACTGACTAGGACCTTCTGTTCCGCTTCCCAACTCACAAGGAAGATCAGCATTACCATACTGATAACCACCACTGCTAACTCTTCCATTGAAATATCCAGCACCCCCTCGTCCACCATGCCCAGCACCACTACCAGCTCCATTAAGATAGTTTCCTTTTCCTATACCTTTGCTGCAACCTAATAAAGGGTCTCCACAAAATTAGAAGTGCTAACAAAAGCAATAATCCCACTTCACAGAGACTAACAGATTATTTGAAAACCATTGTAGAGAAGAAAGATGGAAAAAGGGAAATGCAGAAGACAACAATGATGAATATCAACACAGCTGGTTATACTCCTTACCTAATTCAGATGCAGTAATCAGGCCATTAGCATCAATGGTGACTGTCCTTGCCCTATGAATGTGAACGATACTTCCCTTGATGATCCCATTAACAAGTAGGTCCTCAACCCGACAAACCTATGAGTAGGTCAAAATAACTGGTCAGAAATTCAACTACGCCACACTCAAAACAGCATCCTAATTCTATGAAGCAAACCAGGAAGAACTCATTTAAAGCAATATGCTTCATGTTTTGTCCTTCTCCAATTCCAAGGTATGAGAACAATTCTACTTAAGAAAGAAAATTTTCCTTTTTTGATAAACTAGAAGGATTGTACAAGATGGCATCTCTTATTAACTTTACATTCTCATTATTATAAAATCAGTTCAAACCTTCTAACTAGAAGAAGAGATGGATTACACCGGACCTTCCATGCTTTACCCAAATGCTAGGGAAGGCATGACCGTGATATGCATGCCAAAGTAAATTTCTAATCTTGAACCCAGAAGTTTGGCGCTTACCCTAATACTTTCAATAAATCATTTCCTTTGCACTTAAATATGCTTGAACAGATGGAAGCTAGATTTCAACAGTTATTTTGTTAAGCAAGACTTTTAGTCCTCTTATAGAATGACATCAATTTGATTCATGAAAGTAACCTATATGAAATATATTAGCAAATCCTCATAAATAAGTAAAAAGACGCAAATAAGTTAATTTCGCATCCCCAAATAAGTCGAATTCAAATATGATTTCTACCTGCAGGGAAAAGGACAGTGTATAATTAACATGGCAATCATCTGGAGGAGTTATTAAATCTATTGGACATGTTTGGCTCTCACAAAGGGAATTTGTAACCCTACAAAAAATAAATAAATAAAAAGTGAGAATTTAAACATGAAAGACACGTTTGACATTTAATTCGAATGTGCTTAATAATATCACGAGAAGTCTTTTAAAAAGAATTGAAATTCATACTCACACAATTCTGCTAGCATCATCATCCAGTGGAGCCTGAAGTAAAGAACCTGGCCCAACCTGTAACGTGCAAGGACTTGTAAACACAGTGTATCAAATGATATTTGGCTCTAGAGAAACAAAAAGAAGCCAGAAAATCAGAACAGTAATATCGTCTGCAATAATCGATCAAGATATAGATTCTCAAAAACCATTACAGTTCCATTATACAAGTTAAAGTTATCAAGCAAGGAGGAAATGTTTTATAGGTGATTCCAGTAGAATTTCATCTTATTATATGCTTTTAAGGTATGAGAACTGAAAGACTGGGATGTATAAGAGAACATGTATCAAGACAGGCTTCCTTCAAAGAACCTCAATTATTATAGAGAAGCTTAGCTGTTTGACATACCATTTTATCACCCATGCATAGCATAAACTTACAATACCATAGTATTACTCAAGCCATATGTGCAGAACTTACACAGACATACATGTATAGAGAGAGACACACACAGATAAGCATACTTGAGGAGCACTTTCACACAAATTACTGCGTTGTCAAAATAAATACCTCTAACAGTAAAATATAACCACAAATTGGAGCCCTCTTAATTATCTCACACCTTAAAGTTTAAGCAACAGAAAAATAGTAATTCATGTCAGTAATGTCTTACTGTTATGTTATAAAACAGAGACAAGGAAAGCCGCTGGCCTTTAATTGCATCACCATGACCAGTTAACTGCAGCAGACCTTGACCATATACACCCAAGTTTGCATTAGAACTAATGACAGAGTTCTCCTGCAAAGAAAAGGAATCAACATGATTACCAAAACTTTTAATCATAGCTGAAGATTGAGCAATAGAATAAGGAAAAAGACTAATAAATTCATGATGAAATCCAAGCATCATACCCTTAGAACAACCAGATTCCTTACTTCAAGGATAGATGCTGTGACAACAGTGTTTCCACCACCATCTATTTGAATCTTCGAGTTCCACATGAGTAGCATTTTGACAGAAACCCTAAATGCACCAAATACCTTTATTTTTGAAAGGAAATTAGTTAGACTAACAAAGAAAAAAATGGCCCATACCTCCATAGAGGATAAGCTAGACTGACACTTCAGAAGAAATTCCAAAATAAAAGTAACATAAATCTTTCAAACTTCACTAATAGGTCTAGACAACAGTGGTCCCTATTGACGTAGTCTTTAGGATTTGAAATATTCAAATAAATTTGTTATTATTCTTATCTTAGTTTTGAATTGTTTTGAATTACTATTTTATCTTATTTTCAAATCAATCGCTTGAATTTCTATTTTAAATGTAACCAGCTATCTTTACCTCTATCAATAGAGGTTTCTATCAATAAATTAATGGAGCCATTTCATACACCTCTCATTACTGAAATGAAAATTGCACGCAGACACTGAGCCAGTTAATCTAACCAACATTTCAGATATTCTACAAACCTTAACAAAGTAAAATCCGTAAATGTCTAAGGTATTACAAGATTTGAACGAGTGATGGTCCCAAAACACAATATTGTCAAGTACAGGCTTCAAAGAACCATTTACACAGTAAATTCTATTATTTATCCTCTTTCCCATGGTAAGTACCACAATCTAGGTCAAAACACATGTTAACTCAAGTGATAAGTGCTCGTAATCCTATAGGACAAAACCTCACTTAAAAATCATTCCCCAACTACCTAGCACCAGATACAGCCATTAAATTTTGCAGTTCAGCTCTACTTAAATAAATAATAATAACTATCATAAAACATTATAATGTTTCCCTCAGAAAACATCAAAAAAAAAAAAATGTAACATACCTTTATGATGGAGTCACTCATTAAAAGTTCTTCTGCGACAAGCTCAAATTCTGACATTGGGTATGCAGACAACCCAAAGACAATTTCCCCCCCACGATATAGACTAATTTGGCCTCTGACCTTCACAGTTAAAAGCATATTAAGGAATAAGAATGCCATTGGAATGTGACCACTCACCACTATTCTAGAAGAATAAATACTCAGAAGGGCGAAGTGTTTAAATAAAAGCAATTGTGATGACAGGCTAAGCAATATAAGAGAGCAGAAAAAAAATGATAAAACAGAAAAGGGTGTAGCTTATTTGGAAGAAGATAGAGATTAAGCAACCTGAACTCTGGTCCAAAGAAGAGGAACCAGAACTTTTGCGTTATTCTCCACAAAAACATTTGACCATAGTGGACTAGTAGAGAAATCAAGCAAAGGAGTTTCAGTTTCTGTGGTGACATTATCATTGCCAACTCTTAGACTCAGTAAATCAGCATTGAAATATGTACCAGCTGCTCCAGAGTTTCCAGGACAACCCAAACTATAACCACCTGCCAAAAATTGAAGCATGTAATGTAGCCCAATCTAACCACAGTAATGTCTCATTTTACAATTATGTACTAAATTTCTAGATTTTGTGGATATGATCGGTACAAACCATGCACAGAAACCTTGACATCTTCTTGTATGCTGTAACAATCCAGAGATATTCTTCCACCACCACCACCACCCCAACCCATCCCACCAGCTGCGCTTATAGTACCATATCCCTTCCTAAGTACCAAAACAGCATTCTGACATTTAGTTAAAGAGTTAATTTCTACTTAATGATTTTTAACTTATAGGAAGGTAAAACATTGATGCATGGAGCAGCCAACTGGCTATGATGCCATTGTTTTGTCATTCATAAGCAGCTTTTTGAATACGATGTTGAAAAATCTAGGAAAACAAAAAATCACCAATAATGAATGGATCTCACTTTCTTCAAGTGAAGAAGAAAACGCCAAAAACAGAATAAATTACACTACGTGGTTGGCTTTGGATAGAACAAATTAAAATTGGAAAAAAGGGAAATTCTCAATCAGAAACTCAAGAAGAATCTTTGGGCTTGAACCCCAACTATTATCAATGAAAATCCTACAATATGCATTCATGACTTAGTCTACTGCGGCATCTCCATCGAGTTTATTATCATAAAGATAATTCCAGTATAAACTGTTACAATTGCTGATGAAAGCAACCCTTTTCAATATATCAATTCATACTCAATAACATATAGCTACAAAGACATTGAATTACCAAACATGAGGAATGCATAAATCATTAGTGAATTATTATTGCAACCATACACTTGAAATTACAGAAAATTTATTATATTGCATATAAAACCTTTCTATACGATGTCTCTATATTAGTATGGAGGATAAGCATTATTATGTGCAGTGATAATGCAAGAAATGTTGGGTACTGTTAATAGATTTTTCAACAAGTGCTGAATCAGCAAACATTAACTGAAAAGCTAACAGACACCTGACCATGGAGAAAACTAGAAATATGAAAATGGTTTGTTCAGGTACAGTGTACTCACAGCTTAACAGCTCTTATGTAGATGCTTCCACCAGAACCCCCTCCCCCTTTTATTCCTCCATTCCCACCTTCTGCAGTTACAGATCCATTCAGATATATCATGTCCTTTACTATGAACTTAACTCGTCCTCCACCCTTCCCTCCATACCAATGTCCATCAGAAGCACTGTCATTCTTGCTACCACCTTTACTCCCGTAACTCCATGGCTCAGACAAAGTGGACCAAGCATAAACATCACCCCCCCAAAAGCTTGTCTTATTATTTTTGAGACATGAAGCACCTCGGCCACCATGCCCTCCACCAGCTCCTTCAGTGCCAACAGGTGTACCACTAGTTTGAGGAGGAGGAGGACCAGCCAAGGATGTTGTGTTAATAGTAGAATTGTACCCGACAGTCAAATTGGCAGCACAAATTACTACTGATCCAGCAACAATGGCAACATATTCACCCACATTTACATTTCCAGACATATTGAAGGTAACCATACAGCCTTCTGTAGGGCACTTGATTGAAACATGGGGAAGTATTTCCAAGTTTCCGGTACCACAAATGTAAAGATCAGAACTTAAATACAAGTTTGAGTTTAGCAAGCATGTAGTATTAAAGGATCCTACACCTTCCAAGTCCTCACAAGATAGAGAATCATTCAGCGGTAGTGAAGCTGATTTCTTAACGTGGATGGAAGTGGCAATTACAGATTCATCAGTCAAAATTAATCTAGGTTTCTGGAAAAGATTCTCTGATCTATTCAAACTAAGACAAAGGACAGACGTGCAAAGATGCCCAAACAGAACACACCAGCAGAGATACCTATGCATTAGCAATGGATGCATTACCATCCACCGCAACAAACCATTAGATAAAGTAGCAAGCATGTAATGCTGCACATATATCTTAGCATTCCACTCTACCGCTGAAATTTATCATTCTATGCTTATCTATAGAAGCTCATTTACTTGAAACCATCTTCAGGGGATTTTCCATCCAAATATTCAGAAATACTCTTTTCTCAACACTGAAACTCGCATAACCAACAATGTATAAATGTTATCCTGCCATAAAGACAATAGATTCATACTTAATTCACAAAAGAAATAATAATGAAATATTACATAGACAACATACAGCATAATATACGTAACTAGACTGGACTACTTAATTGGAACGAAAAGGTCTACAATGACTTAAAACACAAAGCAGAAAAATATCCTTCTGAAATCTAGCTAAGTAGACGCTTCATATGACCAATTAAACCTTATTAATAACAATAAAAGGGGATTGTATCGGACATGTAATGCAGTTTATGAGTATCTGTCTACTGTTCTTCACTTGATATGTTCTAAATAAAATGTAATGCTTCATTCTTCTCAATTCAACCAACCTATCAGTAGGCTAAGCAGTAGCAGATATCTGAATGATAATTATCTTGGAACAGCTTCTAAGTTCCAATAATAAACAAAAAAAGCTTATCAGCACTTTAGTATTTCCAATTAAAGTTACTTGCTTTATGTCAAACTAATGTCAACACAACTTTTACTTGGACGCTCAATGACATTCTATTAAAATCGAGCACCAAAAAATCCACAAATGCACGCAAAAATTAATTAACAATGCAATCATATCATGTAATACAGACCACATGCTCATTTTTAATATCATGAAATAAAATATTTCCAGAAAATATATTAATCCATTAATTTCTTGTTCATTTTTCAAAGTCAAAATCCCACGCGATCTACCGTTTCGGTTACCAACTTCACATATAACAAATCGAGAGTCAAAGAATCTAACTGAAATTATAGGAAACAAGTTCCGCTACATAATTGAATTTCGAATTCCTAAAAAGAAAAAGAAAAGAAACAGAGAGCAAGAGAGTACCGTTTGGCAAGAGAGAAAGTAAGAATGAAAAACGAAAGAGATTCCTACTCAAATCTTGAACGAAGCTTCGCTCTTAGTCGCACTTCCTCTCTCTCTCTCTCTCAAACAAAACTTTTTCTGTGTTTTTCCCTAGTCAGTAATGGTCTCAGCTTTGTCTATTTGCTTACTCTGCTTTGCTCTTCCTCCATCTCTTTTATTTATTTATTTATTTATTTAAAACGCTCCAATTATTCAACTTTTCGATAAAGATCAAAAGTAAATTATGTTTATTTGTCAAAATAAATAAATTATGTTATTATTATATGTTTGGGCAGGTAAAGGAAAATAGTGAAGATGGAGAGGAAGAGAAAGAAAAGGAAAATCTCGTACAGTCCAAGCTACGTCTTTAGCTTAGCTGGCTTCTGATATCGCTCGAGATTTACGCGTGTACTTTTCATATCATCATAACTCTCTCACTTCAAATATAGCCTCCATTTTGTATTTAATGTCGACATTGCCCTTGCTATAATTTATATCATTACTTTCTTTCTACAAAATATTTTTTTATTCAACTCAAATTGCAACACCACACATAACTCCTTTTTGGTTCATTATTCATGACCCAAAGATACAATAAAATATGGATTTCAACCCAACGTTGTCCTATTGATTATGGGTATACATCTTATCTTTCAATAATAAAAATTATCCTATTGTGATACGTGTGTATAATAGTGATTTGTTTTATTAAAATGAGTAAATTATAAAAGTAATCACTTTTGTTTACTTTAGATTACATTTTAGTTATTTATATTTGAAATGTTATATTTTAACCACTTACGTTATCGTTTTACTACGAAGTAGTCACTCTACTGTTAAGCTTCATTACCTCCTTAACGGTGATCTTTCGTGGCAGTCCAAATGAGTTTTAAATGTTAATTTGGATGTCCAGTTGTTAGAATGAAAATAAATTTTTAATTAAATAAATATAATTTGGACTATCACGTAGGACATCCAAGTTGGCATTTAAAACCCATTTAGACTATCACGTAGGACTGTTGTTAAGGAGTTAACATAGTTTAACAGTAGAGTGACCACTTCGTAATAAAACAATAACATAAGTTACTAAAACGTAACATTTCAAACATAAGTGATTAAAATGTAATATGAGGCAAACAAAAGTGACTATATTTGTAATCTACCCTATTAAAAATATATTAAATCATAAAATATGAATATTAATTTATAATTAATTAAAATATGGATATTAATTCGTACTTAATTGGTTCTACCATATTTTATTTATAGTAAAACTAAAACCTCTAAAATGATAATCTTATATAGGTGGTTTAAATTGTTCATACGTGAACGAAATAAGATTTCATTATATGCCCAATAAAAATATGATTTACTTTTTAATTTTAAAAATAAATTATTTACATTTATCTTAAATTTCTCTCTATTTGCTTGACTATTTTTATTTTTAAGCATTTGAAATATTTATGTTTTAATAATTAATTAACCAAAGTTACAAAATGACGATAATTATTGCTTGATTCGATAATAAAATTTATAAAACAATTCACTCAAAAATAAAAGTAAATAGTTTAGTAAAAAATAAATGCGAACATAATATATTTATATGTTGGTAATACAAAATCATAACCATAACATCTTATATTCCAACAAAATCTTTAAGATTGTAAAGTCAGAGGTTTGGGTGTAATTTTTATAATCACATATATCTAACACGTTTGATTTAATATTATAATTAATGAATTGCACCAATTTTCATTTTATATCTATGTTATGTGGTTGAGATAGAGCATTATAGTTTTGTTCTAGAATGATCTTGATTTGTTATGAATTGGGGTGCTTTTAAATGGTATATTGGTTAGAATTTTTAGGTTGATTGATTCGGTATATTTTGGGATGTTTGAAGAGTGTTTTGGTCAATTGAATGCATGTGTAAATGGTGTAACTTGTTGGGCAAGGTTAGGCATTGAAATGGATTGCTCTAGGGGTTAAATTCGGATCATGCAATTTGGGACACGAGCTGTCACACGATCGTGTGCCACACACGGACACATTACATGGTCGTGTGCCACACACGGTCACCTCACATGGTCGTGCGTCATTTATATTTTAAGTGCAGGTTTCACATGGTCTGAGACACGACCCACAGTTTTGTGTCTCAAAATAATTTGTCACACGGTCTAGCACAAAGCCTGTGTCATGGCTGTGTGGCCTTATTTCGAATACACACAAGGGCGGACGCACGGGCTGGGACACGACCGTTTGTCCCTACTTCAAATATTCACACGATCTGGGCTATGTCACACGGCTTGGCCACACGGACGTGTGACCCCTATTTTCTCAATTTTTCATATTTTTCCTAAAATTTCTCGATTTATTCAAATTGGTCCCGGATTGCTTTTAAGTTGTTTTTAGGCCCTTGAAATCTCAATTTAAGGCCCCAATGTGTATGTTTGCTATAATTAGAAAGATTTATTGGTAATTATATGTAAGTTGAATTATTTGTTATGATTTAAATTTTGAGGTTCTATAACCTTAATCTGGCAACGAGGACGGGTTAGGGGTGTTACAAAATTTGGTTGCTTGTGTTATAAGTGAATTTGGGTTGTTAAGCTTTATTCAAAGGTATTTCCAAGTACATACGGCCTGGCACACAGTCGTGTGCCATGAACGGGTATATGGCAGGGCCGTGTGATCTGTAAATTTTTAGGTGATTTTGGTACACATGGCCATAGTCTTTTGCACAGCCCGATGACACGGTCGTATGACATATTTTGAATATTTACACTTTTGACTCACTCGACCTTGATGAGTGTACACGACTATTCACAAGGCTGCGTAACCCATCCTACACAGCCACAATCTCTTCACACGGTCAGGGAATACGGGCGTGTGACTCCTATTTGTAAAATTTTCCTATATTTCTATTTTTGTTTCAATTTGATCCCTGGTTAATACTGGGTAGGTTTTAATCTTTCGTAAGCTCGAAATAAACCCGAAGTAGATGAATTGTATGTTGTATTTGATTATATATGAATAAATTGATATGAAATTGATATTTGGACTATGAAATGTAATCAAATGTTTTATATTTGCTTGTAGAATCTTATAACTTGCGTCCGACAACCGGACCGGATATGGGGTGTTACATTCTTAGTACATCTTATGATTTTAAAATATTTTATACTATTTTTTGTTTAAATTTATCAGCGATTTTTATACTATTTTGAAATTTAAAATTTAATTCTCAAGCTTTATATTTGAGATATCGAGTCATGTACTTTTTAATTTTAAAATCTTGGTCAAATCGATAATTTTGTCCAGTTTACTATTAGCATAGTTGATATGATAGTAATAAAAGGCCATAATAACTTTTTAACCCTCAAATTTTATATTTTGTCAATTTGGTTACTAGTAAAAAAATTCATATTTTAATTAAAATTACTACAAATATAAAAATATTGAAAATTATAAAAATTATAAAAATTATAAAAAATTATAAAATCATAAAATATATAAAATATATAGAGATTATGAAAAATATAATAACTTATAAAAAAATGTAAAAAATTATATATATTTGAATAGGCTAGAAAGTTGTATCAAAATGTCGGGATTTTCTTAACACGTACAATGTTCAAAACTAGATTGGATTATCTTGCTTGGAGATGGACGTCAGTAGGTAATTTCTGTTTGTCGGAAAGTTACAAGAGGGCATTTGCTCCATTAGAAAACAAAAGTTTAGTTAGTGATAAGTACACTTGGAAACTTTTGGAACCACAAAGAGTTTGTATGTTCCTTTGGTTACTGGCTCGCGGGAGAATCTTGACTAACGAGGAACGCACAAAGTGAATGTATGGCTCACTATACTTTTTGCGATCGGTGTGGTTTAACTGTTGAATATGCTTTGCATACAGTTAGGGATTGCGAATTTGCCCAAGTAGTTTGGAAAGTTGTTATTCCAAACTTCAGTTACTAGGAATGCATGGAAATTATCAATCCAAAGCGGTGAATGAAGCACCTTCTTCTCTATTGTTTGTTGGTTCATCTAGAAGAATCGGAATGATTTTATTTTTAACAAAACTAGTGGTAATAGCCATGAGCTTTTTTCCTTAGCAGAAGCATGGACGAGGTCATTGAACATCAAAACTGGGACGCCTAGTTGGGATACTTCTACTAGTTGGAGGAAGTGTTGGCATTTCCCTGATACCGGTTGGACCAAGATTAATGTGGATGGCTTGATTTCGGTGTCTCAATCAAGAGTGGCTATTGGAGGAGTTATAAGAGGACCACAAAGGGGATGGCTTGTGGGATTTGGCATGGTAACAGGCTTGGTTGATATCTTTCAGGTAGAAGCTAAGATGATGCTTGAATGGTTGAAACTAGCTTATGAGCAGGAATTTCAATAGGTGGAAGTGAAAACTGACAATGCTCTCCTACTGGAAATTTTACATTTTGGTTTTTCTTGTGTAAACAATATAGCGGAAATCAAACTACTCTACACTTGGATTGCTAAAGATTGGCAGGTGAAGCTTAGACTTTTATCGAGAGATGGCAATAGAATCACTAACTACTTGGCTAAGGAAATCTTGGGAAGCTTGAACCAATTGATCATCCTTGATGAACATTCGATCTATGTGCGACATCTATTGAAAATTGATATTTATCATGCAATGCCTGATGTAATCGACGAAAATTACTAGTTTTGTTTTAGTCTAATATTTTTCTTCTACCAATATATATATATATATAATTATTTCAAGCCATGAAAAGAATATTTATCATTGAAAAGTAATAAATATAAAAAGATAGATTGAATCTTAATTTAAAAAAAATAAAATTATAGTAGCAAAAGTGGTAATTAATAAAAGTTTGTTGTTAAAGTTAATTCCACAACCTTAAATTGAGGGTTTTTAGAATCGGAGTAGTTAATTATATCATGACATCAATTAGATTAAGATATTAGTTTGGAATAAGGTGTTGGATCGCTTGATCCACAAATTGGTTGAAGTGATTTTCATTTCTTTTTTTTTAAAATTTTAATAATTTATTCAATTAAATTGGATAAACTTATCGCACTAATTAACTTATTTTAATAAATTATATCCCTTGAATGGGTTTTGTTTGAATCTATCTAATTTAATCCAACTTTTGTCTTGTTCTTTGTTCACCTTGGATTGTTTTGGAATGCTACATTGTAATTGGTTGGACATATATTCAAGGGTGAATACAAAGGACGGATAAGGGCCTTGGCCTCCCAAAATTAAAAATTGCAAATTTTAGTTTCTCTATAAATGATTAAATTATAAATTAATATAGGGAAAATTGTGCAAAAAGAAGAAGAAGAAAATATTGAATTCCATTCTTTCAAAATGATAAAACAATATATTAATATATGATAAAATTTATATTTAACATCTCAAAATTTATAATTTAATTTTGGCACCTAAATTTGTTTTGAATTCACCCAGTGTATATTTCGATTTAACAATATTATCAATTACACTAAAATTATTAAAATTAAATGAATAAAAAAGTTAAATTATTGAAATTAAAAATACATAAATACACAAATTTTTATCTTATAGCTAACTATGTAGATTAACCTTCAAAGCTATATGTTAAAAGTCATTTACACCTTAATTACCTTTGAAATCAATATTAGTAGCGTTAGTTATCTGACATCCATACCAAACATGTCATGCAATTTGAGATTGCTTTTATTAGAGATGTGGCATTAATAATGTAACAAATATATACACATAATTAACACTTCTTACAAAAGTTTATATTAAATAAATCAATCCTCAATATATAAAAACAAAGTGTGTTTTAGTTGTAGCATCTTTTTCCACGTATACTATCGCGAAGCTATTAATTAATTAAGATGAAAACACTTACCATCGCAAAGAAAAGCAGGACTTTTAGCGGCGTTTTTTGGGCATTTAGCGTTTATAAGCATACAAAAAGTATTTAATGCTTTTCTAAGTGCCACAAAAACGCCGCTAATACAACCGCAAAATTTTTATGCGCGTTTATGAAAAACGCCGCTAAAGACAACGACTTTTAGCGGCGTTTGTGATAAGTTACCGCTTAAAGACCATGGCCTTTAATGCGCTTCTTCTTAAACGCCGCTAAAAGTCTGGTCTTTAGCGCCGCTAAAAATCTGGTCTTTAGCGGCTTTCCTAAAAATGCCGCTAAAAGTCGGGGCCTTTAGCGGCACTTTCTAAAAACGCCAAAAAAGTCGGGGCCTTTAGCGGCGCTTTTCCAAAAACGCCGCTAAAATTTCTTGACAGTTAGCGCGCTTTTGTACAAACGCTAATTTGTCTGATTTCAAAAGTACAATTTTTCAATATTATACCCTCCCGCACTAAAACCAACCAATAACAAGATATAATTTCAACGAAAACAACAAATTTAGCATAAAAATCACACCGAATACATTAATTCTAAATGATACTTGAAATTTAATAAATTAAATAAATGATAACTGAAAATATTGTAACAATAATGTTAAATGTTAAATGTTAAATGTAATAATGTCAAAACTTCTTACAACGAAAACTAAATGTCTAAGATGGCGGTTTCGTATCTTTGAAACATATGCATCATATCTTTGAAGTCGGTCTTTGAGCTCTTCGTATTTTTGTTCGCTTCTCTGCTAGCATCGATCTTGCCTCTGCCTCCTCGCACTGCTGTTGCCTCTCTCATTCTTCTTCTTGCCTCCCTTGCTTGTGCCGCTTCCGCATCCGCTCTAAGCTGTTGCTGGAGTTCTTCATATTTTCTTTGAACATCGACAATTTCTTTCCTCTTTCAACCGTGCTCTCTTGCATCCGAGCTATCTCGGTTTTGTAGCCTCTGAACTTCAAAGACGAGATTGACCCGGAAGGCATGTATCGCTAGGAGGCGATCTAAAATATTGGGTCGGGTAACACCAGGATCCTTTAAATCAAACCCGACCATACCTTTCAAGACCAAAAACATCGGTGATAATTCTATTAAAATATACTAAAGATTAGCGAACTATCGATCGAAGCGATCGTACCTTTCGGACCCAAAACATCTGTAATAATTACATTATCAATCTCCTCAAGATTAACAGAACTATCGATCAAGCAGTACGCTTCATACTCGCCTTCTTCTCCTTTAGTTTATCCTAATAAATCAATGAAAGAGTTAGAAACGAAATATATAAATAAGAAAGAATGCAACATAATATAACATTATAAATTTAAAACTATAAACGATGAATTAAACTATTATAATTAAATGGTAGAAATATTTATAAAAAATAAAATTTTATTAAGTAAATATACCAAAATTTCTACAGCTTTGGATGTCATCGGAGATCCATCCTTCTTTCTATGCGTAATGTCAAAAAGCTGAACGCGTCCAACTTTTTGACCAGTCGAAGTTTCCTACATTTTAGCAGAAAAAATATAATTTAATAGTATAAAGTAATTAATATTTGACAGAATTAATAAATTATAATACCTCGGCGTCAGCTACACAAGCAAAACTTCTAGAACCTACCGTGTGCGTGAATTTCTGTTTCTGTCTGCTGCTTATTCCAACTCGCTCACGGTCCTACATAATGCAATTTGAATTATATATATAGTAAATACTATAAACCAAATAATTTATACGATTTTAGAAGTACGTAATACCTCTCCTTTTTTTGAATTCCAAAATCTAACTTGATCTTCCCATTGGTACCTCAACATTCCCGGTGGAACATTTCTTAATTTTTCGTCGAGGCTTATGTCTTTCTTAAAATATTATTTTTGAGCGTGCTTTTATTGTCTCTCCATTTTTACCCAATGTCTTCTTAACATAGTCATCGAGACCTCTAAATTAAATCTACCTCAAGAAAAAAAGTATAAAGAGTTAATATAAATGAAAATTAAATTAAAGTATTATAAATTACATTCACGTTTTATTACCTTAATATTTTCGAGAGCACGATTTTGTTGGCGTCGGGCATGTGATGCCATGATTCAGTAGTTAATGGGCAACACATTGGGATTTCGTGCTAAAATGCCCAAATAGCCTCCTAACAATCGAGCTTGGATCCAACAGTGGCCATCATTGTTTCTCCTTACTTTAACACGATCGGTAGGCTCTAAGTCGTATAAATCTTTAAGTAACGTCGTCCCCGACCTCTGCGCGTCCCACCACCTTCACTAAAAATGATATATTATTATATTAAAATTGAAAATGAATCAATAATAAAATTCAATATGCATGTAAAATAAACTTAACATTACTTTCAAATTATCCGGGCTCGTCATCTATGTCCTAGTAGAGTAGAAGATCCAACAAGCTGCTTGTTTGTTCACTACTATTAGCTTCTTCGGATTTGGAGTATCACGGACAATATTTAAATCTCGTAATCGTCTTCTAGGCATTTTTCCGCAATACACATAAAATAGTTCAAAATTTTAGTAACAAATAACAACAATTTTAAAATAGTTAAATTATATAACATGACCAACATGAAAATTATAATATTACATATAAATAATAAATCATTAAATCTTACTACATCATATTTCGTAAATATCTTCGTCCACATCTTGATGAACCCATTGAAATTGTTGACTAGTACTAGGGATATTTTTAGTTAAGTCTTGTTCTGGAAAAGGAAAAGTTTCTGATCTTTCGACTATGTCATCTCTACTTCCACTGCCAATGTCGAAGAAGTCTCTAGGGGTGTTTCAAGTACAACGTACCAACCCTCATCGATTGGATCTTCCGAGTAAAAACTTGTTTAACTTGAGAAGAAAACACATACGGCTCGTCCATCGGTTGTTCTCGGTGTGAATTAATCGAGAGAAATTCACCATTGTAAAACCATATTGATCATTTTTAATTCATGAGCCGTATTCACATCACCCAATCACCTCGAAATAGGACAACTTTGCATTTGCCGTAATAATCCAACTCAATGATGTCGATAATAAGTCCGTAATATTCCAAATTCCCTCGACCGGATTCATCCCTAGCACTAGCATAACTTGTAATCGAAGAATTAATAACAATTCGCTATTTTGGGTTCTCCTCAATCTCTCGCGATACCTTGTATGAAATCAGATCCGTTGATGAGAAAGCCACTATATCTTTTAACTATTCTGTTTGGACCTTGTGAAAGCCATTTAACGTCGTCATTTACTTCATTCCGACTCCAAACCTATTGAGTCGAAAGTAAATCGAGTAATTATGAATGTTATGAGAAAATATTATTACTTGTCAATGAAAATTTAAATTGCATACCATTTGGCTTAACCATTCATGGAATGATTCTGCGAACAACTTATTAATTTCTCGTCGATTTAATCTTGAGATCGTGAATGAGCTCTCAATATTTGTTTGTACTCACTACGGTAAAAAGGTTTTACTTTGTTAGAAGACAAACAAATCATAATTGAGTATTTATCAAATTGTAGAACGATTCGAAATGGTTCCATTGAATCGTGATGAAAAGAACGTGTCGATGTGCTTGGACCCACGATCTATCGCCTAATTCAGTAATTTCAACTCTGCCGATCGGTTCTCGAAACTTTGAAATAAATAAGTTTCAACCAAATTATGATCTGAGCCCAACATTTCTACTTGGTCATTCATTCTTGTTTCAACATCTTCCAAATACCTCGAATGAAAGTCATACATTCCTCCGCCAAGTATCCTCGGCAATTGATCCTTCCGGATAACGCTTATTAAGGCGATGACTTCAATTTGGAAAGGAACCTAAACACGATATACAACATTATTAAAAGTTAGAAATAAAGGCATTTAATGAATGAAAGAATATTTTGCAAATAAAGTAAGACCTTTCAATGGGATACATCCATCGATAGAAAACAGGTCCACCAAGAAGTGCTTCACGCGGGAGATGAATTAACAAGTGCACAATGATAGTGAAGAAGGAAGGCGAGAATATTTTCTCCAGTTGCATAAAGTTAATGCGGCTTGATCTTGTAGTCTCTCAAGTTCTTGAACATTCAAAACTTTACCACAAATGCCTTTCATTATATTTGACAGTTCAATTACGAGGTCGTCACCTTTTTGACATACAACACCGCATAGCAATCGGCGATAAGTCTTGCATCAATGTGTGTTAGTCATGCGATTTTAAGCCATATAATCTTCGATCCTTAAAACTCACACATAGTTATATATTTGATGCATACGCATCCGGGAACTTTATATCCTTCAACACCGTACATGAACACTTCTTTCTTCGTCTTTGACATTGAAAAAAATAGCGGTGACAACCGATATTTCATATTCTAAGTGCTGGGGATAAAGCTCACGCCGAATTCCCATGTGGACTAAATCAAGTCGACTCTGAAGATTATCTTTCGATTTTCCATCGACATTCAAAATAGTCCCAATGATGTTCTCGCAGATATTTTTCTCTATGTGCATGACATCAATGTTATGACGTAAAATCTGATGCTCCCAATAAGGCAACTCGAAAAAAATACTTCTTTTTTTCCACAAGTCTGACTCATTAGGATCATCCTCTTCATCAGATTCATCATCGATTCATCCCTAGATCTTCTATTTCTATGCCGGTTTGCTGTTGATTCATCTTCTCATAAATGAAATTCATATCTTTCAAAGATTAACAATATTTCGGATCCACCGGTCTGCGAAAGAGCGATCCGAACTCTTCATACCATCAAACCGAGCACTCGAAATCTAAATGTATGATTTTCGGTAACCACCGAGCGATGCCCCATGTAAGAAAACTTATTCCCATTATATAACCATTGCGAACATGTTGCTTGCGACAACACGGACAAGCATAACGTCCCTTGGTACTCCAACCGGATAAATTAGCATAAGTCAAAAAGTCGTTAATAGTCCACATTAATGCCGCACTTAAATTAAAGTTCTCTTTTCTCATTGCATCGAATATTTGAACACCACCCATAGTTGTTTTAACTCGTTAACAAGTGGTCGCAAATAGACGTCAATATCATTCCCGACCCTTTCTCTCGGTATAATCATAGACAAGATAAAAGAAGATTGTTTCATGCAAACCCATGGAGGCAAATTGTAGGAACAAGCACCACCGCCAATCAGACGTTGTGCTCATCGGTTTAGGAGGTTAAATCCATCGGATGCTAGCCCAAGCCTTACACTCGAGGATCGCTTGCAAAGCTTGGAAATTTAGAGTCAAAACATTTCCAAGCTAAAGAATCTGCAGGATGCCTTAACAACCCATCATCGGTTCGTCCATCACGGTGCCACGTCATTGATTCGGCTGTCTTCGACGACATGAAAAGCCATTGAAGCCTCGGTATTAGGGGAAAATACTGCAAAATCTTAATTGGCTACTTCTTTGACTGTGTACCATGTTTATCCTCATTACCGTCCTCTATATTTCTATTAATCCAACGGGATTGGCCACATACATGACAAAGACTTTGTTGGTTAATCGGTCGCCTAATACAACATGCGATCATTTGGGCAATCTGTGAATTTTGTTGTATCCAAGGCCCAAATCCTTTATCAATTTCTTCATGTCTTTGGAAGATCGAGGGATTTTTGCAAACGGAAATATTTCTTGTAGAAACTCTAACAGCATTGTAAACGAGTTTCCGGTCCACCCCCCAAACATTTCAAGTGAAAAAGATGAATACAGAATGAAGTTTGGAAAATTTTGATCCCTCATACAGTTCTTCATTCATTTCACCAAGTAACGTGTAGAACCTCGCCGCTTCTTCATTTGGCTATTCATCCGGTACACTTCTTTCCCCTTCGGTGAAAGTATTTCCTCCAAAATTATGATCATCAGTTGCACCCAAGTCAGGTGAAAATGACCCGAAACCATCACTGTGCATATTAAAAGCATCCCGCAACATGTTTTCCATGTTATCGTCACTAACATTCTGATTGAAAGCACTATGAGGATACCCCAGATTCATCGATGAAGATGCTCCACTAGATGTAGACTCGCAATGAAAAAACCATATTTTGTACCCCCGGACAAAGCCATCCACAACTAGATGTTCGTAGACCACTTCACGATAATGCCAGTTAATATTGCAACACTTCTTACGGGCAAAGAATCATATTCTCTTGGTTTGCATTTTGAAATGCGAAATTCGAAAAGTTTCTACTCCATTTCGATAGCCGTTGCTTACCCTTGACAATTTCATCCAACTCCTATCCATTTCATAGTTGTTGAAGTCTAAAGTTGACAATAAATTATACGGCTAAATTGTTAATTAATAATTTATGTAAATAATGCTACGGAATTTTATCTTAAAATTAGGTAAGTTATGTATTCTTTAAGATCCATCATACGTGGCATTGTTACACCTAGGGAGGATCCATTATATCTGACAGTGAGATATAAGGCAACCCGTCAGGTTTCCAGCCTATATACTTTGAATCCTTTTTTTTTTTAAATTATACAAGTATTATGTAAGTTATGAAGTTTGATATTAACTTAAAATTAAGGGTTAAGGGTTATAGGTTAGGGGTTAAGGGTTAGGGGTTAGTGTGTAGGGTTTAGGGTTTAAAGTTTAAGGTTTAAGGGTTAGGGGTTAGGGGTTAAGGGTTAGGGGTTTAAAATTCAAGGGTTTAAGGGTTTAGTGTTTAAGGGTTAAATTTTAAGTTTTTAGGGTTTTAAAGTTTTAGAGTTTCAAAGGTTTATGGTTTAGGGGTTAGGGGTTAAAAGTTAGGGGTTTAAGATTTAAGGGTTTAAAGGTTTAAGGTTTAGGGGTTAGGGTTTAGTGTTTTATGGTTTAAAATTTAGGGTTTAAGGTTTAGGGTTTAAAGGTTTAAGAGTTTAATACATGTTATATTATTTCGATATTTAATTTGGTATTTCGTTTAGATCTATCATACGTGGCATTGTTACACCTAGGGAGGATCCTTTATATCTAACAATGAGATATAAGGCAACCCGTCAAGTTTTCAGCCTATATACTTTGAATCTTTTTCTTAAAATTATACAAGTTTATGTAAGTTATGAAGTTTGATATTAACTTAAAATTAGGGGTTAAGGGTTATAGGTTAGGTGTTAAGGGTTAGGGGTTAAGGTTTAGGGTTTAAGGTTTAAGGTTTAGAGTTTAAGGTTTAGGGTTTAGGGTTTAAGTGTTTGGGTTTAAGGGGTTAGGTTTAGGGGTTAGGGGTTTAAAATTTAAAGGTTTAAGGGTTTAAGGTTTATGGCTTAGGGGTTAGGGTTTAAGGTTTTAGAGTTTATGTATTAGGGTTTAGGGTTTAGAGTTTAAGGGTTTAGGGGTTTAATACATGTTATATTATTTCGATATTTAATTTGGTATTTCGTTTAGATCCATCATACATGGCATTGTTACACCTAGGAGGATCCTTTATATCTATGATGAGATATAAGGCAACCGTCAGTTTCAACCTATATACTTTGAATCTTTTTCTTAAAATTATACAAGTATTATGTAAGTTATGAAGTTTGATATTAACTTAAAATTAAGTGTTAAGGGTTATAGGTTAGGGGTTAAGGGTTAAGGGTTAGGGGTTAGGGTTTAAGGTTTAAGGTTTAGGGTTTAAAATTTAAGGGTTTGGGTTTAGGGGTTAGTGGTTAGGGGTTTAAGATTCAAAGGTTTAAGGGTTTAGGGTTTATAGCTTAGAGGTTAAGGTTTAAGGTTTTAAGGTTTAGGGTTTAAGGTTTAAGGTTTAAGGTTTAGGGGTTTAAGGGTTTAATAAATGTTATATTATTTCGATATTTAATTTGGTATTTCGTTTAGATCCATCAAACGTGGCATTGTTACACTAGGGAGGATCGTTATATCTAATGATGAGATATAAGGCAACCCGTCGAGTTTCGACCTATATACTTTGAATCTTTTTCTTTTATCTATACAAGTATTATGTAAGTTATGAAGTTTGATATTAACTTAAAATTAGGGGTTAAGGGTTATAGGTTAGGGTTTAGGGGTTAGGGGTTAGGGGTTTAAGATTTAAGGGTTTAAGGGTTTAGGGTTTAAAGGTTATGGGTTTAAGGTTAAGGTTTAGGGGTTAAGGTTTTAAAGGTTAGAGGGTAGGGGTTAGGGGTTAGTGGTTTAGGGTTAATGGTTAGGGGTTTAGGGTTTAAGGTTTAGGATTTAATATTTAAGGTTTAGGGTTTTAAAGTTTAAGGTTTAGTGTTTAAGGTTTTAGGGTTTAAGGATTAGTGTTTATAATTTAGGGTTTTATGGTTTATGGTTTAAGGTTTTAAAGTTTTAAAGTTTAGGATTTAGGGTTTAGGGCATTGTTAATAAATGTTATTAGCTAATTATGTATTTAATAAATGTTATTTTATTTCAATATTTAATTTGGTATTTCGTTTAGATTCATCATACGTGGCATTGTTACACCTAGGAGGATCCATTATATCATTGTGAGATATAAGGCAACCCGTCAGGTTTCCAGCCTATATACTTTGAATCTTATTTTTTCTATACAAGTATTATGTAAGTTATGAAATTTGATCTTAACTTAAAATTATGTTAGTTATGAAAGCTGATCGTTTAGGGTTTAGTGTTTAGAATTTAGGGTTTTAGAGTTTAATATTTATGGCTTAAGGGTTTAAAGTTTAAGGTTTAAGGTTAAGGGTTTTAAGGTTTAGTGTTTAGTGTTTAAGGTTTAGTGTTTTAGTGTTTAGGGTTTAACGTTTAGGGTTTAGAGTTTAAGGTTTAAAGTTTAGGGTTTGGGATTTAAGGTTTAAGGTTTAAGGTTTAGAGTTTGGGATTTAAGGTTTGGGGTTTGAGGTTTGAGTTTTGAGATTTGAGGTTTGGGATTTAAGGTTTGGGATTTGAGGTTTTGAAATGAAAATATGAAAATACAAAATATATATATCTTATTAAAAATTTAAAATTACAATAAATTTTAAAAATTAAAAGTACTTAATTTTTAAAAATATTAATAATATAAAACAATTATAGAAAATAATAATGAATTATTAAACAAATATAATCTTTTTTAAAAAATTAATTAAACAATATTAATTAACTTTTAATTATCAATTCAATTTTTAGAGTTGATTTTGAGTACCAAAATATATAAATTTTTTACCATACCACTAAACATAAAACCAAAGACTCGATATAAAAGGAAAAGGCCAAGATATAAAAGGAAAATGCCAAGATATAAAGGAAAACAAGTTCCCAACTAAACCGGGAACTAAACAATGAATCTTAAGAGGTAATGTGACCTAATCCTATTGGTGTGTGGGCATTTTTATTTTTGCCTTGCATTTTCTTTAAACTTTAGCTAAATTTCTTCTATATTTGCTTCATTTCTTGCTTATGTACCATTTCATGCATTTGGTGTTTTCAAAGTGCTATGTATATAGTTACGTGTTGTTCTTATGTGTTTGATTGATTTTAGATTGTTGTTAGCAATTAGTACTTTATTCATATGTAATAATTTATGTCGAACTAAAAGCGCAAGGTTTTATACATGTTAAAGCATTTACTAGTACGAAAGTGTAAAAAATTCTAAAAGGCGGTTGCACAAACAAAAGGTCATTATTTTAACACAAAACCAAGCCTAAGATTAACAAGTGGAAAGTAAAACTAAGATATGAAAGAACTTACTTTTCGGTGATAACGAGAACCAAATTGTAACTTCAATCAAGAAGCCACCTATCTTTTAGAATTAATGAATTCACCGCACATGCATACAGAATTTGGTTGTATGTAGTGGTAAAAAATAAAAAATTGTGATTCAAAATTCCAACACACAACAAGATCATGCAGACCAAACTTCTAACAGTCTGATGTTCCAATCGACTTGACAATCAAATCATACCTAATAAGTTCTAACAATACCTCACTCAGTGGCTAGCAAAAACAGATCCAAAAAAGATATATATATATATAATAACATAAAAAGAGTGATGAAATTAACAAATAACAAAATTTATTATATTAAAAAAACATTATATTAGCAAGATTCTTAACAACTTTTAGAGGGGGAGAATTAAATCTATGATCTTTCGAAGGGCACTATAGGTCTTAGTATTGACGATAGGAAGTTATGCACTTCTATCAATGTTCTCATTGGGATGCAACTAAATCAGATTAGAACCAGTTTCCATGTAGCACAACTTTCTGTTTACACTTAATAACCTAGGTTATATACATACAACTAAGTTATATACAAATTTCAACTAAGTTATATACAAATCAGATTAATAATTTTTAATAACTTAATAATATCAAATTTCAACTAAGTTATATACATACAACTAAGTTATGCCTAAAAGTAACCTAGGTTTACAGCTTTCAAACTTAATAAGAAGAAATGTATGCCAAAGATGTAATATCAAATAAAATGAACATCTAATTATATCTGCAACTAGGAATAAATAGATTTCTTCACTTCATGGCCTGTCAACTAGGAATAAATACAGACCAGAAGAACATCTAATGATATCTGCATGCCGAAGTGATTTTGATAAACCATAGAATCAATACATGTTTTAGACTGTAAATAATGATATTCAAATACCTGGGGTTTGATTTCGGTTCTTGTCGAATTCTCAAATTCTTTCCAGCCGTCAAACCTATCGAAGAAAGATTAAGAAGGTAAACAAAAGAAAAAACAGAATGACATAAATAAAAAAAACCCTAAATTAAAAAACTATCTGTTTACAAATTAAAAGAAAGTGTTACCTTTAAGAAACTTGTTGTAACATCCTGAATAGGGCCTATGCATTTCCAGTTTAATTGTATGAAATGACAAGTTTCAAGTACTATGAATAAATTTTTGATACTTTTGGAAATCTAGAAATGCATGAAAATGGAAAGGAAAATGGAAATGAACACTTTTGGAAACTTAGATATTTTGGAAACTCGAACATTTTGGAAATGATCCAAAATGGAAACTTGAACATTTAGGAAACTTGGATATGTAAGAAAAATGGCAAATTCTGAGCCGATCGAAAATTTTAGGAAACTTAGAAATGATGCCGAAATGTCAAATTTTAAAGTTCGAAATAGGAAATAAGGGCTAAAGGGCCTCAAAAGAAAAAGTTGGAGAAGTTTGACATATAATCCGGCTTGGAAAAGTGGTGCGAAGGTATCACTTAGGGCTATGGAAATGGCGCCATGAGCAAGAACTGATGGGCACAGGTTCGAGTCACTTGGGAAGTAAGTAAATAAGTTTAATTTTTGCTTCGGAAAAAATTTGAGGTGGACGGCATGGGTTTCTAGAAAAGGAAGAGTTTTATTTGCATAAATATGTGAATAATAAGAGATAAATAAAGAGTTTTATTCACATAAATATGTGAATAATAAGAGAGAAATAAAGGAGTTTTATTCACATAAATATGTGAATAATAAGAGATAAATAAAGGAGTTTTATTCACATAAATATGTGAATAATAAGAGATAAATAAAGGAGTTTTATTCACATAAATATGTGAATAATAAGAGATAAATAAAGGAGTTTTATTCACATAAATATGTGAATAATAAGAGATAAATAAAGGAATTTTATTCACATAAATATGTGAATAATAAGAGATAAATAAAGGATTATTTTCTAAGGAGATAATTGAGGAGATAATGGATGGATTAAAGGCTTTCATCTTTTAAATAAAAGAGATAATATTATCAAAAATAGGAGTGGTGGACAAGTAAGGGACTCTAGGTGATAACTTTGGCTATAAAAGGAGGCGGGAGGGCTACTCATTCACTTTTGCTCCTCTTCCTCTCTGCAGAATTTTCTTTAAGAAAATCCATCTTTTCTTTTCTATTTTCTTCTCTGTTTCTACTGTCAAAGCCGAATCTTTGTTGATTCTAAGTAAAGGAGCAATCAACTACAACATCAAAAGGGTTTCTTCAACTGTCGAATACAAGGATCAAGGATCTAAGGTAAGATAAATTTATTTGATTAAAGGTTATGATGTATATGTTAGATTAGATCTAACATGAAGATTTCGACAGACATATAGGGCAAGGAATCCTCTTGATTTGGAATTTGTATGGTAAGTGATATTGACAAAGGCTTAATTTTGGTATTTGGAATTATTTTCATTATTTCAAAAGCGAAAACTCACATGGTTACATGAATTAGTGTTAGCGATTTCAAGGAAAAGGATACTAGCAATTTTGGGATTCGATTTACAATCATCCAATTCGACAACAAGGTAAATAATACAAATCCTACTAGGATTTGGTTTTAAGCCAAATAGGTTTGTTAATATGTTTTAAAAATTGGCGAATATAGGAGATAAAGATCTAGATCGGTAGATCGTTCTTGATTTCAAGGAATCTATTAAGCCAATCGGTGTGTACCCTTACTAACCTTCGATATTTTATGGCTATTATTTTAATATATGAATATGAATAAGAATGTGAATGTGGCTATGTACCACAAATGTGGCAAAAAGTACCCAGGTACGTTTCCTACTTCTGATAGGATTGTGAAATATGTTATTTTATAACATGCGAATATAAGTATATGAACATGAAATTAAGTTATGCACAATATATATATTTTTGGGGCATTCGGGATTTATGTGAAAGGGGGAGAATAGGTGTTGACTTCGGTCTCACCAACGAAGGTGTTGACTTGGTCTCACCAACGAAATATGTTGACTACGGTCACATTCGAAATTTTGGTAACCGGTTACAATATTTGAATATAGTGTCTAATGACACAACGTATAAATTGACTATAGTGTCTTATGACACAACGTATATGGGCGAATGCCTTGATGGTGTGTAGCGGATGGAGGTTGACTTAGTAGTCCCCACGGAGTAAATGGCGTGCACGGTGTGTAGCGGATGGACCATTAGGATTGGGTTTGGGTTGCATCATAATTTCATTTTATATGGATCGATGATTTGAACATGAATGCTGAATTGTTGAATGTTAGTATTGTGTGCACATTGAGTCATTGACTCACCCATTGTGGGAATTATTTTTCGGTGATGAGCGTTGTGACGGACGGGCGGTGGACCTTGAGGTGGCCATGCTACATTTGGAGATTTTATTTCATTTGGACTTTATTTACATTTGGTACCTTAATTATTTTTCTTTTGGGTTTTATTTGATGTAATAAGGCCATAAGGCCCGATGGATTATTCTTTATTTTACTTTACTCTTAAATATTGTGCTAAGAACTATTTTGGACGTAATAATTCAAATTGGATTTACAAGTTTAATAAAATGGGTTCCAATCTAAGCCCAATCCACAACAACATTTTCTAGAAATTTTACGAATTTTCTCTAAGTAACGAATGATTTGAAATCGGTTCACTTTAGGAACATACCAGATCCGGTTCAGGCTCGTGGGCCGGGTGTGGGGTGTTTCAGTTGTGCTGATAAAGGGAGAAAATACTGAAACTCCTATTCGGCGAGAATAACTATGAAACCGTGAAAAAAAAAAACCAAATTAGGCTTCTTACTGGGAAATTTAGGATTAATAATTTTGAGTTTGCGGAGGGAGACTAATTGGGAGGCGATAGGGAAATTTGGGATTAGGGAAATTGAGTTCGGGAGGAAATAGATTGGGAGCGATGGGGAAAATTTGGGATTAAGGAATTTGAGTGTGGGAGGAAAGCAGTTAGGAGCGATGGTGAAAAACTTGGAAAATTCGAGTTTGATTACGGGGAAAAAATTGGGGTTAGATAGTGGAAAGGGATTATGGGTTCGTTGTTTCTGAAAATTTGGGGAAATTTTTTAGGGATTAGGGGAAAGGGATTTGGGGAGAGATTTCGATTGGGGGAATTTTCTGTTCTTTGGCCTTTTTGTTTAGGGTTATAGTAGATGAAACAAAACGACAATGTTTTGCAATAAAACTGAATCCCATTGCGGCGTTTTTATATAAAACGCCACTAAAATAAATGACAAAACGAAGTCGTTTTTGTAAATGCCTATAAAAACTCAGTAGAATAACGGCGTCGTTTTGTAAACAGTTACTATAATCGCGGCATTTTAAAATAAAACGCCAGTAAACCAGAAGCCTCTGCGGCTTTTTTCTATAAAACGCCACTAAAATCAAATAACAAAACGAAGTCATTTTGGTAAACGCCTCTAAAATCTAAGCCGAATAACGACGCCGTTTTGCAAACAGTTAATATATTTGCGGCGTTTTTACTTAAAACGCCAGTACAACACAACATTTTGCGGCGTTTTACTTATAAACGCCACTAAAATCAAATAGTAAAACGAAGTCGTTTATGTAAATGCCTCAACAAACTAAGCGAATAACGGTATTTGTTTTGTAAACATGTAATATATTAGCGGCGTTTTAACATAAACGCCAAGAAACACAAGCTTTTGCGGTGTTTTTTAAAAACGCCACTATAAACAAATAAAACACATCATTTTCTACCATTTTGGATGAGCATACTTGAACATAAGCTTCAAAGCGTCATTCCAAGTTTCCCATATATTACAAAGTTTTTTAATAAAACATACTATTCTAACTTATTATTATTTTTTAATTTATTTATAAATATTTTATAGTTTTGTATATATTTTATAAAATTAAACATTCAAATATACATACATATATTTTTCTAAGTTTTTAGGTTTTTATTTTTACCCTTTTAATAATAAATATCAAATTAATGAAATTAATGTGTAAAGTTAAAGGGGTTAATTTTGTTGAATTTTTAAAATTACGATTAAATTGATAGAATCTACAAATATCAACTTTAATTAATCTAGTTAAATAATAAGCAGAGGATGGAAGAGTGCAACAAAAACAAAAAATTCCAAAATATGAAGTATAAAAAGTTTAAAAAACTTTAAATAATTTTGGTTTCGGAATTGAGGGTCCTATGTCTTAAACCTTAAACCTTAAAACCCTAAGACCCTAAACCCTAAAATTTTAGACTTTAAACCCTAAATTCTAAACCATAGACCTTAAACCCTAAACTCTAAAACTATAAACCCTAAATCTCAAACCCTAAACCCTATATCATAACTCCTAAACTATCATCCCCTAACCCCTAACCCTTAACCATTAACCCTTAACCATTAACCCTTAAACACATAAAACCCTAAACTTTAAACCACAAACTATACACCATAATCCCTAAACATTTAAAATAGTAACACTTAATTAACCTTACACCTTAAATTGTATATGCTAAACCATAAACCCTAAACTATAATGCTAATTAATTTGATATAATAAAATTAATATACCTATTTTACAATTATGTAAGAAATTATTTAATATATAAATTAACAGAGACTAATTACTCTAAACCCTAAACCTCTATCCTATATATCTCATAAACCCTAAATCACACAACATAAACCCTTAACCCCTAACTCTTAACCATTAACCCATGAAACCCTAAACTTAATTTAAACCACGAACTACACACCATAATCCCTAAACATTTAAAATAGTAACTCCTAAATCTTACAATAAATTCTATATGCTAAATCATAAACCTTAAACTATAATGATAATTAATTTAATATATTAAAATTAATATATCTATTTTACAACTATGTAAGAACCCCAACCCTTAACCCATGAAACCTTTAACATCAATCATATATACCCAATAAAACTTTAACATTATTTGCGACGTTTTCCCAAAAGCGCCGCTAATGCTCGAACTTTAGCGGCGTTTTCGAGCACCGCTAATGCTCAGATTTTAGCGGCGTTTACAAATAAACGTCGCCATATCTCATTTTAGCGGCTTTATTATCAAAACGCCGCTATTGATCTTTTTTTTGGCGTTTCCTTTCAAACGCCGCTAATGTATAATATTTGCGCGTTTTATTTAAAACGCCACTAAAAACGCCGCTAAAAATATGTTTTGATATAGTGTACAGACGTCAAGCCAAGTCATCTATCGATGTTACGAACAAACTATAACTTTAAATTAAAGTTTAATAAAATACAACAATTAATTTTTTACACATCATACAATTATATATTATTAAATTTGATTTGTACCAACAATTCAATAGATAGTATATTACATGTTCCTGCATTCCATGAAAATGTTTTTAACAAAATGATTAAATAATTTGCTTTCAAAGTATCCCAACCGAGTCTTGATTTGATTGATATTTATTGTCGTAACCATTTTTTGGGGAAGCGATAAACACGCCTTGGTCGACTTCGATTTTAAAAGAGAAAAGGAAGGAGTCGCCACCGATCTTTGTTTGGTGTGATCGGATCACCTTTGTTTTAATAAAACATTTAATTTACTAAAACAGTATTTTTGGTCCACGAACTTTGAGAAAATGGGTTCGAGGTTCGATTCGTCGAAGAAGGATTAACACCCTCGACACGCCCAAAATTGGTACCAAATTGATTGATTGATGCCCGATTTGTTGAAAACTTTAGAGGGGTTCGAAAATACAATACTTTTTATTTTCAAAATTGGAAGGGAAAGGGATATTAAGACGCTCTTATTATCGAAGAGATTAAGCATCATGTCCAGTAAGTTAGGGCGTAATACTTTAGACTCCCGAAACTAAGCTCGTCTTTTAAAACTCGATTTTCGCTTTTGAAGAGAACATTCCGTTATTCGTCAAATGAGGAATCGGAACCCAGTAAGTTAGGGCTTGATTCCTCGAGATTTCAAATACGGAAGATTGCCTCATTTTTTAGAAAAAGCTCATCTCGGAATATCTAGATGCCGAGTCCAGTAAGTTAGGGCGCGACATTTCGAATTTCCGAGATCAAGTGTTTTGTACTAAAATTTAAATTACGATTTCAAAAGAGACATCCCGTTGTTTAGCTTTAAACGAGAAAAAATCAGAACCCAGTAAGTTAGGGCTCGATTCTTTCGAGTGGCAAGCACGAAATGTCAATTTAAAACTGGAATTTGTGACTTTTGAAAGGGACATTCCGTGGTTTAAACTTAAGCGAGAAAAACCAGAACCCAGTAAGTTAGGGCTTGATTTTCCCGAAGTGTTAATACGGAATATTGATTGTTTGAAAACTTGACAAATCGGGTAAAGGTGAATGCAATTCGGTTTGGTAAAAAGATAAATTACATAACTAGGTTGCGTAAAGAAAATAATAATGATACACGTAACAATGCTAAATTAATTAATTTGATGATAACATGATAATAATAATGATAATGGTAAAATAAAGAGTGACGATAGTAATACATTTATGACAAAAGCAAAAGAAATAATACTAATAGTTAATAATGATAAAAATAATAATGATGAATGGTAATGATAAGAATCGTAATGTTTAAGAAAAATAGTAATAATAAAATAATATTAATGAAATTAATAAAATAAATAATAAAATGAAGGTAATTAACAAAATATATATACATATAGAAAATAATATAATGATAGTAATAGTAATAAATATAAGGGTAATAATATATAATATATAATAGTAATATGATAGTAGTAATAATACTAAAACAATTAATAAAAGGTAATAAAACAATTAATAATATGTAATAATAGTAATAATAATAATAATACTAATAGGATATATAATAGTAATATGATAATAATAATAATAATAATAATAATAATAATAATAATAATAAAACGATTAATAATAATAATAATAGGTGAAAATAGCAAAAAGGGACTAAAATTGAATCAAAAACGAAATTTGGGGCCAATTCGAAACAAAACAAAAAGAAAAGGGGGTTATTTACACGCGTGAAAAATCTGCAGGGACTAAAGAGACAATAAACCCATAAGTCTAAACGCGGCGTCAAAGGGGGGGACCATATTGAAAACCGAGCCAGATGTGCGGGATAGATTTTAAAATAATGAAAGTTTAATTGAAAATAGTAAAAAAAGCGGAAGGGCTAAAAGTGCAATTAGCCCTTCCGTTTAAAAACACGCGGATCCTAGGTCGGGCGGGTCGGATTCGGGTCGGACAGGGCAAAACGACGTCGTTTTGGGCTCAAAGGGCAGCCCCCAAAACGACGTCGTTTTAAGGGGCTATAAAAGGGCCAAATATCTGAAAAAAAATCATTCTTCACCTGTTGCAAAAAAAAAACTTTCTAATTCTCCCTTTTTTCTCTGCAGGTAGGAGGGGGAACTCGGCCGGAATCCGGCCGTCGGAGGTCGCCGGCCGTCGCTCGCCACCGCACGCGGGCCGGAAAAGGTAAAATTTTCGTTTTTTTTTTATTTTTTTTATTTATTCCTTTTTTATCAAAGTATTGTTTATATATATATGTAAAAGAGTAAAAAAGGGTTTTCGAAAAATAAATGTAAAAACAGTCACCTCCTTTCGGTTTCGGTTTTAATCTTTGGTGAGTTAATGCCCGATCCTGCTACTTTGTTGTGCCCTTGTTTTATATTTGCAGATCTATCTATTTTTGTATTCATGAAAAGAAAAAAGAAGCCCTTTTTATTTGAATCTTTACTTTCTTTTTTTATCTATCTTTTTGAAGAGAAAAAAAAGACCCCTTTTTACAATATCTAAATCGGCTTTTATAGCCTTTTACAGTTGTTTGCATTCATTTTTGCTTCTCTGCTCCTCTGTTTCTTTGCGTCTTTATTTTCTCTTTTGGAGGCATGGGCAAAGCGGTGTGGGATGGTGGCTGTCTTCTTGCAGTGGTCGAGGGCGAGTGGCGTCGAGGCGGTGGGGTGGGTTCATTTGCGGCGCTAGGGTTTTTTAGAAACCCTAGCATTCTGAAATTTTCTTTGGGCCTTTTGGGCCATTTGTAAATTGGGCCTTTTTAATTTTTTTCTGTAGTGGGCCGGGCAATTTTGGGCTTTGTACATTTATATTATTGTCAGTGTCAGGAGAATGCATGTTTAAATGCGTTGAAGTGCGTTTTATCTTCGTATTTAAAGATTGATGAGGGATTATAGGTAATTTTAGATATTGAATAAAAAATATGTATAATATAAAAGTTGAATTGTCCATAGGCTGGGCCAAGTAAAAATTTAGGATCGTTTTTTAGGCTTGGGCTTGACTCGACCTGAAAAATGGGCCTAAATTTTTGTCTAAATCTAATTTGGATAAAAATGCAAAAAGTCGAGCCTGACCCAATCGTATTAAAAATTTTTATATTATTTTCATATAAAATAAATTTTAAAAATATAATACATCAAATATACTAAAACATTAAGATAAATGTTTCCCAACAAATGGGAAAGAAATTAAAATATATACTTAAATAACACTAAGATAAGTGCAACTTAACAAACGAATACCTCTAAAATAGTAGCACAATTAATAATAAAAATAAGAATTATATAATATTTAAATAATAACAACAAAATACTAACAATATAATAATAAAATGATAGCCAAAAAGTGAAAAAATAATGGTAAACAGTAAAAAAGAAAAACGGGGCCCAAAAAAACTTACCCAATGCACGATCTATTTAAAAAACAGACCTTAATTTTTGTCCAAACCTATTTTTTAGATTTATATTTTTGTTCAAATCCTCACACTTTTCATATAGATCTTGGGGTCGGATCAAGACAAACCTATATAGAAGTAAAGAATTATTTATTTATTATCTAATATTATTTAAAACTTCTTTAGTTATTATTTAATATTATTTTTAACTTTTGCTTTTATTTTATTATATTCTGCTACGTTCATTTCACTTTATCAGAAGTTGATTTGGAATATGTTTTCTTAGGTTAAAGATGATCAACATTTTTAGTTAAAAATGTGATCAATACGAATTAACAAAAGATTTTCAATTTTAGTTGATTTTTCACGAGTGAACGAAAATATTTTAACAGACGGAATGATGAGAAATTTTATAGAAATTTATTGGTCTAGTATTCTATTATCATATAATTTTTATTATTATTTTATTTAAAGATATATAAAATATAAAAGATAAAAATACTCTTATAATAATTTTATTTACTCTTTAAAATAAGAATATTTTAATAATTTCGTAATTGAATTATTGTTGAATTAATCCGTGACATTAACTCAGAGACATTTTTTTATATAGTATAAATATTCATTAAAATTATTTTATTTTTATTTTTAAATGAAATTAGTGTTTCAATCTCAAGAGGAAAAATACTTTTAACAATGAGGCACAGATGTAGATGAAAAAGTAAATGCGGATTAAGTGACTTTTCCTCTCATATTTTGATTTTAAAATATAGGTGGTGGAATTTTTTAATTGTTATTTATTTATTTTAAATATAATTTAGGAATATATGATAATATTTCAATCCTGCTTATAGGACTAAAGTTGCATTGTCAGTGTATTAAATAATAATTTTTTAAATATTATATTTTATAATGAAAAAATTAAAATTAACAATGAATGTTTTATTTTATAAATAAGATATTCAACTTAAGTTTTTGAACAATTTGAACTTTTCAAATATTTCTTTCAAAAAATAAAATTATTTCTTAAGTTTTAAATATTTTTACAATTAATTATTTAAGTAAAATGTTTGAAATAACTTTTTTAAGTTGTAGCTTAAAATCATCCAAAATTCGACGTTGAGTATAAAGTTTAATTAAAAATCTTAAGTGGGTAGCGAAATTCAGACAAAGTTAAATTGCAAATTTTAATCGTACTTAGAGTAGAAATTTTGCGTTTAGTAACAAATTTTAAATCCATTTTTAATATAATGACAAAATTTATTTAAACTTATAAAAATTTAAAAGTAAATATTTTTCATTTAAACATTCTTTTTTGAAGAAATACTCGATGCAATTATTGAATGAAATGATTAAACACATAAACCTAACCTTGCGCACAGTTCAGCTGTCACTCGACCAGCGCTTGGCCGGGGTGCTGTCTTGGGGTTCCTAAAAGTAGAAAACAGCTTCTTAAACATTTATTCTCATAAATTTATTAAAAAAAAAAAAAGACAACTAAAATGTCCTAAAAAAACTAAACAGAAACTAAATCTCTAAACACATCTTTAGCCCCTTCCTAAAAACTCCTTTCTTAATGCATCGGATGATGAAGATGTGAGAGGCTGGTCACCTTCTCATCGATCTGTTTTATCTTCCACAAAAACCATCAGTCTCACACGCACTGAGCGTCGTCGGAGTCTTTGCTTCCTTCCCTTCCTCCGGTCTCAGTTCGCAAAATCTTTCTACCCAAAAACCTTACCCACCTCATATGTCGACATTTTTTAAGTGATAAACAATGCTACGTTTAGTTATATAGTAATAGAAGGAATTTTTTTTTTTGTTTAACACATATTCTAAAATAATTAGACATAAATTAAAAAAACTTAACTCGTATTAATATTTAAAGTAGACTCTTTTTCTCAAATTGATTAATTAATTTGTCACAAATTATATGCTAATAATACACTGTTACATATTTTTGTTATAAATTTTTTTACTTTTAATTCATTTTTTTTACTTTATTTTCTTTTTTGTTTTTCTTTCTTGTCTATCCAATTTTTTCTTTGTCTGCCAAAAACTCCAATCCCACTGCTGCCGCCATGCCACCCCCTAGTCCGAAAGAATGGTACATCTAAAAAGGACAAGTTCGCGTTGGGTGAAAATGCCTAAATCTTCAGACTGAAACTCAAAATCTTCAAATTGAGATTTTGGAAAGAGGTGATGATGGTCCTCGTGCGGTGCCCAGGACTTTTACTTATGCTCTGGAGATTCATAATGGGAATAAAAGTTTGAACTTTGAATTACGTTAGACAAATCGAAGACGAGGGGAGCTATTTGTATCCTTGAGCTGACACAAGCTAGTTGGAGATGGAGAGGAAAAGAGCTAAATTCGCTGGTAGTGCAGATAAAAACAAAAACCCATCAAAGTCTAGTCAAAAGTACAAATTGTAGATCTAGATTCATCCTACAGACACCCAAAAATTGGTAGATAAAAATGATGTCTGGTGTTATTATTGAGTGAATTTTTTTTAATGGCGTTAATTTTTTTTTTGGAGTGATTTGGGTAATAAAATTTAATTTAAGTATTATTTTTATAAAAGGAAAAATATATTAATTTATATTAATTTACATATTGAGGTAATAGAAAATAATTAGTACAAATTTAAAATGTAATTAGAAAGATAGTAAAAATTCATGTAAAAATATTTTTCTTTGCTATAAATAAATCATGTAAGTACTAAAAAAATTATTTATAATTAACCAATGAATAAAATATGTGAAAAATAATATTCAAATCAAATATAAAATAATTTTTATTAAGCTAATTAAAATTTATTTATATAATTTGTTTTTGAAGGCTTAATTGTGCAAAAGCCCTCAAACTTATTCAAAAATGCAATTAAGCCCCTACTCTTTTTTTATTCATTTGGATACTTGAACTTTAAAATGCATCAAAAAATCCTCAAACCTTTAAAAAAAAAAGAACAATTAAGACCCTATTTTTTTTTTTGCACTCAATTGGATACTTAAGCTTTCAAAATGCATTAGAAAGATCTTCAATTTTTTCAAAAAAGCAATTAAGCCATTGCTTTTATTAAAAATAGAAAAAATATAAAATATTAAAATCAATAAAATCTATAAATATTATTAAATTTTATAAAAATCAAATATTAAAAATTATAAAAATATAAGGTCATAAAAGAAATAAAAAATTATAAAATTTTATAAAAATCATAAAAATATTACAAAATATATAGAAATATAAAAAAATGTAAAATTTTATAAAGTCGTAAGAAAATTATACAAAATGTAAAGAAATATAAATTTTGTGAAAATATTTATAAAAATTATCGTACAAAAGAAGTATTTTATAATTTTTCTATAATTTTATTGATTTTATTTTTTATCATTTTTCACTATGTCACGTCGTATTAGGACATGTGATAACTTTAATTGAAAAAACATTAGGATTCATTAAATTTTTTATGATTTTTATAAAATTTTATAATTTTTTTCAATTTTATAAAAAAATCTCTAAATTCTAAATTCTAATAATTTTAAAATTTCTATTTTATTAAAATTTAATAATTTTCTAATTCTTAATAAGAACATAGGCTTAATTATTTTTTAAAATTTGAAGACTTTTTAATACATTTTAAAATTTTAAATACTCAATTAAATAAAAAATTAATTACTTTTTAAAAGAAAATTTAGGACTTTTAGACCTTTATATATTTTTAAATTATAAAAAAAGATAAATCCTCACAATAACATAATTAATGTAACTCAAATCATGTCTACACATGATTAGCCCTAGCAGTAGCAATCAACACTCTAACCATCCGTCAAACACATTGTTTTTATTTATAAAATTTCAATATATAGTATTCACTGAGACTAAACATCAAACCTAAGTGACGCATAGCAATAATAGTGAAGACACGTAGGTATAAACAGAGACTTAAGGAACATAAGGGCAAAACTGAAATTTAAGGGAAAAGGAGGAAGTTTTATAAAGGAGCCAATGGACAACTGCTCCAACCGTTTCTTATTCCCATGCTTTCCCTTTTGTGAAGGTGGGTCCCAGGTTCCCGGGATCGAAGTAGCTGAGCCGAATGTCGTTTTTAGACAGTTTCCAACTTGAGGCAGTGATGAGTGGCAAGTGTTTTGTAGTCATTTTGCATTACAAAAGTGACGGAAATGGGCCCGGCACATGGCCAGACGCACTTTGGCATGAACCAAGAGATGCTATTGCTGATTGCTAAGCTTGGTAAGGATGGCGTCACTGTCAGACTCAGTCATTAATCCAATTCAATTTTTTATATGATGGGTTTTCATTATTGTAAGGGGTTAAGGGCAGTTTTCAAGCCTTTCATAGTAATACGATAAATCCGTAAATAGAATTGTCGCATGAAGCTATAATAAACTTTTCAGGCAAAACGGTTTTCTTTTCGCTAATTAAGAAATATTAAAGGAATGCCAATTTGGTTATTAAATTAAATTAAGAATAATCCTATCATCATGTTTTATATTTTAAATATTTCTTTTATGTATCTCAAAGTTTACATGGCGTAACATTTTTATTTTATTTTGGTTATATTTTTAACCAAAAGAATAAAACAAATCACTCAACATTAAATTTATTCTTCCACGCTTAAATTTATTTAAAAAAATATTTTTCCTTATTTTTAAAACAAATCACTCAACACATTAAATGAAACAATAACACCAATCTGCAGTCATTAAGGATCATAGACATATCACGTACAAATACACTTAAAAAAAAAAGAAGGATCAAATACAGCTCACCAACAAACTCAAAAAAAAGAAGGATCAAATACAGCTCACCAACAAACTCATTTAGCAAAACCATGACATATGAGCATTCTGCATTGATAAAATTTCAGAACCCTATATAGATACCCTTCCTTTCATAAACATTTTCATTCCAGCTGGATAATAACCAAACCATAACAAATAGTATTGTTACATACTTATGATCACCAACCTGAGAATCAGATAAGATTCGGGTTGCTCACTCGCGACCCGACTAAGCCCTACCAGATGGATACATGCAAGTTTTATAGTCCACAACAGAAGCTCGTTGTCTTAGCTTGCATATACCAAAAGAGTTTACATGTGGGGACAACGAAGTCCAACAGGCAGCCCAGAACTGTACATATATCTTGCATGTATAGAGTTTACCACGTATATAAATATTCGATTGTTTTCTTTAACGAGACACAACGAAAAATTGCTCAACAAGTATCAAGTCGAATAAAACTCTCATAATTTTGGCTTTTTAAATAATCATTCATCATAGATTTATTTTCCACAAAACTTTCATCTGAATAGCCACACAAAATTTACAGATTACAACCAAAATCAAAGCCAAAACACATGCCAATTGGCTAAGAACACTCCTACAAACATACCACTTGCCAGAAAACATTCACATATGATTTGGCCATGAATGATCTTTCCATCATGAACTTACTTTATTCTAGACCAGTTATAGTCCCTGTCGGAATTAGAGATTATATGCAATCGACGTTGTAATTGGCACAAAAAAGAACTGATGGTTTAAACCTTGAGATAATTTTCAATTTTAAAGATGAAAATTGAAAAGAAGATGAATTTGAAAATTGAAAATTTAATATAAGATTTTATTATATCAAATTTAATATTAAAATGGATAAAATAAAACAATGAAATTAAAAAATTAGAATGATTTTTTAAAATAATGTTTATTACGGATAGCTTTTAAATAAGAATATAAACATATTTTAACGCGTTCAAACTTAATTTTTTTACACTAATAATAATACCGATGTCAAATGAATATAATAATTGTTAATTTATAAATAAAATTCATGAATAGACGCAAGAACTGGACCTATAAATTGAATCCATAAACCTAACCAATGGAGCCACAACCGAACATATATGAATTTAATAATCCATGAACCAAATTCGCGAGATCAAGAATCCGACTTTCTCAAACCAAACCCATCAAATTGACTTACCTTAAACTAAATGCTAAACCTGGACAAACTCAACTGCCCAGGGAAATTGGTGAGGAAGTTGATAGCATGACCAGAATTGATTTTTGATGGTGAAAGATAAGAAGGATATGATTAGGCAGTTTGATTTTATGAATGTGTTTCAATTTTTGCAATCTTTTGAAGTAAACTTCATCCGATGTAAATGGGGTCTATTACTAGACTAAAATGAATGAATTAATAGGCCGACGTGTAACGGGAAACCCAAAAAATATTTAAAATCCAGCCCATAACTGCCCAAAACAGAAAAGTCTTTCTCGACTTGGTGTCGGAGATCGGCGATAAAAATTTCCAGCGGTAAGAACGAAATAATAATTTTCTTTCCTTTCTTCAGTTTTATTTTATCTCTAGGGAAGTTTCACTGGGGTATCGACTTCATGATACGAATTTTTTTAAATTTGATTTTTAAGGAAGAATTAGTGATTTGTAGATCATTAGTAATCTTGATCTAACGAATTGCATCTGATTTTCATTATAATTTGTATGCTCTCTTTATGTTTTCCTCTAAAGTTTGGAGATTACTGTAATGTTATTCTCGTTTTTCAATTTTAGTTTGAAAAGAATTAACGAAAAAGAACATTTAGCACGTACTTGCTTTTGTTGTTTTTTCCCCTCTTTATTTGGATCCATCTTTTAAGCTTGGCTTAAAGCTGTTTCTATGGCTTCCAGGTCGATAGGATCGGAATTTTGGAAGCAATGGACAAAATGAGTACTCTAGAGTACATCAACCAGATGTTTCCCACAGGTTACTGATAAAAAGGATTATTGGAAATCTAAATACGGTTAATTTCAGCAGGATTTGCGATAATTTTAGCCTTAGATATGATCCCGAAGTTATGCAAAATTCTGTAACTGGCATTGATGCTGCACATATTTTTTATGTTCAGAGGCTTCTTTATCTGGCGTTGAGCCACTAATGCAAAAGATACAAAGTGAGATCCGTAGAGTTGATGCTGGAATACTGGCTGCTGTTCGCCAACAGGTTATAAATATTTCTTATTCATTTATGCAGTGTAATTTTTTTGGTTTTGCATCTCACTCATGTGAAAATCAAATGTCAAGAGAATTTATCAAATCTTTCAACTAGGATATATTGCAGTTTGCCTTTGGGAAAGTTGAGGTAACTGTAAAAGGTGACAAGCTATTTTGATTACAGAGTAATTCAGGAACCAAAGCTAAGGAAGATCTTGCTGCTGCTACACATGCTGTGGAGGTTAGCTTGTTTGAATTTTGTAGATGCTATAGATGATATCCTTCATACTATTTGCATCAATTTTTTCCAAATACAAGCAATTCTATAGGGTTTCAGTTGTACTATTGAGAAAATAATTGTTCCTATTCTGATTAGTAGCATGACTTGGAAAGGAATATAAAATTCCTCTCCCCCTTTGGGCCATTTTCCTCTTTCTTTATGAACTCGTGGTTTTGTCTGCACAGGAACTAACATATAAAATCCGTGAAATAAAAACAAAAGCTGAGCAAAGTGAGATGATGGTTCAAGAAATATGCCGCGATATCAAGAAGCTGGACTTTGCTAAGAAGCATATAACCACTACAATTACAGCTCTTCATCGTCTAACCATGCTAGGTCAGTCTTTTCTTTTTGGGTCTTCTTTATCTGTGCTTGTGTGACACCTGACACCTCACCCAAGTCTTAGCAATGTAATTAGTGATCAGTCATAAAATATGCTTACATAAGACTATGGTGGTTCTAACCTTTGGCTGCCTTCGGTATTTAGGATTTAATAGAACTTGCTTTTTAATATCAATTCTTTTTTCTTGTCACGGCAGTCTCCGCTGTAGAACAACTTCAAATTATGGCGTCAAAACGACAATATAAGGAGGCAGCTGCCCAGTTAGAGGTATGTCATTTCTGAGTATATAGTTTGTTCGCCATCTCTTAAGAAGCTACGTGGTGTTCTGTCATTGGAAGTACCAAATATCTTATGGTGATCTACTTGTACTAGCGTCAAAACTATTTCATTCCTTTTGGTTTTAATTTGAGATTGATGGCTGCAAGGGATGACTGAATACTTATGGTTTTGGTGAAACTAATTCTGGCATGCTTTGATTCATTGGCTGAATCTACAAAGGGCCTTATCATGAGTATAGATAGAACACTTAACTTTTTCTTTGGCTTGTTCAACTGCATTTGTCCTCTCTTCTGTTTTTGGTGTTTTGGAAGAGTTAAACTTTTTCTTAGGTTTTCAGAATTTTATTAAATGTATAAGGTGGATAAGCTACCCCTCATGTTGAGAATTTTTGCTTAAAAGAAGGACAACCTAAAAACCAAAGTTTTCTGGATGGCACTAGATGAATGCATCAGTCCATATCTTCTTTGCTTAGAGATGCTTACCTTGATCTACATTGGTTGCTTTAGTTTCCATTAAGCCCTCCCTCTCCCTTTTTTCTTACTTTTCTCTTAAAAGTTCTCTTAGTCCCTACTTGTTCTATGGTTTGTTTATGTTGTCTTTTTTACTTAGTAAAATTCTATCTTTGTAATGTTTCATTTAATCATACTATCTATATCCATATAAGGTATCCTTTTCTGCGTTTTGTTTGTTTCATTTTTCTGAACTTTGCTTTTCATTCCTTTTAACAAATCTGGTTCATCTTAAGAAGTCAAATTTATCATGCATTTCAGGCTGTAAACCAGCTATGTAGCCATTTTGAAGCCTACAGGGATATCCCAAAAATCACAGAGCTAAGGGAGAAGTTTAAGAGTATTAAACAAATACTGAAATCTCATGTCTTCTCTGATTTCTCAAGGTAAGTGATATATAAATTTGATGCTGTCCTTTGGTATGAAACTAAAGGTAGCTGTTTAGACGCTAATTGCCAATATAGTTCATTGAGACATTGCAAAATCTTAATATTCATGAAGCAATTTCATTAGACTTTAATTAATAGAATTAAAGTGGTTCTATAAATGTAGAAATGACAAAATATGGAACTTACACATCTGAAAATCTGCAAGTTCTCAATAAGTATTAAGCAAATGAAATAAAAAATTAAAATAGAACAAAATTGGCTCTGTATGCATAGAACTATAACTTCTAAAGGTAATTTTTTACATTATTGCTGGAATTTACTAAAAGATGATCTTTAATGTTGTTAAATCTTATCTTTTTAAATGTTGTTTTGGAAGAATTTCTCATGCTGTAGGGGGTGGTGCCATGGTGGTTTTGGGGGTTTTAGAGAACCTAGAACTCCTTATGCTTCTTGAACAATCAAATAAGAATTATTACTATGTTTATATAGTTACAGCTGTTGGTTCTTCCCGCTAAATTAATTATTTAAATATACCTTTTGTATTTTATAAATTTGAGGTTTTAATTGCAGCTTAGGAACTGGCAAAGAGTCCGAAGAGACAAATTTGCTGCAGCACTTATCTGATGCTTGTTTAGTTGTCGATGCCTTGGAGCCATCTGTGAGAGAGGAGTTAGTAAATAACTTTTGCAGCAGAGAGCTTACTTCATACGAACAGATCTTTGAAGGAGCTGGTTTGTGTGGCTCCATCCTCCCATCTTTAATATGGTTTCTATGCATTAAGCTTTCGCAAAGTTTTCATGGTTCTGATTTTTGTATTTTTTCTCTAATTAGAACTAGCTAAACTGGATAAAACGGAACGAAGATATGCATGGATCAAGCGTAGAATGAGAACAAACGAGGAAATATGGAAAATCTTCCCTACCTCTTGGCTTGTCCCGTACCGTCTCTGTATCCAGTTCTGTAAGAAGACAAGGTATGTATTATCTAGGACAGTATAAGTACTTCTAGGATGGTTCAATAACTTATATAATCTTCATTTTTATTTAATTGAAGCTACAGTTTCAAGCATTTGCAACTTTTCTTTCTTTAAACAATGGTCAAGTTAACATTCTAATTTTTTTTTTCCAGAAAGACTCTACAGAACTATTTTCTGGGTAAAGAAATGACAAAAAGAGTTTTTCAACCTTTTTTTTTTTTGGGAAAAAGGACTTAATGAGATGATGCGTAGTTATACTACAAATGAATTATTGGCTGTCCAAAGTGAGTGGGAAACTGCAGCATACTATCATACATGATTTAAACTTTCTTACTTGGGATTTTGCTTCCAGGAAACAATTGGAGGGGATCCTTGACAACATGAAAGAGAAGCCTGATGTTGCAACGTTGCTGATGGTAAGCCATATTTTCTAGATCTTCGGCAAGAGTCTTGCAAAATAATCAACTCTTCAGTATAAGTAGAAACTGGTATGCTACCTTAGTGTGTTTGACTCCCATTGCTTTTAGTTTGGGTTCATTATCAAGGATCAAAGCTCAGTCACTGCATTGTTGTTTAGCAGAATTTATTTCTTTTATATTTTCTTTTAATAAAAACAACTTAATTATAGATGCCATAGTAAACTAGCTCCTGTTTTTTATTATATCTTGCAAATGTGGATTATAGCATGGAGTTGTAGTACAAAATTAATGACAGGGAAGAGGACTAGAGAAAAAAGTGTTTTTATTATTTCTCATTATTGCACAAGCTTAGCATATTTCTTTTTTCTGATACAGTTCTGCTGATTATTGTCAGTCTCATCCTAGGATAGTTGGACTCAGATGATCAGTATCACATTTCTGTTCATTTTACTTATTTTCTGTTGTTGGTAACCATAACATGATTTAATTTGGCAAATTTCAATTTCATACTTCCTTACCCATTAGTTTCTGTAAGATAGTTTTAATTCTGAAGTTTCTTATGCTTTGGATTTTGCAGGCATTGCAAAGAACTTTAGAATTTGAGGATGAGTTGGCAGAGAAATTTGGTGGTGGTACTCAGAGTAGAGAGATTGGAAATGAAATTGAAGAAATTGGTAGGCAGAATAATAGTCAAAGTGCATCAGATATTCGAAAGAAGTATGAGAAAAAGCTTGCTGCACATCAAGGAAGTGAAAATGAGGTGTGCTCCACAGGCCACACAAAGATCACTTCTCTCTGTTATGGAAAAATCCTTCTGCTAGAGAATTACAGAATCATGTTTTTTTTCTCTTCGGATGTTGTGTTGACAGGAAAAGGATGGAAGCAAAGATCTGTCTGCACCTGGAGCTGGGGTAAAATTTTAATCTTCTATAAGATTATTTTTACATATTGTTCAGTAATGGTCAAGTGAGGAGTCTATTCACTAATGGCAGAAATTTTATGTTGGACAAGTTGGTCACTTTAACGTGTCTTACCTTTAGATCGTCTGCATTTCCTTGAGAAATTGGAAGGTGATTGGTGCCTAAAGAAATTATTTTCTGGTTATGTCTACATGTTTTTCTGTAAAATTGCTTTTATTCTGAGGCATGCACGTCATCTCAGACTGTCTTTATGGGTCTCATTGAAATGCTGGAGTAACATGTTGCCGTCTATTTCAAATTGTATAAGTGTAATTGCCTACTCAAGGTTGTTTTTCTATATTGTAGTTTGAATATGCTATATCTAAGAAGTTATCTAATTTCACACTTTGAACTTACATTCTGAGAAATAGTATCTGCCTATGATTTTTCTAATTTAGCATATGGGAAAACATATTTTCCATCTGCATTTTTGCATTGTCCATTGCATTACACCATAGTGTTTGGCTTTTAGCTTTCATCTCGTAATTTTGCTGCTGAAACGGTCTTTAACTCATTTCCTGGCAGTTCAACTTCCATGGGATTATTTCATCTTGCTTTGAGCCTCACTTAATTGTATATATAGAATTAGAAGAAAAGACGCTGATGGAGAATCTCGAGAAACTTGTTCAGGTAGTTCAGGCATAATAAGGATCATTCTTCAGTACACACTTTCTGCTAACTTTTGGCGCTCATATTTCATTGAATGGTGTATGACAGGAGGAAACATGGGATGTTGAGGAAGGAAGTCAGAATAATGTTCTTTCCAGTAGTATGCAGGTAAGCAACTGCATATTCCGACTTACCTGCATGTTAACCCAGCATGTCTTCCTAAACAATGCTAAATATTTTTCTTTTTACAACTCAAGTTGATTGCTTACGTCTTTTTCTAGTTTTCTATAATGGGTACACGCTGTTGTTTAGAGAGTAACTATGTGCTTATATTGATTTGCAGATTGTTGCTTAATAATGTATTGCCGGTTATATTTAGTATCTTCTTTGTATTGACTTGGTCTTTCCTGTGCTAGTTGTTTCTTATAATCAAGAGAAGCTTAAAGCGATGCAGTGCTCTGACAAAGAGCCAAACTTTATATAATTTGTTCAAGGTATTTTCCTCAAATCTAATCTAGTTTTTTCTTGCATTGCAGTAACATTTATTCTTTCTTGGAATGAAAATAATTTATTCAAAAATAATGAAAGCTAGGAAGGCTTCATAAATTCAGATGGATGGGACCTGTTGATTCCTTGATCTTTGACTTACATTTTGCTTTATTTGACAAGAAAACCCCAACTTATAAAGAAGGCCAACCATATCATTTTTTGAACTACTGAACCAAACATATCTGGTTTTGTCTCCATTACTAACCAATACAAGTTTAATCACCATTCACAAGTATGATTTCCACAGTTCATGGATGGGTCCTATGTATTTGAATTGTGACGATTAGTCTATTTGAAAATAATGGATAAAGCCGCCAAAGATTCAAGATCATTATGTGCATAATTTCTATTGTAGAAGAAAGTTCTGTAGGTGATTTTTCTGGTGAGATTAAACTCTTACCTGTTAAGAACTATATACAAGTGATTTTAAGGATTAGAACAAATTATGAGGGAAAAACTGGAGGTGGTTAGTTACTGCAGTCCTAAATAATCTCTCCATCCTCAGGTGTTTCAAAGAGTCCTCAAAGCCTATGCTACAAAGCTTTTTGGGAGATTGCCGAAGGGTGGTACAGGGATTGTTGCTGCAGCCACTGGTATGGATGGGCAGATAAAGGTATAGTCTCAGTGTGATAACCTTTGAGGTGTTTGTGTAAACTCTATGCCAAATGCTAATGTTTTATTTTGCATTTATTGGCAATGTTTAACAGACATCTGACAGGGACGAAAGAGTGATCTGCTATATCGTAAATTCAGCTGAATATTGCTATAAAACGGTCAGTTTCTCTAATCATGGCTTCCCTGGTTACCAAATATTGGAATGTACTACTACCATTTTAATCCTTGTGCCTGCTTCTATGTGCATGCCATACCATTTATTCATATCAAAGAATTATGGGTACAATAGGGAGTAAAGGGTATTGGCTTTCTTTGTGATTTACTATGGGTGAATTAGAGCCAGGAGCTTTGATGTGTGTTTTGCTTAGTTTAAGCATCATAAACTGCAGCATAGCTACTGCATGTGTGAATGATTATGCAGCAGTCATTAATTTTGATGTAGTTCTGTTTCATCTTCATTCTTCAACTGTTTAATGGTATCACAATCTACCAGTTCCTTTTTTTTCCCCTAAACAAGTTAGAATCTTGGTCTCACAGTCACTGATGCTTGAGGTAGGGTAACTTCACTGCATGGAGCATCATAGCAATATTAAACATTTCAAGCAGGCGGTTGTTGACTATGCTGTTATTCTTATAGACGAACTTAGATTCATCCTTACATTGATAGTGAAAACTGATTTTAGAGTTTTAGTAACCCACATCTACTTTTTCGACAGTCTGGTGAACTGGCTGAAAGTGTATCCAAAATCATCGATTCTCAATTCGCAGACCGGGTGGATATGTCTGAAGTGCAGGTATTACTTACTTCATAACAAATTCATTTTGCAACATTGCTTCTGTTGGTTCTACAAGGTCTTGCTATTTTACAGGATGAATTTTCAGCGGTCATAACCAAATCTTTAGTAACCTTGGTGCATGGCCTGGAAACTAAATTTGATGCTGAAATGGCTGCAATGACCCGTGTTCCATGGGGTACCCTTGAAAGCGTTGGGGACCAATCAGGGTAAGATGCATTCCTTTTTAAGATTTTAATTTCACCCAGGCTAGGGTCAACTTTTAAAAGCAATCTCATTGTCTTTGTGGCAGATATGTCAATGGCATAAATATGATCCTTAGCAGTAGCATTCCTGTACTTGGGAGCCTTCTTTCACCTATTTACTTCCAGTTCTTCTTGGACAAGGTAAATACCAGAAAAGAGGGGTCTTGCACTATGTCTCTTAACATGGTTTTCTCTTACTATTTTCCTTTTCTTCTCTCTTTCCTTTTGGAGATAGATATTTTGGGCAACTTGCTTATTGCTAATTCTTGCAGCTTGCATCATCGATTGGCCCCCGGTTCTACATGAATATTTTCAAATGCAAGCAGATATCAGAAACTGGAGCCCAACAAGTACTTTTCACATATTGTTTCTCTCAGTTTCCTTCTTGCTATTCTTGTGGTTATGTAATACTAATATTGCCATTACCTCTATTTTTATATCTATAACTTTTTGTGAATATTAGCATATAAGGCAAGGTCAATTGAGATGTTGATACTTAGTTGCTTATGTCTTTGTGATGTGCGCTAACTTATTTACAATTACTTATAACGACCATTGTTAGAATCCCTAGAATTAGGGATAGATTATTGAGGAAATCTTATGTAAATAGAAGTTAATCATAGTTACTGATTCTTAGGATAATTACAGTTTTTTAGGGATTATTTCCTTCCTTAGAATAATTTATCTCTTTATATACTTGTAACCTAATTAGCTAAAGGATTAATCTGAATCTCTGATTTTACATGGTATCGAGCCTTAGGAATTATTCGATTCTCTTGTCTATCTTCCTAAAATTCCTCCGATTTCTCACCATCTTCCTAAAATTTCCTCTCCTATTTTTTCATGGGTGATCTTCACAATGACACCATGTCCAAAGCGAGATCTCACAAATATCTCGGATCACAATCGAGGGATCAATCAAAGTGACCTCAATTCTTCACTAATAATCACTAGTCATCGACTAGATGGAAAAACTTCCTACAATGGTCTCAATCCGTCCTAATGGTGATTCGTGGTCGTGGCAAGTTGGGATATATCAATGGAGACCTCCGTCCCGATGTAGCAGACCCTACCTATGCTTTGCTTGGGAACTCAATAACTCAATTGTTATGGCATGGTGATCAATTCCATGGAAGGCCATATAAGCGAACTTACCTTCTCTTCAAGATGCGAAAGACATGTGGGATGCGATCAAAGAGAACTATTCGATCTTGAAAATGCTTCCCAAGTTTTTGAGATCAAACTCAAGTTGAAAGACATTCGACAAGGGACACTTGAGGTAACTCACTACTACAACAATCTGAAAATATTGTGGCAGGAGTTCGACATGTACTATGAAGCTAATTGGGGGGAAGGCCTAGAACACACTAGGTTTATGACTCACCTCAACAACGAGCGTCTCTATGAGTTTCTAGTGAATGAGGCATGAGTTAGACGAGGTTCGTGGTAGAATTTTGGCGGATCACCTCTCCCAACCATTAGTGAAGCCTTTGCGAAGTGATGAGAGAAGAAAACGCCGTCTTGTCATGATGGGGAACCCAAACCAATAATCTCGACCGACCAACCTTTGAATCTGCGCTCTTGTGTCCAAAGGTCCTCAAACACAAAAACTTGTCTTTGGGAATGAGTCCGGATCTAACGAGACCATGGTGTAGCCATTGCAATCGTGTTGGTCACACAAAGGAAAAATGTTTTAAACTCCATGGCTATCCGGATAAAAAAGAGAAAGACAAGAAAATTGCTTTGTTATCTTCCAATACTGCTTTATGTCGGTTTGGGATGTCGATTCCGTCGGAATAAACACATAGTTCGCACTTTTCTTGTTCTTTTTTTCCTTGTTCAGGGGACTGTTCAGTGATGGTGTTGGTATCGGGAAGTATAGTGTTAATTTCTTGCGGCATAGGATGAGAAACAACAGTATCAAGGTTGATAGTAGTGGTGGTAGGGTCGGGAGGTATAATAAGGAGGGTATTAAGGTTCTCATCTTCATTAACTCTCCGCCTGAAGATGAGAAGCTCTAAAGAAAGGTTCGGTTTCAAAGAAGGTGACATCCCGAGAGACAAATAGCCGGTGTAAGGTTGGTGAGTAGCATTTGTAGCCTTTTTGAGTAGGAGAATACCCAACAAATATACAGGGGTGGGCTCGAGGATCAAGTTTGGATTGGTTGGGTGGATGATTATGGACAAAGGCTTTGCACCCGAATATTTTTGTTGGAATAGTGGGAATATGAAATAGAGGAAATGATTTGTGAAGAGTGTTTAGAGGAGTTTGGAAATTAAGGACTTTTGATGGCATCTTATTTATTAGGTAACAAGCAGTAAGAACAGTTTCGCCCCATAAATATTTAGAGACATTCATTGTGAACATTAAGGCTCGAGCAACATCAAGAAGGTGTCGGTTTTTTCTCTCGGATATCCCATTCTGTTGAGGGGTGTTTGGGCATGAATTTAGGTGTATAATTCCTTGGCCTGAAAGGTATGACTTTAGGACAGAATTAAAGTATTCTCTCCCATTATCAGTGTGGAGAGTTTGGATGGTAGAGTTGAATTGGTTTCGAACCATTGAGTGGAATTTTTGAAAAACTTTGGGAGTTTCAGATTTGTCTTTTAAAAGATAGACCCAACATACCCTAGTGTGATCATCAATAAAGGTAATAAACCACTTCTCAATAGTAATATTTTTCACTCGGCTAGCTCCCCATAAGTCACTGGGTATTAATGAAAAAGGTTTGGATTGTGTATATGGTTTGAAAGGATATGGAACACGGGTATGTTTAGACAATTCACAAATATCACATTGCAAGGAATTTATCTTTTTATTTCGAAATAACAGCGGAAGATGCTTTTTTAGGTACAAAAGATTTGGATGTCCTAACCTACGGTGCCATAACATAATAGTATCCTCTTTTGCAGTAGATAGAGCTAATCCCCCTTGTGTGCTGTCTTTATTCCACACATACAGTCCATCATCAACCTTAGCAGTGCCAATCATCTTCCCCGATTTCTGTTCCTGTATTACACAACCAAATGCAGAAAATTCAGCAAGCATTTTCCCATCTTTAGTAAGTTTACTTATTGAAAGTAAATTACAGGATAATTTTGGAACATGTAGAACATTATCAAGGGAAAAATTCTCAGCTACTTTTACTTTCCCTACTCCAGCCACAGGTGAGTATGATCCATCCGCAATCCTGATTCGGGACTTGTTATCAACATTTGAATGTGATTGAATGGCTTCTGATAACAAAAATTGAATTTGGAATAATTGATACCGGAGCATTGAAGTATATTAATGTATAAAACTAACGGTATATTGTATTGCAGATGCTGTTGGATACTCAGGCTGTAAAGACAATTCTTTTGGAAATTCCTTCACTTGGTCGACAGGTGAGTTATGCGTTCAAATGAATACTCATGATTTCCTGTTTGTCTACTGGTTGTTGCGTGTGAATATTCTAGTTATCCAGGTTTAAGGCATTTTTATTTCCCTTATTTAGCATTTGAGTGTCACATTTGATGCTGCAGTTAGCTCTTGCTGACATAACTCATGGTTTTGCATCTCTGTTTTCGGCAAGGCTGCATCACCTTTTAGTTGTGGAGTGTGCATATTCATGAAATCACGCTTCTCACAGCTCTTATTGAATTCATTGCTATTTTGAAATTTCAATAATTAATCCACTCTCACTGCGGAAAAAAAGTTGATGTTGGAAAGATGCGTGACATTGTATATTTTATTATTTAAAAGGACACTACTGTATTATGGACCCATTGAAGTGGGCCCTCTGGTCTCTGGTACACAAATTGTAAAGATGTGGTTTATGCTTGAAAACTTATCGTTCGATTGGTTTAAACCCCTTCATTTCGGTACTCTATTTGTTTTGCAATTTCAATAATGAAGTTACCTCTGGTAAATACGTAAGTATTTGTTTCCATTTGCATTTTCATGATCATCCTTTCTCCTGTTTTTGCAAGACAAGGAGAAATTGAGCGTGCAAAAAAGAAAGAACTGATAAATTTTTAACTTCTATTGGCAGACATCTGGTGCTGCTGGCTATTCAAAATTTGTAAGTAGAGAGATGAGCAAAGCTGAAGCACTTTTGAAGGTTTGTGACAAAAAGTCTGGTCAGCTCTTATTCTATCAGGTTATGGCCATCTATCATAAGACACCTTTGCTCCTTATCATTATCCAGGTTATACTATCTCCTGTTGATTCAGTTGCGGATACATACCGTGCATTGCTACCAGAGGGAACACCAATGGAGTTTCAGCGAATTCTAGAGCTTAAGGTGATTGACTTTGATTTCAGTTTTAGCTGAATGTCAGCTTGAAGTTCAGGATATAATTAAAATGATTCAATAACTTTTCTAGAGTAAAAACTTAAAAATTTCATGAGCAGGGCCTCAAGAAATCGGACCAACAAAGTATCTTAGATGACTTCAACAAAGGTTCGCCAGCAATCTCACAACCTTCTAGTGCAGCACCTGTTGGGCAATCGATGGCCCCAGCCCCGCCTGCCAGTACAGTTCCAGCCATTTCAAATCCCGCTTCAGCTGGATTTATTGCTTCTCGGGAAGATGTGCTAACAAGAGCGGCTGCTCTTGGACGTGGTGCTGCGACAACAGGGTTCAAGAGGTTCCTTGCTTTAACCGAAGCTGCCAAGGACCGTAAAGATGGACCTTTCAGGAAGCTCTTCAATGCATGAGTATTGCAAATATGCCACTGTTATATTCTCCTCTCTTTTTAGCATGTTTCTTTTATAACCTTTTTCTTCTCCCTCCCCCCCCCCCCTTCTTTTTTTCTTTCATACAATTTTGCATTAGGAAACAAAATGTATTATGATGTCAAAGGTGGAGCAGGAGCAGCACTTATTTTTCTTTTAGATATGAGCTTTAGTAACAGTAAAAAAAATTCCTAACTCCAAGATTTTCAACATAGGGTTAACAATATTCTCTATGACGCGGCCGATGCTAAAACGCTGTACGCTATCTATGAGACACGGAATAGTTGTTGATTCTAGTGTAGACTGTTGAGTAGGTGTGTTAACATTTAAGTTGTCAAAAGCTCAAGTTCTATTTTAAATTAAAGACTCAAAAATAAAGATTTGAATTTCTACTTTGAGTTCGGTTGAATTTTATTTTTAAATTATTATTTTAAATCAAAATAAGGCTCAAATTGTTCAAATTCAATTCTTCTTTTATATTTAGTAATCAGTAAAATAAATTTGATTTTGATCTTTTATTTAAAACATACCCAATTTTGAATTTAAATTGAGAATTTTTTTTATACAAAACTTACTTTTTACTTGTAATCCCTCAGAAAAATGTGTTTAAGCACATTTGAATTCAGGTGTTCTTAATTCTTGTAATAGCAATGATGTCAATTGTGGTAACGTTCAATTGATAATTTAATTGAGATTTTTTATATTAATTAAAACAAAAAATAAATAGAATAAGTCCTCAAATTACTGAGTCAAGTACGAAATCTTCCCTTCTATTCAAAAAGAAAGAAAAGAGCAATGTCAATTAAATAATTATTTAGATAAATAAGGTAAATTTTGATAATTATGTAGAAAAAGAGGAGGAACAAGTAGAGGCTAAAGGAATATAGATATCAAATTTTATTTTAGCTTTTTAGTTGTATTTTAATTAATTATAATTTGATTCTTGGCATTTATAATGTTTTCAAATCAATATTTTAACTATAGTAGCCAATGCTGTTAACTATTTTGATTTATTAATGATATTAAATATCAAATATAAGAGGTAAAATCAAGGTTTTCAAATTAATTGATTTCCTAAAATGAAATCTGAGAATTGGATTTATATTTTAAAATATAAAGTATAACATGTTTCAGGTGTACATTAAATCCGATATAATAAGATCACTCTCTACTTTTCTAAATAATAAAAATATTAGCTTATAAAGCTTGATTTTATAAAGAGAATTGTCCCATACTACTATAATAAATTATTGTGGCCAAATGTCTAGAAAATACTAATTTTTAAAATAATTTATGGAAAATGGTCGAAAAAATAATTATTTACCGGAAAGGGTCATTTTCTCGAAAACACGTTCACGTCAACGCATTTTCAGGGGATGAATAAAAAAGTGCTTCCACGAGAGAGCACTTTGTGCCACATCAACAAAAATACTTCCTTGAAGGCACGCTTGATATGGCAAAAATGCTCCCCCAGTGACGCGTTTTGCCCATTTTTTTTCCAAAAAAAAAACTATTCTCGAATTAAATTTTCAAAAAAGATCATTTTTTAGATATTATAAAAATAGACCAAATTTTTTAAAATTTACGAGAATAAACTTTATAAAGACTCAAAATGACAACACTAAATTTTTTTAAAGTGTCACCAATTAATATGGAAATATAACTTACAAGGAAAATCTTTATATAGACCCAAAATCTCATTTAACTTATTTCCTTAAGCAATGTGGGATGTGAGATATGTGTATATATAAACTCATGAATAGTTTTACAGCTTGTTCCTAAACAATGTGGTATTCCTTCCTCTTTTAACTAACAACATGAGATTAAATGCTAAACTATATTTGATACTTTTTTTTACAAAACAATTTCTATTTTTTATATTTTGTTAACATTTTCTCATATTATAAAATTATCTTTTGAGATCTTTAATCTTGTTGCATTTTAGAATTGTTAACATATATAAAAAACTATTAAAAAAAGAGAATAAATTGCACATGTTGTTAGTTAAAAGAGGAAGGATATAAAAAAAAGAGAAAATATCTTAAAGGTTGACACATTTATTTTCTGCTACAGTTATCTCTAGCCAGCTTGAATTAATAGTTGTCTGTTGCTCTCTGTCATCTACTGTGCTTGACTATGTTTGTTTCTTGTGATGGTTTTCATTTTAACAGATGGATCGACACAAGTATGTTAAAGTAGTATACCATGGGTTCAGAGAGTTGTCAAAGGAAGATAAAGTTGGAACCTATGGGAATACGCTCATTCGGGATTCTTTTGATGAGCCGATTATGCCCTCATTGATACACTCTTTTCACTAGTGAAGCTTACTTGTTTGCTCAACTTGTTGACTATAAGGACAATTATCCTAGAAAAGTTCCCGAGGGCTTTGAGTAAGAAATTTAACTACTGCTTCTTCAAGAATTTTATAACTATTTAAATTTACGTATTCTTGCTTCTTTCTACTCTTCTAGAAAAATCCAAATAATGTTTGAAAAGTTGCCATCGATTATAACAGTAGTTACCACATGCTAGTAGTAGTTTTTAACGAGATATATTAAGTTAGAAAGCGATTACGTTTGTAATTTTATTTGATTCTATTATATAATTGCCAAAGAGTAATATAAAAAAAATGCTACATGGTTTGACACTCAATTATAACATAAAGTGAGAACTGTTAGGTACTTAAATCTCGATTCCTTTTATCGTGTTTTGTATATTGAGCAATCCCTATTATAAATGATGGTTTGATTACTCCCACATGTACAAAGATGTTCGTCTTCTTTGTTGATCTGTACCCACGGATGGAACCTTAAAGCGATGGTTGCAAAGGATCCTAAAAGGTAATTAAATAGTGACATTGGTTTTATAATTTTAAATTAATTACAACTAAGACTAAGATTGATTGTCAATCTCTATTTAAATTCAAGGGAAGCTGGCAAAATGGGGCAGATTTTATTTGTTAGGACATTTTCTGATAATCTATTTGAGATTTTTGTTATTTAATTTTCCATTTCATTGTCAGGTATATCAATGAAGATACCTCCGTAGTACCAATGTACAAAATACTAAGGGATTCTGGCCGTTTTACATTCTTGGTGACAAATAGGTATATATCTCTTGCGATTTCATATCTTCATTGTTTAGTCATGAAAAGTAGTAAGGGATTCAATGCAAAAAAGTATATGTTAACAACATGTGCAATTTGTTAGTTAACAAAATATAAAAAAATAGAAATTATTTTGTAAAAAAAATATCAAATATAGTGTAACATTTAATCTCATGTTGTTAGTTAAAAAAAGAAGTAATCCCACATTGTTTAGGAACAAGCTGTAAAATTATTCATGAGTCTATATATACACATATTTCACATTCCACATTGCTTAAAAAAATAAAGTAAATGAAACTTTGGGTTTATATAAAGATTTGACTTGTAAGTTATATTTTTATATTAATCAGACATCTCAAAAAATTTTGACCATTTATAAAGGTTTATTCTCGTAAATTTTTAAAAATTTTAGTCTATTTTATAATATTTAAAAATAATTTTTTTAAAAATTTAATTTAAGAATAATTTTTATTTTTCTGCCCTTCTCCGTAAATTATTTTTTTCTGGTCATTTGGCCAATTATTGTACTTACACGTGTTTTTTTTCTTTCGTTAAATTTATATTTTTCTTTGTGTCTTGAAATAACAAAAAGGAGGTTGCTCAAGATAGAAACCGTGTTGAAATTCCAAGCAAGCTAAGATTATGGATTTAATTTGATTCGATTGGGTTAATGATTAACGGATTAGGGATTTTAATTAGACAAATATGTGTAACCTCCGTGCTTTATGGTGAGCGTGGATTGAGAAATGCATTTCATCGACAAATGTCTCGGTGCTTATTAAGGGGTCGCCAACAAAGGAATTCAAAATGAAGCAGGTCTCGCCTTTTCTTTTTATTCTTGTGACCCAAAAAGGGTGGATGAGAACTAGAAGAGATGATTCCGGGGGTTGTGTTTCACATTTGTACTTCGCTGACGACATCATTGTGGACTCGAGTGCCGACGTAGGATCAATTTAAAATCTCAATTGGATGTTCGGAAATGTTCTCAGTCTGGGTTGCGGATCAATTGGAGATTTGGCAGCCAACTTGGGGGAGGATTTTGGTTGAATTTCCTAGACGCCTATTTGCGAACAAAGAACCAAGGTCCTACTGCCAAATGGTGGGCATCGGAACCAGGCTCTAAATATGGCGCTGCCTCTTCCAAACTTGAAGGGGCATTGTCAGCTTGGCCAATTGCGAGCTGCCATCAACCTAACCTTATTAGTAGATCGTTGGATTGTTGGCCCAGGAAAAGAGATTTTCTTTTCTTGCCGCAAGCAAGACCCTGGTTAGGGACATGAACCTGTACATGATTGGATTAGGTAATTTTGGGGGTGTGTTTTTAGCTGGTGGAGAATCAAGTATGCTTCATCCCTTCATATTTTGCATGAAAAATATATGGTCATCAATGTGTTGACGGTAGTGGTTTATTTTCATTAATCTAACGCTTCAAATCATTTTGCTGTTTTATGATTTTCATGACAAAGATTCCCCATACCATGCTAGGGTTAATGAAACCACGAGGAACAAACTTTTTGAACAATCAAGCGTGGCCCCCCCACCAACCCTAAGAAAGAAAATCAGAATTAAATTTTAAAATTTTAAAAAAGTCAAAAATCAATAGTATTTTACTAATTTATAATTTTTCAAAACACATTTTATAAAATTTATCATAACTGTTCTATCGTGGTTGTTTCAAGGATTTCCAAGCATCCAAGAATGAAGATACATAATGGTTACCATCCAAGCATCCAAGAAGAAAGTGGAAGAAAGCCAATATTGTGAGAAACCCGCAACTCCCAACTCTTGTTTATGTAAAGAGAGGAGGCGCATGGGCATAATAAGAAAAATCCCAGTAGCAGAAGCAGCAGCCCACAAAGTTTTGGTTGAAGAATTGGACGATGCATTGACTCCATCACGGTTCGCCCACTCACCGGCTCATGGGTGTGGGACTCCGCCCTTGTTTTGTCCCGCTGGGTGTCGACCCACCTCAATTTTCAAGGCAAGTTTGTCCTTGAACTCGGAGCTGGTGTTGGTCTCCCTGGCTTGACCGCAGCTCTGCTTGGTGCCACCCGAGTTGTAGTCACTGACGTCCAACAGCTCCTCCCAGGCCTCTTAAAGAACGTTGAAGTTAACGGCTTTACAGACAAAGTGGAAGTGAAACAACTGGTTTGGGGATCGGACGACAGTGGAATAACGGAGTCAAGCACGTTTGACATAGTTTTGATGAGCGACGTGTTCTTTGATTCAGAAGATATGATTGGATTGGGTAAGACGCTCAAAAGAGTCTGTGGAGAAGCTACGCAAGTTTGGGCTGCCACAGAAATGAGGCCATGGACTGGTGAATGCCTGGATCAGTTGATGGCTCAAGGCTTCCAAGTGGTTGAGCAAGAAACAAGTCAACTCAGTGTTCATGCAGCAGTACAAGATTCTAGTAGCTTCTTTGCCATCTTTCAAATCAAGCCAACGCTTGCAGAGAATTCCCAGCCTTGAGCAGCACCTCTTTTAAATGCACGGTCAGATTCTGCTGCTATTAGTAGTGTCTATAGTTCTTGTGGTTTCTACTACTAAAATTTTAACTTGGTTGCATCCTATTAACTCTGCACTATACATAAAAGTCGTAAAATAAAATTAATTCATGTTTTTCAATTATACATTAACCCATTTATTTCATATAATTTTCAATCTTAACAAACTTAAGACATTATACATATAATAATATATTTACCCCATCGAAATAACAAATTTTAATTAAAATTTGAAATTAGACAAAAACAATAAAAGTGAACAATTTAAAGTAATTGAAGTAAAACTCTAGCTACAAGCTATATTCTTCGATGAAACATTGAATGCTCTCATCAAAACAAGAGACAACTATTATATCATTAACAATGATGCCAAGTCAAACAAACCCCAATTTCTCACATTTTATATAATAATAATGTCTACAAGCACTAGAAAAACACTTTCTAACATATCGCCATCATTTGCTAACAATAATTTAAGAGTAATGTATAATTACATGTCAGGAAGAGCTGAAAGGATTAGGCGATTTTCCCCAGCATGCTGTACAAAAATTTTCACCTGCATCTGCTTTCTCTGTATCATCATCATCATCATCATCATCATCATCATCATATAATGAATGGGTTTATTTGTCCCTGTAATTCAAACAAACCCACCTGCCCTCATTTTATCATCAAACCCTTTCAACAAAACCTCATCATGTAAATGCTCTCTTTCTTTTTTTTTTTTTAAAACAATGCAACACTTCCAAGTAGGTATTTGGGGTTATCCTTTTCTTTCTCAGCACTGGATGTACCACCCGTGTTCAAACAACGCCCCTTAATGATATAATCCTTACTCCAATTATATTTATTCCCCATCAACTGGAATCATCTTACAGGTTACGAACAGGAAGTTAACTGACCTCAAACTGGCAAACATTTTGCACTTGAGAGAAGGATATATTTGGGCATACAAGGACAGCACAAACCAAGTTGCTGATTGCAAAGACCATAACCCATCAAAGCCAAATACATCTTTATTATTAACCATTATAGCAAAAATTCTGGTTTTGGGAACCCTGGCCCTGCTGTGGTTGCTGCTGTTGAGGAGACTGCAAGTTTAGTGGCTGTGTGTTGTAGTGTGCAAAGGGCTGGGAGTAGAGAGAGTTCATCAAACCCTGCAAATAGATAGCCAAATACTCCCATTTATAATGCAGAACAAGGTCACAAAATGCATGGGCCAAAACGAAATGGTCAGAAAATATGTAACCGTATCTCAATGTGAGATTTTAGACAGATTAACAAGACCAGGACTACCGCTAGTGGCTTAAATGTACAAGCATTATCAGAACACTTTATGGTTAGAAAAGGATTATTAAATCCTGCAAACCTGAGACTGAAGCTGGTTGGGATTAGCCGCACCAAAGTGGCTCTGTGATGCATCATCTTGTGAAGGATCATTAAAGCCAGCCTGAGTAAACAGGCCTTGTGATCCATGATTCATGTAGTCCTGTAAAACATAACTTCTTTAGAAAAAAAAAAAAAAAAAGGGAAAAACATTAGCCAATCACAACACAGCACTTTGAGCAACCTGAGTCATGAAATCATTTCCAGCACCAAAACGAGAATACCCAGCTTGAGAATTCTGGTTTAGGAAGTTCCCTGGAAACCCACTCTGAGCTCCTTGCGAAGCATAATCAACCGCATAGCCACCCTATGAACCCAACATAAAAACACATTATCAAGCCAGAAATAAGGAACATTTTTTTCTATACACAGATAATTACAAAATAAAGAGAAACTAATGTGAAAATCTAAATACCTTCAAGCAAACACATCAAGAAGCAACCCACATTATCAAACCGGAAGTCAAACAACAAAAGAAACTTCCTTTTTTTATTACAGAAAATTTCAAAGAGAATTTAAATATCTTAAGGTGGAGAGTTTAATAGGATATATAAACCACACACAGATAAAGGAAGCAATGTGAGGCTTTTGACAATAAGCCCACCTCTCAACATACCTGACAAAATCAACATATAACAGGCAACCCAAAGCAAAGGGCAAAGAACATAGCTTTGATACAAAGAAACTCAAACATAACTTCAAAAGCAAGAGAACTTTTAAGGTGGAGAATCTAATAGCGTATATAAACCACATTTAGGTACAAGAGGTAGGCATATGGGACTTTGACATCTTCAATACCACCTTCATTCTGTAAGATAGGCCCTAAAGAAACATCTAGCAAATTGCCTTGATAGTTTCTTTCTCTTTCCATACGGTCAAGGCTTGGGCGCCTGGCAGTTTGGCAGTAAGCCACTAGAGCAATCTCCAATAAAATTCAAAGCATATACCAAGCAACCCCACTAACTGATGTATGACGTACAGGGTTGAGAAGATAATATTAATATAATGAAAAATGCTAGAAGTAAACAGCCTCTACCTGCGTTGAAAAATCAGCAATGTTATAAGGAACATGTGAGCCTTGGCTTTTGAAGTCCTCACCCAAGAAGTCCTGTGGGATGGTCAAACAAACCAATTATAAGTTATCAAGAACATTAATTGCAATTATGGAAGAAAATTAGAAGATTCATGCAAGATGACGTACCTGGGACATTCCTCCCATTGAAAATCCATCACGAATTGTCTGGCTTGCCCCTTGGACGGGCATCTATTTCAGATGACAAGCATGGTCAGAATCCCATGATATCAAAGAACATAATAAATGTACAAAACTAAAACCATAATAGAAGAGAAAGGATAAAGTGCTGACATTGTTAACAAATCCAGGTTGAGATAACGGACCACCTACAGATGGCTGGCTATTTGGGTTCTCCAGAGGAGGGAAGTTAAAAGGAGATCCGATAGTACCGACATTTTGCTGTGAGCCTTGCTGATGTGGGAGATGATGGCCAATAGGAGCACTAGCATTACCCCGACCAGCCCCAAAGCCTCGACTTCCTGGTTGAGGGACTTGAGGAACAGTTCCCACTGGTCCATGTACAGCTCCACGGGATGGAATAGCATAAGGCTGAGAAGGAGATCCCGGAAATGGTGGAAGAGGAACCCGGGGCATTGGGAACCCAGTAGGATGCACTCCAGGCTTATGTGTACCATTGGGTGGACCAGGAGGCATATAAGTACCTGCAGTTACCAACATGAGAAGGCTCACATTATATTATAAGCAGCTAAGAATCACCCTCTTCAACATTAAAAATTCAGTGCCAAAGGCATACTCTATTGCTATTGTGCATCTCAGAAAAAGAAATATCAGTGGCACGTCTCCGTGCAAATGATATAAATGGCATACAATTTGTAGACTCAAGATGCTCAAGCGCTTACCCCGGGCACGGCTGCTTCTTCTATCAACGTTTGGACTAGATGAGGCAGCCCCAAAATTATCATTAGGTACAATGCCAGGTCCACCACCAAAGAACAGCCTCCGTTCATTGTAGATCTATAAGAAACACAAACATTAATATTCACATCATCCTTGACAACCTCTAAAAACAAAATATCAATTGGGAGGCAACGAGCAAAAGCTAAAAATTTGAACAGATAACAAGCACTTTCTTTGTAATCCATACACAAACCTTTTTGGGCTTTTGGAATTGAACCATACTCTGCTTCAAGTTATTGAGGGGTCCTTCAACCAGACACTCATTTTCCTACAAACATTAGCAGAAAGGATCAGTGACAAGAACAGCAAGATTCTCTGCAGCACAATTAGCATTAAGCTACCTTTAACATTTACAAATGCAATGTACCCAAAAAACGAACATATAATATACTAATAACCTGCTTTTGAAGAAAAATTGGAAAGTACCTTGTAATGTGTCAATAAACCATTCCACAGAGGCTGTTTGCTAAGAACTTTAGGGTTTCCAAGAATTACAATACCATATCGAGCACGTGTTAGGGCGACATTAAGCCTTCGAGGGTCATTTAGAAAGCCAATACCCTAAGAAATAGATAAAACAGTTAAAACTAGTTCTTCTCATATTTAAAGCAAAGAGAGTCAGAGCAGACTAAAATATAAGCATTAAGCTTAAAACGAACACCATAACTAAAGGTTGATCCAGCAAACAAATGAATAAAATTATGTGGTCAAAAAAATTGAACATTAGATATATGCAAGACAGACAGATAATATTAAGTCAGACTGAGAAGTCATTCAAGCATATGCTGCAAGTTTAATTTAAAATCCTGTATCAATATGTTAACTAACCTGATGTTCATTACTTCTCACACAAGACACAATGATATAATCCTTTTCCCGTCCTTGGAATGAGTCAACACTTGCAACCTGATGTAAATCCCACAAATTAAATAACAAATAACTATACTATGATTTTTATTCCTAAAGTTCAAACAAACACATTACCTCAATTTCCTTGTAAAGCTGCTGCCTCAAAGAACCATTTCTTGACATATAGTTCACAATATATGCCCGTTGTCCCTCATAAGGTGTTATGACCCCAATCTGCAACGTATTAAAAACAATCTGATATCAATCTGAAAACGAAAAGGAAAAAAGAAGTCTAGAAAATCACCTGACTAGGAATAACACCACTCCTCAAGAATGTGGTAACTATCTTTTCAACATTTGCAGCCTCAGTCCGATTGAGATATGATGTTCCACTAGCACTAATCTCCTCTTGTCCCATCTAAAACAAAACTATTTAATTACAAAACATAACCATGAAATAAATAAACTATTAGCAAAATTTATAATATATGTTCTTCCCATTCGCACCCACCCTCAGCGCCACAGAGTGATGGATAAAGAAGAATATGAATGGGGGATGAAAAAAAATTGCATTTTGATTGTTACATTGTTACTTAAAGATCCAATACCTGTACATAGAAAAACATGGGACGATTAGGCACAGGCCAAGGGAAATCAATGCCTGATGATTGCCTTTCATTGATTGTCACTCCATTTTGCAATGTGCCTTCATAGAAACTGTTAGAAGGAAACTCTGACAAACATGGATGCATACGGTATTGAACCTAAAATAGAACAGAACATTTACCCATCAGATAAATGCACGTTTTCTATTACAAATCACATTGAAATGAAGGGCAAAACCAGCAAACATACAAGGACATCACCTGCAATCTAATAGGTTTAACACCAAGTAAAACTAGACGTTCAAAAAGAGACTGCGCCAGCCCAGCACGAGCTGCTTTCTTGCACATTATAACAGGACCAAGTTGGCAATGATCACCAACAAGGACAACCTAAAATAAAAATATTAACATTAGAAGAACAAAAAAGAAGCATTCAAGGAGCGTAATAGAATTTATCTCATTAAATTTTTTATCATTCATACCTGCTTCACTCCAAGAACTAAAGGAATCAGACACTCAGGTTCTGTTGCCTGAGTAGACTCATCAATAAGTACCTAAATGAAGGCAAAAGAGTGTCAGTAGGTTTTGTTTGTTTAGTGGTTATTAAATATCACATATCTGATGTATTCACCTGGCGGAACCTAAAATTGGCAAGTCTGGGATCTGCAGCCCCAACACAAGTGCAACAAATGACATCAGCACTTTGTGATATTTCCCTCTCTGTTGCTCGCTTCAAGGCTTTGTACTTTTTCTCATCACTGCTTGACAACTCACCTGTAAATTTGGGATTAGAATAACAAACATTGTGCCATTTTTAAAATTTTCAATTTCAAGAAATGACTTGCACATTCATCATTACTTTGCAAGTTAATTGAAGGGTTCCTTTTCATCTCAGTATAAGCAGGGTCATGTCCCTGTAAACTCTAACTAAAACTATTTCGATAACAAGAAGAAAAAAAACACCAGCAAACAAGGTTTTTCATCATTGTCAACAGGACAAAGTATCCCAACCTTGTTCATCTTTCAATTGTTGTAACTTGTGAAGTTCACTCTTCTCAGATGTATCAAGATGTCGGACCTGCATGCAGAAATTGCAAAAAAGAAATAATGCTATGACAAAAAAACTATTGAAGAGCAACAGATGGAAGAAATAGACACCACAAACCTGATAATGCAAGGTCAAATGTTCAACAGGAGAACTGACAGCTTCTCTAGACTTTGCACAAAGCCTTACAACCTTCGGACCAAAAAACACATTAGTAACAAGTATGAATTTACAGATAAATACAAGTTAAGCCTTCAAAATACTTTATGATAATTGCCCAGAAAACTAAGACTGATGCATATTATTAGTTAAACCTTCAAGATACTAGAACATAGTTCCCTTGAATCTAATATGATTAATGCATCATAATATACACCTTTGAAGAAATGAACAATTAGCATAACCACGATCTGACTAGAAGAGTTTAACTTTACTACCTTTAACCCAGTTGTGCTTATCTTTTCAGCTAGCTGATCGACAGCCACATTACTTGGAGCACAGACCAGAACCTGATAAGAGAATCAAATATCAGATATACAGACAGAACAAAATACAAACTATATAAGAGTCTCAAAGTTGCTACCTGCCCCTGCCCCTGTTTGGCCATGTGATAGACAATGGCGGCAGAAGTCACAGTTTTTCCTGTGCCAGGGGGGCCTTGAATTAAGCTTATAGGCTTCTGAAGAACACTCTTCACTGCAAAAACCTTTCCAACAAAAGAAGGTCAACACAACTTGATACCCAAAAAAGAAATGTTAACAAAATCCATCAACGCAAAGAAAGTGGGAAAAATGGGTCTATACTTGAGATGCATTCAATTCTGGCAGACCAGGTGCACCAAAACGACGAGGCAGTGTATTACGAACCATCTGAACCTCAACTTCATGGCCGAGAAGGTGATGGTAAATATATCTGCAAGAAATTAACATTTACTTACTTGGAAGGGACAAAGACTTCAAGCTCAACAAATGCATGACCTTTGAAATAAATAGGAAAAAAGTTTTGAATGCTAGACACCTAGCTGAAATAAAAGTGGCTATCTTTTCCTTGAATAAAGAACAGAAAAACAATTAAGACATGCCTTCCAACTGAAAAGTACAGTTTCTTTAGGTTAATGTCAGACAGACCTATATTTCAACCCATGCATGGCATATATCTAATCCATCTTAAGATATGTATAGGAAACTATATAAAGAAGGTTATAGTACACATAGACACTCAAAAGCATCTAGTGACTTGTGTATTGCAAGTTCCCAAAAAACTTTTATTTCTATTATTGACCATTAAAATTGCTACCATGGTATATGTACAAAAGGAAAATACTAACACAAAAAACTCGCAAAGAAAACATATGATGCTATCTGACATAACAATCTAGAATAACAAGAAGCAAATGCAAAGAAAACAAAGTGAGCCAACATACCCACTAACACTTGTTTCATCAACTGCAAATGTTTTCATTGCCCCCTGCATCCGGTCAAAACTTGTACTTTTCCATACAAAATCAACACTAAACCCATGGTTCACATCAATAGGAACTCCCTATACCACGACAAGAACAAATTTTTAAGTACCTCCCCAAAAGCCAAAATCAATCGAGAAAACAAGGAAACATGAGAACTACCTGACTAGCACGAAGCTCAAGTGCAACCTCCTCTTGTGCCGTTAGCTTGATCTGAAACAATAGAAAGATATCTCATAAGTGTGTTCCTCAGGTGCACCAACTGCACAAACCTTGCCAAGGAATACGATAAAATCAGGTTTTCCACAAACAATACACAGAATCGATGTCACATATGAACAAGCACACATCAAAACCAGAACTGAACCACAAACTCACTGAGGACACATACCACATGCCCAACAGCCTGCCACGCTGGATGTGCAGCATCTCCTGAATAACGCAGTCGCAACTCATCACCAGGTACAAGACGGAGTTCATTGTCTTCCTACAGCACCACAACTTTTCTATTAACTTCAAAAATGAAAAGAGACCTTGTCATACAGGGGCAAGTGGGGCATTGACCAAAAACACAATTACATCATGGAATAAATTCAGAGAAGACAATTAATAAAAAAGACTACGGTAACACACCTTTGGAAAGACAAAATATGCAATTCGTTTCTTGTTTAGCCCAATATCCCAACGAACTGTGACATTGTCCTTGCTTTGAGATTCTTTCATCATCTGGCAAAAAAACGCAAAATATTGATTTAAACATGAAGATTACATTTTAACAAATAATTTAATATCCCATAAACAGTTGAGGGCAGCTGGTTGGACATAAGGAGTGTGAACATGATGATCCATACTTTATCATAGTCAGCTTCAAGCTTAATAAGTGGTGCGAAAACATTTTGATACTGCAAAAGAAACCATCAACATGATTAGTAAACCACATTATAGACTTTATATAACTTCCTGTAATTTCACAAAAATAATGCAAAGCCAAATAGTGCAATTGTTGCAAGTGTGGGTACCTGATAAGCATCTTCATACTTCAATGCCACAGGCTGAGGTTCATCATCTACACCAGGCTTCTCAAGATCTTCAAAGGAGGCATCGGGATTTGTCTTCCAAAGCTCTTCCACCTTGTTTATTTGTTGAGCACTTATTTGTCGAGCCCTTAACTGTTCTTGTTCAGAAGGGATCTGTCGAAGTGAAATGTATTAGTAAGTCCTCAAACCGTTAGTTTATTTTCATGTGATTCAAGGAACACCAACCTTAACCAACCACTGCAGAAAGCACCTATCATCAATAAGGGGACACCACTGACTCAAATCCCAATTCATGTCCTTCAAAGCATTGACATTCAAACAAGGTTCTCTACAAAGAAGAACGACAACACTCTCTGTCTTAGCAGATATAAAACCAAGAAGAAAAACATTTCTGCATCCACAGTTGTAGCATTCAAGAATTGTTTCTCCCAAAGGACTATCCTTATGAAGGCAGACTTCCTTGTGTTTGGATCTCACCTAAAAAGGAACAGAAAAAAACGAACTCAGCAATCAACAACATCCAGTGACTACCCCAACTGCTTTATCCAGCACACTAGTTAATACTTTCAATAATCTCATTCTTAATAACACACACATGTAGTAAAAGCATCTCAGATGATGTTCAACAAAATATGGAAACACAAAACTAAAAGAAACTTTTACAAACAGAATAACATGGTTAAGTGAAACTGCTTTCCTAGGCAGGCTTGAATGACAAGGTACAAACTGAAAACTTAGTCACAAACATTCAATGTAGTCCCAATTGAGTTAAGGCCATTTTCCTGCAGCATCGTTAGTCTGAAGCAAGCAAGAAACAGTTGTTTCTTTGTTCATGTAAAAGCAAACTATTAGATTGCAGTTTGTGTTGTCAGATCTTCTGGGTTAATGAATGCAAGATGGGAAAAGAGAAAACAGACATGCAAAACAAGTAGATGCAACAAAACCTGCATGACTATGAAAGGCAGTTACCTAGCTACAAGAAGATACGATGCTTAAAGTACAAGAAAGAATGGTGCACATAACATTGGCAACCATCAACAGTGATCCTCAGCCTGTGTAAAGTACAATAAGCAAAACTGATTCCTATAATCAAGCAAAATGGTAATCAATGTTAAAATTCCAACAGGAACAAAAGACAATATCTGGAATGAAGGCCTGACTTCTAATAAATAATAAAGTTTCTGTCTGAAGATATTAAGAGTAACACCTGACTTCTAAATGTCTTATAAGCAAACTCCTTAAATTAAGGGGGAAAACAACAGATTCTATAACAGCCTCAGGAGTGTAACACTAGCTGTAAGAATTTCTTAACAGTCTCAATAGAAACGAAAGTCAAAACATGCTTTCAATCAAAATCCAACATCTCTAATTTTGATTTCAGGATAGCCTATAAGAGGAAGACACTGAATAATGCCATAACTTCATGTACTTATTCACAATATATGTTGATTTCAGGTTAAGCTTGCCTTTGAAATTTTAGGCAAAATTTTTAGCAGAAATCCCTACTTTAAACTTTCAAAACTGAATCCATAAACCTAGAATGAAACTTAAACGTTTAAAAGCATAAGCAATCATATGAATCATCTCCTTTCTCAACCTACATGCATTTTTTTTTTTTAAGCTCAACAAAATCCAAAGCCAATACCCTAAAATAAAAACACCATTCCTAGTTAATGCATTCTCTCCCTAATACATGCCTTCAATATTTCAACCAAGATCACAAACATGCGAATCTACATCAATGTCACGCCTACTAAGACTTAACCAGTGTATTTTTTCCTAAAATAAGAAATAAAAGGAGAAAACTTACGAGATGATTAACAATATGCGAGCCGGATGTATTCCCTCTTGAATTACAAAACCACTTCCTACATGAAGGGACATTACAGCGAACCACGCAAGCCGGGTTTGAAACCCCACAATACCGACAAGCGTGCTCGGCGAAATCCCCTTTTCCGTAGTCATACCCGCCATCCTCATCCCCGACCGTCTCCTCAAAATTCAATCCACTGATCCCCGTGGCTAACGCATCGACCACGGCCGCACTATTGCTAATACTATTGCTATGGCTGTTGTTATTGCTCGCTGCGCCACGGCCAGCGCCTTTCGAAGCGCTAGAGGGAGAAGAGGAAGCAGCAGTGTCCGAGTGGTGGTCGGAGCCGGATCGTTCGGCGGAGTGGGCGTCGGAGGGTGTCGGCCACGAACGAATCGGATCGCGGAAGTCCGTGTACTCGAAATCGGACTCACCTTGGGTGTTGAATTCGAGGAAGGTGTAAGCGTCGGTGGCTGGGTCAGGTTGCGATGCCGTCTCGAATTGAGAATCCATAGAAGAAAAATTTCAATGCCGAAGCGTTATCTTGAAGATTGAGATTAGGGTTTTCGATGTTTGTTTTCAGAGTTATGGTTAGGGTTTGGTTAAGAAAAATAGTATTAAAAAAATAGAATAACGGAACTGAAAGAAGGAAAGAGGTTAAACCTTTATATAAAAATTCAGTTTGGTGTTATAAGTTACAATCATATATCAATTTTGTTCCAAAATAGGAATACATATATCACCACTTTAGAGTTTTGATTAAAATCAGAATTATAACATCTTATATATTAACAATGTAGTGATAAATTATATTAAAGGAAAACGTAAAACAGAATACAAAAAATATATTTTTAAAATTAAAATTTGATTTATCTTAAATTTTATCTAAATTATAAAAATATAAACTTAATCTAATAGAAAATCCAATTTAATTTTCCTTGTTTGGGTTATAATAATATTATGTGAATTTGTTTTAGGTAAATTAATTTTATATTCGAAGTTTATGACATATCAAGTTCGAACATGCGTCTCATTTTAAAAGTGGAATACATTTTATTATTGACTCAACACTTATAGGTAAGTAAGTTATTAATTTAATTAGGTAATTTTTAAAAAAAAGAAAAGAAAAGATTGAACTAATAAATAAAGAGTTAATATTTAATATAGTACGGGTGGAGGTGATGAGATTGGTCCATGAATTTTCCACCCTTTTGTCGCATTTACAGTATATTTTTAACTTCATAACTAAAGTTAAAAAAATATCATGCATCCCATTTCTTATACATGTTTATTTGTATATTTTAATATACTCTATTAAGCATTTGTGATCATTCTAATTTTACTTATGGAGCCTAAGATTTTCGTTAGTTATGTACCAAATATATATATATCTATTAAATATTTTTAATAAATATATATAAATGTAATTATTTTATACACGGCTTATGAAGTTTTTAAGATCTACAATTAAGTTTTTAACCCATATATAGAATTTAAAAACTATATATAAAATAATTTTCTTTAAAAAAATTCAATTTAGACCTTCACATTACCCTAAAACTATAATTTCTTTCGCATAGCTATTTATATAAGGGTAACTATTTTATCTACTACCGCTAGAGGAAAAAACTGCAACTTCTTCTCAATTTGTTGTAAACAAAAATTGATTAAATTCTCCTATTAATATGTACTTAACCCTTATACTTTAATTTTATTAAAATTAATCTCTATATTTTTAAATTGATCAATGTTAGTCTTTATACTCTAAGACTTTTAAAATTTTAGTCCTAAGTCTAACAGTAGCAGTTAGATTTTTAATTAAATTCAATTACAAATTATATACTATATGCACAATTGTAGATTTCATTCATATTCTTCAATTAAATTATTCTAAATCCCACTACTTTTCAAATTTTAAAATTTAAAATTTTAGTATTGACGATAAATGACCGTCGTCAATCCATTACATGAAATTTAGTAAATAATATGTGAAAATAATAAACTAACATGTCATTATACATTTACATCAAATTTTAGAAATATCAAAAACTTAACAATTTTCGGGAACTGTAATTTTAAAATTTATAAATACAAAACAAAAATTTCCAAGTACAAGAACAAATTCATAATTGTAAATTAAATGGACTAATAACCTAATTTAACCCATAAAATTCTTGTTGAAATTTGTAAAAAGTCTAAAATTTAAATATTAAATGAGTCCTTAAAGTAATTTGTCCAGCATATTATAATGATCAGATAAGATGTATACATTCATCTATAATTTTTGAAATTTGTAAAAGTCTAAAATTTAAATATTAAATGAGTCCTTAAAGTAATTTGTCCAGCATATTATAATGATCAGATAAGATGTATACATTCATCTATAATTTTTATTATTTAAAAGTTTGATTAAATTAATATAATATTTAAAATGTTTTTTAAATCAATAACATTATTATGAGCATATATTTTTATATTTATATAAAACCAACTAAAATTTATATACATTTTGAACTTCAAACTAAACACCATAATAATATTTAAACTTTCTTTAAAACATAATATTTAAATTTTTAATGATTGAGAAAGGAATAGAGTTGATAATCAATTTCAAACACTCTATTCGATTGAAAAGTATAAAACTCTTTGTGTTTTTAAATATAATTCAATGCATAAAATTTAACACAAATTTCCTTTATTTTATAACATAAAATAACGTAATTTTTTAAACACAATTAATGTTTTAAATAACTTTTATATCATTTAAAAAGTTTGGGTATCAAATTAAATTTAAGTACTAAATTAAAAATATTGTCAAATGTAAATTCTAGATACTAAATTAGAAGAATTTGTTATACCTATATCTAATTTAAATACTAAATATTATATTAAGCATAATTAGTGTATATATACTTGATTTTTCAAGGTATTTACTAAGGCCCTCCACATTCTATAGATCCATTTAAAAGTAAATATTGACTAGAAGTTTTAAAATTACTTTACATTCAAGGCAATGATGTAAGAAAAACCCTGCTGTCTCACAGTAAACAAAAATTATAATTATTATGTTATTAAAAATTCTGATGATTACATAAAATGGAAATTTGATTCAGAATTATTTTTAATATATATATTCTTCTATTTATAAATACTGAATGCTTTTTGAAATTTTTTTTAAAAGATACCATTAAGATTAAGAAGCGAATTTAATATTGATCTAATCTTATAGGATAGTAATTAGTTTGCCACATCATGTTAAGTAAAAAAACAAAGCAAGTAGTAATAATGATATTCTCGTCTTCATATGGCAGGGAAAGTTCCGACCGCTCTCGCTTCATCCCATCTTTCAATCTAATTAAACAAACAAATTATGTTTAGGCATATCATCATCTATGCAAAATAAAGACAAAACCCTTTTACTTACCCATTCATCGGGACATAGTGACCGGAAATGCCTTGCCAACTTGTCACATTGGGGAGCATCCTTGCCTTTTTCTTTAATGCACCTTGGATATCAGTTAATTTTTCGTTAATTTTTAACTCATTTCAACCACGTCTGTATAAATTAAACCTTACTTATGATATTCAACGTAGGAGTCGTAACAGTGGCTTGCTTTTGGTGCTACGTCCTCCTCTACCTCCGCAACCTGTATGTTTATCAAACACCGATATCCTATCATCACCCATTTATTTATTCACCAACAAATATTGATTTTCATAAAAGATAAGCATGAACCTTGCGAGCCATGTCTTTGATAGCTATATTTTGAGCAGGAGGTGGCGAGGTGGATTGAGGACTAGGCGGTGCCGAAACGGTGCCATATTCGTGGACCGGCCTAGGAGCTTGCTCACCTCTGGCCACCCTGTTCACGTCTCTTGCCCTCATCTTATTGCGGGGATCTACAGCGGCGCCCGTACTCGACATGGCTATTTGATCACTTCACTTTTTTTGCTGGAAAAATATGTTACTTCGGTTTGTTATCTCAAACACAGAGAAACACTTCTCTCGTAGCCTCTTTTTTTTTTTTTTTTTGCGTGTGTTTTTCCCTTCAAAAATGAGGTTAGATAAATGATTAGCATTTTGATTGGAGTGTACCTGGAATGGAGACACGTAGTAGTAAAAGGAGACACTTGTGCTATTGGTAGGTTACTGATGTGTCTTTGCTTTTGCATGCAGTGGATAGCTGCCGCTCGCCGCCATAACCCAACTGGTAATTCTTTTTTGTTAGACTTCAGGGAAGCTCGTTGATACTTATGCTTTGATATTGGATGAACATTTGGGGAGTAGGCCTACAAGCTCAAATATGGACAGCTCGGGAGGGATAAAGGTCCCATCCATTCGGACTATAGCACAATGCCCCACCAAAAACCTTGGGCTTAAACCGAAACTATCTCAAAACGTTTTAAAAATGGTAGTGAATTCTGGCTTTGCGCATTGAAATAGAAATATTTGCCTATAAACTTCTATAAATATATATTTTTAAAAATTATTCTTAAACCCTTTAAAACTTTAATTAATTAATATTATATTTGTTGTAGTATAATTTTATGCATTGTCAATAAATTAGATAATGATATATTATTTAAAATTTTCAAAAAAATTCAATTAATTTCATTTTAAATAATGTGTTAATGTATAAAATTAAGGGTAAACTATAAAAATAGTCACTTTTGTTTGATTCAGATTACATTTTAGTCACTTATGTTTGAAATGTTACATTTTAGTCACGTTATTATTTTGTTACGAAGTAGTCACTCTATTGCTAAACTCCGTTATCTCCCTAACGACAACCCTACGTGGCAGTCCAAATGGGTTTTAAATGCCAACTTGGATGTCTAGTTACTGGGATAAAAATAGGTTTTAATTAAATAAATTTAATTTGGATTGCCATGTAGGACATCCAAGTTGGCATTTAAAATCCATTTAGACTACCACATAGGACCGCTATTAGAGAGATAACGAAGCTTAACGGTAGAGTGACCATTTCGTAACAAAACGATAACGTAAGTGACTAAAACGTAACATTTCAAACATAAGCAACTAAAATGTAATTTAAGACAAATAAAAAATTGTTATTGTAGTTTACCCTAAAATTATTTATCACCGATACATCAAATATTAGTCAAATTATTTATACTTAAATAAAGAAATCATAAGCACTTAGTTTACCGTCTTTAGAAGTTTACGGTATCATCGATGTCAATTCAATTAATATTGAATGATAATCCTTCTGATTTGGACAAACATAGGTAAATATCATATATTAGGAAATTCCAAAAATAATGAGTATGGTATGGGCCAGAGGCGAAGTCAGAAAATTTTTTAGGGAGGGCCAAAATTAATTTGTAATTTATACCATAGTAAAAGTATAATTTCACCATTTTAATAGCCTTTATCTTTATAATTTTTAAAGGATCAAATCAAATTTTTATTATTTTTAGGGGGCCAAAGTACAATTTTACCTTTACTAATTTAAAATTTTTAAAATTTCAAAGGGCTTCCATTTTAGGGGGGCTAGGGCCCTGCCAGCCCCCCGGATTTTGCCCCTGGTATGGGCTAAGGCACATGTGCCTACCGTAGGAAGAGATAATATAAAAATGTGTAAATTATAAGAACAAGTCAACGTGGATTGTCTCATACTAGCATTTTCAAGCAATAATTTAACCAAATGCGATCTTATTATCGAAATAGCTTTATGAATGCCTATTACAATTTTGATTACCCAATAACTAATTTGGTCTTGAGGTAAGGAATAAGTTGTTACGCCAAAAGATGCGGTCAACACAACTAGAACTACACTTGTAACCCAAGTTATAATTCGTGAGGTTTTTTAAAATCACCAATGAGATAGACACAAATACATGCAGGATCATCATTAAGGCCATCATACTTGCCAACCATTGATGAACTGATCGAATTAACCAACCAAAGTTAGCTTCAGTCATTATGTATTCAACAGAAGCAAAAGCTTCAGTAACAATTTGACAGTAGCAAAAAAGTTATTGCAAATTCTGTATCTACTTGTAACAAAAAAAGAAGTAAGCGTAATTCCTCCTAGACAATAAAATATGTTAACATGAGGAGGAACATATTACTAGTTATCTCATCTGCAATCGACTGAATTTCGAGGCGTTCTTTGAACCAATCTTAGACTTTATTGAGATAGATAAATTAAGAGAATCCCCCAAGAACTGTATATGAGAATTTCATTTTGTACAACTCAAACAAAAACACCCAAGTAATAGCTGAAACATATATAGAATAGAAAGTTTGAAACTTCTTAATCTTTCCATTCAATATTATTGAAGACACAAAAGAGTGAAAATTCGAAAGTTTTTTTTTTTTTTGTAGTTGTAATTATAATGCCAAAAATCAAGTTGGCGTAGTCATCTTTATGTTGATCGTTACAAAACTCTTGAATATTCTATTTGCCTACTTATTTCTTTTTCTTTGCTTTGATTTGTTCTTTGTATAAAATGTGGCTTTATTATTGTTTTTTTTCTTTTTGATAGGAAGTCTCTTGTTAAGACCTTATGAATCAATTGAAATTTCAAATTGATACAAGAATCGCGGTACCATTTTTTCTTTAAGCATCTTGTAGGATACTGTTATGCCAGCCACATTTCTATTTTGCTCTTGTAACGAAGCCCAAATTACCCGCATTTCTATTTTGCTCTAATCGCCCAACATTTAGCCCTTTCCAATATGGTCCTCCTCAACAGCTGTGCGTTTGGAAGGGATTATTGCGTGTGGTCCCTCTATTCCTCCGTGTGTAAAATCGGTCCTTTTCTTTTATTTTATTTACCAATCGACCTCGAACTTTATTTTATTTATTATTTGACCCCCGAACCTTATTTTATCCATAATTTAACCCTAAAATTCCATTTTAATTTCAATTCAATCCCTTTAGGTTAATTCACGTTTTATTCTTTTATTACTATTATTATTATTATTATTATTATTATTATTATTACTATTATTATTATTATTATCTAATATTATTATTATTATTATTATTACTATTATTACCTTATTATCATTATTATTATTATACTATATATTATTCTATATTATGTTATATTATATTACATTGTATTATATTATATTATATTACATTATATATTATTTTATCATCCTAAAGCCAATTCTTACGTATTAAATTGTTTTGTATGTTATCAAGTTTATATCATGTAAATTTTGTTACTCATATACGCATATATATATATATAATATTATTATTGTTATTATACTATTACAATGTAATATATGTATTTATTTTCATCATATCCCTTATACATCATATTACTATCGTCATTATAATATGCTTACCCTCATTATATCTCTTATATAGTATATTATTATTATCATTATCATATTATCATTTTCACAATGTACATACTTTGTTATTACTACCATATCGTGTTATTATTATCACTTCATCTTTTTTTTCTACTACCGTTACTATATAAAACGCCTTCAATATATTATATATCCTTCGTATTTATACGTGTATATATATACGCATGTGTCCTTTTATTATTCTTTTCGCATAAAACATCGTGTTTTCACATTGTTGCGCTAATTTTTCTCGACATATCAATTTTCTTAACAATCGATATCTCGTGTTAGCAATTCGAGAAAATTGAGCCCTAACTTCTTGGGTTCGATTTTTCTAGTAATTTAATTGGAGCTTGAACCCGAGTTTCAAAATTGAGGTTGAATCCACTTTTTTCGTTCTACCTTCCTTATTTATTCTATCTAATTCTTATGTAATTCTAAAAAAAACTAAAATAAAAATAAAACAATGGGGCAAAAGAGTAGTCACAAATATTTTATTGTATCTCGATCTAATTTTTTCATCAAAAAATGCTCTACTAGTAATTTAATTGGAGCTTGAACCCGAGTTTCATGGGGTTGAACAATAACGAGAATTAAAAAAGGGGGAATGTTAACACATTTAGGAAGAAACGATTGATCTCTATCAATAAACCCACTAAAGAATCGAACTAGAAAGTACTTAATACCAGTGCTATGGAAATATATATTCTTGGATGTCACATTTAAAATCCTCCATTTATCGTATTACATTATGGTAATACATATATAAAAAGACCACTTGTATTTGTTTATTTTTACCCAAAATTCCTAATTCAAAATTCAAATTCAAATGTACAATGATTTGATAAATAAAATTTCTCTTTCATAAAACAACAAAACAAAATAAGTCCCTTTCACCTAAGAATTCTGTTAAAAATATTCATTTGTTATTCATTATATGGTTGTTATATGATATGAGACCAAAAGAGGAAATAGAATGATAATTTTTGTATACCAATAGATGAAATAAGGGTGCGGAAAACAAGATTGAAAAGGATTCTTAACAATGACATTGTAGGCCAATTGAAAAGAATGTAGCTAGGGGCAAAGCTAGAAATTTTTTTTAGGAGGAGCCAAAATTAAATCGTAACTTTTATGATAGTAAAAAAATTGTCGAAACCACTTTTAAATCGGCAAATTTTGAAAAACGGGGATTGACTTAAAAAATATGAAAATGGAACCGCCACCGACCTTTTATTCGAGGTGTGATCGGATCACCTTGAGATGGATTATTTTAATAAAACATTTTGATTTATTAAAACAATAATTTTTGTCTCTGAAATCCAAAAAGCAGGTTCAGAGTCATTCACATACGAGGAAGGGTTAGCACCCTCGATACGCCCAAAATTGGTACCTAATTGATTATTTAATGTCTTGACGTCGAAAATTTGAAAAGATTTTAAAATACGATCCTCTTTTATTTTCAAAATGTAAACAAATCAAAATGGATGATAAGACTCTCTTATTTCGAAGAGATATAATGTCATACTCAGTAAGTTAGGGCAAACATTTTGGACTCCCGAAATTGAGCTAGTCTCTTGACTTTAAAATTTGGATTCAAGTTTGAGGATGATATTCCATTATTTGTGAAATGAGAAACCAGAAATCAGTAAGTTAGGGTTTGATTTCTCAAAATTCCAAATACGAAATATTACCTTTATTTTAAAACAAGCTTGATTCGGGGTATCTAGGTGTCATGGCCAGTAAGTTAGGGCACAACACTTCGAATTCTTGAGAACAATTATTTTGTCAAAACTTATATTGCGATTTTAAAAGGGATATCTCGTTATTCAGATTGAATGAAAAAATCGGAACCCAGTAAGTTAGGGCTCGATTTCTTCGAATCTTTTATACGAAATATTGCCTTTATGAAAGAAATTAATTTTGTATCGGATAAAAGTTAAATATAACACGAGTTAGTAATAAAATGTAAAAACAAATTACAATACCAATAGGTGTAGCAAAATAGTAATAAATGCGTTAGCGTAAGTAACAACATAAAGGACTAAAATGAAATAAAATGAATGAAACAAACAAGCTAAAAATAAGAAAGAAAATAATATGCAAGCCAAAAATATTTAATATAAAAAAGTAGGAAATGAGAAAACGAATAAAATAATAATAAAATATGTTAATAAAGATAATAATAAAAAAGCAAATAGTAATAAATTAATGAGAAAAATAATGATAACAATAATAGGAAATATAAAAAGAATAAAGAATAATAATAATAATAATAATAATAATAATAATAATAATAATAATAATAATAACAATAATAATAATAATAATAATAATAATAATAATAATAATAATACAAGTAATAATAAAGTAATGATAATAATGAATATAATAGTAATAATAAAAATAATGAAGGGAATAAAAATATGAAATATAAATGGAAGAAAAACAATAGCAACTTAAATATTAGAAGAAGATAAGTAAATGATAAATAATAAACAAGTAGATGAAATATTAACTGAACCAAAGAGCTTGCAATTGAATAAATAAATAAATACAGGATTAGATTGAAATTAAAACAAAATCCAAAAGACAAATTATAAATAAATTGAAGAATAGGGTCGAACAGAGGAGCAAAATGAAAAGTGAGTGAATATATAAGGGCTAAAAGTGAAAATGTTCCCAACCCCCCCAAAAAAAAGCACTCAGGCGTGGACTGAATTGAAATAATGCGCAAGCTTCAGGGCAAAAATGAAAGAAATAGAAAAGGATTAACTTAAAGGTAGCATAAATGGGAGGGACTGGCCGCGAAAATTTTCCATTTAAGGTGAAAAGGCACCTATTCAACTTACAAATCGTCAATGCGCTGGCCCCCATACTCTTTAATTACACCACTTTAAAAATTAATAACCTTTATTACTTATTCTTTTTTAAAGCTTATCAGTTCATCTTCTTTAAACAACAAAAACAGAGAACCCCCATCTTTTCATGCTCGTCGATTGGGCTTCTTCCCTCACCGTCCCACCACTGCGCCACCACCATCTCGGTGGCTGGCGATGCTCAAGGCTAGACTATTAGCCCCCTTTTCGAAACTTCAAAACGCGAGAGAGGAGAAAACCCCCTGCCTTCGGTTCGGCTACGACGACGTGCCCCAGTATTCGAGTTAGTTTTCTTTCCCCTTCTTGCTCTTCTTTTTTATTTCGTTAATAAAAGGTTTAAAGATAAAATAACTAGAAAAATGAAAAAGAACAGTAAATGATAATAATAAATAAAAAACGGAATCAACCTTCAAGGTTCTTTTGCTTTTGATCTCTGATAATGCGTAAAAGGACCCCTTACAATGGTTTGTTTTCGGTTTATTATAGCCGAAATCGAAAAAACCAAAATAAAAATAATAAAATCCCCCCAAAATACAATTGTTGTCCCCTTTTTGTTTTTATCTACTGCTATTTGTTTGTTGTTCGCAAGTACGACCGTCGTACGGAGGCACGCGTGGTGTCGCATTTTGAGGCGAGACATGAGGTGGCGTGGAGCGGCTTGGCTAGGTGTTGAGGCATGCGGTATTGGAACATTCCAGAAACCCTAAGGGTTTCTGAAAACACTTAAGATGTTGGGCCATTTGGGCCTTGGAATTTTGGGTTATAATCTGGGCTTGTAATTTTTTATTTTGGATTGATGGACTGTTATTGATTTTTTTTAATTAATTGGTTTTGGTTTATTGGTTAATGGGCCCGGGCATAAATTGGGTCTTACAAAAATAATTTTTAAAATATTAAATTAAAATTTTATCATTTTTAGGGGGTCAAAGTGTAATTTTATTTTTATTAATTTAAAGGTTAAAATGAAAAATTTTTCATTTTAGGAGGGGTCGGGGCCCCTGCCAACCCTCTAAATTCACCCTTGGATGTAGTGTAGCTTGGTAGCGCGTTTGTTTTGGGTACAAAATGTCACGGGTTCAAATTCTTTATCCCTACTTATTACTTCTCTTTTGAATGGTAACAAGGAGTCGTTTTAGATTGATTAAAATTAAGCATACATAATCTATCATTTTATCATATTATATATGATATTATAGGTGTGCGCGATATATTGGGGTTATAAAAGAAAAGAAACCTTTTTTTACAATCTCATTTATTATGATAAGAAATCGATCTTAGTTCAATCAGGTAGAACGTGGGTTTCCAAAACCCAATGTCGTAGGTTCAAATCCCACAGAGTGTGATTGCGCTCTTATTAGGTCAAAAATTACATTGAACTAAAAAAAAAATTGAACAACAATTCAAATTTGATCTCTTTAAATTAAATTATTAAATTAACTAAATTAAAATTATAAAATTAAATGGGTCAGTCAAAAGGGAGATGTTAACTAATCCAAAAAAAAGTATGCTAATTAATCAAAGGTCTAACTCATCAACACATCTATATTGTAAACATGCGATTATGAATAATCCGACTAAAGTAATACGAATTAGACCTAAGATGATTCCAAATAGAAAAACTTCAACCAATTCAATTTATTTGAAAGGAGAAAAAGAAAAGTAATATTTATCCCTAAATATTAATTTCTATTGCTCCTGAATATCAATAAATTGATAATTAATACGTTAAGGAGTTATAAAATATATGAAATATGACTGAAAGCTTTGTTTTTATGAATTGTTCATTCATTCAATTAATTTTCAAATAAGTCTTATTGTAATAGCCCAATTTTAGTGAAATCGGAGCAGTGGTTTCGTAACCATAAATCCAAGATAAAAAGGGAAATTTTTTAATATTATTGCATGATTTATTATGGTAGGAAAGTCGTATAAAAATATTGACAGAAAAATTTACCGATTTAGTGGTTTATTAGAAAAAAGACCTAATTGCATAAAATGTAAAAGTTATATGTTAGAAGCTAAAGGGATCAAATAGTTGTGAAATTGAAAATTTTGAGGTCCTTATATGATAATTAGACCATCAATTATATGCTGAAAAATAATAATGGTGATTCCTCCATGGAAAAAATAAAAAAGGGCAAGGACTAAATTAGAATTTATGAAAATTAAAAGATGATAACTTAATTACTTGGAATTGTCATCTTTTTCATATCATCTTCTTCCCCAAATTTTATGTAAACCTTAGGAGAGAGAAAAGAAACTAATCAAGCTTGAATTGGTAAGTTCTCATGTCCCGTTTTTAGTAATTTTTATATTTTTGAGATCGAGACAACTTGTTCTCTTTATTTTTGGGGTTAATTTGAAAAGATGTCAAAGTATAGAAATTGCGCCATGGATGAATATGCTGGAAATTGAAAATTTATGGTAGAAAATGAAAGGTTGTTATTAGATAAACGACTTTTACAAAGTGATTTTTAATGAAATTGTTAAAAAGGGACTAAATATAAAGTTGTGAAATTTGATGAAAATTACGAATTTCTATGAAAATGTTCTATAAATTTTGTGATGGGATTTTGATTAGGCTTGGAATAGGGAGTAAATTGAACAAGTTTCATTTTTCGAGCTTGGGGACGAAATTAGAATTAATGAAAAGTTAGGGGCAAAATGGTAATTTTGCCTAGAGCATAAATTGGATGAAATGGAATATGAAATGAATGAAATTGATGATTAAATTTATCTATATACAGATCCGAAAGATACAAATACGAGGCTAGATTGTGGAAAAGAGAAGATATCAGATTAGTATCGTCGACGTAAGTTCGTGTAACTTGAATTGAATTGTTTAATGCTTGAATTGTATGTTTATGTGACATGATTGGGATTTGAATGTTAAATGTATAGTAATTGGAGAAATGATGAATATAATTGATAAAAATGGAAATATGTCCCGTTGAATATTAAGAAATTCGATGGTTCAATGAATTGACAGGAATGTGACATGTGTAAAAAGGATTTAGCTTGGATGGGTAATCCTGATATAAGCCTTCCCGATGAACATAAAATGGAATGGATTTAGCCCGGACGGGTAATCCTAACCAAACGTAAGTCTGGATTTAGCTTGGACTGGTGATCCAGACAAAGCTCTTAAATAGTATTTGTCGATAAAGGGATTTAGCCTGGACTGGTAATCACAATAAAACTCTTTGAGCATATGCTACAGGGGATTTAGCCTGGATTAGTAATCCCGATGTATGAACTGAGAATCGAGTGTGCCCTCTGAAAAGGGAATCAATGAATTGATGGATACTAAAATTGTACATTACAAGTGTACTACTGGAAATCTATAGAAATTCCGAAGAAATTCAACGGAAAATCTTGAAAATAATAAGTGTATGGAAAACATGAAATTGATGAGCTCATCAATCATTGTATAATACATTTACATGGAAATTATGGGACTAACTCATGTGTTGAGATTGTGTATAATAGGGTAATATCTTATTGTTTGGAATTATGGATGTTTGATTTATTTGATGAGATTATATGGTAAGTATTTTAGTTACATGAACTTACTAAGCACTAAGTGCTTACCCTATTTCCCTTTTCCCTATTTTATAGTGTTCGAAGCTCAAAGGGTCGGAGATTGGTCGAGCCAGCACCACACTATCATTCAGCCTATTTTGGTATAAAATGATGTTTTATTTGAAGATAATGACATGTATAGGCTAAAAAATCAAATATGGTTATGCAAATGTTTGTTGGTAATCTAGCTATTGGTATGGCTAGAAAAGGATAGTTTGGTTTGTGTATATAAAGAAAAAGTGTGGTATTGTAGTGTTGATGAGTTATACTATGTCATGCAAAATTGTAACACGTTGAGTGTGTTAAAATGGTATGAAATTATATCGAAATTGCTTGGTTGGTATTGGAATGGTTTGGTGCAGGTAATGGATGAAAATGGGTTAGAAACAAGGCTTGGACATAACCTTGTTTTTGTCCACACGGTTGACACATGGGCGTGTGTCTAGGCCATGTGTGACACACGGTCTGATACATGGGCTTGTGTCAAGGCCGTGTGTCCCTTGCATCCAAAAATTTGAAAAACAGAATGCCCCGAATTGAGCACATGGCCTCGGACACGGGTGTGTGCCTTGCCCGTGTGAAGCATACTGCTTGGATACATGAGGCATGTGATACGGCCATGTGAATCCTGCACCTAAATATGAAATTAAAATTAGCCACACGACCTAGAGACATGGGCATGTGCCTTGGTCGTGTGAAATCAATTTGTTCATGGTTTGGAAGTGAGCTCCTAAAATTCACACGGGTAAGGGACATGGGCGTGTTAAGCCACACAACCTGGAGCGAGGTAAGTCACATGGGCGTTTCTCCACACGACCTGACTACACGGGCGTGTGACCCTTATAAATGAGGAAATTTTTGAGATTTTACGAAAAATTCCTTATGATCCCGATTTAGTCTTGGATTGTTTCTAACGCATGTTTTGGGCTTTGAGGCCCAATTAAGGGACGTGATGAATATTTTTGGGTAATGAATAGTAAAATGACTCAAATTATCAAAAAATGGTATTTAAACTCTAATAATGCCTCGTAACCCTGTTTCGACGACGATACAAGTTGGGGTGTTACACTTATCTTACTCAGATTAATAAATAAAGTTGAAGTTATAGTTAAAGTCACTAGTAAAAAACAAAAATGTCTAGTTATTTTAGGCATGAAAGAGCCACATGAAATATGTTCTTTTTATACATATGTTTATAAAGCACTTACCTAAATTTCAATTTTTAAATGAGAGGGGGTAAGCAAAATTAACAATTGAATTTTTTTTTTATTCATCAATCATTATAAACAGTATTTACAAAAATAGAGTAGCAAAACAAGAAAATAAAATAAAAAGAAGTCGATTCATCATCTTTGTAGTTAGGTCAAGAAAAAACCTTTGGATCTAATACAAGAATACAAGAAAGGCCGGCTCACAAATATTGATTAGTAGAATATTTTTTTATTTTTTGCTCTCTCTTTTTTAATCTATATATATCTAATACTATTAACTACTCTTACTTGTTACTAGACGGCTAAGCAATTCCTTAGAAAAAGAGGGGGCTTACAACAAAAAACAATTTTTTTTTTGTGAAACTATGAGCAAAAGTCAATTTTTAGATTTTGCATCTATTTGACTTGCGGAAATATGATAATTTCATCCATAAACTACTATAAACCAACTAGTTGGATTCATGGGTTACCTAATCTTCTATTCTTAGGCCAAACCCAACACCTCTAAGAATTTTCTATAGCATATGACATGTGGTTATACATCGACAAGTAAGAAAAAGAAAGAAATTATTTGAGATTATTGTTACAATTATCATAGAAATTTTAATCATTATTACAAATAAGATTTGAGATTATTGTTAGGATTAATATTTGATACATTGATAGTATATTTCTTTTATTTCACAAGCAAGCTTAAAAATTGATATGTAACATATTTTTTAAATATTTATTTTAAATATTTTATTATACTTTAATAGGACACTTGCTAACGTGCAACGCTAGTTGTGGAGTATAAAAACTCTCTTGATAGAGTAGCAAATATTATTTTGTATTATTATTATTATTATTTATCAAAAATAAATTTATAAATATTTTTTAATTGAATTTGTACAAACATAAGCTTCTTCCCATTATAATAGACAAGGGTTTGATTGTGCGGAATCACATTCAACTTGCAAGAAAATGAGGATTGGCAAAGCACCATACAGAACCATGGGATCAATTCATGTCAACTTTTCAAACATATCCAAAAAGTTTAAAGGCTGTTTATACAAGAAAAGTTTGAGACATATAGTTCTACTTACAAAGATATTTTGAAATGTCTTTAAAATCTTTAAAGTAATAATTCTTTCTTCTTTCATTTAAAGTTATATCAACATTTTCAATAAGAATCAAACATTACAAATGTTTAACTGAAAAATTAATTAAAATAAATTTGGAAATAATGTCGGGATCGACTCATATAAACGACAAAAATAAAATATAGAAAAGATCGAACACAAATATTTTATGTGGAAAACTTCTTCGAAGAGGACAAAAACCACAAACAAAGTAGACTTCACTAAATGAGCAAATAATTTGAAAGAGTACATTATGGAGATTGTAATAGACCGAATCTGACCCTAATCGGAACGGTGGTTTCGGGACCACGAATCCGAGCCTGAGAAATATTTAAATATTATATTTAGTGTTTATTATATATGAATTTATGTGTGTGAAAGTTTCGTAGAAAAATTTTATCGTTTAAGTGTTGAATTTGATAAAAAGGACTTAATCGCGTAAAAGGTAAAAGTGGCATACTAAAGTGTAATGTGTTAATTTGAGCATGGCTTTTAATAGGAAGTATTGAAAGGGTAAATAACCCATTTTAAGAGTTAGTGGCTGGTCATGGACAAGTTTGTCCTTAATATATAATATTTTGTTATTATATTATAAAGGTTAGTTAGGTAATTTAATAATAAATTAATATAAGTTAAATTAAAACAAACAAAAGGCCAATTTTCTTTCATCTTTGTTCATGGCCGATTGAAGCTAAGAAAAAGGGTGAAGAAACTTTGAAAATTTCGGCAACAATTTGGGTCCAATTAGGTAAGAATTTTAGCTCGGTTTTTGTTGATTTTTACGTTTAGAGATCGTTGCTTAGTGTACTAAATGACCCATGTAGAAATTTTGAATTCAAGCATGTGTGATATTCGCCATTGAGATTTTCTTGTGGTTTTGATGTTTGATGTTTTAAATTAAAGATATGCTTAAGATGAAAATATTTGGTGTTGGAAATTTTGGTGATTTTGAGTAATTAGGGCTAATTTGTAAAAGTAAATTTTTAGAGGGTCTTATTTGAAAAATAAATGAAAGGACTGGACTTATAATGCTATTATGAGTATTCGGCCCTTGTATGGTTTTTGCTAATTGTGTGTATTTTGTGTTTTAGGCAAAAAGGATTAAATTGTAAAAATTTAAAATAGTAGGGGTAAAATGGTAAATTGCCTAATTATGTGATTAGGGACTAAATTGAGATGAAATGTACTTGAATAAGCTAAATTTTAATGTGTTTTAGATCAAGAGCAAAGAAAAGCAGTTTAGATCGGGAAAGACGAAGGTTCTCGAATAGCCGATTTGCACGGTCTAGCGACAACCGAGGTAAGTCCTTAAGCAAATATATGTCTAAAATTATTTATGTGACTTAATGGATGATGAAATTTAAATGTTTTGAGGATATATATATAAGATAGCCGAATGTAGATAAATATTTTAGCAAGAAGTGTTGTAAAATTTTAATTGAATTGATATGTTCATGTGATATGAATTAAGTATGGTTTGTATAATTCTGGTTAGCTTGTAATGTGAATGAGATGGAAGTAATATTGTATTTCGGGCTTGAGCCTAGCAGGGCCTTGTGTCGGTGATGTAATCGCGGGCTTTAATGCTAGCAGTGCCTTGTGTGCGATGATGTGATTCGACTTTAATGCCTAGCAGTGCTTCGTCTTGATTTATATCGGGCTTTAATGCCTAGCAGGCTTCGTGTCGGTGATTTAATTCGGGCTTTAATGCCTAGCAGGCTTTATGCCGGTGATATGCTAAAAATAGAGATTCTGAGAATCAAACAAGGTGAGATATATATATATAGTTATGTGCTAAAAGTTCGGGTAAGAATTTGCCTACTATATTAGTAAGGAAGAAAGTGAGTTAAGTTCTTTTTGTTTTGAATCAAATGTGATGTGTAGAAATGGTCAATTGCTCAAGTACTATATTATATAATGTTGAATCTATCATTGATGTGAATATACATAGCTTATATGTGAAGTTGATAAAGTATATGTTCGGATGACATAGTGATGATAATCGATACAAATGTGACCCTAGTATTCGCTAGTGTATCCTATATATATATATAGAAAAATTTATGTACAATATTATTAGTTTGAAGATTAAAGTGTTTACTGTATGTTCATTAAAAGTGTATGTGCTTAAGACTTACTAAGCGGTGAGCTTACTCATTTATGTTTGTGTTCTATTTTATAGATCGATAATTCAACTACGGGCTCGGGGATCATCAAGACAATCGACCACACTATCACTCTCTTTGGTATAGTTATGTTTTGTAAACTTTTGAATCAAAGGCATGTATATGCTTTGTTTTGATAAATAATGAATGATGTTGAATTGTAAATATAAATATGGCCTTGCGAATAAAATTGTTGCTTTTAGTTAAGTTTAGGTTTCACATTTTGATATAGTAGCTTGCATTATAATACCATTAGATATGTGATTTTGGTCATGCTTTAAATCATACACGAAAATGATCATATGATATACATATATATATGGTGTAATATTGGGATATGCACTTAGCTAATAAGGATAAATGTTGGATGCTAGATGATTTAAAGCATGTAATATGTTAGCAAGTTAATAGGTTGCTATATATATACTTTTGAAAATGGTTTAGTAATGCTTGTTTATGTTGTTATTAAATTATCATGTTCGGATATATATATCATGAAAGTTAGTTCATATTATGTTTTGTGCGAAATACTAATGATCAAATTATAGTATACTTACTTGTAATATTTGGCCATGGCATTGGTAGTTTGGAGTTTATATTTTTATTTGATATTCATATGCATTCGGACATGAGGTTAGAATGGTTAAATTATTTTTGGTGAACATTTAGTGATAGGGCGCATGAGATTATGTGTATATAGTTATATGATTTGTAATAATAACATTATAGATATATTCTTGAGTTAAGCCCATTTGAAAAGGATATGATGAAGTTTACATGAGCTTGGTTTTGCATAATTTGATCATGTCATCTATCACGAATTAACTGATAATGTAGATGGATGATAATGGTAATTAGAAAAGCTTTGTCATGTAGGTATATTTGTCTTAAATAATAATGCATTTGATTGGTATATATTGAATAAAGGTGGATGTACATATTCGGCTAATGTATTCAAAAATGACCAAATGAATAGTCTTTTTACTATTTGATTGAAACTTGTTTTTATAAGATAGTAAAGCTATTATTTGTAATAAGCTTGTTGGCATTATAATTTTAAAATGAAAGTACATATTTGATTGTGATAGCATGGATTAATTACTATTAATTAATGTAATAGTATTTGTATGAGTGCGTTGATCGTGGTTTGACGAGTAATGTCTCGTAACCCTACTCCGGCGACGGATACGGGTTAGGGGTGTTACAGAGATAACCAAAACAGAAATACCTTGAATCATAAAAAAGTAAAGTTCTCTGGCTAAAACACGAAATTCCCTTAAAAGCTCCCTCAAAACTCTCTTAATGTAACATCCTAAATTAGGGGTTGTTTGTAATTTAATTATTTTCCCATGTGTGTGCTTGAAGAAATGAATTCTATGTTTGCTAGACACATTTTAGGGTCTAGTCATAACCCCAAACTAGGTCGGATTTAGAACTAAAAATTTCTTTTTAAGTATTTAAAAGGAGGGAGCTAGGTGAGATAGGGGTTAAATAAAATTTAGGGAGAAGCATGACACAAAGAATTAAGTGGCAGAGTGGCTTGCATGCGCCACTTAAAGGCTTAGGGGTGACGAATGGGTAGGTCTTGGGTTCGAGCTGCTGGAGTGGCATTTTGGAGTTTTATTTTTATTTGCGGTGATGGGCTAGGAAGGCCTTAAGAATAAATGGTGAGGGTTATGGACATGAAAGTTGGTTTGGTGGAGTGGCTTGGGGCGCCACTTAGGGGTCTTGGCGGATGGACTCAAGTTCGAGTCACGCTAGAAGCAGTGGGTGTTTGTATTTTTGTTTTAGGCGTTAAAGCAAAGAAGGGAGCTCTTAAAAGAATTTGTGACGGGGTTATGTCACAAAGACACACCTTGGTGGAATGGTTAGAGGCGTTGGTGCTGTTTGCTCCATCAGGTCCTATGTTAGAACCATGGGAGCTACAGTTTGGTGTTTTTATTTTTTTGGCTGATGTGAAGAGGGAGAGAAGAAGTGGGATGGCACCTGGGCAGTGGAAGGATAAGGATTAAGCAAGTTCTATTTGTTTTAAAATTAATTTGGAAAATGGAGGATTATTATTATTTTTTGTTTATCTTTTGAAGAGGTGATAATAGATAGATATTGTTTAGATTAAGTAGATGGGTTGTTGTTGAATTCAGCTGGAAGATTGGGATAATTACTATTTTACTTTCCTTTTATTATTATTTTGAAGAGGTGGTGAAAGATAGGATGGAAGATAATGTTAACTTATTTCAAATGGGGATAATTAAAGGATAAAACTTATCACATTGGGGAGCAAATAAGTGCGAATTTTGCTTGAGGAGTGTGTCCATCTTTTGATTTGTTTTTAGTCTCCATTCTTAGAATCTCATGCATTTTCTCCTTATTTTTTTCTTTTCTTAAAACCTTATTTTCTACTAATCTTCTTGTATAGCCGAATCCTCTAAGAGCCACCTAGTTTTAGCTTGTTTATCCCTTCTAGTGTTGATCGAAACTTCAAGTGCATCAAGGCCAATTATATTTCTTTTTCTTCTATTTGATTCTTGGCCGAATCTACATTAACCTTTCTAAGCCTTTTCTCTTATTATGTGTTAGCCGAATACCCCTTGTCATTAAGAGCATTAGCCGAAATCTTTTCTCTTCTACTAGATCTACTTTGGCCGAATATTAGGTGGGCATAGATTCTTTTCGGGTTTTCTTCTTCAAGTGGTTGGTAAAGGGCTGATTGTAGGAAGGAGGACAGTCTAACGCTGTGGATATTCGGGAGTTGGTGATCGATCTAGGTAAGGTCTCAATATTTGAATCTGTTACTAATTAGTATAGAAGCAAAGGTTAACTATGTGTGTGATTTCAAGGTGTAGCCGATTACAAGTGGAGTGTGTGGGTTCGGGATTTGGTTGGAAACAAAATCGGTTTAAGGGTCAAAGGATCTAGCACAGTAGATCAGATCTTCGGGATCTAGGATTCGCGATAGTAACAGGTGTGTACTTACACACTTCATAGCTAATAATTGTTAATAAATTGTATATGTTAAATCGGAATTTGTAGATCTAGATTTGATACCGTAAGGGTATGAACAATGATTCGGGTAAGTTTGTTTCAATATGAGCTTTGCTATATGATGCATGTTGATGCATGACATATTTGGTATATGTAATACATGTGAAAGTATGGCCTATGATAAATTCAGTATATTAATATTTAAGCGTGATTGGCATGATTCTTTTTTTTATGCATATTATTGAGGGTGATATGAGTGGAGGGGAAGTGATATCCTTGTCTTTGGGACACCAGAGGTTTGGTACCTCCAGTGGTTTGGTACCACATATTTTGTGACTTTGGGTCACCAGAGGTTTGGCACCTCATAGCGACTTGTCCCAGTGGCTTAGCACCACAGTGGGTTGGCCCCACGGTTGATATTATGGGATCGTCGCCAGTGATTTGGTATCACACGTAGGTTGGCCCCACAAATTATTATTCGTGACTTCGGGTCACCAGTGGTTTGGCACCACCAGTGGTTTGGCACCACAATATTGATGGATATCGTGACTTTGGGTCACCAGTGGTTTGGCACCACCAGTGGTTTGGTACCACATGGGGTAGAGAAAGGAGTTATGGATGGCTAGGTTGGGTGCATGTTAAACTTAGTTATGATTTGTGTAAGATGTTGCATTAAACCGGGGGAAGGGTTACACATTGAGTCTTGGTGACTCACCTTCTCCCTTAACTTTTTCAGGTGACTCGTAGATCGCGGCTAAGGAGCCGGATGGATTCGAGGCGGCCATGCTAGTTCCTTGGAATGGATTTTATTAAATACAGTTTAAGTTTATTTATTTACTAAATTTTTTATTTGGGTTGTAATAAGGCCGCTAATTTTTATTTGGTTGTTTACATAGTTAATTTACTTTACTTATGCTATACTACAAATGAATTTACAAATGCTATGTGAACCGGTTAAAAGCAACTTTTTCAACTAAGTAACTTCTACGAGTTTTTTTTTTCAAAAAAACGTTACCATCGGGTAACAAAATAAACCAAGTCAACTACAACTCTGACGATTTTAAAATTTTACATGATCAAAAGTTTTCAAAGGGTTCATCAACCCAACCATGTTTATAAAAAGCCCAATTGAGTTTTATCAAACCTCGTTTTAAAACCTTAGCCATATTTTAACAAGTTTTTCACCGGACACTCAAAATTATTCCAAATTGTTTTACTCCGTGACATACCAGATCCGATCAGGACTTATGGGCCGGGTTTGGGGTGTTACATTTTTGGTATCAAAGCCCGATTCAAAACTTCATCATTTGTAGAAAGGCCCAAAACGTTTTGTTTTTGTTAGTAGGCCTTATTAGAATGTTTTGAAACTGTTTTTGGCTTGAACAGCATGGCACCGAGTCTCCGGCACCTATCCGCCTAGGTAAGTAATTCTATCCATTTTTGTGAATATTTGATGAGGGGTAGAAGGGTAAAATGGGAACGTAGACTATTGTTGAACCTAGGGCTAGCATACCTCAACTATGCATAAGATTCAATAATTCCTAAACAACCACATGAGTTGTCACTAAGCAAGGGATGTGGCAATCGTTATACGCATGTCTAGGATTGGATTGGTGGGAGCACGGTATTTAGCGATCTAGTGACTCACCTCCTACTCACTCGAATCCCACACAGTGCGTAGTAACAGTTCATCCTAAATTGAGACGACACACTCACAAAGCTTAACTTGATAACTAAAACCCGAAAGGGACTAGCCGTTTTATTTTGAAATAATTAAAACCCTATTTTAAAAAGAGAAAAAAATGACCAAAATACCCCTCAGTTTGAAAAATGACCAAAATACCCCTGGCTTGAAAATTACCAAAATACCCTCCGTAAGAAAATTTCCAAATAGAAAATCTTCAAAATAACCGTCCTTTGTGAAATCCTTTAAAACCAAATTTTGGAAATCTTGTTATGAAAAATTACTAAAATACCCTCAACGATAAAATTACAAAATTGCCCCTAACCAACCAAATTACCAGAGAAACCCTGATTTTCAAAATTTTGCAACATCACTACTTTGGAAAATGCAATTCTCAACAAGAGCCCTCAAAGTTTTACAACTTTTGAAATATCCCTGATTTCTTAAAGTTTTACAAATTCGCCCTGATTTGTGAAAAATTACCAAAATACCCCTGAGGTCCAAAATCACCAAAATACCCCCAGATTTCAAACTTTTTCAAAATACCCCAGGAATTTAAGAGTTTCAAAATAACTTTTTGACAAAATCATCCGAAAATTTTTATTTTTGAAAAATTACAAAAATACCCCTGGGTAGTGGAAAAATAATCACAATGAAAACTACAACGTCTCTTTGAATGAATGAATGGAAAACTGTGTGCATGTATGATTACGAAAGAACCACTCCTAAAACTTCTATCATAAAATTTCTTCGCGAATAATCCAGTGAAACAAATACTAATGCATAAAATTCTTAAACAGATAAATGCGACGTTAGACATGAGTTCTAGAGGACGAGGTTGTCGTGGATGCGGTAGAGGTAGAATGGCCGTGTCGGAACCCGTTAGGTCGGGTCAAGGATCTGAGAATAGGGTACCACCGCCACTACCATCGCTTTTAGTGTTGAGCAGAAGACCGGGACGGGGGTGATCTTTGTGTCGCAGTCAGGTTTGCGAAGTTTTGGAGTTGGTGGTCGGTGCGGGAGGAAATTGGAGCTCGAAAGTCGGTACCCGAGCGACTCCGAGGCAATGGAGCTGAGGTGTTTCAGGGTGTATCAGGTGTGGCACCCAGTACGGCGGAGTATTGGTTGGAATCAACTGAGAGGATCATGGATGATCTAGATCTATCGGCTGAGGAGAAGCTGAAAGGAGTGGTGTCGCTCCTCAAGGATAAGTCATACCAGTGGTGGCTCACGGTTCGGGATGGTGCTGTGGCAGATGATCTTACTTGGGAGTACTTCAAAGTAGCATACCGTAAGAAGTATGTGGGGACCAAATACATTGATGAAGCAGAGGAAAGCATTTCGAGGTTGGTTCGAGGAATAAGTCGTGTCCGAGTATGAAGCGAATTTTTAAAATCGAGCCGCTATACTCGGGGAATTGTGTCAACGGAGCACGAACGTTGTGTCCGCTTTGAGGACGGGCTTAGGGATGATCTAAGGTTGTTGATTGCTCCACAACAGGAGCGTGAGTTTTCAGTCCTAGTGGAAAAGGCTAAGGTAGCCGAAGGGATCAAGGAGTCTGTAAGACAGAACCACGAAAGGAACAAACAGAAGAGAGGCTTTGGATCGTCTGGATCTGGCAGTAATGTGCAGAAGAGGGCTAGATTTGGGGAATCAAAAAGAGCCGCAAAGCCTGCTCAGTGGCCACCTCAGTGTGCTAGATGCGGGAAATCCCACTCGAGAGAATATTTGGCTGGAAGTAGAGGGTGCTTTGAGTGTGGATCAATGGAGCACCGGGTAAGGGATTGTCCGCGGAATTTGGCTAGGACTCAAGTTGAGGATCAAGGACGTGGTCAATTCAAGAGGGATGGCCAGCAACCACAGAGGGGTCGAGGTGCAGCTAGGGGTAATGGAAATGGTAACGGGCGTGGCCGAGGTGCTGAAGGTGCAGAGGCGAGGAACCAAGGTTGGTTTATGCATTGGTACGTCAGCGAGGAGGAAGATGTGCGATGTGACAACTGCATGCGTTCCTTATTTCGAATACCCTTAATTGCTTTGATTATTGTAGAGTTTTCTTGTTTTGCTAGGGAAGTGCCTGAAACCTTGGTTGTGAACTTAGAGATTGTGCCTAGGAAGTAAGATAGTTTTATTAAGATCAGAGTGCGCAACATAAGCGTAGTACGGTGAGTTAAGATGTACGATTATTCGTTAGTAAGTAATTTCGAGGACGAAATTATTTTTAAGGGGGTAGAACTGTAACATCCTAAATTAGGGGTTGTTTGTAATTTAATTATTTTCCCATGTGTGTGCTTGAAGAAATGAATTCTATGTTTGCTAGACATATTTTAGGGTCTAGTCATAATCCCGAACTAGGTCGGATTTAGAACTAAAATTTCTTTTAAGTATTTAAAAGGAGGGAGCTAGGTGAGATAGGGGTTAAATAAAATTTAGGGAGAAGCATGACACAAAGAATTAAGTGGCGAGTGGCTTGCATGCGCCACTTAAAGGCTTAGGGGTGACGAATGGGTGTCTTGGGTTCGGTCAATTGAGTGGCATTTGGAGTTTTATTTTATTTACTGTGATGGGCTAGGAAGGCCTTAAGAATAAATGGTGAGGTTATGGACATGAAAGTTGGTTTGGTGGAGTGGCTTGGGGCGCCACTTAAGGGTCTTGGCGGATGGACTCAAGTTCGAGTCACGCTAGAAGCAGTGAGTGTTTGTATTTTTGTTTTAGGCGTTAAAGCAAAGAAGGGAGCTCTTAAAAGAATTTTTGACGGGGTTATGTCACAAAGACACACCTTGGCAGAATGGTTAGAGGCGTTGGTGCTGTTTGCTCCATCAGGTCCTATGTTCGAACCATGGGAGCTACAGTTTGGTGTTTTTATTTTTTTGGCTGACGTGAAGAGGGAGAGAAGAAGTGGGACGGCACCTGGGCAGTGGAAGGATAAGGATTAAGCAAGTTCTATTTGTTTTAAAATTCGGCTGGAAAATGGAGGATTATTATTATTATTTTTTGTTTATCTTTTTGAAGAGGTGATAATAGATAGATATTGTTTAGATTAAGTAGATGGGTTGTTGTTGAATTCAGCTGGAAGATTGGGATAATTACTATTTTATTTTCCTTTTATTATTATTTTGAAGAGGTGGCTGAAAGATAGGATGGAAGATAATGTTATTTTATTTCAAATGGGGGATAATTAAAGGATAAAACTTATCACATTGGGGAGCAAATAAGTGCCGAATTTTGCTTGAGGAGTGTGTCCATCTTTTTGATTTGTTTTTAGTCTCCATTGCCGAATCTCTGTGCATTTTCTCCTTATTTTTTTTCTTTCTTAAAACCTTATTTTCTACTAATCTTCTTGTATAGTCAACCTCTAAGAGCTACCTAGTTTTATTGTTTATCCCTTCTAGTGTTGACCAAACTTCAAGTGCATCAAGGCCAATTATATTTCTTTTTCTTCTATTTGATTCTTGGCCGAATCTACATTAACCTTTCTAAGCCTTTTCTCTTATTATGTGTTAGCCGAATACCCCTTGTCATTAAGAGCATTAGCCGAAATCTTTTCTCTTCTACTAGATCTACTTTGGCCGAATATTAGGTGGGCATAGATTCTTTTCGGGTTTTCTTCTTCAAGTGGTTGGTAAAGGGCCGATTGTAGGAAGGAGGACAGTCTAACGCTGTGGATATTCGGGAGTTGGTGATCGATCTAGGTAAGGTCTCAATATTTGAATCATTACTAATTAGTATAGAAGCAAAGGTTAACTATGTGTGTGATTTCAAGGTGTAGCCGATTACAAGTGGAGTGTGTGGGTTCGATTTGGTTGGAAACCAAATCGGTTTAAGGGTCAAAGGATCTAGCACAGTAGATCGGATCTTGGGATCTAAGATTCGCGATAGTAACAGTGTGTACTTACACACTTCATAGCTAATAATTGTTAATGAATTGTATATGTTAAATCGAATTTGTAGATCTGGATTTGATACCGTAAGGTATGAACAATGATTCGTAAGTTTGTTTCAATATGAGCTTTGCTATATGATGCATGTTGATGCATGACATATTTGGTATATGTAATACATGTGAAAGTATGACCTATGATAAATTCAAGATATTAATATTTAAGCGTGATTGGCATGATTCTTTTTTATGCATATTATTGAGGTGATATGAGTGGAGGGGAAGTGATATCCGTGTCTTTGGGACACCGAGGTTTGTACCTCCGGTGGTTTGGTACCACATATTTTGTGACTTTGGGTCACGAGGTTTGGCACCTCATAGCGACTTGTCCCATGGCTTAGCACCACGATGGGTTGGCCCCACTGGTTGATATTATGGGATCGTCGCCAGTGATTTGGTATCACACGTGGGTTGGCCCCACAAATTATTATTCGTGACTTGGTCACCAGTGGTTTGGCACCACCAGTGGTTTGGCACCACAATATTGATGGATATCGTGACTTTGGGTCACCAGTGGTTTGGCACCACCAGTGGTTTGGTACCACACGGGGTAGAGAAAGGAGTTATGGATGGCTAGGTTGGGTGCATGTTAAACTTAGTTATGATTTGTGTAAGATGTTGCATTAAACCGGGGGAAGGGTTACACATTGAGTCTTGGTGACTCACCTTCTCCCTTAACTTTTCAGTGACTCGTAGATCGCGGATGAGGAGCCGGATGGATTCGAGGCGGCCATGCTAGTTCCTTGGAATGGATTTTATTAAATACAGTTTAAGTTTATTTATTTACTAAATTTTTGATTTGGGTTGTAATAAGGCCGCTAATTTTTATTTGGTTGTTTACATAGTTAATTTACTTTACTTATGCTATACTACAAATGAATTTACAAATGCTATGTGAACTGGTTAAAAGCAACTTTTTCAACTAAGTAACTTCTACGAGTTTTTTTTTCAAAAAAACGTTACCATCGGGTAACAAAATAAACCAAGTCAACTACAACTCTGACGATTTTAAAAATTTTACATGATCAAACGTTTTCAAAGGGTTCATCAAGCCAACCATGTTTATAAAAAGCCCAATTGAGTTTTATCAAACCCCGTTTTAAAACCTTAGCCATATTTTAACAAGTTTTTCACCGGACACTCAAAATTATTCCAAATTGTTTTACTCCGTGACATACTAGATCCGGTCAGGACTCATGGGCCGGGTTTGGGGTGTTACACTTAATATTCTCTTAATTTAATATAATGAATATGCCAATTCTTGGGTTACTAAGTCCTTTTCATAGACTGAAATTCGTGCGAATATATGACTAAAATATTCCTAGAATAATCAGAGTTCAATTGAGAGAAGATAGAAGAATTTAACTGAAAGAAAAAACCCAGTTTAAGTTGAATAAACGTTGCCATGTCGTGACGTGACATACACCTCGTTAGGACATTGTCCGTCGCGACGCCGTGCTCATCCTTGTCCTGACATTGATTCTATTTTGTCTTTGATTCACCCGAAAATGCGAGGCACACCCCACAAATAACACACACATTTACATAAGATCGGACTTGAACACTATGAAATTTCAAAGTTTCTAAAACTTTAACCTTGCCATCAAATCATATCTTAATAAATAATAACAAAGAATTCATAAAACCTAAGGCTTAATGTCGATTCAATAATTTACATACTCCCCTTAGAAAATCCAATATAGGTGTTTAATTGACGATATAACAATCAAAAACTAAAAAATGGAAGGAGAAATTAAAAGTAGTTTGGGTATGTCATTCTCTTAGTGAGATTTAGAAGGAAAAGGATAACAAAAAAGCTAGGAATCAAATGGGGAATACATAAAAGTAAGTGGAGCACTTCTAAGGTTGTTGCTTTCGCTTCAACTGACTGATTGCTTTCTACAAACTTTAGTATGAAACTGAAACGTGGGAAAATCTAACAAGTACCAATAAAAAAAATTCTCTTTGTCTGCCCTTTGCATTTACCTAAAAGTAATAGCAGTTCTAGGAACCAACAAGATATCACCACAAGACCATTCATATATCTAACACTCTATACGTACATATATATAAAGAGAGTACTGGGTGCAATGAAGGAAACAACACTATGCATGTTTTCTTTCTTCTTAATGGAATGAATAGATTAGAATATAAAATATTGGTATCATTAAACAACTTTTAGACCTGTAACTTCATTTGTATGACTTATGGTCAATAGAACAGGAACTGCAAGTTGTCTTTAAAGTAAATGTTATTTTATTACCATGCTATTTCCACTAAAATTGATGCCAACTACGGCATGGCAGGTCCCTAAGCCTAAATTGTTTCCATGTCACAGCTGATGTGGTTCAATGGATTTCTTTTCATGTCACAGCCTAAATTTATCTGTAATGGGTTCCGAAAATTTTGAAGAGAAAACAAAAGATTTGAACTCTAAAGGTCTTTTTTTTTTTTACTGTCATTTTCATTTTAAGTTTCTTGTTTCATTTATTTATTTATTTTTTATACACGAAAATAGCAAAAGAAAAGGGAAGGAAAATTACCTGATTCATCCCTCGGTCTCACCATCGAAGGTCCCCTTCGCGCAATGTTGGCCACTGGCCACGACGGCGGCGCGGTGGATCATCAGGGGTGCCCATTAGCCAGATAAAGAGGGAGATTGAAGAGGGAAATGGGGGTTGAAAAAAAAGGGGGAAACCCTATGATTTTTTTTTAAAAAAAGGCAGTAGAAATGATGCTTTAAGGAATTTTTTTGTTTTAAATACCATAATAAAAGGACGTCGTTCGGTGGGGGTGGGGATTTGTGTTTTCGCTTTAAAAGGGATATTTTCAAAAATGGTCCCTTCTTCTTTCCAGCATCATTCGATTAAGGCCCACTCCATCTTCTTTGTATTCTAATTTTACCCCAAAATTTGTGCGCCATTTCATTTTGGCCCTGGTTGAGGCGCGCCACACCGAGGGCCTGGGATATTCTCTCTTTCGCCCCCTGGTTTCCAGTGTGTGGCGAATTCGTCCCTTACCCCTATTTTCGCAATTTTGAAAGTTTACCCCAAATTTTATTCTGATTTGCAATTGAATCCTAAACCTTTTAGCTTCGTTTAATATTTATTTATTTATTTTTTGTGTTATGTATTTTTGTTTGTTTTATGTATTGTTTATTTTAATTTGTATCATCTGTTATTCATGTTGAAATATTTTTGTAATTTATTGTAAATGTTTTATACTATTTATTTAAAATTGCTTTATCACATATTATTGTATATTATTTATTTATCATCTATCTTAAATTATATATATTATTTGGTGTAAACTTTTTATGTTATTTAATTTTGTTTTTGTTTTTGTTATATTATTTATTTTAAAGATATTTTATTATTATTTACTTCAAATTTTCATGTATCAATTATTTTTAATATATACATATAATATCTACTTTAATTTTCTTTTTATAAACTTTTTTTAATTTTTATCTTTTTACATTTTATATTTTAAACTCTTTTATATGTTATTTTAGTTTGTTTTATAAATTATTTATCCAAAGTCACTTTACGTATTATTTCATTTTAAGTTATCTCGAATATTAGTCATTTTAAATCATTTTATATTATTTACTTTAAATTGCATTTAAGTAATATTTATTTCAAATTTTTTTTGCCTCTTACATATTTAAAATTGTCTTATTAATTATTTTAAATTATGTTATATTATTTTATTTTATGGATGATAGTACTTAAATGATGAATGTTGTTTGATTATTGTCATTGTATGTATTATGGTTCATTTATTCGTAATTTCATATTGTAATCATTCATGGCATTTGTATATTATTGCCCCCTTTTTTACATTTTTAGCTAGTCCATTCAAACAACGTTGTAAATTAAGCTCCAATGTATTTATCCAAAATAGATCGTTTATCTTACTTCAAATAAAATAATGCATGCCGTTTAGTATGGTACTAGTTATTATTTAAAAAGAAAAATCTTCAAAAATAAATGCAATATTTCGCGTTTCGAGAATTCGTGCCCTAACTTACGGTGTTTCGGTTTTCTTGTTAAACCCAAATAGCTAAATATCCTTTTAAATTTCAAAACATTAAGTTTCGAAAATTTAAAGGCGAACTTGTTCTCGAGGGTTTAAATGTCGTATCCTAACTAACGGGACGTGGCATTTTGTTATCTAGGGACAAGTTGGCCCTTGAAGCTCGTTTCAATTTAATTCAAGCGTTTTAAAATCAACATTAATAAAAAAGGATCGTATTTTTTAAAGTCTTTTTAAAATTTTCAACTTTCGACATTAAGACATTAAATAATCAACTAGGTACCAAGTTTGGGCGTGACGAGGGTGCTAACCCTTCCTCGCACGTAACTGACTCCCGAACCTTATTTCTCAAAACTTTGTTGACCAAAAATCGTCGTTTTAGTAAATTTAAATTTTATTAAAATGATTGAATAAAGAGGTGACCCGATCACACCTCATCAAAAAAGATTGGTGGCGACTCCTCTTTTTTCATTTTTATTTTTAAAATCAAAGTCGACCCCGTTTTACAAAAATGGTTTTGACAATAATAGTTGTCATATCCCACAATTCATACAATAAACTATATCATCATAATTTAACTAAATATTTAGAATCATAAGATACCAAAACCTAAGATTATAAAATTGAACTTAAAACCAAAATATTTAAATATGTATATAGTTGACATGAATTTACACCAAAACACCCATAAAATTGAAAATATAACCATAACAAAAAAAAAAAAAAAAAAAAAACTTTAACTATATCCATCAAAACTTAATTTCACCAATTAAACTATAAAAGATATATTATTGAATAATAGTTATAAACACCTATTCACACAAACTATAATCATGCATTAATCCTTAAAATCATTGATATGCATACAATATGTATATACACACAATTATAATAATATAAAATAATATTGGCTTGCTTTACATATTTCATGTAAACTCATATTTATATTCACGACTAAAGACATTATCATAAAATTTCTTTATATGCACAAATACTTTAAAAAAATCCATAACTAATAAATATAAAAAGAATCCCAATTTATGTAAAAGCCTTTATATGCGAACTACTTATGAAAATTCATAGCCACCATATTTTAAAAAACCCAAATATTTTAATTTTAGTCGGGTTCCATAAGGACTAAAACTTATATAAAATAATTATAGCGAAACCAAAAGTAATCATTCAGTATATATTAATTGAATTCAATGATGAATATAATTCATCATGAATAAAGACAAAAGATGATAATTTCATATATATTCAACCACAAGCAGAAAATTTAAAACAAATAGTGCGAAAAAATATATTACGACATTCATTTATTCGATTATCAAGTGAATTAACTTTCAAAATCATTTATACAACCCAATTGGAATTCTTCAATTGCAAAAAGTTTTAACTTGAATTTAATAATGACTTTAACCAAAATTTATAAAATAATTGTATGAAAAAAGAGAAAAAAATCTCACAAATTAATTTTTATCAAAAGGCTATAAATAAATAAATAAACTTTCATCTTTTCAATAGCATATGTAAATATTAAACTATATTATAATTATAAAATCCTAAAACTTTATTTAAAAATCAAAACTAAAAAATTTATCAAAAATTTTAAAGATGGCCTCCGACCCTGATAAAATGATGAATAGAAAATATTGAATGAATTATTGAATAGGAAAAATGAATCAGTCTTTTTTACAAGCCTTGATACAGAGACTATATAGACAACCATGCCTAATGACCTAGGCCTATGAGATAATTTGTTAGCTCATAATAGAATTGCTAACCTCTATTTTGTCACATGTGAATATACTATACTATATACTATAACATTCACCTAGCTTCTTCTAATGGTACAATCTGAAGAAGATGCCAAAAGCAGTAAACAGAGTTACGATAATGGCTTAGTGAGGATATCCAACTTTGATCACTTGCCTAACTTCTCCTACAATCAACTCGCCATTAGCCACCTTTTCACGATCAAAAATAAATCAAGTTCAACATGCTTGAACTTGGAGTGCAGAACAGGATTGGCTGCAACAGCCACAGCACTAGTATTATCACACCATACAGTAGGAACATCAGCAGATGTGAGCTTTAATTCGGACAAAAGAGAAACAAACCACGCAATATCACTAGTAGCTCCGGCTAAACTCCGATATTCAGCTTCAGCTGTGGAGCGAAAAACAACTTGTTGTTTCTTAGAACACCATGAGATAGGAGTGTCCCCAAAATAGACACAATATCCTGTTGTAGAGCGACGATCATCAAAATCAAAACCCCAGTTAGTATCTGCATAACCAACTAACGAGAGTCTATCCGACCAACGAAAAACCAGGCCATGAGAAAGAGTGCCACGTAAGTATCGCAGAATACATTTAAGAGCAATCATATGTACTGTAGTGGGTGCATGCATGAACTGACAAACCCGATTTACCGCATACGCAATGTCTGGTCGTGTTAAAATAATATATTGAAGAGCTCCAGCCAAACTTCGATACTCAGTTGGATCAGCAAGTCGTTCACCTTCATCTTTAGAAAGCATAGATGACGAGCTGATCATTGGTGTATGAACAGGTTTCACATTATCCATAGAACAACAATTAAGAAGTTCTTTAATATATTTCTGCTGACTCAAATGAAGACTACCAGAAGCAGATTTGTTCACTTCTACGCCCAAAAAATAATGAAGCTCACCCAAATCTTTAAGAGCAAACTTGTCATTAAGCTGTTGAACAAAGCTATCAATTCTAGCAGATGAGTTTCCAGTGATAATAATGTCATCCACATAAACAAGAACATACAAAATGATTTCATCAAGAGCTTTGACAAATAAAGAAGCATCAGATTTAGACACAGCAAACCCATTGTCAATCAGAAATTTTTTCAATTTGTTAAACCAAGCACGAGGAGCTTGTCGTAAACCATAGAGAGCTTTAGTCAATTGACATACCAGTTTTTCACCATGAGAGCCATATCGAACGAATCCCGGAGGTTGCTCCATGAAAACTTCATCAGTTAAATCACCGTTCAAAAAAGCATTATTGACATCAACTTGCCTGAGTTGCCACCCGCGAGAGACAGCAATAGATATAACAACACGTATAGTTGCGGATTTGACAACCGGACTGAACGTGTCTGTGAAATCACATCCCGGTACCTGAGAACATCCTTTTGCAACTAATCGAGCCTTCCGCCGAGCAACAGACCCATCAGGATTCTTTTTTACTTTAAACAACCATTTGCAGCCAATAGCTTTGAGACCAGACGGGAGAGGAACAAGATCCCAGGTAGAGTTGGCTAACAATGCATCAAATTGTCGCCATTCAGGACGAGCAAGAGCCTCTTCAATCGAACAAGGCTCAAATTCAGCTGCATCAACATACAACACCTTTGGCTTAAATATCCCTGCTTTAGACCGAGTAACCATGGTATGAGTGTTAACGGGCTCTTCTATTCTTACAGATGACAACCGTTCTTGAGATCCATCAACTGAGGAACCTGATGCATTTCGCAAGATACTGATGTTCTCTGAAGATTCTCGAGGATTAGTTGCTGAAGAACCCAAGACAGCAGATGGTATAGGACTAGTTGCGCTGGAAGTCTGGCGAGCATTTATAGAACCAACAGGAAGCGCTTCAGAAGCTCTAGAATGAGCTGCACTACCTTGAGTACCGGTTGCTCTGATAATGGAAACATATGTAGGAAAGCTCAAAGATTGAGGCTGCTGACTAGTAGAAGAGCCAGAAGCAGAAAACAAAAACTTTTGTTCATCAAAAATCACATGACGAGACATAACAATCTTCCCATCCGGTAGTAAACAAAAATAACCTTTGTGCTGAGAGCTGTACCCAAGAAACGTAGAGGGTTGAAAACGATAATCAAGTTTGTGTCGAACAAACGGTTGTAAGCAGGGAAAGCAACAGCACCCAAACACTCGGAGATGATCATACTCTGGTGGATGACCATACAGACGTTGATACGGAGATTGATCACCCAAGACAGAGGTTGGTAGACGATTGATGAGATGTACAGCACTCCGAAAGGCATAACTCCAGTAGGTCATAGGGACATTAGCCTGAGCCAACAATGTAATTCCCATTTCCACAATATGACGATGTTTACGTTCAGCAACTCCATTTTGTTCAGAGGTATAAGGACATGACAATCGATGAAGAATACCATGTGTGGCTAAAATAGATGCAAAATTCTGAAATTCACCACCCCAATCACTTTGAAACTTTTTAATACATTTTCCAAACTGATTCTGCACCATCTGTCGAAACTGTATAAAACACTCGAGGGCTTGAGACTTTCGTTTAATCAAATAAATCCATGTGAAACGACTACACATATCAATAAAAAACACATAGTAGAGATGTCCTTCAGATGAGACCGAGGCTGGTCCCCAGAGATCAGAGACAACAAGATCAAACAACTCATCATACTTGGAAAGAGATGGCAAAATGGTAGTTTATGCGATTTCCCTTCTTGACAAAGCTACATATTTCATCAACACAATTTTATTGAATTGAACATGACATTTGCTAAGAACATTTTTTACTATAGTAAACGAAGGATGGCCTAATCTCCTGTGCCACAATGTAAGCATATTATTACTTGAGGTAGTGTTTTGAATGAAAGCATTATGCACCACTGGTAAATCATCCGGTAAGTTGGTCGTAAAGTAGTAGAGTCCATCAAGAACTCGGCCCGCATTAGGATTTTCTGCGTCTCGATATCCTTAACCACACAATAGGAGGGGTGAAATTCGAAAAACACTTTGTTTTCTTCTGCAAATTTAGACACAGAAAGCAAATTCTTGCAAATTCTAGGTACACACAGAATATTAGATAGTGTAAGACTTTCTTCTCTGTAGCAAACAACGAATTCCCAATAGATGCAATTTTGGTAGAAGCACCATTACCCATTTTAAGGGAAGAGTTACTTGTATATGGATTGGAGGAATTGAGAGCAGAAGCATTCTGACAAACGTGATGAGTGGCACCCAAGTCTGGGCACCAAGTCGCACCCTCTACAGGTGAATCATAAGCTGTGGCATCCGAATAGTTTGATGCATGTAAATCGAAAACCCGTGGAGGTAGCCCAAAAAATTGAGAGGAATCATACGGAGAGGAATCAACGGGAAAAACACGAGCTCTCGATTTTGTACGCCATGGAATATTAGAACCACCAATTTTCCGAGACGGATGAACATTAGCATAATAGGCATTGGGTGTGGAAAAATTCTGCTCTTTCGAAACCCGTGTTGGAATCGGTCCACGAGGCCCAGAATTATGGCCAACTGAATATGTTCCATGAGCATTAAATTTTGAATTTTCGACATCATGCATATGCGGCCCAAAGTGCTCATAAATTGAAGTAGTAAGTGGAGCATTAGTGGGCCCACGAAAATGAAGCCTCGCATCATTAGAAAACCCACCAAAGTCACGCCGTTCATAAGGAAATGAGGGGGAGCCATGTGCAAGTGGCCTTGCACCATGCGGCCCACGTGTAGGGAGGGGCCCACGTGTGTCATGTGTGTCCAAAACATCATCCACCACCGGTCACCTTTCTTGGGAACCACATACTCCTTTTGAATTAAAAGTATTTTGCTGACCAAAAGTCCCCAATTTTGACCATTCCAATTCTCCCAATTTTGACCATTCCAACTTGCATTTTGAAAGTCCTCCCTTCCAGATTTCGTATCAACACCAGGCCAAAACCGTCGATCATCACGAGGCTCTTCACGATGATAACGATAGAAACATCGTTGTGCAAAGTGGCCAAACCGACTACAGATTTGGCATTGAACGCGAGGGATAAAATCGCGACCCCGCCCACGGCTGAAGGATCGACCACCACAACCAGGAATCACCGCCATGTTAGATGGAGAGCATTCAACCAGATTTGCGGCAATAAAATCATCTTGAGCAGCACGCTCTTGACACTGTTCGAATTTGAGCAAAGTATCCACAATACGTTGAATGGGCAAAGAGATCGGAGAAAGAGAGATCGGCGAGATTACAAGACCAAACTCGGGGAAGACTCGCGAAGCGGATCGATGCAATCATCCTCGAAACAAAAGATCCGAAGCCTCCAAAGAAAGCACACAATCCTTGCATCTTAGCAACCGGATCGAGATCGAGATTACCTTTCTAAGTGAATGGAGTTCATGCATAGAATCGGACCGCTTGGCGCGAGTATCAACAGCGAAGGGCTTTGTGGCCGTCATCCAGACATCCGAGGCCGTCTCAACATGATGAAACGAAGGAGACGTGAAGGAGTAATGGTGGACAGCAACCATGAGGTAAGTAAACTATTTTGTTGATTAAATGCTATCATGGCTGGATTAATAATATGAGAGCCATCAGTAGATTGAATGAATTTATCAGGAGGAACTACAGAACCATCAAGAAAACCTTCTAATCCATAACCGACAAGGATGAGACGAACTTACTTTTGCCATTGAAGAAATGTGGTGCCGTCCAACTTGACAACCTCATGGCGAGGAAACGAGCTGACTGCTCGATCACCGGTGAAGGAAGACTCAGGAGAATCAACACGAACAGAATCAGCAGTATGCGTGGTCATGATCGGTACACCAGGATAGTTAACTAGCGACTGATACCATGATAAAATGATGAATAGAAAATATTGAATGAATTATTGAATAGGAAAATGAATCTGTCTTTTTACAAGCCTTGATACAGAGACTATATAGACAACCATGCCTAACAGCCTAACAGATAATTTGTTAGCTCATAACAGAATTGCTAACCTCTATTTTGTCACATGTGAATATACTATACTATATACTATAACAAACCCTGATCCTCCAAAGCCCAAAACCTCAAGGTACCATTTGTCTCTAATCTTTTGATCGTTTATTTATGAGATGGGTTTGGATGCTTCTTACATATGGGCAAGAATGTGGAAGAAAATGTGTCATTGGTTCACTTTGCTTTTACTTGATTTTTTACTTCTGGGTGCTAAATAAAGTAACACATTCGATGGGTCTTGGCTTAAGGTATAACATCTTCTTTATCTTCTTTATCATTTTCGTTTCTTCTAGTTCTTGAAAAACTGCTTAAGGTATGCCATCATTTTAGTTCTGTATTTTTATATTGTTGAATACCCATTTGTTTTTTGTGCTAAATTAGTATTGGGTTTTATCTAAAAATGAAGCAACGTTGGTTTGGGTTTTATGCCTTTCTTTGTTTCTTTATTTTTATTTTTTTCTGGGTTTGGGCTTAAAATATGAAAATGATAATCCAAATGATGAAAATGAAAAAAAAAATTTGATGTTTATGCTTATAATTTCTTTCGGTAAATAATAACGATTAATGTTAATTTGGTCTTTAGAAGCCCATAAGCTGCATAATGAAGATGTATTCATGGACGAGGATGAAGTGCCGGAGCTTGAACAAGATAGAAAAATGGAGAAAACGAGGTGGGTGGATGGATGAGGTTGTTGATACTAGTGCTTGATGAAAAGCACGCTAATGAGGACAAGGATGAGGTTGTTCCAAATGAAACCATTCACAAAATTGCGGTTGGCAAAGGATTGTCATGTCTTGTTGAAGTCGCTTAAAGATCGAGGAACACTTAAAGAAACTATTGAATAGGGAGGCCAAGCATGGACAAGAGAAAGAGCAAACTTGTTGGCATTGTAGACGATGATCACCAAACCGATAATAGATTTAAAGATATTCGCATTGAAAGGACGGATGAATTTGGTCGAATTGTAAGTACTTCAATCTGGTCTATTGCTTTCTTAAGTCTTTGTCGACGTTTATATATTTATAAAATGAATGTGTTATATTTTCATTTGGACTTACAAATTATGACATTCCTATCTTCTCGGTGACTCTAAGGAAGCCTTCCTGATGCTTTCTCATAAATTTCATGGCAAGGGCACCGCAAAATGAATCAATAAAAGCGAATGAAGCAATATCGGGAAGAGTTGAAGTGAAGCAAATGAAAATTTAGATACACCTTCACTTTCGATGGAGAGGATGAGGAAGCTCAAGCTCATTGAAAACACCCTACCTTGTCCTTAGTGGTCACGTCAAACCGTGGTATGTTCTCCTTCTTTGGGTTTTAAACATTTTCGTTCAAGAACTGAAAGAAATCCACATATCATATTAGTCACTGGAACTAGGATTTGTTATCTAGCTGCTTCTTCCTTTTCTCTCGTTATTTTTTTTCGAATGGATATTTTATGAACTTGGAAATCAACTTGATCTGCTTCTGTTGGTAATAATTCTTATGATTATTAGGTCGATGTGCGATTCTGAGACTTGGCCTTGTGCAAAATGAAGCTTGGTTTACCATTTTATGATCTGTGATATGTGTTGCCATTGCATATAATTTTGATCATCGATTAATTTGATTGCTTGTTTATTACATTTTCAGTTGGGTTGCAATTGTACCTCATTTCTTTCATGTGATTAATTTCCGAGCAAAGCGGTGATTACGCAAGTGGCTTTGCTCTTGTTGAGAAGGATTTTACGGGAGGCTTGGCGCCTATGCTTGGTGATAGAAAGGTAAGTTAATTCTTACCTTATACATTTCTTGAAAGCCAATCATGTTTCATTGCCATAGAAATTTTTCATTGGAATTCAAGTGAAGGTCTAGTTCTTTTTATTTATTGGATACTTCTAGTGATTATGATGCTAAACTCTTTAATCATCATTAATGGGGATGATACGAATTCAAGATTTTAGTTTAATTCATATTCCAATTCAATAGGTTGAGCATTTCTTGGGAATCAAGCGCAAGGTTTGAAGCGGGAATTGAGCACACCAAAGAAGCCTAAAACTTGAAAATTGTAAGATGTTGTATGGTTTGGGTATGATGCAAGATGAAGATGGGAGATGGTCGCACCACGGTGGTCAAGGTATATGTAGCCAACTATTGAACACAAATCCAGGTTTTATAACTACTTACCTTGCTATAATTTTACAATCTTTAGTCTAGATTGAGATCAAATACAACACAGTCAGGTTGGACATCAACTGAAATTGATTTTGTAATGTTTTAGTCTATTCTCTTTATATGTATTCATTTATATATATTGTATAAATATTTAATTCCAAAATAACATATTATGTATTTCTTTGATGATTTATATAATATTTAATTTAAATACAATTATATGTTATTACTTTGTACATACATAATAATAAGATTTATGTACAAATTATTCCATTTTAAATAATTTCATAAATTGTTGATTTCAAAATTCATTTTTTTATTTTAAACACATTTGTTAGCATTCAAAATTTTGTTTCATATTAATTTGTCATCGTAAATCTTATAGAATTATTATTAATATGTCCTTTTAACCATGATTATTGTTATTGTATATTTGTGCATTAAATTATATTTATAATTACGTTCATTCTTATAATGTTAAGTTTGTATATTACCTCATGCTTAATGTTATGCTTATGCTATTCGTTATTGTATTATATCTCAAATTTTAATGCATTCGAGTCTTTACTTAATATTTCATTCTTATTACGTGTATACTTAATAAAATGCATTTTTAGTCAATTTTAAAATTGCGTATTTGTTCATGTTTTCAAGATAAGGCAATATTTGTGTGTTTGGAAATTCGAGGAATCGTGTCTTATCGTGCTGGGTTTCGATTTTCCGTTTGACCAAATAATTGAATATCCTTTAAAAATTTTGTTCATGTTTTCAAAATAAGGCAATATTTGTGTGTTTGGAAATTCGTGAAACCGTATGCTATCGTGCTGGACTTCGGTTTTTCGTTTGTCCAAATAATTGAATATCCTTATAAAAATCTCAATGCATAAACTTTGGAAATCACGAGAGGATCTTGGCATCGAGGGTTTTGAAGCGTCATATCCTATCGTGCTGGATGTGATATTTTATTCCTTCGGAACAAGAGAATCTCAATATCCAATTAGGGTTATTTAAATTTTTTTAAAAAACGAAATTTCAAAATCATTTCAAATTTTTCGACATTAGGACATCAATTAATTAATTCGGTATTAACTTTGGGCGTTGCGAGGGTGCTAATCCTTCCTCATACGTAATCGACTCCCGAACCCATTTTCTTCTTGAAATTCGTAGACCAAAATCAATTTCTTTTAAAAATAAAACAAAATGTTTTATAGGTGACCCGATCACACCTAAACAAAAAGGATTGGTGGCGACTCCATTTTATTTTTAAAGTCGATCCCCATTTTTCAAACTCGTAAAAAATGGTTTCGGCAACTTGGCGACTTCACTGGGGACAGGTTGAGAGTCAGGCCATAGTTTGATTAATTTTTGTCCTTTTGATTGAAAATTTAAAAAAATTATTTTGAAAAATTATGTTTCTTTTGATGTATTTGCTAGTACTATGATGTTGAGTTTTGGTAGAATACTTGCATCTGCAGTGCATGACTGTTATGGTTACACCTTTAAGTGGGAGTGAGAAACTATATCTTCGTGAGGTTTTCACCTCCGCATAAGCTAGTGGACTGCTTCCGGGATACATCTGTACCTATGTGCTTCGTGAGATTTTCATCTCTCATGGCCATAGGGAAATGTATTCCCCTGAACTGAACTCGATCTGTATGAGCCTATAATGGGCGAGGATTGAGGAACCTATTGGTTCAAGTACCCATTCCTTAGAACCAAGCCGCATATAGCAACCCTAAGAGCCCACCCTAGGTAGAGCTATGCCGAACTTTAGCAGTCACCTGGATAGGTGATTGACTATTTTTTATTTGATTTGATTTTTACCATCTGTATATGATACTAACGTGTTTTCTTTTGTTTTGATTGTATTGCGTTGCATCATCATAGAAAGGAGGTGTTGATTAATATTCGATTGCTAAACAGAAGAGTTTGTCATAAGGAAATGGATTGCTTGATAAAGTGGATTATAATACGGTCGTTCAAATATAGTCTAAATAAACAAAGAGAGAAGGCTGATGGTCCGCAGAAGAATACAAGACTTTGCCCGAGGATTCAAGCCGACAAAGACTATTCAAGAGCCGTCACGTCTCGACTTTCTTAAAGAAGCTTATGAGCATCACAGGGGATAGGTGAGTGAAGAGTCACAGCCTGGATCAAACAACAAAGAACTAGAAGAGGCATCTATTGAGAAAGTTCACGAGACACGACCATAACATCTGGATACGAAGAAAAGGATTGGTGTCTTCACCTGGACTATGAGGAAAAAGCCGCATATGTAATCCGTTTTATGTAAAGGAATTTATTTTCTAGAAAAGTTCTTCTAATGGAATTGAATTCAAAATCAACGTCTCTCTTTCTTTTTTGCATTCATTCCATGCATTTGCATTGCATTTCATGCATTTGCATTGCATTTCACGCATTTGCATTGCATTTCACGCATTTGCATTGCATTACATCACATGTATTAAAATTTGTACAAAGACTTTAATTAATTAAAAATTATTTCAGCAACCTGAGAATTGACAAAAGTCTACTGAATTGATATCAGGGCCTTAGAGCAAAGCCTGATGGATAATAAATTGAAGAGATCAAAGACCTGAAGGAATATTAGGGAATCTGAACATTAATGACATATCCGAAGAGAGAACCGGGGAATAAAAGTTTCCAAGCCCTTACATACTTGGGAAGATTTTAAACAATGAGACTGTGGAAGGGATCCCTATATTTTTAGAGTTAATCTAGAGTAATATTCAGAACATGCTTGTTATTTTAAGTCTAGAGGCAGTAAGAATCCTTTTGTGAAGTAGGCTTGTGTCCAGAATTTTTATTTCAATAAAATGCATCTTTTTAAGTAAATATTTTTTCATTCTTTACATTTCATACTGTACATTCTTTTGTGTTTTAGAATATTCTTTCATTCTTTATTCATGATCATACCATAAAAATAATCATCCTTAGAATCATTTATTCTTTGGATTGCCTTTGTACCTAGGTGCCCAGATATCAATGACATGAGCGACATTGTTACAGACTCCCTTTTTGAATGAGATATGGGTTTAGGGGATCTAAGGACTTTGAAGATGACAGAGATTGTAGCCTATCTTTTGATTTGTTAAGGATAGTAGAACAAGTGAAAACAGACTCTACTTCGCAAATGGTCAATGGACGTTGCGAGCTTAGGAAAAGGCCTAACTCACCACAGAAATAAGGCGAGACATCATTTGAGTTATTTTCAAGAATTTCAAGATATTTTCACACAACCATATATAGGAATGCCAGGCTTGAAATATGGGTATGCTGTACTACGATGGCCAGGCTAATCAAGAGGATTGGGCTACTGGGTTACCAAGAAAAGGAAATTGCATCAGTTACGCTGTAAATGCTAAATTGAGGAAGACAAGACTTATGTGCCTCCTCTTTTTTTTCTATATGTGGGCCATAGATGTTATAGGGCCGATCTCATCAAAAGCATCTAGCCGATACCAATTCATCTTCGTGGTTATCAATTACTTCACTAAGAGGGTGAAGGTCACTTCATATGCCAAAGTTAAAAAGTCAGCAGTTATCAAATTCAAATCCAAATCCAAATCCAAATTGAATTTCAAATCCAAGTTCAAATTCAAATTCAAATTTAAGTTCAAATTCAAAAAAAAACACAAAAAAAAGTGGCAATAAAGAATGCCAGAAAGAAGCATGTTTAACATGATTGCACAATGCCAAAAATTTATAGTACTGTTCAAAGATCAGACACCATATCAGTGCAGCAAAGGCAGCCAAAAAATAATTCAAATTTTTGAAAAATGACTGAGACTTGTAAAGGTTGGCGTAGAAAAGTTACCATTTACCCTCTATGTTTCTTGAACGTTGGCCAGGACCTTCACCGGGGCAACATCTTTCTCATTAATTTATGAAAGGGAAAGCAATTGTTGGAAGTTAAGATTCCTTTTCTCCAAGCTTTGATTAAATTGGATGAAGCAGAATGTCTCCAGTAAGTTTGATTGAAAGTATTCATCATGGTCGAATGTACCAAAAATGGATGATATGGGCTTATGACAAAAAGGTTCACTCAAGAGAATTTTAGGATGGGGACCTGTCATTAAGAAGGATTCTTCTTATCCAAAAGGACTTGCCAAATTTGGAAAAACCTTATGTGGTGAAGAAGGCTTGTTCTGGAAGATCATTAACTTTGACCAAGATGGATGGTAAGGACATGCTCAAGCCGGTGAATTCAGATTTCTGTCTAAAAGGAGAGGCCAAGGTGAAAACCCACAAAGGGGCACTTTGAGACAAAAAAAAATCAAAAAAGAAAAAAAGAAAAAATTCAATCAAAAAGAAGAAAGAAAATGAGAGGCCAAGGTGAAAACCCGCAAAGGGCGCCTTGAGACCAAAAGGAATTTGAGTTGAAAACCCAAAATGGTAGCTCAAATTTTGATCAAAAGTAAGACATACAGTAGTCTTGCTATACTTGAATTAACAATGAAGAAGTATATTACGTCTTGGGGCATCGACAAAGTACTCCGGATCCCCTAAACGCATATCGAACTTAAAATGGTCCTCAAGAAGTTGAAACAGAGAAGCTTAGCTGCAATATCTGGGGCACCTAGTTTCCATTTTGCCCATTTTAAATTTGTTATTTGTGATTATATTATTCTTTTCAAAATATGTTCACAATAAATTTCCTTCTTGATTGTGATTGCTATCTTTGATTAGCCTATTTGTTTCGAGCTATGCTCCTAATTAATTTCCTTCTTGTCCATTGTTATGATCTCTTTCAAGCATTTTGCATTGAAATAACGATTAGTGGACTAATAATATTTTCATAAAAGGATTTTCGCATATTACTCTGGAAGCTTCTGAATAATACAAGAACTTGAAATAGGACTATTGTTTAAAACGTCTAAACCGAGACTATCTTTTCAGATTTTTTGTCAAAAATGGTGGTTGAATAAAGTGACAAGATATTGCATCAGTAGTACAACCTTGACGAAAAATGGGCAATGTTAACCCAAGTGTAAAGAGATCATTTGCGAGAAAAATGATATTCTGCATCCATGCAAATATCATGCATACACATTTGGTTAGGTCACCTGGGGAGCGATCAGTTGATTGAACAGGTTATAGTCTTCAACGCTTGAGTTACGGTGGTATGGATGGAAAATGATACAAGTCATGTACCCTTGAATAGCAATAGGATGGATTGAAGAAGAAACAAATCCTACATTTGGAAGTTGCAGTGAGATGGATGGGAAAAGATTCACTCCTGTACCCCTAAGTCACAATGAGATGAACCCTGAAGTTACAGTGAGGCAAATCTATTGAGCAAGATATTTGTTTTCTTGGGTTTTTGTCAAGAATACCAGTCGAACAAGATGACAGCATAATACGTCAGTGATAAAGCCCTGATAAACAATGAACGATGACAACCCTAAGCATTTAACAAAAGATCATTCTCATGATATTCTGCATTCATGCAAATGTCATCCATAATATCATTTAGTTAGGAGCATTTGATTCATTCCGATCATTGCATCTTAATCATTTTACATTAAAAAAAGGGAATCATGACATTTTTGGCATTCATAACACATGTGGATAGGAGCATTTGATTCATTCTGATCATAGCATCCTAATCATTCGACATAAAAATATGCATGTGGAATCGAGTCTACAGGATATGTCCCTCAAAGGACAGTGTAGCAACATCGGTGAATTCACATATCTTATCTCCCTAAGCAGTAGTTGAGCATATCAAATTTGGCGAATCCTATTTCCATGTATCGGCAATGGAGCGATTTTAGCCATTGGTCTTATCTTCCTAATGTAGTAAGGGAGCAGACTAAAAATTTTGGCATCGAGAGGATCTTGGCGTCGAGGATTTTGAAATGTCATATCCTATCGTGCTGGATGTGATATTTTATTCCTTCGGAACAAGAGAATCTCAATATCCAATTCGGGTTATTTAATTTTTTTGTTTAAAAACAGAATTTCAAAATCGTTTCAAACTTTTCGACATTAGGACATAAATTAATCAATTTGGTACCAATTTTGGGCGTTGCGAGGGTGCTAATCCTTCCTCGTACGTAACCGACTCCCGAACCCGTTTTCTTCTTAAAATTTGTAGACCAAAATCAATTTCTTTTAAAAATAAAACAAAATGTTTTATAGGTGACCCGATCACACCTAAACAAAAAGGATTGGTGACGACTCCATTTTATTTTTAAAGTCGATCCCCGTTTTTCAAACTCGTAAAAAATGGTTTTGATAGACACAAGACATAAATTAATCAACTAGGTACCAATTTTGGACGTTATGAGGGTTCTAACCCTTCCTCGTACTTAACCGACTCCCGAACCCGTTCTTTTGAATTACGTAGACCAAAATTGTTGTTTTAATAAATTAAATTGTTTATTAAAACGATTGAATTGCAAGGTGACCCAATCACACCTCGTCAAAAAATAATTGGTGGTGACTCCCGTTTTTTTCATTTTCGTTTTCAAAATCAAAGTCGACCTTGTTCTTTTCAAAAAAATGGTTACGACACACAAAGTGCAAATATCTATATATAGTGAACAGTACTACACATAACATCTAAACCAACTATACTGTAGCAATATATTCATTTATTTATTCTTGGGCGAGAGGAGGAAAATATTAAAAGCTTAACGGCACGTTTGGTTGGGGTGAATGGAATAAGGCTGCAATAGAATAGATATGTAATGGAATAGAGTTATAATAATAATTCAATTGTTTGGTTTAATGGAATGGAATGGAATAGAATAGTATTATTGTGTTTGGTTGAATGAAATAGATGTTGTAATGGCATAAAGAAATAGGCTTAAATGACCAAAATAGCCTAAGCAGAAATTTTGTTAGATAAATGATTATTGTTATTATTATTAAATTTTAGTAAGACTATTATTAAATCATATTTAATAATAAATAATTTAATCATATTTTAACATAATAATTATTAAATATAATTTAATAAAAATAATATATAATTTAATAACATTCTTAATGTAATTTAATAAAAATCATAATATATATAATATTAGAAAAATAATATATAACTTACTTTATTATTTTCAAATTGCAATGCATATTTAATGTGCTAAAATATCATTAGCGAAACAAATAATTTTAGTGAATTGATTATTAGTGCAAGAATTCACAAACATAAGTTAAGTCTAAATTGTGTAAATAATTCTCATTTATTTTAATTTCTTACGATGATTCTAGTTGTCAACCTAGCCAAACATACATTCACATAACAAGTTTATTCTTTTGATAACGAACATATTCTGTGAATAGATAAGATGGGTTTTTTTTTTTCATTTGTCTGCTGCAATTGAAATATACAAATGATGTATGATATTTCAAATATATAAGAATAAATTTGTTATAAATGCAGATTTGTATGTGATAATAGGGAAAAGCTATCTCCAATTGAATGACTAAAACCAATTTATTCAAACAAAATGACTTTTTGAGCATCTCTTTATCTATCGATTCAAGCCAAATGATAATAAAGATTTTACAATGAGAATGTACTTAGAACAAGACTATGAACATGAGAAGAAAACAATTCAATAAATAGTAATACTAAAAGGTACCCAATAACCCTTTTTTTTCTTTTTTCTTCTTGTTTTTTGCTTTTGTACCAGCATTATCAAAAACTTGCTTACACAAGATTGAAGACGTTAGGATTGACCCGATTAAGCAACGAACAAGTAAAAATAATAGAAGAAATTGAGAAATTGAACACAAAAATTTAACGTGGAGAAACTCCTCCAAAGAGGATAAAAAACCACGGGCAAAGATAATTTTACTATAATGGCAAAAGAAACGAAGAGTACAAAAGATAAAGATAAAAACTAAACCCTAAAAACCTGAAAACAAAGAACCCTCAAAACGTAAACACAAAATTCTCTAAATGTGTTATGAGTTCTAATATCTAATGGGTGTATTTTCTATGGTTGTAAAAGAGCTTATTTATAGGCTAAATTTATAGGTCAAGTAATAATAAAATAAACTAAACTAATCAGTGTTTGATTGAAACAAATAAACAGAGTTTAACTAGAAGATTACTTCTCAAATTTGACTGAAATAGGAGTCATACTTAACAAATCTCCACCTTGAATCTTATTTCCACAATGCCATCTTTGCCAAAGCCCGCCACGAGTCTATATTGAACCATGCAGGGAATTAACTGAGTCGAATCTGTGCTTAGAAACTGGAAGACTTCTAGCCTTCGACTTGTACACTGTCAAATCAAAACTAACCCAGGTTTGATTTTCACGAACACAGTGCCCTAACTTTTCAAAACCTGCATCCAAAAGAGAACCTCTCTTCAACCAAACAGTCATACATTTTCCCTTCTATGACCAAGTTGCCTCCGCTCTAAATGAGTTAACTTCGACTCTGTAACGGACGAGGGACGTCCGATTTCACCGGTCACTATAGAACCTTTCAGAATGTAAAGACTGTTAGTTCTTTTACCTTTTAACAAAACGAGAGCTCCACGAGATACTTTAATGCCGCTCGACTCGATGTTGATTCTGTATCCTTTCAAGTCTAAAATACTCAAGGAGATGAGATTCTTTCGTAAATCATGTACATACCTGACATCTAAGAGTGTCCTAATCGTCCCATCATGTATCCTAATTTTAATAGTACCAATACCAATTACCTTACTAGATGAATTGTTTCCCATGCACACAACTCCACATTCAACTGAACTGTATGTGGAGAACCATTCTCTATTGGGACACATGTGGAAAGAATATCCCGAATCTAGGATCCACTCGGACGTGAGCTTGGAGTTATCGCTCGTTGACACTAACAAGAAATCATCACCGCTTTCATCAGCCAAATTAACACCAGCTACATCTTCCTCGTTACTCTCAGCAGCTCTTTTCTTTCGAAGTTTATAACAATCTGCTTTGACGTGACCTAACTTTTTACAATAGCGATACCTTTTGTCTCGTTTCTTTGATGCTATCAAAATGGAAGCTTGCCTATCTGCCTTGCTATCCAAATGAAGCTCATTGTTGAGTTTGTCTCTACTCAACAAATGACCTTTCACATCTTCGAATGAGAGTTTGTCTCTGCCATAAATCAGGGTCTCCCTGAAAACTTGTATGAAGGGGGTAAAGAGTACAATAATAGCATAGCCTGATCTTTATCGTCAATATGAACCTCAACATTCTTTAAATCATTTAAAATAGTAATGAATTGACTGATGTGATCTCTAAGAAGCTCACCTTCATTCATGCGAAACGTAAATAGACGTTGTTTCAACACTAAACGATTAGCCAGAGACTTAGTTGCATAAAGAGTTTCTAACCTTTTCGACAAGGCAGATGAGGTCTTCTCCATCAATACCTCCTGCAATACCGTACTCGCGAGGCATAATTAGATTGCAGACAAAGCCTTTTCATCAAGCTCTTCCCATTCTTTTTTTATATTCTCAGGCTTTTTCCTGGTAACAACCATTTTCAAACCGGATTGAACTAGAATTTCCATCATCCGAACTTGCCACAGATTGAAATTTGTCTCACCATCAAACTTCTTAATTTCAAACCTTGTTGCTGCCATATCTGAATGGGTTGATCTATGAAAATTAAACTAGCTCTGATATCACTTGTTAGGATCGACCCAATTAAGCAACGAACAAGTAAAAATAGTAGAAGAAATTGAGAAATTGAACACACAAATTTAACGTGGAAAAAATCCTCCAAAGAGGATAAAAAACCACGGGCAAAATAATTTTACTATAATGGCAAAAGAAATGAACAGTACAAAAGATGGAGATAAAAACTAAACCCCGAAAACCCGAAAATAAAGAACCCTCAAAACATAAACACAAAATTCTCTAAATGTGTTATGAGTTCTAATATCTAATGGGTGTATTTTTTAAGGTTGTAAAACAGCCTATTTATAGGCTAAATTCATATGTCAAATAATAATAAAATAATCTAAACTATTTAGTGTTTGATTGAAACAAATAAACAGAGTTTAACTAGAAGATTACTTTTCAAATTTGACTGAAATAGGAGTCATACTTAACATAAGAAATGGAGCTATACAAACAATCTGTAGGCTTGCGACATGCCCAAAATGTCAACATCAGTGCGTGAAGAAACAGGTATTCTAGGCATGAGTTTTATTCCAAAGAATCTGATCTATTCTTGAGACAGTATAGAGTAGAAATTTCTAAAATTTTATGTGTTAAACATGTGAATCAAATTGAGTTGAACAAGTGTAGGGAAAACAAATTGAATTGTAATATCCGGGATTTAGGGGTTATGCATTTTCACTTAAATGCATGTGATAGCATGCTTGTGTGTGATTTGAATGTGTTTTGAGGGCTTCGGGAACCTCAAAATGTAGGTAGAAGCCTTAGAAAAATATTTGATTTTAAGCCTAAAAAGTGAACTAAGGGAGCTAGGCCTTAAGGAGTTAGTGTGTGGCTTAGGACACAAGAACTAAATGGGAAAAGTGGCAAGGGAGGCGCCACTCAGAGCACAGAGCAGTGATACCTCAGGGAGTGAGAAGGGACCTAGGTTCGAGTAGCAAGGGAAGCATTTTGGCATTTATTTTTGCGTCAAGGAGAGGGAAGAGTTAGAGTTGCCGTGGACACTTCATGGATGAAGTGTAGATTGGGTCAAACAGCTCAAATATTCGGCTAAGTAGGAGGAAAAGAGGGGATTTGGATGAGAGAGGAAGAGTTGGCTGATTGGAGGGGTCTTGGTGTGGCATTTTCGGCCAAGAGAGAAGTGGCTAGGCTAGGGGCTTTAGGTGCCGAAACAAGGAAAGTATGAGGCCATTTTCTCTCTTTTCTTTTCATTTGTGCTTCTGCTAAAATTCTTTTCTTTTCTTTTGACCAAAAACCGAAAGTGAAAGAACCAATTGTGCATCTTCTCTTTTCATTTTATTTTGCTAAGGCCGAAACCTCTCTTCCATTCATTCCCTCCATTGCCGCAACTCTTAGGGTCCCAAACATCTTTTCTCCCTTCTTTTGACAAAAGCCAAATCTCCTATCTTTTAGCTATAGCCGATTGCATCTCTACCCTTTTAGAACCGATTTATTCACTAGATCAAAAGCCGAATCATTCTTATTGATTCCTTTTCCATTTGTCTCTTGAAGCCGAATACCCTTTCTCCTGTGGCCGAATCTCTCAGTGGTCAAGGGGAGGTGTTGTCGATCATTGGTACAAGCTATTCAACCAAATCTAATAGTGGGGTAAGGGATCCTGTCATTCGATTTCTTTTCTTTTTCCCTTGGTTAGCCAAAATCAAGGACTTTAATCCCTATATCTCTTTGGCCGAAACCATGAAGGGAGATTTCGGGATCCACTTATAGCCGACGATAGAAGGGGATCTTTCGGGATTTGAGATCCAAGGTAAGAAAGTTGTAACATTCGGCCAAGGGCCACTTTTATAGGTTTCATGTAATAAAGCCGAATCTAACATAAGTCATGTAGGGATTTTGGCAACCTTCAAAGGCAGGTGATAGATTCCAGGACTTAATCAAGCAAGGTAAGGGGGGTTGGAGTATTCGGCCAAAGGCTATACCTTTTAAGTGTTAGCCGATTCTAATTGTGATGTTATAGGAAGGTTCGACAAAGATAAAGGAGGAGTGTCAGGATCGAAAGCGTTGTTCTTAGTGATTATCAGGTGTGCAGCCCTACACTAATTCCCCATAGATTAATAGTATTAGTATTAAATATGTGTTAATGGAAATATAAAAACATGGCTAAGGGTACCATTCCATGGTACAGTGCATTCAGTATCGTTACCCCAACCTCGCTTAATAATGCTTATAGGCATTGATATGGAAATATGTGTAATTTCGTTATGACTTTGGGGTAAGGTGCATTGCATGATATCTGAATAATATGTATGTTGCATGGTCATATGGGTGATAATGATAAAGGGGAAGTGTTCCGTAGTTTTACCACATTATCCGGTGACTTATGTCACATATTATGAATCCGGTGACTCATCACATTATCGAGTGGCCATGCCACGATTATAAGGCGATGTGCGATTGATCGCAACGACTACCTTCGAGGGTGTGTAGCGGATGGAGGGTCGATTTAGTAATCCCACGGTGTGATTGGCGGTGTACGTGGTGTGTAGAGGTTGGATATCTAGGTGGGTTTGGGTTGCATCATTGCTTATATTTGTTTGTATGTGATTTAATATGCCTTAATCGATTGGGAATCTGGGTTGGTTGTTGCACACTGAGTCTGTTGACTCACCCTTCGTGGGCTAACATTTTGCAGGTGATACTCAGTGAAATGGACCGGGTCGGCAAGGACTTAGTGGTGGCCATGCTCAGCTCAACATTTTCGGGTTTTCTTATAATTAAGCTTGTCACACTTTTCTTATTATGTTTTCGGGATTTATTTCGGGTGTTTTTTGTTTTTGTTGTAATAAGGCCATTACTATTTAACTGTTTTATTTATGCGGTTTAATTTTTATTCTGATACGATCAACATTAAACAAATGGTTAAACAATTTTTCGTAAAATAACTTCAAATGTTTTGACACCTAAACACCTACGATTTTCAACTTAACGATAAGCTCTAAAATTCGGCATTTTTTTTAACTTGTAATTTTTGAAACATGAAGATAACGTTTTAATGAAATACAAACTTCAATAACAACACGGTTTTCAACTTGATCATAACACAAATCCATTTTCTTCAAAACCACCAATTTTTTTTCCAAAATGACAAAACGAGATTTAGCTACATTTTACTCAAGGAGCATGCCAGATCCGGTCGAGCTTGTGGGCCGGGTTTAGGGTGTTTCAACTTGGTATCAGAGCCCGGTTTAAAACTCGGCTTGAAGGGCTTTTGGGCCCAAAATGTTTTTTTTTAAATTGAGTTTTACTAAAAGATGAGCAGGTTTTCTGGCATGGCACCTAAGTCTCCAGCTCGAAGTCCACCAGGTAAGTACCGCTAAACATTATGTGATTTATATAAGGAAGAAATGGGTATTACGGGATCATAGATTAGTAGATTAGGAGCTATTGAACTCTAGGATTAGCTTACTCCAACACAAAATCAAATAAACTTTAAAGACTAATCGAACAAACCTGTGAGTAAGTCGCCGAGTTAAGGGTGTGGCAACAGTTGTGCGCATGTTTAGGATTGGATTCAGGGGGAGCTTGGTATTTAAGCAGTCCTAGTGACTCACCTCCTATTCGCTCGAATCCTACCTGGTGCGTAGTGACGGTTCACCCTAACCAAGAGGACTTACCCACAGGCTAAATTCAATAATTAAAACCCGAAAGGGACTAGCTACACTGTTTTATAAAAACCCTAGTTTTGAAATCACCAAATTACCCCCCCAATTTGCGAAAACTACCTTAGATCTAAAAAATTACCGAAGTACCCCGATTTGTAAAATTACCAAAATACCCCCAACATATAAAATTACCATACTACCCTCAATTTTTACCAAAATATTCTGATTTTGCAAAAAAAAACCCAAAAACCCCTATTTTGCAAAATTACAAGATACCCTGATTTGGAAAAAAAATACAACAATACCCCTGGGTTGGAACGGACGAAAATGCTCAAATCGGTGAACGTGTGTAGTAGATACTATTGAATGAATGTGATTCTCTGAATTAGGGTAGGAGATTAGAACGAAAACTTTGAAATGATCGAAAAAACTACCACTAAACTTTGTTACATAAAATTTGTTCGTGGATAAGTAGTGGAACAGAAAGCTAATGCATAAAATTTCCTAAATCAGATTAAATTGCGATCATAGACATGATTCTAGGGGACATGGTCGTAATGTGTGTGGGCGTGGTAGAGGCAGAATGACCGTATCGAAACAAGTTAGGTCTGGTCAAGGGTCCGAGAATGAGATGCCGCCACCACCACCAGCTACTGGTGTTGAATATCAGGATCAACGGAGGATGATGCAGTATCGCAGGCGATGCTACGAGTTCTTGAGAGGGTGGCTGGAGCAGGTGGAGGCATGGGAGCTCAGAAATCTGTACCTGAGTGACTCCGAGCCAATGGAGCTGAGGTATTTCGAGGTGTATCTGGTGTGACGCCCAATACGGCTGAGTATTAGTTGGAGGCGACGGAGCGAATCATGGACGATTTGGATCTGACTGCTGAGGAGAAACTGAAAAGGGTGGTGTCGCTTCTTCGAGATGAGTCATACCAGTGGTGGCTCACGGTTCGGGATAGTGTTGCAACGGATGATCTCATTTGGGAGTATTTTAAGGCGACGTATCAGAAGAAGTATATTGGGACTAGCTATATTGATGTGCAGAGGAAGGCGTTTCTGAGGCTGGTTCAGGGGAGTAAGTCTGTAAGAGTACGAGGCATAATTCTTAAGGTTGAGCCGATATGCTCGAGGTATCGTGGCTACAGAGCATGAACGATGTGTCAGGTTCGAGGATAGACTGAGGGATGATCTGAGGTTGCTGATTGCTCCACAGCAGGAGCGGGAGTTTGCCGTGTTGGTAGAGAAGGCTAAGGTAGCCGAAGGGGTCAAGGAATCTGTGAGACAGAATTTGGATAGGAATAGACAAAAGAGAGGTTTTGGGTCGTCGGGGTCATTCGAAAGTCTCCAGAAAAGGCCTAGAGTTGATGGGCCGCGAGATCGACAGGTTACTGTAGGAGGTCAGTATCGTACGTGTGCTCAATGTGGAAAGGTGCACCTGGAGAGTGTTGGAAGAGGACCGGGGATGTTTTAAGTGTGGGTCCAAAGACCATATGATTAGAGACTATCCGGTGGATACAGATAGGGGCCAATTAGCAAGTTATGGTTTTAATCAGACTGGAAGAGGTGGACAGTAGCCACCGAGGGGTCGTGGTCCGGTTGGCAGAGGTAATGGTTTTGGTAGAAGTCGCGGGACACCGGGCAGAGGTGTTGGTAACGCGGAGGCGAGACAACTGGGTCTGGTATATACGGTTCGTCGAAAGGAGGATGGTGATGCACCTGATGTCATAACGGGTACGTTCCTCATTTCTGGATTACCCTTTATTGTTTTGATAGATATAGGGTCAACTCATTCATACATCGCTAGTGAAGTATCTGGAACTCTGCATGTGAACTTTGAGAATGTACCTAGGAAGATGACTGTACTTAGTCCTTTAGGGCAATCAGTACTGGTAGACAAACTCCTTAGGGAAGTGCCTTTAGAAGTTCAGAGGGCGCAGTTTTCGGCTAATTTAATAGAGTTGCCATTCGGGGAATTTGACCTAATATTGGGCATGGACTGGCTAGTGAAGTATCGTGCGAATGTGGATTGTGCTGCTAAGCACATGTCATTGAGAACTTCTGACGATAAGGAAGTTGTGGTGATGGGAGAGAGACGGAATTACTTGTCGAATGTAGTATCTACCCTTAAGGCAGAGAAGATGGTAAGAAAGGGATGTATAGCTTTTCTAATGCTGGTTAGTGCCTTGGAGGCTAAGGAAACAGCTGTAGAAGGGGTCAGAACGGTAAAAGAGTTTGCGGATGTCTTTCCAGAAGAACTTCCAGGATTGCCTCCGGATCGTGAAGTGGAATTCGGATTGACTTGTTGCCTGGTACAGCACCAGTATCTATCGCTCCGTACAGAATGGAACCAAAGGAGTTGGTAGAGCTCAAGGCCCAGATCCAGGAGTTACTCGATCGTGGGTTCATCCGACCAGTGTGTCTCCATGGGGAGCATCGGTCCTATTCGTGAAAAAGAAGGACGGGACTATGCGCATGTGTATAGATTACCGGCAGTTGAATAAGTTGACGATCAAAAACAAGTACCCGTTATCGAGGATAGACGACTTGTTCGATCAGCTTAAGGGGACGGCGGTATTTTCAAAAATAGATCTAAGGTCGGGATATCATCAGCTTAAGGTGAAGGAAGTAGATATCCATAAGACAGCTTTTCGGACAAGGTACGGGCATTATGAGTTCTTAGTAATGCCATTCGGATTGACGAACGCCCCAGCTGCGTTCATGGATATGATGAATCGGGTTTTCCAACCCTACCGGATCGGTTAAATCGTTGTGTTCATAGACGACATCCCGGTATATTCGGTCAGGAAGAGCATGATAAGCATATCCAGGTAGTATTGCAAGTGTTAAGGGAAAAGAAGTTATATGCCAAGTTCAGCAAGTGCGAATTTTGGCTGAAGGAAGTTGCGTTCTTAGGGCATGTGGTGTCTGCAGAAGGGATAAGGGTGGATCCTCGGAAGATCGAGACAGTATTGGATTGGAAACCACCTAAGTCTATGGCAGAGGTTCATAGTTTCTTGGGGTTAGCAGGCTACTATAGGAGATTTGTTGAAGGGTTCTCATCAATAGCAGCACCTCTGACGAAGTTGTTGAGAAAGGAGGTACCTTTCGTATGGGCGGATAAGCAGCATGAGAGATTTGAGAAGCTTAAGAGAGTATTGACAGAGCCATACTATATACCCCAAGCACTTTCATTATTTACAATATTTCCATGCCAATTCACATGGCTATATTCACAATTCAAAACATATCAAAATGACACTAGCCTATACATGCCATATACTATATTTACAAAGCTTCAAAAGTACCAACAAAATGATTGCTAGTGTGATGATGTTTCCTGACGATCCCAGAGTCCGAGCTAGCTTTGATGATCTATAAAACAAGGAAGGAAACACACAAAGTAAGCTTTTAAAAGCTTAGTAAGATTGTAAGTGAGTAATTCAATGCATAACAATAAATGTAATTCAATCAATTACACAACTCAAGTTATGAACACAAATACCACAAACCTTTTTCATGTTTCAAAACATGATTTAGTATCATCTCATTAAACATTTCTATTTAATGCTCGTATAGTTTCCATACATACCTGCGTCATCTCAAACTAACCTCTTTCTCAACCACAACATTTGTTTACTCGTTGAACCATTCAGAATAGAAGTCGGGTACACAAAGTTTTCAAACGATAAGCACTTATGACATGGCCCATAGCCAAATCAAGGTAACTTATCCCGGAGTACCAATACCATGGCTCTTAGAAAAATCAAGGTATCACTCCTCAAAATACCTATATCATGGCCCCTATCCAAATCAAGGTATCACTCGCACTTGAAGTGCCGATGTCATGGCCCGAAGCCAATTTATAACCTAATGACATGTCATTAGAAACTAGACTATTCCAAAGGTTCAACCGAGCTTTCATACATTTCTTTTCTACCGTCAAACATGTCTGTAACATTGTATCCACGATTTCAACATTATCCAAAATCTCAAATTCATAATTTATGCAATATCAATGTATGTAACATACATTTTTAATGAATTTACCACATGCGAACTTACCTCGGATGATGTAACACCCCTAACCCGAATCCATCACCGAAATAGAGTTACGAGCATTACCAGAGTTACCAATTTATTTATCAGATTTTTATTTCATCTAGCATTCATATTTGGAACCAATTAAAATTAAACATATTGTCTCATAAACATACTTATTTTTCTCGACATGTTTTACTTAAATTTATTTCTTGTCTCAACATACTTAATTTCCTAGTATCAACGTATCAAAGATAATTACATCTTTAATGTGATGATAAATATCATTCTCTTGCCATTTCTTCATAAACGTAAATCAGATAATTCATTATATCGATATTTCATGTAACACTTACCAACTTTGTCAAATTAGTGAATGTCTTACGAGATTGAGTACTTCGTTTTCTCGATGTCATAATCCAACTATGGTCTTACACATATTTACATCTTGATGCAATAGCCTAGCTATGATCTTACACAGAATCACATAATCACATATATTGCCATGGTTCGACCATGGTCTTTTTCGTCAATTCGTCTTTTTATCACTGAATGAAAGTACTCAACTCAGCGTTCTACTCAATTTGAACATTTAATTCAATTTCCATACTTTTACCTTACTCACAATTTAATAACGAACATATGTAATAATACATCATATCGTTCATAATACTAAAAATTAATCACTACAATTCAGCCATATAAACTTAGTCAATTCAATTCACACAATTAGGTTACATGAACTTACTTGGTTTAATCGCAAAAATACCAAGATTCAGGGGCATTTTAGTAAATTTTTCTCAATTTTTCAATCGGTCTTGATCTAAATTAATAATTTCATTGAGTTCATTAATTTAGACAATAAAATAATTTATTTCACTCAATTTGATCATTTTTGAAAATTTTACAAAATTGCCCCTAAAGTTTTACTTTTATTCAATTTAATCCCTGAGCTTAAAACATGCAAATTAGCCTTTTTTTTATCTAGACCCTTGCTATCTGAATATTCATATTTATGTTTTTCTCCTCCTCCTTTCCATTCCACATCCTTAATGTATGTGTGTGTATATATATATATATATTCACTATTTTCTTATATATTCATATCAAGCTGTCCACTTGAGTTATAGTCACTAAATTATTTATATCTTGAGCTACGAAACTCCAAATTTAGATATGCTAATTTTCCCTGAAATTAGACTTACATATATCTTTACCATAAAATTTACAGAATTTTTGGTTTGGCCAATAAGTACAATTATTCCTTAAAGTCTCCCCTGTTTCGTTTTTCAACAGTTCTGACATCTCTTGACTAAAAATTAATTATCTCATCGTATGGAATTTTTGTGATGTTCCCATTTGTTTCTATTAAAAATATACTCATTACTGAAATTTAAGAATATAAACTATAAACTACAATTATTTTTATGCAAAATTTATTATATCTCATGATTTAAAATTCCATTGCTTATACTGTTTCTTCTATGAAAAACTAGACTCAATAATATTTAATTTCATATTTTATTAAATCTCTAGTTCAATTTTCACAATTTTTGATGATTTTTCAAAGTTAACCTACTGCTGCTGTCTAAACCGTTTTAGTGCAAAATATTAATTACCAAGTTTGTATCACCCTTACTTCCTTTATCTATCATATTTTCCATCAATTACTCTTATTCCTCTTCGTTAACATATCAAGAACATAGAACCACATATAAGAAAACTCTTCATTATTATCATTTCCATGCTTTTTCAATAATATTAAACTTAAAAATACATTAAAATCTTGATGTTCTTACCTTGAATTGTTGATTTCCATCTTTAACTTGATTTTCTCTCTCTTCCAGCTTCTATTTCTTGAATCCAACTTAAGATTCTAACTCCCCATAGTCTCCTTAACATTTTTCTCTCTTGATAGCTATGAAAAATCTTTTAATTTCTAAGTGAAGATGGTGAATTTTTGGTGAAAGGACTATATTGTAAAGGAAATAAAGTTTCTTTTTCTTTCTTCCTTTTCTCATACGTGGGATGCATGAAAAATGATGGCTAGTGGCTGATGATTTTTCTTCTTCCTTTTCACTCATATATATACTAAATAATAAAGTGATAAAATATCTTATTAAAATATTAATAAACTAATATTTATTTATTTAATTAATTCAAAATATCACAACATCATCATTGCCTTCTAGATTTCTCTCTCCTTTCAATTGACCACTTTACCCTTCATGATCCTTTAAAATTCCATCCTTGAGTCATTACTTAATTTGATAAAATTAAAATTTAGTTCGCCTATTTAATTTGGTCCTAATTCATCCATTTCCCTTAGTTTCTAGATTATTGCACCCATAAAATATTTGCACCATTGGTCCTTTAAATTTTTCATATTTACACTTTAACTCCTCAAATTTTAAGTATTTACTCTTGGACCACAAAATTTTTCTTACTTTTACAATTTAGTTATTTCTTGAATTAATAATGTAATATATCATAATATACTTCCCCATGTTGACATCACTCAAAATTTCTCTTTTTTTCACTTTATTTCCTTACTTTACTATATTAAGGATAATATCTTATTTTCCTACTGCAGTAATTTTCGGGGTATTACAGATGAAATGATAGAATGAGTCGATTACTCGATTATCTTCGACTTCCCCTGATCTAAATCCGATTTCCTTCGTTCTTGATCTAAATAGATTCAAATTTAACTTATTTAATTATCAAATCATTCAATTTCAGTCCATAAACACCTAAATGTGCATTTTGCACTTTGGCCCTTAACATTTCACATTTCTCAATTTAATCTCTATTTCATAACAACATGAAATACGCAAAATTTCAATATGCTCATGCTTGGTCGAATTTTCCCTAGGTCCCTAGCAGCCCAAAACTTTTGTTTATTTGACATTTCAACCCCTCAATTTACAAATTTTACAATTTAATCCTTAATAAGCATTTTTATCAAAAATCACTTAATAAAACATGATAATCTAACACAAAATACTTATTTTCCATCACCAAACAACACTAAGCTCAAGCTATCATCAATGGAAACTCACAAATTCATCAATCAATCAAAAAAATTAGGACATGGGCTATCTAGAATACGAATCAACGATCTCAAAATCACAAAAATCAATAAAAGCCGTTCTTAAAAGCTTACCTAATTGAGCTTAACAATGACCGAATGTAACAAGCTCCCAAAACCCTTATTTCTTTGCCATATTCGGCTGAACAAAGAAGAAATGACATGAGTTTTTTGCCTTTTGTTTTATTAAATTAAACTTTAATTCACATTTTACCATTTTGCACTTAATCAAATAATATTACTATTCACCTAACCTTGTCCATTTCCACTATCAATGGTATATTTGACATGTAAAGACCCACATGTTTCTTTCTTTAGCCATTAAGCACTTCTAATAAATAGACTGCAACTTTTGCATTTTATGTGATTTAGTCCTTTCATCAATTTAACCATCCAAATGATCAAATTAATTCACGCAACTTTCACACACATATAATTACATGCCATAAACATAAAAAATAATATTAATAAAATTTTAAGAACTCGGATTTGTGGTTTCAAAACCACTATTCCGATTTAGCTAAAAACTGGGCTGTTACAACTCTCTCCCCTTAGGGATTTTTGTCCCCAAAAATCTTACCAACGAATAGGTTTGGTTATTGCTCTCTCATAGCATCCTCAGTTTCCCACGTAGCTTATTCAACCCCGTGTCGATTGCATAAGACTTTTACTAATGAAATTTTCTTATTTCTCAATTCTTTGACTTTGCGAGCTAATATTCTGATCGGTTCTTCATCGTACATCATATCAGGCTGAATTTTAATCTCAGACGGAGAAATCACATGTGATGGGTCGAATATGTATCATCGTAACATTGATACGTGAAATACATTGTGAATCTTCTTTAACTCAGGTGGCAAAGATAATCTATAAGCAATCGGCCCAATACGCTCTATAATATCATATGGTCCGATAAATCTCGAACTCAACTTGCCTTTTCTGCCGAATTAGAGTATTTTTTTCCACGGAGATACTTTCAAAAACACTTTATCACCGATCTGAAACTCAATATCTTTCTGTTTCAAGTCTGCATACAATTTCTAACGATTTGACGCTACTTTTAGACTATCACGTATCACTTTCACTTTCTGTTCAGTCTCTTTAATCAAATCGGCCCCGTGAAACTTATTCTTGCTGAGCTCTGTCCAATACAAGAATGTTCGACATTTACGACCATATAAAGCTTCGTACGGTGCTATTTTTATACTCGATTGAAAGCTGTTATTATACACAAACTCAATCAATGGTAAATATCGTTCCCACGTACCTTCAAACTCAAGAATGCAACATCTCAACATATTTTCAAGTATCTGAACAACCCGTTCGAATTGACCATCTGTTTGTGGATGAAAGGCAGTACTAAAGTGTAGCTTCGTACCCAGCGCATCTTGTAGTTTCTTCTAGAACCGCGATGTGAACCTCGAATCTCTATCTGAAATAATGGAAATAGGTACTCCGTGCAATCTCACAACCTGAGAGATATATAGCTCAACTAACTTATCAAGTGAATAGTCCGTTTGAACCAGAATGAAATGAGCCGACTTCGTCAATCTGTCAACCACTAACCGCATCTTTCTTACTCAGTGACAGGGGCAAACCCGAAACAAAATCTATCGTAATTCTATCCCACTTCCACCCGGGAATCGTAATCGGCTGTAGCAACCCAGACGACACTTGATGCTTGGCTTTAACTTGCTGACAGATTAAACATTTCAAACGAATTCTGAGATATCACGTTTCATACTAGACCACCAGAAAAGCTATTTTAGATCGTTATACATTTTCGTACTTCTCGGATAAATAGACAAGCGACTACTATATGCTTCACTCAAAATCATCTAAATCAATTTTGCATTTCTTGGAACACATATTCGACCTCTGAATCTCAAACAATCATCAGCATCCATTCAAAATTTTTAATCAGAGTTCGAATCATTTTGCACTCGTTTTGTTAAAATTTCATTATCGACCTTCTAAGCTTCACAAATTTGCTGTAAAAATAAAGGTCTTGCTTTCAACTCAGCTACAACTGAACCATCTTTAAATAGGGCTAATTGAGCATTTATCGCACGTAAAGCAAATAAAGATTTTTGGCTCAAAGCATCAGCAACAACATTTACTTTCCTCGGATGGTAATCATTTACTAGATTTTAATCTTTCAACAATTCCAACCATCTCCATTGTCGCAAATTCAAATCTTTCTGAGTCATCATATATTTTAAACTATTGTGATCTGAATAAATGTAACATTTCTCTCTGAATAAATAGTGGCGCCAAATCTTCAATGCAAACACAATAGCTGCCAATTCCAAATCATGCATCGGGTAATTCTTTTCATGTGGCTTCAATTGTCTCGAGGCATAAGCTATGACTTTGCCTTATTGCATCAAAACACAGCCCAAACCATTTAACGATGCATCACTATAAATCACAAATTCTTTACCCGGTTCTGGCTGTACCAACACTGGAGCTTCAATCAATAAAGCTTTCAACTGATCAAAACTCTTTTGGCACTTATCTGTCTACTCGAACTTAACATCTTTCTGTAGTAATCTCGTCATCGGAGTTGCAATCATCAAGAAGCCTTTCAGAAATCATCTATAATAACCAGTGAGTCTTAGGAAACTACAGACTTCAGATACATTTCTCTGAGGCTTCCAATCCATTATTGCAGAAATCTTGCTCGGATTGACTCGAATGCTTGGTGCTGAAACGATATGCCCCAGAAATGCAACCTCACGCAACCAAAATTCACACTTACTGAACTTTGCAAATAACTGCTTATCTCGCAGAGTCTGTAGTACTATTCTTAAATGATCAGCATGCTCTGTTTCATTACGTGAATAAATCAAGATGTCATCAATAAACACAACAACAAATTGATCTAAATATGGTCTCAAAATTCTATTCATTAAATCCATAAAGACTGCAGAGGCATTCGTTAATCCGAAAGGCATAACTAAAAATTCATAATGTCCGTACCTCGTTCAAAAATCGATTTTCGACACATCAGACTCTTTAACTCTTAACTGGTAATAACCTGATCTCAGATCTATCTTTGAAAACACTGTAGCCCCTTTCAATTGATCAAATAAATCATCTATCCACGGTAGAGGATATTTATTCTTGATCATCACTTTGTTGAGCTGTAACATCCTAAATTTTTGGGCCTATGCGTTTAATGGGTGAATATGTGGAATGAGTTAATTTAAGTGTTAGGGGTCCAAATTGGGCTCAGGCTTAGGCAGAGGCCTTGATTAAAATTATCTGTTTGGGCATTATAGGGTTTTAAAAGGTAGTATCTATGTTTAAAATACCAAAGTGGGCTTGTGGCCCAATTTTAGGAGGTGACGCCACACACAAGGAGTAAGGGGCCCAAATTTAAGTTCCATGGAGCCTAATTCTTTTAATTTAAGTTAGTTAAATTTTGGGCATTAGGATTAGGTGGAGTGGATGGCAACAAGGCTAAAATTTAGGGGTTTTAATGTTTAAAATATGTGGATAATAAGCAGATAAAGGCTATTATTTAGGAATTTATTTTATGTGGATAATAAGCAGATAAAGGCTAAGCTCTAGGGATTTTTATGATTAAAATATGTGGATAATATGTTGATAAAGGAGGGAGAAGTTAGAGATAATTATGTCTCTTTTAGATGAGCTAGTAGATTAAGATAAAGGAGAAAAGTTAGGAATTTATCTACAAAGAGAGTGATGGCCAAGAATCCATCACTGAGAGGAGTAAAGAAACCAGCTACTACATGGCAAAGGGTTGCCGAATTTCCTATAAATAGGGGGGGCTAGATCCTTGTTTCTGACATTAAATCCTCTCCCTTTTGTACTGAAATTCCTTAGCTTCTTTTCTCCAAATTTCTTTCTCTAATTTCTCTAAGAGCCGAAAACTCCATTATTCTCTTCTTTCTTCTAAAAGCCAAAAACTCCATTATTCTCTTCCTTCTCTAAAAAGCCGAAATCTCTATAGTTTTTATTTTATTCATCCTATTTGAGAAATTGTTCTATACTTTCGGCATTTAAATCCTTCATTAACATTGTCGAATTCTCTCTCTAGTACTAGCCGAATCTCCTAAGTTAAGGTAAGAGTAGATTTTTGATTAGTTCTCATAATCTATTCCCGATTTTTGAAAAGGCAAAAGCCGAAAGCTAATAGTTTAATGGTTTATGATGGGCGGCAAGTCGGGATTTGAAGGAAGCCTAGTCGACTAGATCTAAAAGCCAAAATTCATAAGTCTCCAATTTCGGGATTTTTAAGGTAAGAAGATTTTCCTAGATTTCTATTAGATTTCATCATTATATACAAGATTTTAACTTTATAAGGAGGATTAACGATTAAATATTATTATAGTAACTCGATAAGGATTTATGATGGAATTAAATATGGATCGTGCAAAAGAAAGAATCCTAAGTTTAAGAAACAGGCGAGATCTGCTTTGTTCGAGATTGGCCAATTGGTTGTGGACCGGCTTCGAACAACACCTTAGGCAGATAGCGGTTGTGTCGACTAAGGATAGCGTCGATATAGAAAGCCTCATTTTATCGGTGTCGGTGTGTAGATTCTTGACACATAAGCTTTGTTATATTATATGTATGTTATGGGCTAAAAGCGGAAAAGGTGTGTAGATCTCTATCACACTAGTTAATCTGAATTATATGTATGTTATGGGCTAAAAGTCAGAAAATGAGGCTGTATGAACAGTCGTATTACCCAGAAAGGGTAGGCAAGGGATACCATGTACGTAATCACAGAAACTTCTCTATGTGTATCGAAGTATGTAAAAATATGTGATCTATTTAGATAGTTTAATGTTCTGATTCTTGCATGTATGCATGGGATGGGATTGATTGATTTACTAAAGGGGCGGTCGCGAGGCGATCGGTGGCTTTGCCACATAGGTCACATAGTGATCGGTCTTTATGACAGGCAGCACAGCTGTCGATATATTATTAAGGTCGTATAGCGATCGGTGGCTTCGCCATGTAGGTCACATAGTGATCGGTCTTTATGACAAAAGACAAATTGTCGATATGGTGTGTAGCGGATGGAGGGTTGATTGTAGAAATCCCCACGGTGTGATGGTTGGTACGGGGGTGTGTAGAGGATGGACTCATAGGTTTGGGATGGGCCATGTTGCATATTTTGTTACCCTTGTATACGGGCCAAGGCTCATAATGTGTTTGTGGGCCTCAAGCCTTTTTATGTGTTCTCGGGATTTGCACACTGAGTCTTGGTGACTCAACCTTTTATTTTTCCCAACATTTCAGGTGAGCAGTAGATCGTGAACATGGAAGCCGAGGCGGACTCGAGGGGCCATTAAGTTTTATTTCTACAAATTATTTTGGGATTTCTTTAAGTTTATTTTATTTTTATTTGAGATTTTTTTTAAGGCCCCTAGTTTTTATTCAACTAAGAAGTTTCCAATGTTATGCAACTTATAAATTTTATGTCAAGGTTTATTTATACTTAATAATACTAATATAAGATTTTATTTTTAAAATGTCACTTATTTACTGTAATAATGTCTAATTAACTTACGACTTCCAAAACCAACAAGGCAAAAGTTTTCAATGTACAAGCTGTGACATGCCAGATCCAGTCGAAACGCATAGGCCTGGTTTGGTGTGTTACATGAGCTGTCTGTAGTCTATGCACATTCGCATAGTTCCGTCTTTCTTTTTCACAAACAGTATGGGAGCACCCCAGGGTGAAAAACTCGGTCTAGCAAAACCTTGTTCTGTAACACCCCTAACCCGTATCTGTCGCCGGATTACGAGATGTTACCGATCATACAATTGCTTATATGAATATTTATTAATATAAATGCCTATATCAATTTCATTGATATATTGGGAACATTTCATACGATAAAATAAACTTTACACACGATTATCTCTATCAAAGTTTGAAACATTTTGAACATCTAAAATAAATGAAATAGATAAAATGCACTTATACCACTAAATTACCTAAATTTTAATCTATCATTTTATGCATCCATATTAAGTCATTAATGCCGCTTGCATTCCTAAGTTTATATCAACTTTGCATGTATTGTATAATTACACAAACTAAAGACAAACATTTAAGAATGTACAAAAATCCATTCCATACTATAGCTATTTGGCTATCACAACTCAATTGCATAATTTCGTAACTTTACAAAAATCAACGAATCAATATAATCATGCATATTTGCATATCAATCATAATACAAACATCTATAAATATATATAACAAAACATATAAGAATTCATCCATACGTCATGATCGAATACCCAGTCACATATATCCATTAACATTACCTAGCTAACTTAAAATTTAACCACCTGTTACTAAGGTTGATTTAACCCGTACGGCAACATCATAAATACTCATTATATGCATGCAAATATATATTAATTTATTTAAATGACATTTATATATATATATAATATATATATATTCAATCTACAAAATATCAAAGACCGAACCAATAAAATAAGGTACACATAAATTATATGTATCTTACTTGCAGCAAAGACCTTATTTAACGTAAAGTACATAACATTTAAACACCTCAACGTCCACAAAATATATAAATACTACTGTCATAAATCAGACTTAGTGAACATTCAATCTCGTATGCATAAACTATATAGGAACATGGCAATATTCATATTTCAGCACACGCAATACCTAACACAAGTTCATGCATACATGACACATAATTATAAAGCAGAGTGGATGAAGATCGAGTTTAACACAGCTAATTTTTAAGGATAATTGCTTAGCTGGCTTTATACACAACCCAAAATTAACATTCCAAAAACATACTTTAGCTTATACATGCCATAATTTCTAATTTAACTTATAAAAGTACCCAAAGTAGTGGATAGTGTGATGAGCTTCGCAGACGATCCCCGAACTTGTCACTTGATTTTCCAAAATCTATAAAACAGAAACAAATATTCACACGATAAGCTATTTTAGCTTAGTAAGCTATAAGCAAATAAATTACCCAATGATATTAACAAAATTAACAAACTAACCAAAATATTTTATCATTTTACTTTTAAATCCAATAATCTATAAATACATTAGTATGAAGTATATATATATTTTTAGCATATGCAACCATTTCCATTTATAATGCCACTTGACCGAATGTTCCAATAGTCAAAACTAACATAGTATCATTTAATCATCAAAGCCGAATAGTCCTATTACACCTAGTTCACATACACAAAATGCAAAACTCATATAACCGCATATATTATATCATTCATACCCATATACATAAGAACCATTTATAATATATTTTCTACTCAATCACAAGTCAATTATATATAAGCTCAAAAATCCCGTTATAAGATCATGTACATAATTTACTTTCATAGCCGAATATACATGGGTACATATAAATGTAATCCAAGAATCATTTCCATAATAAATACACCATTTGTTTAAGGCCGAATACACATATTTGAACCATGGAAGTTTATCCTTTATATCATACATAGCACATTTTATCAATAAGTCATATACTTACCTTATCATCGATAACCAATAAACTAAATCATACTTGTCCCTTTTTGCTCATACAACACATCCAATCACGTTTTACCTTTTCCCGATGAACCACTCGGAATTGGGTAAGACACTCGGATAATCACACATATATATCACAATGCTAACATCTCAGACGTGGTCTTACATGTAGCCACATATCGATGCCACTGTCCCAGATAGGCTCTTACTCGTAAACACATATCGAAATCACAAATCGATGCCATGGACTTACTCGCACACATATATCGGAATACTATGTCATGACATATGTATCCTAGCTATTCTTAAGGTTCATACGGGGCTTTCGGACGTCGTATTTCAGTCGAATCGAACTCGGAAGTGTGGTAACCATATACAAACACATTCAACCATACCATAATTCACTACAACAAAAAGGCCCTATAGCGACACTTATGGGGCGACACTTTCGTAAGTGTTGGGATAGACTGGCCAACATACGCTTTAGCCAACTCTTTTATAAGGGTTGGGATATGCATGCCTAAGGCAACGCTTAAATAAGAGTTGGCTTTGTCTAGTCCTAAGACGACAGTTTTGGGGCGACACTTTCCTAAGTGTTGGGATAGACTTGCCAGCAAACGCTTTAGCCAACTCTTTGTACGAGGGTTGTGATATGTATGCCTAAGGCAACGCTTGAGTAAGAGTTGGCTTTTGTGTAGTCCTAAGGCGACAGTTTTGGGGCGACACTTTCCTAAGTGTTGGGATAGAATACACTTTTGCCAACTCATTGTATAAGAGTTGGGATATGTATGCCTAAGGCAACACTTGAATAAAAGTTGGTTTTTGTGTAGTCCTAAGATGACACTTTTGTGGCGACACTTTCCTAAGTGTTGGGATAGACTATGCTTTGGCCAACTTTGTATAAGGGTTGGGATATGTATGCCTAAGGCAGCGCTTGAATAAGAGTTGGCTTTTGTGTAATCTAAGACGACACTTTTGGGCGACACTTTCCTAAGTGTTGCGATAGACTACACTTTAGCCAACTCTTTGTATAAGGGTTGGGATATGTATGCCCAAGGCAACACTTGAATAAGAGTTGGCTTTTGTCTAGTCCTAAGACGACAATTTTGGGGCGACACTTTCGTAAGTGTTGGGATAGACTTGTCAATATCGTTCGGCCAACTCTTTGTATAAAGGTGTAACGTCCCAAATTTCCTTAATTCCAACTTTTTGGAATGTGTAGCACCAAAAATTGGATTTAAAATATGAATATTCTTAAAATTTTACATCATCGGTTTGTGAATAATTATATATATTCAAACTAAAAATAACTTAATAGCTTCGAGTGTGAATAAGGTTTTTAATAAAAATGCAAAGAAAAAATCAATTTAATCTAGGGTTTAAGGTTTAGAGTTTATAGTTTAAGGTTTAGGGATTATAGTTTATTAGGTAAGGTTTTAGGGTTTTGTGTTTATGGGTTTAAGGTTTAGGGTTTAAGATTTTAGGATTTTGTGATTATGGGTTTAGGGTTTAAGGTTTAGGGATAATATTAATATGAATATATTAAAATTATAATTATAGTTGAAATTATTTAAGAAATAATAGATAAACTTTATATATATTAAAATTTAAAAATTGGTAACTGTACATCTCTAGAGAAACAAAATTAATTAGTAAATTGAAAATCTATTTAAACTTCCTAAAATATTGAAAGAATATATAATATTAACATTTTATCTAATTAATTTAGAGTTTAAGGTTTGGAGTTAAGGGTTTAGGGGTTTGTAGTTTGTGGGATATGGTTTTGAGTTTAGGGTTCCAATATTTAAAGGTTATGGTTTATGGTTTAGAGTGAGTGTTTTAGAATTTGGGGGTTAAAATTATAAGGTTTAGGGTTTAGGGTAGATCAAATAAAGATGTGAGTGAACGAGAATCCAATGCTACTAAAAAATGGTTTGGTTTGTAAATCAGTTAATAGATGTCAATCGAAACTGAACTATTTTTAATCAAGCCTTTTAATGGTTGAACTCAATTGATTTTATAACACATTGTTACATTTATCCTTTTAATAGTTATGTATAAGGATAAAAAGTAAATTCCTATTCAAAATCTATCCAACAAATTGGATTACGTGGTTGGACTCAAATTTCTAACTAACTCACATAAAAAGCCCTTGAAATCCATGAATTTTGGACTTTCCGCCCCAAAAAGTTGACCCAAAATCAGCCCAAAACTCGAGCAACAAAAATATCAAACATCCTTAAAATCCCCAAACAATTTTTATTGTATGATCATGTTTTAAAAATTTAAAAAAAATTATTTTTTAAAAAATTACATAAAAATAAACAACACTAAAGTCATTTTTTTAAAATTTAACTCGAACAAATATATTCGATTCGATTCGAATTTCGTCTCACTCGACTCTATTCGAAAAAATTTTAAATTAAGTTAGGATGATAAAATACGATTCGAAAACTCGATTAACTCGAAATTTTTCGATTCGATTCGATTCGATTCGTTCGAATGCTCACCCTTACTTTCAACAATTGAACTTGAATTTGATTTAAATCCGATTCAACGTCTTAAGAATATCTACTTGAACTTGAATTGATCTGAACCCGATTCAACGCAAATCTTGAGAATGTGAACTTGAATTGATTTGAATTCGATTCAACGTAAATCTTAAGAATGTGAACTTGAACTTGAATTGATCTAAATCCGATTCAACGCAAATCTTGAGAATGTGAACTTGAATTGATTTGAAACTAAAATGATCTAAACACGAATAACTTTAAAAATGTGATCTAATATTTGGAAAAAAAAACCTAAATAACTCAAACTTGAATTGATCAAAAGTTGGTACTCGAAATTGTACTTGTTTTAGGGTATTTGAAAAGAAAGAGGAAGAATCAAGGTTGGATCCAATGATTATAATTTTTTCTTAAACCGTAAAATTTCATACAATAAGCGAATTTTGATTTATTATGATTATACATGTGAAAATTTGATTTGTAGTTTAAATATATAACATGAAATTTTGTTTGTTTCATTTTTTTTATATTTTATAACATTAATTATATATATGTGCAACATGTAAAGCATAATGTTATACCAATAATGGTATTAACGGTATGTGAAAACTAAATTAAATCAATATTTTAAATATAAAAATTACATATGGATTAAATCGAGATGTAATTCATACATATTGTAAATGCGTGTTAAAAGAGTGTATTATATGAATTGTACCAATATTTTAATTTGCATGTGGATTTTAGTTACCTTATAAGCAGTATCTTAAAAATTGTATGTATTGCAAATGAGTGTTAAATTCATTAAATTAAATAATACCGATTGAATCGAGAATATGTGATTTATTTGATTCCATAAGTTTATTAAAACAATTTCTTTTGCTAGACTTTTATTTTTAAAAAAAATAAAATTAGATTTTCTCTATTTATGAACTTTAACAAGATTATATTACTACATATATATTTAATGTAGTCCTTGTGCTAAACAATATTTCCTCGGTAACGGATAAAGGCCATTAATGGAGAAATGAACTGATAAGACGGAAGCAGGTAGGCATTTAATTGATTGGGTAGGGACTCGACAGATTTTAATTTTTCTTTTGTTTTTTTTATTCTTTCTGGATTATTCGGCCAAATGGGCCAAGTTTTTGAGTTTTTTCTTCTTTTGTTACAATTCTGTTAAGGCAATAAAATACTAGCCCAATCATTGATTTTTGAAAAAAATGTAATCCTTGTGCTTTTGGGACTCTTGGAATTTAATTATTTTACTTTAATTTTCAAGAATTTAATCCTTTTATTTTTTCAGATCTAAAATTCAATCTACAACACTATTAATTACGAGTGTTATAAATAGGATTTTAATTTTCAAATCAAACAAGTAAAGGGACTAAAGTTCAAAAATCGGAAGACTACATGGACTAGGATCATATTAAAACCTTTTATGAATTGGGTTACATCACTCTCATTATACAAACTTTTGTATATTTTATAATTTCAGAAAAATTATCTCAATCTAATCTTCTTCTCGTTTCTCATTTTTTCTCAATGGCGTCTCTCTTGAACCCTTCTACTCTTCTTCTACCCACAAAACCCTTTCTTCCCACTCTTTTCGACTCACTCCTTCACCTACTCTGCGAGTTAACTCAACGACTCACCGTCTTCCATCACCATCGACTCGTCCTCGTCGAGTTATCAAAGTTGCAATGACACTTTCGACGGTGATTATTCATCCAAGAGGAGTAGCGGCGGTGAGCAAAGGGAAACAATAATGTTACTGGTTGTGATTATAACCATTGGCTTATCGTTATGGAGTTCCCTAAAGACCTGCTCCAACAAGAGAACAAATGATTGAGACTTATCTTAACACTCTTGCTCTTGTGCTTGGCGGGTTACACTTTACGCTTTACGGGTTTATTTTATTTTATGTTTTTAGTTGAAACTTTGATAAAAAAAAGGAATTTTTTATGTAAATTATTGTGGGTTTTGCTTGGGTTTTAATTTAGTGTTTAAAAATCCCCCCTTTTTTGTTTTGTTTATGAGAATTTTTGTGGGGGTTTTTGCTAGGTTTTTTATGAGGAAGTGCTACAAATTTCTATTTTGAATTGAACGGAAGAAATGAGTTGAACAGTGCATTGCTTAGAAGTAATTTGAGTGATATCATAATTAGTAGTTGACCAATAAAGTTGAATTTTTGCAATTTATCTGGCTTATATGATGAATTTAAGATAACAATTTAACAAATTATCCTTAGTAATCGAGGCTATTTAGGACAGAATCTTTGTCTTAGAACTCCTTGTCTGAATCTTTCACCTTAGCTTTTGATAAGGTTTGTGATTTAGTTATAGTCAAGAACTTGAATGTTTAGATTGATGATCTTCATTTGTGTATATTGTTGAAGCTCACAACTCTTATGTCTAGCTTTATACCAGTCTTGTTAAGGCCAAATTGCATCGAAGTGCCTTTATTAGTTATCTATCGACATTCGACATCATCATGCATGTAATTAATCACTTTTAGTACATGGAGATCCTCGAAGGTTCGTGATTGTGTTTATTATTGTCTAGAACTTAAGCTCCTAAATAGTTAGATTGATTTACATTTTGGCATATTAGTGAAGCTCACAACTTATATGTCTCTTCTAGCTTTATATCATTTGTTTTGGCCGTCCACAGTCTTGTTCGAATGTCATATGTTCATGCTCGTGTTAGAAATCGAACTAAACTAATTAGAATTAATCAGTTCGGTTGGACCAGGTTTGTTTCCCATTCAAACTTATGCCGCATGGAATTGGAGTTTCTGTATAAATAGCATGTGTAATTCATCTTTGTGATCAATTATTCATTTGGGAGTTGCTATTGTTAGGTGAAAAGTGATCATTTTTGTTGTTTTCCTGAAAAGCAAGTTTCTCCAAAGGAGATTCTAGACCCTAAAACTCGGCACGCCTCTTAATGCTTATCTGCTTCACAACTTTGGCTCATGTAGAGTTAAATGCAATTGATTTGGCATGGGATCTTTGTTGTACGATTTTCACCCTTCTATCATATTCTTGGGGACAAATTCTTTGCTGACTTTGCTCATGTTGCGATGATGAAAGCCGTCATTTTGCTTGGTGTTCACAAAGGCTTGCGAGATTGGTTTCAAGTAAGTACTAAGTAGAGTTCTCGCTTTCTGCGGTGTGTTAATTTGCTATTTCCTTGTTTAAACGACTTTAATATCTTTTCCTTGACTTATTATCAACATATGCATGCTCTTACACTTAGGTTGTACCTTGTTAATCATTAATAAAACTCTATTTACGTGTACAATCCTTTCCTTTTCGATGTAGATATGTTATTTCGCTTGTCTTTTCACATGACAAATAACTAGCATTTGTGTTTGAAGAACCAAAATATGCCATGAATTGTCTCACCTTAACTAATTTACACTCATCATATGCACTTCCATGTGATTGTTTTTTCCTTTATCTAGTTATGGAGATATGTCGCTCATAACTTACTTTGGAAGAATGTGAGAAATCATCGATAATGTTGCTGCATTATGGTTTGCCATCCCATTAATACAGTGATCTTTTACTGTTGACCAACTTTTAATTCTTGAAATAGAAGCTTTCTTAAAATCTTGTATGATTTCATGAAAGTAAATCTTGAGTTTTTTCTCTGTAAAATGCAATTGCTCAAAATGTAATTGCTTAGAACTGCATATTCTCACTTTTCATCGAACTTGAACATTTCACAACCCATCTTTGAGTAGTGATTTAGGCGGATTAGATTTCACTCCGATCGAGATTTTCATAGCACTAACTTTAGTTGAGGACATTTCATTGGAAGTTTCATAAACCTAGATTAACTCAGTTTTCAAGTTTTTGCACCTGTAGTTTCTCATGTCCAATCTAATGCCTTAATAGGCTCAAGTCAAATTCAGGGCATTTCCTAAAGAAATGACCGATAATGATAAAATGTTATATGCTAGTGCACCTTTCTTAAGATGTTTTCTAGTTTGTTATACCGAACTGGGGTTCTGGAGCCACTTGCTGATTATCTTCTAGGATGGATGCAGGATGTGAATCAATGGGGAAAATTTATCGGAAAAACTCTGAATAATTTTATATTAATTTGTACAAGCAAAATTTTTGAATCATTTGCTTAGATTTAGTTTAAGTTGTAAAGAAGAAATGAAGTATCGAAACTTTTACTTGATTCTACTCATAAATGAAGATTAAAAGAAATGAAACTTTTAATCACTTATGATAGTTGTTAGAGATTTAGTTTTCAATTTAAGGGAACACAGTTTATATTAAATTTGAAATCTTTGTTCCTACCTATTTACCAAACGCAACCTTAGAATCTATTAGAATTCCTTCTTGGATGAACATTTTAGATTTAATAAAAGAAAGAAATAAGGGAAATTTTGTGTAATATGCTTTGCAATAGCGGACATCATACTTATTTTGTTCCATTATAGAATTAAGAGCGCTTTTGGTATTTTAAGCGCTAGTTTACAATCATAAAGCATTGGTCGTATTAAAAGCAGTGATTACGATAATATTTTAATTTTATCTTAAGGTATGTGCATACAAAGATGGGGAGGTTATTATTGACACCTTCTTTGGAGTACTTGGAAGATCGATCCTCGCCAGATTCACTTTGATACACTTTTTTTTCATCTTTTCTGCGACAAAAGGTATAATCTGCAGGAATGTTACCTTTGGTACGGTAGACAATGGGTAAAGTTTAATGTTAAAATTACTTTGGATGCATTATCCTGCAAAATCTAGAAATTAGCATGTCTACAAAATATGTCGTATATGAAGGAATAAGTGGTTCAAAATTTTGCAAATAACATGCAACTTTTTCATAGAAGAAACTTAGAAAAGTCAAAAGTTATGCAAATTTTTTGGTCTCTAACAAATGGTAACTTTTCTTGCGAGAAAACTCAAACTTGATGAAAATGTTGCAAATATTTGGCGAATTTAGGGAAAATGGAAAGGAGCACATAAAGGTTACAATCATGTGCTTAAAAACCTATTAAGTTTGGATAACCACCGTTTAGAATTCATAATAATTCTTGAGTGTTTTCCTTCAGTTCATCATATACTTAACCATACATCTGGTTTGCACAATGCATTGGCTGACCTTAGAGGAGAAAATGCTTTCCTAATGACCGAGTGGGATGCATGTTTGAAACCGATTGAAGCATCACAACTTTGAGATCGAACACAGGAAGCAGTAGTTGTATCATTATCTATCTTTTGGTGGCTATGTGGCGGAATAATTGAGGTATTTTCTCATGCTCGGTCATTGGATTATATCACTATACCTCGGTGTTTTTAAGATGCAAATGGAAAAGAAAAAGCAGGTGCTAATGTTAAAAGTTTGAGATGAGCGATTTTTCCTTCCCTTTCCCATATACTTATTGAGCCTTAAGATTTTATATCATGCTACATTCCCGATATCGTGTTTAATTCCATTACGGTATCTATTTCAAATGATGAAAAGGTTTAAATGTTCCAATTTTACTCGATTTTGGTCTTACAAAAAACTATCAAGCTCTCGAAGCATGCACTAGCAAAGATGTTTTTGGCTTCTACCGAGGTTTGTGTCATGCATTATGTGTATATTTTATAATTTTCCCTAATCATTAGGGAGATAACAGATGACTCAATTTTTTCCACGAGAAGTAATTTCTGAATATTTTATGTTCCATTGCTTTACCATTAAACATTCATCTAATTCATGTTATACCACTATTCATTTAAACTGCATCTTATCCTTGTTTCTTTTCTTTGGACTTTAAATGTGAGGATTATGTTATCTTCTTATTTCATATCTAAACCATTTATTTATGGTCTTGATGAAACTATACCTTAAAATATAATTTAGTTCTCCAAATTCTCCATCTTTGCGAGGTGAATATTTAGGTTTAGTTACTTTAATGCAGGCTGCAGGACAGGATTATGGGAAGAAAAAACTTAACGAAAGGAATTGAAGTTTCTTGGGGCTATCTTCGTAGAAATAAGAGATCAACAGAGTTTCTTGGAATTGAAGTTGCAGTTTCAAAATGTATTAGCTTTATGTAGTACAACATCAATATCAATGTCCATCATCTTAGGTAGTTTTTTATTTGTTCACTTTTGTACATTGAGTTGAATGTTAGTAGTATACATTTTAGCTAAATGTTAGTATATTTTAATTGTTGGATCAATTTTTGTAGTGAATATTCAATCTTTATTTTAATTTTAATTTTAATTTTATATTTTTAGTTGTATTTAAGGTACAATTCTTATAATTATTTCTTGTAAATATTTATAAAATATATTAATATTGAAATAATAAAAATAGAAAAATTACATTATCGTGTCTATTCCAATTTTACAAAAGGTTGCCTTAGATGTGGTCTATACCAACCTAATTAAAGTTGCCTTAGACGATTCTATTCCAATCTTTTTAAAAGTCGCCTTAGACAAGGTTTATCCCAACCTTTTTTAAGGGTTGCTTTAGGATGGTCTATTCCAACCTTTTTTAAGGGTTGCCTTAGGTTGGTCTATCCTAACCTTTTTTAAGGGTTGCCTTAGGATGGTCTATCCCAACCTTTTTTAAGAGTTACCTTAGGCTAGTCTATCCCAACTTTTTTTAAGGGTTGCCTTAGGCTAGTCTATCTCAACTTTTTTAAGGTTGCCTTAAACATGTCTATAACAACCTTTTTCAAATGTTGGACTTGACTAGGTCTTTCCCAACCTTTTTTAAAGGTCGCCATTGACCAAACTTTTCACAACCCTTCAATAAGGGTCGAAACTTATGTTGACTTATTGCGACGCTTTTTCAAAAGCGTCGCAATGCCTATACCAACCCACTATATACAACCATTTTGAGCGTCGGACGAGCGTCATAAAACCTATGGCAACCTTTTTTGCGTCGTCTTATGTCAAAAAAACTGTCGCTATAGGGCCTTTTTGTTGTAGTGATTTAATCTTAACATTTCATAACAGCATGTAAACATAACTTTAAATTATCAATAAACAAGTCTATTTGCTTATAAACTTACCTCGGACGTCGTAAAACGGGACGAGGCTGCTAGTCGACAACTTTCGTTTTTCCCACGTCCAAATCTGACTTCTTTGGTTCTTGATCTAAACATGTTCAAGTTAAGCTCTTTCAAACATATTTTCATTCAATTTAGTCCAAAAACACATAAATGGGAAAATTACCATTTTACCCCTGACATTTACAATTTTTATAATTTAGTCCCTATTGCACAAAACACAATATACACCAAATTTCTCCATACCCAAGCTAGGCCGAATATTACCCATGTCTATACAAGCCCATATAATTCATTAATTTCACATTTTAGTCCCTCAAATTATTATCTTTGCAATTAGGTCCCAATTACTCAAAATCATCAAAAACTCCAATACAAAATATGTTAATCTAAAGCATATCTTTCATATTTCATCATCAAACAAAAAAAAATCACAAGCTATCAACAATGGCACAACTCAAAATATTCATCAAAGTAAAAAAATCAAAACTTGGGTTTTGAAGATTACTAAGCAACGATCTCAAAAACGTAGAAATTATCAAAAACCGACAAGAAAACGAACCTTGATTGAGCTCCAAATAGGCCGAACCCTAGCTTTTATTCTTTCTTCTTTTCTTTTTTTAAGTTTCGGTGTAAGAAAGAATGAAAAACATAGTTTATTTTATGTTAATATATCATATATATGTTTTAATAATTAAATTAATTTTATAACCTTAGTTAATAAATTATAAAATCACATGTATCATGTCCACTACTGTCCAATTCATTTAATATTGGGCTATTTATTTCTCAAAGGCTTCTATTTTAAAATCCAAGTGCAAATTAGCCCCTTTTAGAAATAACCATCTAATTTTTACTTTACGCGATTAAGTCCTTTTATTTAATCGGACATCTAAACGACAAAATTAAATCACGAAATTTTCACAGACATAAATTCACACAGAATAAACACTGAAAATAATTTAAAAATATTTTTCTGACTCGTATTCGTGGTCTTGAAACCACCGTTTTGATTAGGGTCTAAATTGGGCTTTTACATTTTCTGTCAACTCTTGCAACTGGGATTTCAACACTTTTAACTCTGACAGAGCCATTCTATATAGAGCTATCGAAATCAACATAGTTCCAGGCATTAACTCAATGCCAAACTCTACCTCTCGGATCAGTGGTAATCCTGGTAAATCTTCAGGGAACACGTCTGGGTACTCACACACAATTGGCACTGATTCAATCTTCTTCTCAGTCACTCTCGTATCAAGCACATAAGCAAGATAAGCTTCGTAACCCTGTCTCACATATCTCTGAGCCAACATAGAAGAAATCACTGCTGGTAACCCATTCAAATCAACTAACTCAATCCGGATAATCTCATTATTTTTTGTAACACCCCAAACCTAGCCCATGCGTTATGACCGATCTGACATGTCACATGAGAAAAAACATGTTAAATCCTTTTTATTCATACTAAAATAGGTGTTGTTTTGCTATAATCGAGAAAACAAGTTTGATTTGAAAATTTGATAAAATACTACTAACCTCGAAGGTTGATTGATAAATCGAAAATCAAACTAGCGAACCTTAAAACCGTGACTTTTGAAAATGACGTTGAAAATTTTGAAAGAAAATCCAAGTTAAATTATTTGTCCATATTTATTATAAAATCAATTTGTTAATCAATTTTGGAAAACCGTTATTAATGATTTTAGAAAATCCCCACTTGAAACAATTCAAGAAAGATATTAAGTACGTCTAAATGTAAAGCAAAATAAAACATATTCCAGAGGCCTTATTACAACTTTAAAACCCAAAATAGTAAAAGTAACGAATTAAAACAGTAAAGAAGTTTACTAATGTTCGAAAATATTATTTCCAAAGTATGGCCTCCACCGAGTCATCCATGGCCCAAGTCCACACCACTGAGTATTACCTGCAAGGATTAAGAAGGAGGGGTGAGTTACTAAAACTCAGTGCGTAATCCCCTTACCGTCATCCACTGGGTCTGAACCCGTAAAGCAATATCTTGGGCCTGAGCCCATATAGCATAATCTTGGGCCGAAGCCCATTTACATAACAGAATATATATATATATGTGCAATGTATGCAACCCAACCCATTCTAGTAATCCATCCGCTACACACCACCCGTACCATCCCATCACATCTGTGGGGATCAAGTCAACCCACCTCGCCAAACACACCAATCGCAGGCAAGTTGCCATTTATAATATATTTGTGGCTGAGCCACCAGAAACGCTGCAATCAAACTACTTTTTATAATATTTATGGCTAAGCCACCAGAGTCATAAGCACATTAATGAACAAATTGTGGCAATGCCACCAGGCTACACTTCTCTTCATTCAATTTGTCCCAATCCATGGGATATGTAAAATGCAACATACATAATAAAGCATAAAATCCACATATATGTACAACAATCATTAATCCAATAATTTATTACGGTAAATTGGCCAATTATAGAACTTTGTAATTCGGCCCACTAAAGCATTCTAGCAAATCGGCCCATAGGGGAATTTTCATAATTCGGCCCATAGGGGCATTTCGGTAAATTTCACAACCCAAAAGTATTTTTGTTATTTTACCCATCGAGGGTATTTTAGTAATTTTGCAACCCCGGACTTAACTACTAATTTGGGGCATAAAAATTGAAACTGTCCATCTGCATCATATTGACTAAATTAACTATAACTCGCGTTAGAAAACTCAAAATTTAGATCCGTAAATTTTTGTTGAAACTAGGCTCATATATATTCTTACTAAAATTTTTCCAGAATTTGTTTTGCTTAGCCATTTAGTACAGTTTATTCATTAAATTTTCCCCTGTTTCACTGACCAACATTTCTGACCTCTCTTACCTTAAATTCAAATATCTCATTGTAAATTTTCATATATTGCTCCCACTTGTTTCTATTGAAAATAGACTCACTAAGGAATCTATACATATAAATTATAACTCATAATTCACTTTGTACAATTTTGAATGATTTTTCCAAGACAAAACAGGGAACCACAAAGTCATTCAGAACCAGTCTCACTAAAATTAAAATATAACAGAATATAAAATACCTCTTCCTACTCTGTTTCTTTCATATAAAAATAGATACAATAAGCTTTAATTCTATATCTTATTCACCTTCTAATTCCCTTTCTCCTATTTTTCGTGATTTTTCAAAATCACGTCACTGATGCTAACCAAAAACTGTTTCATTGCAAAATATGGTTACCACTACAAACATACGCACGCTCGAGTGGTCACAGATGCCGGTTTCTAATTTTTCGATATTTCCACCGAATCACAAAACATTTCATGCAAATATTCAGAGAGGTGTGAGATTACACACCATTTCAAACATGTATTCGGAAGGGTACGGGATTACACACCTTACTTGGATTTCCTAAAGAACCACTCTTCGTTGTCCCCACAATCGTGATCCTTCCCTACTAGGTTCTAAAATCCAGCCTTGCACTTTGGCTATTGCAACGAGTTCCACCAATATTCGGCCTAATCAACCACTTACCAATCAACTTACGAAACCAAGGCTAAGAGAATGATAAGTAGCAGCAAAGGATGGCTTGATAGTTTCGGAAACACAAATGAGAAAGGTGCATAATTATGGCTTTAGAGTTTCGGCAAGAGAGGGAAGAAATTGGGAAAAGAGAAAACTCAAAATGCTTCAAAGAAGAAAACTTTACATGTCTTAAAACTTACAAAACTCTATTGGCTCCTTTTCCCCCCTTACCAAACCTTGTATCATCTTTACCAAAAAGATGAGTGTTGACCCAAAATATTCTTTCCAAAACATCCTCCACATAATAAGCCAACATGTTCCCTTCTCTTATCTTTTTCTTTTGATTCTTTCCTTCATTTTCCCTTGTTTTCCTCCTTACCATAATCCTTAGCCATCTTTCCATCAATAAAAATTCTCCCTTTCCATTTTAATGCCGTGGCCGACACTTACCTTAAAGCACCAAAAAAAAAAATCCAAAATAAGTGCACTAGGTGGGATTCGAACCCAAGCTCTCCCCTCTGACATTCACGCCACTTGCCACTAAGCCACAATCTCCTCTTGTGCTAGTAAGTTTCCCAATTATTCCCTTATGCTAGATGCCACTAGCCTTCTCCCCTTTAAATGCTTCAACACTAAAATTTTCCTATGGCCTAACTTGAACCCGGAACTTCCTAAAAACCCCGTAACTTTCCAAAATCACCTTCCTAATAAGTCCAACTTGAAATAATGCCGTTCTCTTGTTCTCAAAAATTTTAAACGCTTCCAAGCCCAAGGCCCAATGGGCCCAATTCTACTAGGCCCAATTTCGTGATGTTACATTCTTACATCTCAAATTAATCATCTTTCTTTTACGGTTCACTATAGCATCATGTAGTGTTAGCCAATCCATACCTAGAATTATATTAAATTCGTCAAAGGGTAATAAAATCAGATCAGCCGGAAAATAATAATCTCAAATCATCAACGAGCAGTTCTTGCACACTTTATCAACCAACACACACTTGCCTAAGGGATTTGATACTTTAATCACAAATTCAGTAGACTCTACAAGGATAGTCTTACTGGATACTAAATTCATGCATATTGTAATACCCCGAAAATTTCTACAGTGAAATATTATTCTTGATATAGCTGTAATAACCCATTTCTGCTCGGGCCTTTGTAACAAACCAAAACAAAAATAAAATAAAAAATAAATGTCCAAGTTTGTTTTTTTTACAGTCCAGTGCAGACCCAGATCACCACGAGCCCAGCTACACCCTGACCCAATAAACCATTACCCCAATTACACCCAAAACAGTAAACCTAAAGACTTACACGGCCCAAAAGGGCCCAAAACTTAAACGATTTTAGAGGACCTAGGGTTTTTGGAAAACCCTAGGTGCACAAGTGCCCAGCAACCCTTTCATTGCGCCCAAGCCACCAGTCGCGCCACAGTTAGCGCGAGTCGAGCTCCGTCGCCAGAATCCTCGCCTTTGTCTTGCACAAAAAAGGAAAGAACACAGCAAAAGGAAAGAAATGGAAAAAAGAAAAAAAACACGCAAGGAAGATTCTTTTTTATTTATTTCGGGGCTATATAAACCCCCATGTAATCTATAACAAAGAACACATATACACGATACGAAAATATGCAATAAAAACAGAGAAAACCCAAATACAGAGGTGACTTCTGAATATCTATTTTCGTTTTTCTTTTATTATTCTTCTCCGATTTATGCATTTTTTACAAAAATACTACTAAAATAAAAAGGGGGTACAAATATACCTTTCGATTTGCGACCAAAAAATGATTTTTCTGGCTTCAGGCCGTCGTGTGTGGTGGCGCGTGGGATGCACGCGCGGTGGCCTATCGCCGGAGCCCACACCGGAGTTTGGCCGGAGACAGAGGAGAAGAGAGAGCTTTCTAAAGCTCAGTTTTTTTTTTTTTTTTTTAGAATGGCTATTAAAATGATTTTTTTATTAATTTTTGCTTTATATAGGCCAAAGTAACGGTGCCGTTTTGGTGTGGTCAGTTAATGACCAAAACGACGTTGTTTTTAAGGCTAGACTCGCGCGTTGATTCGAAACCCGAAGAGGATCCGCGTGTTTTTATAAAAAGGGCAATTTGCCATTTTAATCCCTTCGCAATTCTGTTCTTTATAATTTCATTCTAATTTGAATTTTCTTTTATTTTTAAATTAGCCCTGATATCTGTATTTCATATCAATTTAGTCCCTCGGGCTACTTAAAGGCCAATATCAGAATGACGTTGTTTAGGAGACAAGGCATAATTGCCTAATGGGTCCCTATAGTGTGACACGCGTTTTGATTTAGCCCTTTTATATTTATTTACACTTTTATTTAATCCTTGTTTCTTTGTTTATTTTTAAATTTTTATCTTATTTTATTTTATTTTTAAATTATTTTAACATTATATTAAATTATTTTATCATATTAAAATGCTATATTATTTTTTACTATTTGTATATTAATTTATTAATAAGATAAAGTTTTTTGTATTGTTTTTTTACGTATCACTTTTATAAATATTAAATTATTACTATTTATTATTTTATTTAATTATTTATATATATTTCATATTATTTTATAATTTATATATTAGTTATTATATCATACATTTTTAAAAATTTTGTATATTATATAGTATTATATTATATCATATATTACTTTTAAAATTTTATTTTTGTATAAAATTTATTTATATTGTGTAACATATATTATTTATATTGTTTATACTATATATTTAATTTTTATGGTTAGTGTATTATATATATGTTTTTATTTAAAATTATTATATACTATTTACTAATTATTTTTATTATATATTATCATTTATATATGTATTAAATTATTAAATTATGTATTTGTTATAAGTACTCTTATATTTTTCATATACTTTAATTTTTTATTATTTAAAATATTCTTTATATATATATATATAAATCGTTTTAGAAATCGTCATATTCTTATTTTTTGTCATAATATTCATTCAACGTTTAAATGTATCATTCATTTTTTTTCATTTTTTGATTCATTTATGGAATTTAATATTTATTTCTTGAATTTTTATATTTCGTGAATATTTTAATTTCGCTACTTATTTTATATATCATGTTTATCTATTTATGTTCTTTTAATAGTTTATTATTGCTTAGTATAGTTCTTTTATTTGTTTATTCATGTTATATTATTCTTTAATTATTTATATTAGTAGTAATTGTTAATATAATTTGTAGTTATGGTGAATTGCTATTAAGTATATACGTTATAATGTATCAATGTAATATCTTACTCAAACCATTGTTTTATAAAAATACATTTTGTATTGACGCACTTTATTCAAATATTTTTTTTTAAAAATAACGATATATGATATTTGGGAACTTCGAGGGAAATTATACCCTAACTTACTGGGTTTTAATTTTTCTCGTGGAACTTAAGGTATCAAGTATCCTTTTCTTAAACCTAAAAATTTAAAATTAAAACTTATTCTCGGGAATTCAAAACATTGTACCTTAACTTATTGGATATGATGTTTTGTATCTCGAGGTAAGAATTTTCTACAAATAAAGGCGAGCCTAGTTTCGCAGTCATGATATGTTGCATCCTAACTTATTGGGTATAGCATTTTATTTCTTTGATATAGGTAAGTCTTGGTTTTCTTTCAAATAAAAGGATCGTATTTTTAAAATGTTTCAAAATTTCGACATAAGGGCATGAGATTATCAATTAGGTACCAAATTTTGGGTGTTACAAGGGTGCTAACCCTTCCTCGTACGTAATCGACTCCTGAACCCGTTTTCTTGTATTTCGTGGACCAAAATCAATGTTTTGAAATAAAACGTTTTATAAGGTGATCCAATCACACCTAAGTAAAAAGGGATTGGTGGCGACTCCCGTTTTGTTTTATAAAAGTCGATCCCCTTTTTATAAAAACTTAAAAATGGTTTCGACAGCTTGGCGACTCCACTGGGGATCAATAAAGAGAGTCAAGCCACAAAATCGATAATTTCATGTCCTTTTGTCCAAATTTAAAATTTTGATTTAAAAAAATCATGATCCTTTTATTGCATGTGGTTCTAATTTTATAAAATATCTCTGCATTGCATTGCATGACCGTTGTGGTCGCACCTTTAAGTGGAAGCGAGAAGCTATGCCTTCGTGAGGTTTTCACCTCCGCATGGGCTAGGGGATTGCCTTCGGGATACATCTGTACCTATGTCTTCGTGAAGTTTTCACTTCTGCATGGCCATAGGGAAATGTATTCCCTAAACCGAACTTGGTTCTTATGAGCCTATAATGGGTGAGGTTCGAGGAATCTGCTGGTTCAAATACCTCAGCTTTAGAGCTAGACCACACGTAGAAAACATAAGGACTTACCCTAAGTAGAACTATGTCAAACCTTAGTAGTTACCCAGATAGGTGTTCGTTTATTTTACTTGCTTTATATTTTATTCTGTGGTACTAACTTGTGTTTTATTTTTTGTGCATGTCATTTCATATTTTAAGAGGTATCGATTTACAGTCAGTTTCTAAGTTAGAAAGCTGGTTATGAAAAATGAATTCGTTGATAAAGTGGAAGAAAATGCAGTCGTCTCCATATGGTCAGAGCAAAGGCAATTAGGGAAAGGGATAGCTTAGCTGAGGGGTATATGTCGAACTATGGGATTTCACTCGTATCAGTGTCACACAAAATGAACTCCAGAAGTTGAAAGGAATATGGATCCATTGGGATGATAAGGCAAAGCAGCTATTATATCATAATTATGGTTATCTACCTTACTTGCTCGACGTCAAGGTAGATAAGTATCTATTCGGGCTATGACTCAATTTTGGAATTTTGCTTATAACTGTTTCTCTTTCGGGAAAGTACATTTAGTGCCCACGGTGGAGAAATATACGACCTTGCTTCGCTGTTCAAGGATCCAAGTCGACAAAGCTTATTCTAGGGCTGCTAACGTCCAAACTTTTGTGAAGAAGTTAATGAATATCACGGGGATAAGTGAACATTGGGTTACATCCAGAATTCAAGAGAAAGGTGAGGGTAAATGCATACCTTGGGTGAGTTTGAGGGATCTGATCTTAGCACATCCAGATGTAAAGAAGAAGATTGGCGTCTTTGCCTTGTGTATTTCTGGTTTGGTAATTTTCCTTAAAGCTCTCAGACATGTAGATGAAGCAGTTATTGATTTATTCGATAGACTTAACAAAGGGGTCACGCCTATATCTGCGATCTTAGCTGAGACGTTCAGATCTTTGAATGCATGTCGGAGAGCGGGTGAAGGCAGGTTTATTGGATACGTGCAGTTTTTATTAGCTTGGTTCCATAGTCATTTCTGGAAAATAGAGAAAGTTTCTTATGGGTTTTCTCTGAGAATTACTCTCCATTAAAAGAGATAGTGGCTACACTAAGGAGAGAGGACGTGTCCGAGGAAAACTAGATGGCGCTCCTTCAAAACCTTCAAGAGGAAGACATCGAATGGAGGGCTCATTGGATGATTCTGATGAAATTCTTTATCGATGTGGGAGTTTCGACTGGTCTTGTTATTGTTTTCTGAACTATATGATAAATACTTAGTTATACCTCAAATATTGAATACTGAATTGAAGAAGACGAGATTTATGTGAATCTTCCATTTTCTTCATAGACTTTTCTATATGTGGGGCATGGATGTTATAGGGCCGATCTCGTCAAAATCTTCTAGTTGACATTGAATTATCTTTGTGGTCATCGATTACTTCACAAAGAGGGTAAATGTTGCTTCATATGCCAATGTTACAAGGTCAAAGTCATTAAATTCTTAAAAAAAAGATCAGGCACCGACAAAGAATGACAAAAAGGACAAAGTCAAAAGTTTGTAGTCTGTTCAAATATCAGACGCCATATCATAAAGCAACAAAGGCAGCCAAAAAAAAAAGAACAAAAAAAATAAGGATTGTAGGAAAGATGATCGAGACTTGTAAAGATTGGCATAAAGAAGTTACCATTTATCTTCTATGATTATCGAACGTTGGCCAGGAATTTTTTCGGGGCAACATCTTACCCATTGGTTTATGGAATGGAAGCATTTTTGCCAATTGAACATAATCGAAGAAAAGGTTAAAAGTTATTCATCATGGTCAGATGATGCAAGCTTACGACAAAGAGGTTTATCCTAGAGAATTCCACAAGGGGAACCTGATCTTTCTTTTACAAAATATTTCAGAGAAAAACAGATGCCAAACTGGGAAGGACCTTATGTTGTAGAGAAGGCCTGTTCTGGAGGAGTATTGATATTGACCGAGATGGATGCCAAAGACTTTCCCAATCCGGTGAATTTAGGTCAGTCAAGAAGTATTTTACCTGAAAAGGGAAAGTCCAAGGTGAAAACCTGCAAAGGGCGCCTTGAGTTCAAATTCAAATTCAAAAAAAAAAAGGGGAGAGGCCAAGGCGAAAACCCGCAAAGGGCGCTTTGAGACCAAATGGGTTTTGAGCCGAAAATCCAAAAAGGGTGGCTCAAATTTTGATAAAAAATAGGGCATGTGGTAGTCTTGCTATGCCTGAATTAACAATGAAGAAGTAAGCTACGTCTTGGGGTATTGACAAAGTACTTCGAATCCTCTAAACACGCATTGAGCTCAAAATGGTCCTCAAGAAGTTTGTACAGAGAAGCTCAGGCTGCGATATCTGGGGCACCTAGCTTCTATCTTACCCATTTTGAATTTGCAATCTTTGATTACTTTTTTTTTTCAAGATACACCCTAATTTATTTTATTTTATTGCCTTGGTTATCTTTGATTAACTTATTTGTTTTGAGCTATGCTCTGATTAATTTCTTTCTTGTCCATTGTTGTGATCTTTTTCAAGCATTTTATATTGAAATAACAATTAATGGACTAATAATACTTTTATAAAAGGAGTTTTGCATATTACTCTGGAAGTTTCTAAATAATATGAGAATCTGAAACAGGACTATTATTTAGAACTCACCAAGCCTAAGGGTTGGAAATATTGAAAGATGATTATCTCTCCGGATTTTTGTCAAAAAAGGGTGGTTGAACAAAAAGATAAGACATTTCGTCAGTGATACAACCTCGACAAATAATGAGCAATGTCAATCCCAAGTGTACAAGGGGATCATTCTCGGAAAAGAAAATTGATGCTTTGCATTCATGCAAATATCAAGCATATACACCTGGTCATTACACCCAACGAATGGTGTAACAGATAAAATTAATCCTATACCTTAGAGTTGTAGCAGGATGGATGGAAGAAACCAAATGTTATTCTCCAGAAGTTGCAGTGGAAGGTACAAACTTTATGTCCCAGAAGGTACAGTGGAAGGGACTCTAAAATTACAACGGGGCAAGCTTACTGAGCAGAATATAATGCATCAGTGATAGAACCTTGATAAAATATGAGCAATGACAACCCAAACATTAAAAAGAGATCATTCTCATGCATTTATGTAAATATCATTCATACACTTCCAATTAGGAGAATTTGATTCAATCGGTTCATTGTATCCTAATCCTTGTACATTAAAAAAAAGAAGGAGATCATTCTCATGACATTCTGCATTCATGCAAATGTCATACCTAATATCATTTAGTTAGAAGCATTAGATTCATTCCGATCATTGCATTCTAATCATTATACATTTAAAAAATGGGATCATTCTCATGACATTCTGCATTCATGCAAATGTCGTCCATAATACATTTAGTTAGAAGCATTAGATTCATTCCGATTATAGCATCCTAATCATTTGGCATAAATATAAGCATATAAAATTGAGTCTACAGGATATGTCTCCCAAAGGACGGTGTAGCAACGTTGGTAAATTCACCAGTTCTATCTCCCTAACCAGCAATAGAATAGGTTGAAGATTGTAGATCTTGTCACCCTAAGCAGTAGTGGAACAAGATCGAACGGCAAATCTTATTTTCTTGAAGTTGCAGTGAAGCAGATTGAAGACACCAACCTTATCTCCCTAAAGTTACAATAGAGCAGGTTGAAATCACAAGTCTTATCTCCCTAAAGTTGCCGTGAAGCAGACTGAAGACAGTTAATCCCATTTCCCTGAATTGCAGTGGAGTGGATTAAAATGATGAATCCTATACCTCTGAAGTTGCAGTAGGTCGGCTTGAATTTACCATAGAAAGTCTGTCTCCCTAAAGATGCAGCGGAGCAAACTGAAGACAACAGATCTTATCTTCCTAAAGTTGTAGGAAGCAAATCGAAGATATTAGCCTGTCTCCCTGAGTTGAAGCGGAGTAGACTGAAGACGACAGATCTTATCTTCCTAAAGTTACAGGAAGCAGATCAAAGATATTAGCCTGTCTCCCTGAGTTGCAGCGGAGCAGACTAAAGATAGCAGATCTTATATTCCTGAAGTTGTAGGAAGCAGATCAAAGATATTAGCCTGTCTCCCTAAAGTTGCAGCAGAGTAGATTGAAGATAGTAGATCTTATCTTCCTAAAGTTGTAGGAAGCAGATCAAAGATATTAGCTTGTCTCCTTGAGTTTGCAGTGGAGCAAATTGGAGATAGCAGATCTGGCATTCCTGAAGTTACAAGAAGCAGATCGAAGACATCAGATCTTGTCTCCATAAGTTTGCAGTGGAGCAGATTGAAGATAGCAGATCTGGCATTCCTGAAGTTGCAGGAAGCAGATCGAAGACATCAAATCTTGTCTCCCTGAGGTTGCAGTGGAGTAGACTAACATAGTAGATCTAGCCTTCCTAAAATTGCAGCGAAGCAGATCGAAGACACTAGCCTTTCCTCTCTGAAGTGGTAGTGGACAAAGTGAAGAAAGCAAATCTTATGGCAAATCTTATTTTCCTGAAGTTGCAGTGAAACAGATTGTAGCCGTCAGACTTATTTCCTTGAAAGGGCAGATAGTTCAATACTTCTGAAGTTGCAGTAGGTGCAGAGAAGTAAAGTTAAGATGAAATTCTAATACCCCCTGAAGTTGCAGTTGGGTAGAAAGCCATTTGGAGAAGACGAGGACCAAGAAATCAATACTCGGCAAGACCGGGAAAAATTGGTCCTTTTATAGTCTTTGCTCTGTTTTCGTTACACGACAATGAGCAAAGAGGGGCAGCTGTAATTACCCATTTTTGTCCGGGCCCAAACAAACAAAACAAAAAAAAACCAATGTCCAATTTTGTTTTTACAGTCCATTTACAATAACACCTAGACCCAACACCTTACTACCCGTGACCTAATTACACCCAGAACCCAAAACCCATGAGGCCCAAAAGGGCCGAACACCTAAAACTGTTTCAGGAGACCTAGGGTTTCTAGAAAACCCTAGGCACCGCAAGCACTCGACACAGGCCCTTCCTCGCGCCGCAGCCTACCCACCAGCTTTTATCATCGCCGAGATTTTTGCCATTTACCTGCAAAAGGAAAGAAACAATGACAGAAGATGGCAAGAATAGCAGACAATAGCAACAAAAATAGGATTTTGATTTATTTTTTCAGGGTATAAATAACCCTAAAGCAATCTGTAAAAGGGAGCACACAATTAATACATTTTTTACGAGAAATCAACACAAAATCAGAACAAATCGACAAGGTTTTGATTTTTTTTTCGAATCTGCCTATTTGCGTAAACTTTCTTCATTTCCGTTTCTCTGCCATTTATGTATATAAAATACTTTTTAAAAAAAAAAGATGAGATTTTCACCTTGAGCACCGTCGTGTACAATGATGTACGACGGCGGGTCGCGCTGGAGCTACGCCGGAGCATCATTGGAAATCGCCTGAGGCGAGAGCATTTTTGAAGCTCTCCGTTTTTTTGGAATAGCAGACATATGGTTTTTTTTTTGGCAAAAATTTGACTTAAATAGGGTGATAAAACGACACTGTTTAGTGCCTTGGGTCTGAACGTCAAAACGGCGTCGTTTGAGCCTCTAACCCGCGCGTTGACCCGACGGGGGAAGGATCCGCGTGTTTTGGTGAAAGTGGGTTATTTATTACTTTGGTCCTTTCGCATTTTTGGTTTGTTTCAATTCCGTTTTTATTTTTATTTTTTAAATTTCCCTCAATTTTCTTTACTAACTCATTTTGGTCCTCATTGTTGCGGCGCGTTTTAGACAGTGGAATAATTTCCTAATCAGTCCTTGTCCTTTTGGGTCGCGTTACATCGGGTCCATTTATCTTTTTTATTTCTATTTTGACCCTAAAACTTATTTTTTTTGAATTTAATCCTTTTAATCATTATTGATATTTATTTATTAAAATCTATTAATTTGAAATTCCTGCTATTACTATTACTAGTATTATTTTTATTATTATCAATATTATTATTATTACTACGTAATTCTTATTTTAATATTACTACTACTATTATTTTTATTTTATTTATAATTAACTCTGTTATTTTATATTCATTAGTACTATTATTATTACTTTTAATATTATTATTCTTATATTTATTATTATTATTTCATTACTGTTTTTTCCTTACTATTATTTTTACTATTATTATTAGTACTATTATTATTATACGTATTATTATTATTATTATTATTATTATTATTATTATTATTATGACATTTACTATTATTAGTATTATTATTATTTTAATTATTATTAATATAGTATTGTTATTTTCCTTTTATTACGATTATTATTATTATTTAAAAACATTCTACTTGATATTTCTTCATTTATATGCTCACTTACATTTTTAAATTAAGCCTTTATTAACATTTTTATTTCATTTAGTATTCCTCTATTATTTTTGACCCGTTTCATTTTTCTTATGTTATTGTTTTCATTATTATTATCTTATTATGTACTATCCATATTCGTACCTATTCATTTATTTACTTATGTCCCTATATACCGCAAGGCTCGTTACTCGTTATCATTATTGTGTTCGCATTATTACTATTCGTCCAGTATGGCCATATGCACATTTTAGTCGATTTCCTATTTTAAATGTTTTATTGATTTTATCTTCTTTTTTTACCCAAATTCACAAAAAGAGATTTTACAAATAAAGGCAATGTTTCGTGTTTGGAAGTTCGAAAACTTGAGCCCTAACGTGCTGGGTTTCGGTTTTTCGTTCGTCTAAATAACTAAATATTCTTTTAGGATTTGGACCGTATTTTCTCGACTTCAAAAATAAGTCAATATTTCATGTTTAGAAATTCGAGAAAATTGTACCCTAACTCACTGGATTTCAATTTTCTTCGTTGAATTTACATAGCCAAGTATCCTTTTTGAAATAAAAAATTGTAAATTTCAAATCAAAACTTATACTCGGGAATTCAAAATGTTATATCCTAACTTATTGGATACGATATTTTGTGTCTCGAGATATGGATTTTTTACAAATAAAGGCAAGCTTAATTCCGAAGTCTTGAGACATTACATCCTAACTTATTGGGTGTGACATCTTATTTCCTTGAGATAAGTGAGTTCTAGCTTTCTTACAAATAAAAGGATCGTATTTTAAATTTTTCTAATTTTCGACATTAGGACATTAATTAATCAAATCGGTACCAATTTTGGGCGTTTCGAGGGTGCTAATCCTTCCTTGTACGTAACCGACTCCCGAATCCGTTTTTCTAAATTTCATAGACCAAAATCATTGTTTTAATAAATCAAAATGTTTCTTTTTATTAAAATGACAAATTTCAAGGTGACCCGATCACACCTCGAAAAAAGATTGGTGGCGACTCCATTTTCGTTTTTAAAGTCAATCCCCATTTTTTTTCAAAATAATTTAAAAATGGTTTCGACAGTGATTAAAAAGAAAAAGTTTAAATTAAGTGTAGAAGAGATGAAGTTGGGGAAGAAACATGGAAGAAAGAGAGAGAAAAATATCACTCGGGGATTTAAGACGTGAGAAAGGAAGGAGAAGAGTGAGGGCAAATTGGAAACCTTGACTAATTCGTTAAACAACCCATACCCTAAATCACCATTCGGTGGGGAGAGCTTTGAATCGTATGATGCATTTTTAGCTGAATAAGCCTGTAATGGAATATGGCTGTAATAGCTCATTACAGCCAACCAAACAGTGGTTCGGTAATGGGTCCACTGAATTAGGCTGTAATACATTGCTATTACAGCCAACCAAATAGGCTGTAAAGCTTGAGAAACTTTGATGGGAACCGCGCGACTTAAAATAATTCTTTCTGCTTACAGCCTGCCTACCTACGACCACCGTGAAACACGAGAATTAAATCCAACGTAAATGATTCCATAAAATAATTTATAATTTCATGAATCATATAATATTGTCTCTAAAAATAAATTTATTTTACACAAATACATATAGAGTTATTACCTCGAATATAAATTTAATTTTTAATAGTTTTTCTTTGTTATAATTTAAAACTAATTTAAATGTACTAAAAAGACGTAAGTGTTAATAATTTACCGATTTAGAAATCATGTCTTGTAATGCTATATTTAGAATTCAAACATTGTGTTGAAATTATCCATCTTGAAAATTAAATTAGTTAATTGAAAATAAAATCAAGAATATGTTTAAACTAGCAAGTTAAAATCAGTGATGTCAAGATCGACTTAACCGATTGAACTTGAATTTAGTGATTCTAAAAAATAGTTGTTTGATAGATTCAATCATTGGTCTAATTTTTACAACATTGGTTAAAAATACTCCCTCACTTCTCACGATATTCTTAAATGGCTTAGCTTTTCAAGGGAAATTACACTTATAAATTGTTTAAATTTGTCACACATTGTTGCATCACAATTATTTTTTTAGTCGACAATTTTGACTTTGTGATTGAGTCTAAAATTTGTCGGTGTCACTTTCCATAATGACAACGATTGATGATTAAGGAGATTTAGAGTTGTGAAATATTAATTTTTATTTTTCTCTTTTCAAGAGTACAATTCACTTAATCATTATACATTGCGGTCTAATACTTACTGATAGTTAAGTTAAAAAATTATTCAAAGTTGTTAGAAAGAAAAGGAATACATAAATCATTCATATACCTAATATATTACTATTTGCTTCTCTTGTGTTTTTTAAAATCCAAATCTGACACATCGTTCTTCATATATCATACCAATACAACAATTTATATCATGGTATGACATAATTGTTACTAGAAGTAATGATGTAAAGATCTCATAGGTCATTTCCTCAATTTCTAAACAATTTTCCATTAAAGATGTTGGTCAGTTGCACTATTTCCTCAAAGGTATTAACGAATTCAGATGGTCTTATGGTCTAAAATGTCAAAGGTATTATTCAGCAAAAATTTTAGTATGTCGAAGCTTGGGAGCATTTTGATTTCCTATGCCAAAATTATATCTCATTAAAGATGTCAGTTGCACTATTTATTGCCCGAAGCTTGGGAGCATTCTGATTTCCTATGCCAAAATTACATTCTGAATGGGCTGTCGGGTGCATTGTACGAAGTATATAGTGTCAAGAAAACAGATAAGGAATTATGGATGCCATTGGACCATAAATACAAAATCAAAGATGCTGAAGCTAAAAAGTTTTTAGTTGCTAAATTCTTGAATTTTGTAATGGTTGATTCTAAACTAGTTGTGAATCGAGTGCAGGAACTTTAAATAATCATTCAAGAAATTCTTGCTGAAGGAATGGTCATAAGTGAATCCTTCCAGGTGGTAGCCATTATTGAGAAGCTACCTCCTACTTGAAATGACTTCAAGAACTATATAAAGCACAAAAGAAAGAAAATTTTTGCGGAAGATTTGATTGTCAGACTTCGGATTGAAGAATACAATAAAGGTACTGGAAAGAACCTTATCAAAGCAGCAAATGTCAATAGTGCTAAGGCAAACGTGGTAGAAGTAAAAAAGGAACTTCAAGAAGGGAAAACAACCTCAAAACGGGTTTAAATTAGGACCAAAAGGTGGCATTTTCAAGAAGCAAAAAATTTCAAGGTAAACGCTTCAATTGCAATAAGATGGGGCACAAGTCATCTGACTGTAGGCTTCCAAAGAAAGTCAGAACTAATGAGGCCAATGCTGTGGAAGAAATTTCCAAGGAAGTGTCTAATATGAATTTATGTGCTATGATATCTAAAGTCAACATGGTTGACTCAAATCCAGGGAATGGTGGCTTGATACTGGCGCGACACGTCATATTTGCTACGACAAAAGACTCCTTTTCTGAGTTGGTGCCTTGTGAAAAAGGGGATAAGCTTTATATGGGAAATGCTGCGAGTTTCAAGATCAAGGGGAAGTGTACTATAGTCTTGAAGATAACTTCTGGTAAAGAACTCAGGCGTCAATATGTGTTGTATGTGCTTGACATACGCAACGACCTTGTTTCTAAAGGGACACTCCTTAGTGTACACAGCTTTAGGATGATGTTTGAATTCCAAAAGCTAGTTTTGTCTAAGGGGGGAATGTTTGTGGGAAGGGGATATGTATTAAATGACATGTGAAAACTTAATGCAATCTATGTAAAAGCAAAGACTATGTAACATCCCCAAACCCGGCCCACGAGTCTTGACCGGATCTGGTTATGTCACTGCGGAAAAATGTTGAAAATCTTTGTCTTTAGAATAAAACATGAAAATTTTGTTAGAGTGTGTCCATTAAAAATTATTAAATAATAAGCTTGGTTTGAATTAAAACTTTATTATATTTTATTAAAAGATAAATCGTTTGTAAAAAAATATTTCTAAGTACGATATAAATTCTGTCATCCATAAAAAGAGTACTTTAAACAAAAGTGGCCCTTATTACAACCAATATTAAACAAAACACTTAGTATTAAAATTGCTTAAAAATAATTAAGTTAATCTCCTTCCGCATGGGCCACCTTGCATCCTCTCCGACTCGGTCCGGTCAACAAGTCACCTGCGATGTTAGATAAATAATTGGGTGAGTCATAATGACTCAGTGTGTAATTAAACCACTGATATCCACCCACATGTTAGCCACAAATCAACCCAAATTATCAAATGCAACATGTAAATATAATCATTTAGACATTACCACAATCTGGGCTTGGCCCACAATCAAATCATATTCAAGCACTGGGCTAGGCCCTTTTCTCATTAATTCACTGATTACTGGGCTTGGCCCATTTCCACGTATGTTCTCAAAACATACCTATTCATATTCCATATTGGGCTTGGCCCATTTCCATATCAATTTATAACAAAACCATGCAATATGAAACCCAACCCAATCCTAAGGTCCATCCGCTACACACCCCTTAACCACCTACCACACACGGGGGACTATCGAGTCACCCTCTCCTTTTCCCTCCAAAAAGGCAACCAATGCCATCCACGATGTAGTGTATAGCTAACATCAAACCACGATGGAGCACACAGCAATCCATCAAGCCACGATATGGCATAAGCCGATATCATCAAGGTAACCACGCGAACTAAATCCCAAAGATCCACAACGCGACCTCGATCGGCGCCAATCCACGATGTAGCACAAAGTCGACATCAACCACGCACTCAAGTACACCGCACCTTCTTTCAAAACCCACCCATGCACATGTAACATGATATAATGACAATATGATGCATGTGCATGTCATTCACAAACATAGGCATACACTCATATTTAAATAAATGACAACAATATTAACAATTTGCTATTTACCTGATCGACGTCATACCCTTTTTAGGGTATCTATTGCACTTTACCATCGCACTTATTAGTAAACATATAACATAAGCAGATATCACATAAAACCCGGAAACAATGGCTAACTACACACCTTATAACCTGAAGCTCTAAACCCTCGATCCCGACGCTATCGTTTAGCGAGACTACCGCTATCTGCCTATCGTTTTCTGTTGCACGCCCACACCCCGGTGGCCAATCTCGTACAGCAGAAACCGATCTCTTTTTGAACTTCGGGATGGGAGTTTTCCCTTTCTCCTCTTGACTGGCACTCGCATCCATCGACGATACTTAATCAGAACCACACGATTAATCAACAAAGTCATAATCCACTATTATTGAATTTAGATCACCTAATAACATCCTTACCGAAATACTGAGATCCCGAAGCGCTACTTAATGCTTCCGCAAACGCTGACTAAACCACTCCAAAGAAAGTCTCCTGCGTTAGGCTCTTCTCCCCTACAATCGGCCTTAGCATCAAATACTTAACAACCTTAGTCTTAATCGAATTCCAAATACATAACTTACCAAGATAAACCCTTACCACCACTTACCAAGTCATTGCTAGCAACCGAGGCTTGATGAATACCTCAAAATCCTAGAGTACCTTCAACAACGATTGCAACGAAAACCGAAGAGATCTATGCTAATATTCGCCAAGGTGCTACCAAATTGAAGAAAGGAAATTCGGCACAAGGGTGGGGTGTAGATTTGACTAACAAAAGAAACCCAATGGAAAGGAATAGGGTTTCGCCAAAAGGTTTGAAAAGAGGAAAGAAAGGTATAGGGGTGCACTTTTGATTTAGCACCAAATGGAAGAGAAGAGAGATGAAAGGGTGAGTGATTTGACCAAGGATTAAAAAAAAGAAATAGAAAGAAGGAAAATAGCAATGAAGGTTTGACTTAGGGAAATGAGGAGAACAAATGGAGAATTTGTGAAGCAAAATTAACAAGAGGGCAAATGGAAAAAAAAAAAGGTGAGCACCTCCCCTATTTAAAGAGTTCGCACCCCTCCCTTGAAGACTCCAAAATCAGCCACCACATACTAATTCAATCTAATTTGAATTAGTCCTCTTCTCAATTTATCCCATATTCTATCTCCTTATCAAATTCAAATAAACCAATCACAACTCTTAGACTATGAATAAAAATGTTGTTTCTTCTTTTTTTCAAAGCCTTCCTTTCATCCAAACATTCTATGCTTGAGTCATTTAATTTATGGCATGGTAGGCTCGAACATGTTAATTATGATACTTTATGTAGATTAATTAATTTAGAACACATTCCTTCATTTCACATTAATTATAAACATAAATGTGAAACTTATGCTGAGGCAAAATTAGCAAGGTCCTCATTTCAAACTGTTGAAAGAAATACAAAATCACTTGTTCTAATACATAACGATATTGGTGACATAAAGTTTGTTCAAACCAGGGGAGGGATAAATATTTTATTACCTTCATTGATAATAGCACAAAATATTGGTATGTATATTTGCTTAAGAACAAAAACGAAGCTATAGAGAAATTTATTCTCTATTAACAGGAAGTTGAAACCCAATTTAATAAAAAAATTAAGATGGTGAGAAGTTTTTATAGCTGAAGTCATAAAAGATGGATCATATATTTGTCTGTTTGTAGTTAAAATTTAATAGTTTCATAAAAGTTTAAAAAATACATAAAATTATTAAAATTTTAAAAATATTAATAATTTTATTTTAAAAATATATCCATATTAATAAGTACATGTAAACTATCACATAAGTATAGTGTCCAGTCAACTTTTCTCTAAAATATAATTTGATTAAATTTAAATGCCCAAAAAATAGATCAAAATGATAAAAGTATTAAGTATAAGGGGCTAAATTTATAATTATACTAAAAATTAATAGTGGAGGGTAAAGGGAGTTCGAGCATCTAAATCTTACAGGGAACAAATACCTCTAGCGTTTAATACCTCTAGCGTTTCTTTCATTGTTGGCGCGCTCTTTTCTTTCCAACGTTTTGGAGCATAATATAACTCCTAGAGTTAAGAATTTCACCTAGACCCATCCTTATATAAAACAAGTGTGGCAATATAGATTCTGCACTAGTCCCCAGTTTTTTCTCCAAGTTCATCTTGGCCTTGCTTATTTGGCAATAATAGGTAATTCTATTCTTACAATTACCTGTCTTTTTTTTATGATTTCTGCTTCACTGATTAATTTTATTTCTAGTTTGCAATGAATCAATCATGGTTAGGTTGGTTGCTTTTTTTGTTTAAATTTTGATTAATTGAATCTGTTTCTGTGAGTGGGTCTACAAAGATTCAAACTTGTGATTGAAGATAGGTACCTAAAATGGTGGTCAATCTGGCTGTTTTTGTTTTTAAATTTGTGTCATGATTTATTTTTGGCAACAATAGATGTGGTGAGATCTGGCTGTGATGCGGCAGATAATAGAAGAATGACGGAAGAAAATCCAAATCATAAAGAAAAGACAGCAAAATCGGAAGCAGAGCAGAGAAGAAGAATGAGAGAAGAAAATGAAAAGCTTACAGTGACAGAACAACTCAAAAAAAAAAAAAAAAGATGAAGGCAGCCAAATCGAAAACAAAGAATACAATAATAAGGGAGGAAGGAGACGCAAATATATCTTCTGCTTCAAAACATGGGAAGGTGTTATTCAAATCTCTTTTCATGCTCCTTCTTGGTGGGTTTAGACTTTAGAATTGATGTGCATCTCCATGACTTAAACTGCAGGTTGATGATGAGTGCGTAGAAAGTTTTATGGAGCAACTTGAAGCCAAAGTGAAGAGTGAAGTAGATTATTCAGACTTCCAAATCTTAGAAGAGGATTTAGGGAAGGATTTGAGAATGGTTGGGAGATTTAGTGTTCCGCTACGCCTGGCTCCTATTGCAAACAGAATCAAGGATGGTTTTGGTGATATTACTTCACGCAGTCCACAAAGTGACTGTGCAGCTAAGCCTACCTATCTTCTCTTCTGTGCTGCCATCAAAGAGATGGATGATCTCAAACTAGACCAGGTCAACGAGACTAAATTATTGTTGTGGCGAGATGCAATTAACAATGCCCTCTACCTTCAATTCAATGTGGATTTCGCCATTAAGCACCTCTTTAAAATTGCGCGTGCATATTTTGGTTTCAAAGTAATGGAAGGGAAAAGCGGCGTAGAGATGCTCAAGCTCAAGAAAATAGATGGGAATATGGAGATCCCCGAAGCTTGTTTACGTGAAGCTGAATATTTTAGCGGCAAGCCTCTTAGCACCGGTCTGCTCCGTTAGTAATTTTCTACCTAAAGCCATTACCTATGCCACTTATCACTATCGGCTACTACCTCTGTCTTTTGTCATATTTTAAGTCTTTCTATGTTTAATAAACTATCATTTACTCAATGTGTACATATATAGCTGGGAACTTTGAAAACCAAGAGTGATGAACATATTGCTGTCTTAATACTCATGGTTTCAGTGAGACAGATTTTTTTCATGTAAACCTCAACTTCCAAGACGAGATTCATCAGGGTATATCATTAGGTTAGAGAAGAACAACAATATATTTTTATAAAGAAATCTTTATCGATTGGAACTCCATTAGTGAAAGCAATCTATTAAGAGTCAGTTTAACCTTGCTTCTAATAAATACTTTTGAGATTAAAAAATATATTATTAAATAAGATATTTTAAGCTTTTCAAAAAATACTTTTTAGAGGAAAAAAAAAACACTTTACAAAAATACATTTTCAACCAAAAAAAACAGAAACTAAAATTTTAGCTTTTGTTTAAAAAGTACTTTTTAACTCAAAAGTACTTTTAAGGAGCAATTTTTTAAGGAGCAATATTAAATTAAGCCTAAATTATATTAGTTTAATTAAAAATACAACCCAAGCTGCCGTTTAGAGACCACATTTCTAACTTGGATTTGGACTCTCTAATTGGCCTAACTTGAACTTGCATTTGGATTCTCAAAATAAATATCAATTTAAAATTAATGGAATAAATTTTAAAATTATACATAAATTTTGATTTAATATGTATTTGTATATATGAACTTCAATTTGGTGTATTTATATACACGAAACTTTAATTGTAGTTCAAATGTATGCATGCAATTTTAGTTTTGATTCAATCGTACACATTTAATCTAAATAAGTTTAACTATTTTATTCGACCTTTTTAAAATGAAAAATCAATTAAACTTTAACTAAAATCCAAAATTAAATAAAACATTTAATCTGATCCTAAATTTAAACATGAAATTCTAATTTAAACCTTAAAATTAAATCAAGATTTAATTAAATCTAAAACCTCTCAAAATTTATTCTCAGCCAATTCACTCACCCCGTAATTTGAATAAAAAATCTAGAAAAATTAAGGCTCTACACCCAAATATGCTTTTTGTTCATTTATACATGTTTTGTTTGTATATGTTTATGATTCATTACATAAGATTCTTCAAATGAAAATAACAAATTTTGTTTTGAATGAAATGTGTTTTATAATATAAATAAGTCTTACTTTGTATAATTGGACAATTCAAGTATATGCATTGTTTTACTTCATAGTATCACTATGCTTTAACCCTATAAACATGAGTTAAATGTTGGTTATGTTGACATATTGGTTGTGATGGTAAGATGTTGACACTACAAGAATATAGGGCTTTAGCGGCGTTTTTAGTGGCGTTTTGCTAAAAAACGCCACAATAATTACACATTAGCGGCGTTTTAATGAAAACGCCGCAAAAAAAGGGACAATAGCGGCATTTTTCCGCAAAACGCCAGTAAAAACTAAGAAATAGCGGCGTTTTCTAAAAAAACGCCGCAATAAACTAAGAAATACCGGCGTTTTTTACAAAACGCCACAAAAGGTAGTGAAATAGCAGCGTTTTCAGCGAAAGCGCCACTAAAGGTAAGATATAGCGGCGTTTGTAAACGCCACTAAAAATCTAATTATCTCAAAACTTAAACGGCGCCGTTTTGTTTCCCGTTTAATAATTTAATATAAAACAATGTAAAAAGGCACAATAATAGCGGCGTTTTTACTAAAAACGCCACAAAATGTCAGAGACATAGTAGCGTTTGTATGGAAAACGCCACTAAAGGTAAGCAATGACGGCGTTTTCTGTAAAAAAATGCCAGTAAGTATCTAATTATCTCAGGATCGAAACAGGCGCCGTTTTGGTTCCCGTTTAATAATTGAATATAAAAATTGTAAAAAGGCCCAATAATAGCGGCGTTTTGTTTAAAAACGCCACAAAACATTGAGATATAGCGGCGTTTTTGAATGAAACGCCACTAAAGGTAATAAATAGCGGCGTTTTTTACCACAAACGCCGCTAATAATCTAATTATCTCAAAACTAAAACGGCGCCGTTTTGGTTTCCGTTTAATAATTCAATATAAAAAAATTGTAAAAAGGCACAATATTAGTGGCGTTGTTATTAAAAACGCCACAAAATATCAAATTGTTTCAGAACTAGATCGGCGCCGTTTTGGTCCTCGTATAATAAATCAATATAAAAATTATTTTATTTTGGGGTTTACTATTTAGGGTTTATGATTTAATATTGATGGTTTAAGGTTTCAAGTGTAGTGTGGTGTTGGTTTGGGGTTTACTAAGGATTTAAGGGTTTAGAGTTTTAGAATCTATATTTAATGGTTTAAGGGTTTAGTGTTTCGTGTTTCGGGCTTCGGGTTTCGGGTTTAAAGTTTTAAGATTTATGATTTTGTATTTAAGAGTTTAAGGGTTGAGTGTTTATGGATTAATTAGAGATATAAATTAAAAAATGTACATATATTTTGGGGTATAAAACCCTAAACCACTAAACCCCTAACCTTTAATCCATAAATTTTAAACCCTAAAACCTTTTAACCCTTAAATTATTAAATCTTAAATCCCAAACCTACATCATACACACTGTACTCAAAATAGTAAACCCTAAATATGTACCCTTAAATTAATATATATATAGTTTAGGGTACTTTAGTATGGGATATAGTTTAATGGTTTAAGGTTTAGAGGGTTTTAGGATAAATAGTGTCATTGTTTTATGGTTTAAATATTAGGAGATATAATTCAGGGTTATGAATAATTCAGACCATGGTTAAGGCTTAGGGGCTAGTGTTTTATGGTTAATTTATGGTTTAGGGGATACAGTTTGGAGTTTAGGATTATGAGGATATAGTTTAAAGGTATAAGGTTTAGGGTTTTGATTAATTAGTGTTCATAATATTAGGTATTTTGATTATTTAATAATATTATAATGATACTTTATTTTTAGTGGCGCTTTTATTAAAAACGCCACAAAAACATAGAATTACCGGCGTTTTTTTGGAAACGCCACAAAATATATGCATTATCGGCCTTTTTTTAGGAAACGCCACAAGGTTATGTCAATTAAACGACGTTTATTACTGGCGTTTAATACAAAAATACCACAAAATCCATCAACATATACTAAGACGGCGTCGTTTGAAACTTTGTTGTTTGAATTAGTGGCGTTTATTGACTAAAACGCCACAAAATATATCAATACAATGAGGACGTCGTCGTTTAAAGCTACAAAAAACTGACAAGTATTAGTGGCACTAGATAAAAAACACCGCGAAAGTACATAATGAGTGGCGTTTTCCTGAAAACGCCGCAAATCTTTATGCACATTAAGCTTCACGACGTCATTTTATCAACAAATAGTGGCGCTTTCGAGAAACGCCGCAAAACATAAACTGGTGTTGAGCAAAACGTCGTCGTTTTGCTGTGCTAAATTTTATCCCCCTTTCGCCCCCGAAAGCCCTAAGTGTTCAATTTGTTCTCTGCCCAGTCGACCCTAAATTCCGTCCTCCCTAAAATTTTTTGCTCAAACTTCTCCCTAGGTTCCATCGTCATTTGCTTTCTGCACAAATTTCCCAATATTCCAACATCACCGGGGCTTCAGAAGCTGTTGCCATTGAAAAGCTTGAGGTATTTTTTTGGAAACTTTTGCTTCAATATCTCACAGTTTTTATTTTGCTTCTTTTTAACTTGATTGTCTAATTGGTTTCTTATTATAGGTTAAAAACTGAATATTATATTAACCTGTTACGTTAACTTGTTGTTATTTTGTTTTGTTTGTTGTTTAAAGGTACCCAATGTAATGTATACAAACTGTTATGTTAACTTGGTCAGTTTGCTTAATCATGATGCATTTGACAGTTTTCATAATATGACTTGGAATTTTTTTAAATCTCGTTTGTATGTTGAATGGAAGATGAACTAGATTAGTTATCTATGTTTTAAATTATTATTAAGGTGGGAAATTTGTAACAGAGCCTAATTTTGAATATATTAATGGGATCAGAGATAGATTCAATGTTGACCCTAATTTGCTTTCTTATTGGGAATTATTAGATCATGTTAATACATTTAGGGTACACATTTAAGAAAAAAGGAGGAGCCATATCTTTGTTATAGGGTCTATGGTAGTCAGATAAATGGAGTTAGGTTTATGTTAGTTCACAATGATGTAACTGTGAATCAATTAGTTAAACAATTGACATAAAAATGGAATTGTAGAAATATATGTGGATAATAGAAGTAATTATGTAAATGTTGGTAAAGGTATTGAAGATGTTGGTCAGTGTATGGAAAATGTCGATGTCGGTATTAAATATGGTGATTAGTGTAGTAATGAGGGTGCAAAGGGCTTAATAGGGGGTGATTGGTGTACAAAAGGTAATGAGGGTGAGAAGGTTGACCTTGGTACTAACAAGGGTGATGAAGAAGTGTTTTTACATAATGCAGAGCTAGGTGGAGACATTGATAATAGAGTAGAGGAAATTAGATATAATTTGAGAAGTAAGAAGAAAAAAAACAAATCTATGAGAGAGGGAGATGGTTTAGAGTCACAGAACAGTGTTAAAGGTTTATGTGAGGGGGATGATGGGTTAGGTCATACTATTGAGAGTAAGCCAGTTTTGTTAGATGATTTAGGGCTTAAGGATAGAAGTAGTGATACTAATGGTAACAGTGAGGATAAAAGAAATCAGTAGGGTCATGAGAGTGACTACATGTCATCATCTGACCCTGGGGAGTATGGGGATGTTGATTAGTCAGATGATAACATTAGGAAGTTAACAAAAAGGGGTTGTGGGGATGAGGTATGATTCCCAATATGTCATTCCTATGTGGGAAAAATGGACGAAGTTTGAGGATAATCAATTTAAAGAGGTAGTTAAAAAGTATGCATTTTTAAAAAGGTGTCCAAATTAGATTCAAGAAGAACGAACCAAACAAAACTAGGGTAGTCTATATGGAATGGTGTCCATAGTTCTTGCATGCTAGCTATGAAAGGAAGATATATAACCCTGTGCACAAATGCTTTAGTAGTAATAAGAATAGGCTACTTTCATGTTCTTCTCACTCCCTTTGCCTAGAACAAACCTGATTCTCCTTTTCTAGTGCAAAGTTCACTATTTCTTGCTTGCCAAAACCCAATCTGCCAACTATCAACCGCCAATGACCATCCTCTAACTTAAACCAGCCAACAAACGCTTAAAATCTGCACATATAATTGAATGAAAAGATGAGGTTGCACTCGTTTGGAATCTAAAGTTGTATTCTTTTCATGGTTTCGCTAAAATGAATTAGATGTTGATTAGTATTATTCTAAGGTTTTCTGAACCTCCAATAGTCTGATGCCACTAATTTTTTATATTAAAATTTTTGCAATTGTGGGTTCATTAAAATTTGTTTCGTTGTGATAGAAATTTGCTAAGTGTGCACTTCATTGGCTGTTTAATATGAGGCTTCTATTTAAAGGACAGTCAAGCATTTGCTATGTTTTCTTTTGTTTGTTTGATTGATTTTTTATTGATATTTGGTTCACTAAAATTTTAGCAATAATGTTTCCCAATTGACATCCGTTTTGCTCTCTTGTTCACCATTTTCCCATCCGTTTTGCTCTCTTGTTCACCATTTCGTCGTTCTGCCTGCAGGCTCATCTCTCTTAACGCATCCGCTCCGCGACCTCTCTGTCCCAGCTTCCTCCAGTGGCTGATCTAATCCCTCTCTTGCATTCAAGTTGCCGACAGACCCAGCAAATTAAACAAGGTAAATATTGAAACCCTAATCGTATTTTGAGGATTGATTTCTACTTGAGACTTTGAGTTATTTACTCTCGGCTATATTTTCTGTTTTCGATCCTACTTATTGCTACTCCTTCTCATCGATTTTTTTTAAAAGCTACAAGATTAGTTGAAATAGCAGACTATTATCGCCGTTTTTCTCCTAACACTGCTATTTGGGGCGCGATTTGCTGCCATTAATATAACATTTATTAAATACAAATACCAAATTAAATAGTAAAATAATATAACATTTATTAAATACATAATTAGCTAATAATATTAATAATTAAATTTCATAAAATTAACCTTTAAAACTTGAATTAAATTGCATTCATCATATTGTATTTGACAAATTAAACGTAAAATCATAGTAGAAAATCAAAAAACCAACTAAGCCACATTAGCATCAAATGGGTTAACAAATATATTCAATTAATCATTCAATGATTACAAATTAAACCCTAAACCCTAAACCTTAAACCTTAAGCCCTAAACACTAAACACTAAACCTTAAAACCCTAAACCCTAAAATCTTAAAACTTTAAACCCTAAACCCTAAACCCTAAGCCCTAAACATTAAGGCATAAATCCTAAACCCTAAACCCTAAACCATAAACCCTAAATCCTAAAGCCTAAACCCTAAGCTCTAAACCTTAAACCTTAAACCCTAAACCCTAGGTGTAACAATGCCACGTATGATAAATCTAAAAGAATACAAAACTTACCTAATTTTGAGATCAAATTTCATAACTTACATAAGTTTACGATCAAATTTCATAACTTACATAATTTTAAGTTAAGATCAAACTCATAACTTACATAATACTTGTATAGAAAAAAAAATGATTCAAAGTATATAGGCTGGAAACCTGACGGGTTGCCTTATATCTCACAGTGAGATATAATGGATCCTCCTTAGGTGTAACAATGCCACATATGATGAATCTAAAAGAATACAAAACTTACCTGATTTTAAGATCAAATTTCATAACTTACATAAGTTTACGATCAAATTTCATAACTTACATAATACTTGTATAGATAAAAAAAAAAGACTCAAAGTATATAGGCTGGAAACCTGACGGGATGCCTTATATCTCATAGTGAGATATAATGGATCCTCCCTAGGTGTAACAATGCCACGTATGATGAATCTAAAAGAATACAAAACTTACCTAATTTTAAGATCAAATTTCATAACTTACATAAGTTTACGATCAAATTTCATAACTTATATAATACTTGTAGATAAAAAAAAGATTCAAAGTATATAGGCTGGAAACCTGACGGGTTGCCTTATATCTCACTGTTAGATATAATGGATCCTCCCTAGGTTTAACAATGCCGCGTATGATGAATCTAAAAGAATACATAACTTACATAAGTTTAAGATCAAATTTCATAACTTACATAAGTTTACGATAAAATTTCATAACTTACATAATACTTGTATAGAAAAAATAAGATTCAAAGTACATAGGCTGAAAACCTGACGGGTTGCCTTATATCTCACTATTAGATATAATGGATCCTCCTTAGGTTTAACAATGTCGTATATGATGAATCTTAAAGAATACATAACTTACATAAGATTAAGATCAAATTTCATAGCATTATTTACATAAATTATTAATTAACAATTTAGCCGTGTAATTTATTGTCAACTTTAGACTTCAACAACTACGAAATGGATAGAAGTTGGATGAAATTGTCAAGGGTAAGCAACATCTATCGAAATGGAGTAGAAACTTTTCTGAATTTCGCATTTCAAAATGCAAGCCAAGAGAATATGATTCTTTGCCCGTGTAAGACGTGTTGCAATATTAACTGGCATTATCGTGAAGTGGTTTACGAACATCTAGTTGTTAATGGCTTTGTCCGGGGGTACAAAAAATGGTTTTTTTCATGGAGAGTGTACATCTAGTGGAGCATCTTCATCGATGAATCTGGGGTATCCTAATAGTGCTTTCAATCAAAATGCTAGAGACGATTTGGAAGGCATGTTGCGGGATGCTTTTAATATGCGCAGTGATGGTTTCGAAAAATTTCCACCTCACTTGGGTGCAATCGATGATCATAATTTTGGTGGAAATACTTTCACCGAAATAAGAAGCAAGTCTGGATGAACGACCAAATGAAGAAGCGGCGAGGTTCTACACGTTACTTGGTGAAATGAATGAAGAAGCGTATAAGGGATCAAAATTTTCCAAACTGTCATTACAGATTCGTCTTTTTCACTTGAAATGTTTGGGGGTGGACCAAAATCATTGACAATCTTGTTAGAGTTTCGCAAGAAATGTTCCGTTTGTAAAAATCCTCAATCTTCCAAAGACATGAAGAAATTGATAAAGGATTTGGGCCTTGGCTACAACAAAATTCACAGTTGCCCAAATGACTGCATGTTGTATTGGGGCGACCGGATAAATCAACAGTGCTATCATGTATGCGGCCAATCCCGTTGGATTAATAGAAATACAGAGGACGATTACGAGGATGAACATGATACACAGTCAATGAAGTAGCCAGTTAAGGTTTTACGGTATTTTTCGCTAATACCAAGGCTTCAACGGCTTTTCATGTCGTCGAAGACAGCCGAATCAATGACGTGGCACCGTGATGGACGAACAGATGATGGGTTGTTAAGGCATCCTGCAGATTCTTTAGCTTGGAAATCATTTGACTCCAAATTTTTAAGCTTTGCAAGCGATCCTCGGAGTGTGAGGCTTGGGCTAGCATCTGATGGATTTAACCTTACAAACTCATGAGCACAACGTCTGATGCTTGGCACGTGGTGCTTGTTCCCTACAATTTGCCTCCATGGGTTTGAATGAAACAATCTTCTTTTATCTTGTCTATGATTATACCTGGAGAGAAAGGGTCGAGGAATGATATTGACGTATATTTGCAGCCACTTGTTGACGAGTTAAAACAATTATGGGCTGGTGTTCAGACATACGATGCAATGAGAAAAGAGAACTTTAATTTATGTGCGGCTTTAATGTGGACTATTAACGACTTCCCAGCTTATGCTAACTTATCTGGTTGGAGTACTAGGGGATGTTATGCTTGTCCGTGTTGTGCTGCGCAGACATGTTCGCAATGGTTATATAATGGGAAGAAGTTCTCTTACATGGGGCATCGTCGGTGGTTACCGAAAATCATATATTTAGATTTGAGTGCTCGGTTTGATGGTATCAAGAGTTCGTAATGACTCCTTCGCAGATAGGTGGATCCGAAATATTCTTAATGTTGAAAGATATAAATTTCATTTATGGGAAGATGAATCAACCGGCCAACCCGCAAAGAAATAGAAGATCTAGGGATGAATGTGATGATGAATCTGATGAAGAGGATGATCCTAATGAGGCGGACTTGTGGAAAAAAGGAAGTATTTTTTTCGAGTTGCCTTATTGGGAGCATTAGATTTTACGTCATAATCTTGATGTCATGTACATAGAGAAAAATGTCTGCGAGAACATCATTGGGACTATTTTGAATGTCGATGGAAAATCAAAAGATAATCTTCAGAGTCGACTTGATTTAGTTCACATGGGAATTCGACATGAGCTTCATCCCCGAGCACTTTCGAATATGAAATATCGGTTATCGCCTGCTATTTTTTCAATGTCAAAGACGAAAAAAGAAGTGTTCTGTACGGTGTTGAAGGATATAAAGGTCCCGGATGCGTATGCATCAAATATATCGCGATGTGTGAGTCTTAAGGATCGAAGACTATATGGCTTAAAATCGCATGACTATCACATCTTGATGCAAGACTTCTTGCCGATTGCTATACGGTCTTTGTATGTCGAAAAAGGTGACGACTCTCGTAATTGAACCGTCAATATTATGAAAGGCATTTGTGGAAAAGTTTTGAATGTTCAAGAATTAGAGAGACTACAAGACCGAGCCGCATTGACTTTATGCAATCTGGAGAAGATATTCCCGCCTTCCTTCTTCACTATTATGGTGCACTTGTTAATTCATCTCCCACGTGAAGCACTTCTTGGTGGACCCATTTTCTATCGATGGATGTATCCCATTGAAAGGTCTTAATTTATTTACAAAATATTCCTTCATTCTGCTCAATGCCCATAATAGTTGCAACTTTTGATAATGTTGTATACCGTGTTTAAGTTCCTTTCCAAATTGAAGTCATCTTCGCCGCAATAAGCGTTATCCGGAAGGATTAATTGCCGAGGCTACTTGGCGAGGAAATGTATGACTTTCTGCTTAGAGGTATTTGGAAGATGTTGAAACAAGAATGAATGTACCAAGTTGAAATCTTGGGCTCACGGATCATAATTTGGTGGAACTTATTTATTTCAAAGTTTGGAGAACCGATCGACAAAGTCAAAATTGCGAAATTAGGCGATAGATCGTGGGTCTAAGCACATCGATACGTTCTTTTTCATCACGATTCAATGGAACCATTTCGGAAGTAAGTTCTAGAATTTGATAAATACTCATCAAGTATAATGTATTTGTCTTCTAACAAAGTAAAATATTTTTTTACCGTAGTGAGTAAAAACATATATTGAGAGCTCGTTCACGATCCCGAAGATTAAATCGATGAGAAATTAATAAGTTGTTCGCAGAATCATTCTATGAATGGTTAAGCCAAATGGTATGCAATTTAAATTTTCATTGACAAGTAATAATGTTTTCTCATAACATTCATAATTACTCGATTTACTTTCGACTCAATAGGTTTGGAGTCGGAATGAAGTAAATGACGACGTTAAATGGCTTTCACAAGGTCCAAACAGAATAGTTAAAAGATATAGTGGCTTCCTCATCAATGAATCTGATTTCATATAAGGTATCGCGAGAGATTGAGGAGAACCCAAAATTGCGAAATTGTTGTTAATTCTTCGATTACAAGTTATGCTAGTGCTAGGGACAGTAATCCGGTCTAGAGGAATTTGGAATATTACGGACTTATTACTGACATCATTGAGTTGGATTATTACGGCAATTGTAAAGTTATCTTATTTCGAGGTGATTGGGTGATGTGAATACATTCATGAATTAAAAACAATCAATATGGCTTTACAATGGTGAATTTCTCTCGATTGATTCACACGGAGAACAAGCGATGGATGAACCGTATGTGTTTTCTTCTCAAGTTAAACAAGTTTTTACTCAAAGATCCAAGCGATGAGGGTTGATCGTTGTACTTCAAAACACCCCTAGAGACTTGTTCGACATTGGCGGTGGAAGTAGAGATGACATAGTCGAAAGATCGAAACTTTGCCTTTTCGAACAAGACTTAACGAAAATATCCTAGTACTAGTCAACAATTTCAATGGGTTCGTCGGGATGTGGACGAAGATATTTACTGAAATATGATGTAGTAAGATTTAACGATTTATTATTTATATGTTATATTATAATTTTCATGTTGGTCATGTTACATAATTTAACTGTTTTAAATGTCCTATTATTGTTGTTATTTGTTACTAAAATTTTGAACTATTTTATGTGTATTGCGGGGAAAATGCCTAGAAGGCGATTACGAGGTTTAAATATTGTCCGGAGTACTCCAAATCCAGAAGAAGTAAATAGTGGACAAGATACAGTTGTTGGATCTTCTACTCTATCGGACATAGATGACGAGCATGGACAAATCCAAAGTACTATTAAGTTTATTTTACATGCATGTTGAATTTTATTATTGATTCATTTTTCAATTTTAATATAATAATATATCATTTTTCAAATTGAGGGTGGTGGGACGAGCGAGCTCGGGGACGTACATTACTTACATATTTATCGACTTAGAGCCTACCGACCGTGTTCAAGTAAGGAGAAACAATCATGGCCACCTATCGAATGAAGCTCATTGTTGGCGGGCTATTTGGGCATTATAGCACGAAATGCGAATATGTTGCCCATTAACTACGAATCATGGCATCACGTGCCTGATGCCAACAAAAATCAGGCTCTCGATAATATTAAGGTAATAAAAGGTGAATGTAATTTATAATACTTTAATTTAACCTTCATTTATATTAACTTTTTTAAAAAAAATTTTCTAGGGTAAATTTGCTTTAGAGGTCTCCGATGACTATGTTAAGAAGACGTTGGGTAAAAAATGGAGAGACAATAAAAGCACCCTAAAAAATAATATTTTAAGAAAGACATAAGCCTCGAAGAAAAATTGCGAAATGTCCCACCGGGAATGTTGAGGTACCAATGGGAAGATCAAGTTAGATTCTGGAATTCAAAGAAAGGAGAGGTATTACGTACTTTCAAAGTCTTATAAATTTTTCGGTTTATCATATTTACTATATACATAATTCAAATTCCATTATGTAGGATCGTGAGCGAGTTGGAACAAACAGCAGATAGAAACAACAATTCACGCACACGGCAGGTTCCAGAAGTTTTGCTCGTGTAGCTGAGGCCGAGGTATTATAATTTATTACTTCTTTCAAATAATAATTACTTTATACTATTAAATTATATTTTTTCGCTATATTGTAGGAAGTTTCAATCGGTCAAAAGTTGGTCGCCTTGACTTTTTGACATTACGATAGGAAGAAGGATGGATCTCCGATGACATCGAGGTTGCGAAATTTTGGTATATTTACTTAATAAAATTTGATTTATTATAAATATTTATAATGTTTAATTACAATAGTTTAATTCATCGTTTGTAGTTGTAAATTTATAATTTTAAGTTATGTTCCATTCCTTTTTATTATAAATTTCGTTTCTAACTTTTTATTGATTTATTAGGATCAACTAAAGGACAAGAAGGCGGAGTATGAAGCGGTTGCTTGTTCGACGATTCTGTTAATCTCGAGGAGATTGATAATGAAATTATTGTTGATGTTTTGGGTCCTAAAAGGTACGATCGCTTGATTGATAGTTTTGTTAATCTTGAGTATATTTATAACAAAATTATCACTAATGTTTTGGGTCTTACAAGGTATGGTCGGGTTTGATGTCAAGGATCGGTGTTACCCGACTTAATATTTTGATCCGCTCCGACAATACATGCCTTCGGGAGTCAATCTCGTCTTGAAGTTCGAGACCGAAAGACCAGATATCTCGATGGAAGCGAAACACGGTGAGCAAATTTCTCGACTTAGAGCGGAGGCAAGAATGAGGAGGGGAGCATATTGCTCAACTTAGAGCGGAGGCGGCAGCAGGAGGCGAAAGAAACAAAAGTATGAAGAACTCCACTCAATTGCAGACTATGATCTGATTGTTCAATGACGATCAGAGGCCGCCTCTTAGACATTTGTTTTATTGTTGTAAGATTTTTTAACATTATTACGATTAACATTATTGTAAAATTATTTGAATTATTATTCATTTACTAATAAATATCATATATCTTTTATTAAATTTGAAGTATCGTTTAGATTTAATGCTTTTAGTGAGATTTAAATGTTTTATTTGTGCCTTGGGTTGGAATTATATGCAATTCTTCTTTGTTTTTGGTTGGTTTTAATGCGGGAGGGTAGGATATTGCGAAAAATAGCATCGCAAATTTGTGCAAATTAAGCGGCGTTTATTATAAAAAAATGCATTGAAAGACCGAACCTTTAGCGGCGCTTTTATAGAAATGCCGCTAAAAGACTAGACCTTTAGCGGCGCTTTTCTAGGAACGCCGCTAAAGGTCTGATCTTTAGCGGCGCTTTTCTAAGAAACGCCGCTAAAGGTCTGATCTTTTAGCGCTTTTCTAAGAAACGCCGCTAAAGACCGGACCTTTAGCGGCGTTTCTTAGAAAAGCGCCGCTAAAGGTCAATACTTATAGCGGCGTTTTTTCGCAATAAACGCTGCTAACTTTTGTGGCGCGTGTTTTAGCGGCGTTTTTTGAAAGCGCCGCAAATTATATTAGTGGCGCTTAAAAATGCCGCTAAAAGCCATAAAAACGCCGCTAAAAGTCTGTTTTGGTGTAGTGTGATTCAAGTAACTAACAAAGAGGAGAAGACGGGGGAGAAAAATATGATCGGTTCATCTATGATAGGCAAAGAAAGAAAGTAAAGAGAGGGAGAAAGAGACTCCTAAGGTTGATGTGGAGGGCTTTTAGAGTAAGGTTGCTAGGTTGAAATAAGGTTGTTGTGTCAATTCTTTAGGTTGGCTCAGGCAAAATATAAGGGGGTTATCTACAGACCACTCCCAATGAAAGGTCGTCTACATGTTGCCCCATATCTTTACCACGCGTCTTGCTAAGGTGGAGGTATAACAAAATCAATTTCAAATTATGCTACCAATTTAGTGAGGGGTTTATATATATTGAGCTGCAGAATCATGAGTTGCCTTTGGTATATTTTTGACCCATTGTAATTAAGGTTAATTGTGACTTTCATTCTAAATAAATTTCACTAAAGTTAACTGTGGTTTTTATTTTAACCCATTGTTGGTGAGATTATTTGTGATTTAGACCTATGCCACTGGAATCAATTGTGATTGAAAGATCATCAATAATATAAATAGTTTTGAGGCTACAAATAATTTTCTGTAGATGTCATACATATAATGAGAAATTTTTATCAGGTTGTTTTATGAAGATATCTTATTTAATATTTTCAGAATCAGATCGTGGTCAAACAAATTCAGTTAGTTTGATTAAAATGAATGAACTATGTAATATGAGTGCTTAAATTGTAAAATTTTTATTTTAGATGCTTAAATTGAGAATATTTTATAATTGAGTGACTATTTATGAAATTTTCCCTTAATGAAAAGAGTAGAGAGGGGGAATGCATTATCATTTGTCACAGAAAACGTGCACCATCTCGTATTCCACTGTGGGCTGGAAGTGTTGGCTCGCACGTGTGGATCCTTTAATACCAGCTCGCGTTGTAATCAGAATAGATGAATAGGAAATTTAGCGCGCGAATAGGAGTATGGCGATTACTTTCGAATGGTTTTGGTATATAAGCAGTGTAAATCTTAGACTTTCACATCCACTTCAGCTTTCTCCAAATTGCTATTGCCCAAGGTAATTTCATTCTTAGAAATTTCAACAATCTCTAGCTCATTAAATCCTGGGATTTTTCTTTATTTTTCACTTTCCCATCAATCATCGTTGGCTAAGCTAAATTTCAGTTTGCTGCTGGTCATGTTGACTTGGGTTCTCAAATTGTTTCTTTCCGTCTACAAGGTTCATACTGCTTATTCAAAGTTATAAAATCATGTTATGTTTGTACTTGGGTCTGATTGCTTTTATTTTCAGTTTGTGTTATATCTTGTGCTTAATTTTCTGCAGCAATAGATCAATGGCATGTGATACGGCAGCAAAAGTAGTGGAAGCCGAGAATATAACAATGGCAGAAGAAAATGCAAATCATAAAGAAAAGGAAGCAACGCCTAGAAGAATGAGAGAAGAATATAGAAAGCCTAATGTGACAGAACAACACAAAAAGCTGAAAACAAAATTAGAAATTTGGTTTAGCAATACTTTTTGAAAAGTCTTTGAAAAGTCTTTGTAGAAAAGTCTTTTGAGAAGTCTTTTGAAAAGTTTGCTTCTAAAATTTGAGTGTTTAGCATTCTTTGTCAAAAATCTTTTGAGAAATAAAATGTCCATTTTAGACATGTTATTATCAAGTAACAAATATATATTTAAATAAATTTTAAATTAGTTAATATTATTATATTTTAGTAAGAATATAAAAATTATTATAACTTGTTAATATTTTAATATATGAAATATAAATTTTAATTTTAAATATTTGTAAGTAATAAATATTAATTAGTTATAAAATTTAATTAGAATATATAAACTACATTTTAAATATTTAAATATAACCATTAAATATTTATAATTAATATTTTAAAAATATTTTTATTTTAATTAATAATTTTAACACATTTATAATTAAGCTCCACGAAAAAAAAAAAGTACTATGTTATTAGAGGGTGAAAAAGTAATTAAGCACTAAAAGTCTTTTGGGAGAAAAAAAGTTAAAATTTTAAACTTCCTTTCGTAAGTCTTTTAAAGACTTCAAAAGCCAAAATTCCAATTAAAAGCGAACATTACTTCAAGATGACTTTTCTTCCAAAAGTATTTTGGAGTTAAATACTTTTAAAAAGTAATCTGAACCTGGCCTTAGAAGAAGAAAAAGCGACGGTGTTTGAAGGGATATCTTCTGCTTCAGAACAAGGAAAGGTGCTGGGTCTCTTCTTCCCTGTCTTTTAAATTGTCAACACCGGAATAAATTCTTTTATTTGGATAATTTATTCCTGTTAAACTGCAGGTTGTAGAAAATTTTATGGAGCAGCTAAATGCTAATGTTAAGAGTGAAGTAGACTATTCCCACTTTGAAATCTTAGAAAAGGGTTTAGGAAAGGACCTGATAATGGTTGCGAGATTCAATGTTCCACTACGTCTGGCTCCTATTGCACACCGAATCTATGATATTTATGGTGATATTACTGCTAGCAGTGCGGAAAGTGATTGTGCAGCTAAACCTAACTATATTATGTTCTGTGCTGCAATCAATGAGATGGATGATCTCAAACTAGACCAGATCAACGAGACTAAATTATTGTTGTGGCGAGATGCAATTAACAATGCCCTCAACCTTAAATTCAATGTGGATTTCGCCATTAAGCACCTCTTTAAAATTGCGCGTGCATATTCTGGTTTCAAAGTAATGGAAGGGAAAAGCGGTGAAGAGATGCTCAAGCTCAAGAATGTAGATGGGAATATGGAGGTCCCTGGAGATTGTCTATGTCAAGCTGAATATTTTAGCGGCAAGTCTCTTAGCACCTGTCTGCTCCGTTAGCAATTTTCTACCTAAAGCCATTACCTATGCCAGTTATCACTATTACCAACCTTTGTCTTTTGTCATATTTTAAGTCTTTCTATGTTTAATAAACTATCATTTATTCAATGTGTACATCATATCTAGCTGGAAACTTTGAAAACCAAGAGTGATGATCATATTGCTATCTTAGTACTCATTGTTTCGGTGACACAGAAAAATTCGTACAAAGATCCTTTTTCATGTAAACCTCAGCTTCAAGGCAAGATTCATGAGGGTATATCATTGTTCATAAGGGTAGAGAAGCACAATAAAAGCATTTAAACAACATATTTTTAAATTTTTTAAAAGTGCTTTTGGGACAAAAAAAAAAAATACTTTACAAGAACACTTCTTTAGTTTTTAGCTAAAAGCAGAAGCAAAAAAGTTTAGCTTTTGCTAAAAAACACTTTTTGGCTCAAAAATATTTTTGAGAAATAATATTAAACTAAGCCTAAATTATATTAGCTTTATTAAAAATGTAACCCCAACTTATACTACCGTTTAGACCGCATTTCTAACATGTATTTGGACTCTCTAATTGGCCCAGCTTGAACTTGCATTTGGTTTCTCAAAATAAATATCAATTTAAAAATTAATGGGATAAATTTTAAAATTATACATGAACTTTTGTTTAATGTGCAATTGTATATATGAACTTTAATTTGGTGCAATTATATACATGAAACTTTGATTGTGGTTCAAATGTATGCATGCAACTTTAGTTTTGAATATTCAATCATATACATTTAAAGAAATAAATACTTTAATAATTGTGTATGCAATATATAAACATAAAATGATGTTATATCAATAATTGTGTTAGTACTTTATGATAATTTGATCAAATCTAAATTTCATGTATAAAATTGCACAAAATATAAGTTCATGTATACAATTACATATTAAATCAAAGTTCATGTATTATTTTGAGATTTATACCAAAATTAATTTAAAACAAAACCATATTTTTATTTAAAAATTTTGACTTTATCTTGGAAACCAATTTCTATCTTGTCAAGACTTAAAATGTAACACCACAAACCCAGCCTAAACGTTATAGCCGAATCTAGCAATGTCACATGATAAGGTGATTGAAAAATCGTGTTGTTGCGATAAAACCATTTCCGTTTGTTTACTATCCTTTACCTCTTATTAGTTCCAAAAACCTTCTACTTATTTAATCAGTTGATTCAAAACGTAACTCGTTGCTGAAGCTTTTAAAAAATAGTTTAAGTAATTATGCGGTTTAGAGAAACCATTTGTTCTTTTGAAAACCGAGATTTCCTAAGACTAGTAGTTACTAATCCATGAAATAAGGGAAATGAAAACCAAAACAAATCCAAAAGTTCTTAAGTCCAAATTACAACCAAAAACTTAACCAAATAAAATAAAAATAAAAATAATACCAATACTCATAGATTAAAACCATAAAAGTCCAAAATAGTGGTTATCGCCGAGTCCTCCGCCGCACCGATCCGTCTAGGTCTGGGGATTACCTGTGCACATTAAACAGAGAGGGGCATGTAATCCGCCCATTTTGCCCGGGCCCATTCCATTCAGAAAAAACCAAAAAAACCAAAAAAAAATAATGTTTAATAAAGTCCTTTTACAGTCCCATTACAACCAATGACCCAAACACTAAAACAAGCCTAATACCCATAGCCCAACTACACCCAAAATAGACCTAACCCACCTAAAAAACCTAATATGGCTCAATAACATAATCGGCCCAAGTGGCCCAAGTAATTTGCGGACGCAGGAAACCCTAAGTTTCCACTGCGCCGCAAAGTGCCCCGACAACAACCCCTTCCTCGCGCTGAAGCCACCAATCGCGCCACAGTTAGTGCGAGTCGCGCCCAGTCACCGCCGAGATCCTCATCGGTTACCTACAAAAAGGAACGAAAAAGCAGCAAAATGGAAACATGACAGAATCTTTCTTTTTTCTTTTTTTTCTCGGGGCTATAAAACCCCAAAATAATATGTAAACGGGGACACACAAGATATACATAATACACAATTAATAAAAGAAAAACAGAGATGATTTTCGATTTATTTTTCATTTCGTGTAATCTGTCATTCATGCGAATTTTTTTTTATACATCACACTATCAACAACGAATAAAACGAGTTTATGAAAAAAAAAAGGGCGAAGTTTTTACCTTTGGCCAACCGTGGGCGATGGCGCATAAGGCGTGTGAGGCATGTGTGCGAAGGCTGCCGGAGGTCGAGCGACCCGTGAAGGCAGAGCATCGTTTGGGAGCCTCTGCTATTTTTTTTTTTAAATGGGTGTTCAAAATGATCTTTGGGGCTGATTTTTAGTTTTTATAATACATTCATACGACGTCGTTTTGGTGTAGGCTGTTAATGAACAAAACAACGTCATTTAAAAAGGCAAGATCCGCACGCTGACCCAACTCGGAGAGGATCCGTGTGTTTTTGTAAAAAGGGCAATTTGTCATTTTAGTCCCCCGTAATTTTATTCTTTATAATTTTGTCCCAATTTGAATCTTCTTTTATTTTTTCAAATTAGCCCTGAAAGTTTGATTCTGTTTCAATTTGATCCTCAGGCTACTAAAAGGCTAATATCAGAACGACGTCGTTTTGAAAATTTGGCATAATTGCCATATTAACCCCTACAGTGCGAAGCGCATTTTGATTTAGTCATTTTACATTTATTTTTATTTCTATTTAATCCATGTTTCTTTGTTTAATTTTAAAACCTTTTTATTTTATTTTATTTTTAAATTATTTTAACATTATATTAAATTGTTTTATCACATTAAAAATTCTATTTTTTTTACTATCTATATATATTAATTCATTAATAGTATAAAGTTCTTGTGTATTTTTTTCTTAAATACATATTATTTTTATAAATATTAAATTATTATTATTTATTATTTTATTTAGTTTAATTATCTATATATACTACATATTATTTTATAATTTATATATTAGTTATTATATTATATATTTTTAAATTTTGTATATTATCTAGTATTATATTATATCATAATTTTTGTAAAAATTTTATTTGGTATAAAATTTATTTATATAATATAACATATTTTATTTTATTGTTTATATTATATATGTAATCTTTATATATCTTTATTTGAAATTATTATATGTTATTTATTAATCGTTTTATTATATATTATCATTTATATATGTATTAAATTATTAAAATTTATTATAAGTATCTCTATTTTTATATACGTTCTAGGTTTTTATATTATTCATTTAAAATATATTGTTTGTACATATTAATTGTTTTAAAAATTATCATTATTTATTTATTTTTATAATTCGTGTTTAAATATATTATTGATTTATTTCTCATATTTGATCTTGTTTGTAGAATTTAATATTCATTTCTCAAGTATTATGTTTCATATAGATTCTTAATTGTTGTTGCTTATTTTATATCTTGTATTCGTTTATTATGTCCTTTTATTTGCTTAATATTGTTTTGGCATAATCCATTTATTATATATCATTTGCCATGTCACATTAGTCTTCCGTTAATTGTCTATAATTTTAATATGATTTGTAATAGTGAAGAATTGCTATTTGGAATTGATGTTTTGTAATATATATATGCCACATTTTACTCAAACCATTGTTTTATAAAAACACTTTTTGAATTAACGCATTTTATTCAAATATTTTTTTTTTAAAATTAGCGATATATGATATTTGGGGATTTCAAGAGAAATTATACCCTAACTTACTGGGTTTTAATTTTTCTCGTGGAACTTAAGGTGTCAAGTATCCTTTTCTTAAACCTATAAATTTCAAATTAAAACTTATTCTCAGGAATCCAAAACGTTGTATCCTAATTTATTGGATATGATGTTTTGTGTCTCGAGGTAAGAATTTTCTAAATAAAGGTGAGCCTAGTTTCGAAGTCATGAGTTGTTACATCCTAACTTACTGGGTATAGCATTTTATTTCTTTGAGATAGGTAAGTCTTGGTTTTCTTTCTAATAAAAGCATCATATTTTAACATCTTTCAAAATTTCAACACTAGGACATGAAATTATCAATTAGGTACCAAATTTTGGGCGTTACGAGGGTGCTAACCCTTCCTCGTACGTAACCGACTCCCGAACCCGTTTTCTTGTATTTCGTGGACCAAAATTAATGTTTTGAAATAAAACGTTTTACAAGATGATCCAATCACACCTAAGTAAAAAGGGATTGGTGGCATCTCCCATTTTTGTTTTTAAAGTCGACCCTATTTTTCAAAATATAAAAATGGTTTCGATAGCTTGGCGACTCCACTAGGGACAATTAAGAGAGTCAAGCCACAAAATTGATTATTTCCTATCCTTTTGCCCAAATTTAAATTTGAAAAAACTATGATCCTTTTATTGTATATAGTTCTAATCTTATCTCTACATTGCATTGCATTGCATTGCATGACCGTTGTGGTCGCACCTTTAGGTGGGAGTGAGAAGCTATGCTTCGTGAGGTTTTCACCTCCGCATGGGCTAGCGGATTGCTTCCGGGATACATCTGTACCTATGTCTTCGTAAAGTTTTCACTTCCGCATGGCCATAGGGAAATGCATTCCCCTGAACCGAACTCAGTCTGTATGAGCCTATAATGGGTGAGGATCAAGGAATCTACTGGTTCGGGAACCTCAATTTTAGAGCTAAACCACACGTAGGAAACATAGGGACTTACCCTAGGTAGAATTATGCCAAACCTTAGTAGTTACCTAGATAAGTGTATGTTTTTTACTTACTTTATATTTTATGGTACTAACTTGTTGTGTTTTATTTTGTGCATGTCATTTCATATTTTAAGAGGTATCGATTCACAGTCAGTTTCTAAGTTAGAAAGTTGGTTATGGAGAACAAATTCCTTGATAAAGTGGAGGACAATGCAGTCGTCCGTATATGGTCAGAGCAAACGCAATTAGAGAAAGGGAATAGCTTAACTGACGGGTATGTGTCTGAACTATGGGATTTTACTCGTATTAGTATTACGCAGAATGAGTTCCAAGAGTTGAAAGGAATATGGATCTAGTGGAATGATGAGGTAAAGCAGCTGTTCTATCGTAGTTATGGCGATCTACCTTACTTGTTCGATGTCAAGGTAGATAAGCATCTGTTCCGGGTTATGACTGATCGTGTCAAACAGTCGAGTTTTAATATTTATAAAAGAATGATCGAACCTGTAGACTATCTATGACAACGGTAAAGGCAAGTGCACCTATCGAACAGTAGTATAGTTTAGGCAAGAATATCTTATCGAACCCAAAGGAACCTAAAAGTACTACTACTCACTTTCTTTCTATTATTTAGCCTGAAATATGGAGTGATTGGTCTATTAATCTAAAAACTAATGAAATACTTAAGCTGAATGCAAAGACAAAAGAATGAATTGGAGAAAGACTTTAGGAAAACTCAGTTGATGAAGACGATACCCTCAGGAAGAATCCACCTATGACTTCACTTATTATTTATTCCCCAAACTATATGATTTCTTTACTTAGCTTGATCCGTGAGACTCCCTAACCTATATTAAACCCTCTCTCGAGGCGAATAACGTCTAACCTTAGGTTAATTAGTGGAACTCTCGTTCTCTTATAATAACCCCTTAAGGAAGCAGTAAATCGATTAATGGATTCCCATATTAGGTTTCACCCTAATTCGGTAAAATTTCGTAACCCTATCTCTAGGCGCCCGATCAACTCCGCTCAATTATGCTAGATCTACTCTTAGGCAGAGTCTATTCCTCCTCCATCTAAGCACATCAGATTAAATTAAGCAACACAATTAAGAACAAACTAAGTACTTCTCATATAATTTAAAAATCAAATAAAAAAATTCATTATAGGTCTCATCCCCTTCAGGTATCTGAAGGGTTTAGTTCATAAAAAAGTAGGAAAACAACTCAAGAGAAATGATAAAACAAAACATAAGAAATCCCTAAAACCCCCTGAAAGAATTGAAGGAGAGATCATCCGTCTTGAATGGAGCTCCGGCTTCTTGAGATGGATCAGCTGGCTATCTTCAAGTGATTCCCTAAAAGATGAAAGCTTCGGCAAAAGCCTCTGCCAAACAATTTCCCCCATATGTCTGCCTTGGGTTGTTTATATAGGCTTTTGAGATGTTTTACTTGGCTCCTAAGTACCTCTTTCAAGTAGAATTACTATTAGGGAGTTTAAGTAGACTTAGGAGTATGTTTCTTTGGCTTCAAGCATCAAATTTTGAGTGAAATTACTCATTCCTGCGGCAGGGGCACGGCCATGGCACACGCCTGTATAAATCGTGGTTGGGTCGTGTCTCGATTCTGTCGTTTTGGGCGCGACCGTGTAAGTTGGGATTTAGGCCGTGCTTCAGGCCTGTCGATTGGGACACGGTCATGTAGATCACCAGGCACGTCCGTGTGTGGTAAATGGATGATGCACGACCATGTGTGACAGAGTTGAGGCCGTGCTTTAGGTAATCGGTGAGGCACGGTCGTGTGGGCTTTGGGCCAGGCCGTGTCGAATTCTTGGGTTGGCCCAATTTAGTCTGTTTTAAGCCCATTTTACGTTCTTTTTATCCTTAGGTGCTTTCCGAAGTATAAGACATGAAAAGAAAGGATTAAGAGCACCTTTTTACATAAATCAAGGATAATTCATCCAAAAAATACTAAATGTGGGATTAAAATATGTTACTTTTACAGTTTATCAAATACTCCCACACTTAAGCTTTTGCTTGTCCTCAAGCAAAATTCTCAACTTACAATTAAAACAAACTTTCCATAATTCATAATTCCTATTGACAATGTCTCATCATAATTCATAGATAATTCATACATGGATAATTTAACTCAAAGAGTCCTAAAAATTCAAGTACGATAAGTCATACCTTTGTAGTACGAAAACATAGGTGTCTCCCCTTATCTGAATAATTACCTTTAATTCAAAACCGACAAGGATTGACATCCTCACTGAAGGTTCACTCAAATCACTCAAAGTGTTTAAGGTTCAAGAATAAGCACTCATAAGTCGAACCTGAAAAGTTAATCTCATAAGCTTGCCTGAAAATCAAATCTCCACCACTGTATATGAGATGATACACAGATCAAAAGGTCTTTATGAGGGTTGTAACGGGGCTAAGGTTAAAGGTGTGGATATAGGTTGAATTTAGAGGGTTAGAATTGAGATCGAATTGACTAATTACCTAATCTAAAAACAATAAACTGAATATGAATATTTACATCGAATGAAAACTAATAATACCACTATTGATAATTACTATATAATAAAGAGTATTTTCATCACTTGAAATTTGATAATACTTTAATACGAGCTTTTTCTTCAACAATTGGAGTTTAAATGCTCTAAGCTCTTTTATATACTACTAATATTGAATAGACTTGGATTTATTTATTTATTTATTTTAATTAAGAACAAACTAAGTTATTACATCATAAATGATAAATGTAACTACTGAACTAATATAATTTGGTAATTTAATCAAATAAAGCCTCGATTAAAGGGTAGTCAAAAGAATGGTGATAACAAATTCAAAGGGATTTTGGGTTACTATTAGTGGGTGAGTCAATAAAAAGGTTGTTAGGATTCAACGGGGTTCACTAGGGGTTAATCATGAAGGTAGGCTTTTTAGTGGATTGAATGGGTTAAAACCTAGGTGCCTTTATCATCTCAGTATGTCAAATCATTAATGTGGTCTCGACATGTATAAATGAGGCAAGTTCTAGAATAACAGTTCAAAGTTGACACACTCATAATTAATAAAGTGAGCACGAAAAAGAATATATGCTTTATAAGGCTCAAAATCTCAAAAAAATTATGGGTGTTTTTGACATCAATCCCTATAAATTTTGAACTTCAAGGTGATACTCAAATTCAGTTCAACAACCTATCAATTTTAATTTTTAGAAAGTAGACTTATCATGCTCGATTCTCTAGTATTCTTCAAATTTAATCATCAATACACAATTAACTATGACTTACTCTAAAACATATCAATAATAATCATAAATCATTAGAAATTTCACCCTAATTAGTAATATGAGAAAAATACTTTTGAACAAGTTTAAAATTCAGGATTTTGAGAACAATGAAGAATTAGGCATTAATTTGAGAATTATGCAAAAAGTTAGACACTTTTATCCCCCCACACTTAAGATGTACATTACCCTCAATATACAAAGATAAATAATGACAGTAATGGTATAAATCAAAAGAGAAGGGAGAAAGTGACACTTCCTGAATTTTGGATGATTCCTGGTGTCTTTGGTGGTGGTGATGGTGTTTTCTATGGGCCTGGTGATGTGGCTACCGAAAAGCAATTTTCTAGATGAAGAAATTGGGTAGCCTGCGAAGATATAGCCAAAAGATCTAGAGAAATGATAATATACTAATAATATAATTAGAGATTAAGAAAATAAAGAGAAGGAGACTAAGAAGAAAACTAAAATTTAAAGAAAAGGCTAATGGACTAAGGAGTCCTTATTAGCAGATGGTTCATGAGGTGGGTATGATTTCTAAGGCTGCGGAGTGTTGGTGATGGTGGAAGTGGCATGATTTCCTAGCAGCCTTTAGAACCTAAAACCAAGAAACTAATATGAAATAAATTAAATTAAGCAGAAAAGATGTATAGATAAGGAAAATAAAGGAGAGGAGAAAAGAAAAATAGAACCGAAAAGGTTTCGGAGACTCTTGGCATGTCAATTAGCTGAAGTTGCCGGCATGGACTCATGTTGAGGTCTCCTCTGAGGAGGAGACGATGCTTACCTTCTTCCGTTTCTTCGGCATGATTTTTTTTTTTGTGTTCGCTCAAGAGTCTTGGACCTTTTCTATGAACATAGAGAAAAATTTAAAAGAAAAGAAGGAAGAAAGAAGATGGGAAAAAGGGGTGGGCTGTGGGGATTTAAATAAGATTTCAAATCTGGCACGTTCCCACACCAGTGTATCGAGGGTGTGTCGATTCACACGACCGCATCGCACGGCCGTGTTGTGGAGTGTGTTGTTCTTCCACGCCCGTTTGTAGTTTGGCACGCCCGTTCCTAAAAGGCCAACATGTGAGCACGGATGGAATGCACGGGAGTGGTTTGCCCGTGCTCAATATGTCAGTATCTTAGCACGATCGTGAGGCACGACCGTGCTATTTTTCGGTGCCCGTGGTGTAGGTGGTTAGATCCGTGACGTTGAGGGGTGGGTGGACTGACTTGCACAGCTCTGTTCGATCAGTGTGGTAGATCCGATGGTCCACACAGCCACAGGCACGGCCGTGTGTAAGGCCATGTGGCATGGAAATCTGCATTTTTGTGTTAGTTTAAATGTTGAGAGAAGAAAGAAGGAAAGAAAAGAAAAAAAATTAAAAGTAAATAGTGTTAGTGCTCGGGTTGCCTCCCGATAAGCGCTCGTTTATAGTCTTAAGCTAGACTATCCTTGAATTTGAAAATTTTAGGGAGGTTTAAAAGTTTGAATATTTTCCCTCTTGTTGACAGTTTTATTTTTGTAACAAAGTTTAGGTCGAGAAGCGTTTACCTTGAAATTGTCGAATATTGGATTGCTTACCTCGACTATTTCGTGTGGGAAAATATCGTGTACCTGGAGGAGTATTTCTTCCTTTTTCTTCAGGTCTGTTGAAGTGATGTAAGGATCGACTTTGTCTAACAGCACCTGGTCTCCTATTTTAAAGTGATTTGATGTCCCTATGAGCTCTTCTGGTGGTTCCTTTGGTTTTACTTCGTGTGGATCCGGCTTTTCTTTGGTGTGTATCTTCTGCTCTTCTAAATTGTCGATCTTATGATTTTGTTTCTGGTGTGATTCTTCTATGATGACTTTGGGGCTATGAGTTGGCTCAGGTTTGATGCATTGTGATATTTCTTGCGATGTAGGTTGAACAATTTGGTTATCTATTGAAATGACTTTCTTACCTTCATCTTCTGTTGTTTTGGCTGAGTTGAGAGCTTGAAGATTGACCGATTTTCTCCTACACGAAGTATGAGTTCTCCTGTGGCAACATTAATTTTAGTCTTGGTAGTTGCAAGAAAAGGTCTTCCTAAAATTAAAGGGATTGAATTTTCCTCATCCATGTCTAAAACAACAAAATCTACTAGGAAAACAAATTTATCGATTTTTACTAAAACGTCTTCAATAATGCCCCTAGGAATTCTAACGTTTTATCAGCTAGTTGGATACTCAACCTAGTTTGTTTGGGTTTCCCTAGACCTAGTCGTTTGAACAGTACATAAGGCATGACATTTATACTTGCCCCTAAATTAGCTAACGCATTATCAATAGTTAAACTACCAATTAAACATGGAATCGTAAAACTCCCTGGATCTTTTAGTTTCTGTGGTAGTCTATTTTGTAACATTGCTGAGCATGTTACGTTGAGTTCCACATGGTGCTATTCATCTATTTTGCGTTTGTTCGTCAAGAGCTGTCTTAAAAATCTCCTTGAGTCAGGCATCTTTAAAAGTTTTAGAAACTTACCGAATTGTTCCTCTGAATCATCTTTTTTCAATGCTTCGGGATAAGGTATGTGAGGTTGGTATTCTTTGATTACCGATTTTGGCCTCTCTTTTGCTACCTCTATTTTACCTTTTTCTTCCTTGGTTTCTTGTACTGAGGTGGGCTCGTCTACCTTTGTACCCTCTTGAGCTGTGATGGCTTGGATCTGCTCTTTTGGGTTTATTTCTGTGTTGCTTGGTAGACGTCCTTGTTGGCGTTCAGAAATTAGCTTTGTGAGATGTCCCACTGACCTAGTAAGTTCTCCAACTTGATTCTCGATCCCCTTGATCGATTTTTGTTGTTCATCAAGTGTTGCTTCAGTCTTTTGGAGGCGAGATTCATGAGCGCCATGAATTTTGTCAAGATCTCTTCAAGGTTTGATTTCTTTTCCGTGGATAGGGCTGATTTTGGTAATTTGGAGGAGGTTCTTTTTGATTTCCTTGATTTCCTTGTCCTCCCCACGAAAAATTTGGGTGGTTCCTCCAACCTGCATTATAAGTGTTACTATAAGGATTATTATTAGATCTGAAATTGTTACCTATATAGTTTGTCTGCTCGTTGTCTGCGCCCGGTTGGTAGGGTGAGTACTTAGAATTTGCCACATTTCCACTCGCTTCGCATTGCATGATTGGGTGTACTTGCGAAGAATATAAATTATCAAGCTTTTAATTCATTAACTCCACCTGCGTTGACAGCATTGTCACTGCGTTTATGTTAAAAACTCCGGCTGATTTTTTCAGTTTAGCTCTTGTAATTTGCCATTGATAGGTGTTCAATGACATCTCCTCAATAAAATCGTAAGCTGCTTCAGGAGTTTTGTTATTCAAAGTTCCACCGGCTGATTAATTAATCATTTGCCTAGTTGAAGAATTCACACCATTGTAAAAAGTTTGGACTTGAAGCCACAAAGGTAATCCGTGGTGTGGGCATCTTCTCAGGAGGTCCTTGTATCTCTCCCATGCATCATATAATGTTTTTACGTCATTCTGCACCAAAAAAGATATGTCATTCCTAAATCTGGCCATTTTGGCTGGTGGAAAATATTTTAAAATAAATTTTTCGGTCATTTGATCCCATGTGGTGATTGACCCTCGTGGTAACAAGTTCAACCACTGCTTTGCTTTATTCCTTAATGAAAAAGGGAATAACCGAAGACGTATGGCATCATCAGAAACACCATCTATTTTGAAGGTATCACAGAATTCTAAAAAATTAGATATATGAGTATTTGGATCTTCATCCTGCAAACCATCAAATTGAATAAACTGTTGAATCATTTGTATTGTGTTAGGCTTTAATTCAAAATTATTAGCAGCTATAGTAGGCCTAACAATACTAGATTCTGCTCCTGTCAAATTAGGTTTAGCATAATCATACTTAATACGCGGAGCATTCTGTTCTTGCACATTTGGCTGTGGATTGTTTTTGTCCATCCCTTTAGTAGAATTGGATCTTTCTTGATGTTCTTCTCTTTGGTAGTCTAGAGCCCGTCTAGTTTCTCTGCGATTCCTGCGAGCGGTAGCTTCAATGTCACTTTCGTATGCTAAAGATCCCCTCGGGTTCCTTCTAGTCATAAACTAGAGGTACCTGCTAGGAGAAGAAATAAATTTAGTATAAATAAAAGTTTAACCTAAACAAAAAGTAAATTGCGAAATAATAAAATTATGGCTAAAGTAATAGAAATAGACCTTTCTTAATATTTTAATATATCCCCGGCAACGGCGCCAAAAAACTTGATCGTGTCAAACAGTCGAGTTTTAATATTTATAAAAGAATGAAACCTGTAGACTATCTATGACAACGGTAGAGGCAAGTGCACCTATCGAACAGTAGTATAGTTTAGGCAAGAATATCTTATCGAACCCAAAGGAACCTAAAAGTACTACTACTCACTTTCTTTCTGTTATTTAGCCTGAAATATGGAGTGATTGCTTTATTAATCTAAAAACTAATGAAATACTTAAACTGAATGCAAAGACAAAAGAATGAATTGGAGAAAGACTTTAGGAAAACTCAGTTGATGAAGACGATACCCTCAGGAAGAATCCACCTATGACTTCACTTATTATTTATTCCCCAAACCATATGATTTCTTTACTTAGCTTGATCCGTGAGACTCCCTAACCTATATTAAACTCTCTCTCGAGGTGAATAACGTCTAACCTTAGGTTAATTAGTGGAACTCTAGTTCTCTTATAATAACCCCTTAAGGAAGCAGTAAATCGATCAATGGATTCCCATATTAGGTTTCACCCTAATCTGGCAAAATCTCGTAACCCTATCTCTAGGCGCCCGATCAACTCCGCTCAATTATGCTAGATCTACTCTTAGGCAAGGTCTATTCCTCCTCCACCTAAGCACATCAGATTAAATTAAGCAACATAATTAAGAACAAACTAACTACTTCTCATATAATTTAAAAATCAAATAACAAAATCCATCATAGGTTTCATCCCCTTCAGGTATCTGAAGGGTTTAGTTCATAACAAAGTAGGAAAACATCTCAAGAGAAAAGATAAAACAAAACATAAGAAATCCCTAAAACCCTCTAAAAGAATTGAAGGAGAGATCATCCGTCTTGAATGGAGCTCTGGCTTCTTGAGATGGATCAACTGGCTATCTTCAAGTGATTCCCTAAAAGATGAAAGCTTCGGCAAAAGCCTCTACCAAAAAGCATCCTCCATATGTCTGCATTGGGTTGTTTATATAGGCTTTTGAGATGCTTTACTTAGCTCCTAAGTACCTCTTTCAAGTAGAATTACTATTAAGGAGTTTAAGTAGACTTAGGAGTATGTTTCTTTGGCTTCAAGCATCAAATTCTGAGTGAAATTGCTCATTCCCGCGGCAGGGGCACGGCCATGGCACACGCCTGTGTAAATCGTGGTTGGGTCGTGTCTCGATTCTATCATTTTGGGCACGGCCGTGTAAGTTGGGATTCAGGCCGTGCTTCAGGTCTGTCGATTGGGACACGACCATGTAGATCACTAGGCACGTCCGTGTGTGGTAAATGGATGATGCACGGCCGTGTGTGACGGAGTTGAGACCGTGCTTTAGGTAATCGGTGAGGCACGGTCGTATGGGCTTTGGGCCAGGCCGTGTTGAATTCTTTTTATCCTTAGGTGCTTTCCGGAGTATAAGACATGAAAAGAAAGGATTAAGAGCACCTTTTTACATAAACCAAGGATAATTCATCCAAAAACATACTAAATGTGGGATTAAAATATGTTACTTTTATGGTTTATCAATGACTGAATTTTGGAACTCTGCTTATAGCTATTTCACTTTCGAAAAAGTAGATTTATTGCCCACAGTAGAGGAATACACAACCTTGCTTCGTTGTTCAAGGATCCAAGTCGACAAAGCTTATTCTAGGGTTGCTAACGTCCCAACTTTTATGAAAAAGTTAATGAATATCATTAGGATTAGTGAGCAGCGGGTCTCAGCCAGAATTCAGGAGAAAGGTGAGGGTAAATGCATACATTGGGTAAGTTTAAGGGACTTGATCCAAACACATCCAGATATAAAGAAGAAGATTGATGTCTTTTCCTTGTGTATTTACGGTTTGGTAATCTTCCCTAAAGCTCTAAGACATGTAGATGAAGTAGTTACTGATCTATTCGAACAACTTGACAAAGGGGTTACACCTGTACCTGCGATCTTAGCCGAAACGTTCAGATCTTTGAATGCATGTTGGAGATCAAGCGAAGGTAGGTTCATTGGATGTGCACAGTTGTTATTAGCCTGGTTCCACAGTCATTTTGAAAAGTGGATAAAGTTTCTTATCGAGTTTTTTTTAGAATTATTCTCCATTAAAAGAAATAGTGGCTACACCCAGGAGAGAAGACATGTTTGAGGAAAACTAGATAGTACTCCTTCAAAACCTTCAAGAGGAAGACATCGAGTGGAGAGCTCCTTGGATGATTCCCGATGAAATCTTTTATTGGTGTGGGAGTTTTGACTGGGTTCCTTTACTTGGAACATGGGGAGCCGTTGGGTATCCCCCTTTGCTTGTACTGAGGCAATATGGATAAAGACAGTTTGTACCAACGACATATGGGCTAGCTCAGAGTTCTCATACAGAGGGGAAAGCTATAAGAAGAGGGTTAAGGAGATTTCTAGTGCTTGGAATGAGATTCGTAGGATGAAGAGATTATCCGTAGGCCAAACGACGACCCCAGAATACGATGGATGAAGGAGTAGAAGGATTAATGATAAAATTCCTGAGCTGAATCTAGAAGGCGCCCGATTAAAAGAGGAATTCTTGCAAGTGGTCCCATCAGAATTAGAGATCCTAAAATAAGATTTCGAGAAGATGAGTTCAGAGCTTGGAAAGAGGGTAGAGAAGTTGGAAGAAGAGAAAATGTATCTAAGATTAGACGTGGATGCTCAGAAACTGAAGGTCGATAAGTTAAGAAAAGGGAAGAAAAGGGTCGAGGAAGACCTAGACAACCTAAAGACAGATTATAAGAAGCTGCATCTATCAATGAAAAATGCCGGATTGGAGAAGACTTCAGAACAGTGGCAACAAGAGATTCGAGAGGAAAAGGCCAAAGCTGACCATTGGGAGAGGAAGTTCTAAGATATGCAAATGCGGAATGAGGCCCTAAAAAGGAGTTTAGCAGAAAGCCAAAAGGAAAAGAATGGATTAAAGGCTAAAGTGACTGAACTGGGACAGACTCTTCACCACCATCGAAGCCGTAACTCTGCAAACAAGTTGAAGTCAAGTCTGAACAAGATTGGGGAAATGAAGGGCAGGATTGAAAAATTAGAATCGGCATTAAAAGATTCTGAACTCTGGATCGAGCTTCTTGAAGCAAGAGAAAGGCATTGGAAGGAAGAGCTCCACCATTCCCATGATCAAGTTAGAAATCAAAATTATCTCATGGGTGAAGCAATAGTTCAAATTTGAGAGGTAGCTGATCATATATAGACTTTGGCAGTACAGGCTGCTACATTGAGCACTAAGTGTAAGCTGCAGCCAGATTATAGTCAAGAGCTAACTTTGTTATTTGGGAAAATTAAAACTTTTGGCATTAGGGCGAAAGCATATTTGTAGTCCGTTTTATGTAAAGGATTTTGTTTTCTAATAAAGTTTTCTAAATTAAGTTGAACCCAGATCAATGCCTTCTTTTTGCATTCATGCATTTGCATTACATTGCATCATTTGCATTAGACTTTTGCAAAAAGACCCTAATTAGGTAAAAATATTTCAGTTAACCTAGAAAATATGGAACAAAGGTTGGAGAGAATAGAGCAAATGCAAATACAGATGCAGGGACAATTGACCAAGATTCAACAAGAAATGTGTGAACAAATGCTAGAATTCCAAAGGAATATGATAGGCCAGCTAACCTAGTTACTAGCCGGAAGACTTGAAAAAAGGAGCGGCCTAGTGGTCAACAGTGTGGATGATGATGAAGACATCGTTTATTCCCCAATAAGTGTCCCGACTCAACTAGACACGCATTCGCATAGGGTACCCGTCATTATTGGATCCCAATATCAGACTGATACTTCAGCCCTATTGAACTTCCCGATGGGTTCAGGTTTTAACCCGGATGATGATCGAGCCAAACCGGTTGTACTGGCAGAAACAAAAGAAAAAGGAGAGTGTACTTTAAAAGCCCTGAAAAAAAAAGGAAAATAAAGCGAATAGTACGAGAAGGTATAACAAGGGCCATTTAGAGCCGATTACAGTAAGCCAGCCAAGGACAGTAACTATCAGCCATCAGGTCTCCCCAGGGCAAGAACCCAATTCAAGACCAAACTCAGAGAAACCTTAGTTCTCACCCATTCCAATCACGTATAGGGAGTTGTACCGAATTCTGTTTGACGCACATGTCATCACATGTCATATCCCCTTTTTATATAGAGCCAATACGGCCCCCATACCCCAAATGGTATGACGTAAATGGCCAATGCGAATACCATGGAGGAATCACAGGGCATTTGATCAAGAACTGCGTCGCTTTTAAAAAGATAATTGAAAGATTCGTCAAATTGGGTATCGTAAAATTCGATGATCCCTCTGGTGCAGAAATCTCGCTACCCAACTTTTCTGTTAAGAGTGTAAACATGTGATATCTATAATAGATAGGGACGTGAGATCCAAGAATGCATCGAGCCCAGGGCCTTAGTGCAAGGCCTAGTGGATAATAAATTGAAGAGATCAAAGTTCCGATGGGAACATTGGAGAATCTGAACACTAAGACATATTGGAAGAGGGAATCGGGGAATAAAAGTTTCCAAGCCCTTACATACTTGGGAAGATTTTAAACAATGGGACTGTGGAAGAGATCCTTATAGAGCTAATCTAGAGTAATATTCAAAAACACGCTTGTTGCCTTATGCTTAAAGGCAATAAGAATCCTTTTGTGAAATAGGCTCGTGTCTGAAATTTTTATTTCAATAAAATGCATCTTTTTGAGCAAATATTCTTTATTTTTTTCATTGGATACTGTACAAACAATTGTTCTTAGATTTTTTTTCTTTTGTTTATTCTTTGGACTTTCATTCAAGTATTCTTTTATTCATGACCATACAAATAACCATTCTTTGAATCATTTATCCTTTGGAATCTTCCTTTGAACCTACAATAGGTCTCTAGATATCAACGATGTGAGCAACGCTGCTACTAACTTAGAGTCTCCTTTTGAGTAAAATATGTTTCTAGAAGGATCTCAGGACTTTGAAAATGATAGAGATTGTAACCTATCTTCTGATTTGTTAAGAATGGTAGAACAAGATGAAAAACAGACCTTACTCTACAAAGGGTCAGTAGATATTATGAGCCTGGGAAAGGGGTGAAGATCGAAGCCCAGCTCACCACAGAAAAAAGGCAAGACATGATTGAGTTATTTTCAAGAATTCAAAGATTTTTTCGCACGATCATATCAGGACATGCCTGGGCAACTAAGATACAGGCTAAACATGAGGATCGAGTACTGTTGGTGATTGCATCAGTTATACTGGAAATACTGAATTGAAGAAGACGAGATTTATGTGACTCTTTTTTTTCTTCACAGACTTTTCTACATGTGGGGCATGGATATTATGGGGCTAATCTGGTCAAAAGCTTCTAGTCGATATCGATTCATCATCGTGGTCATCGTTTACTTCACTAAGAGGGTGGGAGTAGCTTCATATGCCAATGTTACAAGGTCGAAGTCATTAAATTCTTAAAAAAAAAAGATCAGGGGCCGACAAAGAATGCCAAAAAGGACAAAGTCAAAAGTTTGTAGTCTGTTCAAAGATCAGACACCATATCATAGAGTAACAAAGGCAGCAAAAAAGAAAAACAAAAAACAAAACAAGGATTGTAGAAAAGATAACCGAGACTTGTAAAGATTGGCATAAAGAAGTTACTATTTATCTTCTATGATTATCGAACGTTGGCCAGGATTTTTGCCTAGGCAACACCCTACCCATTGGTTTATGGAATGGAAGCATTTTTGCCAATTGAACCTGATCGAAGAAAAGGTTAAAAGTTATCTATCATGGTCAGATGATACAAGCTTACGACAAAGATGCTTATCCTAGAGAATTCCACGAAGGGAACCTGATCTTTCTTTTACAAAAGAATTTTAGAGAAAAGAAGATGACAAACTGGGAAGGACATTATGTTGTAGAAAAGGCCTGTTCTGGAGGAGAATTGATATTGACCGAGATGGTTGCCAAAGACTTGCCCAACCCCGTGAATTCAGGTTCAGTCAAGAAGTATTTTACCTGAAAGAGGAAAAACCAAGGTGAAAACCTGCAAAGGGCGCCTAGAGACCAAATTCAAAAAAAAAAAGAAAAGAAAAAAGAAAGAGAGGAAAAAGAGGAGAGGTCAAGGCGAAAACTCGCAAAGGGGGCTTTGAGACCAAAGGGGTTTTGAGCCAAAAACCCGAAAAGGGCGGCTCAAATTTTGATCAAAGATAGGGAATGGGGTAGTCTTGCTATGCCTGAATTAACAATGAGGAAGTATGTTACGTCTCGGGGCATTGACAAAGTACTCCGGATCCTCTAAACATGTATTGAGCACAAAATGGTCCTCAAGAAGTTTGTACAGAGAAGCTTAGGCTACGATATCTAGGGCACCTAGCTTCTATCTTACCCATTTTGAATTTTCTATCTTTGATTACTTTATTCTTTTCAATATACACCTAAATCAATTTTCTTTTATTACTTTAGTTATCTTTGATTAACTTATTTGTTTCGAGCTATGCTCCTGATTAATTTATTTCACGTCCATTATTATGATATTTTTTCAAGCATTTTAAATTGAAATAATGATTAATGGACTAATAATACTTTCATAAAAGGAGTTTCGCATATTACTCTGGAAGCTTCTAAATAATATGATAATCTAAAACATGACTATTGTTTAGAACTCACCAAGCCTAAGGGTTGGAAACATTGAAGGATGATTATCTTTCGGATTTTTATTGGATAAGGCATTTTGTCAGTGATACTATTTCGAAAAACGACGAGCAATGTCAATTCAAGTGTAAAAGGGGATCATTCTCAAGAAAATAAAAATGATACCCTGCATTCTTGCAAATTTCAGGCACATACATCTGGTCATTACACCTAGGGAATGGTGTAACAGATCAAATTGATGGAAGATTATACAAATTCTATACCTCTGAGTGGTAATAGATTGGATGGAAAAAAACCAAATGTTACTCCTCTGAAGTTGCAGTGGGAGGTACAAACTTCATGTCCCAAGGTTCAAGTAGAGTGGACTCAGAATTACCATGGAGCAAGTTATTTGAGCAGAATATGATTGATGCTTCGTGAGGAATGAAGATGAAACCTTGACAAATAAATGAGTGATGAAACATGAAATAGGAATCATTCTCAATACATTTTTGCATTCATATATCATAGCATGTCTAATTAAGAGCATTTGATGCATTTCGATCAAGGCATCCTAATTATTAGGCATATGCATATACCCATTCTACAGGTTATGTCCTCTAGAGGACAATGTAGTAAGGTAGAAGATATCAGTCAGGCATCTCTAAGTTTACAGTGGAATAGATTGAAAATAATAGATCTTGTCTTCTTGAGATTGCAGCGAAGCAGATCGAAGATACTAGTCTAGCATCCCTGAGTTTGCAGTGGAGTAGATTGAAAATAGTAGATCTAGCATTCCTGAGATTGCAGCGAAGCAGATCGAAGATACTAATCTGGCATCCCTGAGTTTGCAGAGGAGCAGATTAAAATAGCAGATCTAGTATTCCTGAGATTGCAACGAAGCAGATCGAAGATATCAGTCTGGCATCCCTGAGTTTGCAGTGGAGCAGATTGAAAATAGTAGATCTGGCATTCCTGAGTTTGCAGTGAAGCAGATCGAAGACATCAGTCTGGCATCCCTGAGGTTGTAGTGGAGCAGATTAAAAATAGCAGATCTGGCATTCCTGAAGTTGCAGCGAAGCAGATCAAAGATACTAGTCTGGCATCCCTGAGTTTACAGTAGAGTGGACTTAAATAATATTTTTTTATAATATTTTATATAATTTTTAAATATATATAATACATCAAAATACTAAAAATTAAAATAAATATTTTCAAATAATTGAAAATAAATTTTAAAAAATATGTAGACTTAAATAACACTAAAATAGATGCAACTTAACAAGCAAATACCTCTAAAATAATAACAAAATTAACAAATGTCTTTAAAATAATAACAAAATTAACAATAAAATAAGTTTTATATAATATCTAAACAATAACAACAAAATAATAGAAACATAATAGTAAAATGGTAGTAAAATAAGGAGAAAATAATAAGAAAATATTATTAAAAATAGTTTTTTTTCATTTAATAAATTTGGGCCGAGCCAGGCCCGGGCCAAAAATGCCTTACCCGAGCCTGGCCCATTTTTTAAATGGGCTTTATTTTTTTTGTCCAAGCCCATTTTTCGGGCCTATATTTTTGCCCAAACCCTCCCACATTTCGGGCGGGCCTTCGGGCTGGGCCGGGCCTCCCATCCCATGCACACCTCTAACCAAAATTAATGTTTTGAAATAAAACGTTTTACAAGGTGATCCAATAACACCTAAATAAAAAGGGATTGATGGTGATTCCCATTTTCGTTTTTAAAGTCAACCCTATTTTTCAAAATATAAAAATGGTTTCAACAGGTTGAGTTTACGTTAACTGAGTGTGTAAGCCCACAGAAAAAAACAATCAAAATATAATTATGCACAGTCTAAGCCTAAGTCCTTTTCAGTATCAGTAGTAGTTTGGCCTTAGCCCAATTTGATATCAGTAATGCACAAAAGTCTTAGCCCATCACAGTATCAGTAACAGATATATAGTATTCAGTAACAAAGTTCTACCTATCCAGCTTCTACACACCATCTCCGTCCAACCCTACACTCCATGTGGGGATTAAATCAACCAACCCATCCCTACACTCTAGGTAGTACCGTACGCGGCACAAAAATAGTATTTTGCAGCTGAGCTACCAGTATATTAGGCTTAAGAGCCTTTCAGTACACTTCCTCCAAATATAATCAACCCAACCCCATGCAATGCAACAAATAATACATGATAGACTATCTCATGATATCAGTACATATAATCAGTTCAGTATATATGCATACTATCAACATGCTCAATATATATCAATCAATCAGTCAGTTCACACAATTAGGGGTCTAAGTAAATCGATCCTACAGTAGGTTCACAGTCGACATGGGCGACCCGTGCAACCTTAGCAATCAATTCAGCGAAAATGGGCTCACACACCCAAGTGGCTTGCTCGTGCCGACCCACATGACCCAAATTGGCCATGGTCATGTGATGAACTGTAATATATACATATTTTTATCTCATACTTAGAACATTTTTGGATGATTTGTCATTATATTTATGGAATTTGATGCTCCTAATCCTTTAATTTCATGTTTTATAATACTTAGGCGAGCATAGGAAAATGAAAAGAGCGAAAAACGGGCCAAAAATGGAAAAAATAAGTCAAAGTGAGAAATCAACATGGCCTGAGCCTTCGCCACACGCCCGTGTCAATTTAACAGCCTTAAACACGGCCTGGAATTCCCCACACGGGTAGACCACACGCCCGTGTGAGATTTATAGTTCCAAACACAGCCTGAGCTTTCACTATGCGCCCGTGTTGATGTAGTAGTTCTGAACACAACCCAGACTATCGTACACGGGTAGACCACACGCCCGTGTCAATTTTACAGATTTGAACACGGCCTGAACCACCGAACACTGGCATGTCCCTATCATGACCTATTTTAAAGCCTATATAAACACCTAAGAGGAGGCATAAAAAAGGAAACGCGGTGGAAAGCAAGGAATTACTCGAAGAAAGCTGATTGATCCATCTCAGAAGTCGGATTCTCATTCAAGACTGAAGATCTCCCTTCAATTTCCTTTAGGGGTTTTAGGGTTTCTTTATGTTTATTTGTTATCCTTATCTTGAGATGTTTTCTTCTACAATTATAAACTAAATCCCCTAAATACCTAAGGGGGATGAAACCTATGATGAATCTTATTACTATTTGATTTTTATGATAAATACTTGTTCTTATTTTTAATTGTGAGTTCTTATTCTTGTTTTAATAATTTAGGTTATTGATTCAGGTCGAATGTGCTTATTCAGAGGAGCAAAAGTCCCTGTTTAAGAGTAGATCAACACAATTAAGTAGAGTTGAATGCAATCCCAGACATAGGACGACGTATTTTTGTCGGATTAGAGTGAAATCTAATAACGAAATCCATCGATCGAGTTAATACGACAATAGGGGTTTTAACTAGAAAGAGATTTCAGTTAATCAACCTAGAATCAGTTGCTCTTAGTCTCGACGGAGATATTAACATAAATTAGGGTTTTCTACAGAAATAAATGAAAGATAAACGACGCGTCGCATGTGGAACTAAATGCAGTTTGCTCGGTAATTTTGCAAAATAAGCTACCTCACAAATTAAAAGACCCAAGGAGTTTTACGATTCCTTGCTTAATTGGTGGTTTATCTGTTAATAATGCTTTGGCTGATTTAGGTGCAAGTATCAATGTTATGCCTTATAAAATGTTTAAACAGTTAGGTATTGGGAAATCCAAAAAAAAAATAGGATGAGCATTCAATTGGCTGATAAAACCATTAGATTTCCTAGGGGTATAATTGAAGATGTGCTTGTTAAAATTGATAAATTTATTTACCCACTAGACTTTGTTATCTTAGACATGGATGAGGATAGCAATGTGCCTTTAATTCTAGGCAAACCCTTTTTAGCAACTGCTAGGACTATTATTGATATTGGTACAGGTGAACTCACATTAAATGCAAGTGATGAAACAATTACCCTTCAGGCTCGCGACTCGATCAAAACATCAAGTTATGAAGGTAATTGTATAAATTCTATTATTAAGACTGATCATGTGGTTCCACCCTCATTGCAGGAAGCACTTCTGAAAGACATGATTGAGCCTATTCTCAACCCATGCAAAGACCAAACTATTTATGAAGACCGAAGGCTACAGATCGACGAATTAGATGAATGGCAGATACAGGTTAAAGAAAAATAAAAAATCCACGATAAACCAAATCAGTGCCATGACGAACCTAAGATTAAGATGAATCAATTTTAGATAGGGAACGAGGTGATATTGGATAAAGCAGACCCTCGAGTTGAAGCACACAAGTCTAATACAAATGAAGTAACGCCATTTACGGTACTGAATATTTTCCCGTACGGTACAGTCGAGGTAACACATCCCAAAGTTGACTCTTTTAAGGTAAACAATACTCGACTCAAACCCTATTTTGTTAAGAATGATAGCAAGAAATAGGAGTTTCAACACCTTGAACCACCATGATTATACGACATAGAGGTAGTTGAGCTTAGACTCTAAATAAGCGCTTCTCGGGAGGCAACCCGAGCGCTAACGTTGTTGGTTTATTTAAATTTTAGTTTTTAACTTCTAAATCATTAACTGAGTCCTAGAATATAGGCTTTTCAAAGCCATATGGCGAGGTATATGGGCGTGCCTGAGGCCGTGGTCACAACATAGGCGGAGACACGGTCGTGCGATACGGCTGTGTGAAAATAGAGTAAAATTTTCCCCAAAGCACAGGATATGATAAATCCCCACGACCGTGCGACATGGCCGTGGGCAAATCTGCTAAAACAACAAGGGTGTAGAACTAGTAACATAAGTGTGGGAGAAACAATTGATATGAAACATCCCATGCTTAGAACCCGTGGACAAGACTGACTAAAGAACACATGCGTGCGACACGCCCGTGCCCTTATGCCGTGGTAGATACTGAGAAAGACACACGGGTGTTTGACACACCCATGCCCGTAGATCGTGGTCGATATTAATTGATTAGCACGGGCGTGCACACATATACACAGGCGTGGGAGAAGCGAACAAAGCAGGACACGGTCGTGCGACACGGCCGTATGCACTAACACGCCCAAAGAACACGGACGTGGACCAAGACCGGGTACGCTCCAAATTTAAAATCACGTAACATACGGCTTAAAAACAAGGCACACGGGCGTGGTCCCTAGTCGTGTGCCCTAATACCTATTTAAACCCACGTCTATTGTTCACCTCCTTCCTCAAATTTTCCCCCAAAACCTTAGCCGCTCTCTCACCCAAACACCCTCTCTACTCTTTCTCCCCTACTTCGGCTACCACCTCAACAACCCACTAGCAACTGAACCATCCCCCATATTCTCTCCTTTTCCTTTCCTCTTTTCCCTTTCTTTTCCACACGCATCAGCCCCCGCAGTTCACGCCCGTGCGCTACCACCACGCCCATGCGCCGCCACCACACTTGTACATCACACCTCCAATCACCATTAATAGTCGGGTTCACCATTTTCCTTCTTACATTTCAATCTCATTTAGCTTTTCATTTGTCATTACTATTATTACTCACTTCGATATGTGTTTCTTATTTTTTTTCATTTATCATTTATTTTAGTTTGAACTAGTCTTTATTTTAGGTTACTGATCTTCATCAATTTAGTCTACCACTGATATCACATATCTCGTTAATTTCATTATAGTTCATAGGTATTTACTTAGCAAATTCTGGCATTTAGTTCAGTATTTCAGTTCATAGTTTTCATATAGCAGCTCTTAATGCACATTCATATTCCTTTAGTCAATACTAGGCAGTGATATTATAGTGGTAAATTGAGATTGATTTGGCTGATTGGTCTAAATTAAAGTTTAATATTAATGTTTTACAGGCACATAATGACTCTTCCACGTGGGAAAAAGGCTGCTGTCCCCGTTTCGAAAAAGCGAAAGAGCCCCGGAGCCACCTCTGCAAGCGCATCTACCGAAGTGCGCCATCCTTTTCTATAGTTTCCCTTGGGACCCCAGGAGGAACTCTTTCAGATTCTTCGAGTCAGACTTCTTGGCATAGGTAGATGTATCGATTGGACCGCTCTAGAGCAAGTTCAACTTGCCGACACAGTTCGGGCCCTCCTGACTACTGATCCATAGGGGCACTTCTTTAATATTATCGAGCCAACATACCTGGAGCTCACCTTAGAGCTCTGTTCTACATTCCATCTTTAGACGGTCATGTCAGAGTTCGACGACCCTAGAACAGTCTAATTCTGTCTTGGCGGCCTCGTGCGCCAACTGAGTATCCCAGAGTTCGGTGTCGCTTTAGGACTATACACAGAGGAGTTCATGGACGACGACGACTTCTCTACTCTACATCGCCACATCCACTATTCACCTTCTTCTTATTGGAAAGACTTGGTCCCTATCTTGGCCACCTACGATCCTAGTCGCTCCAAGGTGATGGCCCTCACTCCATCATTAAGATACCTCCACGCTATCCTCGTACACACCTTGACGGGTCGACGAGAGAGTACCGACGTCGTTAACACTAACGACGCATATTTTTTATGGAGCATGGCGCATGGGCACGTATTTGACCTTGCTTATTTCATCGCCATCGTCACTCGCCATTAGATAGAGCGGCATAGGAAGGGAGTCCTTTCCATCGACCCCTATGTGACTTGCCTGGCTCGGTACTTCAGTCTCCTCAACACGCCGGCACAATTATCCTCCCTTACCCTCATCGGCCAGATGTCCTCACAAGGCATCTCAAGTATGCTCCATATGAGGATGATCGAGCGACGACGTGGATATAATCCTCCTCAGTACCGCCTCGTCCAGTCAGCCGAGCAGGAGGACCCAGAGGACATTACTGATGATGTCCCTCCACCTCACGAGGAGCCACCATCTCAGACACCATCGATCCATCACCCAGTTCATGCAGTTGCTTCATTCTCTGACATCTCTGAGCGTCTCACTCGATTTGAGCAGCAGTGCTTTCAGCATTTTGATCACATTGACGCTACTCTCCATAAGATTTGTCACCATCTTCACATTTCATCGCCCCCACCTCGCGAACCATCTGGCGATGAGGACTTTTGAGTCCTTTTACTTTTATTTTTATTTTTATTTCAGTTTAATTTTTATGTTTATTTCCCTTTAATACTATTTTCATCTTTAGGTTTTATTATTATTTCTTTATTATTATTAAACAATTTATGTTTTCAGTAATTTCTTAACGAGTAACCATGCTACTTTATATTTTCTAAATGTTATTGATTCTATCGCAATTACAAAGAGCTCCAAAGCTCACTATTATTTAGGAATACATAACTCCACTGGGAAAGGTACTCCACGGCTGCCATGTCCTGCTCGACCATGACCATAGCTACCACCAGTTATGATATTCTTTTGGCATAGCACTTGTAGACTAACGACCTCTACCACCACCGGAGTATCCTCCTCCAACCTTACGTTTGCCTTAGCCACAGATACACCCCAGAATCAAGTTTCTACACTTCCAACTCTAGGATTACATCCAATATTCAGGAAGTTTCCCTTCTCGCCCTATCTTATGATTCTTTGCCTATATTTTTAAGATCCATCTTTGTACATTGAGGGAAATGTACAACTTAAGTGTGGGGGGGTTATTCATATCAGTGCCAGAAAATCCCTGAATTTAGCCTTATTCTCACTTAACTTTCTCATATCACTATTTGAATAAATTTTGATTAATTTATTATTTTTATTGATATGTCTTGAATTAAAACATAGATATTTATGCATTGATTGTTTAAACTTTAAGTCATTAGAGAATCAAGCATGATAAGTTGATTTTTGAGAATTAAAAATTTTTAGGTTGTTTCCCCAAGTTTAGGTATTACCTTGAAATTTGAAATTCACAGGATTAACATCAAAAGCCATAATTTTTGTGAGATCTTGAGCCTTTAGAGCATATATTATTTCTTTCGTGCTCACTTTCATTGTTCCTATGACTGTGCCAATATTGATTTGTTATTCTAGAACTTGCTTTGATTATGCATGTCAAGACCACACCATTGAATTGATATACCGAGATGATAAAGGCACTCAGGATTAACCCACTCACTCCATAAAAGCATACCCTCATAATTGACCTTTAGTGAACCCCCTTGAGCCTAACAAGCCATTCATTGATTTAACCTTAATATTAACCCATAACCCATTATTATTGAAATCCCTTTAATTAACTTGATCCCTATTTTGTCGAGATTTGATTTGAATAAATTGCTTACCTATGTTTTCTATTAGTTAGTAAATTTTCATTGTTACTGTTTCTTATTCTTAAAAAAAAAAGTTATTACGGAATTATATAATGCTTGGATTAAAACGATGAAGAAAAGAATGATTCTAGGATCAATTATTCAGGAATGTAATTTCTTAGTATCAATATTTTTCTAGTTAGGTAATTTTTCAATTCAATCTCGATTTTAACATTCTCTTTTATCCTATAACAACACCCCCTAACCAAAGCCACGTTACAACCCTCTAAAGAACTTTTGATTGATGTATCATCTCAATATATAGTGGAGGAGATTTGATTTTCATGCAAGCCTATAGTAATAACTTGTCATATTGACAGTTGAGTGCTTAATTATTGAACCTTAAACACCTCGAGTGATTTGAGTAAATCTTTAGTAAGGATGTTAAATTCTGTGTGGTTTTGAATTAAAGATAATTACTTAGATAAGGGGAGATACCAATGCTTTTGTGATAAAATGCTCAACTTGGATTGTTTGAAATTTTGATGTTCTTTTAGTTGAACCTTAAACTTATGAATATTTATAGATTATTTCGAAACATTATTGATAGAAATTATAAGTTGAGAAGAATGAATTTTAATTGTGAGTTGAGGATTTTGCTTGAGGACAAGCAAATGCTTAAGTGTGGGGGTATTTGATGAACTGTAATATATACATATTTTTTATCTCATACTTAGCACATTTTTGGATTATTTATCATTAGATTTATGGAATTTGATGCTCCTAATTCTTTAATTTCATGTTTTATACTTAGGCGAGCACAGGAAAATGAAAAGAGCGAAAAAAGTGCCAAAACAGAAAAAATAGGTCAAAGTGAGAAATCAACACGGTCAGAACCTTCACTACACGCCTGTGTCAATTTAACAGCCTTAAACACGGCTTGGACTTCCCCACACGGGTAGACCACACGCCTGTGTGATATTTACAGTTTTGAACACAGCTTGAGGTTTCACCACGCACCCGTGTTGATGTAGCAGTCCTGAACACAACCCAGACTATCGTACACGGGTAGACCACACGCCCGTGTTAATTTTACAGATTCGAACACGGCCTGAACCACCGCACACGGGCGTGTCCCTATCGTGACCTGTTTTAATTCTATTCGGAAAAAGCTACTTGGAGGCTAAGAAAGGTGTTCTAAAGCCTATATAAACACCCAAGAGGAGGCACAAAAAAGGAGACGCTGTGGAAAGCAAGGAATTACTCGAAGAAAGCCGATTGATCCATCTCAGAAGCCGAATTCTCATTCAACACTGAAAATCTCCCTTCAATTTCCTTCAGGGGTTTTAGGGTTTCTTTATGTTTTGTTGTTATCCTTATCTTGAGATGTTTTCTTCTACAATTATGAACTAAATCCCCTAAATACCTAAGGGGGACGAAACCTATGATGAATCTTATTACTATTTGATTTTTATGATAAATACTTGTTCTTATTTTTAATTGTGAGTCATTGTCACTAAATTATTTATATCTTGAGCTACAGAATTCTAAATTAAGATCCGTTTGATGTTTTTGAAACTAGGCTCAAATATCTTTTTACCATAAAATTTTTAGAATTTATAGTTTATCAAATAAGTACAGTAATATCTTCAAATTTATCCCTATTTTGCTGTTTGACAGCTTCGAACTTTCCTTACTAAAAATTATTTATCTCTTAGTACGGAATTTGGATGTTGTTTCTATTTGTTTATCTTGAAAATAGACTCAATAAGGATTTAAAAATATAAATTTAAGCCCCTAATTATTATATCTCATTATTTACAATTTCATTGCTTACATTGTTTCTTCCATGAAAAACTAGAGTCAATAAAATTTAATATCATATTTTATTCAACCTCTAACTCAATTTCCACTATTTTTGATGATTTTTCAAAATGAGACTGCTGTTGCTGTTCAAAACTATTTTAGTTTGAAATGTTGATTTCCAAGTTTATGACACCCTTATTCCCTTTCTCTACAATATTTCCCATCATTTTCTCTTATTTATTTTATTTCTCAACAGCAAGGAATTTTAGCTTTTTGCCGGATCCCGTTTTCTGCGTTTCGAGTACACACCTAGTACGTTTCTGATGTAAAAGCACTCCCGAGATTTCCAGCACCTAAAATTTACCAATATTAACCCAACTTAGTCACTTAATCATCATTCAATCAAAAACTTGATGAGATTTCCCAACCTTTAACCATTAAAACCCCTTACCTTCAATGGAGCGACGGGAATATCGCACACTTACAACCTTGATGGCGAAACTTCAACCCCTTGTGTACTCCCTGACACCAAAAAAGCCCCTTATTACCCACTTAGCCATAAACAATGATAGAATTCCATTAATATACAATCTTACCGATCACAGGAAAAACAACCGAGGCACAACGGAGAAGGAATAAGCAAGGGAAACAAATGAAAGGGGGTAGGGTAAAAGAGAAGCAGATTTCGGCAAAGGAAATGAGAGGGGGAGAAACCAATTGAAAAATTCGATAAGAGGGGAAAAGAAAAGAAAAAGGTTAGATAGATGAACAGTTTTAGGAAAGAAAACAAGATACAACTCTATCAGATTTTCTGATAACCTCCAAAATCTCTTAATTCTCTCCATCAAACTCCCCACTAAATCCACTACTCAGATTTTTAGTCCATCTCAAACTCTCCTGGACGCACGAACAAAAAAATAATGCCCGCGCCAAGATTTGAACACAATACCTCCTTCACACCAACATTCCACTTATCCACCAAACCAACATACTTATTCTTTTAATTATTTACCAACTTTTACTGAAAAGCCTACTGAACAAAGATAGGGCTTACTCATAAAAATACCAAAGTTTACCCAATTCATAGCTTGATCTTGGGACCTCTCAAACTCATCTAAAATATTAAACCACTGAAGCAAATAGATATTTGTATTACACATTCACAATAACAAAGATTAAAATTTAGGGGCGTTACATAAAACAAATATCTAAATATTCTAAATCAAAATTTTACCAAAATAACATTCAATTAAATCAAAATTATTTTTAAACCGGTTCTAAAATAAATAAATTTGAATTTAATTTGAATAAGTTAACTATTTTATTCATCTTTCTAAAATAAAAAATTCAATTAAATTTTAATCAAAATCCAAAATTAAATAAAAATCTTAAATTTAGACATGACATTCCAATTTAAACCTTAAAATTAAATCAAAACTTAATTTACTTTGAAGATTAAATTAAAATTTTAATTATGACTAAAACCTCTCAAAATCCATTCTCAACCAATTTAAAGCTCAATCACCCCATAATTTGGATAAAAATCCGGGCATAATTAACAGAATATGCTTTTGTTCATCTATACATGTTTTGTTTGCATATGTTTATTACTCATTACATAAGATTCTTCAAAGAAAATAATAAAATTTGTTTTGAATGAAATGTGTTTTGTAATATTAAAAGTTTTATTTTGTGTAATTGAATAATTCGAAATATATGTATAACTTCAAATAAGACTTTTAATATTACAAAACACATTTTATTCAAAAACAAATTTTATTATTTAGGCTTAATTAATATTGCTTTTTAAAAGTACTTTTGAGTTAAAAATATTTTTGAACAAAAGTTAAAATTTTTCTTCTGTTTTTTTGGTTAAAAATGTGTTTTTTTCTCTAAAAGTATTTTGAAAAGTTCAAAAACATCTTATTTAATAATATATCTTTTAATCCTAAAAGTACTTATTAAAAGTAATGTTAAACTGACCCTTAATAAATTGCTTTTTACTAATGGAGTTTTAATCTATAAAGATTTCTTTAAAAAAAATATATTGTTGTTCTTCTCTAACCTAATGATATACCCTGATGAATCTCGTCTTGGAAGTTTAGGTTTACATGAAAAAAATCTGTCTCACTGAAGCCATGAGTAATAAGACGGCAATATATTCATCACTCTTGGTTTTCAAAGTTCCCAGCTATATATGTACACATTGAGTAAATGATAGTTTGTTAAACATAGAAAGACTTAAAATATGACAAAAGACAGAGGTAGTAGCCGATAGTGATAAGTGGCATAGGTGATGGCTTTAGGTAGAAAATTACTAACGGAGCAGACCGGTGCTAAGAGGCTTGCCGCTAAAATATTCAGCTTCATGTAAACAAGCTTCGGGGACCTCCATATTCCCATCTATATTCTTGAGCTTGAGCATCTCTACGCCGCTTTTCCCTTCCATTACTTTGAAACCAAAATATGCACGCGCAATTTTAAAGAGGTGCTTAATGGCGAAATCCACATTGAATTGAAGGTAGAGGGCATTGTTAATTGCATCTCGCCACAACAATAATTTAGTCTCGTTGACCTGGTCTAGTTTGAGATGATCCATCTCTTTGATGGCAGCACAGAAAGAGAAGATAGGTAGGCTTAGCTGCACAGTCACTTTGTGGACTGCGTGAAGTAATATCACCAAAACCATCCTTGATTCTGTTTGCAATAGGAGCCAGGCGTAGCGGAACACTAAATCTCCCAACCATTCTCAAATCCTTCCCTAAATCCTCTTCTAAGATTTGGAAGTCTGAATAATCTACTTCACTCTTCACTTTGGCTTTAAGTTGCTCCATAAAACTTTCTACGCACTCATCATCAACCTGCAGTTTAAGTCATGGAGATGCACATCAATTCTAAAGTCTAAACCCACCAAGAAGAAGCATGAAAAGAGATTTGAATAACACCTTCCCATGTTTTGAAGCAGAAGATATATTTGCGTCTCCTTCTTCCCTTATTATTGTATTCTTTGTTTTCGATTTGGCTGCCTTCATCTTTTTTTTTTTTTTTTTGAGTTGTTCTGTCACTGTAAGCTTTTCATCTTCTTCTCTCATTCTTCTTCTCTGCTCTGCTTCCGATTTTGCTGTCTTTTCTTTATGATTTCGATTTTCTTCCGTCATTCTTCTATTATCTGCCGCATCACAGCCAGATCTCACCATATCTATTGTTGCCAAAAATAAATCCTAACACAAATTTAAAAACAAAAACAGCCAGATTGAACCCCATTACCTATCTTCAATCACCAGTTTGAATCTTTGTAGACTCACTCACAGAAACAGATCCAATTAATCAAAATTTAAACAAAAAAAGCAACCAACCAAACCATGATTAATTCATTGCAAACTAAAAAAAAAAAAAAAGAATCAATCAGTGAAGCAGAAATCATAAATAATGAATTAACTAATTTTGTAAGAATATAATTACCTAGTACTGCAAAATAAGCAAGGCCAAGATGAATTTGGAGAACAAACTTAAGACTACTACTCAATCTATAATATTCCCACACTTGTTTATTTATTCTACACAATTACCTGCACCTGCAATGGCATTTTATATAGATGATCGTAGGAAAGAAAAAATATATATAAAAAGGTAGGGCGCGACCACTGCTACACATAACATCTTAAACTGTAGCAAATATATTTATTTATTCTTGGGTGAGAGAAAGAGCTTAAAGCCTGAGGACCTTTGATGGGGATCCGCGCGACTCAAAATAATTCTTTCTGCTTACTGCTTGCCTACCTACGACCACCGTGAAGCGCGAGAATTAAACCCAACGTAAATGATTCCATAATACCACCAAAAATAATTTATTATTTTACGCTCAGCTAGTGTATCATATAAATAAATTTATTTACAGAAATACGTATGGAGCCATTACTGCAAGTATGACTTTAGAATCTTTTTAATAATTTTGTTATAATTCAAAACTAATTTTAATATACTACAAAGACGTAAGTGTTAACAAGTTACCCATCCAGAGACTGTCTTTTATGAGTTTCAAGTTCATTGATGCAATACTCAAATTTATCCATCTAGAAAATTGGAAGTAGTTAATTGAAAAAATAAATAAATAATATGTTTAATCTAGAGTTAAAAATAGTGATGTCAATATCGATTTGACTGGTTGAATTTTACCCAACATTATTCAAGTTCTAAGAATAATAAGCACAAGCTAAACTTTACTTTGTCCCAAGAACACAACTCAATATGATTTGCATATTAATAAGAACCAAGAGATCAATCTTTGAACTTATGCACACGGTGACTGGGCCTACGATCTAAATGATCGTGCTTCCATTACTAGCTACATTGTTTGCTTTGGTTGGAATCCAATGATCTCAATGGAAATAATTAATCTCGTCATTAACTGTTGATTATCTTGTGGGTACATTTGGATACGACACATAAAATATGGCATGAATACACAAACTGTCAGATCATCTCCTACATAGCTTTAGAGTTCAAGCTGATGTTTTAGAAGAGCCTATTCTCTTATCAAGCTCCTTTAAGGCCTCCCATAACTTTGGGTCTTCATAATCTTTTATGAGAATAGTTGGATTAGCTTCCATAAGTAAACTTTCAGGGTTTCTGGTAGTTAGCCCCACAACAGGCATCCCTGCAGCAACTCCTGCTTTTATCCCTGATACAGAGTCCTGGACAATTGAAAAACCAGATCAAGCTTTCAAAATAATGTTCAACTAATGACTTATTCATGTAGAAACTATTTTTTTTTGGGGGGGGGCAAGGCCTACCTCACAAACAAATGTGTGATCCTTTGACACCTTCAGCACTTCAAGTGCCTTCAAGAAAGGGTCTGGATACGGTTTGGCGCGCTCGCAATCACTTCCTAAAATAACAACATCGAAAAAATCTTTAAGGCCGAGTTTTGAGATCATGAGTTCAGCATTCGGTTTTGGAGCATTAGTAACAGCTGCTCGTTTTAACCCACGATCTTCGATCCATTTCGTTAATTTGTATAGACCCTTTATTGGTGGTAAGTTTTCTGAGGCCAACCTATTTCATCCAAACAAAGTAGTTATTATATAATGGTATGTACATATCAATCGGAAACTTCAATAATTTATAAAATGGACCAAACATTCTTAGTTTCTTTACCTACGAAACATGGCTTCTTTATCTTCCATGAACTTTATGCCCCTTGGTCTATCATCAGGGTAGAGAAGAACAGCAATATCAGGATTGTGCTTCCCAGCAATATTTTTGATAAAGTATTCTTCATCGATTGGAACTCCATTATTGAAGCCAATCTGTTAAACTATATTAGTATCATTAAAAAATAAAACCCCAAATTGCTCTTAGTTTTGCAAGTACAAATAGGTATCATGTTGTGAATTAAACATAGTTAGACATAGGAATGGAGATATGAGTCTCTAAATAAATAGGAAACTGACTCGTGTCCAACATTCCCTCTCTCCCTCCCTAGTCAGAAGATGATGATTTAGTTCCTAAGTTATAAAAGATTGTTTATTTGGGAGTTGAACAAGAAAGTGAAGAAATCAACAAGCACCTGTGGGAGCATTTCACGAAAAACCTGATAGTGAAGAGGATCAGAATCACATAAAGTTCCATCAACATCAAATAATACTGCTTCTAAAGGAGCAAGATCAGGAACAGACTTCTTGCTGGTTTGCAAAAGCAAAAAGAACAAAAAAGTAAACGATTTACTTATCCAGAAAGAAATCAATTCGCTGCTAGCTATGCATGAACGAAATAAGAGAAGCAAGAAAAAGAAACCCCAAATTGTTACATTGTCTCAACGATAACTCATGTTTGAAAACTTGGAAAATATATATATATATCTGGAACAACCCATCTCAAATCCAACACAAATGTTCCCAAATATATCGAATTAAAGCACAAGGAATTACCCACCTCTGAACAGAGTTTTCACCAGCCGTCATTGTGAAAGAAATTTCTTCAGCAAAAGCTGGTTTCCAAGTATGGTTAAACAAAGAAAAAAGGAAGACTGAGAGAAGGAATGTACCGAAGAATCCAGATCCAGATACCGAAACTGGGCCTCAATTGTCCGTTCTCCACTTCCTTTTCGAGTGTCAGCAATTTATTTATTATTTAGGACCGCCAATGTTGTACAAATATTCAAATAGGACCCTGAAATTGAATTGGCCGACATTGTAATTAAATTTGAATTAAAGATGTGATTTGAAAAAATGAAATGATTTATTATTAAATTATGGTCTAAAATAGTGAGCATCAATATGTTGATTTGTTACTTTTGGTGGTGATTTTGTTATGATAATATCTCAATTTTCAATTTCAATTTCCAATTTCCAATTTCCAATTGCATTTAAAAAATCAATAAACATATCCTTATGAATAACATAATAGTGAGGTATTTAAATATCTATTATATTTCCATAGGATATTTTTCAAATATTATTCTTTATTTTTATTTTTTTTCTAAAAAGAATGTATGAGAATTGTGAATGAACTATTTCAATTAATAAATTTAAAAAGTATTTTCCGGATTTGATTGTGACAAAATACATTCTAACTTGCAATGAAATGAGGATCGAAAAAACACTAATATCAATTCATGTCAACTTTTCAAACTAGTCCAAAAAGTTGATGGGTGTTTATACAAGATAAGATTTAGACTCACAAACATATTTTGAAATGCTTTTAAAACCTTTAGCATGTTTGGTTGGCTGTAATGCTAAGGCATTATAGCTAAATTCAGTGGGCCCATCTCTATCCATTGTTTGGTTGGCTATAATGGGGTATTACAGCCATATTCCATTTAGACTTATTCAAGGCAAAACTGTCGTTTACCATTCAGCACTCTCCCCACGGAATACCAATTCAGCGTGAAAGTTTTTTGACTTTACCCTTCTCTTCTTTCTCACATCTGAGCATTTTCATTTTCTTCTTTTTTTTTCACGTCTGATTCCTAGTTCCTTCCAACGTTCTCCCACTTTTTCACCTCTGAACCATCCTCAACAACCCTATCCAAGCCCAAACCCAGATCCAATTTCAAATTAAAGCCACCAAATTCTTACCTACCGGTGAATTCCATCGATTCTCGCTCCTCAAGCTCCGGTTGTGAAGAGTGGATAAAAACTTCATCAGGATCCTTATCATCTTCAACCGCACATGCAGATTTGACACCCACTGCTCCTCAAAATACAAATTTTGGTTCTCCTACAGGCACCTCCTTTGGTGTAAAGGTATAAAGTAACTTTATTTGGGTAAGGTATTATTGATTTTTAGGATGACCGTTACAAGTTTTTCCCCCAAGTTACTTTTCTTATAGATTTGATGGGGAAAATTGCCCACTATTAGCAGATTTCTTGTTCTCTCATCAGCCACTTTATGTTTTGGTAGTTTTATTTCTCAATATGATATTAACTAAGGGATGAAAGATTCTGTTTGTTAATGTCTATTATTCATTAAAATGCTTTGCACTGACTCGTCAACAAGAATCTATGTTAAATGCTTATTGGTTTCTTGATTTCTTCGAACTAAGATGATTTATGTGGATTTTGTTTTTAAAACAGGAATGAAGCATTTGGTAATTTATGTGCCCATAAATAACATAACACTTGTAGTAGCCCAATTTTGACTGGGCTTTGAAATAAACCAAATAAATAAAGAAGTTTTTTTTATTGTCCCATTACAAACCCAATTCTGGACCTAAGTCAAGCACGGCCCAAATGGCCCAACACTCCAACAGTTTCAGACCTAGGGTTTCAGAGGAAACCCTAGGCGCCGCAAATGTCCAGGGCCACCAAACGTCACACATGATCACCAACTTTCTTCGCCCAGCGAATCGCGCCGCCATTAACGCGCCTCGTCACCAGATTCTCCGCCGCTCTCCACCAGCACGAAAAAGGAAGCAAATCACAACAAATATGGCAACAAATATATTTCCTTTATTTTTGTTTTTTCTTTCGAGTTATAAAACTCAAGATTTGTAAACAGAAAAGGGGACGATTACATAGAGAAATACATAAAAAAAAAAGAAAGTATTGAAACAGAATACAAATTTTTTCAGGTGATCTATATTTTATTCTCTTGTTATTTTCTAATTTTTTTTTTATGTTTTGCTCATCTTTTATTTACAAAAAAAAATAGTAATAAAAAAGGGGGTTTACCTTTCGGAGGGCTCGAAAAGAAGAAGCTCGGTCTCTAGCCACCGCTCGTGGTAGCGCGTGTTGCGCGTGAAGGAAGAATTTTGGGGGTCCGGTGACCCATTCGGGATAGAGGCGAGAGGATTTTAGGGTTTTTTTTAAAGTTTTTTTTTTAAACAGATGTTAAAATAATTTTTTTAATTAAAACTGATTTATATAATAAATTTGAAACGGTGCCGTTTTAGAGGTCAATGATCCGCGTGTTGACCCGACCCGGCCCTTAGGATCCGCGCGTTTTATGAAAATGGGATATTTGACAGTTCGGTCCTTCTATAATTTAATTAATTTTAATTCAGCCCAATTCGTATTTTTATTTATTTTAAAATTAGCCCTAAAGTTTTGTTTTGGTTCCAATTTAGTCTCTCGGTTCGTTTTAATGGTAAAAATCAGAACGATGTCATTTCGTAAAAAGGTTTAATTTCCACATTAGTCCTTGTACTTTAACGCGCATTTTAATTTAATTGTAACATCCCGAAATTGGGCTTAGTAGGATTGGGCCCAATGGGCCTTGGACATAAGAATGTTTAAAATTCTGAGAACAAGAGAATGACATTATTGCAAATTGGACTTGTTAGTTAAGTGAATTTGGAAGGTTACAAGGTTTCTATGAAGTCTCGGGTTTAATTGGGCCTTAGGAAAAATTTGGTATTTTAGCACTTTAAGGAGATAGAGTAAGTGACCTTAAAGCATATGGAAATAATTGATTAAATAGCTAGCATAAGTGAGCAGTTAGTAAAGAGGCTATGGCACCACATGTATTACCTTGAAGGAAGGAGTTCGAATCACTTTGTATGCAATTTGACTTTTACTTTTGCTTCCCTTCCTTATGTGTCGGCCAAGGAATAAATATGGCAATGATGGACTTCATTATTTTGGTAAGGTGGCTAAAAGAATAAGGCAGGGTTGAAGTTGAGGAAAGAAATCAAGAGAAATAGGAAAGAAAGGGGGACATGAGGCTAATTCCATGGATGATGTTTTGGAAAGCTTAGGAGGCCAAACTCTAATCCTAAGGGGGGATGCATGTGGACGGTTTTGGATTAGTTAGGTGGCTGAAATTTTATTTTGGCTTTTGGTAAAATCCTAGCTTTGTTTTGGCCAGAAATACTTTTGGCAACTTTGTGTCATTTCTCTCAATTTTGCAACCCACCTTGCCGAAACATAGTAGAGCAATAGTGCATTGTTTTCCTCTGAAATTCTTTTCTTTTTCCTTTGCTTTGTGCCGAAATTACAAGCCTTGGTGACCATATGTTTCTTCTTTCTTTTTACTTTGGCCGAATTCCCCTAGCACATTTGTGCACTTTCTTGCTCTTTTGTTTGATCAAGATTTTCATCTCTCGTCTATCTCCCTTTTTGGATAGCCGAATCTTCTATCCTTCTATTGAACTCTCTTTTCCATTCGAGTGGTCATTTATGTACAATCGGTAAGTGAATTCTTTTCTATGATCATATTCTTTCCTCTTTAGCCGAATAAGTAATTATCACTATTCGGTTGTAAATCGTGATCGTAACCGAAAATGGTATTATCCTCTACTTCTTCATGTTTTATTCACTCTCTCTTTTCGTAGTGCTTTAAGTGGGAGACCGTGTATTGTTCTAGCCGAAGTCAAACGGTGGTAATTGGATCCAATATCGATAAGGATCGATTCTTGGTACATCGAGGGAGATCACCGTTGTGGTGTTGAAATCAGTAGAAAGCACAACTCGTAATCAAGGTGTGTAATCCAGTACCCTTCCGAATATATGTTTGAAATGGTGAGTAAGTCTCACATCTCTTTGAAAGTTTACATGAAATATTCTGTGATTCAGTAGAAATACCGAATAAAACCGATAACCGGCATCCGTGATCACTCGGGAGTGCGTATATTCGTAGTGGTAATCATGTTTTGTAATAAAACAGTTTTGGTCAGAAACAGTGTCGTGTATTTGAAAAATCATGAAAAATTGGATAAAAGGAATTACAAAGTGAGTAAGATATCAGATTAAAGATTACTGTGTTTACTTTAATATGGAAGAAACGGAGAAGGAAAAGGAATATTATATTCTGAGATATGTTAATTTTAGTGAGACTGGTTCTGAATGACTTTGGGGTATTCTGTTCTGTCTTGGAAAAATCGTATAAAATTGTAAAAAGTGAATTATGGGATATAATTTATATGTATGGATTCCTTAGTGAGCCTATTATTAATAGAGACAAGTGGGAGTAGTATATAAAAACTGTACAGTGAGATATTTGTGATTAAGGAAAGAGAGGTCAGAATCATTGGACAGTGGAACAAGGAAAATTTTAAGGAATAAACTGTACTAAATGGTTAAGGTAAAAATTCTGGAAAAATTATAGGAGAAAGATATATGTGTCTACTTTCAAGGAAAATTTACGGATTTAAATTTTGAGTTTTTTAACTCAAGTTATGGTCAATTTAGTCAATATGACGCAGATGGACAGTTTCGATTTTATGCTCCAAATTAGTAGTTAAGCCTAGGTTGTGAAATTACCATAATACCCTTAGAGGGTAAATTACCAAAATACCCCTGGGTTGCGAGATTACCAAATTACCCTCGATGAGTAAAATTACGGAAATGCCCTTATGGGCCGAATTACGAAAATGCCCTTATGGGCCGAATTACGGAATTGCCCCTAATGGGCCAAAATACGAAATTGCTTAATGAACTGAATTGACATATTACTTTATGGGCCAATCTGATATATTTTGTTATGAGGGCCAAAATATGTTTAATGGGCCAAATTTACTAGATCGTTAAATGGCCAAAATTTTCTAGATTGTTAAATGGGCCAAAATTTCTATTTTGACTAATAGGCCAAATTGATAACTTGTAATATGGGCTTTTTGTTGAAATTTACCTTATGAATATATTGTTATGCATTAAATATATATATATATATATATATACATGACTGCATGGGTTGGGATAATTGACGAAGAGAAGAATGGCCTGTTGCCAAAAATCTAGTTCGGTGACTCTGTCACAATAGCCTGTTGCCAAAAATCTAGTTCAATGACTCTGTCACAATGGCCAGTTGCCAAAAATCTAGTTCGGTGGCTCTGCCACAAATATTATAATTGGCTTAATGCCTGCTATTGGTGTGTTGACGGGGTGGGTTGACTTGATCCCCACAGGTGTGTTGGTTGGTACGGGTGGTGTGTAGCGGATGGAAATTTAGGCTTGGTTGGGAATTGCATATCACATGCATTTTATATTTGTTATATTGTTACATTTGTAAATGGGCTTAGGCCCAAATATTTGCTTTATGGATTTTGGCCCAGTGAAGAACGGTGAGTGGGTTACACACTGAGTTCTAAGTAACTCACCCCCCTTCTTTCTTAACCCTGTAGGTAATGTTCCGTGAGGTGGACTTGGGCCATGGATGACTCGGTGGAGGCCATACTTGAAAATAGTGTTATTAAATTTTAAATTTCTATTCCGTTATTTTATTATTTTAGTTTAAGTTGTAATAAGGCCTCGAACTATTTTATTATTTGCTTTATGGTTGGTTTACTTATTATTTTGCTTAAATTGTTTTAAACGAGAATTTTCTAAAAGCTAAAATAAAGGTTTTCCAAAATCGATTAATAAATGGAATTCATAATAAAATTTTTACAAATATTTTAATCTGAAAATCTTCTTGAATTTTCAATGTCATTTTCAAAAGTCACGTTTTATAATATTATTAGTTCAAATCTAATGATTTATCAATCAATCTTTGAGGTTAGTAGTATTTTATCAAATGTCTCAAATCAAACTTGTTTTTCTTGATTTTAACAAAACTTATTTTAGTACGAATTTCAAACCCTTTATACGTTTTCTTCATTGTGACACGCCAGATTCGGGCCTAACTTCTGGGCCGGGTTTAGGTTGTTACATTAACCCTTCTATATTTGTTTTAATTGCTATTTTTAACCCTTTTTATTTATTATTATTGTTATTTGATCATGATTTCTTTATTTTTTTATTATATTGTTATTTTTATTTTAATCTATTAATAGTATAAATTTATATATATATATATATATATATATTGTATATGTATTATTTATATATTTTAATTATTACTATATATATTATTTTACTTGTTTAATAATTTATATGTTATTATGTTTGGTATAGTATGTATTATTATGTTACATTTATATATATTATTTCTAAAACTTTATCTTTATAAAATTTATTCATATTACCTAATTTATTTTATTTATATTGTTTATATTATGATTAGTGTATTATATATATATATATATATATATATTTCATCATTTTATTTTGTTTAATATTATTTTAATTAAATATTATTTTCATAAATTAGTTATTATATTATTTTATACATTGTATAGCATTATATTATATCATATTTTATATAAAATATATTTATGTCTCATTTATATTATTTATATTTTATTTTATTTATTCAAAATCATTATATACTATTCTTTTTATTTATACATTGTTTGCATTATTTATGTCATATATGTATAAAATATTTTTATTTTATTAATCTTGCATGAAACATGTTCATATTTGTTTTATTATTCATTTGTTTATTCATCATGTATTTGCAATTGCTTTATGTAGGAATCATTATTTGTCATATTTTGTATTGTTGTATTTTACATTGTCTACCTTAAATGTTAACATATTATAATTGCTTTTAATATTTATGTGCAATAATTTGATAAATGCAATATTATTACATAGATTATTATTTAAAATAAAAATCCATTTTTTGCAAAACCATTATCTTTTAAAAGTTTTTAAAATAAGGCAATGTTTTGGTATTTAGAAATTCGGGAAATAGTGCCCTAACGTACTGGGTTGCGATTTTCCGTTTGGCTAAATAACTAAATACCCTTTTACAAATTTTGTAAATCATGAGATGATTTTGATTACAAAGGTTTTTAAATATCGCGTCCTAACGTACTAGATGTGATGTTTATATTGTAACACCCCAAACCCGGCCCATGCGTTTTGACTGGATCTGGCGTGTCACGGCTTGTACATTGAAAACTTTTGCCTTGTTGGTTTTGGAAGTCGTAAGTTAATTAGACATTATTAGAGTAAATAAGTGACATTTTAAAAATAAAATCTTATATTAGTATTATTAAGTATAAATAAACCTTGGCATAAAATTTATAAGTTGCATAACATTGAAAACTTCTTAGTTGAATAAAAACTAGGGGCCTTAAAAAAATCCAAAATAAAAATAAAATAAACTTAAAGAAATCCCGAAATAATTTGTAGAAATAAAACTTGATGGCCCTTCGAGTCCGCCTCGGCTCCCATGTTCACGATCTACTGCTCACCTGAAATGTTGGGAAAAATAAAAGGTTGAGTCACCAAGACTCAGTGTGCAAATCCCGAGAATATATAAAAAGGCTTGAGGCCCACAAACACATTATGAGCCTTGGCCCGTATACAAGGGTAACAAAATATGCAACATGGCCCATCCCAAACCAATGAGTCCATCCTCTACACACCCCCGTACCAACCATCACACCGTGGGGATTTCTACAATCAACCCTCCATCCGCTACACACCATATCGACAGCTGTGCTGCCTGTCATAAAGACCGATCACTATGTGACCTATGTGGCGAAGCCACCGATCGCTGTGCGACCTTAATAATATATCAACAGCTATGCTGCCTGTCATAAAGTCCGATCACTATGTGACCTATGTGGCAAAGCCACCGATCGCCTCGCGACCTGCTCCCTTTCTGTAAATCAATCAATCCCATCCCATGCATACATGCAAGAACCAGAACATTAAACTATCTAAACAGATCACATATTTTTACATACTTGATACACATAGAAGTTTCTATGATTACGTACACTGCATCCCTTGCCTACCCTTTCGGGTAATCATTTGTTCATACTGACCTCATTTTCCAGCTTTTAGCCCATAACATACATATAATTGATTAACTAGTGTGATAGAGATCTACACACCTTTTACGGCTTTTAACCCATAACATACATATAATATAACAAAGCTTATGTGTCAAGAATCTACACACACGATTCACCGATAAAACGAGGCTTTCTATATCGACGCTATCCTTAGTCGACACAACCGCTATCTGCCTAAGGTGTTGTTCGAGCGGGTCCACAACCAATTGGCCAATCTCGAGCAGTGAATCTTGCTTCGTTTCTTAAACTTAGGGATTCTATCTTTTGCCTGATCCATATTTAATTCCATCATAAATCCTTATCAGAGTTGCTATAATAATATTTAATCGTTAATCCTCGTTATAAAGTTAAAATCTTGTATATAATGATGAAATCTAATAAAAATCTAAGAAAATCTTCTTACCTTAAAAATCCCGAAATTGGAGACTTCTGAATTTCGACTTTTAGATCTAGTCACTAGGCTTCCTTCAAATCCCGACTTGCTGCCCATCATAAACCATTAAACTATTAGCTTTTGGCTTTTGCCTTTTCAAAATCGGAATAGATTATGAGAACTAATAAAAATCTACTCTTACCTTAACTTAGGAGATTCTGCTAGTACTAGAGAGAAATTGAAAATGTCAATGGAGGATTTAAATGCTGAAAGTATAGAACAATTTCTCAAATAGGATGAATAAAATAAAAACTATAGAGATTTCGGCTTTTTAGAGAAGGAAGAGAATAATGGAGTTTTCAGCTTTTAGAAGAAAGAAGAGAATAATGGAGTTTTTGGCTTTTAGAAGAAAGAAGAGAATAATGGAGTTTTTGGCTTTTAGAGAAATTGGAGAAAGAAATTTGGAGAAAAGAAGCTAAGGAATTTCGGCATAAAAGGGAGAGGATTTAATGTTAGAAACAAGGAGCTAGCCCCCTATTTATAGGAAATTCGGCAACCCTTTGCCATGTAGTAGCTGGTTTCTTTACTCCTCTCAGTGATGGATTCTCGGCCATCACTCTCTTTGTAGATAAATTCCTAACTTTTCTCCTTTATCTTAATCTACTAGCTCATCTAAAGAAGACTTAATTATCTCTAACTCCTCCCTCCTTTATCAGCATATTATCCATATATTTTAATCATAAAAATCCCTAGATCTTAGCCTTTATCTGCTTATTATCCACATAAAATAAATTCCTAAATAATAGCCTTTATCTGCTTATTATCCACATATTTTAAACATTAAAACCCCTAAATTTTAGCCTTGTTGCCATCCACTCCACCTAATCCTAATGCCCAAAATTTAGCTAACTTAAATTAAAAGAATTGGGCTCCATGAAATTTAAATTTGGGCCCCTTACTCCTTGTGTGTGGCGTCACCTCCTAAGATTGGGCCACAAGCCCACTTTGGTATTTTAAACATAGATACTACCTTTTAAACCCTATAATGCCCAAACAGATAATTTTAATCAAGGCTTCTGCCTAAGCCTGAGCCTAATTTGGACCCTTAACACTTAAATTAACTCATTCCACATATTCACCCATTAAACGCATAGGCCCAAAAATTTAGGATGTTACAGTTCTACCCTCCTTAAAGAAACTTCGTCCTTGAAATTTCCAACTAACTAGTAATCATTCTACCTGAGTCTCACCACTATGCTTTCGCTTCGCACTCTAATTCTAAAGCCAAAATAAACACTTAGTATACTATGGTAGGGTACGCACCATTATTCGCATCTGAAGCGTCTTCGTCTCCTTGTACTCATTCTACCGATTTGCGTTTATCTGATTAGAAATTTTATGAATCATTATTTCTTTCCACTGATTTGTCGCAAACAGTCTTATGATTAATAGTTCTAAAAAGTAGTTCTTTCGAATTCATACACACACTACAGTCTCAAGTTCATTCATCCAATCATCAACATTCATGAACTCGCGTTCATTACAGAAAAGTGTTGTGGTTGTCATTGTTGTTGTTTTCCACTACCCAGTGGTATTTTTGTAATTTTATCCTACAGGGGCATTTTCATAAATTTTTTTTAAAATGAGGTTCCTTGATGATTTTATAAAATAAGGGTATTTTGGTAATTTAGCATTCTCGAGGGTATTTTGGTAATTTTAGAAATCAAAGGTATTTTGGTAATTTTAAAATCAGGGGCATTTCAAAAATTTTGAAATCTGAGGGTATTTCGATAATTTTGAAATTCGGGGGCATTTTGGTAATTTTAAAATACAGGGGTATTTCGATAATTTTAAAATTCTAGGGTATTTCAGTAATTTTGAAATTTGGGGGTATTTTGGTAATTTTTGTGATCTGAGGGTATTTTGGTAATTTTGTGATTCAAGGGTATTTCGGTAATTTTACAAAACAAGGGTAATTTGGTAATTCTACAAATCAGGGCTATTTTGATCATTTTGCATAACAAGGGTAATTTGGTAATTTTCTTCATAGTTGCGAACATTTTCAAATCAAATGTATTTTTTTCTGGAAGTGTACAAAACTTAGGGGTTTTGGTTGCAAAATAGGGTGATTGGTCCTTTTCGGGATTTAATTATGGGTTCAGCCCATGAACAAGTCCTTATAGCTAGAGTGAACAGTCACTACGCACTAGGTAAGATTCTTGTGAAGAGGAGGTGAGTCACTAGGACTGCTTAAATACCAAGCTCTCCTTGAATCCACTCCTAGGCATGCGTATGCCTATTGTCACACCTGTCATGGCTAAAGTGAGCAATACTATGCACTGTAAGATTCCTGTGAAGAAGAGGTGAGTCACTTAGACTGCTTAAATACCAAGCTCTTTCGGATCTACTCCTAGACATGCATATGCATGTTGCCACACCTTAGCCTTGTGACTCGTTTACAGGTTTTGTTTTAGTGAAGTTAAGTCTTATGGAATTGAAGAGTTGTTTGCCTAAGCCTAGAGTCCATCAAGTTCTAACCTAGATAGTCTCGTCCCATAAAGCTCATTAAGCCCACATAAATAACACAACAAGAGTTTAGAATACTTACCAGGCGGGTGGGTGCTTGGTAGACTCAAGGCCATGTCCTCGAACAAAAAAAATTCTAAAACATTTCAGGACCCATTTCACATTTGAGTTTTGAACTGGGCTCGATATAAAATTGTAACACCTAAACCCTACCATGCGTTTATTTGGATCTGGCGTGTCACGGCTTGTACATTGAAAACTTTTGCCTTGTTGGTTTTGGAAGTCATAAGTTAATTAGACATTATTAGAGTAAATAAGTGACATTTTAAAATAAAATCTTATATTAGTATTATTAAGTATAAATAAACCTTGACATAAAATTTATAAGTTGCATAACATTGAAAACTTTTAGTTGAATAAAAATTAGGGCCTTAAAAAATCCAAAATAAAAATAAAATAAACTTAAAGAAATCCCAAATAATTTGTAGAAATAAAACTTGATGGCCCTTCGAGTCGCCTCGACTCCCATGTTCACGATCTCTGCTCACACGAAATGTTGGGAAAATAAAGGTTGAGTCACCAAGACTCAAAGTACAAATCCGAGAACACATAAAAAGGCTTGAGGCCCACAAACACATTATGAGCCTTGGCCCGTATACAAGGGTAACAAAATATGCAACATGGCCCATCCCAAACCAATGAGTCCATCCTCTACACACCCCGTACCAACCATCACACCGTGGGATTTCTACAATCAACCTCCATCCGCTACACACCATATCGATAATTGTCTTTGTCATAAAGACCGATCACTATATGACCTATGTGGGAAGCCCACCGATCATTGTCTTGACCTTAATAATATATCGACAGCTGTGCTACCTATCATAAAGTCCGATCACTATGTGACCTATGTGGCAAAGCCACCGATCGCCTCGCGACCTGCTCCCCTTCCGTAAATCAATCAATCCCATCCCATGCATACATGCAAGAATCAGAACATTAAACTATCTAAACAGATCACATATTTTTACATACTTCGATACAAATAGAAAAGTTTCTATGATTACGTACCTGGCATCCCTTGCCTACCCTTTCTGGGTAATACGACTGTTCATATAGCTTCATTTTCCGGCTTTTAGCCCATAACATACATATAATTCAGATTAACTAGTGTGATAGAGATCTACACACCTTTTCCGGCTTTTAGCCCATAACATACATATAATATAACAAAGCTTATGTGTCAAGAATCTACACACCTAATTACCGATAAAACGAGGCTTTCTATATCGACGCTATCCTTAGTCGACACAACTGCTATCTGCCTAAGGTGTTGTTCAGAAGCTGGTCCACAACCAATTGGCCAATCTCGAGCAATGAATCTTCGCTCGTTTCTTAAACTTAGGATTCTTTCTTTTGCCTGATCTATATTTAACTCCATCATAAATCCTTATCAGAGTTACTATAATAATATTTAATCGTTAATCCTCCTTATAAAGTTAAAATTTTGTATATAATGATGAAATCTAATAGAAATCTAGGAAAATCTTCTTACCTTAAAAATCCCGAAATTAGAGACTTATGAATTTCGACTTTTAGATCTAGTCGACTAGGCTTCCTTCAAATCCCGCCTTGCCGCCCATCATAAACCATCAAACTATTAGCTTTCGGCTTTTGTCTTTTCAAAAATCGGGAATAGATTATGAGAACTAATCAAAATCTACTCTTACCTTAACTTAGGAGATTCACTAGTACTAGAGAGAGAATTAGACAATGTCAATGGAGGATTTAAATGCCGAAGTATAGAACAATTTTTCAAATAGGATGAATAAAATAAAACTATAGAGATTTGACTTTTTAGAGAGGAAGAGAATAATGGAGTTTTCACTTTTAGAAGAAAGAAGAGAATAATGGTGTTTTCGGCTTTTAGGAGAAATAAGAGAATAATGGAGTTTTGGCTTTTAGAAGAAAGAAGAGAATAATGGAGTTTTCAGCTTTTAGAGAAATTGGAGAAAGAAATTTGGAGAAAAGAAGCTAAGGAATTTCGCACAAAAGGGAGAGGATTTAATGCCGAAACAAGAGCTACCCTCCTATTTATAGGAAATTCGGCAACCCTTTGCCATGTAGTAGTTGGTTTCTTTACTCCTCTCAATGATGGATTTTTGGCCATCACTCTCTTTGTAGATACATTCCTAACTTTTCTCCTTTATCTTAATCTCCTAGCTCATCTAAAAGAGACTTAATTATCTCTAACTCCTCCCTCCTTTATCAAGATATTATCCACATATTTTAATCATAAAATCCTAGATCTTAGCCTTTATCTGCTTATTATCCACATAAAATAAACTCATAAATAATAGCCTTTATCTCGCTTATTATCCACATATTTTAAATATTAAAACCCTAAATTTTAGCCTTGTTGCCATCCACTCCACCTAATCCTAATGCCCAAAATTTAGCTAACTTAAATTAAAAGAATTGGGCTCCATGAAACTTAAATTTGGGCCCCTTACTCCTTGTGTGTGGCGTCACCTCCTAAGATTGGGCCACAAGCCCACTTTGGTATTTTAAACATAGATACTACCTTTTAAACCCTATAATGCCCAAACAGATAATTTTAATCAAGGCCTCTGCCTAAGCCTGAGCCCAATTTAGACCCTTAACACTTAAATTAACTCATTCCACATATTCACCCATTAAACGCATAGGCCCAAAAATTTAGGATGTTACATATATTCCCTCGGAATAAAGAAATCTCAAGTTTTAAATAAAAACCTATTCTTGGGAATTCAAAGTGTTGTGCCTTAACTAACTGGGTTCAACGTTTTGAGTCTCAAGGTAGAAATTTTCTAAAATAAAGACGAGCTTAATTTCAAAGTCATGAGGTGCTATACCTTAACTTACTGGGTAAAGTACTTTATTTCTTTGTGATAAGTAAGTCCTGATTTTCTTTCTAATAAAAGGATCATATTTTCTAACTTTCTTTATTTTCGACATTCGGACATGATTTTATCAATTAGGTACCAATTTTGGGTGTTATGAGGTGTTAACCCTTCTTCATACGTAACCGACTCCCGAACCAATTTTCTTGTTTTTTGTGGACCAAAATTAAATGTTTTAAAATAAAACGTTTTACAAGGTGATCCAATCACACCTAAAGTAAAAAAGATTGGTGGCGACTCCAGTTTTTGTTTTTAAAGTCGATCCCTATTTTTTCAAAACTCAATTTTTAAAATGGTTTCGATAGCTTGGCGACTCCACTAGGGACTTAAGAGAGTCAGGCCATAAATTGATAATTTCATGTCCTTTTGTTCGATTTTTAAAAAAAATCTAGTTTAAAAATTATGATCCTTTTTATTTGCATGCGATTCTGTTTACATAAAATATCTTTGCATTGCATTTGCATGACCGCTGTGGTCACACCCTTAAGTGGGAGTAAAAAGCTACTCCTTCGTGAGGTTTTTACCTCTGTGCAGGATAGTGGATCGCTTCCGGAATACATCTGTACCTATGTCTTCGTGAGGTTTTTGCCTCCATGCAGCCATAGGGAAATGTATTCCCCTAAATCGAACTCGGTCCGTATGAGCCTATAATGGGTGAGGATCGAGGAATCTGCTGGTTCGGGTACCTCAGCTTTAGAGCTAAACCACATATAGTGAAAACCTAAGGGCTTATCCTGGATAGAACCATGTCAAACCCTAGTGGTCACCCTGATAGGTTCTATGTTATTTATTTTTCCTGTGCTAACGGATTTTCTTTTGTTTTGATTGCATTGCATTCATATCATAGAAAAGAGGTGTTGATTTCTAATTTTATTACTAAATAGAAAAGTTTGTCATAAGAAGATAGGTTTTTTGATAAAGTGGATTATAATACGGTCTCATCCGAATATAGTCTAAGTGAACACAACAAGAGAAGACTGATAGCTGACGAAGGAATACAAGACTTTATTACCCAAGGATTCAAGCTGACAAAGAAAAATCGAGAATCGCCACGTCTCTACTTTCTTGAAGAAGCTAACGAGTATTATGGAGCAGTGAGTCGCGTCCCAGATCAAGCAAAAAGGAGCTAGAGGAGGCATCTATTAGAAGTTTGCAAGACTTGACTTTGGCGAAGAAGGGATTCATGTTTTCACTTGGACTATGAGGACAAGGCCGTGTATGCGATCCGTTTTATCTAAAGAAATTTATTTTCTAGAAAAGTTTTTCAAATGTAACTGAATTCAGAATCAACACCTCTCTTTCTCTGCATTCATGCATTACATAACATCATATTTTACTTGCTTTATATCTTATTCTGCGGTGCTAATTTTTTGCACATCATTTCATACATTAACAGGTGTCGATTCACGATCATTTTTTAAGTTAGAAAGCTGGTTATGGAGAACGGGTTTCTTGATAAAGTGGAAGACAATGCAATCGTTCGTAAATGGTTAGAGCAAAACCAATTAGACAAAAGATTTCAAGGTATGGATTTGTTTGAGTAAGAGAGAAATGGGGCAGCACTGGAATCCCTGCCTTTTCTGCCACTTGTGCCTCTTGATGTTATTCCAGAATCAGATGCGAAGAAGATTGTACGACACCTATGGCAATGGCGTGGTGTTTGAACTAAAGGGTAGAAGGTAACTTTATTCACCAATCACTTCAAAGTGAGCGTAGGAAGTACAGATGGACACTTCTACCATTACAGTGTTTTTCTTTCATATGAAGATGGTCACCTAAGTAGACGGACGTATTCTGTTAGCACCAAGGTTAAGAGTAGGCAATAGTGAAGATTTCTTTCTAAGGAATGGGCATTGGAATTTTAACAATAAGGAATTGGTGGAGCCATCTAGGATTGAAGGATGGACTGTTGTGAACTTCTTGGCTCCTCGTTGTGATCCAAACAACATTGCAAGAGATTTGATTTGTTGTGGAAGGAATTCGTATTGATCCCCCATTTGATATATTCAATGAAATGAACCAGAATAGACGCTTTTCACCTATGGTTAGAATTTAAATAGAAGCGAAAGAATCTTTCTGAGTATGGAATTGTGACTCAGTGTATGGCACTAGTTGGGTGAATGATCAAATCTTCTTCTGAAGATCAAAGGCTAAGCTTGGACGATCTCTTCATCACCATCGAAGCAATAATTCCAGACGATCTCTTCATCACCATCGAAGCAATAATTCCGTGACTGAGTTAAAGTCAAGATTGAGGAAATGAAGGGTAAAATTGAAGAGTTAGAAGCAACATGGCACAGTTGTGAACTTCAGATCGAGCTTCTTGAAATAAGAGAATAACTTTGGAAGGAAGAGCTTCACTATTCCCATAACCAAGTTAGAAGTCGGGATTACCTCATGGGTGAAGTAATAGTTCAGATTAGTAAGATAGTTGATCATCTTCAGATTTTGGCATCACAGGCTGATACATTGAGCACGAAGTATGAGCTGCGGTCAGATCGTGGTCAAGAGTTGGCTTTGTTGTCAAAACTGTAGGATTTAGGGCGAAAGCATATAGTAGTCCATTTTACGTAAAAGAGTTTTGAAGTTGATCAGAGTCGATGCCTCTTTGCATTCATACATTTGCACTACATCATTTGCATTAGACTTTTACAAGAGAATCCTAATTAGGTAAAAATATTTCAGAGTTAACCTGGAAAACATGGAACAAAGGTTGGTGAAGATAGAGCAGATGTAGATACAAATGCAAAGGCAATTGACTAAGATTCAACAAGAAATAAGGGAATTCCAAAGGAATATGATAGGCCAGCTAACCCAGTTACTAGCCGAAAGACTTGGAAAAAAGAATGGCTTAGTGGACAATAGTGAGGATGACGAGGAAGACATCATTTACTCTCCAATGGGTGTTAACCCGAGCAATGATCAAGCCAAACCCATTGCTCTGGTAGAAATGAAAGAAAGAGGAGAAGGGACCTCAAAGCCCTGAAGAAGAAGGAAAAGAAAACGAATAATGCCAGTAGGTATAACTTTGAAAGGCTCCAATTTATGCCAATCCCCATGACGTATACGGAGCTATATCAAAGTTTTTGTGGTGTCCCCATTTTATTCAAAACCGTTGCAACCTCTATTCCCAAAATGGTATAACGAGAATGCCCAATGTGAGTACCATGCAGGAATAAAGGGCCACTCAATTAATAACTGCAATACGTTTAAAAAGTTGGTCGAAAGGTTTATTAAAATGAAAGTTTTGAAGTTCGATAATCCATCAAAACCTGATCACTTTAAGGAAGAAGTGAATGCAGTGATTGAAGGAGGAGACAAGGAAATTGCTACTCCTTGTAGAAATCAAAGAGGGAATCAGAGAACGAAGTTTCCAAACCCTTGTGTACTTGGGAGTGTTTTGAATAATAAGACTGTGGAAGAAATCCCTGTACTTTTAGGGCTAATCTATATTAATGTGCAAAACATGCTTGTTGCCTTAAGCCTAGAGGCAATAAGACCCTTTTTGTGAAATAGGCTTATGTTCAAAATTTTATTTCAATAAAATGCATCTTTTTGAATACATATTCTCTACATTTCATAATGTACATTTTTCTTACCAATATTCTTTCATTCTTTATTTGTGACCATACTATCCAAATAATCATCCTTAGAATCATTTGTTCTCCTTCGTACCTAGGTACCCAGATATCAACGTCATGAGCGTCGTTGTTATCAATTCCCTTTTTTAACAAGATATGGGTCTAGGGGATCTAAGGACTTTGAAGATAACAGAGACTGTAATATATCTTTTGACTTGTTAAGAATGGTTTAGCAAGATGGAAAATAGACCTTACTTTACAAAGGGTCAATGGATATTGTGAGCCTAGGAAAGAAATGAAAATTGAAGCCTAGCTCACCACAGAAATAAAGCGAGATATTATTATATTCTCGCACGATCACATCAGGACATGCCTGCATGGATAAGACGCGGGCTAATCAAGAGGATGAGGCACTGTTGGTCTACCACAAAAGGGAGATTGCTTCAATTGTACCACAAATGTTGTATTTAAGGAAACAAGATTTATGTGTTTTCTTCACTTCTTCCCAAAATTTCCATATGTGGGGGCATGGATATTATGAGGCCAATCTTGTCAAATACTTTTAGTTGACATCGATTCATCGTTATGGCTGTCATCTACTTCACTAGGAGGGTGAATGTTGCTTCATATGCCAATATTGCAAAGTCGATAGTAATCAAATTAAAAAAGATCAGATGCCAACACAGAATGCATGACTGTATAAAGTCAAAGTTTACAGTTTGTCCAAAGATCATGCAGCGTATCACTGTATAGTAAAAGTTGCAAACTCAAAAAAAAAAAAAGAGAAAGAAGGTGAGTTAGACTTGCAAGGATTGGTATAAGAAGTTACCGTTACCTTCTGTCTTATTAAATGTCGGCCAGAACCTTCGCTGGGGGCAACGTCTTACCCATTGGTTTATGGAATTAAAGCGTCTTGCCAATTGAACCTAATTGAAGAAAAGGTTAAAAGCTATTTGTTACGGCCAGATGATGTGAACTTACAAAATTCCACGAAGAAACCTAAGGTTGAAAAAAGATTTTTCTCTACAAAACGATTCTAGAGGAAAGCATATGCCGAACTGGGAAATACCTTACGTTGAAAAGGCCTAGTCTGGAGGAGTATTGATATTGGCCGAGATGAATGGCGAAGACTTGCCTAATCCGGCGAATTCAGGTTCAAACAAGAAGTATTTTATCTGAAAAGGGGAAGGTCTAAGGTGAAAACCCGCAAAGGGCGCCTTGAGTACAAACTTAAAAAAAAAAAGAAGAAGAAGAAGAAAGAAAAAAAAAGGAGAGGCCAAGGCGAAAACCCGCAAATGGCGCTTTGAGACCAAAGGGGCTTTGAGTTGAAAACCCGAAAAGGGCGGCTCAAATTTTGAATAAAAGTGGGGCACACAGTAGTCTTGCTACATTTGATTAACAATGAAGAAATATGTTACGTCTTGGGGCATTGACAGAGTACTCCGGATTCCCTAAATACATATTGAGTTTAAAATGGTCCTCAAGAAATCGGAACAGAGAAGCTCAGACTGCGATATCTGGGGCACCTAATTTCCCATTTTTACCCATTTTAAACCTTTGATTACTTTATTATTTTCAAAGAAACACCCCAATTTTCTTTATAGCCTTTGCTATATTCTTTTTAAGATATACCAATCAATTCTCATTTATTGCCTTGGTTATCTTTAACTTATTTGTTTCGAGCTATGCTCATGACTAATTTCTTTCTTATCCATTTTTGTGACCTTTTTCAAGCATTTTATATTGAAATAATGATTTATGGACTAATAACACTTTCATAAAAGGAGTTTCGCATATTACTCTAGAAACTCCTAAATAATATGAGGAATCTGAAACAGGACTATTGTTCAGAACTCACCAAGCCTAAGGGCTGGGAACATTGAAAAATGATTATCTCTTCGGATTCTTATGGGATAAGATAATTTTGTTAGGGATACTATATTGGCAATTGATGAATAAGGCCAATCCATGTGTAAAAAGGGATCATTGTCTGGATACCCTGTATTCATGTAATTTTCAGACACATACAATTGGTCAATACACCCAGGGAATGGTGTAACGGATTGAAAGTGATACAAGTTCTGTTCCTTTAAGGGGTAACAGAAATATGAAAGAAACCAAATGTCATTCCTCTGAAGTTGCAGTGGGAGATACCAACTTCATGTCCCAAGATTCAAGCGGGGCTGACTCAGAAATTACATTGGAACAAGCTGGTCAAGCAAAACGTGATTAATGAACAAAAATGAAGAACAAATGAGTGATAACACCTATAGTATGAATCATACTCATAACATTTTTGTATCATAGCAAATTTCATTAGATGCATTTGATTCATTCCGGTCATTGCATTCTAATCCTAATCATTTTCATGACATATTGCATTCATGTCACTCATAACACATGAAACCGAGTCTACAGGATATGTCATTCAATAGACGATGTAGCGATATTGGTGAAGTTTCAGATCTTATCTTCTTGAAGTTGTAGGAAGCAGATTAAAAGACACTTTCAGTCTTATCTCTCTGAAGTTGCAGTAGAGCAGATTGAAGAAAACAAAAAATCTTATCTTCTTAAAGTTGTAGGAAGCAGATCAAAGATGTTTTAGTCTTATCTCCCTAAAGTTGCAATGGAGTAAACTAAAGACAAAAGATTTTATCTCCCTGAAGTTACAGTGGAGCAAATCGATCTCAGAAGATCTTATCTTCCTAAAGTTGTAGGAAGCAGATCAAAGATGTTTTAGTCTTATCTCCCTAAAATTACAGTGGAGTAAACTAAAGACAGAAGATTTTATCTCCCTGAAGTTACAGTGGAGCAAATCGACCTCAGAAGATTTTATCTTCCTAAAGTTGTAGGAAACAGATCAAAGATGTTTTAGTCTTATCTCCCTGAAGTTGCAGTGGAGTAGACTAAAGACAGAAGATTTTATCTCCCTAAAATTGTAGTGAAGCAAATTGACCACAGAAGATCTTATCTTTCTAAAGTTGTAGAAAGCAGATCAAAGATGTTTTAGTCTTATCTCCCTGAAGTTACAGTGGAGTAGACTAAAGACAGAAGATTTTATCTCCCTGAAATTGCAGTGGAGCAAATCAACCACAGAAGATCGTATCTTCCTAAAGTTGTAGGAAGTAGATCAAAGATGTTTTAGTCTTATCTCCCTGAAGTTACAGTGGAGTAGACTAAAGACAGAAGATTTTATCTCCCTGAAATTGCAGTGGAGCAAATCAACCACAGAAGATCGTATCTTCCTAAAGTTGTAGGAAGTAGATCAAAGATGTTTTAGTCTTATCTCCCTGAAGTTGAAGTGGAGTAGACTAAAGACAGAAGATTTTATCTCCCTGAAGCTGCAGTGAAGCAAATCGACCACAGAAGATCTTATCTTCCTAAAGTTGTAAGAAGTAGATCGAAGACGTTTTAGTCTTATCTCCCTTAGGTTGCAGCGGAGTAGACTAAAAATAGAAGATTTTATCTCCCTAAAGTTGCAGTGGAGCAAATCCAAAGCAGAAGATCTTATCCTCCTGAAGTTATAGGAAGCAGATCGAAGACACCAGTCCTATCTCCTTGACAAGCAGTGGAATAGGTCAAAGATCGTATATCTTGTCACCTAAGCAGTAGGGAACCAAGATCGAATGGCAAGTCTTGTCTCCCAAACCAGTAGTAGAACAGATTTAAGCCACTGGCCCTATCTCCCTGACCAGCAGTGGAATAGGTCAAAAATTGTAGATCTTGTCACCCAAAGCAGTAAGGAACCAAGATCGAACGACAAATCTTGTCTCCCTAAGTAGTAGTGGAACAGATTTAAACCACCAGTCTGGCATCCCTGAGTTTATAGTGGAACAGGCCGAAAATAGCAAATATGGTACCCCTAAGTTTGCAGGGATCAGATTGAAAATATCAGATCTGGTCTCCCTGAGTTTACAGTGGAGCAGATCAAAAGATAGTGGACACTGCCTTCATGAAGTTGAAACTATCAAACTCACTGAAATCAAGATGAAGATCCAATGCTGTTGAAGTTGCAGTTCGAATTGGAAGTCATTTGGAAAAGACGAGGATCAAGAAGTCGAGGCTTGGCCAAAACCAGTCAAAATTGGTCCTTTTATAGTCTTTGCTCTATTCCCGTTACACAACAATGAGCAAAGAATGGCAGTTGTAGTAGCCCAATTTTGACTGGGCTTTGAAATAAACCAAATAAATAAATAAGTTTTTTTTATTGTCCCATTACAAACCCAATTCTGGGCCCAAGTCAAGCATGGCCCAAACGGCCCAACACTCCAACAGTTTTAGACCTAGGGTTTCAGAGGAAACCCTAGGCGCCGCAAATGTCCAGGGCCACCAAACGTCGCGCCGCAGTCACCAGCCTTCGCCCAGCTGCGAATCGCGCCTCCATTAACGCGCCTCATCACCAGATTCTCCGCCTCTCTCCACCTGCACGAAAAAGAAAGCAAATCACAACAAATATGGCAACAAATATATTTCCTTTATTTTTGTTTTTTCTTTCGAGTTATAAAACTCAAGATTTACAAACAGAAAAGGGGACGATTACACAGAGAAATACAAAAAAAAAAAAAAAGAAAAAAGAAAGTATTGAAACAGAATACAAATTTTTGAAGGTGATCTATATTTTATTCTCTTGTTATTTTCTTAATTTTTTTTATGTTTTGCGCATCTTTTATTTACAAAAAAATAGTAATAAAAAAGGGGGTTTACCTTTCGGGGGGCTCGAAAAGAAGAAGCTCGGTCTCTAGCCACCGCTCGTGGTAGCGCGTGTTGCGCGTGAAGGAAGAATTTCGGGGGTCCGGTGACCCATTCGGGATAGAGGCGAGAGGATTTTAGGTTTTCTTTTTTTTAAGTTTTTTTTAAATAGATGTTAAAATGATTTTTTTAATTAAAACTGATTTATTTAATAAATTTGAAATGGAGCCGTTTTGGAGGTCAAGGATCCGCGTGTTGACCCAATCCGGCCCTCAGGATCCGCGCGTTTTATGAAAATGGGATATTTGACATTTCGGTCCTTCCATAATTTAATCAATTTTAATTCAGCCCAATTCGCATTTTTATTTATTTTAAAATTAGCCCTAAAGTTTTGTTTTGGTTTCAATTTAGTCCCTTGGTTCGTTTTAATGGTAAAAATCAGTACGACACCGCTTCGTAAAAAAGTTTAATTTCTACATTAGTCCTTGTAATTTAACGCGCATTTAAATTTAACCCTTCTATAATTGTTTTAATTGCTATTTTTAACCCTTTTTATTTATTATTATTGTTATTTGATCATGATTTCTTTATTTTTTATTATATTGTTATTTTTATTTTAATCTATTAATAGTATAAATTTATATATATATATTTATATATATATTGTATATGTATTATTTATATATTTTAATTATTACTATATATATTATTTTACTTGTTTAATAATTTATATGTTATTATATTTGGTATAGTATGTATTATTATGTTACATTTATATATATTATTTCTAAAACTTTATCTTTATAAAATTTATTCATATTACCTAATCTATTTTATTTATATTGTTTATATTATGATTAATGTATTATATATATATATATATATATATATATATTCATCATTTTATTTTGTTTAATATTATTTTAATTATATATTATTTTCATAAATTAGTTATTATATTATTTTATACATTGTATAGTATTATATTATATCATATTTTATATAAAACATATTTATGTCTCATTTATATTATTTATATTTTATTTTATTTATTCAAAATCATTATATACTATTCTTTTTATTTATACATTGTTTGCATTATTTATATCATATATGTATAAAATATTTTTATTTTATTAATCTTGCATGAAACATGTTCATATTTGTTTTAGTAGTCATTTGTTTATTCATCATGTATTTGCAATTGCTTTATGTAGGAATCATTATTTGTCATATTTTGTATTGTTGCATTTTACATTGTCTACCTTAAATGTTAACATATTATAATTGCTTTTAATATTTATGTGCAATAATTGATAAATGCAATATTATTACATAGATTATTATTTAAAATAAAATGCATTTTTTGCAAAATCATTATCTTTTAAAAGTTTTTAAAATAAGACAATGTTTTGGTATTTAGAAATTCGGGAAATAGTGCCCTAACGTACTGGGTTGCGATTTTCCGTTTGGCTAAATAACTAAATACCCTTTTACAAATTTTGTAAATCATGAGATGATTTTGATTACGAAAGTTTTTAAATATCGCGTCCTAACGTACTGGATGTGATGTTTATATTCCATCGGAATAAAGAAATTTCAAGTTTTAAATAAAAACCTATTCTTGGGAATTCAAAGTGTTGTGCCTTAACTTACTGGGTTCAACGTTTTGAGTCTGGAGGTAGAAATTTTCTAAAATAAAGACGAGCTTAATTTCAAAGTCATGAGGTGCTATACCTTAACTTACTGGGTAAAGTACTTTATTTCTTTGTGATAAGTAAGTCCTGATTTTCTTTCTAATAAAAGGATCATATTTTCTAACTTTCTTTATTTTCGACATTCGGACATGATTTTATCAATTAGGTACCAATTTTGGGCGTTATGAGAGTTCTAACCCTTTTTGTGGACCAAAATTAAATGTTTTAAAATAAAACGTTTTACAAGGTGATCCAATCACACCTAAAGTAAAAATGATTAGTGGCGACTCCCGTTTTTGTTTTTAAAGTCGATTCCCATTTTTTCAAAACCCGATTTTTAAAATGGTTTCGACAACACTTATGTTGCAGGAAAGATGTGCAGGTGTTGATTTTTTTACTGGGTTTGTTTCTTTACGTGCTCATTTTAATCAAATTAATCTCTTTGATAAGACTGTATCTGTGATTGTAGTTTTCTAGTTTGTTTTTCCACTTCATTGTATTTATTCTAATTGACTACCATTCCTCTTATCCCTTTTATCTTTGTTTAGTAAAATCTCGTCATATAAGTTAAAGTTCTTAAATTTAGAGGCGCTTGTAACAATCCTAGAATTTTTAACTCTGTTTTCTTGGCACAACTTGAATGTCATCTGCTTTTTTTTTTTTTCTTTTTGAAGAAAAAAAAGATATGAACTTGTATATTTGTAGGAGTTTGAACTTTGAATGTGCATTTCTAAAATATAACTTGTATGGTAATATCTGCAGTTTCTTGTTATGATTTTGATATTTGTTAGTTTAAATGTTACAAGAAACGTGCTTATACTCACAGATCGTATTAATCCGGGTGCCATGAATATGATTGAGAGTTTTAAGAGTGTGTATGTTAATGGATTGTAAATCTAAGGGGTAATTGTTTATCGTGGGAATCGGATAAGCGGAGTGTTAAGGCAATCAGAAGAAAGACCACTGAACCGTAGGATGAGGTATCTTCGTCACGTTCTCGTAAATTCAAGACTGGTTTCAGAGAAGGTACGAAATTGCTAATTTCATTATATAAACATATTTTGTTCTAGTTTAAGGGCTTTTCCCCCTTTCATTTTGTTAAATATTTGTGTTGGATCATAATACTAGGTACTAAAGCAACACCGAGTAAGAAGGTTGCAGTAGCTTTGGCTTAAGTTGGCTATGAGGTTGTTTTGATGAATCCATCTATTTTAGTAAAAGTTTTATGGGAACATTACATGAGAAATGTCATTTATTACGTTGGATGCTTTTAAATATTTGTAGTTTTTATTTTCATGTAGCTGCTTAGGCTATTGTTGCTTGACACTTAATTCTCGGATATTTTTGTGGATGAAGTTAATCATGTGCTTGTTTGGTTATGATGCCCTTCATCTTGTTTCAAATTATAGTCTTCTTTATTCGAGTATTGTTGTTTGAAGTATTTTCTACATCTTGTGAGTTACATTCTAGAAAAGTATAATCTTTGCTTGGCACTTGCCATAATAAAATCCGAGGTATCAGTCCTTTTTATTATATAAATTCATGGTGATCTTTGAAACTTCACTGTTCCAAAACACATGTTTGATGGTATGTGTTGTGAATAAGATTATGTGATTTTAAAATTTTCTTTGTTTATTCCAAATGAGGTTTAGGTTCTTTGCTTAACTTAGTGTATTTGGCATGATATATTTCTTGCCCAATCTCTTATGTCTAACCACATGCATCAATTGGTGGAACCCAAAATTTGTGGTCCAATCATAAAACTGGAAAGTTGAGCAAACTGATCGTTTGCAAATCGTTTTATTCTTATTTTTTTTGTTTTGTCATGGTTGTATTGGAATTTGCTAATTTTTTGTATGAAATCGTGGTTTATCCTGTTTACTCAGTTGCTGAATCTGAAGTTGAAGGATTGGCTAAGTCTAGAAATCAGAGTGAACGAATCCTTTAGAAAACCCTTCCATGTCTGTGCAAGCTTATTTTGAATTGTGAACATATTATTAAATAAAATTAATTTTTGATGATTAAATGACAACTTGAACCCAATCAAATTGGACAAATATATGGTACGTAACCCCTAATAGTTAACGGTTGCAAATTGGAGGAGGATTATTATTGAATGTAATAGGTAAAATTATGATCATGATCAAGCTATTAATATATATTCATTAAAAAAATTAAAAGTTGTATCCAAAATATATTCATTTAAATTAAATGAATTTTTTGGGGCATGTTTTGAAAAATGAAACATTTTTTTTTACTTTAGATATAAAATAAGCAAACAAAATATCAATACTTATATTATAAATAAACAAAATAAGCACAAGCAATAACAATTATATAACAAATCAAATAATGAGCTTATAAACCAAATTCAGTTTAATAAATTGAATGTTGTAAAATTTTATAACATATGGATTATGACATATAAATTAATGAAATCATGTAACTTTTTGTTAATATATGAATATAATGTTTGGATGTAAAATATACTTCTCAAGTTATTTATTACTTCTAATATTTTGTTTTTATTGGAGAATAATTAAATTATTTGTTTCACTAATAATATTTTGGCACATTAAATATGTATTGCGTTTAAAAATAATAAAGTAGATTATATATTATTTTATAGTATTATATATTATGATTTTTAATTCATATAATAATAATTATATTAAATTATATATTATTTTATTAAATTATATTTAATAATAATTATGTTAAAATATAGTTATATTATTTATTATTTTATTAAATTATTTTAATAATAATATTATTAAAATTTAATAATAATAACAATAATCATCTACTTAAAAAATTCTACTAAGAGTATTCGGTCATTTTAGATTTTTTTCTTTATACTATTACAACATCATTCCATTCAACCAAACACAAGAATATTATTACAGTTCTATTTCATTCTATTCAACCAAACAGTTGAATTACTGATTACAGCTTTATTCCATTACAGCTCTATTCAATTACAGCACTATTCCATTACAGTGAACCAAACGTACGGTTAAGAGTAATAATTACTTCTTTCCTTTTTTCAATTTAAAGTTATATCAACATTTCTAATCAGAATCAAACATTATAAATACTTAACTGAAAATTTAATTAAAATAAATTTGAAAATAACCTACACATTTATATAAGATCGAACTCGAACATGATTATATTTCAAAGTTTCTAAAACCTTAACCTTGTCATCAAATCATATCTAAATAATTAATAACAAAGAATTCATAAAACCCAAGGCTTAATGTCAAATTCAATAATTTACATACTCCCCTTAGATAATCCAATGTAGGTGTTTAATTGACGATATAACAATCAAAAACTGAAAAATGGAAGGAGAAATTAAAAGTAGTTTGAGTATGTCATTCTCTTAGTGAGATTTAGAAGGGAAAAGGATAACAAAAAAGCTAGGAATCAAATGGGGAATACATAAAAGTAAGTGGAGCACTTCCAGGGTTGTTGCTTTCGCTTCAACTGACTGATTGCTTTCTACAAACTTTAGTATGAAACTGACATGTGGGAAAATCTAACAAGTACCAATAAGAAAAATTCTATTTGTCTGCCCTTTGCATTTACCTAAAAGTAATACCAGTTCTAGGAACCAACAAGATATCACCACAAGACCATTCAAATATCTAACACTGTATACGTACATATATAGAGAGTACTGGGTGCAATGGAAGGAAACAACACCATGCATGTTTTCTTTCTTCTTAATGAAAGGAAGAGATTAGAATATAAAATATTGGTATCCCTAAAGAACTCTTAGACCTGTAACTTCATTTGTATGACTTATGGTCAATAGAACAGGAACTGCAAGTTGTCTTTAAAGCAAAGGTTATTTTATTACCATGCTATTTCCACTGAAATTGATGCCAACTAGGGCATGGCGGGTCCCTAAGCCTAAATGGTTTCCATGTCACAGCTGATGTGGTTCAATGGATTTCTTTTCATGTCGGTCTACATCGGCGTGCTGTGTAAGTGTCATTTCTTTGACCCCTCTTGAAGAAAATTTCCCCACTCAGTTCTGCAGCATCCTATGAATTTCTGGGGTTAGCACACCTAACTGGATTCGGGGTTCAAACGTCTATTTGGGATGAATTAAGCCAACCCTTTTACGTAAAAATCAAGCTCTTGAATGATGTCAAGAAAGGTCATGTTTAAAATGAACTTTATTGACAAAAGAGTGATCATCCAAATCTAATAATATCATCAATAAACTAGACTCCATTGTGGTGTGTTTTCTAAACATGATATGTACATGTATTGATTATATAAATATAATTCTTTCTTTAGACAACCCTTCATAGTTTCAGCAACAAGCTGTTCAAACATGGATATCGCAGGCCTTATGATCATAGCCAAAGGGGGGACCAAGAAAAATGACTGACCTGGGGTTGGTTTAGTGGAAAACTACCAAACTCTCATCATTCTGATTTCCATGTAGACGCAGACAAACCATTTGTTATATGATTCTCATTCAAAGTACTTAGCTTATAGTTTCAACCTTGAGGCCCCCCCTCTGACAATAACCTGTCATGTTCAAGTAGCTTGAATCTGCAAATCAGAGAGAGAATGTATTGAGAATCAAAGTTTCCACATTAATCTTATGTAATATTTCTTTTTGATGTGAACGAAAGATATTAGTAAAGATTGCAAACAAAACAAAATCTTCATCCAAAACACAGATTAAGGCGAAATAACCAGGAAACCTTGGATTTGATCTACTACTAGTATTTTTCACACTACAATATTGTTGAATGACTATTGTCTAAATATTGGTAAGAGAATACAATAGGGGAAGGAAAGTGATTTATACAATTGAGAAGTCAAAGGGGTGTCTCAACATAATTCCTTAACGAGTAATTCTAAGTCTAAAAAATAGCTCGGAAAGAAAATATCCTAACAGAATTCCACTAAATATTATTTACAGAATGTCAAAGTTGGCAAAAGTTTTACCAAATTCAGATATTGTGGCTGCTTGCTTCACTATAAATTCCAGCTGCAGACCCCGATATTGCATGCACTACCACGCTATATCAATTGCTTTCTTTGTAATCTTTGCTCATTAACGCATCTATGGCTCTTTCTATTCAATCCCTTTTGATCCTTTTCACAACTTTGCTTCTCAAAGGAACTCTGGTACTGGCAGAAACATGCAGCAACTGTTTCACTCATTCACGAGCAGCATACTACCCAAACTCTGATGAACAGGGAACAGATGGTAAGGGATAGAGGGAATGCACATACCTTTTCTTGTGCATAGCACCAACATAAATACTTGGCTAACATCTTTAAATTGAATTCAGTTGGCGCATGCAGTTTTGGTTCTTTTGGAGCAACAATAAATGGTGGAGATGTATCGGCAGTATCTGACCTCTACCGCAATGGTGTTGGTTGTGGTGCTTGCTACCAGGTATTAAAGAAAGACTTATCCCTGCCCATGCCATTAAATTTTTTAGGTTTATACTTGAATAATACCAAAAATGCTCTTTACGTGATGCAACTGACACCTTCAAGTTACATTAAATAAATTATTACCTTGCAAGGTGAGGTGCACCAACAGCAACTATTGCTCAGACAAAGGTGTGACTGTAGTTATAACTGATCAAGGTTCAAGTCATGACACTGACTTTATCCTGAGTCAACGAGCCTTTGGTAGGATGGCTCAGACAAAAGATGCAGCTGCATCTCTATTAGCCCTTGGAGTGGTCGACATTGAATATAGGCGGTAAGATTCCAATATCTTGAGGTGCATGTAGGAGATAGAAAGCAACTTCAAGAAGAACAATAAATTTCCTTCTTCATTATTCTGTTGTTTACTTTTATCCCCACATAATCGCAAGATAGTAGAAATATACCACATATTGACAGGACAAGATCATGGTCTCTTACCTCATTTCTTTTATACAGTGTTTCATGCAGCTATCCGAACAAAAATATTACAATCAAGATTGATGAGAACAGCAACTACCCTCATTATTTTGCATTTGTTTTATGGTATCAACAAGGTGACAAGGATATTACAGCCGTGCAGCTATGTGAGGTATTATTTGCTCTTTCCAAACTTGGTTTCCTGTTTAGCTTCGGCAGGTATGACTAACTATGGAGTTGCAAAGGGAAGATAAATTTGGTGGTCAAATCTACAAGAACCAGTATAATAGTTAACTAATGAGCTTACCTCTAATGTGTGCAGACTCAGAACTTTGTGTGCAAGCTGTTGGATAGGAGTCATGGAGCAGTATGGACAACCAATTCACCCCCAAGTGGTCCATTGTCTTTAAGGATGTTATTGAGTGGGGAGGATGGAGATGAGTCATGGATTATTCCTGTAAACAACATACCAGAAAATTGGAAAGGTGGAGAGACATATGACACAGGAGTTCAAATTAATGTCTAGAAATATACACCAGGGTCTTTCAGTTCTTTGTTCTAGCAATATAACTAAAAGAATAAGTTCCCGGCTTTCTTCAAATATGTTGGTTAGTATATATTTTATTATTTTGTGTCAAAGGGAGGGATGACGAACTTTAGCAAGATAAATTCTTATGTAATCTAATATTTTGTCAACTAATGAAATTTTATGTTTCTTAAAAGAAATTTAAATTTCTCAAAGCAGTGAACACAGAAAACAGATATAGTTAAGGGAAAGACCTTGACTTCTTCTAAACATATTTTCCCAGTTTTACGGGTATACGTCCATTTCCACTTATAGCCAGGTTCCTCATTTTATCCACAAGTGTATCCATTAGTTTACAGTACCAAACAAATTTCATAATTTTCATGACAGTAACATACCCTGTTTCCCCGTGCAGCAACTGCTGCAGCAATTCTTAAAGCCCTAACAACAATCAACAAAGCCGACCTGGTCTTCCAATAGCTAAGAGATGATTAAATCTAATCAATATCAACAATAACACACTGTCCACTGCCTTATCATTTTTATATTTAGAAGCACAAAACCATCAACTCAGAACAGATTGTCGAACATCCTTAACTGGAAAGACTTAGTACTGCTAAATTATCTAGACACAAACATAAAACTATGAATTTCATATTAATGAAAAGAGAGCAAGGTCATAAATAGAAGGAAAAAAAAAAAAAAAGAATCAAGGGTTTAATAGAGTTAAATGAAAATGAATTCTTTTATGGTTGCAAATAATATCAAAGTAAGATGACATGATTTGGTGACTATCTTCACTTGAAGCAAGTGGAGAAAGAAGGGGAGTTCTCCAACTAGATTTTAAAATACATAGCGTAGCTGAACCAACTTCATAGAGTTCAATAACTCAGTTACGAGCAAAATATAAAATGAATATTGAAACATGAAGGGGTTCAACACACCTCTTCAGCTTATGTTCTCATGGCCTAATCCTACTAAACATAGTTGAATATTCTAAGCCCATTAAGTTGTGATGTTTAGTCACTGCCCTAACTGTGCCATTTTCCAGAGATGCTTTCTCTGGAGGTTTTGTTCTTCGACTTCCATTTGCTATTTTTCCATCAGTTCATTGTCCTAAAATCTAAAAATCCAATAGAATCTCCATAAGACAATTTCAGCTGAACACCCAACTCCATCAACATAGAATATATGATGGTTCTCTGATGTCGTGAAGCACTTCTTCCAGACAAATCCCTGTCCTTGATGAACTTTCTGACGTTTTCTACTTCGCCCCACTTCCCTTCCACTGAATATATGTAAGATAATAAAACATAAGGCCCAATATCCATTTGTTCCAAGTCAATTAGTCTCTTGGCTACAATCTTTCCAAGCTCAAAATTAGAGGAGGCACTACATGTAGAAAGCATAGCATTCCACAGGGCAGGTCCTGATTCCACAGGCATCTTACTCATAAGCTCGTTTGACTGTTCCATCAAACCAACTCGGCTAAGTAGATCAAACATGCAACCAAAGTGCTCCACTTTGGGTTCAATCTCGTAAACTCTGCACATTATATCAAAACACCACCAACCCTCTAAAACCTTTCCCGCATTCTTACATGCAGATAAACAACTGATAAAAGTACTAGCATTTGGTATTTGACCTCTGTTTTCCATATCAATAAACATATCTAAGGCTTTCTCAACATGGCCGTGTGTACCATATCCCATGATCATCGAATTCCATGAAACCACATTTTTTACTGGCATGTTATTGAAAACATCTCTAGCCAAATCCATAGCTCCACATTTTGCATACATTGTCAAGAGAGCAGTCGAAAGCAATACATCACATTTGATGTTGTTATTTTCAATATAAGAATGAACCCACAAGCCCTTATCAAGCCGCCCCAGATTTGCACACGCTGTCAAGACACTAACAAGAGAAGCACTGTTGGGCCTAGCCTCCCCTCTTTCCGCCATCCTATCAAACAACGTTAAAGCCTGGTTGATATACTTCTTACACCGAACATATAAAGCCAACATAGTGTTCCAAGAAACAACGTTCCTTAAAGGCATCTGATCAAAAAGCTTACGAGCCTCTGAAACATTTTCAATCTTTGCATACCCATCGATCATACAATTCCAAGAAACAACATCTCTAAACGGCATCTTTTCAAACAAATCCCTGGCCACCTCCATTTTCCCAACACCCACGTACCCTGCAATGATTATATTCCAACTAAAAGTATCTCTCTCAGGCATCTCATTGAACAGCTCACGCGCAATACCAACCTGCCCATTCTTCACATAGCCATCTATCAACAAATTCCAACTTACTAAATCCAACACAAACCCATTATCGAACACCTCACGTGCACTCTCAATCTGCCCACAAACCGAATACAAACGAATCAAAGAATTCTTAACAAAGACGTCAGATTCGAACCCAAGTTTCAAAACCCGGGCATGAACCTTTTGCCCTTCTTTCAAAGACTTAATCTCAGCACAGATTTTCCCTAACAATGGAAAAGTATACTGATTCTCCTCAACAAATTTACCCACCATTTTTTCATAGTAAAAACTCAAAGCACTAACTGGGTCATCAGAATTCAAAAGACCGTTCAATATAATATTACAAAGAAACGTATCAGGTTCTTTGACACAATCAAATACCAAAATAGCATGAGAATGAGATTTCAAATGGTTGCATAGCTTCCTTATCGCCCGGCTCGCCACGCGAGGTTGTTCAACGAGCCCAGAGACGTGGAGTTGAGCGTGTATTTGATTGAAATGGTTGAAATTGGTGCACGATTCTAAGGTTTGTAAAATGGATGGTGGCCGTTGTTGGTTGTTTACTGGAAGTGGAAATCGAAGTTGTGGATCGTTGGGCCATAGCTTTGGTGAGGGTTTAGAGAGGTTTTTTTTGGATTTCAGGAATTTATCGACGGTCAGTGAGGTTAAGCGTGCTGGTGCTTGTTTGGACAAGCTTAAGCCGACCGTCATTTCTTTTTCTCCTAGTCGTTAAGGTTAGAGCTTCTGAATATATAAGTTATCTAAATTACATTTTCACTTCGAGTTTGTATTTGAACTGGTTGTTAATATTAATAGGACTAAACCCAACTTTGAAAGGCCTACGAGATGAGAATGGAAGACGGATCCTTTAGAAATTACATGTTTAGAACTGGCAATAAGCAGAAGAAATTTACAGTAACGCAAAGATACTTTTACATTAGCAACACTAATTTCATTTCACAAGCATGGAGTCGTAATATTTATGTATATGAAGGCAGGCAAAGAAAAATGTTCATCAAAACGTTTGACGCCTTTCAAGTTGTTTTAACCAGAAATCTCAATGGATTTGAGATCAGGTTTCTTCACTTCCTCTTTCGGAACGGTAACAGTAAGGACCCCATTTTCCATGGAAGCTTTCACCTGTTCCATCTTCACGTTTTCTGGTAACCTGAGCCTCCTCATGAACTTCCCACTGCTACGTTCAACCCTGTGCCAAGTGTCGTTCTTGTCTTCCTTCTCAAATTTCCTTTCTCCGCTGATTTGAAGCATCCTGTCATCTCCAATCTCCACTTTCACTTCCTCTTTTTTAAGCCCAGGGAGGTCGGCTTTGAAGACATGAGCTTCCGGAGTTTCCTTCCAGTCGATTCTGGTGTTAGCAAAAACAGCGGTTTCTGGGACAGGCGTGGTGGTGAGTGACGAAGAAGACAGAGGGAAGCCCCTGAAAGGATCCAATATGTCAAAGGAGAAGGGATCATCGAAGATGCTGCTCCTTCGATTGCCAAAGAATCTTGGGATCATTGCCATTTTTCTTACTTCTCCAATGAAATTCAGGGATTTGATGACGAAGTGGCTGAGAATTTGATTGCTTACTAGATTAACTCTGTTGCTTTGTTCTTGATGCATGGAAGAAGAAGATGTCAGGTATATATAACAAGCTGAAGAGAAATCTTGTACTTTCTCGTACATGTTTTTTTGGGCCTCAAGAAAACTTTAGATTTTTGTGGTAAGAATCTTTTGGATTGTTCTTCTCTATTTTGCATTCAACAAGGTTTCAATTTTTTTTTAGTTTTTATTCTAGATTTTAATTTTAAAGGTATATTTTCTTTATTATTCATGTCCGGGTGTAAGTATAAGTGTGAATTATTTTAAATGTAATCTCAAATTCAGCCTATAACGTTATGATCGAATTTAAAAATGATACGAAGAAGGGTTTTGAAGCAAAATTTTTATGTTTAAGGTTCTTGTATTAATTGTTCTAAGAGAGTCAACATTTTCGAAAAAAAAACTTACTATTAATCTCTTTCATGAAATTGTTATTTATTACCCTTTTAAATAAAATGTAAATTTACACTGGAAGTTTGTAAATCGTTATACTTGGAAATCAAACTTGTATTTTCAAAAATATTTGTTTGTGTAAAATCGTTGTTTGCCAAACGTTGCAATTTTAAAATTAAAATGCATCCAACGCTAAAATTATAAACAATCATCTAAAGAATCCCAAAATTACAAAACTCTCAAAAAAATTTAAAAAAATTATTAATCTTTCAATCTTAATTTGATTTTTTTAAAAAGTATTATTTCAAATTTTTATATTCACATGACTAGAGGTGTGTATGAGCCGGTCGGTCAGGTTTGGGCTTGGGCTTGGCCCAACTAAATATTTAGGCCCATTTATTGGGCTCGGGCCAGGCCCAAAAAATGGGCCTAAAATTTTGCTCAAGCCCGACCCATATAAAAATGCTAAAACTCGGGTCCGGCCCGGCCCGTCCGTATTAATTTTTATAATATTTTATATACTTTTTAAATATATATAATACTAAAAAATACTAAAAAATCAAAATAAATATTTTTCAATAAATTGAAAATAAATTTTAAAAAATATGTAGACTTAGATAACACTAAAATAGATGCAACTTAACAAGCAAATGCCTCTAAAATAATAACAAAATTAACAAATATTTTTAAAATAATAACAAAATTAACAATAAAATAAGTTTTATATAATATCTAAACAATAACAACAAAATAATAGAAACATAATAGTAAAATGGTAGTAAAATAAGGAGAAAATAATAAGAAAATAATATTAAAAATAGTTTTTTCATTTAATGAATTGGCCGGCCAAGGCCAAAAATGCCTTACTCGAGTCCAAATTTATTTTTAAAGCAGGCTTTATTTTTTGTCCAAGCCCATTTTTTGAGCCTATATTTTGCCCAAACCTCCCACATTTCAAGCTAGCCTTGGTAGGGCAGGCCACCCAAACCCATGCACACCTCTACACATGACATTATCCATGTCAAAAAAAATATATGAAATTAAACATGTATTAATATATTTATTACATAAAAATATTAAAATAATAGGATTGAGCTTAATGCATTATTAGTATTTGAGTTAGACATTTTTTAATGTGGTATTTGTATTATTTTTGGTTTAGTATGGTATTTATATTTGATAAAAGTTATACATTTTGGTACTTAAAATAATAGTGTAACTTTTAAGTGTTTAATTTCGGTTTTCATCAAATCAATTCAAACCAAAATGAAATCACATCCATCGATTTGTATTTGACAAATTAAATGCAAAATTAAACAAATTCACAACTTTAACATTAAATTTATGTACTCTTTTGAGAAAAGCGGTGGAGTGCCACGAGATCAAAGAAGAATGGAAGCATTTAGATATACATTAGAAGAGTGTCAATTGATGGATATTGGGTATTCGGGAGCATGGTTTACGTGGGAGAGGGGAAATCTTCCAGAGACAAACATAAGAGAGTGATTGGATTGAGGAGTTGCAAACTATAAATGGTTGATTTTATTCCCAAGGGAAAATGTTCAACATCTTGCTTACTCTACATCAGATCATTGCCCCATTCTTGTAAACACAGATAGCGTAGTTCATCTACTAGGAAGCCGAAGATTTCATTTTGAATCATGGTGGATCCTAGAGGAATCACTTGAAGGTATTATCAGAGAGTTTTGGGATTCATCTTCAACACCATTAGTAGATAAATTGGAGAAGTTGCAAACTTGTTTGAAGAAATGGGCATGTGTTACAAAGAGTAAGAAGGGGGGACTTAAGAAGAAGCTAACAGAAGAGCTTCAAATTTTGCTGAGGAACGAAAGAGATAATGAAACGATGGCAAGGATTATTAATACAAAAATTCACTTAAATATGGAGATCGATAAAGATGAAATGCATTGGGAACAGAGAGTTAGATCTAATTGGTTAAAGTTGGGGGATAGAAACACGATCTATTTTCACAAATGTGCAACAGTTCGAAGACGGGCTAATACAATCAACAAATTGGTTTTGGACGACGGTAAGGAGATTACTAATGGTACTGAAATAACTGAGGTTGCTACGGCATATTTTGAAGATCTTTTTGCATCGAAGGGAATTGGAAATCCTCACAAGGTGTTGGAGGGCATTGGAACAAATATTTCTCATGAGATCAATGAAGGATTATTATCTCCTTTCAGGGAAGAAGAAGTGTAGACAACATTGAAGGGAATGGGGCCTACAAAAGCACCTGGATCGGACGGCTTTCCTGCATTATTCTTTCAGAAATTCTGGCATATCGTAGGTAAGGAGGTAATGGAGTTCTGTTTAAGTATATTGAATGGTAACAAAGGGGCTGAACAAGTAAATGTTACGGAGATTGTGCTTATCCCAAAAATTCCAAACCCTACGTCTATAGTGAATTTCAGGCCTATTAGTCTGTGTACAATTCTTTATAAAATCATAGCAAAAACAATTTCTAATAGATTGCACGATGTCATGGGGATAAGTATTGATGAGGTTCAGAGTGCATTTGTCCCAGGCCGACTTATCACAGATAATGTACTCTTATCATATGAAATCTTGCATACATTTCGAAAGAAGAGAACAGGTAAAAAGGGTTATATGGCCTTAAAATTGGATATGAGCAAAGCTTATAATAGGGTGGAGTGGGATTTTGTTAAGCAAGTGATGATCTGGATGGGGTTTGCAGAGGATTTGGTGTGATTGATTATGAAATGCATTACTTCAGTCTTTTATGCGGTTAACATTAATGGTTATAGGGGCAGATCTTTTCAGCTGAGAAGGGGACTGAGGCAGGGTGATCCATTAAGTCTATTCATTTTTCTCTTTTGTAGTGAAGGTCTCTCTTCATTAATGAGAACAGCTAAGGATAAAGGTACGGTTAAAGGTGCAAGGGTAAGTAGAAGAGGGCCATAGATTTCTCACCTTCTGTTTGCAGATGATTGTACGATATTTGGTGAAGCAACAGAACAGGAGGCTAGGAGTATGAAGAACATTTTACAGGAGTATGAATGCTGTTTGGGCCAGTTTGTTAATTTCAGCAAATCGATTATTTTCTACAGCTCGAATACGACGGAAGAGGTAAAAGAAGTGGTGTCATCAATGTTAGGAGTCAGGAGTTCTTCAAACCCGGAGAAATACTTGGGTCTTCCTAATATGGTGGGTAAACAAAAAAAAGAGGCTTTTCAGAATTTATTAGACAGAATTAATATGTGAATCGATGGTTGGAGCACCAGATTGTTATCTCAAGGAGGGAAAGAAATTTTTATAAAATCATTTTACAGGCAATTCTTACTTATGCTATGTCGTGTGTTCTTCTTCCAAAAACCTTATGCGAGATGATTGAAAGTAAATTCGCTAGATTCTGGTGGCAAAAGGTGCAGGTAAAAGAGGAATTCACTGGAGCCAATGGAGATACTTATGTCATCCAAAAGAGGAAGGTGTTTTGGGATTTAGAAATATGGCACAATTTAACATTGCTTTTCTTTCAAAACAAGGGTAGAGATTGTTACACTATCCAGATTCCCTAGTCGCAAGAGTTTTTAAAGCAAAGTATTTTCAGATAGCGATTTTTGCAAATCACGTTTGGGAAATTCCACCTCGTATGTGTGCGCAGTATTTGGGCAACAAAGAATACATTGGAGAAAGGATTGATCTGGAGAGTTGGTACGAGTACAAATATTTCAGTTTTTGTAGAGGCATGGATTCCAAATTATGTTAATGGGAGATTAATGTCAGGAGTTGATAATGCGCATTTTGATAAAGTAGCGGAATTAATCAGAAATAATGAGCGAAATTAGAATAGAGATTTGATAACTAATACCTTCCCAGATGCAGAAGCATACTTGATTCTCCAAATTCCTTTGTCGATGGAATCTCACGACGATATTCTTGTTTGGAATGGCGAACTGTCAGAAGAGTTCTTAGTGCAAAGTTTCTATAAACTATTACAAAGCTTTGACCTACAACTTACGCTTTACAAGACATCTATAAGGAATTTTACAGGAAAATTTGGCTCATTGACATTCCATCAAAAATTAAAATTTTTATTTGGAAAACCTCATGGAACTACCTCTCTACCCGAGTAAATCTGACTTTCAGAAAATTAGCATCCAACAGTGTGTGGCCTCGGTGTCTTAATGGGGAGGAGATGATGAATCATCTCTTCAGAGAATGTCCTGTTTCAATGGCAGTTTGGAGAGGTTTAGCAGATTCTATTTTTATATTGCTTCCAATTTCAGAGTTTTTGGAGTGGCTTACCAAGGTTATGGCTTTTCTTTCTATGGATCAATGCAGGATTTTTTGTATTGTGCTCTGGGTCATTTAGGGAGACAGGAACTCTCAGATCCATGACAAAACAAACAGATCAAGTAAGGAGATGGTTAGTTTTGTTCGCAGTTACATAAAGGAACTTGACGGATTTAAAGAAGAAATTCATATCACCTCTAAAGTGAAAACGAAATGGAGAAACCCATCTGGTCAGATCGTTAAAATAAACTTCGATGGGCTTTTGACGAGTGAACCAAACAATCGGTGTAGCAGGCCCAATTTGCCCGGGCCCGTCAGAAACCATTCATAAACCAATAAAATAAAAAAACCAAATAAAAATAAACGAAGTCCATTAACAGTCCGTTTTTACAAACCCAAATGCTAATTACAACAGACTCAATTAGTGGCCCAAATGCAAACCCAAATACGCAGTAACGAGCCCATTAAGCCTAATTATCTTAAAATTTTTTGGAAACCCTAAGGGTTTTTAGAATACTCCAGCGTCGCAACCCCGAAAGCAGCCCTGCACCAGCCAGATGTTTGGGCTTTCCCCCCACATGCGCGTCACGCCTCTCCGCGTACGGCCTCCGTATAGCCACGTGATCGTACCTGCAAAGAAACAAAATAGTAGCAAATGGGAGAATAACAGAGAAAACAAAAAAAGAAACAGTGTATTTTGATTTTATTTTTATTTTTATTTTCGATTTCGGCCTTTAAAAGGATCGAAACCAACCCCTGTAATCGGTTCACGATTTTCAAATACGCATACAGAATATCAACAAAAATCAGAAACAAAAAGGTTTCTTTTCCGACTGCTTATTTTCCATTTTCTTTTGAATCGTCTTTTTTTTTTTTGCATTTCAAGTATTTCTTTTGGTTCCTAGACTTAAAAAAAAAAGAGAGAGAAGGAAATGGTTCAACTTTAGAATGGGGACCGTCGGGTTGCTTTCTTCGCGATGATCGAAGTAAAGCAGTTCGTCGGGGCGTAGACATGAAGTATCCGGGTCGGATTTAAGGGGGCCACTGTTGAATGGTTTAGATTCAGCCACTAATCGCCGATCATCATGGCGTTGTAGTGGTCGTTTTGTCTCCCTTTTCTTTGCAACGGAGAACGGAAACAAATCGAGGGGCTAGGGTTTAGTTCGGATGGCATCTGAGTGGTTTTAATCTTGTTTTATGGCCATTAATGAAACGACGACGTTTCAGGTTCAGTTTGATAGCCTTGAAATGACGTCGTGTGGGCGCCCCGATCTGACCCGATTCGGAACCCGAAGGATCCGCGTGTTTCTTCCAAAAAAGGAGTATTTGCGTGCCTAGTCCTTCTTTGTCGTATTGTTTTTGATTAACCCTGTTATGCATTTCATTGTTTTTTTTTTTAAATTGAGCTATACAATTTATGCATTATTTCAATCTAATCCTATTTGTGTGCTGCGTTTTGGCCAACTAGAATAATTGCTGGTTTAATCCCCATTCTTCGTGTGCGTTTCCATCTGGGTCCTCCTGTTGTTTTAATGTCTAGCTTTTAGGTTTCTAATTTTGTTTTAATTTCGATTTTTTCCTAAACTTATTTTAACCTATTTATTTATCTATTTCTATGTTCTTGTTTGATTATTACTGTTCTTACTATTTATCTTTTATTATCTCTTATTATTTATAAATATATATCATTTGTATTAAATTTCTATAATATCTATTTTTAAAGATTATACGGTTTAAATTATTTCATTTTTTATTTACCAGCTTTTTAATATTTAAAAAGCTTGTTTGTATTTTAAGATTTTGTATGTTATTTGTTAAACTATTTTACACTTTCATATATTATTTATTTCCCACTTCTTTACATGTGTTAATAAATTTAAATCTTTTATGCTTGATAGGGTTGTTTTCAAATTAAATATTTTCAATTATTTTATACATACATATAGTCTCTTAAAATAATTTTATATAATATTGGTTCTTAATTACTTTCTATTTTATATCCGTTTTTGTGCATTATTTTGCTCCATTTTCTTCAATAATTAATGGAGAAATTGTATATTGTGTAATTATCGCCATTATATGATTTATATTTCTTAATCATTGATTGGTTATTGTGATGTATTAGTGTAGCATTTGATGTATGGATTAATATCTTACTTTGTATATTATTATTCCATCGTATCGTTTAAGTTTAAACATCATTCCATTCAAAGATTTTTAAAAATAAAACAATGCTCGTGTTCGGAAGTTTCAAGAAGATCGTGCTCTAACTTACTGAGTTCCGATTTTTCTCGTTAAATCCTAGCTACCGAGTTCCCTTTCTGTGTTTTTAAATAAAAATATTTCAAATAAAAAAACTTATTCTCGAGAATTTGAGACATTGCGCCCTAACTTACTGGGTGTGATATTTTATCATCTCGAGATAAGAATTTCAAAAGAACAAAGGCAATATTCCGTATTCAAAAATTTTGAGAAATAGTGCCCTAACTTACTGGGTTTCGATTTTTTATTTGACCCAAATAATTGAATATCCTTCTTAATTTTAAATGTACGAGTATTGAATGTCCAAAGATAAATCTAATTTCGAGAACATAAGATGTTGTGCTCTAACTTACTGAGTACGAAATTTTATTTCTTTGAAATAAGAAGTTTTAGCATCCAATATGATTCTGTCCAAATATATCTTAAGTAAATGAATCGTAATCTAGAATCTTTTCAAATTTTCGACATTAAGACATTAAATAATCAATTAGGTACCAATTTTGGGCGCTACGAGGGTGCTAACCCTTCCTCGTACGTAACCGACCCCTGAACCTATTTTCTCGAGTTTTTGTAAACCAAAATATGTTTTAATAAACCAAAGTTTTATTAAAGTTTTCAATTTCAAGGTGATCCGATCACACCTCGAAAAAAGGCAGGTGGCGACTCCATTTCCATTTCCATATTTTTTAAAGTCGATCCCCGTTTTTTCAAATTCGATTAAAAAATGGTTTCGACAGCTTGGCGACTCTACTGGGGACCTTGAAAGAGAGTCAAGCCGTAAATTTGATTAATTTCTGTCTTTTTGTCGAAAATTAAAAATTTGATTCGAAAAATTACGATTCTTTTATTTGCGTTCGCTTGCGTCATCTCATTTGATTATTATGGTTTGAGTCTTGTAGAGTACTTTTGCATCATATTGCATGACCGTCGGGTCATACCCTTTTAAGTGGGAGTGAGAAGCTACTCCTTCGTGAGGTTTTCACCTCCGTGCATGATAGTGAATCGCTTTCAGGATACATCCGTACCTATGTCTTCGTGAAATTATCATCTCCGTGTAGCCATAGGAAAATGTATTCCCCTGAACCGAACTCGGTCCGTATGAGCCTATAATGGGTGAGGATCGAGGAATCTGCTGGTTCAGGTACCTCAACTTTAGAACCGAACTGCATATAGAAAGCCCTAAGAGCCCACCCTAGGTAGAGCTATGATAAACCCTAGTGGCCACTCAGATAGGAGTTTGAATGAATTTTTTTTACATGCTTTGAATTTTGTTTCTATTGTACTAATTTTTTTTTATCTTTGTTACTTAGCATGCATTTTCATGTTAGAGAGAGATGTCGATTCGAGTTCGATTGCTAAATTAGGGAGCTCGGCATGGAGAACGAATTTCTTAATAAAACGGAGGACAATACGGATGTTCGTATATTTGTAGTCCGTTTCATGTAAAGAGTTTTGTCCTCTAAGAAAGTTTTCTAAAGGAAATTGAGTTAGAATCGACACCTCTTTACATTCATTGCATACATTCACATGACATTACATCATATGCATTAGATTCCATGAGAAGACCCTAATTGGTTGAAGTTATTTCAGCATTAACCTGGACACCGGCAAAACCAAACATCCCTACGGTACCCGAACCAAGATGAAAGATCTGGATCAGAGATTAGAGAAGCTTGAGCAACTCCAAAGGGAGATGCAAGATAAACTTTAGCTGCAAATGCAAGAGCAGCTTGCTAAGATCCAACAGGATATGATGGACAAAATGATGGAATCACAGAGAAATATGATGACTCAGATGATGCAACTATTGAATGGGCATATGGATAAAAGAAAGATCTCCATGGTTAGTGTTGAGGGAAAAACTGAGTATCACCAATATCCCCCTGATTTTACTCTACCACACATGTAAACACTACCTGAAGTGACTGTACAAAGGCCATCTATCACGATCAGGCCTCAACAATTCCAAGTTGATGCTTCAGTGAACCCCTAAACTGACTTAGGTTCAGGAGATAATCCAATCATGACTAATGTCCCTGATTTGGATGAAATAGCTGAAGGAGAGAGGACAAAACTAGAATTGCCAAGACAGCTAGAAGACAGATATAAACGGTTGGAGGAGAAGTTTAAGGCTTTAGAAAGTGCTGATAGCTATTATGGAATCGATGCCAAGGATTTAAGCTTGGTCTCTGACTTGGTGCTCCCATACAAGTTTAAAATGCCTGAATTTGATAAATATAATGGGAAAAGTTGCCCCGAGGTTCATATTACTATGTTTTGTAGAAGAATGATGGGGTACGTTAATAATGACCAACTATTGATCCACTGCTTCCAGGATAGCCTGGTAGGAGTAGCAGCCAAATGGTATAACCAGTTGAGTCGTGCCATAATTGGTTCATGGAGAGATTTAGCACATGCATTCATAAAATAGTACAGTCATGTGACAGACATGACTCCCGACAGAATTACTCTTCAAAACATGGAGAAAAGGGCGAATGAAAGTTTTAGACAGTATGCGCAGCGGTGGAGAGAGGTTGCCATCCAAGTCCAGCCACCACTTTTAGAGAAAGACACCACAATGCTCTTTATTAATACACTGAAGGCCCCGTTTATCACTCATATGCTAGGGAGCGCCACAAAGAGATTCTCAAGTATCGTAATGACTGGAGAAATGATTGAGAGTGTGGAACGGTGGAAATGTGTAAGTGTACACAATCGTTACAAGTAATAAAGTGACAAGTAAATGTCGAGTTATCGTACCCACAGGGGCTGTAAAAGAATTATTTATGAAAATGATTTCAAACACTTTGGTGATGGGAAAATATTTGGTTTTGAAAAATATTTAAAAACTAAAAGAAAAGCAAAGTAAAAATAAAATAAAACAAAGTTCAAATGCACGATTTCAAAAACTGGTTTTAATCAATATGATATAATTGTGCTGGATTAATCACATTTCTTACCTTAGAATTATTAAAATCATGTTTATACTTATTAAATCATGGCAACTCGGTAATTTGCTAACTTATGAACATACTTACAAATAAAAATCCATTCATCTCTTGTACATATTCCTATGTCAATTCGACCGATTAAACAGATTTATAAAAGTAAACATGTTATTGCACATACATACTTATTCAGATAAACAATCTCTTGCATATTCCTATGTCAATTCAAACGATTAATTAAACCTAATAAGCATATAAAAGATCATGCGAAGGAACAAAGTATTTTTACCTTGAAACAATTTAATCACAAAAATCTTGCAAGTTATGCAAGGCATATATATCGTCAAATACAATGCTAATTTAATCTCCAGCTACCTTAGAAGAATTAAACATGCACAGATTAAGTATTGTGTCCATTAATTACAATTTTAGTGCGTTTAAATAATTAACTCATAAGCTATCTAAACAATTATAATGCCAGATAACTTAACATGATTTTACTTAATCAAACATGTTACCGAGGCCTTTAACAGCATAAACACAATTTTAACAATTTAAGAAATCGAAATGCAACCAACCCAACACGAATTAAATTCAAGCTAAATTGATTAAATTAATCATCCCAACAGCATAAATATCCATAAACATGTTCGTCAAAACAACAACGAAATTTAAAGAGATAGAGAACAAGAAGCAAATCCGGTGTTTCTCCATGGCTTAACTGATTGCTCTGTTCTTCGTTCTTCGTCGGCCTCAGCTATCAAGGCAGCTTAAAAATACTCCAAATGCTGCTCCGAATGGCTGGGAAAACACCTCTTTTCCAAGAGGGGAAATCGGCACAGGAACACACCAAAGGAAAATGGAACAAAGGGAATTGAGAGAAAATGAAAGAGGAAAATGTTGGATGCTTGAGGTGTGTTTTGAATGAGCAGCTAGGGGCTGTATCTATAGGTGTTAAGGGCTGCTAAAAATAGCAAAAAATTAGCAGCAAAGGAGTCCCACTTGGCCGGCCATCCCATGTGGCAAAGTTGATGGATTCAACTTTGCTAAAATTAGCATGGGCAAATCTTTAAAGCCATGAATTTTGGAGGGGTTTGAATGGGATTTTGAGAAGTCTTCAAGGGCTTCTTTGCAACTCAATTAATCAGCAATTAAGCTTATTTGGGCCTTCATTGTGGACGGTTTGGGCTGCCCAACTCTTTGCTTGGTTCGGTTCAACTGGTTTGGTTCAGCTGATGCGGTTCAACTTGGCCTTTTTCATACTTAATTAAAATTAATTTATTTAACCCAAATTAAATTGAGAATAAATTAAAATTAATTAAATTATGATTAAATATTCATAATTGGACCGTCTTGGGCTGGAAATACAGTCGCCTTGAATCTTCAAATCGCTTCTCGGTTTTATTCTTCGAGCAGTGTCTGCCAAGCCGATTTTTGCCTTTTGTGCGAGTCTATCGAAAATAGTCTAAATAAATCAAAATTTACTATAAAATTAATTAAAATTAATCATGTTTATATTTTTGGAATAATTTAATTATTTTATAATATCTAATTATTTTCTGACAAGAATTTACTCGAAACCACATGAAATTGGGTCAAAAAGGGCATGAAAAAGTATATAAATTTCCGTGTTTCCACACCCCCAAACTTAATTCATTGCTCGTCCCGAGTAATGCACAAATTTCAAAAGAATTTTCTCGGAAACACCTTTGAAAAACTTCATTCAGAACAATTTTTCTTCAAAATTATGAATTGAATATACTTAAGCTCAAAGATAAGAAATTTTGATATTTATGCAACTTAAGCATTCATATCGTTCAAATTACCTCCAACAATTACCATACTAGCGAAATTAGACTAAATGTTCCTTTAATAAAGACATGTTTTTCACTACCAAATTGATTTTAATTCCTTTATTCAAAAATTAAACTACAATCATTAAGCTTAACTTAATGTCTTCATATGTTGAACATAACATTTTCTCTCCACTAATGTAGGTAACATTGGAATTTTGAATCAATAGGTCTTTAATAAGGTTGTAACGTGGCTGGGCTTAAGGGTAGGTAAAAGATAAATTTTTGGCTTAAAACCCTAGACTCAGCTTACTATCGAACCTTCGGAACTTTCATCCTTGATACCCACTTATGCTCTTTCGATCATTTATTTCATTTTGAGTACATACTTTTTTTTCTTTCTTTTTTTTTTAAGCTCAAACTCGAGCACTTGCTTCATGTACAACAATTTTTCGAGCATTTGATACTTCTTTTCAACTCCCCCAAACTTATTTTCAAACGATCTTTTGAATAGTACTGAGTCTAGTGTTTGGGACGATTTTAGAAGTAATTAAGAGAAAGTTGATGGCTAAATATTGCATAGGACCAAATAAACTTAGGCCATATAGTCTCAAAATTGGGCTTCAAAGGATAATTTTATCAGGGTTGGCTTGAAAGGCTCAAACGGTCCAAACAAAAGTTTGCCTAAATCATTTTCAATATTCCATGCTTCCTAGGATTTCGCCTCAAGAAATTACTAAGTCAATTCTAAAGACTTAAGCTTTCATGCATGCTTAATTTTTTCGTAAGGAACTAAAAATTTTATGGTATGAATTTGCATGCTTTATTAAAAATCTATTCACATCTTTATTAAGCTAACATAATAAATTATTGAAATAACAGAACTTTATTAATACTAAAGTTTAGCATAATTAACAAAATTTCAATTTATTGAACAAAAATATGTCCTAAAAACATTTTATTCTGAATGGAATCAATTCAAATTTTCGGTCCCCCTACTTAAAGTGAACAATGTCCTCATTGTTTAAAGTGAATAAATACTATACACCAGGTAGGATAATGAGAGAAGAGGAGGTGAGTCAAAGTGACTGCTTAAATACCAGGCTCTTTCTAAAATCCAATCCTAGACATGTATATATTTATTGCCACACTTTATCCTTTGAGACTTGTTCAATTTTTATTCATGCTTCCTGTCTCTTATTTTATTATGCAAGAATAAAAACTCCTAATTGACCTAATCCTAAGATACTTAAGAAAGAGATAAAATTTGAAGTCCTCCCTTTTTTATTTGTTTGCCGATCCTTCCGAATTTGACTCTTCTTTTGCTTTATTAGTATTGTCCCTGCATCAATCGCTTAGCTCCTTCTTCGATGATGGAACCCATGGCTCATATATGAAATCTGGAAACTCAGGCACAAAAATAAAAGGGTCATTATAAATTTTCTTGAGAGCACTCCTCATCGAATCATCTCTTATTTTTGTGTATCGCCAATACGCCTGTTGCTGCCATTGCATGTGGTGCATTAAATCCATAAGCTTTGACAACTCATCAAGATGATCTGGGCAAGGCGGTGGAGCTCTAAACATTGAGGGCTCGATATCAGGTTCAGCTTCTAGTTCTGCCTCCGTAGGGACTTCATTTGATTGCTCTGGTAGGATTTCTGTGGGTTCATTTTCTTCTTCTTCTTTGGGATCCTCACTTTCTTCAATTCATTGCTGGAGAACAGAATCTCCAGCTACTCGGTAGAGATCCCAATCGGTGATTATGCCTTGACTATACTCTGTCTTCTTTACGTCCGTAAGGAGTTTTGCTTTTAAACACAGAATTGTGATCTTAAAGGGGAAATAGGCAGGGCCAGAACGTCTAACTACACAATTTCGTATTTCTCTCAGGATGATTTTGCCCACATCAATGGTCTTTCAGGTTAAAATCGAGTATAGTAGGAACATTCGCTCTAAAGAAATTGTTGTCCCATGTGAACTAGGCATCAAGCTGAAACGAATAAAATAGAACCATACCTTTGCAAGTGGTGTCAAATACTCTCTTCGACAAGTGTGGATTCCTTGCTTTGACACAGTCCACTTAGAACCTGGAACTGTGAGTTCTTCGAGGATTTCTTTCAGATTTTCAGGCTTAATATTACTCAACATAGAGGAATATTCATCGTTTTCGAAATCAGGTAATTCAAAGAACTCATTAATAGCACTAGAATTTATTGGTACCTTGATTCCTCGACCGAACTTCAACAATTCATCGGAAGTTAAGTTCGCGTAGAATTCATTTAACTAATTCTTCATCCACACTTGGTCTCTTTTGCAAAACAATTCCCAATTGAGGGCTTCAGCAACTTGGCGAATACGTGCCATAAAATCTCTGTAGTTGCTTTCCTTCAATGTGAAGCCTTTTTCTGGATGCATATGTTGATTTTTGAAGATACTTTCGTATCTTATTTTAGCTTCTTCACAGTGAAATTTGCTTTGTGATTTGTCAATTTGAGCGGAGGCACGAGTTCTTTTATGAGTCATGATGGCCCACTTACCTTGTAGATTTTAAAAGCTCTAAAAAAATAAAAAAAATACTAATGGATCAAAGGAGGGAAATTAAAGGAGGGATGGCTTAGGTTGGGGAAGGGAGATGTGCGCATAGGAGCTCAAGGCAAGAAGGTGTGGTACGCACAAGGAGTCAAAGAGTGCACAAGGCCTTGCGCTAAGCAGCCACATTGGTTGGCGGTGGTGTGTGGTGTTGTTGAAGCAGCAGATGTGCCGCCGACTGGGCAAGAGCCGGCACTGGGCGTGTCTTTGAGCTGAGTCTGCTTCTTCTGGCCGAATGGAGGCTTAGAGACTAGGGGCTTGCGACATTTGGTGTTTTGGTGGATGGGAAGTTGAGTGATGGGTGAATGGTGAAAACAATAGTGCAATTTATAAATGGAGGAGTATAAACTAGACTAGAACTCTTAGCACAATTAAGCATTAAAATAAGAGTTTAATTCTAATTTATCTCATGATAAACAACAATTAATAATTAAATAAACATAACTAAATTATCAATTGTTATTTAATTATTAAGATAAATATGAAATAAAATTAAATCTAATCCTAAGCTAAGTTGATAAAAGTTAATATATAAATTATAATAAATATAATTATATATTAAAGTTTATCAATAATTTATAAATATGAAATTAAAAAATGTTTATTTTATATGCCTTTTAAAAATATTTACAAAAGAGGCACCTAGTTTTTATTATTTATGAAAATAGTAACCAAATTTTGAAAATAATTCAATTAAGTCCTTAGACTTAATGAAAATTTTAAATTGAGTTGCAATTTAAGACTTGGGTCAAAATTGACCTTTTTATTTGGAAAACTAAAAATTTATTTTGCTATTCAGGGGCTAATTCCTTGGAAAATTATGCAAAAACCAATTCCCAAGAAAGATTGGAGGGGTCACAAGCGGTCCCGCTTAAGTTCCAATCTCCTAGACAGAATTTATTTGAGCATAATAAACCTAGAAATATTCCCTAAATATTTTATTGAAAGCAATAAAAACTAAGGATTAGATAAACTGAACGAAATTTTATCTCGTTCAGGGTTTTCTCCGTAATAATGTTTCAAACGCTGGGCATTGACTTGAAAATTACCTTTCTTACCTTGGAGTTCAATAACCCCGTATGGATAGACACGATAGATCGTAAATGGACCGGACCAACGTGACTTTAACTTACCTGGGAAGAACTTCAGTTTGGAATTAAATAATAAGACTTGATGACCTGCTTCAAACTCTCGAGCTCGGATATGCTTGTCATGCCATTTTTTGAGTCTTTCTTTGAGTAACTTGGCATTTTCGTATGAGAACATTCGAAATTCCTCGAACTCGTTGAGTTGGAGCATTTGTTTCTCTTTAGCAAGCTTGAGATCCAAATTGAGTTGTAGAAGAGCCTAGTAAGCTCTATGCTCTAACTCCAGAGGTAGATGGCATGCTTTCCCAAAGACCAACCGATAGGGTGACATTCCTAAGGGTGTCTTGTATGCCATTCTGTAAGCCCATAAAGCATCATCTAGTCTCTTAGACCAATCTCGTCGGTTCGGGCAAACTACCTTCTCAAGTATGCCTTTTATCTTCTTATTTGCTAGCTCAGCTTGTCCATTTGTCTGCGGATGGTAAGCTGTAGCAACCTTGTGTTTCACTCAATGTTTATCTAGCAACCATTTTAACCACTTGTTCACAAAGTGGGTCCCTTCATCGCTGATAATGGCTCTTGGGGTTCCGAACCTTGTGAATATGTGTTTCTGCAGAAATTTCATCACAACCTTGGCATCGTTCGTCGGATAAGCTTCAGCCTCGACCCATTTGGACACATAGTCTACTACTACCAATATGTACTTGTGACCAAAAGATGGAGGAAAAAGACCAAGAAAATCAATACCCCACACATCGAACAATTCTACCTCAATGATATTTGTTCGAGGCATCTCATCTCTATTGGATACGTTTCCAGCCCTCTGACATCGATCACAATTCTTTACGTAAGCGAATGCATCCTTGAATAGTGTTGGCCAAAAGAATCTGGCTTGCAATACTTTGGCCACTGCACGAGTACCTCCAAAGTGTCCTTCACTCGGAGCTGAATGACAGTGGTATAAAATTTTTGATATTTCATCCTCTATCATACATCTTCTAATCATCTGATCTGCACACTTTTTGAACAAATATGGCTCTTCCCAAAAATAATACTTCACATCGTGAAGAAACTTTTTTCTTTGCTGATATGTTCTATCAATTGGCATCAAACCACAAGCTAAATAGTTAGCAAAATCAGCAAACCAAGGAGTATTATGGACATGAGTTACCTTCAAGATTTGTTCATCCGAAATGTCTCATGGATCGGTAAAAGTGAAGAATTTTCCTCTTGCGACTCAATTGATAGGTGATTCGGTACTGGTTCTCTACTCCCTTCGATCTTGAATTTCTAGATCGAACTCTTGGAGTAGAAGCACCCACCAGATCAACCTTGGCTTAGCATATTTCTTGGTTAATAAGTACTTAATCACGGAGTGGTCCGTATAGACAATCACTTTGGTACCTACAAGATAGGATCGAAACTTGTCAAAAGCAAAGACAATAGCAAGTAACTCTTTTCGCCATCAGATAGTTCATTGGGCTCCGGTTAGAGTTCTGCTTGCGTAGTAGAGAGGATGAAAAACTTTGTTCCTTCGCTGGCCCATGACGGCTCCAATGGCGAAGTCACTTGCGTCACACATCAATATGAATGGCGAATCCTAGTCTATTGTGACGATTATAGGTGCCGTGACTAATCGATTTTTTAGATCGTTAAAGGTTTTTAAACAATCCTCGTCAAACTTGAATATCGAGTCCTTTTCCAATAACTTGCATAAGGGCTTAGCCACTTTGGAAAAGTCCTTGATAAACCTCCGATAGAACCCGGCGTGGCCTAAAAAGCTCCTAACACCTTTTACAGGTGTTGGAGGTAGGAGTTTCTCAATCACATCTACTTTTGCCTTGTCCACCTTGATCCCATGTCTCGTTATCTTATGGCCTAGAAAAATTCCCTCTCGTACCATGAAATGGCATTTTTCCCAATTGAGTACGAGATTAGTCTCTTCACATTGCCTTAGTACCTTCGCTAGATTGGCTAAACAATCCTCGTAAGTATCTCTAAATATTGAGAAATCGTCCATGAAAACTTCCAAATATTTCTCAACCATGTCAATAAAAATAGACATCATACATCTTTGAAATGTAGCAGGTGCATTACATAAACCAAATGACATACGTCTAAATGCAAATGTATCGTACGGACAGGTGAATGTCGTTTTGTGCTGATCTTTCGGTGCTACTGTAATCTGATTATACCCTGAGTATCCGTCGAGAAAATAGTAGTAATCTCGTCCTGTGAGTCTATCCAACATCTGGTCCAAGAACGGTAAAGGAAAGTGATCTTTTCTTGTTGCCTTGTTTAGCTTTTGGTAATCGATACAGATTCTCCATCCCGTAACTGTCCTCGTTGGTATCAACTCGTTGTTCTCGTTCTCCACGACCGTGATACCTCCTTTTTTCGGCACGCACTGGACTGGACTCACCTATGAACTATCCGAGATGGGGTAAATTATACCCGTATCCAACCATTTGATGGTTTCTTTCTTCACAACATCTTTTATGATTGGGTTCAGTCTCCGTTGTCCATCAATCGTTCCTCTCTCGCCATCTTCTAATATAATCTTGTGCATGCACACAGATGGGCTAATACCGTGAATGTCAGCTATAGTCCATCCGATAGCCTTCTTGAATTGTTTCAAGACTATGATAAGTTTCTCTTCTTGTTCAGTAGTTAATTCGGCTGAAACAATCACAAGCAGAGTAGAGGCGTTACCTAAATAAACATATTTTAAGTGTAAAGTTAATACCTTAAGTTCTAACTTAGGTGGCTCCTCGATTGATGCTTTTGGCTGTATGTAAACTCTTTTCTCTAATTCCAAAGATTCAAAACGAGATTGCGATTAAATCCCTTTTGATTAGCTTCAAGCGAAGCTAAGTATTTGTCCTCCTCTTCCTCATTTAGGGGATCCGATGTCAAAATTCTTTCCAATGGATCATCAACACCATTAAGTTCCTTCTCTACTATTAATTCCTCTAAATCGGTCACTGCAGAACAATCATCCATAGTGTCAGGAAATTGCATTGACTTAAAAACATTAAATGTTACCTGATCATCCTGAACACGCATAGTCAGCTCGCCCTTCTGCACATCAATAAGAGTCATTCCAGTTGCTAGGAATGGTCTTCCTAGGATAATTGGCACTTTTTTGTCTGCTTCAAAATCTAGAATTACAAAGTCAGCAGGAAAGATAAACTTATCTATGCGTACCAATACGTCCTCGATTTTTCCTTCTGGATGTGCTAAGGATCGATCTGCTAGTTGAAGTGTAACCGTAGTTGGTCTAACTTCTCCTATCCCTAACTTCCTAAATATTGACATAGGCATCAAGTTAATACTTGCTCCTAAGTCACATAATGCTTTGCCACAATATGTTGATCCAATATTGCATGGAATGGTGAAACATCCAGGATCTTTTAATTTTGGGGTAATTGCTCAAGATATGCAATCGCATTCCTTTGTCGAGCTCATCGCCTCAAATTCTCCAAGCCTTCGTTTCTTAGACAAGATATCTTTCATGAACTTGACGTAGTTCGGCATTTGCTCAAGTGCTTCGACTAGCGGGATGTTGATGTGAAGTTGCTTGAGTATGTCTAGGAACTTCTTGAATTGAATCTCTTGCTTCGGCTTCTGAAGTCTTTGAGGGTAGGGTGGCGGTGGTTTCAATACTGGAACTGGTTTTGGTTGATTCGCCTTTGGCAGTAATTCTTCATCTAACGATGTTGTTGGGAGATCAGAATTAATTGGTCCTGCGGTTACTTTGATGGGTCTTGGAGATTTTGGTTCTGGCAAAACTGGGGTGTCAACACTTGGTTGAACTTCTTCTTGAGCATCAGCTTGCTCCTTTTCAACTTCGACAGTGTTGGGCTCTACTATCTTTCCGCTCCTCAATTGTAATGCTTTGCAATGTTCCTTTCCCGGATTTCTTGGATTTTTCGTGTCATTAGGTAGAGCACCTTGCAGTCGATTCCTAAGTTCAGTTGCAAGTTGGCCCACTTGATTATCCAAATTCTTCAATGTAGCTGCTTGGCTCTGGATTAAAGCATCATTCTTTGCTAGATATGTCTTTAGCAAACTCTCCAGGCTATTGGATGCTTCAGCTTGAACTGGTTTCTGAACTTGTTGCGGAAAATTAGGCGGCTGGGTCGGTCTGGGTTGGTTGTAACTGGTTCCAGCCCCTTGGTTACTCTAGGAAAAATTCGGGGGTTTCTCCACGATGGGTTATAGAAGTTGGATTGCAGCCCTTGCCTTCCTCAGTTTTAGTTTTGATTGCCCATGTAATACACAGATTCTAGGTTCGACGGACATTCTTCGAACAAATGTCCCTCCCCACAATAAACACAGGCTATATTCTCAAATTGATTAGTCGGCTGTGCTGCAAAACTATTAGACCCATTAGCAGTATGATTTTTAAGCATTGAGGATATCGATGATACCTGAGATGCGAGTGAAGTAAGGGCATCTACTTCATGAATTCCAATGACTGCCTTCCTCGACATCGCTTTCGGTTAGTTGGCCACTGATAGTTATTACTGGCAATCCTCTCAATAATTTCATAAGCCTCGTTATAAGACTTAGAAAGGAGAGCACCATTAGCAGAGGTGTCCACTACCATCCTTGTATGAGCGTTGAGACCATTATAGAATGTCTCAAGTTGAATACAATGAGGAATTCCATGCTGAGGGCATTTTCATAATAGCTCTTTAAATATTTCCCATGCCTCATACAAGGACTCGTCATCCATTTGGTGGAAAGCAGTATCTCGTTCCTCAGTTTAGCATTCTTGCTTGGCGAAAAATACTTCATAAGGAATCTTCTCGCTAACTCTTTCCATGTAGCAATGGAGTTCGATGGCAATGAATTTAACCAGGCACGAGCTCTGTCCCTTAACGAATATGGGAACAACTTCAATCGTAAGGCATCTTCGTACTCCAAATTAACTTGAAAGAATCGCCACTTCCATGAATAGTCTTAAATGAAGATGAGGATCTTCAGTAGGCATCCCACTGAATTGGCCCACTGTCTGAAGTATCTGGAACATGACTGGCTTCAGCTCGAATTATTGTGCCTCGATTTTGGGTCTCCTAATACCGGGATTAAGATCGTTAAATACTGGCACAGCATATTGTTTTAAGGCTCTATCCCTATCATCAACAATAAGGATAGGATTCTGAGCAGGGTTTGCTCCGTTTCCTTGGTTCATATTCTCGAAATCCATTCCTTCGGTCCTTCTCTGGTTTGCTTGTCTTCTTCGTTGACGAAAGGTTTGTTCTATTTCAGGGTCCACAGGGAGTAAATCAATAATCTGGTCAATACTCATAAACACCTGAAACAATCACAGAAAAACTGAGTAAGTAAAAATACGTAAAATAAATAAACCAAAATGTAAACAGATTCACAAATAATGACTTTGAAAACAATCCCTAAGAATCGGTGCCAAAAACTTGGAACGGTGGAAATGTGCAAGTGTACACAATCGTTACAAGTAATAAAGTGACAAGTAAATGTCGAGTTATCGTACCCACAGGGACTGTAAAAGAATTGTTTATGAAAATGATTTCAAACACTTTGGTGACGAGAAAATATTTGGTTTTGAAAAATATTTAAAAACTAAAAGAAAAGCAAAGTAAAAATAAAATAAAACAAAGTTCAAATGCACGATTTCAAAAACTGGTTTTAATCAAGATGATATAATTGTGCTGGATTAATCACATTTCTTACCTTAGAATTATTAAACTCATGTTTATACTTATTAAATCATGGCAACTCAGTAATTTGCTAACTTATGAACATACTTACAAATAAAAATCCATTCATCTCTTGTACATATTCCTATGTCAATTCAACCGATTAAACAGATTTATAAAAGTAAACATGTTATTGCACATACATACTTATTCAGGTAAACAATCTCTTGCATATTCCTATGTCAATTCAAATGATTAATTAAACCTAATAAGCATATAAAAGATCATGCGAAGTAACAAAGTATTTTTACCTTGAAACAATTTAATCACAAAAATCTTGCAAGTTATGCAAGGCATATATATCGTCAAATACAATGCTAATTTAATCTCCAGCTACCTTAGAAGAATTAAACATGCACAGATTAAGTATTGTGTCCATTAATTACAATTTCAATGCGTTTAAATAATTAACTCATAAGCTATCTAAACAATTATAATGCCAGATAACTTAACATGATTTTACTTAATCAAACATTTTACCGAGGACTTTAACAGCATAAACACAATTTTAACAATTTAAGAAATCGAAATGCAATCAACCCAACACGAATTAAATTCAAGCTAAATTGATTAAATTAATCATTCCAACAGCATAAATATCCATAAACATATTTGTCAAAACAACAACGAAATTTAAAGAGATAGGGAACAAGAAGCAAATCCGGTGTTTCTCCGTGTCTTGACTGATTGCTCCGTTCTTCGTTCTTCGTTGGCCTCGGCTATCAAGGTGGCTTACAAATACTCCAAATGCTGCTTCGAATGGCTGGGAAAACACCTCTTTTCCAAGAGGGGAAATCAGCACAGGAACACACTAAAGGAAAATGGAACAAAGGGAATTGAGAGAAAATGAGAGAGGAAAATGTTGGATGCTTGAGGTGTGTTTTGAATGAGCAGCTAGTGGCTGTATTTATAGGTGTTAGGGGCTGCTAAAAATAGCAAAAAATTAGCAGCAAAGGAGTCCCACTTGGCCGGCCATCCCATGTGGCAAAGTTGATAGATTCAACTTTGCTAAAATTAGCATGGGCAAATCTTTAATGCCATGAATTTTAGAGGGGTTTGAATGGGATTTTGAGAAGTCATCAAGGGCTTCTTTGCAACTCAATTAATCAGCAATTAAGCTGATTTGGGCCTTCATTGTGGACTGTTTGGGCTGCCCAACTCTTTGCTTGGTTCGGTTCAACCGGTTTGGTTCAGCTGATGCGGTTCAACTTGGCCTTTTTCATACTTAATTAAAATTAATTTATTTAACCCAAATTAAATTGGGAATAAATTAAAATTAATTAAATTATGATTAAATATTCATAATTGGACCGTCTTGGGTTGGAAATACAGTCGCCTTGAGTCTTCAAATCGCTTCTCGGTTTTATTTTTCGACGAAGGTTCCGCCAAATTTATTTTTGCCTTTTGTGCGAGTCTCATTTAAAATAGTCAAAATAAATCGAAATTTACTATAAAATTAATTAAAATTCATCATATTTATATTTTTGGCATAATTTAATTATTTTATAATATTTAATTATTTTCTGACAAGAACTTACTCGAAACCACATGAAATTGGGTCAAAAAGGGCATGAAAAAGTATATAAATTTTCGTGTTTCCAGAATGTCATAAAGAGTAGAAAGATAGATGCAGGAGAAAGTGCCAAAAGATCAGCCTCGAGAAATAAGGAAAATAAAGTGAACAGCTTGAGCAAGCATTCCAAATTAGTTACTGTAGGTCAATCAAGGGCTGTGACTACTGATCATTAGGGCTCATCAAGACAAGAATCCAGTGCAAAGCAACTCCAATTTACACCAATTCCAATAACATATAGGAGTTGTATCAAAGCCTATTCGATGCACATATGGTAGCTCATCATTACATGGAACCAATACAACCCCCATACCCTAAATGGTATGATTCGAATGCTCAATGCGAGTATCACGCGGGGATAACAGGTCATTCAATCGATAATTGCATTGTATTTAAGAAATTGGTGGAGAGGCTTATTAAAATAGGGGTTTTGAAGTTCGATGAGTCGACTGAAGCAGTAATTTGTGATAATTGAATGAGGGGGCAAGAGAGTTGCGATTCCTTAAAGAAGTCATCAGAAGCCTAGAAATTGGAAAGTCAGAACACCAATGGCATATCCAAAGAGTGAACTAAGGGATAAAAGTTTTCCAAGCATCGGCCTTTATATACTTGAGAGTGTTTTGAACAATAGGACTGTGGAAGAGACACGTATTTTAAGGCTAATCTAGAGTAATATTCAAAATATGCTTATTGCTTTCAGCCTAGAAGTGATAAGAGTCATTTTGTGAAATAGGCTTGTGTTCAGAATTCTTATTTCAATGAGATGCATCTTTTAAGCAAATATATTTTATTCTTTACATTCCATACTATACATTCTTTTGTTTTTAGAATATTATTTCATTTTTTATTCATAACCATACCATGCAAATAATCATCCTTAGAATCATTTATTCTTTGGAACTTGTCTTCGTACCTACAATAGGTACCCAGATATCAACGACAGGAGCGACATTGTTACAGACTTCCTTTTTAAATGAGATATGAGTCTAGGGGATCTAAGGACTTTGAAGATGACAGAGATTGTAGCCTATCTTTTGATTTGTTAAGGATGGTAGAGCAAGTGAAAATAGACTCTACTTTGCAAAGGGTCAGGAGACGCTGCGAGCTTAGAAAAAAGTCTAACTCACTACAGAAATAAGACGAGACATCATTGAGCTATTTTCAAGAATTCCAAGATGTTTTTACACAATCATGTTGAAGCACGCCAGGCTTGAAATATGGGTATACTGTTGGGTTATTGGTTTACCAAGAAAAGGAAATTACTTCAGTTACACCGTAAATGCCAAATTGGGGGAGACAAGACTTATGTGCCTTTTCTATTCTTTCTATAGGTGAGGCATAGATGTTATGGGACAGATCTCGTCAAAAGCATCTAGCCGGTACCAATTCAACTTCATGGTTATCAATTACTTCACTAAGAGGGTAAAGGTTACTTCATATTCCAAAATTACAAAGTTAGCAGTCATCAAATTCAAATCCAAATCCAAATTCAAATTCAAAGCCAAATTCAAATCCAAAGTCTAATCCAAATCCGAATTCAAATTCAAAGCCAAATCCGAATTCAAATACAAATCCAAAAAAAGGGGTGACAATAAAGAATGCCAGAAAGAAACATGTTTGATGTCAAAAATTTACAATATTAGACGCCATATCAGTGCAGCAAAGGTAGCCAAAAAACCATTCAAAAATATTTGAAAAATGACCGAGACTTGTAAATATTGGCATACAAAAGTTACTATTTACCCTCTATGCTTATCAAACATTGGCCAGAACGGTCACCGGGGTAGCACGTTTCTCATTGGTTTTGCCCATTAAAGTCAAATTTCTTTTTTCTGAGTCTTATCAGAACTAAAGTTGGATGAGGCAGAACGCATTTAATCTCAATATGATCAGTTGAATTTGAAGAGAAAATGTTAAAAACTATCTATCACGGTCCGATGATGTGAGCTCACAACAAAAATGATTCGTCCTAGAAAATTTCATGATAGGGCTTTGAAGAAGATTCTTTCTCATGCAAAAGGGACTTTAGAAGAAAGAGGATGCCAAACCAGGAAGGACCTTAGGAAGCAAAGAAGGCCTGTTCTAGTGAAACACGGATATTGTCTGAGATAGATTATAAGGACCTACCAAATCCGGATAATTTAGATTCAATAAAAAGAAATCAAAAAAAAGAGAAAAAAATAGAAAAAAATAGAAATTTTTAACAAAAAATAAGAAAGAAAAAGGAAAGGCCAAGGCGAAAACTCGCAAATGGCGCTTTGAGACCAAAGGGGATTTGAGTTGAAAACCCAAAAAGGGCGGCTCAAATTTTGATCAAAAGGGGGCATACAGCGGTCTTGCTATGCCTGAATTAACAATGAAGAAGTATGATATGTCTTGGGGCATCGACAAAGTACTTCGGATCCCCTAAACACATATTGAGCTTAAAATGGCCCTCAAGAAGTTGGAACAGAGAAGTTTAGACTGCGATATCTGGGGCACCTAGTTTCCATTTTACCATTTTAAATTTGTTATTTGTGATTATATTATTCTTTTCAAAATATGTTCACAATAAATTTCCTTCTTAATTGCGATTACTATCTTTGCTTAGCGTATTTGTTTCGAGCTATGCTCCTAATCAAATTCCTTCTTGTCCATGGTTATGATCTTTTTCAGGCATTTTGCATTGAAATAACTATTAGTTGACTAATAATATTTTCATAAAATGAGTTTTGCATATTACTCTGGAAACTCTTTGAATAATACAAGAACTTGAAATAGGACTATTGTTTTAAAACTACCAAGATTAAGGAAGAGTCTAAGTTGAGGCTATCTCATTGAATTTTCTGTTAAAAATAGTTAACGATACAATTCTGACGAAAAATGGGCATTATTAACCCAAGTGTAAAATGGGAATCATTCTCCGGAGAAAAATTAATATTCTGCATTCACACGAGCATCATACATACACATCTGGTTGGGTCCCCCAAGGAGTGATTAGTTGATAGAACGAGTTACAGGCCCTATACCCCCGAGTCGTAGTGGGATAGATGGGAAGAAATTCAGATCCTATACCCCTAAGTCACAATAAGATGAACCCTGAAGTTATAGTGGGGCAAGTCTGTTGAGCAAGATATTTGTTTTCTCGGGTTTTCTGTCAAGAATACTAGCAACAAGAGGGCAGCATATTACCCTAATGAACAATGAACGATGACACCTTAAGCAGGGATCATTGTCACGAAATTCAACATTCATGCAAAACACATTTAGGAGCATTTGATTCATTCTGATCATTGCATCCTAATCATTATAAGAAATCATTCTCATGACATTCTACATTCATACAAATGTCATCCATAAGACACGTCCATTTAGGGGCATTTGATTCATTCCGATCATTGCATCCTAATATTTATAAAAAGACCATTCTCATGACATTCTGCATTCATGCAAATGTCGTCTATAATACATTTAGTTAGGAGCATTAGATTCATTCTGATCATTGCATCCTAACCATTTTAAGCATAAACACAAAATGGATTTTACAGGACAGGTCTCCTAGAGGATGTTGTCGCAACATCGGTGAATTCGAAGATCTTGCCTTCCTGAGCGAAGCGGATCGAATATAGCAAATCTGGCAATCCTAAAGTTACAGGAGCAGATCGGAGACACTAGCCCTATCTCCCTGACCAGCAGTAGAATAGGTCGAAGATTGTAGATCTTGTCACCCTAAGTAGTAGTGGACCAAGATCGAACGGTAAATCTTATCTCCCTAAGCAGTAGTGGAGCAGATTTAAGCCACCAGCCCTATCTCCCTAACCAGCAGTGGAATAGGTCAAAAATTGTAGATCTTGTCACCCTAAGCGATAGTGGACCAAGACCGAATGGTAAATCTTATCTCCCTAAGCAGTAGTGGAGCAGATTTAAGCCACCAGCCCTATCTCCCTAACTAGCAGTAGAATAGGTCAAAAATTATAGATCTTGTCACCCTAAGCAGTAGTGGACCAAGATCGAACGGCAAATCTTGTCCCCTAAAGTAGTAACGGAACATATTTAAGCCATCAGTCTGGCAATCCCGAGTTTGCAGGAGCAGATTGAAGATGGCAAGTCTTGCAATCTTGAGTTTGCAGGAGCAGATTGAAGATAAACAAATCTGGCAATCCTGAGTTTGCAGGAATAGATTGAGGGCAACAAATCTGGTAATCCTGAAGTTGCAGGAGCAGATCGAAAATATCAAATCTCTTCTCCCTAAAATTACATTGGAGCATATCGAGTCGCTAGTTCCTATGCCCTTGAAGATGTAAAGGGATAGAATGAAGTTACTGGAAGAAGAAAAGCACCGAAAGAAGCCAAGATCTTACAAGACTAGGCAAAATTGGCCCTTTTTATAGTCTTTGCTCCATTCTCGTTACACGATAACGAGCAAAGAGGGGCAGCTGTAGCAAGCCCAATTTGCCCTGGCCCGTCAGAAACCATTCATAAACCAATAAAATAAAAAAACAAATAAAAATAAATGAAGTCCAATAACAGTCCGTTTTTACAAACCCAAATGCTAATTACAACAGACTCAATTAGTGGCCCAAATGCAAACCCAAATACACAGTTACGAGCCCATTAAGCCTAATTATCTTAAAATTTTTTGGAAACCCTAAGGGTTTCCAGAATACTCCAGCACCACAACCCCGAAAGCAGCCCTGCACCAGTCAGACGTTTGGGCTTTCCCCCCATATGCGCGTCATGCCTCTTCGCGTACGACCTCCGTACAGCCACACGATCGTACCTGCAAAGAAACAAAACAGCAGCAAATAGGAGAATAACAGAGAAAACAAAAAAAGAAACAATGTATTTTGATTTTATTTTCATTTTTATTCTTGATTTCGGCCTTTAAAAGGATCGAAACCAACCCCTGTAATCGGTTCACGATTTTTGAATACGCATACAGAATATCAACAAAAATCAGAAACAAAAAGGTTTCTTTTTCGACTGCTTATTTTCCATTTTCTTTTGAATCCTCTTTTTCTTTTTGCATTTCAAGTATTTCTTTTGGTTTCGAGACTTAAAAAAAAAGAGAGAAGGAAAGGGTTCACCTTTAGAATGGGGACCGTCGGGTTGCTTTCTTCGCGATGATCGGAGTAAAGCAGTTCGTCGGGGCGTAGACATGAAATATCCTGGTAGGATTTAAGGGGGCCGCCGTTGAATGGTTTAGATTCGGCCACTAATCGCCGATCGTCATGGCGTTGTAGTGGTCGTTTCGTCTCCCTTTTCTTTGCGACAGAGAACGGAAACAAATCGGGGATAGGGTTTAGTTCGAATGGCATCTGAGTGGTTTTAATCTTGTTTTATGGCCATTAATGAAACGGCGGCGTTTCAGGTTCAGTTTGATAGCCTTGAAACGACGTCGTGTGGGCACCCCGATCCGACCCGATTTAGAACCCGGAGGATCTGCGTGTTTCTTCCAAAAAAGGAGTATTTGCGTGCCTAGTCCTTCTTTGTCGTATTGTTTTTGATTAAGCCTGTTATGCATTTCATTGTTTTTTTTTTTAAATTGAGCTATACAATTTATGCATTATATCAATCTAATCCTATATGTGTGCTGCGTTTTGGCCAACTGGAATAATTACTGGTTTAATCCCCATTCTTCGTGTGCATTTCCATCTGGGTCCTCCTGTTGTTTTAATGTCTAGCTTTTAGGTTTCTAATTTTGTTTTAATTTCGATTTCGTCCTAAACTTATTTTAATCTATTTATTTATCTATTTCTATGTTTTTGTATTATTATTATCGTTTTACTATTTATCTTTTGTTATCTCTAATTATCTATAAATATATATCATTTGTATTAAATTTCTATAATATCTATTTTTATATATTATACGGTTTAAATTATTTTATTTTTTATTTACCAGCTTTTTATCATTTAAAAAGCTTGTTTGTATTTTAAGATTTTGTATGTTATTTGTTAAACTATTTTACACTTTCATATATTATTTATTTCCACTTCTTTCCATGTGTTAATAAATTTAAATCTTTTTATGCTTGATAGGGTTGTTTTCAAATTAAGTATTTTCAATTATTTTATACATACATATAGTCTCTTAAAATAATTTTATATAATATTGGTTCTTAATTACTTTCCATTTTATATCCGCTTTTATGTATTATTTTTCTCCATTTTCTTCAATAATTAATGGAGAAATTGTATATTGTGTAATTATGCCATTATATGATTTATATTTCTTAATCATTGATTGGTTATTGTGATGTATTAGTATAGCATTTGATGTATGGATTAATATCTTACTTTGTATATTATTATTCCATCGTATTTAATTAAAATTCGGGTTTAATGTCGTTTAAGTTTAAACATCATTCCATTCAAAGATTTTTAAAAATAAAACAATGCTCGTGTTCGGAAGTTTCGAGAAGATCATGCTCTAACTTACTGAGTTCCAATTTTTCTTGTTAAATCCTAGCTACCGAGTTCCCTTTCTGTGTTTTTAAATAAAAATATTTCAAATAAAAAACTTATTCTCGAGAATTTGAGACACTGCGCCCTAACTTACTGGGTGTGATATTTTATCATCTCGAGATAAGAATTTCAAAAGAACAAAGGCAATATTCCGTATTCGAAAATTTTGAGAAATAGTGCCCTAACTTACTGGGTTTCGATTTTTCATTTGATCCAAAAATTGAATATCCTTCTTAATTTTAAATGTACGAGTATTGAATGTCGAAAGATAAATCTAATTTCAAGAACATAAGATGTTGTGCCTAACTTACTGAGTACGACATTTTATTTCTTCGAAATAAGAAGTTTTGGCATCCAATATGATTCTGTCCAAATATATCTTAAGTAAATGGATCGTAATCTAGAATCTTTTCAAATTTTTGGCATTAAGACATTAAATAATCAATTAGGTACCAATTTTGGGCGCTTCGAGGGTGCTAACCTTTCCTCGTACGTAACCGACTCCAGAACCAGTTTTCTCGAGTTTTTGTAGACCAAAATATGTTTTAATAAACCAAAGTTTCATTAAAGTTTTTAATTTCAAGGTGATCCGATCACACCTCGAAAAAAGGTCGGTGGCGACTCCATTTCCATTTCCATATTTTTTAAAGTCGATCCCCATTTTTTCAAATTCGATTAAAAAATGGTTTCGACAATTGGCATCTGGAGTAGTGGCTAGAGATAGTAGTGGGCATGTCCTCATTTCAAGCACAAATCTTCACAAAGGAGTGGCCTCCGCCTTTGCTGCGGAAGCAATAGCTTGCCAAAAAGTAACTCAAATAGCCATAGAAATGAATATAGAGGCAGTTATCATAGAAGGCGATTCATTGACCATAATAAAGAAATGCAACAATGGAGTTTTAGACAAATCACAAATTGGATCTTATATCAACGATATTCATAGACTAAAATCCAGAGTTACAAGATTAAAGTTTGAGTTTGTTCCAAGATCTGCGAATACTTTAGCCCATATCTTAGCAACAGAAGCATTGAAGAGGAAGGAAGGGATTTACCTGATTGATGGTGTTCCATACTATGCCGAATCACAGGTGAAGAATGACAGCGTGCGAGAACCAGATTAGGAAGATGCAAGAACAAGGAAGAAGTGAGTTTTACCAAAGGAGAAATTAACAGACTGAAGAACATTTAACTCCCCTCGGTAAACGACAACGCCATTAATGGAAAAAATGATAGATGTGATATGATAAGATTGGCGAAATGATCTGATTGGGTCTTTAGGTCGGCATTTTTTCTTTCCTATTTTTCGACATTCCAGAGTTTTCTTTTCCCAGGCCAATTTGTTTTGGACCAGTGTTTATTTTTTTTATGTAATCTTTTACTTTTTATTTTCATTAAAGCCCAATCTGATTTCATCAAAAAAAAAAAATTTGTTGTTCGCCAAACGTTGCAATTTTAAAATCAAAACGCATCCAAAGCTAAAATTATAAACAATGATTCAAAGAATCCTAAAATTACAAAACTCTCAAAAAAAACTTAAAAAATTATTAATCTTTCAATCTTAATTTGATTTTTAAAAAAATTATTTCAAATTTTATATTCACATGACATTATCCATGTCAAAACAAATATATGAAATTAAACATGTATTAATATATTTATTACATAAAGATATTAAAATAATAGGATTGAGCTTAATGCATTATTATATTTGAGTTAGACATTTTTTAATGTGGTATTTGTATTATTTTTGGTTTAGTATGATATTTATATTTGACAAAAGTTATACATTTTGGTACTTAAAATAATAGTGTAACTTTTAAGTGTTTAATTTCGGTTTTCATCAAATCAATTTTGAAACCAAAATTAAATCACATCCATCGATTTGTATTTGACAAATTAAATGTAAAATTAAACAAATTCACAACTTTAACATTAAATTTATTCTATTTACAAAATTATAAAAAATTCAAACTTAATAATATTAGCAATTAATTTTCATCAAATTAAATCTACAATCCGAATTAAACACTAAAAAGTTAACATTATTACTTTTAGGCACTAAAATATATATATAACTTTTGTCATGTACATGTATTAAATTGAAAAAATAATAATATAAGTACTATATTAAAAAAAGTATTAACCCGTATAAAGATTAAAAATAGTGAAATTAGAATATAAAACTAATGCATAATACAATAATTAAAACATAATTTGACTCTTTTCTTTTCTTTTCATGAAATCTTAATGTCTGATTACCACATAAAAAAACAAACTTCTCCAAAAGATGATTCAACCGTTATGCTTATCACTCGATTCAGGTTGGATCCAACATGGTTTGTAACGTTTAACGGGCTGCGCCTCGTCTTTGACGGTCCATTCGGCAAGTAGAGTTTCTAACCAAAACGCCGCGTTCTGTTCAAACACCATCTTAAATTCCAAGAACTCAAGAGGGTCATCCTCGTACTTTCGCTGAGCTTTCCAGTTCCGTCATCTACATAAAACCTTCTTCAATTTCCTTTCTCCAAAAAGTAAAACCCTAGAAGCTCGCAAAACCAAACCATGGGTCTTTTCTCTTGGTTCACTGGCAACTCCAAACCTCAAACCCTAACCATACTCAAGCCCAACGACACCCCAAAACCCGTTCCAGGAATGAACGGAGCCGTTGAAGTGCCCCGACCGGAGAGTGTTACGGTGTTTGAATTCGGGTCCATAGCTGCTACTGCAGATAAGGTTACTTTAGCCGGATACTGCCCTGTGTCTGACGACCTCGAGCCATGCCGCTGGGAAATTCTGCCTGCCAATGGATTCGATGCTCCTCAGTTTCGCGTCGTCTTTTGACAACGAAAAAAAGTGGTTTGTAAGTGGGTAAAAACAAAATTGGTTTCAAGTAAGTTGAGCGAGACTCTTTGCTGAGATTATTGTAATTTTAGTTAATATGAAGCGCGTTATTCTTATGAATTTTGATTGATTGGTCTATTAGATTTATCAGAAGGGAAATTTAGAGTCGAAGAAAACGCCCAATAATGAGACAGCATGAAATGGAATTCAAAATTAATCATTGGGTCGGTTAGGTTTTCGATTCATTAACTTTCGTTTCACTTCGCTAACGTGTGAATATATTCTTAAACTAGATTTTGGTGCATCTGCGAGACTGACTCACTGTGTGGTCTGTAAATTTGCATCATATAACCCACCCTTTCAACGTGCCTCTTAAAAGTCAAATGGCTTACGTGCAGGTCTTTTATGGATTTGGAACCCATTAGCCTTTTCTCATCTTGCTTAGTTTCTTCTAGTTTGCCCTAGCAAGAGTTGCACAATGATGAGAAAATGGTACTGTTTTATTAGCTGGCTATGACCAAATGTTACTTGCCACTGGAACCTGTTTAATCCCTGATTAAACACAATCATTTCTGGTATCTCAAAGTGGGTTTTCCCAAGAAAACAAGCATATCAGTAAATCACTGTCATTCCATCTAATGATGCTTCATTTTGAAAGCAAGTTCAATCTCCACATTAAGTGTTTCAAACTTCAAGCACAACAATCCCACTAATTACATGGAACCAATCATCTACAAAAACAATGGAAATGAAGCTCGTCAAAACAGGAATGAAAAAGCCTCGTCTGAATTAACTTTGACAAATGCTTTACATGATTGCAGGTGGGGAACTGAATTAATCAATGATTCAGAGGAAACTGTAATCATCATCATCATTCATTCGAATACAACACATTATGGCTAGTACAAATACGAAATAAGATGAAAGTTCCATTGCCAGTGCGCCCCAACCAATAACTCCAGCGTGCTTTAGGATAGCCGGTATGGCAATGCTTCCAACTGCTGAAGCTCCGGTCAAGAACTTTGTTGCATTGACCCAACTGTTACATTGTTCATTAGGAAGACAATCAAGAGTATTCCAGATCTCAAGCTTAAACTGAAAAAGAGGATCATAATCTTATATGTGAAGAAGTTTAGGACAAAAAAATGTTACCCGTTGTCGGATTCAGATAAAAGAGAAGAAGCATCAGAGCCCGAAAAGAACAACAAAGGCATCGGAAGCAGCACATACATTATGACTGCAACAGAAATGAAGCATGTCAGAATACGTAAATGGAGTAATATGTATAACCAAAATCTCAAGCACTGACTCACACGCGGAATAAGTTTCACACTCCATAAATATTTACCTCTAAGCGCATTTACACAGCATACAAACATACTCTTTGAAAAATATAACAAAGTGCTGGTTAAAGCCATGCGACAAGAAAGGAACTTAACATAAAGAATCATGGGGACGATTCATTTCTGCATGCACAATGTATGTCCCTATATGACAGCTTCAGTTTGAAGCAACAATTACCTCTAAGCATATTTACACAGCAACCAACAAGCTCTTCAGAAAATGTAACAAATTGCAGGGTAAAGCCACACAACAAGGAATTAATCCAAAAAATCATGGGGATGATTCATTTTCTGCATGCATAATGCATGTCCTTAGAAGAAAACGACAGCTGAATCCTAAGATACATCACTGTGTGGATTCAAGTAAACAGGAATAAACAAATTGGATTATAAACATAAACTTTTGAGGTAGACAGACAGGGACATGTACGCAATTGGTAATAGGCAACCATGGTGAGTTACAAATGTGAAAAATCTTAAACTTGGAAAAAGAACAACAAAATTCATTTGGGAATAAGTAAATTCTTAGAAACAGAAAATTAAGATCACAAGCTTGATGGTCACTAACCAGTCAGCATTGGCCACCAATTATTGTATAGAGCACACGCCTAAAATGTTGAAAAACAAAGAATCAGATCAAAGGTGTAGTTTGAACATATATTAGATGAGAAAATGCAAAGGTAGCTAATAAACAGAGCAATGCAACACCAACCAAGATTTGCAATACAATTCCTCCTGAAACTAAAATAGCCAAAAGTGCTAGTTTTCCAGTGTGCAAGCAGGTGCGCAGATGACCCGGTACGTCTCCCATCATCCAACTTGTCTCACCTCATAGACAACACCTGAAATGAATGTATTCTCAAGTTAGACTACTCTCATATAACACTGGTAAGTCATAATCTTCCTGCAAACAAAGAGTGGCAACCATATTTTAACATTATTCACTTTGAATCAATTAGTTCAACAAATATCTGGCAACCCCCCCGCCCCTCTCCCCAAAGAAGAACATAAAATAAAAGATGTAGTTTAAAACCTAATTAAAATTGCTTATGGTGGTTCCCAATTTCCCATAGAACCTTCAAAGTTCACTCATGAAACTAACTGCAAATATCAGTTTCAGACTTCAAGCATCTAAATGCTTAAGAACTTAAAGGAGATAATTTTCTCTTCTTTTCTCCTTTTTTTTTTTTTACCCCCGGAAGTAGATCTTACGCTTATTTCTTGCTAAGTCCCATCCCTTACGGTATAAACATTCCTTTCGTTAAATTTCATTAAAATCCAAGAAAGGAAAATTAAGCATGATATAGAATCTGAAATACCCATAAATATAATTTTACTACGAACACAGAAACATTCAAAGTTCTCTAAAATTGATTTATATCAGGTAGAGAGCAATGAAGTTGAATTCAAGGTACTCGATTGATGCAGATAAAAATGAATAAAAACAGAATTTTGGAATGAATACCTTACCAGGAGAGGTTGATGTAGGGTAGAGAAAGTTGATCAAATCTTGGGAAAATTAGGGTTCTGCTGGAATTGGGATTTTAAGGAGTAACCTTTAGGAATCTACCAGATAACTGGGTGTTTTTAATGGATGCAGCTAAAGAACATAACAGATTAAACAATTATGTGTGTTGATAATTACACATATATTAAAGAACAATTTACAAGAAAGAAAATCATAATAATAATTTATAATGAAGACTCAAATGGGATTTGCTTTTTTTTTTTTAATCAAAACAAAAGATTCTTTTTTTTTTAAGTAAGCACCATATAAAATATTACTAAACCATAAACAGAAACAGAAAAACATAATACAAATAATTTATTAAAAGATATTTAAAAATTATATCATATTTAAATTAACATCGATAAAAATTAATTATTACAAAGCGTGTTTAGATCGATAAATAAAATAATATAAAAATTCATAATATATATAAAAAAGAATCGTATGAAATTGAGATTTCATGTCATTTATATTCATTTTCAATAATTTGATGTTATTTCAATATTTTAATTTTTAATTTCAATATTTTCATCTTAAAAATAAATAAATCCAAGATGTGCTGAAATTTGGAATGAAAATGTTAAATTAGTATTAAATTATTAGAAAAGATATAAATAACATGGTATTTCAATTTTATATTATCATTTTTTATGCAAGATATATATATTTTATGATAAAATCAAATTTAAAATTTCAAAATTCTTAATTCTAGCTAATGTTATGTAAAAATTAATTTCAGGAGAAATTTTCCATTAGTGATTAATTCTACATAATACTAGTTTAAGAAAAACTTCCCGTTGAAGAAAATGATGGATCCTTGAAGTTCTTTACATATTATTATAGTATTAAGTAAGTGGCATGATTTGGAAGACCCAAAGACTGAGTGAGGGTGGGAATTAATAAACGGGAAAGAAGAGGGAAAGGGGGGTGGTTAGACATGTGATAACAGCCTAAAGCAGCTCAAATTCAATCCTCAATATTCAATCATTACTAGTTTGTGTAAGCTTGAATCTCAGATGAAACATGCACATGCAGTTGGTAAGTTCACCAACTGGTAAACGGAACAGTTTGGTGAAAATTGACCATTGGGGGGGGGGGGGTCAGTTTTACCACTTGACATGCAGTAGAGCTATAGTCGATTGTATGAACCCCAAATGCCCAACATGGTTCCTGTGAAGTGCAAACCATTGTACTGCACAGATCATAGTTGTTTCCTCTTCCGTTGCAGCAATAAATAGGAATACAAGTTTGGGATTTTGGTACTGGCATCTTCACTGTTGTCAGATAAGTAATCTATATGATGTACAGGCTGCTCTCATGCTTGTGTTTGGAACTCTAAAATGTCGGTGAAAATCACCATACGACTTCTTCTGTTTTGACTTGAATGATCTTCCACGTTCATAATTAAAGCTTTGTTTGTAACTACTTCATTTCAGTAAATAAATTTTTCATATCCAGAATGGAGTTAGTACTCATGTGATACTTGATTAATCACTTTCATGAAAAAAAAAAAAAAAAAATACAATTTGGGCCTTGGGGTATGCAATGAGTTTAAGAAAGGGTGAAAAATAGTATTTGCATATCTGGATTATGAAATGTTTATTATATTATTTGGTATTTGTGTTTGATATTTTCTTTATTAATGTGATATTTGTATTATTATTTTTAATGTGGTACCTATATTTTGCGGTTATACATTTTTGTGCTCAAAGGTAACAATGTTCACTTTTTAATATTTAATTCAAGTTTTAGGATTAATTTGATGAAAGTTAATTGCTAATATTATTAGCTTTGGATTCTCATTATTTTGTTAGTTGAATAAAATTAGTATCAATTGTGAATTTATTTAATTTTGTGCTTAATTTGTTAAATACAACATGATGATTGTGATTTTTCAGCTTTATATATTGATTTGATGATTATATTATTAGTTAATTATGAATTTTATCAAATAAACTATAAAATTCTAATTAAACACTAAAAAGTTAACATCGTTAACTTCAAGTACTAAAATGTATATCTTTTGCTAAATATCGTACCATATTAAAAAATGTCAAACTCAAGTATCGAACGATATATTAAGTCTTAACGAAATGGAGAATATTTGATACACACAACTAGTGTATAGATTTTGTGTATCGTCAATGAATAAAAACATGACATATCAACATTGAATAAAACGAAAAATTGTGGAGGCGCCCTCCCAAGAAGCAATGGAAAAGGTTATGAAAGGTGTTTGAGTTTCATGGCCATATGGTTGGTGTCTTCCTCCCTCAAATGAAAAGTATGGGTGAGCATTCGTTCGAATCGAATGAAAAATTTTGAGTTAATCGAGTTGACAAATCATTTTTTATCATCCTAACTCGATTTGAACTTTTCTCCAATCGTGACGAGTGAGATGGAATTCGAATTGAATCGAATATATTTGTTCAAATTAAATTTAAAAAAAAAAAACTCGGGGTCATTGTAATCACTGTCACCTACCGTAATCAAATTTGTTATTAACTTTCATCCCCTCATAATTTATTTATTAATCTTTTATATATGGGTTAATTTATTTGCTTGTTTAGTTGCTTCAATTATCTTCGATTTTTATCACTATGTATTTTTAAATTAAAAATATATTAAATATAAAAATGTGATTTTTTAATAAAAGTTACCTTAAAGATAAAATGTATTGATATTAACATAAAATTTTAACACGAATATTTTATAGCATCATTAGTAATTCAATTTTAACATAAATTTATAAATATTTAATATGATTAAACAATTTAATAATATAAATAGTACAAAATGTGAAATTTAATTTAATAATATAAATAGTAGATATAAATAAAATATAAAAGTTTTGGGGGGAAAGTAGGAGGGAGTAAAAGTATTGGGGGGAAAGTAAAAAGGTTTGAGGGTTTGGGGTAAAAATGTAAAACATTATAGTTTGATATTCGGTTTATTCGAATTATTCGAATTCGAAAATTAAACTTGATTCGAACTCGAAATTCGAAAAAAATTGAAGTTGACTCAAATAACTCGATTAGTTTAACTCAAAATTTAAATTTTTATTTTTATTTTTTCAAGTCGAATCGAATTTTGCTCACCCCTAATGAAAAGTAAGTAAGAGTGTGCAATAGGTCGGGTTTGTAACAATCCTTTTTTAGTGGTGCTGGAAACGATGGTTTTGAAACCCCGCTTTTTGATGATTGAGTCCGTAAATATTACTAATTAATATTTACGAGTATATTATAGAGTTATATTGAATTTTAATCGATATTTTTATTAAAAGGTTAGAAATTAAGGTATAGTGACTAAATTATAAAAGTGGTAAAAGTTAATTGCTATTAATTTTATTTACTTAAGGACTGATTTAGTATTTATTGAAGGTCTAATGTGGTAAATTAACCACTTTTAAATGGAGAAATCGGTTGGTATGGTATAATATATATGTATAATGTTATGATTTTATAAATTAAAATTTGAAAAAGATTTAAAAAATTAAATAAAAGAAACTTACAGTGGATGGTGTAAAAATAGAATGTCAATAATGGCAAGAAAAGAGAGAAAAATAGAACACACAATTTTACGTGGAAACCTTTTTCGAGAAAAAAAAACCACAGACAGAGGAGAAGAAAATTCACTATGTCGAATTCGAATGATATAATAAGAGAGACGACTACGTTTATTTATAGGTTTGTAAAATCATATTCTAATCAAAGTCAAATAGAAATAATGCAATAAGGTTAAAACACCTTATTCTAATCAACATCAAATAGAGGAAGCATACTTCTATATGGATTTCACTTGTGCAGCCCTCGGCCTTCGCCCTCGTAGATCCCCCTATATTGCCACTTTTATTTTTATTTAACAAGAATTTGGGTTGCATATCTTTAACAGATGGAAAGAGAAAGAATAATCTTTCTCAATTCTTCCTACCACTGGAACTTCAAATGCTTAATTGGGGACAAGAAAACTCTTGGGGTTTCAACATTTAATCCTTCAATTGGTAAGTGAATTTAAGTCCATTTTTTGTAATTTTTATGTTCTTGAGATATTGGGAGCTTGATTTAGCTAATCCAGGGATTAATTTGTGAAAATGTTAAATTTCGCAAAAGTTACCATTGTAGAATCTTGAAGCTTTTGGTGTTAAATTGATAAATTTTGATTTAGTTATGAAAAAGGATTAATTTATAAAGTGAAAATTATTAGTTTTAAGTATAGGGACTAAAGTGTAATAATTACAAATTTGACATGAAATTTCTAAAATTTTAGATATTAGAGGGATGTAGTAGGATGAAATTGAGATCAGTTTCGAAATCGAAGCTCAAATTTGAAAGTTATGACATTTTTTTTATTTTAGGGACTTAATTGAATAAAATACAAAATTTTAAGGGTTTCTAAAAGATGAACATCATTGTCATATACTTATAAAATGATGTTATATAATAGTTGGAAGTGATAGTTTGAAATTAATTACTATCTAGATCGAGATTTGACTCATGTCGAGGATAACCGGAGAAAAGAAAAAATTGTCGACTAGTCCCTAATGTGAATCTAATATGCTTATATGGTATATTTATGTTTTGAACCTTACTTACATTTTATAATGTGAATATATACTATATTAGTAAACTTTGATTTATTTATAATTTAGTACAAAAGGGTGACATTTGGAATCAAATGAAAACTATGACCTTGCATGATAGAAATTTACCTTAATGAAATTTCGTAAACGTATCTTACACATGGTTACAGGTTGATTTTCGATTATACCGAGCTCCAGCATTTGTTGCGGACTCAAAGATACATGTGACACAAATTTAGCCTAGACTGGTAATTATTGTCGTTTTAAAAGGTTTAACCTGGATGGGTAACCTGACACGATTGTATGCTCAGCTTAGTTGAGCCTCTGATGAGATTAATATATGTGTAACCGAGTTTTTTACTGAGTTTCATTAGGTAATACAATAATAGGAAAGGTGAAATGTATTGAGATGTATCATGTATATACTCAAAGATATCCTAGTGAAAGATCAATTGACAAATTTTGATTATATGTATACCCATGTATGATTTAGGATTAGTTTGAATATGAGTACACCTCACCTTGTTGTATTATGTTTTGATAAATTAGGTAAACTTGATTATTTGTATTAGTTTTGCATACATACTTGTTATTTGAGGTAAGTTAATTGTTATTTACATATGAACTTACTAAGCATTTCGTAATGCTTACCTAATGTTTTCCTTTTCTATAGATTTTGAATTTTCAGAACATGCCAATCAAATCTCGAGAAGCTCACACTATCCAGCTCAGATTTGACAGATTTTCAATCGTTTGATTTCAATTATATGTGGCATGTAATTAGGGTTTATCATGTTATTTGGAAACATCAACTTGTTTTGGAATTTACTTCTTGTTGAACACCTTTTGTAAGGATAACTTGATCATGTTTATAAGTAGTGTTATGTTATATGAAAATGCATCTAGAATAACAAGTCATATGAATAGTATAATCTACTTGAATGATTTCTTAAAATCTTGTTGTGAAATGGTGCCAAGTGATGGCATATTGGTTAATTGAATTTAAGATTATTTGATGAGTATATGAATTAGGTTTTAAATGATTTTGTGCAGCTTTGATTGTGTCTAAAACACTTTTTTAGGCATCATTTGATTTGAGCATGTATAAGTACTAAAATATGATGATTTTGACCTTTTTGACAGAAAAGTGTCAATGCTTAGAATAAAAGTATCGATACTTGACCAAATAAATAGTATTTTTAAAATGGCAGAATGCAAATTTGGTATTGATACCAATATAAGTATCGATATTTGAGGATGTGTATTGATAATGATATATTGGTATCGATACTAAGTGAATTGTTTTACATTTTGAAAATTGGCAGAATGCCAAAACAATATCGATACTAAATCTTGGTATCGGTACCTATACTCAAAATTTGAAAAGTTATTCATGCTCGGATCAATTTTAGAGCTTTCGTAAGCTCGATTAAGTCTCGATTTTGCTTACAAATCATATTATACATGGAATTATGAGTGAATTGGAGTTTAAATGAATTTGGTTATGAATTTTATATGTTTTACTCTGACAACAATAGTAGCATCTCGACGACCGTACCAAGTGTGGGGTGTTTCGATGAAAAAATAAAAAATCGAATTAACTGGCTTCTACCTTTTAAGGAATCAAATCGAACCGACTTTTTGGGAAAACCAAAAAAACAGACAGATTAAATAATTTCTTAATTGGTGTGAAATGGATAAAAATTACAATATAAAGAATCAGAATATATTTCTTTTTCATTTTTTCAAAATTTGAAACGCTTGTTCATACTCATTTGCATGAGTTTCAAAATCATAAACATAAAAAAAATGAGTGAGTTGAAGTTACAGTTGAAGAAACAAACGTATATACCTAAAAAATGAGATTAGCCCAAACCTTAAAAATATAAAATATAAAAAGCACAAAAATTCTACAAATAGACTTCTTTCTATCTGTCTCTCACACACATATGTATGACTTTCAAAGGCTGACGACCAACGGACAAAGATGACTTGTAAAGGCTGACGACCAAACGAAAAAGATGATGAGGCAAAGATGAGGAGGAAAGGCCAAGCCTAACGGATAGAGAACAGAGGTGAGGAGGGCCGATGGACATAGACACGCCGTGGTCGGGGGGACCAACTACAACAACAAGTAATAGTTTTCCTTCGGGGGGATTTAGGTTTAGCAAGTTATAATTATTAGATTTTTTTTCTATTGTTATATCTTTTTTAAATTATTATTACATTCTTATTTGGGAATTAGGATTTTGGATAATGGGTTGGCTGGTTCAGGTTGGGTATTTGAAATTATGAGTTTGAGTTTAATTTGAGCTTAGGATTGAGATTGAGATTGAGTTTGGGTTTGGCTAAATGGGTTATTGGGTTTAAATATATATTATTTTTATTAAGGTATGTAAGTCGATTAATTCAGTTTTGAAAACCAAAACCAAGCTGAGTTCAATGAATAAATCACCTGTGTAAATTAACCTTAAATTGAAATCGCCCAAACCGAATTGAGAAACCAAATTGGGTTGATTTCGTAGTTTCAACCGAGTTCTGTACAACTTTAAAAGTAATTATGGTAGAAGATTTGGATTTGTTAGGTTCTTAAAATTTGATAACACTAAGAACGAGGGAGATTGGTAGTCTCAATGCATTCAAAAACTTCTAGTTACATTATAAAAGCTATGGCTCACTATAATGGAAGGAAAAAATATTGGGAAAAAGTGGGTCATGAGCGAAAAAGTGAAATACGGTGGGCCAATGTAAAGATGATAAACATAACGAAAGGATAAAAAATTATAAGGAAACCCTAGTTTATGATACCAAAGAAAACAATATTATTGTTGATATTAAAGGTTCAAAGGTAAAGGGAGAATGCTCATTAACAAAATTCAATGATGATATTGTTAAGTATGGAGTATTAGAAGAAATTAATGGTGAAATAGAGAATGAAAAATTGCATTAGCCTAACAAATGCCTAGTAGGGTAAAGTGTGAAGTTAAAATCAATTCAGGATATTGCTAGATTTGTGAATGAGTTGTTAGGGGTGGAGTTCTCATAAAAAGGATTTCGGGTAATCTAACGGTGGTTTGCTATAAAAATGAGAACATAGTGGTAAAACTTATTGCTCTCAAGGACACTATACTAAGCAACACTTATGGTCCCAAAAGATCTATGTTGAAAACAAGACTTTGTGATTGACTTGACATAAAGTATTGCTTCATGCTTGTAATTATATGAGTTTTGAAAACATTACTTCTAAACATGGGGAATTATTGTACCTACTAAATAGAAAATGATATGCCAACTTGTACAACCCTAAACTAAAGTCTTAAACCCTAAAAAATAAAGACCTTAAACCTTAAATATGAAATAATAAACCCTAAACATACTCAAGAGCATAAACCTTAACCCCTACTAAGATTATAAGCCCTCAACATTAAACCTTAAACCATAAGCATGAGATCCAAAACCCAACCCAAAAATCTAAAAACCATATACCCAAAACTCCAAACCCTCAATACAACAACCAAAAAAATAATAACCCCATAAGTCGTTAATTCAAAAAATAAAAATTATAGTACCAAGATCTTAAACCCTAAACCATACAATCAGGATAGTAAACCTTAACCCAAAACTTTAAACTCAAACAATAAAACATAAACCCAAAACATGAAACCATAAATCTTGACCCCAAAATTCTAAACCTTAAACTTTAAACTCCAACAATAAGAACTAAATATTACTCCCTAACATGAAACACCACTCACTAAGATCATAGTCCATAAACACTATCATAAATCATAATTTTGAGACCCTAAGCCATAAACTTGAGATCCAAAACCAAAACTCAACATCTTAAACTAAGACACAACCCTTTAATTCTTAAAACCCTAAAACCACTAAACACTAGACCTACCAACCAAGATTCTAAAGCTTAAATATTAAACCATAAACTCTAAACTCAAAAATTAAAACCCTAACCACTAAACCAAACAGCATAAACCCTAATTATAAGATCTTAAACCCTAAACATACAACCCATAATCATAATCATATCCACAAACTCTGAATCATGAAGCTTAAGCACAAAGCCTTAACATTAGATACGAGATAATAAACCTTAAACATGGCACCTTAAACCTTAAAATCATAAACATAATACCCTAAAACCCAAAATCATAAGCCATAAATCCTAACTCAAAACCCAACCCCTAAATTATAATCTCAAAACACATAAACCTTAAACTTTAAACCTTAAATGTTACACCCTAAATTTAGAATATTAAAGACTAGACCCTAAAGCCAAAAACTTAAACCTTAATTCTTAAAACCATAACTCTTAAATCCTAAATTCCAATAATAAACCTTAAACATTCAATATAAGAACATAAATCCTAGATTTAAGATCATAAACCATAAACCCTAATAAATCCTAAACTCAAAAGTTACTACTATTTATCTATAATATATCTAACTAATATTTGATTATGTTCAAATAAAATTCTTAGTATTTATTTGAGTCCTTCATAAATTTTTTGTTTTACTTAATGGTGACATGTTATGTTATTATTCACTTGTGATCTTCAATTTCTAATGTTGTTATTATTTTATTTTCATATTGTTATTTAATTCTTTCTTCTTTAGCATGTTTTAGGCATAAGAAAAAGGGAAACGTGCCTAACTCTTTTCCCAAAAATAAGTAGTGTAAATGAAGTGTCAAAAAGAGAGTTGAAGAAGCATGTAAATGCCTACGAAAGGATAAATAAAATTAACGGGTGCTACAAGATACCGAAACATGATAAACATGAATGCAAGCCTTGAAGGATTTGCAACAGCACTTAAATCACCAAATTCTTGGGTGATGAATGTTGTGTCCATAATTGCTAAGAACATCTTAGGTGTTATCTATGAAAAAAGGTCTAATTGGAATATCTCATGACTGGTATGTCTCAGCAATCTTCTCTATAGTCTATAACTTCCTATGTAACTTGTTAACCACCGACACCATCATCATGATAATTGGACATGTGACATGTCAAATAAATTACTATAGATTTTAATCATAGAAAGAGAAAAAAAATTACCATAGGTGAAGGCAGTCTCAAATACTTCAGTACTTGTCAAATGTGGAATTAGTGACAACACTGAAATCATCAATGATATTATATCGACATAATGATTTATTTATATCTTTAACTTTATTAAAAATGTAATTTTAGTCTTTCATTTAATTTTTTGCCTTTTTTAACCATTGAACTTGTTAGAATTAAGTGAATCGAATCCTTATTTAAATAAAATAAAGAGGTAAAATAAAATAAAAGTAAAATCCATATAGAACTACACTTCTTTTATTTTATTTTAGAATAAGGTTTTTTAAACCTTATTAAACTCCATCTATTTTATATTTGATTAAAATAAGGTGTTTCAATCTTACTACACCCCTATTAGAATATGGCTTTACAAGCCTATAAATAGACATAGTCTATTCCTCTTGTAATTAATTCGAATTCGACATAGTGAATTTTCTTCTTCTCTGCCCGTGGTTTTTTCCCGAAAGGGTTTCCACGTAAAACCTGTGTGTTTTTTATTTTTATTTCTCTTTTTTTTGTGATATATTTTTCATTACCGACGTTATATTTTTCACAAATTAGTATCAGAGCTTCTGGGTTTTTCATCTCGATCACGGTACACTGTAGCAAAATAGACTTTTAGCAGCGTTTTTTAGGTAATGCATACCTTTTCAGTGAAAATGCCGATAATGCATACCTTTTGTGGCGTTCTATAAAAAGTGCCACTAATAACAAAGCTAAAACGGGGTCGTTTAAACAATTAATACTTTTTTACAGTGTTTTTGTTGGAAACGCCACTAAATATGCAGCATAAAATGACACCGTTCTTTAATATTTTTAATATATATTAGCGGCATTTGGAAAAAAGCCACTATTGCTCAACCTTTTGCGGTGTTTTGTCTAAAAATGCCACTATTGGTCAACTTTTTATGGCGTTTTCCTTCTAGCGCCACTAATGTATAACATTTGCAGCGTTTTTCTCCAAACGCTACTAAAAATGCTGCTAAAGGCCTATTTTCCTGTAGTGGTAATGGCATCTTTGAAGTATAAAATTTTGTTGTTGGATCGCAACACCAGATTCGCGTTGTGGCAGATAAAGATGCAGGTAATTCTTGCACAGATAAACTTAGAGGAAGCCCTGCTAGGGGTAGATAAGATGCCTTCGACATTGACGGGGGAAAAGAAGAAACGCAAGGATCGAAAGGTGTTAACACAGTTACATCTGCATTTGTCTAACGAAATTTTACAAGATGTGATGAAGGAGAAGACCGCTGTTGCATTATGGAAGAGGCTAGAACAAATATGTTTGTCGAAAACTCTAACCAGCAAGTTGCATATGAAGTAATGTCTTTATGCTCATCGTTTGGAGGAAGGTGCGTCTGTGCACGAACACTTAACAGTGTTTAAAGAAATTCTCTCAAACTTGGAGGCCATGGAGGTTCAGTATGATAAGGAAGATCTAGGGTTGATTCTACTTTGTTCGTTGCCCCCGTCTTATTCAACCTTTAGAGACACGATTTTATATAGCCGCGAGTCTCTCACAGTTGATGAGGTTTATGATTCTTTGACCTCGTGTGATAAGATAAAATATCTTGTGGTTAAAATCGACTCTCAATGAGAGGGTCTCATTATTCGTGAGAGACAAGATCAAAATGCTGATGATGGTCATAGAAGGATACATGAACGGAATCCTCGCGGTAAATCTAAGGGTAGATTGAAGTTTTTAAACAGAGGTAAAACTTGTAACTCCTGTAAGAAGAAAGGTCACATTAAATCTGAGTGCTATAAGCTACAAAATAAGATCAAAAGGGACGATACGAATCAAAAGGGAAAATAACCAAAAAATTCTGGTTAAGCTGATGTTGTAGAAGACTACAGCAATGGTGAACTTCTAGTCGCTTCTGTCGACAATTCTAAAGTGAACGATAAGTGGATTATTGATTCGGGTTGCACCTTCCACATGAGTCCCAATCGGGATTGGTTTACAACTTACAAAAACAATGTCTGAATGTGTTGTTTTGATGGGAAATAATGCTTCGTGTAAAATCGCAGGTGTTGGAACAATTAAAGTTAAGATGTTTGATAGAGTTTTTAGAATACTTAGTGACATACGACATGTTCCAGAATTGAAGAGAAATTTAATTTCGTTAAGTACTCTTGATTCAAAAGGGTACAAATACACAGCTGAAAGTGGGGTTTTGAATATTTTCAAAGGTTCCCTCGTTGTAATGAAAGGGCAGAGAAAAACTGCCAAGTTATATGTTTTGCAAGGTTTTACTGTTATTGGTGATGCAGCTGTTGCTTTCTCTTTCTTGTCAGGTGATGATATTACTAAACTTTGACATATGTGCCTAGGGCATATGAATAAGAATGACATGGCAGAATTAAATAAAAGATGACTTTTTGATGGGTAAGGAATTTACAAACTGAAGTTCTGTGAGCACTACGTTTTTGGGAAGCAAAAGAGAATTTGATTCACCAAAGGAATCCATAACACGAAGGGAACGTTGGAGTATATTCATTCTGATCTGTGGGGGGCCATCAAGAGTGCCTTCGAGAAGTGAAGCTAGTTATATGCTAACTTTTATTGATGATTTTTCCAAAAAAGTTTGGGCGTTCTTCCTGAAGCAGAAAAGCAATATGTTTTTCGCATTTAAGTCTTGAAAAACTATGATTGAAAAATAGATAGAAAAACAAATAAAATACCTCCGCACAGACAATGGCTTAGAGTTTTGTTCTGATGAGTTTAATAAAGTCAGAAGGGATCGTGAGACACTTGACAGTTCGTCGTACTCCACAGGAAAACGGTGTTGCAGAACGAATGAACAGAATGATCATGGAGAAAGTTCGATGTATGTTGTCAAATGCCAACTTACCAAAGTCGTTTTGGGCCGAAGCAGCCTCTACTGCATATTTTTTGATCAATCGATCTCTATCCATTGCCATTGAGAAAAATACTCCACAAGAGGTATGGTCTGGTAATCTTGCTAATTATTCTGATTTAAAGCTCTTTGGGTGTCCTGCGTATGCTCATGTTGATAATGGAAAATTGGAACCGATATCCATTAAATGTGTTTTTCTTGGTTATAAAGTTGGTGTAAAATGATATAAGTTATGGTGTCCTTAAAATAGAAAAGTTATGATTAGCAGAGATGTTGTTTTTGATGAAACTGCTATGCTACCTAACTTATCTCTTAAAGAATCTTCCAATAAAGAAAATCAAAAGCAGGTGGAGCATCAGATTAACTCAAAGTCGACTCCTCAAGCCAGTACAAAAATTGAGAATAGAGTTGCTTCTTCACCATAATACTCTATCGCCAAAAACAGAACTAGATAAGAAATTAAACCTCCAAAGAAGTATGCCGAGGCTGATTTAGTTGCTTATGCTTTAAATGTGGCTAAAGATATAGATGCAAACCAAGAGCCATCTAATTATTCTGAGGCAATTAGCTGTGAAGACTCAGAAAAGTGGATATTTCCTATGCAAGAGGAGGTGGAATCACTCCAAAAAAATAGAACATGGGATCTTGTGAAACTTTCTAAAGGTAAAAAGGTTGTTCGCTGTAAATTGGTGTTTAAAAAGAAATAAGGGATTCTAGGAGTTGAAGAACCCAAATAGAAAGTAAGGCTTGTTGCAAAGGGTTACAGTCAAATTCCAAGAGTGGACTTCACAGATGTGTTCTCCCTAGTTGTGAAACATAGTTCGATTCGAGCTTTACTTGATATAGTGGTCATGCATGATTTAGAGCTTGAGCAGTTAGATGTAAAAACTGCATTTTTGCATGGAGAACTTAAAGAGGATATTTACATGCAACAACCAAAGGGTTTTATAGTCTCAGAAAAAGAGGACTATGTTTGCTTGCTGAAAAAGTCCCTTTACGGTTTGAAACAGTCACTAAGACAGTGGTCAAGAGGTTTGATTCCTTTTTAAAAGAAGTAGTTTTGACAGCTGTGTTTACTTTAAGAAAACAGTGATGGTTTCTTTTTGTATCCACTTCTTTATGTTGATGACATGTTGATAGCAGCAAAAGATAAATGAGAGATAAAAAAGGTCAAAACCCAACTAAGTGAAGAATTTGAGATGAAAGATTTGGGGCCAACAAAGAAGATACTTGGTATGGAGATTCTTAGAGATAGAAAAGCAAGTAAATTGTACCTAAGTCAGAAAGGGTACATTGAGAAAGTTCTTTGTAGGTTCAATACGTAGAGTGCTAAGCCTGTTAGTACTCCTTTAGCAACCCATTTCAGACTTTCATTGGCTTTGTCTCCACAATCAGATGATGAGATTGAGTACGTGTCACATGTTCCATACTCTAGTGCAGTGGGATCTCTCATGTATGCTATGGTTTGTTCACGTCTAGATTTATCATATGCAGTCAGTGTAGTTAGCAAATACATGGCGAATCCCGGTAAAGAACATTGGAAAGCGGTTCAGTGGATTTTAAGATACTTACGAGGTACTACTGATGTTTGCTTACAGTTTGGAAGAACTAGAGATGGAGTTATTGGGTATGTTGATGTTGATTTTGCTAGAGACCTTGATAGAAGAAGATCTCACACTGGTTATGTCTTTACAATCGGAGGTTGTGCAATCAGTTGGAAAGCTACTTTGCAAACTACAGTCACTTTGTCTACCACTAAAGCTGAGTACATGGCGATTATTGAAGCTTGTAAAAAAGCTATTTGGTTGAAGGGACTCTTTAGTGAACTCAATGAAGATCTTCAAATCAGCACAGTATTTGTCACAGTCAGAGTGTCATCTTCCTTACAAAAGATCAAATGTTTCATAAGAGAACAAAACACATTGATGTTTGGTATCATTTTGTTCGTGATATTATTGCTTGTGGTGATATTGTTGTGAGCAAAATTAGTACTCATAAAAATCCTGCAGATATGATGACTAAGTCACTTCCTATAACCAAGTTTGAGCATTGCTTAGACTTGGTTGGTGTTCATTGTTGAAGTTAAACCCTTAAGGGGTTTTATGGAAGAGGTGGAGAACTTGTTCGTTGAGAGTTAGCGATGAAGAACTTGTTCATTGAGAATTCGTGTCAAGATGGAGATTGTTAGAATTAAGGGACCCGAATCCTTATTTAAATAAAATACAGTAGTGAAATAAAATAGAAGTAAAATCCATATAGAACTACATTTCTTTTATTTTATTTTAGAATAAGGTTTTTTAAACCTTATTAAACTCCATCTATTTTATATTGATTAGAATAAGGTGTTTCAATCTTACTACACTCCTATTAGAATATGGCTTTACAAGCCTATAAAATAGACATAGTTTATTCCTCTTGTAATTAATTCGAATTCGGCATAGTAAATTTTTTTCTCATCTGCCCGTGGTTTTTTCCCGAAAGGGTTTTCACGTAAAATCTGTGTGTTCTTTATTTTTATTTATCTTTTCTTTGTGATATATTTGTCATTACTAACGTTGTATTTTTCACAGAACTTGCATTATTTGTCAAATGGATGAAAACGTTAATGTTTGTTAACTTTGCTGACATGGCATCCATGTGATAATCCGAGTGTATGTCATATTAGCAATTAATTAATTTTTAAAAAATTTTAAGATATTAAATTTTTATATATTTTTAAATAATTTTAAAAATTGTTTTATAATTTTCTTGAAATTTTTAAGTTTTAAAAAATTAATTAATTGTTGATATGACCAAGTTAACAAAAGTTAACCTTTTAATTTATTTTAAGATGATTTGACAAATAATATAAATTTAAATATTAAAAGTCACAAAATTAAATAAAGAGCTAAAAAATAATTTTTATAAACAAAACGTATGCATGTTATATTTTATAGTTACTCGTTTGCATGGAATTACAAGTCGTGAAAACTTCATAAATGAACTCCACAAACAATTACTGACATTATCCTTATTTGTGACAGGTGTGAAGATGTTTCTACCTACCTTATTCATGCCAATAGTTTCTTTAGCTTGTATCAGAAACATAAGTCTCTAAAAAGTCATCTTTATCCCAGGTGCCATGCTTCATCAGGAAATCACTCAACGTACAATTCGATGCACTTCGACTATAGCTCCCCTGTCATTGGAACCTTTCAAAATCAAGTGTACAACATTAGATGCAAAGATATTATAGAACTGAAAAATTATTTTAAAAGAAATCTCCATGTCTGAAGATAATTTGGTAGGTTTGTGATGGAAAAATGTGATATCAGCTAATGATTAAAAAGTTACATTTGTATAATAATGGCATGTATGTGTGTGTGGTGGACTAAACCCATCAACATTGCACTTTACCTGAGACTAAGGCCGAATTGGTGTTGAACATTAGGCCCAAGTAATCTACTATGGGATGGCCGACAAGACATCTCTATTGACCCTCTAGCATAAATGCATAAGATATTCACATCATCACCCATGTTTGACCTGTATGATTTGGAATTTGGATAATGATACTCACTTCTAATGTTCACTGTTGCTCAATGCCCATGGTATTGGTAGGGTACTCCATGTCCAGCCTGTGCTCCCCATTTACATACTTGCAGAGCTGTCAGTGAGCCCACGACAGATCTATCATAAAATCAATGCAAAAGTCGGTTTTGAAGTTCATCTGTTTTCTGCAAAACATGTTCGAGTGTATCCTATATTTTTTTAGTGTATTTTAAAGGTACATTTATGATAAATTTATAAATTCTAAAATTATTAAAAGTGTAGTTCCAATGAAATACTCTTCTTCTTTTTTTAAATTGTTTTTATAACATATTTATACATCATTAAAAATAATTTAACATGAGGCTAGAGATTTTATCTTCTCACAATATTTACACTGTAATGCAAATAATTAAAATTTTCAGCATCTTTTTAAACCTAAACTATCCTTTTCCCCAACAGAAATACAACAAGACGTACGACACAAGAGAAAAGGGGAGAGACAAAGACAAAGGTTGAAGAAATTATTGTTGCAGTGTCCTGAAAGAAAAAAAGTATCCTCACCCAACTCCTGATAGTGTCCACTGTCTTCAAACAACACATCACTGTTGTGATAAAATTCCACCTTCACGATTTTGATCACATCAAATGATGCGGTCTTTGATTTCAATACAACCCTATCACCCTCTCTAATCTATGGGCTCCTCCTCTTTTTTGTTTCAAAGGGTGTTTCCTGTTTTACGGAATTCCCAGTCTTTGTTTTGAACAAAATCGTTCATCTTTGTCCACTAGCAACTGCAATGTGTGGTATTTTGTGGTGAATAAGTAGGCAAAGTATTTGGTTGATTGAGACTCCACGTTCATGAAAAAAATCCAACGTTTATGTCAATCTATACATGTCTTGACAATTCCGCCCCCACACTCGTTCTAACATGGAACCGACACTTGGAAACTGTGCAATATTTACGAATTTGCTATATACAATGCACAAATAAAGGTTAGGGTGCTACAAACTAATTCACTCATAATTTGGTTTAATGTCACTAAAAGCACATCAAAACCCACTCAGTTTGGTGCCTGCAATGATTATAATAACATACAAAGCAGATCAACTTTAATGAACAAAATATAAAGGAGCTGAAAATGCATCTAATCATGTTACCAAATCACAAACTCCAATAAGAAAAGACAAAAAGAAGCATAACATGGGCACCCACTTTACAAAATTTGTGGCTCATCGTGGGACGTACGTCTTAATTAACTGAGAAACAGTACACTTGAAGAAGATGAGATGCAGCTCTCCATTTATACATGGCCATATTACATACTGCTATTTGGATGCTAGTGGTGAAGTCTTCAATTATAGATGCACCCCAAGGATTCAAATGATTGATCTAAGAACGATAATTCTACTCTCACAATCCGTAAGTTTTAGTGGAACTTATCTCTTTTTTATTATTTAGATTAATATTTATAAAATTAATTATATATATTTTTGTAAGATATAAACCCTAAACACTAAATTATGATAATAAATCTATTTATATATCTTAAACATGGTAAATGTCAAACCCTAACTTTCATTATAAATCGATCCGTATTTTTTTAATCACTTTTAATGGAAATCTATTTTAAATTTTATCACTTTAAAATCAGTGTTTTATCACCTAAGTTCATCATTTCGAATCAATATATGTTGTGATAATTATCAATTTTTAAATCAATTTTTATTTTATTTTTTATAAAAGCATCATTGATATAAAATAAATTAATTTTACACTTTAGGTTCAACAATTAATCATCTTCAATTTTTTCACTAATCTAAATGTTTTTAATTACTTAAATCATTTTTCAAAAGAAAAAACTCATATATATATATATATATATATATATATATTAAAAAACTAAAATGTTTGGCTGTAAAGAAGTATTCAAAACAAATTTGTAAAGATAAATAATTCACATTTAAATTTTAAAATTCTCTTTTATCTATTTTAAAAATTGACCATTCCTTTTAGGATTTTTCTTCTTGTTCAAATACATGTATGAAAACGTCAACTACGAAAAAGTAAAAAATAGCTGTGTAAATAGAAAGAAAAATAATGAATTGAAATTTAGCCCAATATCCAATTTATTATATAAAATTATAAGAAAAGAATAAAAAAAAAACTATGAAAGGAGTATTTATCTAAAACAACATTTAAAGAGTAATTTAAAAATTAAAATTAAAATGTTAATAGGAAAATTTATATATAAGTATCAAAATATAAAGATAAATATATTTTAAAATTAAATATTTTGAAAGGATAATTTGGTTAGAAAAATATAAAATATATATTTTAATTATAGAAAGCAAATGGATAATGAATAATTAAATAAATTATTTAAAAAGTATAAGAAAAAAGGGAGAAGTGTCACTTGTAGCGATATAAATTTGTATATATGATTATGATTTAAAATATTATTACAATACTAGGATTATAATTTTTAAAATTTTATCAAAGTAGTTGTCATAAGATAATAACAATTTTTGAATTTAATCATTAACCATATATATTTATATTATTAATATTAAGCCACCAATTAATATTTTATATATTATCATGCTACCATGGTTTCTTAGTAAGTTTACTGTAATTCTTAATTAATTAATTTAATATTATTATTGTTTAAACCATTTTTTGTTTGGAAAATGGTGACTTTAAAAAGAAAAACGGAGTCGCCACCAATCATTTTGAAGTGTGATTGGGTCACTTTAGAAAATATTTTGGTCTCACTTAATTTTAAGAAAACGGGCTCGAGTCGGTTACGCACGAGGAAGGATTAGCACCCTCGCAACGCCCAAAATTGGTACCGTGTTGATTGATTAGAAAATATTTTAAAATATGAATCTTTAAAAATGTTTGGATAACTCGCATTGGATATCGAAACTCTCTTGTTTTGAAAATATGAAATACCACATCCAGCACGACAGGACACGATGTTTCAAACCCTTAAAACCAAGATCGTTCCATGATTTCCAAAATCCACGCATCCGATTTAAAAAAGGGTATTCCGCTATTTGGTCAAACTAAAAGTCGAAACCCAGCACGATTGGGCACGATCCCTCGAATTTCCAAACATGAAATATTGTCTTATTTAAGAAAACACGATAAAGAATCTTTGAAGGATATTTAGTTGTTTGACGAATAGAAAATCGAGACCCAAAGACGATTGGGCACGAATCTCTCGAACTTCCAAACACGAAACATTGCCTTATTTTCAAAAACATGATCAAAATCTTTAAAGAATATTTAGTGATCGAGACGAACGAAAAATCGAAGCCCAAAGACGATTGGGCACAATTTCTCGAACTTCCAAACACGAAATATTACCTTTGTGAAACCCTTTTTATGAATTTTGAAAAAAGAAAAATAAAAATATCAATAAGAAAATAATAGTAATAATATTAGAATTAATAATGGTAATAATAAAAATAATGGTAATAGTAAAATAAATGTAATTATAATAAGTATAATTGTAGTAATAATATATATGTAATAATAGTGATAAAAATAATAGTAATGAAAAATAGGAATAATAAATAGTATTATAAAAATGATTTTATAATAATAATACATGTAAAATAGTGGCAATAATAAAATGATGCTAATAATGCTAACGAACCTAGTAATAGTAATAAAGTAAAATGAAAAAATATTAAAAACAATAATGGTAATAGCCACATTAAAACAAGAAGTATAATAATATATATTTAGAGATAATTGATTTGAAAGTAAAGCGTAATAGGGACTCAATTGAATTTAAAATAAGCATCTGGGCAAAATCGAAATAAAATTAAAAGATGGACCAATTAGAACTGGCGAGTAACAAGGAGGGGCTAAAGGAAAATATTCCCACCCTCCAAAATCAAGTCATTCAAGACCTTGCAAGACACAGCCAATGAAACTAAAAAGCTTCTTTTTTCGACGATCTCAAAATGGATGCACGCTTCTACCTCTTTTTTCAGTATTTTCGCTTATTCTTAAAAATATGTGTAAAAAATGAATAAAAGAACAAAATAAAAGAACACTTTGAATATTTTGAATCATCTCAAAATTCTTTTCTTTTGTGTACTTGATTTCTCGTGTATTCGTAACTATCCGAAAAATAGAAGGAAAAAAAAACCCCTTTACAATGGTTTTGAATGGCTTTTATAGCCAAATTCTACAACTTATGCATGCAAGTGGGGTGGTGGAGTTAGTGGGATGGTGGAGTTAGTGGAGTGGTGGAGTTAGTGGTCGGTTTAGTGGGGTGGTGGAGTTAGTGGTCGGTTTAGTGGTCTAGTTGGGTTAGGGTTACTTGGGCTTGGTTAATTGGGTTTGGTTTGATTTTTTTTGGTTTGTTGTTTGGGCTTTGGTTGGGGTAAAATTGGGTCATACAATTTGCCTCTTTGCTTGTCAGTCGTATATCTGAACAAAGCAAAGATTCTAAAGGAGCCAATTTTTCCTCGTTTTGCTGAGTTTTGATTTCTTGGCGCTTCTTCTCTTCAGGTAGCCTCACTTTGACCCATTGCATCTTTAGGGGTATACAAATTTTGTTCCGATCTATTCCACTCCTACTCAGTGGAGATAAAATCTGCTATTCTTTAGCCCGTTACCCTACTGCTTAGGGAATTAGGATCTGTAATTTTTGGCCTGTTACCTTACTGCTTAGAGGGTTAGGCTAGTGGTTTGAATCTGCTCCATTGTCGATACATGAAGATAAGATTCGTCATCTTCGATCCGCCCACTCTCGCTTTCGGTGGAGATAGGATCTCATTGTCTTTAGCTTTGCTCCACTCCTTTCGCCAATGAAGATAAGGCTAGGATCTTCAGTCTGCTCCATTGTCGATATATGGAGATAAGACTTGTAATTTTCGATCTGCTTCCTTTCAACCTGATCCACTCCTGCTCAGTGAAGATAAGGATGGGATCTTTAGTCTGCTCCATTGCCGATACATGGAGATAAGACTTGTAATTTTCGATCTGCTTCACTCCTGCTCAATGAAGATATGATCTGTATATTCAGCCTGCCCCACTCCTACTCAGTAGAGATAAGGCTATAAACTTTAGTCTGCTCCATTGCCGATACATGGAGATAAGACTTGCTGCTTTCGATCTGCTCTACTCCTGCTTAGTAGAGATAAGATCTGTATCTTTGGCCTGCTCCACTCCTGCTCAGTGGAGATAAGGCTCATTATCTTCGATCTTGTCGACTCTTGCTCAGTGGAGATAAGATCTGTTGTCTTCGATCCGCTCCACTCCTGCTCAGTGAAGATATGATCTGCATCTTTAACCTGTTCCACTCCTGCTCAATAGAGATAAGGCTTCAGTCTTTCGATCTGCTCTACTCTTGCTCAGTAGAGATAAGATCTGTTGTCTTCAATCCGCTTACTCACGCTTTCGGTGGAGATAGGATCTATATCTTTAGCCTTGCTCCACTCCCTTTCCAGAGAGATAAGGCTTGATCTTCGATCCGCTTTCTACTCCCTTTCGAGAGAGATAAGATCTATTGTCTTCAATCCGCCCACTCCCTTTCGGTGGAGATAGGATCTATATCTTTAGCCCGCTCCACCTCGCCAAGAGAGATGAGGCTTGACCTTTTCGATCCGCTCTACTCTTGCTCAGTAGAGATGAGATTTATTGTCTTCAATCCGCTCCCTCCTGCTTCGGTGGAGATAGGATCTATATCTTTAACTTTGCTCCACTCCTACTCAAGAGAGATAAGGCTCCAGTTTTTCGATCTGCTCTACTCCTGTTCAGTAGAGATAAGATCTGTTGTCTTCAATCTGCTCCACTCCTGCTCAGTGGAGATAGGATCTATATATTTAGCCTGTTCCACTCCTGCTCAGTAAAGATAAGGCTTCATCTTTCGATCCGCTCTATTCTCCTTTCGAGAGAGATAAGATCTGTTGTCTTCAATCTGCTCACTCCTACTCGGTGGGATAAGATCTCGCTTCTTTAGCTTTGTTACCCTACCGCTTAGGGAATTAAGGCTCATCGTCTTCGATCTGTTCCACCTTTCGATGGGATAAGATCTACTTCTTTAGGTCGCTACCCTCATCGCTAGGGAATTAAGGCTCATCGTCTTGATCTGTTCCTCACTGCTCGCCATGGGATAAGATCTCGCTTTTTTAGCTGCTACCCTACTACTTAGGGAATTAAGGCTCATCGTCTTTGATCTGCTCCACTCTCGCCGGTGGGATAAGATCTACTTCTTTAGCTGTTATCCTCTCTTGGGAATTAAGGCTCATCGTCTTTGATCTGTTCCACTCTCGCCATGGGATAAGATCTCTTTTTAGCTTTGTTATCCTCTTGCTTAGGGAATTAAGGCTCATCGTCTTCGATCCGTTCCACTCGCCAAGTGGGATAAGATCTGCTTTTTAGCTTTGTTACCCTACCGCTTAGGGAATTAAGGCTCATCGTCTTCGATCTGTTCTACTCTGCGCCGGTGGGATAAGATCTCGCTTTTTAGCTCATCGTCTTCGATCTGCTCCACTCACCTCGGTGGGATAAGATCTCGCTTTTAGCTTTGTTACCCTACCGCTAGGGAATTAAGGCTCATCGTCTTCGATCCGTTCTACTCTCGCTCGGTGGGATAAGATCTCGCTTTTTAGCTCTGTTACCCTACTTGCTTAAGGAATTAAGGCTCATCGTCTTGATCTGTTCCACTCGATCGGTGTGATAAGATCTCGCTTTTTAGCCTGTTACCCTCTCGCTTAGGGAATTAAGGCTCATCATCTTCGATCTGTTCCACTTCGCCATTGGGATAAGATCTACTTCTTTAACTTGTTACCCTATTGCTTAGGGAATTAAGGCTCATCATCTTCGATCCGTTCCACTCGCCGGTGGGATAAGATCTACTTTTAAACTGTTACCCTCCGCTAGGGAATTAAGGCTCATTGTCTTCGATCTGTTTCACTCTCCCTTCGGTGGGATCAGATCTGCTTCTTTAACTCCCATTAACTTTGCTACATTATCCTCTGGGGAACCTACCTGTAGAATTAATTTCATGGGGTATATACTTATGCCAAATCATTAGGATGTCATGAAAAATACTCCTAACCATATGTAATATGAATGTTATGAATGAATGCAAAATGTCATGAGAATGATCCAATTTTAACACTTGGGCTGTCGTTGCTTGCCATTTATTAAGGTGACATCTCTGACGTATGTCTTTTTGTTCACCGATACTTCTAACAGAGAATCAAGATGTCGCCATCCTTTGCTTAGGCCCTTATCTCAAGTGCTCTAAGCCTTTTAAGCCTGGTTAGTTCTAAACAATTGTCCTGTTTTGGAATCTTGTATTTTTTAGAGACTTTCAGAGTAATATGCAAAACTTCTTTTGTGAAAGCATTATTAGTTCAGTAATCATTATTTCAATGAAAAATGCTTGAAAAAGACCATAATAATGGACAAGAAAGAAACTAATTAGGAGTATAGCTTAAAATAAATAAGATAGCAAAATGCAATCAAAAAGGAAATTTATTGGTAATGTATCTTGAAATGAACAAATTCAAAATGGGTAAGATGGAAACTAGGTGCCCAGATATCGCAACTGAGCTTCTTTGTTCAAACTTCGAGGACCATTTAAGCATAATATGTGTTTAGGGGATTCAGAGTACTTTGTCGATGCCCCAAGACGTAACATACTTCCTCATTGTTAATTCAAGCACAGCGAAACTACTGTATGCCCCATCACGATTTGATCATAATTTGAGCCACCCTTTTTTTTGGGTTTTTGACTCAAAGCCCCTTTGGTCTCAAAGTGCCCTTTGCGGGTTTTCACCTTGGCCTCTCTGTTTTGTTTTTTTTTTTTTTCGAAAAACTTCAAAGCGCCCTTTATGGGTTTTTACCTTGGCCTATTTCCGTCATAGCAAAGCGTTTCTTGACTGGGTCCGCATTAATTGGGTTTGACTGACTTTTACCGTCCATCTCGGCTAGTATCCATACTTCTCCAAAAAAACCTTCTTTTCAACATAATGTCCTTCCTAATTAGGCATCCACTTTCCCCTGAAGCCCTTTTGCATAGGGAGGATCTTTTCAATACCAAGTCTCTTTCATGAACCTCTCTAGGGTGGACTTTTTATTGTAAGCCCGCATCATTCGCTTCTGGTACATTTGACTATGACGGATGGCTCTTAATCTTTTTTCCCGTTCAGATTTAGTTGATCATACCGAGATTGAACCCCTTCAGCTTTATCCAACTTCAGCTTTGATAGAATCTGAAGAAAAAGAATCTCAACTTCGATAGGCAAGACTGCATCCATCCCATAAATCAATGAGAAAGGCGTTGCCCCGGTGAGGGTCCTGGCCAACATTCGAGTAGCATAGAGGGTAAATGGTAACTAGTCTATGCCAATCTTTACAAGTTTCAACCATCTTTCAAAATCTTTGGATAGCTTCTTTCTTTTTTTTTTTAATCTCGAACTTGCATTCAAGATTGAAATTGAATTTGATGACGGTTTTAGAACCTCTCGCTTTGCCTCCCTTTGCCTCCTCAGCTGTGAAATTCGATCGATTCATCTTGACCGGATCATATAGCGTTAGTTGAGCGGATCACATAGCGTTAGTTTGTAACTTTGCCATAAGAACCGTCCTTCACCCTCTTAGTGAAATAATTGACAATCATGAAGATGAATAGGTGCCGACTCGATGTTTCTGATGAGGTCGTCCCCGTAACATCTATGCTCCACGTATAGGAAAAAAATAGAGGAAGCATATAAGTCACGCCTTCTCAATTTGGCATTTACTATATAACTGATGTAACCTCCCTTTCATGATAGATCACCGAACCTTATAATCGACCTGGCTATCAGAAATCTCCTAGCATGTGTCTTTCCGAACACTCCATAGCCTCCTCGTGCCTAGGCATATCTTGATGCAGTCATGCAAAGACATCTTTAAATTCTTGGAATAACTCGATGGCGTCTTGCTTTGTTTCGGTGGAGGGCAAGGCTTCGATCTTCACTCCTTTCCTAGACTCACAATGTCCACTGACCCTTTGTACGATAGGGTCTATTTTCATTTTGCTTTACCATCCTTAACAGATCAATGGGTAAGTTGCAATCCCTGACATCTTCAAAATATTCAGATCCTTTTAGACCCATATTTCACTCAAAAGGGAGTCCGTAACAGCGTTGCTCATGTCTTGATATCTGGGTACCTATCGTAGGTACGAAGGTAAATTCCAAAGAATAAGCGATTCTTAGGATGATGAAGAATGGAAGACATCCCAAAAAGAAAAAGAATGTATAGTATAACATGGAAAAAATGAAAAAATATTTGCTCGGCATGAAACACAAGAATGTATTTTTTTATTGAAAATAAGGATGTTTGAACATGAGCCTATTTCACAAAAGATTCTTATTGTTTCTAGGCTTAAAACAACAAGTGTGTTTTGAACGTTACTCTATGTTAGCTCTAAAAACTAAAGGAATTTCTTCTGCAGTCCAGCTGTTCAGAACACTTCCAGGCTCAAAGGGGCGAATGCCTCCTAGGTTTCCTTCATTCGATCCCTCATCAAATACGGCGTTGATGCTCAAAGTTTTCATTTTATCCTTAATTGCTTTTTACATTCGTAATGCGAATGATGTTCCAAGGTCACTATAATATAATCTCCAGTTAATAGGGTTCTTTTATGACATTTAATGCATATGATGTAATGTGATGCAAATGCATGATATAAATGCAAAATAAAAGGCATCGATTCTCGTTCAATTTCTTTTAGAAAACTTATTTAAAAATAAAATCCTTTACATAAAACAGAGTCACATATACTACTATCCCTTCTCAAGTCTAACCATGTACACACGGCGCATTATCCTCTACTTTATCAAGGAATTCGTTCTCCATAACAAGCCTCCTAAATTAGTAACCTAACAGATTCGACGCCTTTTAATATGATATGATATGCAATCATGGCAAAAAATAGGTTAGTAATGAATAATAGCAACCAAAGCAAGTAAAAATGTCAAACCACGGTATGGGTAACCACTAAGGTTTAGCATGGCTCTACCTAGGTAGGCTCTTAGGTTCACTATATGTGGTTTAGTTCTAAAGGAAAGGTACCGAACCAAACAGATTCCTCAATCCTCACCCATTATAGGCTTATACAGATCGAGTTCGGTTCGGGGAATACATTTCCCTATGGCCATGGAGGTGAAGACCTCATCAACCATAGGTACGGATGTATCCCGTGAGCGATCCCTAGCTCATGCGGAGGTGAAAACCTCACGAAAGCATAGCTTCGCTCCCACTTAGAGGTGTGACCACAACGGTCATGCAATATGAATGCAGAGATATCCCATGTGTCTCAAACCAAAACAAATATATGACGCGACACAAACTCATGCAAATGGAAAAAACGAAAAAAAATTATTTTTGATAAAAAGAACATTAATCAACCAATTTTACGGCTTGACTCTCTTATTGGTCCCCAGTGGAGCCGCCAAGCTGTTGAAACCATTTTTTTGTTTGGAAAACGGGCCGACTTTAAAAAGAAAAACGGAGTCGCCACCAATCATTTTTGAAGTTTGATTGGGTCACTTTAGAAAACATTTTGGTCTACGAATTTTAAGAAAAAGGGCTCGGGAGTCGGTTACGCACGAGGAAGAATTAGCACCCTCGCAACGCCCAAAATTGGTACCTTGTTGATTGATTAATGTCCTTAATATCGAAAATTAGAAAATATTTTAAAATATGAATCTTTAAAAATGTTTGGATAACTCGCATTGGATATCGAAACTCTCTTGTTCGAAAAGATGAAATACCACATCCAAAGACGATAGGACACGATGTTTCAAACCCTCAATACCAAGATCGTTCCATGATTTCCAAAATCCACGCATCCGATTTAAAAAGGGTATTCCGCTATTTGGTCAAACTAAAAGTCAAAACCCAAAGACGATTGGGCACGATCCTCGAATTTCCAAACATGAAATATTGCCTTATTTAAGAAAACACGATAAAGAATCTTTGAAGGATATTTAGTTGTTTGACGAATAGAAAATCGAGATCCAAAGACGATTGGGCACGAATCTCTCGAACTTCCAAACACGAAACATTGCTTTATTTTCAAAAACATGATCAAAATCTTTAAAGAATATTTATCGATCGAGACGAACGAAAAATCGAAGCCAAAGACGATTGGGCACAATTTCTCGAACTTCCAAACACGAAATATTACCTTTGTGAAACCCTTTTTATGAATTTTGAAAAAAGTAAAATAAAAATATCAATAAGAAAATAATAGTAATAATATTAGAATTAATAGTGGTAATAATAAAAAATAATGGTAGTAGTAAAATAAATGTAATTATAATAAGTATAATTGTAGTAATAATATATATGTAATAATAGTGATAAAAATAATAGTAATGAAAAATAGGGATAATAAATAGTAATATAAAAAAACGTTTTTATAATAATAATACATGTATAATAGTGGCAATAATAAAATGATGCTAATAATGCTAACGAACCTAGTAATAGTAATAAAGTAAAAGGAAAAAAAATATTAAAAACAATAATGGTAATGGCCACATTAAAACAGTAAGTACAATAATATATATTTAGAGATAATTGATTTGAAAGTAAAGCAGAATAGGAACTAAATTGAATTTAAAAACAAGCATCTGGGGCAAAATCAGAAATAAAATTAAACAGATGGACCAATTAGAACTTGCGAGTAACAAGGAGGGGCTAAAAGGGAAAATATTCCCACCCTCCCAAGCGAAATCATGCAGACCGCAAAGACACTGCAATGGTGAAACTAAAAAGCTTCTTTTTTTCGACGATCTCAAAATGGGTACGCTTCTACCTCTTTTTCCGTATTTTCGCGTTTATTCTTAAAAACAAGTGTAAAAAAATGAATAAAAAGAACAAAATAAAAAGAACACCTTGAATATTTTGAATCTGTCTCAAAATTTTTTTTTTTTGTGTACTTGATTTCTCATGTATTCGTAACTATCCGAAAAATAGAAGGAAAAAAAAAAACCCCCTTTACAATGGTTTTGAATGGCTTTTATAGCCAAATTCTACAACTTATGCATGCAAGTGGGGTGGTGGAGTTAGTGGGATGGGGGAGTTAGTGGGGTGGTGGAGTTAGTGGTCGGTTTAATGGTCTAGTTGGGTTAGGATTACTGGGTTTTGGTTAATTGGGTTTGGTTTGATTTTTTTTGGTTTGTTGTTTGGGTTTTGGTTGGGGTAAAATTGGGTCATACAATTATTAGTGTCGGAGGATATACATTTGAATTTCTTAAAATGTGTTTATCTTATTATTTAAGAGTCGAGAAAAAATTATAAATAATTTTTAAGCATTGCATAATAATAAAAAAACAAAGATCTATTATTACTAAATACTTTTATTATTATTTTCACAAGCCAACATATTTTGACTAAAAAAAAGTTAAATATAATTTATTCCTTTTTAAGTTTTTTTTTTACTATAATCATTTTGATTGTTTCATTCACTAGCACTATTAGAGTTGTGTGACCTAAATCCCGTTTGCTTCGGCCTAAAAAGTTTGAGGTGCAACTCAATTATTCAATAAATAAAATAGAGAGACAAAATTGGGGATCTATAGGGTGAAAGTCTAAATCCCATCCACCATTGAACTCGACCGGGGGGCGCGGGGATGGAGCTCCCGCGGTACGGACCTTGCTGCACAAGTTATATCCGTATAGGATTATACATCTTCTATTAGACGGGTTGTTTAACCTTTAAAAACTACGCATAGCCGCAAACCTCTTGTATTGTTGTTTTTCAACATTAGGGGATTCCTCCTCTTCTGCCCATGATTTTTATCGATAAAGGTTTTTCATGTAAAATCTACATATTCTTTGTCGTAACCATTTTTTTGAGAACAAAACGGGGTTCGACGTTGGGTTTTGAAAATAGAAATGAAACGGGAGTCGCCACCGACCGTTATTTGGTGTGATCGGATCACTTTTATTTTAATAAAACATTTTTGCTTTACTAAAACAGTGTTTTTGGTCCGCGAAGTTTTAAAAATCGGGTCCGGGAGTCGGTTACGCACGAGGAAGGGTTAGCACCCTCGATACGCCCAAAATTGGTACCAAAATGATTAATTAGTGTCTTAATGTCGGAAGTTTTAAAAGGTTTTAAAATATAGATCCTCCAAAAAATGTTTGGATAATTAGGGCCAAAATTTTGAGATTTCTTTGCTCCGAGAGGATACGAACATCACATCCAGCACGTTAGGACATGATGCTCTAAACCTTCGTAATCAAAGCTATCTCATGGTTTTACGAAGTTTATCAAAAGGATGTTTAGTTACTTAGTCAAACGGAAAATCGCAACCCAGCACGTTAGGGCACTATTTCCCGAATTCCTAAATACAAAACATTGCCTTTATTTAAAAATCTTTGAACAGAGTGTAGCGACCTTTCAAAATGCATCGTATGGGATTGAATTTAAGAAAAGGCTTGAGTCAAATTTTGAAATTTCTTTGTCCCGAACAGATATAAACATCACATCCAGTACGTTAGGACACGATGTTTTAATCTCTCGTAATCAAAGTCATCTCGTGATTCACAAAACTTTGTAAAAAAGGATGTTAAGTTATCTAGTCAATCGAAAAATCGCAACCCAGCACGTTAGGGCACTATTTCTCAAGTTTCTAAATACCAAAACATTGCCTCATTTTGAAATTTTTTAGATGAAATACGATAATCTTTTTGTTCAAAAATGTAATATAAATCAAGGATAATAAATATGGATGTGAATGTTATAAATAAAAATACAAATAATAATAATATTATGATGATACGAAATGATAACAAAAATGAATAAATAAATAAATAAATAAAATAAGAAATTACAATGGCAATGTAATAGAGATGATACTTGAAATGGAAAATAAAATAATGACGATAATACGAAATGACGGTACTAGCAAAAGAATAATACATATGAAATAAATAAATAAATATAAATACATAAAAGTAATAGTAGTAATGATAATGATAAAAGCAGATATCAACAAATAATGCATAGAATAATAATTTTAATCATAATGATAAAATAAAAATAAAAAATAATAAAAAAGTAAAATAAAATAAAACAATTGGCATATACTGAACGCGATAGTAAATAGTAATAGTGAAATAATAATACGTAATATATAATTGAAATAACGGATAATAATGATAATAAGATTAATAAGACAATATAACAATAAAACATATACAAATAATAATAATAACGTAATGACAATGATGTAATAACAACAAGATTAAAAATATTGCAAAGATAATTAAAACGAATTCAATTTCATTAAAAATAGGAATATTGGGGTTAATTAGAAATAAAACAAAAGAAAAGGGACTTATTTGAACACGCGTGAAAGGAAGGGGACCAAAACATAAATTAACCCTTTTGCCAAAACGCATAAAGAGCCTAAAAGGACCTAATCGCAAATCGGGTTAAATTATTGAGCTAATTTTAAATTACCAAGACTTGATTGCAAAATTATAAAATGCGGAGGATCATGCATAAATAGACCATCTTTTCTAAAAACACGCGGATCCTAGGCGGGTCGGATCGGGTCGGGTTGCTCAGGGTGAAACGACGTCGCTTTGGGGCTTTTGATCCCTACCAAAACGACGCGTTTTGGTTCGGTTATAAAATCAAATTTTTTACAAAAAAACTTCATTTCTCCATTCCTTTAAAAAAAAACTGGTTTTTGCTTCTCTGTTTTCTCTGCAGGTGAGGGAATTCCGGCGAGGGGGTCCGCCCCGTGCCGGCGCCGGCGCTCAGGCCACCGTCCACGGTGGCCGGAAGGTAAAAAAAATTTATTTTTTTTATATATTTATGTTTTTTTCAGATTATACATGTATATATATATGCGAATATTGATGGTGTGAGTTTCTTTTTAAAAAAATATTTTTCGAAAACAAAAGAAAAAAATCACCTTCTGGTTTCGATTTTTTTCGATTGGATCTGCTGTTTTCCTTGAAACTTCTTCCCCTTTTTGTTGTGTTGATTTCGAAAAGAAAAAAAATAAATAAGAGGCCTCCTTTTACTTGAATCTGTTTTTTCTCTCAAAAAAAGAGACTCCTTTTCTTTGTATATTAATCAAAAATCGCCAAAAAAGGTCCCTTTTACATTGTTATTTTCGGGTTTTTATACCCGAACTTGGAAAGGAAGAAAAAAATAAATACATTATTTCTTATTCTTTTTCTGCCATTGTTGTCTGACGCCGTGTTAGTTTCTCTTTTGCAGGGCATGGGCGAGGCGGTGGAGATGGGACGGTGGCCGGTGGTGCGAGGAGTGTGGTCGACTCTGTCGAAAGATGAAAAGTCGGGGTAGGTGGGTTTGGTGCTAGGGTTGCGGCGCTAGGTAGAAAAGGGGGCTAGGGTTTTCTTTCTCTTTTTTTTTTGGTGTTTTGGGCTTTTGGGTTAGTTGGGCTTATTGTAATTGGGTTTGGTTTTTTATTGTTGTAAATGGGCCCGGGTCTGTAAATGGGTCTGTACAGCTGCCCCTCTTTGCTCATTGTCGTGTAACGGCAATAGAGCAAAGACATAAGAAAGACCCATTTTGCCCGGTCTCAGTGGGCCTTAACTTCTTTTGGTGTCTTTTCTTCAGGTAGTGTCACTTCTGCCCACCGCATCTTGTTGCTTCGATCCACTCCACCGATATGTGGCTTCAATCTACTCTTTGCTGCGACTTCAATGGGATGTGACTTGTTTATTTTCGATCTGCTCTTGCAAATTTAGGAATGTCTAAATTGCTATCTTCAATCTGATCCTTGCAAACTCAAGGATCACCAGACTGATATCTTCGATCTTGCTTCCTGCAATTTCAGGAAGGTCAAATCTGCTTTCTTCAATCTGATCCTTGCAAACTCAAGGATCACCAGACTGATATCTTCGATCTGCTTCCTGCAACTTCAGGAACGTCAAATCTGCTATTTTCAATCTGATCCTTGCAAACTCAAGGATCACCAGACTGATATCTTTGATCTGCTTCCTGCGACTTCAGGAAGGTCAAATCTGCTTTCTTCGATCTGTTTCTTGCAATTTCAAGAAGGTCAAATCTGCTTTCTTCAATCTGATCCCAGCAAACTCAGGGATCACCAGACTGAATCTTCGATTTGCTTCCTGCAACTTCAGGAACGTCAAATCTAATTTCTTTGATCTAATCCCTGCAAACTCAGGGATCACCAGATTGAATCTTTGATCCGCTCGCAACTTCGTGAACGTCAAATCTAATTTCTTTGATCTCGCTCCATCGCGCACTCGGGAGACGAGATCTACTCAACCGTACTGTCCTTTTTGAGGACGTAACCTGTAGAATGAATACATGCTTATGCCTAATGATTAGGATGCCATGAGTATGATGAGTCAAAATGTTATGAGTATGATTCCTATTTAAGGTGTTATCACTCATTTGTCTGTCAAGGTTTTATCTTCGTTTCCCTTTCAGTGACTGTTTTCACATGGATGGCTTGCCCCTGTGGAAATTTCGAAGTCTATTTTAGGCCTCAGAACACAGGTCTGCCTTGACTTCTAGCTGTCTTCCCCGGGAGTCACAACTCCTTCTTGAAGAATACTCGACTTGGTTTGTTTCAGATTCATTCCTCAACAATTTAGGATTTTTGAATCTTTCCCTATCGAAAATTGGCCTGTCATACTTTTCTAAATGACCAAGTAACATTATTCACCTTGCCACAATTGCTGAATCGGGCGAGGGACTTTGAAGAAATGGTCTCCACTGAGACCCCCTTTTTTCCAATGTCTTTATCTTGTGTTCGTGGAAGTTCTAAACAAATGTTTTGTTTCGGCTTCCTGTTTTATCTAGAGATTTCCAAAGTGATACGTGGAACTTTCCTTTGTGAAATCGTTAGTTCATCAATTTGTTTTTTAATGCATCATGTTAATGATGGATAATAGTAGATCGATTTCAAAGAGAATCAAAATGAATTTATCTATGAAACAAAGAAAATTGATTGGGGACATATTCCCTCCTTTTTTGGGGAAAAGGACTCAAAAATGGTAAAATAACAACATGGATCAGACGCCCTAGACATCGCCAATTGGGCTTCTATATACAAGCTTCAAGAAGACTGCTCTGAGCCTGTCATGTGTTTAGAAGACTCGAAGTATTTTGTCGATGCCCCGATATGCAACGTACTTCCTCTTCTGTTGATTATGGGGCCACGAGATCGCGACGTGTCCATTCAAAATTTGAGCCGCCTTTTCGGGTTTTCAACTCAAAAGCCCTTTGGTCTCAAGGTGCCCTTTTGGGGTTTTCACCTTGGCCTCTCCGTTTTTTTTTTTTTTTCAAGTCTCAAAGTGCCCTTTCGGGTTTTCACCTTGGCTTCTTCTATCTTAAGCAAAGTATTTTTAACTCGAATCGAGTTCACGGATTGGGCAAGCTTTTCCGTCCATCTCTGCTGTAATCGCACCTCCCGAGAAAGCTTTCTTTACCACATACGGTCCTTCCTAGTTCGCATCCATTTCCTCTGTGGTCTTTTTGTATGGGAAGGATCTTTTTCAAAGACGAGGTCCCTTCGTGGAATTCTCTCGGCGAACTTTTTGTTGTAAGCTCGCATCATTCGCTTTTGATACATCCGACCGTGACGGATAGCCCTCAATCTCTTTTCTTCAATTAAGTTCAACTGATCATATCGAGCCTGGATCCATTCAGCTTCATCTAGCTTTACTTCTGACAATACTCGAAGAGAAGGTATTTCCACTTCAATAGGTAGAACTGCCTCCATCCCATAGACCAATGAGAAAGGCGTTGCCCCAGTAGAGGTTCGGATGGATGTTCGATAAGTATAGAGTGCGAACGGCAACTTCTCATGCCGGTCTCTATAAGTCTCGACCATCTTTCCCACTATCTTTTGATGTTTTGTTGGTCGCTTCCTTCGCCCCATTCATTTTTGGGCGTCTGGTGATGAATTGTGGTGTTTGATGTTGAATTGGCTACAAACCCTACTATCGTGCTATTATTTAAGTTCGCAAGGTTGTGCGATATGATTCTTTCGGCATTCCATATCGACAAATGATTTCCTTCTTCAAAAACTGGCTAACCGCTGATTTAGTGACATTAGCATATGAGGCAGCCTCTACCCATTTCGTGATTCGATGACCACAAAAATGAATCGGTGCCCATTCGATGCCTTCGGAGATATTAGCCCAATGACGTCCATGCCCCACATGGAAAATGGCCATGGAGAAGTCATAACATGTAAAGGTGACGGGGGTACATGAATTTTATCTCCATAAATCTGGCACTTATGACATTTTTTGGCATAGTTGATACAGTCTCCCTCCATGGTAGACCAATAATATCCGAATCTCATTATTTGTCTGGCCATTGTGAAACCATTAGCATGAGTTCCACAGACACCTTCATGGACTTCTTCTAGATTAGCTTAGCTTCGGTGGCGCCTACACACCTCGCAAAAGACTTGATCCTTCCTTTTCTTGTATAAGACTTCTCCATCCAAGACGTAATCACAGGCTAATCTCCTCAGCGTCTTTTTTTCAATCTCAGTGGCTTGATCAGGGTACTCACGATTCTTTAAATACCGCAATATATCATGGTACCATGGTGGGCCAATTTTTCCTTCTTCCTCGACATTGTAGCAATGGGCTGGGTCTTGATGAATGCTCATTTGTATTGGCTTCATATCTTCGCTTTCATTTATTCGGACCATGGAAGCTGTGGTGGCTGTGGCATCGGCCATCCGATTCTCGCCCTCAAGGTGTAATTGAAAGTGATGTCATCGAACTCTTTGATAAGTTCTTGGGCCAATCTTTTATAGATAACCAATTTTGGATCCTGGTTTCCCATTCTCCTTTGAGTTGATAGATTACGGGCGGAGTCTCCATAGACTTCTAACACCGATTTTGTATTCGATAGCGTACGAGCCCCATGATGCAAGCTTCATACTCACCATATTATTAGTGCAATCAAATCCAGTTTACAAGTGAATGGATAATGGTCTCCTTTGGGGATATCAGATCGCCCAAATTCCATTGCCCACAGCATTTGATGCCCCGTCAAAATTTAATTTCCAAGGATGGTCTTCGGAGGTACCTTTCTCAATGTCTGCCACGTACATCAAGTCTTCATTAGGGAAATCAAAATCTAAAGGCTCATAGTCTTCAAGGGCTCTACTGGCTAGAAAGTCTGCTATTGCGCTCCCTTTTACCGCCTTTTGGTTTACATAAACGATGTCAAATTCGAAAGTAGGATCGTCACACCGCCATCCTTCCATTCAAGGCGGTAGATTCCATCATATACTTAAGGGATCTAGCTTTGAGATGAGCCATGTCGTGTGATACAAAGATGTATTGCCTCAACCTTCGAGTTGTCCAAATCAAAGCACAACATAATTTCTCGATTGGCGGGTACCTCATTTCACATGCGGTGAATTTTTACGAGGTAGTATATGGCTTTTCTTTCTTCCCGATTCATCATGTTGACCCAAAGACGCATCCCATCGAATTATCAAGTATCGTTAGATAAAGGATGAGGGCTTGTCGTTGAGGCGGATTAATACCGTGGCCTGAGATGTATTATTTCACCTTTTCAAGGTCTTTTGGCATTCTTCATCCCACGTGCAGGGTTGTGTTTCTTAAGGAGACGAATATGGGGTCACACCTTTCTCGGTTGTGAAATGAACCGAGCGATGTAATTCACCTTCCTAAAAACCTCTAACTTTTTTTGGGTACGTGGTGGAGGTAACTCTTGTATGGCTCGACTTTATCTGGGTCAACCTCAATCCCTTTTCATCGACTATGAACTGAAACAACTTCCGGACCGAGCTCAAGGTACACTTTGCGGGTTAAGCTTTAATCGAACTTTCTCAGCCTCAAGAGTAATTTTCTCAGGACCTGCACATGCTCTTCTTCAGTTCGGGATTTGGCGATCATATCGTCGACGTAAACCTCAATTTCCCTGTGCATCATGTCATGGAATAAGGTTACCATGGCTCTCTGATATGTTGCGCCTGCGTTTTTTAGCCCAAATGGCATTACTTTGTAGCAAAATGTTCCCCACATGGTTATAAATGTTGTCTTGTCCATGTCCTTAGGATGCATTTTTATTTGGTTGTACCCCGAGAAGCCATCCATGAAGGAGAATAACGAATACCCTGCTGTATTATCTACTAAAGTGTCGATGTGAGGCAGTGGAAAATTGTCCTTCAGGCTGGCCTTGTTCAGGTCTCTGTAATCCACGCACATTCGTACCTTTCCGTCTTTCTTGGGGACAGGGACAACGTTAGCTACCCAATCCGAGTACTTGACCACTTGTAAGAACCCGGCATTAAATTGTTTTTCGACTTCTTCTTTTATCTTTAACAAGACGTCTGGTCGCATTCTTCTGAGCTTCTGTTGGACCGACTTGCATTCTTCTCTTATGGGCAGTTGGTGTACTGCAATATCAGTACTTAGTCCGGGCATATCCTGGTACGACCATGTGAATACATCCTTGAATTCATGGAGTAGTTCGATGAGGTTCTGCCTGGTTTCTGCAGTAATACAAGCTCTAATATTCACCTCTTGCCCCTCTCCTAGGCTCACCGTTTCTATCGACTCTTTATGGGGTAGGATCTGTTTTTCTTCTTGCTCCACCATTCTCAACAAATCCGGAGGCAAGTCGATTCGTGTCATTTCCAAAGTCCCGCGATTCCTCCGAACACATGTCTTGCTCAAAGCAAACCTCTGAATCAGAGTATCATTACTCATATCATTGATGTCTAGAGACCAGAATGGGTATCGAAGGGTGTATAAAGAATAAATGAATTTGAGGACAATTATTCACATGATATGAATGAGAACAAAGAATAAATGATAAAATGTAAAATAAGAGAATATTTAGTAGAATTGAAGATGCATTTTATTAAAACAAAATGTCTCAACATAAGCCTATTTCACAAAAGAAATCTCATTGTTTCTAGGCTTAAAACAACAAGAGTGTTCCGATTATTACTCGCAAAATCTCTAAACACTACAGAAATTCCTCTGCAATCCAATTGTCTAATGTGCTTCCAGTTCATATGGGCGGATGCCCGACAAGCTTCTTTGATCAATCTCCTCATCGTATGGCATTAATGTGAGGACATTCCCTCTAGAGACTCTTTTCCGGGTAAATCATTCCTCCCGATACGAAGGTGCGAGATATGTGGGAAATGTCATCGGTTCCCACTTCACGCCTTCTCCATTCACCGGCATTTCTCCTTTCTTGTTTCTTCTCCATCTCCTTCTTCATCTATTTAGCATCCGGTTTGAAACCTAAACCAAAGCGATCCCTTTTTCTTTCAAAGATCGGGCTGGACATTCCTTGAAGATATTTACCCAATCCTTTTCCCGTAGGGCTCCTTTTCCCATCATCATTTGCAATCCCATCCCGTAGTCTTGGATAGTTTAGGTGACGGACTTTATTTCCTTCGAAATGAAAGTCGCATTCACGAACTCTAAGGATCGAAATGAACATTCAATGGCTTCCTCGTTCGTCTCTAGGTACGGCGCTTCGTTGGTAACAGTTGCTATGATATCATCTTCAGTGTTTATAGTTACCAGCCGATTTTCTGTTACCAATTTCAATTTCTGGTACAATGATGAAGGTACAGCCTCCGCTGAATGAATCCAGGGTCTTCCTAGTAAGCAGTTGTAAGAAGGCTTGATATCCATGACCAGGAAGTCTACTTCATAGGTATTAGGCCCGATCAATAATGGTATGTCTATTCTTCCCATCACTCTTCTTTCGGTGCCATCGAATGCTCTCACTATGTTTTGGCGAGATTTCATATGAGAACTATCTATCGGCAACCTCTTGAGTGTGGCTAGTGGTAAGACATTTAATGTCACCCATTATCTATTAGCACACTTGGCAAGGTGTATCCCTTGCAACGGGTAGTTATGTGTAATGCCTTTGTCGACCCCATACCTCCGGTGGGATTTCATCATCGTGAAGTAGATGAAATTATCGGTAACTTATGTTACTTACCGACGATCCAACTTGTTGACGGATATATCTTTAGTAACATAAGTCTCATTCAAGATTTTCATTAACGCTTCGCGATGCACTTCGAGCTTCGAAGTAGTGCTAACACGTAGATACGGGCTGGTTGTGCATGCGGTTGTTCCACCACAATCGTATTCATTGTGTTTCAAGAATTTTAAGAACTCTTTAGCCTCTTCCTCTTTACGGGCTCATTGACAATGGCTTCGTGTTCTTTTTCCCGCCTAATCGACACGCCTTCGCTTTTGCCGCTCCCTTCTCTATTTTCGGGATCATAACGCTTTCCACTTCGTGTATAAGAACCTTCGTTCTTGACTTCCTCCGAAATACTAGTGGAACCTTGTGCTCCTGGTATTGTCACGTTGCAATTATAATTCCAAGGTACCCTTTTATTATCTTGGTAAGGAAAAGAAACAGGTTTCGAATTGTGATTTTTGGTCTTCCTCAGACTCCTCTCGTGTTCCGCAAAATGATGATTCTCGGGTAACTAACTCCTGCTTTGTCAATTCTTTCTGTCACAGATATTTCCTCTTCTTCCACTCCTTCTTCATAAAACTCCACTCTTTGTTGTCCATGAGGCCTTGCACCAAAATTTTAAACTCAACAGCATTCTTGGATCTCGTGCCCCTCGCCTTATGGAATTCGCAACCATTCTTCATATGTATTTTGCTTCTGTAGAATCGACTCTATCAATCCTCTTTTTACCATTTCCTTCCAGACTATTCGCAATGGGGTCTTCACTTCGGTGACGTCTCTCTTGATCTTTCTCGCAATCTCCTCACCGATCGCGTTCACCCCTTTTTCCTCGTGATTGGGCAATGGGTTCCCCTTTCTTACCAAGTCATCCAAATACTATAACACCCATTTTGATTAGCCTCTCGACTACTTTTTTGAAGGCGAGGCAATTCTCTATCGAATGCCCCTCTATCCCCGCGTGGTAATCGCATTGAGCGTTTGAGTCGTACCACTTAGGGTATGGGGGCTGCAATGGTTGTAAATAAAACGGGGACACGATGTGCTCATTGAATAAAATCTGGTATAACTCTTTGTACGTTATCGGAATCGGCGTGAATTGGATCCTTTCAGAATTTGATCTAGTTCCCGATTCCTGCGCTTGTCGCCTGGTTGCCCTCTATCAGAATCGCTTTTATCGATTAATCGCGATCGCCTTGGGTATCCTCTATTATATGTACTCACATTATTTACCTCACTGTTTTCTTCTTAGGAGCGACTCTCCGGTGCTTTCTCCGTCTCGATTTTGCCACCCTTATAGCATGCTCGATCATTTCCCGCCATTACTATATCAGCAAAGCTCTTAGTTGTACTCCCTATCATATGGGTTATGAAAGGGGCCTTCAGGGTATTAATAAAAAGCATGGCAGTCTCTTTTTCCAAAAGCGGTGGCTGAACTTGTGTGGCTATTTCCCTCCATCGCTGGGCATATTGCCTGAAACTTTCGTTTGGCTTCTTCTCCATGTTTTGGAGCGTGATTCGATCAGGCGCTATATCGACTATGTGCTCAGATTGTTTCGAAGGCTGTGCTAGGTCCTTCTATGACTTGATCTGGGTACTACCGAGCCGATTGTACCATTTGGTCATGGACCACCAGATCGTCTTGAAAACAAGAATCGTTCGAGCTGATCGTTGTTAACATGTCCCGCCATCCGTCGATGTAACATTGTGATGTGCGTTTGAGCAATCGTCCTCTTGTATTTTTCAAAGTTTAGGGTCTTGAATTTTGGAGGAAGTACGAGATCTGGGACTAGGCTCAAGTCTTTAGCGTCCACCCCGTAGCGATGGTCAGCAGTCTCTATTTCCCTAAACTTTTCTTCTAACCATTTGCAACGATCCTCAAGTTGTTTGGGAAGGTTTGCTTTTGCCTTATCCATTTCAGCCATTTCATCAAAATCGGGGACTATAGGGTTAGCCGAACCTTCTCCGGGATTGGTGCTCGAACCAATGAAAGTCTACCGCATTGCGGTCTCAACTCGCATCGTGGCTCGATAACAACAGCGCCCTTTGGGGCATATTTCGGTGGTGCTTGGGTATTTGGCGGGTAAATCCGGGAGGGTAAGCGTGGTCGTCATTATTCCTCGAGCTAGCAATGCGCGCCTTTCCTCGTTCATTGGCCAATAGTTGCGCCACCGACTTATCATGTTGTTTTGGGATTCTTGCATCCGTTCTATCATATCTTGTCAGTATTTTGGTTAATCGTTCTTGCATCCGATCTTGTATTTCCTTTGCATTTGCTCTAGTCTTTCTATCCTTTGATCCATAATTTTAGTTTTACCTCACAGATTGTAGCGATGTTCCGTGGTAACTCGTCACAATTTAAGGTTCTTGTGTAAGATTTAATGCACATGATGCAATGTAATGCTAATGCATGAAATGTATGCAAAAAAAGGCATTAATTTCGATTCAATTTCCATTAGAATAACTTCTCTAGAAAACAAGTTTCTTTACATAGAATGGATTACATATAAGGCCTCGCCTAATGCTTAAGGCCTTGACTTCCTCAAGAAGCCTAGCTAACTCTTGTCCTCGTTCGACTTTGATTCATAAATAAACTTAGTACATCGCTTTGACTCCTAAGGTTTGCAAATGCTCGCGACCTCTCGACTTGTGCCACGGCTTCCCCATGATGTAATCCCGATCCCTAACTTGATTTTGGGAGTGATGAAGTTGTTGCTTCCAACGCTCCTCATTGACTTCCAGCAGCTCCATCCGTAGCTCACAACTATGTAAAGCAGACTCTAGCTCTTCGATTCTCGCTTTCATTTCTTCAATTTTACTCAGGCTAGCTTTTAATTCAACTGCAGAGTTGCGGCTACGATACTGATACAAGGATTTTTCCAATTCTGCCACCCAAGCCTTTAATCCTCTTTCTCGCTTTGGTTTTGCGGACTTCTTTTCGAGTATCTTCTCGAGCTTGAGTATCTCGGAGTTCTCGCTCCCATTGGCTAGCTTTATTTTTTCCTCTCGAGTTCTTGACCCCATTGCTCGATGTTTTTCCTAATCCAAAGAAGCTTCATTGACCTTCGCAGCTTCTTATAGTCCGCCTTCAAACCGTCCAAATCTTCCTCACTTTATTTTTCCCTTTTCTCAATTTTTCTACCTCTAGCTTCGAATGTCAACGCCCAAACCCAACAGATCTTCTTCTTCTAACCGTTCTATCCTTTTCCCCAATTCCGCATTCCTTTTCTCAAAATCTTGTTTAATGATTTCGAGCTCGATGGGATTACCAGAGGTGTTCCTCCATTGACCGAGCGCCTTCCCGGCCCGTGTGGGAATGTTGTCGTTGATTCTCCGATTCCTCCATCGGTCATATTCGGAGTTGTCATCGGGTTTGTGGCAAACCTTTTCATTCTATGAGCCTCGACTCAAGCGCTTGCTATTTCACGGACTCTTTTCTTACAATTATCCCTTTGTATTCAAACTCACATCGGATTAGACCTTGTGTTGCGTATAAACTGCCTCGATCGGTATTGTCTCAACACAAGGAGAGGAGCATATCCGACGGCTCCCCATATTCCAAGTAGAGGAACCCACCAAAATCTCCACATCGGTATAGGATCTCATCGGGGATCATCAAAGGAGCTTTCCATTCCACGCCTTCCTCTTGCGGGTTTTGCGTAATTGTCATCCATTTTTCTTCCGTAAGATCGTCTCGCCTTGGTGTGGTTGCTAATTCCTTTAGCGGAGAATAGTCCTCGGAGAAGATTCGACCTGGTGCCTTTTCCACTTTCCAAAAATGACTGTTGAACCATACTAGCAAGAGCTCGCACAACCGGTGAATCTTCCTTCGCCCGCCTCTCAAGACGCTGTTTAGAGACACGAAAGTTTCGCCAGATGCGAGAACGGCGTGACTCTTCTATCCAACTCCGTCGAATAGATCCGAGACCGCCTCATCTACATGCCCTAGAGCTTTAGGGAAGATGATCAATCCATAAATGCTCAAGGCAAAGATGTCAACCCTTTTCTTCACATCCGGTGTGCTATGATCAAGTCCCTTAAATTTCTCCAAGGGATACACTTACAATCTCCTTTTGTTTTATCCGTGTTTTGCACCCACCGCTCACTCATTCCGTAATATTCATCGACTTTTTCAAGAAGGTGGGAACGTTAATGTGTCTCGATAAATTTTGTCGGCTTGAATTTTCGAGCAACGAAGTAAAGTCGTGTATTCTTCTATAGTAGGCACTAAATCCACTTTCCGAAAGTAAAACAAATTATAAGCGGGATTCTAAAATTGGGCCATAACTCAAATAGGTGCTTTGTCTACCTTGATGTCGAGCAGATATGGCAGATCTCCATAATGACAGTAGAATAATTGCTTGATCTCATGATCCCACTGACCCCATATCTCTTTCATCTCTTGAAGATTGTTTTGGGTGACACTGATACGCGTGAAGTCCCATAATTCTGACACGTGCCCTTCTGTAAGACTATCACCTTTTTCTTGTTTGCACGCCTCTACCATATCCCACGGCCGCATTGTCCTCTACTCTATCAAGAAACCCCCTTTCCATGACAAAGCTATCTATTTGGGCAATTGAACGTGAATCAACACCTTTTTGATGAATATGCCATGCAAAAAATAAAAATAAAGCAAATCAGTATTTCATACATAATAGGCAAAGAATAAAAGTACCTAATTTGTTAACCACTAGGGTTTGGCATGGCTCTACCTAGGGTGGGTTCTTTAGGGCTTACTATATGAGGTTTGGTTCTAAGGAGGGTACCGAACCAGTGATTCCTCGATCTTCACCCATTATAGGCTCATATAGACCAAGTTCGATTCGGGGATACATTTCCCTATGGTCGCACGGAGATGAAAATCTCACGAAGACATAGGTACGGATGTATCCCAAAGTGATCCACTATCTTGCACGGAGGTGAAAACCTCACGAAGGAGTAGTTTCTCACTCTCACCTAAAGGTGTGACCACAACGGTCATGCAATGCAATGCCAAATTGAAACAACACGCAATAAAAGATTGTAATTTTCAAATCAAGCTTTCAAACTTCCGACAAAAGATGAAAATAATCAATTTATGGCTTGACTCTCAAATCGATCCCAGTGAGTCGCCAAGTCGTCAGAACCATTTTTTGAGAACAAAACGGGTTCGACGTTGGGTTTTGAAAATAGAAATGAAACGGAGTCGCCACCGAATCCGTTATTTGGTGTGATCGGATCACCTTTATTTTAATAAAACATTTTGCTTTACTAAAAAAGTGTTTTTGGTCCGCAAGTTTTAAAAATCGGGTCCGGAGTTGATTCGCATACGAGGAAGGGTTAGCACCTCGATACGCCCAAAATTGGTACCAAAATGATTAATTAGTGTCTTAATGTCGGAAGTTTTAAAAGGTTTTAAAATATAGATCCTCCAAAAAATGTTTGGATAATTAAGGCCAAAATTTTAAGATTTCTTTGCTCCGAGAGGATACGAACATCACATCCAGCACGTTAGGACATGATGCTCTAAACCTTCGTAATCAAAGCTATCTCATGGTTTTACGAAGTTTATCAAAAGGATGTTTAGTTACTTAGTCAAACGGAAAATCGCAACCCAGCACGTTAGGGCACTATTTCCCGAATTCCTAAATACAAAATATTGCCTTTATTTAAAAATCTTTGAACAGAGTGTAGCGACCTTTCAAAATGCATCGTATGGGATTGAATTTAAGAAAAGGCTTGAGTCAAATTTTGAAATTTCTTTGTCCCGAATGATATAAACATCACATCCAAAGACGTTAGGACACGATGTTTTAATCTCTCGTAATCAAAGTCATCTCGTGATTCGCAAAACTTTGTAAAAAAGGATGTTAAGTTATCTAGTCAATCGAAAAATCGCAACCCAGCACGTTAGGGCACTATTTCTCGAGTTTCTAAATACCAAAACATTGCCTCATTTTGAAATTTTTTAGATGAAATACGATAATCTTTTGTTCAAAATGTAATATAAATCAAGGATAATAAATATGGATGTGAATGTTATAAATAAAAATACAAATAATAATAATATTATGATGATACGAAATGATAACAAAAATGAATAAATAAATAAATAAATAAAATAAGAAATTACAATGGCAATGTAATAGAGATGATACTTGAAATGGAAAATAAAATAATGACGATAATACGTAAATGACGGTACTAGCAAAAGAATAATACATATGAAATAAATAAATAAATATAAATACATAAAAGTAATAGTAGTAATGATAATGATAAAACAGATATCAACAAATAATGCATAGAATAATAATTTTAATCATAATGATAAAATAAAAATAAAAAATAATAAAAAGTAAAATAAAATAAAACAATGGCATATACTGAACGCGATAGTAAATAGTAATAGTGAAATAATAATACGTAATATATAATTGAAATAACGGATAATAATGATAATAAGATTAATAAGACAATATAACAATAAAACATATACAAATAATAATAATAACGGTAATGACAATGATGTAATAACAACAAGATTAAAAATATTGCAAAGATAATTAAACGAATTCAATTTCATTAAAAATAGGAATATTGGGGTTAATTAGAAATAAAACAAAAGAAAAGGACTTATTTGAACACGCGTGAAAGGAAGGGGACCAAAACATAAATTAACCCTTTTGCCAAAACGCATGCAATGACTAAAAGGGACCTAATCGCAAATCGGGTTAAATTATTGAGCTAATTTTAAATTACCAAGACTTGATTGCAAAATTATAAAATGCGAGGGATCAGCAGCAAAATAGACCATCTTTTCGGCAAAACACGCGGATCCTAGGCGGGTCGGATCGGGTCGGGTTGCTCGTGGTGAAACGACGTCGTTTGGGGCTTTTGATTTCTACCAAAACGACGTCGTTTTGGTTCGATTATAAAATCAAATTTTTACAAAAACTTCATTTCTCCATTCCTTTAAAAAAAGCTGGTTTTGCTTCTCTGCTTTCTCTGCAGTGAGGGAATTCCGAGGGGGTCCGCCACTGACCGTCTTGGCGTTGGCGCTCGACCACCGGCCCACGATGGTTTAAGGTAAAAAATTTATTTTTTTATATATTTATGTTTTTTCAGATTATACATGTATATATATATGCGAATATTGATGGTGTGAGTTTCTTTTTAAAAAAATATTTTTGAAAACAAAAGAAAAAAATCACCTTCCGGTTTCGGTTTTTTCGATTGATCTCATTGCTTTCCTTGAAACTTCTTCCCTTTTTGTTGTGTTGATTTGAAAAGAAAAAAATAAATAAGAGGCCTCCTTTACTTGAATCGCTTTTTCTCTCAAAAAGAGACTCCTTTTCTTTGTATATTAATCAAAAATCGCCAAAAAAGGTCCCTTTTACATTGTTATTTTCGGGTTTTTATACCCGAACTTGGAAAGGAAGAAAAAAATAAATACATTATTTCTTATTCTTTTTTGCCATTGTTGTCCCGACGCCGTGTTAGTTTCTCTTTTGCAGGGCATGGGCGAAGCGGTGGAGATGGGACGGTGGCCGGTGGTGCAGGGAGCAGGTGGCTGACTCTGTCAGAAGATGAAAAGTCGGGGTAGGTGGGGGCTGGTGCTAGGGTTGCGGCGCTAGGTAGAAAAGGGGGCTAGGGTTTTCTTTCTCTTTTTTTGTTTTGGGCTTTTGGGTTAGTTGGGCTTATTGTAATTGAGTTTGGTTTTTTTATTGTTGTAAATGGGCCCGGGTCTGTAAATGGGTCTGTACATTCTTATTTTTTTTCTTATTGCTTTGTGATCATTCTCGACGTCATGTTTTAGAATACTGCAATTTAAATAGCTTTAAAGAATTTTATTGGTTAAAGTAACACTGAAAATTAATTATTTTATATTGTACAATATATTACCAAATTAGAGTTAGAATAATAACTTATTTTTATTATTAAAATTTAAATATTAAAAATATTTTATTAAAACTGAAATTACATGTTATATCAATGTTAAATTACACTTCCAACCTTCCATATTTAGTTACTTTTATTCATTTAGTAGCTAAAAATTTTACAAAAGATCAAATTTCATCATTATTTTCATTAATATTTTAATTATGGTTTGAATTTTTTATTTTTTATTTTTAATGATTAAAATATTTTAGTTAAGTTCAATAATTTGAATAATATTAGTCTTAATTAATTAGTTAAAATGAATTATATTATTTAATAATTTTAAAAATAAACACTTAATAAATACCACCTTAACCCAACTAGGATTAATTATAAAAAAATAGTAATAAATACTAAATTTCAAACTATCAATACTTATTGGAATAACAAAATTTCTAAACCATAAATAATAAATTAAATACTAAACTCTAAACTCAATATTATAAACATTAAACCCTAAATCTTATACCTAAAACTTAAATTTAAATACAAAATCCTAAATTAGAATTAAAAAAAAAAAGGTTGTGATTTCACAATGGGGAACCAGTTTTCTTAAGATTTATCGAGACTATTTATTATGATGTATTGGCCTTGTTTGGCAATTGGTTGATTATTGATTGCGTTGATTGGTTTGACCGATTGATTCTATTAACTGTTTATTTTAAAGTGTATGGTAAAACTTAGTTGATAGCTGAAAGCTGATATGTATAAAATGACAAATAAGGGCATGACACATTTTATTGTTAAATATTTATTTGTAATACTTTAGTGTTTATTGGATGAAATTATTGAAATAAAATACTATTATCAATAAATTAAAATATCCATTTTAAAAATTATTTAGTGAATATTTTTACAAATTTAAATAAACAAATTTCTTAAGTTTCTTATTTACAAATATTAACCTTGTAGAAATTGATAAATATTAATAGTGCATCAATATAATTGTAAATTATATTCTTATTGTTAATTATGTCATGTTCTTAATATATAAATTAGTGATAATTATGTTGTACTCGAATAAATTTGTCAAGTAGCATATTTCAATCAATATAAAGTTTCATAAGAAATCATTTTACATAAGTAAATTAAAATAAATTAAAAATACATAAATATTCAAGAAATAGATACATGTGCCAAAAGGAGTAATTTTTGAGCAAGCATGTGGCAAATAGAGTAATTTTTTAGCAAATATGATCAGATATATTATTCCACATATCTCATTCAATTAGCTATAAAAAAAGTTGTCCATCCCAATATTTTTTATTTTGGAGGCTTTAACTTAACAAATTCTTGTAAACATTCATTTACCAAACACTACAATTAGATGATTTAACTACCCAATTCTCTATTTTTCCCGCAATTAACTAAAAAACACTCAAAATCCTATTTACCAAACACACCGCATTGTTTATTTTAAAGTCCAAGGTTATACCCTCATTTTTTTTTTTTTTTTTGCTTTTAGTAATTAAAATGTTTTAATAGAGGATAATGGTAATTGCAGTCAATCTTTGATTATTAGATGTTAGTTCTTTTTTTTCTTCCTCAACATTAATTTGTTAGAAAAAGACGTGGATTGTGTTTTCGCCAATGTGGTCAGTTCCACACTGGTTTTTGTTGTATTGCATTATTTTAATAATAAATCGAAACGATTATTTTTTTTTCATCAATATAAATTTTATTTCGTATTGATTACACCGACTCATTTTGATCAATTTCAATTATATCGGTTAAAAATATTGTATATTGAATGATGCATGAATAATATTAAAAATATATAAATTATTATTCTTCTACTAACTTTAAAATTTTTATCAAACAAATTTAAAATTTAAACTTTTAATCTTTAACAAAAGTGAAAGAGCAGCTTTGAAATTTAAAGTAAAAATAATAAATAATAAAAAGTAAAGAATTTACATGACAAATAAACCAAAAAGGACAAAATTTCTAAAAGTTTCACAAACACAATTTTCTATGTATATTTTATTAAAATATATCTAGTATGTGATGATCTTATTTTAATTTTTTAAAAATGATGTGGTGAATAATTTTATTGTTTAATGTGTGAGATATTTTTCCTTGTTTAATTTAGATTTATTAAATGATAAAATTTTATTTGTGAAGTTTATTAAGAAGTATTTTATATAATCAATTAATATTTTATATTCGGAATTATTTAATTTAATTTATTTGATATATTTAAATTTTTTTAAAATATTGATAAATTTAAAACGATACACCGATACATATAGATTTCAGTGGAAAAATATTACGTGTATTTATTTTTGTTGACAATCGGTATATAATAGAAATGAAAATTTCGCATATGAATTAAGATGTCACAAAAAATAACTATTTACGAAATATTGTTAGGTTTGGACCAAAAATTGCATTAAAGAAAAACGGTATGAACCAATTTTGAAGTTTCAAAAACAATTATGAAAAGAGAGACAAAGATCTACCCATTTGATCCTGTGGGGTTTCCAATTATCTTAAGATTAAATGGCAGCAGAAAGCAAAGGATAAGGGTTTTCGCTGTTTGGGCTCTTTTATTTTCTATTATCTATATAATTTATAATTGTATTAGTGATACTAGTTACTTAAATATCAATGAGAGTATTTTTTTATATTATTTTCAAAATTTTAATTTTATCATTTCTCTCTGTTTATTTTTTTATTAAAGGGAAGAAGGGCGGAAAAACATAATATATTTTATATATTATTATTATATTGTGTCCTTTCAAAATTAATTTATGATTGAAAATAAAAGAAATAAAAGAATTATTGAGGCTAAGTTTGCGTCAATTTAATCCGAAATTTCTGGATTAGCCATTGAAATTTTCCATCAAGAAAATTGTTGAGAATTTGAATTTGCTTTCATCCAACATATTCAACATATTTAGTAATATATCTGACTATACCTTTTTATCTCTGTCTTGGACTGTGATGTTATTTTAAAGATATCATTTTCATTTTACACAAACTAAGAAAACAATGTGATTTTAGATTTTTTATATATATATAGAAATGTTTTATTTTCAAAAAGTGAATTTATCCTTTTTGTTTTTATTGTTACAAATTAGTTTGACCGACAGAATAGTTAGACAATTACACGTGGCATGATGTGCCATGTGTACATCATTTTAACATACAAAGATCAATTTTTAACAGTAGAAATAAATATATTTTTAACAAAAGGACCATTTTGCTCTTTAATTTAATGTATAAGAACTGGCTTCCCCATTTTTTGAGTAGAAGGATAGGGGTGAAACCAGGAGACTGGCAGGAGCCCCAACCCTGCCTAAAATGTAAAAGTTCTATATTGGCCTTTTAAGTTTTTACAATATCTTAAACAAGTAAAAAGTAAAATTACACTTTCTCCCAACATGATAAAATTTTGATTTAGTCTTTAAAAATTACAAATATATAAGTTAACGAAATTGTGAAATTATATTTTAACTATCATAAAATATACAACTTAATTCTTTTAACTTCGCCCTTATGGAGAGGGCAAAAATAATTTGACTCCTACTAATCTTAAATTAAGTTTATACTTTAACGCATCAATTGAATACGATACTAATATCTCAAAAAAAAATTTCAAACTTAATTTAGTGAATAGGAAAATTATTTTATTTTATTTTATAAAGTTATAAATAGGAAATTAAATATAATATTAAGAGTAGAGAATGAGAGTCATACTATTTGAATTGTGCTAAATGAATATATGACAAAATTTTTTGTCTATTGTTCTATATAAATTAAGACAATAAAAGTTAAATATTTTTTAGAGAAAAGGATTTAAATGTTAAATGAAGCTAATAATCTTATATATATATATATATATATATGGTGAAGGTTCAAAAGTTGTGGTGATGCTTTAACCTGTTAAAGATCTTAAAATGAATTAATGTAGATGGAAATGAAAGTAAAGTCGAGGTTGGAACAGTTGTGGCTCCAATGGATATAGATAGAATTTGAAGACATTGAGAAAGAATAATGTGAATAGGGTGGTCAAAGTGTGAGAGGCATTTAAGGCATAGTGACTTTCAATTATGACTCTTCCAACAAATTTGTTGAAAGCACTGTGGTCCAAATTACATCTACTTAATCAATTGATTTTTTCTTAAACCCATTATTATTTTCTTTTTAAAAAAAAAACAAAAGTATAATTTTATTCACTATTAATCAAACAATGACATATCATCTAAATTTTATCATACATCCTCAAATTATAACATTCATTTTAAATTGGTCCTCAACTTATAAAATATTCTATTTATATCCTTAAACTATCGAGATTGTATCAGTAAGGTCCTTCCATTATTAAAATCGTTAATGTAACCGTTAAATGAGACGTTAGATCTTATGTAGCATAGCTTAAAAAGAAAAATTAACATTGTAATAAAAATGGATGTTATCAAAAATCTCGGTTTTGAGATTTTCGAAACTTTTACAAAAGTTTTATTGTTCACAATCTCTTTTTTTGGTTTTACTTATTTTTAGTTTTAACTTTTAAAAGTTATGCGGTAAAGTTTTACTTTTCTTTAATATTGTCATTTTAAATTATGTCACATAAGATTTGATGTATCATTTAGTGATTAACGGTTATAATAATAGAATGGTCTAATTGATATAATATTGATAGTTTGAAGTTGTAATTAGAATATTTTGAAGCTTGGGGACCAGTTTACAATGAGAATCATAGTTCGGGGATGTAATTAGAACATTTAAAATTTGGAACTAATTTAGAATGAAAATCATAGTTTGGGGATGTCACGTGCAATTAACTCTTTTCTTTTACGATTAATCATATAACGTATAAATTACATACTATGATAGCATCATATATATAACATGCTTGGGAGGGATACACTTATACCGGTATAAAACTAATGTGGTTTTACACTTTTTTGTAACTTTTACAATTATTATTTTAACAACTCAATCATTGAATTTATCAAGATATTTATACTTGTCATGCATGCAAATTTTTGAATCAAACCAATATCTTTATCATAACAATCTAAAATATTATTTATATTGTTGAAAGTATTTTACATAAAACAAATACAAAATTTTAATTTACGTCAAACTTGAATGTATAATCTATATGAATGGAGTATGGAATGTCTTGGTTGGGTTATTAAAACATTAATAGTATAAAAAGTGTGAAAGAATATAAAATTACTTTAGTTTTACAACGATATAAGTAAAACCATTTTATATGTTAGGCTTGTCTAGCTAAATTCACATTTTACTATCTAAGTAAATGAAATCATGGTTTCAAAATAAGGAATTATTACAAACTAATAAAAATGAATTTTTGATATAAAAATAATGAAATTTGAAATAAAAATATCATAAATCTTAATTTTGAAATTGTAAAATATCACAAATCAAAATAAGTAAATAAACCAACAAGTTAGCGATTATGATGATAAATTCAAAAAATGACGACGATGATGATGAAGAAGATAAGTTGTAAATAGTTTCACATTCTTTTCTAACTTGAGTACATACATGTGACTTGTGAGTAGGTAGAAAAGTCCTTTTATCATATCTTAAATTTAATTACTATTATTTATGCAATATTTTCTCTATTTTGACAAAAGAAAAGTGTCTTGAAATCTTGTTGTATTCCTTTAAAATTGAGGAAAAACCTTCTATTCTTTCTTATAAATATATATATTTTTAAAAAGGTGCCTTAGGCTAAAAAAATTATTTCTTGGAATGAAACGTGAAAAAAAGGACTGCATATTCGGATAAAATCAGAATTATCGGACATAATCATAAACTAATACAAGTTAGGAAGCTGATTCCACCAAGTTCCTGCATTTCCAACCTCAAGCTTAACAAAGATAGTTAAATAATGAGCAAGTTGATTTCCGTATTACATAATATGTTTAAATAAATAACTTAAAATAAGTACAAAAAGACTTAATCTTACCAATTAAGTGTCTCAAGCTTAATACTGATCAATCACTACCTCAAAGATACTGAATTGATTCTCAATTATATCAAAACTACCATACAAAATATTTCTACAATATATAACTTGACAACTATCATAATGAACCTATCTAAGAAAGCTAAAGCAAGAGTTAGTAAAAGCATATTGCCCCTAATGGCACTGCAAATACTTAACATCATCTTTTGCATCATGTGTACACAAGCCAATCTTTACACCATCGACATCAACTGTTGGAGGTTCTTCACTAGTCAATATTAGATGCCAAGCTTTCTTATTCATGGACTTGATGAAGGCCCTTATCTTTGTCATCTAATAGGCATATTATTTGCCATCTGACATAGGGAGTCTCGAGATCAATGTACCTTCCATCTCTACATCAAATCAATGACAAGATCTTCACTTAGTGCGTCAAGTGTCTAGTTCTAATACCAATTTAAAGTTTGTTGGTTTTTCCCTCTAGCTCTACGTCTAGTTAGAATAGGCCTTACTTACTAACAATATACAATACGATATAGACATAGAAGTTTGGTTATGCAATCCTACATATGTAGGACCTTTCCAAAAGGTAATCCACTATGAATCTCCTTGTTTAATACATGATTTAATTCCAACTCAATCACCATGTTGCAACCTCTATAACAACTCATTTTTAGTGGTGTCGAAAATAGTGGTTTCGGGACCACAATTCTGATGTGTAAGTTTACGAGGTCATTAGAGTGTCATATTGAAATTTGGTCTGGTAATTTTGGTGTTTGGATAGTTAAATAAAGAAAAAAGACTAAATTGTAAAAACTATAAAAGTCAATGCCATTAGTTTAAAAGGGCTAATTGAGCGCAAAAAATATAATTGAATGGATTTATATGGCAATTAAGCCAAATTTAAAGCTAGTGGCCAGTTTTAAGCTTAGTTAATTGAATTTTATAATTAAAAATGTTAAGTAAAATAATGTTAAAATAATAATAATAAAACATAAGGAAACAAGGTCATCTTCCCCATTTCATTTTATTTTTTCAACCAAAAATCCCTTGAATTAGCTAAGGAAGTTTGACCTTGCATTTGTCATTGCATGTAAGTTAATTCCACACCCGTTTTCATGACTTTTATGTTTTTGAGATCGTTGTAGCTTAATCTAGCTAGCCTAAGGGACTATTTTGAAGGACTATTTTCAAATACTATTAAAGTTTTGAAAACTTACCATTGATGTTATTGAAGCTTTTTAGTTGTTAATGGTTGAGCTTGAAGCTTTATGATGAAGTATGACTATTTTGTAAAGTGATTTCGATTAGTTTTGTGTTTAGGGACTAAAATAATAAAATATTAAAAATTGCTTGAAATTCTTGTAAATTCAAGTACTTGAGGGATGTATAGAGATGATATTGAATTTGGCACTATGGTTTTGGGCTTAAATGTGAAAAATAAGCTTGTTTCGATTTTAGGGGCTAAATTAAACAAAGTGCAAAACTTTAGGGAAATTGTGAAAAATGTTAATAGGAAGTCATATGCATCAAATTAGATGTTTTAATAATTGGGACTAATAAATTGAAATAAATTAATGTATAGATCAAGAACCAGTAGATAATCGCGGAAAAGAGAAAATTGTTGACTAATCACTGATACTATTGTCTCTACTGTTTGGCCATTATAAGTATTTTGTATATTCTGATAATGTTTTATTGAATTCTATATATTGTGGATGTTGAATGTAAATTTGAATGCTAAAATTGGTACAACGTGAGAAAATTGGACTGAAATGAAAATTGATGTATCGATATATGTATCGAGCCTAGATGAACATATGTAACCTCTCCAACCCGGTCTAGACGATAGACCCAAATTCTGGGGATTACATTAACAACCGAAATGGCTCGGTCTTTATCAAAATTAATTTTCCTTTTAAAACTCAAGTTTATACAGGTGATTTACAATTTATATTCTACTTTAACTTATTAGAAATAGCAGCAGAAATAAAATATAAGTTATTTTAACAATTTGATTTAATCACATATTAACAAATATTAACCTAAATTTCATAACTTATACATAATGAAATGCATCTAACAATTAATTTAAAACCAAATCCCAAACCACAGCTCATAATAAAAGAAAATGGAAAATAACTCAATCTTCTAAGGAATTAAAAATAATAACATTAATAGAAATAAAGATGGAACAAAAGCCGAGACCTTTTGAGTGTCGTGTCTACGTCCTAGCCAAAAGGGTTATTTGAAAAGATTAAATTTCGGGGGAGTGAGCTATGGAAGCTCAATGTAAGTCCCTTTACAAAAACCAAAGGCGAGCTAACGTACTTAATGAGTGTGCAGGAGACCATGCAAAGGAATAGGAACTCAATACCAGTGGCTATGTTGCAACATGAGGAGTTCGAGGTTGAATTGAGGGAGCAAAATGCAAGAATTACCATACTGCCTTTGGTGTTGCAACAGAGCCATAGGATGTTACGACACACCCCTATAGCCATCCCTAAACTACACATGCTACCCTCGATGTTGCGACACATGCACTAGGGTGTCGCGACTCTAGCCCTGTATGGGTGATAATTACGAGTCAAGGGCGTTTTGGTTCGTACTGTAACACCCCAAACCCGGCCTAGACGTTGTGGCCGAATCTGGCGATGACACATAGAAAAGGGTTTTGTAAACTAAGTCGTCACCATAAAATCATTTCAGTATATTAGCACTTATTTGTTTTTAACAACTCAAAAATGTTTATTCAATTCTTAAGTTTCTGTATTAATGCTTAAAAATCATTTAGAGCTGAAGCTTACGAAAAATTGTGATGTTTCAGTAAAACTGTAACACCTTAAACCCGGCCTAGACGCTATGGCCAAATCTGGTGATGCCACATTAAAGTGTTTTTCGTAAAGTGTGATATCGATGAAAACCTTTTTTTTTTTATTTAACCTCTTTGTGTTGTTCGTGACGTTTCCAAGACGTGTCATTCATTTTCAAAACGTGAGTCATTATAAAAAAGTTATTCACTTTTAAAACGTTATTAATTTTCAAAACGTCATTTGTTGCGGAAGCTTTTGCATAAGTTGTGTATTCGTGGTATTTTTGCTAAAACATTTGTCTTTTTGAAAACTCGCGTCTTATACTACTGCTAGCAGTTATAAATCAAAATAAAAAAAAATCCCAAATTAAAGTAAACACCCATAATACTTAAAAGCATAATCAAGTACGAAAATGCATACAGACGTGTGGCCACCGCTGAGTCCCTCGCTACACCGGTTCACCTATGATTGGAGATTACCTAAACAGATTAAACAGAAAAAGGGTGAGTTTTCGCAACTCAATGTGTAATCCTCCCAGAAAACACGCACACAGCATAATATTATAAAATAGTCATGCATTTACAGTTCGGGTCTAAGCTCATTACAGAATCGATTTGGACCTTAGCCCATTCAGATACAGAATCATATATATTCTAGGGCCTTAGCCCATCTTAGACATAATATGTAGAACAGAACAGAATAGCAGAGTCCTACCCACCAGCCTCTACACACGAACTCCGTCCAACCCTACACACCATGTGGGGATAAAATCAACCTACCCATCCTTACACACCATGCTATACAGAATGCAGCACATAATCAGAAATTTGTAGCTGAGCTGCCAAATATTAGGCTTAAGAGCCTTTCAGACACTTCCTCCAGTAAATCATCAACCCACCCTGATGCAATGCAACAAACACAGAATGTCATGCTATGATGCAGATAACAGTTCATTCATCGAACCAGTATACATGCTAAGTGCAAATTTCACATAATCAAATCACATAACTACGCGTCTAAGTACTGCTTATCGAGCCTTTGTTATGTCCACAGTCGACTTGGGCGACCCGTGCAACATTATAGAACATTTCATAAAAATGGGTTTACACACCCATGTGGCCTACCCGTGTGGGCCCACACGACCCAAATTGGCCTTGGCCGTGTGGATCAATTGGCCTGGCCCAAAATCCCATACGCCCGTGTGGCCTATACGACCCAATTGGTTGAGCCCGTGTGTCGCACACGGCCGTGTCACTCGCGCACGGCCTGGCTCGTCAATCACACTGTTGTGTAGTAGTTCACAGCCTTGCACACGACCTACCACACGGACGACCACACGCCCGTGTGGCGTCGACAGTGAGGTTTTTGGCTTTCATCGAAACCTCATTTTCTGCATTTTTGGGTAAACACCTGGTTTCAATTGATGCTAAAACATTATCTAAGCAATCCGAAGCTATAATCGACACATAAATCCCAAAAATTAGTCTTAGATCACAGTTAATCCGAAACATAACACCAACAAGTGTCTAACATGGTTGCTTAACATTTACCTCGAAACCACACACGATACCAACTACGAATCAGTACGAGAGATGCCTCACTCAATCCTATTTTCTGCTATCCAAAACAAAAGCTGTAAATCCCCATCCAGTAAACTTAAAAAAATCGAACTATAACATACTCAACTACTTACCAACTAAAGACGAAAACGGTGCAACGAACTTTAGATGGCAATAAACGCACGAACGGAGTTGGGAAAGCAACAATCGAAGAACAAAATAGAAAAAAGGAAAGAAAAAGGGACATGAACATCAGAAAAACGAAGAGGAGAGAAAACTAAATTTTCAAAAAAAAGAATCAGATTAGAATTCCTGTTAACTTCCCACTATTCTCCCAACTCCCAAGTATCACACTACATCTCGACCAACTACCTAATCCCCTACAAATCCGGCCACATCCACCCACTATTAGTATTTTAATTCTATCGAAACACTGTCCCATAATCGAGCAAAAATAATGCCAACTCTAGGACTCGATCTCAAGCCCTCCAGCACACCAACATACCATTTAACTACCAGACCAGCAGGCCCACTCTGATAGCATACCGCAACTAATAAATTATGAGCCTATTGAACCCAGTTAAGGCTTTAATCATAAAAATGCTAAAAATTTTCCCAAGACAAGGTTTGACCTTGGGACCCCTCACACATTACTAGGACACTTAACCCTTGATGTAGATATACAGTTGTGTCACGAAATTACAAAAGTCGAAATTAAAGAAAATCGGGGCGTTACAACTCTACCCCCAAAAAAAAATTTCGTCCTCGAAATTTTACCTGATTAGAAAAGGCGAGGCTACTACTAACGCATCGAATCCTCCGGCTCCCAAGTGGCCCTCAGAGTCATGATTCCGCCACAGCACTTTCACTAAGGGGATAGACTTTCTTCACAGAACTTTAATGTCGCGATCCAGAATCTGAACTGGCTCCTCCTCAAACGTCAGATCTGGTTTAACTCAATGTCCTCAATAGGAACAACATGCGTGGGATCAGAGCGGTAGCGTCTCAACATTGAGACATGGAACACATCATGAATGTGATCCAACTCCGAAGAAAGCTCGAACTGGTAAGAATACGGTACGACCCAATAAACCGAGGGCTCAGCTTTCCCTTACGACCGAACCTCAAGACCTTTTTTCATAGCGAGACCTTGAGAAAAACTAAGTCCTCCACAGAATACTCAATATCCTTTCTCTTCAGATCAGCATAGGGCTTCTACCTATCAGATGCTACTTTTAGTTGATCCCGAATCAATCGAACCTTATCTTCCATTTCAGAAACCAATTCCGGACCCAGAACACGCCGCCCATCCAACTCAGTCCAACATAAGGGTTTGCGGCACTTACGACCATACAAGGCTTCGTAAGGCGCCATTTGGATGCTAGACTGATAGCTATTGTCATAGGCGAACTCTGCCAATAGCAAATGCTCCTTCCAACTACCTCGAAAATTTATAACACAGCTCTTCAACATATCCTCTAGTACTTGAATCACCCTCTCCGTATGACCATCTGTTTGAGGATGGAAAGCAATATTGAAGTCCAAACTTGAACCCAAAGCCTCATGCAACTTCTTTTAGAACCGAGATGTACAGCGAGGATCCCTATCGGAGATGATCGAGACAGGAACCCCATTGTAACACCTCTAACCCGTAACCATCGTCGATTTAGGGTTAAGAAGCATTACTAGACAAATCAAAACTTTTACGAACATTTCACATCACAAAGTATATCATCGTCATATCCTAGCAAAATACAAGTATATAGTCTCTTAATGAGGTCTACGAGACCTTAAACATGCATTAGAAAGGGGTAGGGACTAAACTGAACTCATACGAAAATTTTTAAAATTTAACTTTTATCAAAGCTACAGAGGTCACACGCCCGTGTGGGTAGGCCGTGTGCCTCACACGTCCTCAGACACACCCGTGTGTCTAAGCCGTGGCAAAATAGGGCATACATATTGACTTATCCACACGGCCTGAGATACGTCCGTGTGCCTCACCCGTGGTCGACACTGACTTGCATCACACGGCTAGTCACACTCTCATGTGTCTAACCCCTGGTCGAAACTGACTTGTTTTGAAATGCAACCACGAAGGACACGGTCGAGCCACACCCCCGTGTGCTCAACCGTATCGGCAAATATAGGCCATTTGCAAGGCCAATTTGCCATCCACATTTTGGGTTATACCTATAAACACAAATAAGCATCATTCCAAGCATCAAATGCAACCAATACATACCAAATTTACTATCTTTTCTAACCATTCAAGAGCATATCAATCATTCCAACTTATGTACCATTTATCTCATTATCATCACAAACATTTCTAAGTATAAACCAACCAAAACTTACCAATTCAATATACTAGCCATTCATCCAAAACATACCAACCTATGCATCATATAGCATAAACTAGTCATTCATATCATATTCATTATCAAGCCATATCACATGGCTATTTTTACACCTTTCAAAACATAATCAAAACTTACTAGACTATACATGTCATACTTTAATATATACACTTTCAAAAGGTACCAAAATAGAGTTTGATAGTGTGGTGATAATCCTCGACGATCCCCGAGCCTTCCGTAGCTTTAACGATCTATAAAACAAGGCAAACACACACAAAGTAAGCTTTCAAAAGCTTAGTAATCCATATACAAATAAACTTAACATATAACATACATAATCATATCAAATACAAGATCATTAATACTTCTCAATTACAAATTCATAATTCTTTTTTGGCTAATTTGTTTAGCCATTGCTTACCAATAATTCATTTCTCAAAGTATCTCTTTTGCTTATATCACAATCGTGCATATATCACATTTTGTCTCATTGAATCCATGCACATATTTCTCTTTTGCAATTTCACAAATACTTACCTTTCATGCTTAAACAAAGCATAAAATTCAAACGTACCTGAAAAGGTTACACATTTCATATAGTTTTTCATTTCTCGAAATTGCCCATTGAACCATTCGGAATCAAATAGGATACTCGGATAACTCGGAATACTCATACAATGCCAACGTCCCAGACGTGGTCTTACATGTAATCAAATATCGATGCCACTGTCTCAGACAGGGTCTTACACTAATCAAATACGATGCCAAAGTCCCAGACATGGTCTTACACGTAAATCCCAAATTAATGCCACCGTCCTAGACGTGGTCTTACATGATATCTTATATCGGAATCCTTATGTCATGACTTATGAATCCTATCAATTCTTAAGGTTCGTACGGGACTTTTTAGACATTGACGCATTGTTGATACTTTCTCGGTTTTCACATGTATATTTTCCAAAGCCATTCATCACCATTCAATAATATATGGACATATACAAATCAACTTAAATACATTTATTTGATATAGACTTACCTCGTACTCGGAATAAACGGACGGATTCGACTACTCGATCACTTTCGACTTTCCTCGGTCTAAGTTCGTTTCTTTGGTTCTTGATCTATACATATTCAAATTTTACTCATTTATCCACCAAATCATTCAATTCAATCCAAAAACACATATTTAGGGCAATTTACAAATTAGCCCTTATATTTTTACATTTTGACATTTAAGTCCTTATTAGACAAAATCACAAAATACACAAAATTTCCTTGTACCCATGCTTAGCAGAATTTTCATCACAATCATACAAGTCCATACATTTCATTTATTTCACATTTTAGTCCCTAAAAATATTATTTTCACAATTTAGTCCAAATTACTCAAATTCACCAAAAATCCAAAGACAAAACGTGTTTATCTAACACATATATTTCATATTTCATCACCATCTAACATAAAGCTCAAGCATTCATCAATGGCACATTTCAAAATCATCATCAAATTCCAAAATTAAGACATGGGTTTTGTAGTACTCGAAGCAACGATTACAAAAACGTAAAAATTATCAAAATAGAGTCAAAAACATACCTCAATCAAGATGAACAAAGGTCGAATATCAAAAAGCTATAAACCTTTCTTTTTCTTTCAATATTCGGTGGTGGATGAACAAATATGATGAAAGAATTGTTTTATTTTATGTTTTAATTATCATATTATCACATTTACTAATTTAACCTTTTTAATTAACATTAAAATTCCACTAACATGTGTCCATCTTTGACATTTAAAACATTCAACGGTTAAATAATTACATAAGGACCTCATCTTTATAAAGACACATAAATTCGGTACTTAATAAATTAGAAGGCCAGTTTTATATTTTCTATGATTAAGTCATTTTCTCTAATTAAGCACACAAACAATAAAATTAATTCACGAAACTTTTACACATGCTTAATCACATATGGTAAACATAAAAAATAATATTAAAATATTTTTATAACTTAAATTTATGGTCTCGAAACTACTATTTCGACTAGGGTCTAAATTAGACTGTTACAGCCATGCAGTCTCACTATTTTAGATATGTATAGCTTGGCCAATTTCGAGAGAGAGAAGTCCGTCCTGACCGGAATGAAATGAGTAGACTTAGTCCATCGATCCATAATGACCCAGACCGAATCTTTCTTAGTGGGTGTTAAAGGCAACCCACTAACAAAGTCCATCGTTACTCGTTCCCATTTCTACATCGGTATCTTTACTGGCTGCAGCAACCCCGAAGGCAACTGATGCTCAGCCTTAATCTGCTGACAAGTCAAATAGTGAGTAATGAAGTTAGTAACCTCACGCTTCAACCCTAACCACCAGTATAACTTTTGCAGATCTCGGTACATTTTATTCCTGTCGGGATGCATAGCGTAAGGGCTACTATGCGCTTCCCTCAAAATCGACTGTCGCAACTCCTCATCACTCGGTACACAAATTCGATCGCAAAAACAAAGCACTATCACTGTTAATCCCAAAATCAGTAGTATCCCCATACTCAACTTGACGAAACCACGACTCAAGTGACTTATCCCCCATTTGTTTACTTTTGATCTGATCAATCCATGTAGGCCTAACCTAAAATTCTACTAACAGACTCCCATCGTCAAATAAACTAAGTCAAGCGAACATTGCTCTCAGATCAGTCGTAGCCCTACGACTCAAAGCATCCGCCACCACATTAGCCTTACCAGGGTGGTACTCGATGGTGCAGTCATAATCCTTTAATAGTTTAACCCACCTACGCTGCCTAAGGTTTAACTCCTTCTGAGTGAGGAGATACTTGAGGCTTTTGTAATTAGTGTAAATAGTATACTTCTCACCGTACAGATAATACCTCCAAATTTTCAGAGAGAAGACTACCGCTGCCAACTCTAAATCGTGCGTCGGATAGTTAGCCTTATGCTTCTTGAACTGACGAGGCGCATAAGCTATCACTTTACCATCCTGCATCAGAATGCAACCAAGACCCACATGCGACGCATCACTGTATACCGCGAAGTCTCTACCAAGCTCCGGCTGTATTAGAAAAGGAGCCTGAGTCAGAACAGATTTGAGCTTCTCGAAGTTTTCTTGTTGCTTATCAGTCTAAACAAAGGGAATTTCCTTACACAGAAGCTTAGTTAGAGGTGCTGCGATCAAGGAGAACCCATCTACAAAGTGTCGATAGTAACCCGCCAGCCCCAGAAAGCTGTGGATTTCAGACACATTCTTCGGCTGTTTTCAGTCCAACACAGCCTCAATCTTATGAGGATCAACAAGAATCCCCTCCGCAGAAACCACATGGACCAAAAAGGTTACTTCCCGGAGCCAGAACTCATGCTTACTAAACTTCGCATACAATTGTTTCTCACGAAGAATCTGTAGTACCACTTTGAGATGCTCATCGTGCTCGTCCTCAGCCTTGGAATACATTAGGATATCATCGATGAATACCACCATAAATTGCCAGATAAGGCTAGAACACACAGTTCAGCAGATCCATAAATGCCGCTGGTGTATTGGTCAACCCAAAAGGTATAACTAGGAACTCATAATGTCCATAACGAGTCCTAAATGCCGTCTTATGCACATCGGCCTCCTTAACCTTCAATTGATGGTATCCTAACTGCAGGTCAATCTTGGAGAACACAGAAGCCCCTTTGAACTGGTCGAATAGATCATTTATTCTCGGTAGTGGGTACTTGTTCTTGATTGTTAACTTGTTCAGCTGTCGATAGTCGATATACATCCTCATTGTCCCATCATTTTTCTTAACAAACAATACTGGTGCTCCTCATGGAGGCACACTGGGACGAATGAACCCACGATCAAACAGTTCTTGAATTTGAGCCTAAAGCTCTATGAGCTCATTCGGTGCCATTCAGTAGGGCGCGATAGACACCGGAGCTGTACCCGAAATGAGCTCAATCCTAATTTCTACCTCTCGGCTCAGAGGTAAACCCGATAGTTTCTCAAGAAAAACATATGAAAAATCCCTTACGATTCTGATGTCCTTAACCTAAGAGTCCCCCAAATCAAAAACACTGATGTAGGCCAAGAATGCCTCACATCCCTTCCGTACCAACTTTTCTGCCACCAATGCAGAAATCACATTAGTCAAATAATCTCGACGTTCCCCAATCACCACTACCTCATTGTTTTCCTCGATTCTCAAAACAACCCTCTTTGTCGCACAGTCCAGACTTACTCGATACTTAACCAGCCAGTCCATTCCCAGGATCAAACCAAACTCTCGAAATGAAAGCTCCATCAGATCAGCCAGAAATACTGTCTATTGAACCTCTAACGGAACCTCTCTAAACAATTTACCTAATCAGATAGACTGCCCCAACGGACTCACGACAGATACCTCACTAGAAGTACACTCAAGCGAAATCCCCAGAGTTTTAGACACAACACTAGCTACGTAAGAGTGTGTAGAGCCTATATATATCAATATCAAATATGGTACATCGAAAATTTAAAACATACCCGTGATGACGTCCGGAACATCCTGATCCTCACGGTAAGGGGTAGCGTAAACCAGTGCGGGCTGTCTCGCCTCAGTCGGTCCAGCACCTCTGTTCGGTGCTCTCTGTCCTCGGCCAATGCCGTTACCACCCTTAGCCTGACCGCGGCCCCAAGGTGGCTGCTGAGCTACTCTCGGCGACTGCGTAGTATCGGTACCTATAGTTTACATCTGATCAATTTTTAGCTGACAATTTTTGACACGATGCTCAGTAGAGTCACATATTAAATAAGCCCTAGTAGTCCCCCAACATTTATCTAGATGGTATCTACCATAGTACCCATAAAGCGCCACCCAGTAGGTGCAACAAGAGGCCAAACTCTCACTGGCCCATCAGACCTGGACTTCTTTTTAGGCCTCATCACAGAATTTGAGGGCTCTGATTTCCTCTTATTATTCCCTTTCTCGCAGTTAACCTCCTAGGCAATCTTTGCCTTCTCTATTAGTGTGATAAACTCACGCTCCTTCTGCGGAGCTATCAGAACTCGCAAACTGTCCCTGAGTCCATCCTTAAAACGGCCTCATCGCTCATACTCAGTCGCCACCATACCCTGAGCATACCGACTTAATCTCAGGAACTCGGCCTTATACTCGACCACTGAACGGTCCCATTGGGCGAGATTCAAAAACTCCCGTCTCCTGGCGTCAATATAGCTAGCTCCCACATACTTACTCTGGAAAGCCGTCTTAAAGTAATTCCAAGTCAGTCGATCAGGCTGAGTGCCCTCCTTAACCGTTAGCCACCACTGGTAAGCTTCATCGCAAAGTAGAGAAACAACCCTCTTAAGCTTCTGTTCCGCGGTAAAATCTAGATCATCCATAATTCTTTTCGTGGGTTCCATCTAATATTCGGCCACATTAGGGGCGACTCTAATGACACCCTTGAATAATTTAGCCCCGTTGGACCGGAGTCATTCCGTAACCGACCTTAAGCCCTCAGATTTAGTGTTGGGCCCAACGACTTTCTCTAGAATCCGTAACATGGCTTGGGATAGTGCGTCGTCCTCAGCCGCACGATCATGAGACCTAGTCTCTGTAGCAGGTGAGATCGGCATCTCGCTCGTATCCAGATTAAGTAGATTTTCAGATGATGAGGACCTAGCTCAAACCCCTATACGGCCTCTACCACGGCCTCTTGTACCACGTCCGCGAATACCTCGTGCACTCATTGTAAATTTAGAGTTTATTTGTATTAATAGTTTTATGCATTAGTTACAGTTCTAATATTTATTAATAGATATTTTATGCAGAAAAGTATCAGAAGTTCAAAGTTCGTTATCGCGAATCGCAGTCTCACTACGATTTTCAATTTACACTACCTAGAGTGTTTTAGTACAGTATACTACCTATTGTCTGTCTCAAGTATGCTAGTAGTATTTTTACACAAATATAAACAGAGTTTCAGAACACTTACAGGATCGGCGTCGAAGACTCGGTGTACCGCATACTAAGTCCAAAATCATTTCAAATCAGTTAAAAAATCATGTCTTAAAACCACTCTTCAAGACCCAAAATCCACAGTTGAGTTTTGCAACCTAGCTCTGATACCACTAAATGTAACACCTCAAACCCGACCTATACGTTATGGCCTAATCTGGCGATGTCACATTGAAGTGTTTTCTGTAAAGTGTGATATCGATGAAAACCCTTTTTTTTTATTTAACCTCTTTATCTTATTCGTGACAATTCCAAGAGGTGTTATTCATTTTCAAAATGTGAGTCATTATAAAAAAGTTATTCACTTTTAAAATGTTAGTAATTTTCAAAACGTCATTTATTGCAGAAGCTTTTGCATAAGTTGTGTATTCGTGGTTTTTTTGCTAAAACATTTGTCTTTTTGAAAAATCGCATCTTATCATACTGTTAGCAGTTATAAATCAAAATAAAAAAAATCCCAAATTAAAGTAAAAACCCATAAAGGCCATTTATAGTAAAAATACTCCAAATAATAATACTTAAAAGCATAATCAAGTACGAAAATGTATATTGACGTGTGGCCATCGTTGAGTCCATCGCTATACCGATCCGCCTATGATTGGGGATTACCTGAACAGATTAAACAGAAAAGGGTGAGTTTTCGTAACTCAATGTGTAATCCCCCTAGAAAACATGCACACAGCAGAATATCAGAAAACAATCATGCATTTACAGTTCTGGTCTGAGCCCATTAAAGAATCGGTTTGGACCTTAGCCCACTCAGATATAGAATCAGATATATTCTAGGGTCTTAACCCATCTCAGACATAATATCCAGAATAGAACAGAATAGTAAAGTCCTACCCACCAGCCTCTACACACCAACTCCGTCTAAGCCTACACACTATGTAGGGATAAAATCAACCCACCTATCCCTACACATTATGCTGTACTGAATGCGGCACATAATCAGAAATTTGCAGCTGAGCTACTAGATATAAGGCTTAAGAGCCTTTCAGACACTTCCTTCAGTAAATCATTAACCCACCCCGATGCAATGCAATATACACAGAATGTTATGCTATGATGCAGATAACAGTTCATACATTCGAATTAATATACATGCTAAATACAAATTTCACATAATCAAATCACATAACTATAGGTCTAAGTACTGCTTATCGAGCCTTCAGTATGTCCACAGTCGACTTGGGCGACCCGTGCAACCTTATAGAACATTTCATAAAAATAGGCTCATACGCCCATGTGGCCTACACGTGTGGTTCACACAGCCCAAATTGGCCTTGGCCGTGTGGATAACACGGCCTGGCCTAGAATTCCACACGCCCGTGTGGCCCACACGGCCCAATTGGTTAAGCTCGTGTGTCACACACGGCCTTGCCCGACTGTTACACGGTCTTGTCACTTACGCACGGCCTACCTCGTTAATCACACGGCCGTGTAGTGGCTCACAGCCTTGCACATGGCCTACCATACGGGTGACCACACGTCCGTGTGGCGTCGACAGTGAGGTTTTCAGCTTTTTTTTAAAACCTCGTTTTATGAATTTTCGGGTACACACCTAGTTTTGATTTATGCTAAAACATTCTTTGAGTAATCTCGAACCTATAATCGACACATAAATCCCCAAAATCAGTCTTAGATCACAATTAATCCGAAACACAAAATCCAACAAGTGTCTAACATGGTCGCTTAACATTTACCTCGAAACCACGGATGATACCAACTACGAATCAACATGAGAGGTGCATCGCTCAATCCTATTTTTTGCTATCCAAAAAAGAAGTTATAAATCCCCATCCAATAAACTTAAAAAAAATTAAACTATAACATACTCAACTACTTGCCAACTAATGACGAAGTCGGCACAACGAACTTTAGATGATAATAAACGCACGAACGGAGTTGGGAGAGCAACAATCGAAGAACAAAATAGAAAAAAAAGGAAAGAAAAAGGGACAGGAACATCCGAAAAATGAAGAGGAGAAAAAACTGAATTTTAAAAAAAAAGAATCAGATTAGAATTCCTGTTAACTTCCCACTATTCTCCCAACTCCCAAGTATCACACTACATCCCAACCAACTACCTAATCCCCTACAAATCCGGCCACATCCACCCACTATCAGCATTTTAATTCTATCGAAACACTATCCCATAATCGAGCAAAAATAATGCCAACTCTAGGACTCGATCTCAAGACCTCCAGCACACCAACATACCACTTAACTACCAGACCAGTAGGCCCATTCTGATAGCATACCACAACCAATGAATTATGAGCCTATTGAACCCAATTAAGGTTTTAAGCATAAAAATGCTAAAAATTTTCCCAAGACAAGGTTTGAACTTGGGATCCCTCACACACTATTAGAACACTTAACCCTTGATGCAGATACACAGTTTTGTCACGAAACTACAAAAGCTGAAATTAAAAAAAATCGGAACGTTACAAAAATAGTTCTTGTTTTAGGAAACTTTGTTTTAGTAAATCGTTATTTTAAAAGAAAACCTTTAATAGAGCATGCATAAGTCAAGCAGCGAAACCAAAACCAATAGTTAAAAGAGTCCAGAGTCCCAACCAATACAACCTCAATGCCAAAATTTAATAACTGTAAAGCAAAATAAAAATGTAAAAATAGGTGGTCATCGTCGAGTCCTCCACTGTACCGATCCGCCTAAGACTGTGGATTACCTGTACAGACAAACATAGAGGGGTGAGTTTATGTAAACTCAGTGTGTAACCCAACAGAATTAAGCATGTACACATACAACATATCACAAATCAGACAGGTTCATATTCGGGCCTGGACCCATAACAGATGTAGATACAAAATTGGGCCTGAGCCCATCTCAAATACAGATATGCAAATAAGATAACAGAGTCCTACCCTGAACCTCTATACACCATCTTCGACCATCCCTACACATCATGTGGGGTTTAAAACACCCATCCAAATTTCTACACACCACGTACATGCATCGATGCGGCACATATCGAGATATAATGCAATATATTTGCCGGATATTAGGCATAATCTGCCTTTCAGAACACTTTCTTCAATATATATATATCATCCCAACCCAATCACAGTAACAAAACAAGCATACAGAGTTAACAAATAAATCATGCTTAGCAAGCTTTCATTACAGATAACAGATATACAAACATATGCATGCTCATAACAGTACCTTAGTCTACAGAACACATAGTTTTAGGGTTTAATAAGCCTTTACCGAACTCACAGTAAGTCTACAATCGATTAGGACGACCTTGCGACCTTACGGATAATTTCAGTGTAAATGGCCCACACATCCGTGTGGCCCACACGCCCAGATTGGCCTAGCCCGTGTGGATCACATGGCTTGGCCCAGATATCACACGCCCATGTGATGTGCCCGTTTGGGCCCACATGCTTAGATTGGCGTAGCCCATGTGGCCCACACGGCCACACCCCGGCCATCACATGGCTGTGACTTGCGCACGGCCTGGCCTTTGTCAATCACACGGTCGTGTGGCGTCGACAAAGGGATTTTTTGACTTTTTTCGAACCCTATTTTTTTGCGTTTCGGGTACACACTTGGTTCATTTTTAATGCTAAAACGACCCCGAGCTGTTTGAAACCTAAAAGCAGAGTACCCATCATCGATTTTAGTAATCAAATTGTTAATTCCTCAAAACTAAATCGAGCCAAACCCACTCACTTATCGCAACCACCTCCGTCACTAGCACAAATCAGACCGTTGAAGTGGAGCTACCGCTTCTCTGCAGTCTCCTACACAACAATTACACAAAATCTCAACCTTCAGCAAACAGAGACCAAACAAATATAAGTGATCTCACTTACCGACACCACAAGAATCAATGATACGGACGTCTACAAGCAAGGTTAATGATAGAATCGAAAAACAAAGAAGTAAAGGGTCTACTACTATTACGCCAAAGACAAAAGAAGAAAAAGGAATCAAAGATCGAAAGAGAAATTTCTATTTTGGAAGAATAAGAACGTCAGAATTCTCAAATTTTGGGGAAAGAAAATACTAAAAATAAAATAAAATAATTAATAATGATAACACCCAACTCCCTACTAACTACATGATCTCAACTTCCTTAGAATTTAAAATCCACCGAAACTCTTAACAAAATACCGAGCAAAAATAATGCCTACGCTCACGCAGGGATTCGAACACAAGACCTCCACACCACACACATACTCTCTTGCCACTCGAACTAGCAGGCTCATTCTGATATGGTTTACAAATAATTTAATATAAGCCCACTGAGCAAGAATAAGGCTTAAGTTAGAAAAATACTAAAAGTTGTCAAAGCTATAGCTTGAACTTTGAACCTCTCACACACACCCAGAACACTTAACCACTAAAGCAGATACACATTTGTGTCAAAATTATCCAGAAACAGAAATAGAAATATTGGGGCGTTACACGCACAATTAAAAGTTAAACAAGAAAGCGTCAGATAAATTAGGGTTGAGAACGACGACAACCCTAACTCTATAAATAGGCTCCTAAACACTTGTTAAATGATAGTTTTTCATATACTCGATTTTTCTTGTAATTTAGTTTTGTTTCTTTTTTTTTTCTCTTAGGGTTTAGATTTCTTTTTAGTTCTTATCAGTCGTGTTCTTTGAAGAACTTGATTTGTAGACGCATTAAAATGTTTGAGGATTTTTGTGCTTTCTCAATCAAATATAATCAAAATTCTCTAAACTTTATTCTTGATTTATTTTTCATACATATCTTTACCATCAAGTTTCTTATGTTTATGGATTCCATGAGGAACTAATCTTCTTATGGGGGATTAGTGAGTAGAGGTATGATTGATTAATTGCTATGTAGGGTTTTCTTAGTGGATCAACTATTCGGGAGATGAAAAATTTAAATCCTAGGCTTGACGACCCTAAGAAGTCATTTAGGTGGCTATTAACCCAAAATTGGAATGGCTTATCCGTGAACACCTTAGCCTCAAACCGGTCTAGACTGTGAGGTCGAGAGATAAGTAGTTCTTGTCGACTTGTTAGATTAGTGGAAGATCGAAAGATCCTGCTAGGGTAACGACTAATTGATTGAATAGAAACCTAAAATAGGAATTTGTTATGATCACCAAAGAAAGCTAATCACCCATGTCTTCATTTGATTGAATTTTGAAATTAGTTCTCCGAAGTCCCTTTTATTTATTCAATTTTTAATTCTTTATTTGTAAAAACCCCAAATATCTTTCCTTTATGTTTTATCGTAAAATAATTTATTTAAATTGCTAATTAATTCTATTTGCGTTTAGGTTAACTTTAATTTAGTACTCGCCTCTCTTAGGTACGATCTTTGGAGTACTTACCTACTTTGTTGTAAAACTATATTACAACCTGACCCGTATACTTGCAGACACCGCCTCAAATCTATATCTTTAGTTGCAATATTCACACTCCAGACATTAGTACATCTAGAGGCAGTCAACCGTCGCAGTTGGAATTTGCTATAACTATGAGTGCACAACGAATAATTAAATACAAATAAACTGCCAATTCTTCCTCTAAGCATATCAACCCAACCCATGCAAATGCAATACAAACACATTCCAAGACATTCAATTATCTCATCACCAATCAATGACAATCATAAATAAATTAGGCATCCAATTTTGCAACCAATTTAGGCATTCAAATCATTCAATCGGGTATTCATAAAATACATGTAACATTATTCACTATTCAAGTAATCAATCAAGAGTAATTCAATTAGTAATTCAATCATCCATATATCTAATTGTTCTATTCCTAATCCAAGACCTAATTTCATAGTCTAGTTCTTGAAATGCCATTAAAAACTTAATTAGGGACTGATTTGAATACAATAATAAAAGTTAAGAAAAAACTATGATTTTTGAGTTTCAGGATCGGACCGTGTGCAAAGCCCAGGGCCGTGTGCGAAGTGAAGATGTGAGGGATTACAGAGGGATGTGGTCGTGTCTGAGGCTGTATGATCCACACAGGCTAGCCACATGCCCATGTGATAGGTCGTGTGTGACTAGGCAATTGTGAATTTTAACTTGATTTTTCGTAAAAGAACACACACACCTGACTTCTAGGGTCTTATAAGTTGATCCTCATATCCAAGTATGATCCAGGTTACCTACACAAGTTTTTCTATTGACAAAATGTAAGAAATAATTACGGATTTCAAGATTTAGGAAGTTTTTTCACAAGATCGTAAAAGATTTGTAATTGATGAAAGATCTAACAAAAACTACGATTTTTTAAAATTGATGAGATCTAGTTATTGGAAAACGAGATAAACTTACCGATCTTGATAGAAATTTAGAAATTGATGGCACAAAATTCCACTATTGATGGTAAACGATTTGATTTGGACTTGATTGCAAATAAGATTCAAAAACTAAATTTCCAGGAAGAAATTTGAGAGAATTTTGCAAAAAAAGGGTTTGTAAAGGAAATTGAGAATAAATAGGGAGAATGGGGGTTTCAATTTTAGTTAGAATCAAATAGGAAATCGTAATTGTGCTGGGAAGTGGTTTATTAGTTGGACTTTGGAAAGAATAATGTTTGTTTGGAAATTAACCCTTTTTGGCCGAATTCAAGAAAAAATAAAGGAAAGGAAGAGAAACCAAAATGACTTAAACCTAAGATCAAGGGAATGGAGATGATGAAGCTTAGCCATTGAGCTCATGCCCATTCTATGGCCATATTTTTCCTCAAATAATACATAAGCTACTCTTACCTTGGTTCCTTAAGTGCAGAAAAATAAAAGGGAAAAATGAAAAAACAAAAGTGGGATTTGAACCTTGGATCTCCAAGGATTTTACTAAACTATTAACCACTACTGCTAGGACTAAATTCATGATAATTTTTAAAATTCTAACCTTCTAATTTGTGGGGTGTTATAACTTAGGATAGGGCACAATCGACATGCTAATAGGTTATTTAGCACACTGTACAGGATTGATATGTGTTGAGATAATAATATATGACATGATATTATACATTGAATGTACCAGAATCTATCATTTGTTATGGATTACCTAGTCATATTTACAGTGATCCTGGCGTGTTTGTGGGGGCAGATGTAAAGCTTATGGTCTTGACACTTGATGCCCAGGCGTGTTTTGGAAGGATTAGCCTATAGGCTAGGCACTTGGTGCCCAAGCATGTTCTTGGTTGGATTGTATCGGTTGAGCATTCTGACATGTTTTGGGTGGATAACCACGTACCTGTATCTGTTCATATAGTTCATCAGGCTGAATCTTGACAGTTAAATGACATAAGGATGTTTGATATTTGGTTACAATACCTTGGTGATTGACTTGTAAATGTGTTCATGTCTTCCGATTTTATATTGTAACTTGGTATTGGATAATCTTGTACAATTTGAATGGTTATATGGCTTATATATAAGGATCTCACTTGTTGACATGGTTGTGATGACAAGGTTTTGTGTTAGTTGATTGTTCTATTAATTTATAAGTGTGATAATAAGGCATGTTATATCGTTTTTCTACCTATGAACGTACTAAACTCAATTATAGCTTACTCTCTGTTGTTTTACTATTTTCTTGTAGATATCGTTTTGTGGAATTGGACGATCAGATCAACTAGAAGATCACAATATACAGCCTCTTTTTGGTAGATTTTGAAATCATTTTATTTCGATTTTGTGGCATATAATAGGAGTAATATGTATATGTATATAAGTGTTCACCATAAGTGGTTTGTTTTGTGCTTGTATAAAAGTTGTATGCTTGTTGGATAATAATATGGTTGATCATGGCTTGATATGGAGATTTGAGTGTGGTATTGAGTTTGATATGTGATGGAATATATATGATGGAATGAAATATATACATATGAGTTATAATGTGATAGGGAATGCTTGAATAGGTAAAAATTTTGTTGGAGTTTGAATTGGATGGCATGAAATGTTATGTACATTGTTTCTTTTGATGGAAATTATGTTAGTGAACATGTCTTGATAAATGATTGTTAGTTAGTGAATGGAATTATAGCATTTTTGAAACCTTATATGATATTGTTTGGTTAAATGTGAATTTGATAGTAAATGGTGTTGATCATTAGGTTTGAATGTTATTTGTGATGGTGCCTTATGACATATTGATTAGAATTAGAAAAATGACATGTTTTGGTATGTTTTTAATGTGATTTGAATAGGTGAATTGAAAGGTTAATGGTATGTTTCAGGTTTAAGTAAGCAAATACATAGATGACTTGTTTTTTAAGGTACTTTATGGCACACATGGGCTATCACACAGTTTGACACATGGTCGTGTGCCACATATGGGCTTGTGGCACAGTCGTGTGGTTATTAGATTTTGGGAGTAAATGTTGCACACAGCATCAGTGAGTTACACGGCTTAGCCACACGATCGTGTACCTCTATCTTGCACAACCTCAGTATGTTACACAATCGTGTGACCTTTTTATACACGGCATCAATCTTCCACACGGTTTGAGCACACGATTGTGTGTTATTGTACCACATGACCTCAGCCTATCACATGGCCGTGTGACCCCTTGTTTTTTGTTTTTACCCTACTTTTGTGTTATGTTTCTAATTAGTCCCTGTTTGTTTCTAAATTGATTTTAGAGCTTCATAAACTTGATATAAGCCCAGTTTTTGTATGGATGTTATGATTATTGAATGATTGTTTATTAATGTTTGTATTGAAGTAAATTTTGAATTGAAATGATATATTCTTGTCATGTTAAATGTTGTAGCATCCTGTAACCCTAATCTATAGACGGAGACGAGTGAGGGGTGTTACAACCTTAATCCTATTCATGATCCAGATCATTCTTCCCACTAAGACTTTTCCTTGAAAGCTTAGTTACAAACTAAACAAGAAGCACAATTTGTTAACAATAGTTTTGCACTAAGATAAATTCCTCACACAAACTAGATTGTTTCTCTAAATCTCATCCATAAAACTGAAACAAGCATTCTCTTAAAAACACATATAATTGCTTGCTTAATTATAATCGATACTAAACTTTATCTCTTTAAAATCAGCTTTGATAAAGTCTTCAATATGGAATAAATTAGCATGGATCATCTTAGTGTAGTCCTCTAAGAAAATCTCATCTCATTAATTAAGGAAACTCAACTGCATTGGAAGTCTTCAAAGTATCCTTAACATGATTTTTATCACGTTCTGACTTTAATAAAGTACTAATTTTTTCCTCAATCAAGATAAATTTATTAATAAAGAAAATCTTAAAGAGGTTACAAAATTTAACAACTAAAATGGATGAGAAACAACCAATATCCAACATCGAACATATCAAAATGACTAAATTGAAATCAAATTATACGAGGCCCCCAAAACCAAGCCAGAATTAGCTTGCAAATCATACTACAAATCAACTATACCAAATCATAATTTTAATCCTAATCGAAAATAATTAAGCACCAAAAAGAAAATATACAAAGAAAAACTCACCAACAACCAAAATCATAATTCAACCATAAACTGCTACTCCGCATATTACTCATCCCTAGTTTCTTTCATAACGAGTTCATGACTTAAAGATGATCAAACCTCCCATTAACTACTCCTCACAAGCATTAAAACAAACACTTGGCATCCAATCACAACTCCAATTGTTTATCCATGAATTACCTTAGCAAAACTATACCCCAACACCAATCTTATACGTGCAATAACAAAATCTAAAACCTCACTATTACCCTTCTAAATCCAAACATTGTTCACTGTCAACTCTTAAAATGCCACTATCAACGTATAAAAATACTAGAGAAAAAAATCCAGTGAATCTCACTACAATAAAATGAAGAGAAAAAAAAAGACAAAATGTACAAGTAAATCTCACCACAAAATGACACAAATCCAAACCAGACCTCATAAATAAAAATATAAAAAAAAAAAAACCTAATTGTCAAATGTATGTTTTTAAAGAATCAAAGTTTTTCAATCCAAATTTGCCAACAAAAGAGTCTAAAGCTACGATTATATATTTGAATTTTCTCTATTAATGATGGCATTGATAGGATTATTAGTACATAACTTATTTAATTGTTAAAATTAGTCTTTTCAATGAAAAGAGAACACTTTTTATAAAAAAAGAATTTATTAAGATGTGGCATAGGTAATACCTAAAAAAAGACGCATAAGATTAAAAGTCATTCTATTATATTTCAAATCTTAATAACTATAGAGGAAATAGGTACTTTGCACCAAAATAATGATGAAAAAAGTTAATAAGAAAATGAAGCTCAGGAGCATTCCTCTCCTCCCAATGCTTTCCAGGACCCTTCATCAATAGAGCTCATCTGAAATCAAATTCCACCATGGAAATGATGGGAGAAGAACCATGACCATCCCTCACTTGGATAGAACTTATTCCTTACAACCTTCCTCCGCCTGGCCCTATGCAACACATATATACCAGGAAGAAGAAGCTTATTCATTAATGTCTTTGTTACTAAAAGTTGGGATATAAATTTTGAGTTATTAACTTTGTGGATTGATTGCTTTCTAACAGGATATTTCATTTGAGTTTATTACACCTAATGAATTTTATTGTAGGAATTGGATTGTGAGGAGATTTTAATATTGAAGGGTTTATAATTTCATTTGAGTTTATTATAGCTCATGTGTTTATAATTCCAATTTTTGATGAAGATGTGTTGAGGTTTAAATTGATAGATTTTATAAATGTGGAGGATTAATTTGTTAAATATTTATTAAGACTGATTTGATTAGTTATTTAATATATATATACTAATAAAATGTTTAGAATTATTTATAGTTCATCCCTAATAGTTAAATAAGAGGATAAAACACGTTCAAACCTATATTTTTCTATACTGACATCAACCACCGATGTTAAAAAATTAAGACTCAATCAATAATTTATTTAATATTAAATATCATAAAAAATTATACAATAATAGATATAGAAATGAAGTAATATAATTTAAACCTGTGACAATATTATATTATATAAATACTTTTAAAATTATATTAAATGGGTTTTTTAAGTTATATGAAATGCAATATAATAACAAAACGTAGATATACAATTGATAGCAACTGTACAGAAAGACACGGACCTCTCTCCTTCTCTCACATTGCAATTTCTCAATAATAATAATAATAATAATAAGGGAAAAAATCAACTATTCTGTCTTAAAAACTTTTTACAGAGTGCAGCCAAAAGGAATTTGTAAGTAGAAGTGTCAAAGGCTTTGAGAGCCATCTATCTTCCTAATCCTTGTTAGATCCCCTAAACTACCTATATACTATATAGTCTCTTCTCAATACCTTCTTTCTGAGTTTTTTCTCTTCCCTCTCTTTTTTTGATAAATCACTGATCATCTTTTTTCTGCATGCAACTTCGTTTTCTTGGATAATAGGGAGGGGGAAAAGAAGGTGGGTCTTTCTCATTTTTGCAAAAAAAAATTGGCGACTTTGATGTTTTGCATGCATGAGATGGCCTTTTAGCTTTTCTTTCTTTCTTTTTTTTTTAATTTTTAATCTATCAGTTTGGTACTTTGAAATGTTTCACATGCTTCTCCATTGAATCTGTTTCCTTTATCTTTCTTTTATTTTTTTTCTTCCAAATTTTTGGCTAATTTTTTATCCAGTTTTAGGAGATCTCGGATGGGTTGTTCTGATATACCCAAACTGGATATTTCTTTCTTTCGTTTCTGCTATCATTCCATTAATTATTCATCACCGATACAAAAAGTTTTTTCTTTTTCTTGGTAAATGCTCAAAATACTTCATGCTGCATGCATAAGAACTTTAACTAAGGCATTTCTGTTCAATACAACCTTTTATGAGTTAATTTTCAGAGATCGGTGATACTTGAGTCTTTGAAGTATTTGCAATAATTGGTTAAATAACTTTGCATCTGCAATGGAGTCTCTCCAATACGTTCTCATTCGCAAAAAACTGTTTTTTTTTTTTGCTTAATTTTGTTTGGTAAAAAACCAGTTTTGATTATTAGTCAAGTTGTAACTTGTCTTTTTTAATGTGAAATTTCTTGTGGTCATGCAGAAGTAACCGGATGTTGATAAGCAGCAATTCGTAAGACTTATCGGCTGGCTGAGAAAGGATGCCAAACCAGCTATGGTTTGCACTAGAAATGATTTCTCAGCGTGGAAGGATTTCCCAAAGGGTCTCAGAGTCCTTCTTCTTGATGAAGACACCAATTCTGCTGCAGAGATAAAATCAAAGCTTGAAGCTATGGATTATATTGGTTAGAATTCCACCATTTTTAGTTTTCTTAGTTCTTTTTTCTTTTTTCTTTTACCTGAAGTCTTTAGCCCTTTTGTATTCACTTCACATGATTCTTCTCTTCTCTCAAATATGCTGGCTCCATCTGGCCATTGCCCCCATTGCTTTAGACTGGCGCAGTTTTTGGGTTTTCAGGAAGTTTGGATTTGGATTGTAATTTCAGACTTTGTTGTACTGAGTACCCATTGTGCTTTTGTTCGTGTTTTCTTTTAAAGTTTACAAATGCTGCTTCTCAGACAATTGTTTCCATCACACCATTTAAGCTTTTTGTGGTTCCCTTTAGTAAATGCTACATAAGTCTTTAGTTCTTCCTCAGTCTTCACAGTGATCTACTGTAGCTTTAATATGCCATTTATTTCCATCACTTGCTATTGCTTCTCTTTTTCTCTCCCTATAGTTTCCTCTTTGAATGCATGATAAAAATAATTGCGCCTTTTTGCAGTATATACCTTCTGCAATGAAAATGAAGCTCTTTCTGCAGTTTCAAGTAGACCCGAAAGCTTCCATGTAGCCATTGTAGAGGTAATTAATGAACTTTGAGCTCGACAATAAATTTCAAGTTTGAAATGTTGATGATTTTCTTAAGTGCCTGCTGTTAAACCTTCAGCATGATTATGCGGTTTTTCTCATCATTATACTGGCACTCGAGAATTAACTAGCCAGAAAAATTATACAAGCCTGCTTTTTGATACTTGATATAAAATCAATAATACCAAGCCACCGCTTCCATTATCACAACACAGTTTCATGATTTGAACATGAATGTTGTTGTCTATTCAATATTAAGATACATAGAGTATATTCCTATGCTGTATGGGTCCTACAATTGCAATTTATAAATAATAACAGCTTACATGATCACAGGTCTGCACAAATAGTAACAATGGGGCTTTCAAGTTTCTTGAAACTGCTAAGGACTTGCCTACCATTAGTAAGTTCAGAAACTAAACCTGTCCTGGTTTTCCCTTAGATCTTTGTACTATATAGAAACTCTGTTTAATCATCCTGGACATAATTTTATTGGCATCTATGACAGTAATCGATGGAAGTCCTAATTTTGTTGTAAATCCTTTTTATTTCAGTGACTTCGAACATTCATTGTATCAGCACCATGATGAAGTGCATAGCTGTAAGATATTTTTCCTTCCTACTATTTATTGAATAGTTTACATTTATTTTTAGGTGCACGTCTGTGTCTGTCCGAGTTGTCAATTCAAGAAGTTTTAGAATCTTAATATTTTAATGTCTTCATCTTCTTTGATATATGAAACATCGGAAATTTTCAGTTTAAGTTCAATGCTTAAGTTCATCTCGACATACCATAATTGCTAACCGCCAAGGCATGTTTTGACAACTTGTTTTCAGCTTGGTGCAGTTGAGTTTCTTAGGAAACCGCTATCCGAGGATAAACTAAGGAATATATGGCAGCATGTTGTTCATAAGGTCAGTCTGGATGCTCTTATTTCACAGTTGGAATTAAATATAAATGGTCTTTAAGGTACTGTGATATAGAAATTCTCATTTGATTAGTCCTTTACAGGCATTCAGTGCAGGGGGGGATGACCTTTCTGAATCACTAAAGCCTGTTAAAGATTATGTGGCTTCTATGCTGCATCAGCAATTGGAAAACGGAGAATGTAAGCATGAAGACGTGGATAAAATAGAAGATGCATCCATGATTCATGAAAACGACCATGAACCATCAGCAGTAAATAATAAGTACCCGGCTCCTTCAACACCACAATTACAACAGGGAGGAAGATTGATAGTCAATGGAGATTGCCAAGAACATACTAACTGCTCAATGGAAAAAGAGAGTGGGGAGCCGGATGGGGAATCCAAATCTGTTGAAACTACCAGTGGCCATACAATTGCCGAAGTAATTGCACCGGTTGGCCAACATCAAAAACCAAGGGAGACCATGGTAAAAGAGGAGGCTGACTCCGTTGATGGTGCAAAAGGTGAGCGAACTGTGGACTCTCATCCTCAAGACAGAGTACATAGTGAAGATTCCTGTGCTGGTGCCAAAAAGCCAAATACTGTTTCCGGTCTTCATAGCTCACGTCCAAATAAAGCTAATCGAAAAAAATTGAAGGTAATGTGACTTATAAATATTATCATTCGGTGATTAGGGGTTGTAATATAATTCATTCACATTCATCCTCTTTTGGTAACATTTCGCAAGTTTAAAATGAATAGAACTGTACTCATCTTCCTAATACCAGCATGGCAAACATGTCTTACTGAGCATTTGCTAAACGCTAAGTCACCATCACTTGATTACACAAATCACAATTCCATAAGAGTTCTGATCAAAATCGAAGTGATCAGTTTTAAGATTTTAAAATTTTGTGATGTTTATAGGAAGCTGTTCACCAGCCACCTGCGAATAACACTTCCAGCTTCTTTACGTCATTTTGTGTTTCTATTATCACTGACTTTGTTTATAAACAATTATATGCGGGAGTAGATAAGTACTTTCTTGTTTTCTGTTCGAGTTCTCAGGTAGACTGGACAACTGAACTGCATAAGAAATTTGTTCAGGCAGTGGACCAACTAGGTATAGATCAAGCCATCCCTTCCAGAATACTAGAGCTGATGAAAGTAGAAGGCTTGACAAGGCACAATGTAGCTAGTCATCTCCAGGTCGGCAACATTTTTTCCTTTTAGATAGTCAGATTATTTAATTCTAGTGCCTTTCATTCAGTGTGTGTTGCACCGCTGGTCCTTGCTTGAAATTAGATTCCTGTTAAGTTTTTGTTTCAGAATGGTTTACTTTGTTGTTAAATATAGCAAGTCTTCCTTCTTGGTCTGAGCTAATAAGCGCCAATTGTTTGTGAAGCAGAAATATCGAATGCATAAGAGACACATTTTGCCTAAGGAAGACGATAGAAGATGGCCACGAAGAGATCAAACACAAAGGAGTTGTCATCCACATAAACCGATCATGGCCTTCCCTCCGTATCACTCCAATCCTGTTCCGGTTGGTCCAGTCTATCCCATGTGGGGAACACCTCATCCAGCCAGCATCCAGACGTGGGGCTCGCAAGGTTACTACCACCCATGGCAACCACCTGAAAGTTGGCAATGGAAGCCCTATCCAGGGGTAAGTTTATCATTGTATACAAATTCATCTTTTTAGCTACTTGGATTACTTCGTCGACCAGTATGTTAGCAGAAACAAAGCTACCTACATAATTTGCATATATGCATCTTTTTCCATTTCAGGTGCATGCTGATGCATGGGGTTGCCCTGTTATGCCCATACCTCAGGGAAATTGCTCGACGTTCACTCAAGTGAGTATTTAGCTCTCTAACCGCAAAACTAGTCAGAGGACTTGAAAATTCTAGGCAGACATTCCTCTATAATATTGAAGGAATGATTTTTAATATTGTTTATTGTTTCTTCTGCATCTTAATACGCAGAATGGGTACGGATTTCATTGTTCTAGCACCATGGATAACAGAAGTGGCATGCCTGAAAATTCTATCCAACATCAGCCGGTAATCAACCCTTGATATGCCTTTAAGCTATTTCTGACCTTACACTTTTTATTCACGTTAGGAGCTTGAAAATGTATGTTAAAGTGATTAACACTGTGTGTGATTGAATGCAATGCAGGCTGAGGAGGTAATTGACGAGGTTGTGAAAGAAGCAATAAACAAGCCATGGTTACCCTTGCCCCTAGGCCTCAAGCCACCTTCTACTGATAGTGTGCTAGCTGAGCTCTCTAGACAAGGCATCTCCACCATCCCTCCTCGCAATCAACGCCTCTAAATCCTGCTGATGTGGCTCCACATCACCCGGAACTGACATGTCTGGAGTTTGGACCACCCACCTTCGCTGCACCTGCATGCACTTCCGCCATTAATTGACCGATCAACGTTTGGAGCTACGCGCCTTTTGGGAGCGCGTAGCTTTTTGTTTTGTATCGCGGACATCATGCCAAACGAAGAAACAAAAGAAAGAAAACTAATCCAGTTTATCGCCACAGTGAAAAGGACCAAGTGCGGTCGCTTTCATTGGTGACAAAAATTGTATGGACTAGAAATAGCCGCGTAGATTTGAATGCCACCGCAGTTTCGATATGTGGTTGTAAATAGTTTCTAACATGAGACATGGAACCCTTTGTTTATTTTGTTTTTGTTCAAATATTTTGTTTGAATTTTGATGATGTGAATACTATTTGACGGGTGATGATGGGGTCATACTATTTCTTTCTGCCCCAGGTGGGGGCGAACTGGAAAATACCGTGCAACAGTAAAATGGAAAGTTGGGGAAGGGTCAATCTGGCGCAATGAGATAAAATGCATTAATTTGGATTTTTGGGCTTGCTGAACAGATGAAAAGATTATGGGTTGTTGTTGGAGCCATTTTCTATGCTTAAATAGTTAATAAAAGAAGATGACAGTTTGAGGAAATGTTCTTATAGAAAAGTAGTGGTAGTGATAGTGGATCCTTGGATACATGAACATACTTGACTCTCTATCTTTAAGCCCTTAGATGTTTCCGGATAGGAATGGGAAAATTCGAACTGTTTGATAGATTTTGATTTGGAGTGAATTTTCTTTTTGAAAAGTGGATGGAAAGTGGGGCTGAGAGGATTTTTTTTTTGAATAGTGGGTATGGAGCAGTTATGATAATTGTTTATTTTTATCTTATTTTGACCCATTTCGTTATTTAAAATTATAATTTTATTTTTGTATATATAAATTATTAAAAGAGAAAATATAATAACTTAATATAGAAAAATAGAATTTTACATTTTATGTTTATTTTTAAAATTTATATTTAAATATTTACTTGACTTTAAAAATATTAAAATAATTAAAGATAAGCATAATAAATTAAATTGAAACATAGCGACGTAGGATAAGATGAATGTATTCAACAACTACAAAGATGATAACGGTGTTTAACATTATATATCTATAATGTAGTGGGATAGGTGATAAAGCAGAGTGTACTAATTGTAAAGCGGAAATAAATATAATAATATTCATGTCTATGCCGTTTCATCGTGATTCCTATTTTTGGAGTTATTATTTTTAAATATCAATATGTGATTAACTGGAGCACGTGTCTTTGGTTCAATATTGTACATTTAACTTTTTTTTTTTGTTGATTTTGTCATTTGATGATTAATATCAAGGACTTGTTGTTAGGTTTTGACAAGTAGACCTTTTAAGCTATTGATCATCTTTAAAACCCTGAATTCCTAACTGGAATCACAATATGGTTATCTAAGATAGGGCTAATTTGATGTGATTTGAAAAGGTTAAATGAATGAATCAGTACAATAAATGATGATATAATTGTTGGAACTGCAGAAGGTTTAAGATCCAACCCTACAAATTCTAGAGAAGCCAAGGACAAAGAGAAAGGATAATAATATACAAGACAATTATGATGTAATGTGATGTGTCATGTAGTAAGTGGGAGCATCCACTGGGTTAGGTAGGAATTTCATTCTTCTCTTTTAAAGCTTCACCTTCTTGAGTCTTGACCGGTAGTTGGTGTCTTTAACGACCGTTACGCTCCCGCCATTTCTTTTTCTAGGACCTACCTTTCTTTTTTCACTCTACGTGCCTTGTTCACCATTCCACCCCGACTTCAACCAAAATTTGCATCATTTCTTTTTACTATTACTACCGTTAACCTCCCGCTTATGCCGGGAGATTTACATTTTTTTTCCAATTAATTAATAATTAGCTTTAAATTAAAATTTATCAGTCTAAATAATAATTTACTAATTAATTTTTAAGTTGGAATAATATTTTTAATATGTTATATTTTTAATTATGAAAATTGAATTTATTATTGATTACATATATTAAACTGAGAGCCAATTTCTAACCAGTCATTTTAAATACATGATTTAAATTAAAATTTTAAAAAAATCTTCATGAATTTTGGTATTAACTGAAACTCTAAATAAACCTATAAAACTATTTTATTTTTAAAATTGCAAAAAATTACGTATAAATTAAAAATATGGTTAATAATATTATTATATTTTGTTAATGGTTAAAATTAAATTTATGATAATTTATAAAATAATATTTTAACATTGAATATAGATAATTCAAAATTAAAATTGAATAATTATAACAAATTATAATATAAACAAACATAGATAAAAATACAATATGGCGGAATTAGAAGTAATAATATACTATTCAATGTGTAGATTAATCCATTTAAATAACTTGATTTAATATTAAAATTAAAATAAATTAAGTTATATATTTATTTTAAATTTTAATTACTAAAATAAATTATTTTAAATAATTCAAGGTGACCAACACCAACACATAATTTTTTTCCCTAAATTGAATCATGATAACAAATTAAGTGTGATATTAAACAATTTGCAAATGACATAAACACAACATAAAATAAATGATTAATAAAAAACATAACATTAGTAAAATGAATATGTTAAAATATATATGAATTATTTATAAATAAAAACTGTATATAAAAACATCTATAATATTTAAACATATTAAAAATAACTCAAAATAACCAAAAAAAAAAGATTTAGGTTTCTTTAACTATATATAAGATTTTAAATGAATTGATATAATATTAAAATAATAAAACAATTTATTTATTTTAAAAAATAAGGTGTTTTTAATTTTTAATAATTTAAACTCAAAATAAATTTTAAAAAGGGCATAGGTCATGAGATTTATTTTATAAAATCATTTTTACATTTTTTCACTTAAATTGTGAGTTTATTATAATTTAGTAGTAGTTGTTTTAGTATTATTAAGTTTAATTTTTATAGAATTGTATAAAACAATTTATAAATGAATGAAATAGCTAGTGGTGCTCATGGTTCGGGTCAGGTCTCACAAAATATTTAGGCCCAAACCCGACCCAAAAAATAGACCTAAAATTTTGCTCAAGTCTGACTCAAATAAAAATGTTAAAATTTGGCTCAGCCGTATTAAATTTTTTTATATAATTTTTAAATATATATAATACATAAAAAATAAAAATATTAAAATAGATATTTCCCAACAAATTGGAAATAAATTTTAAAAATTATGTCACTAAAGATGCAACTTAACAAACAAATATATCTAAAATAATAATAAAATTAACAATAAAACTAGTGTCATATAATATCTAAACAATAACAATAAAATAGTAGTAACATAATAATGAAATGGTAGCAAAATAAGAAGAAAATAATAAGAAAATAGTATTAAAAAAATAAGGAAATAACATATTTTTTTATCATTTTGTAAATTTAAGGTCCAGTATATTTTTTAAATGAGATTTATTTTTTTATTTAAATTCACTTTTTGAACTTTATTTTTATCTAAATTCTCTCACTTTTCTAATGAGCCTTCAAGTCGGATTAAATGACCCGACCTAAAAATTAGGATTTAGAATGAAGAAATGGGTCCCCATTCACTAAAGAGCTAAATTAGTAAAATAAAATATGATAGTGGACCACGAAGATTACCGCCCTCCCACCGCCCAAATTCTTCGTCTTAAATGACAGTCCATCCTTTTAACTACAACTTTTAGATGACATGTGACAACCGCCTCTTGTTTTCATCATTTAGAAACCAAAAAAAATATGGTAGTGATTTATTTTGAAAATGTTGTTAAGCAAGTAGTTATCCAAAAAAGAACACAAGGCCTCAATCAATATTTAAATATGAAAATAATAATAATATATAAATAAAATAATGCTTGACTTAAAAGGGGGCAATAATGGCATTTTTAAATTTGATAAGACCGTTTATTTTTTTTAATGGTGTGGAAACAGGAAAACTCAAAATACGATGCCAGCTTGTCATAGACGACAGGAAATAGCAAAAATAGGAAAAGCGGTCCTTATTTCTCCCACCCTTTGAATCCCTTCTTCTCTGTTTTCACAAAACCATCTCAGAAAATTTTATTATTACTATCACTTCAAATCAACCAATAATCCTCACTCCTGAATCGTAAGTTCTTTATTTCCAATTTTCTTTTTTTATATTTTTTTATTCGTGCGATCTAAGCTAGAAATTATATGTTTTATTTAAGCATTGAATTGATTTTGATTTTGATTTTGATTTTGATTTTGGTTAATAACGCGAAGTAGAAATTTTGTTTATCGTTTTCGTTTACATTGCATAAATAAGATGATCTTATTAGTTCTTGTTTCAATTTCTTTTTGGTCAACAAAAAATAAAATTGTTTAAATTAGTCTAATGGTTTTATCATATAAACAAATTTACATTTTTTTTTTTTCGCAGATGCCCTTTTCTATGATTGATGCAAATTTCTGGTTTATTTATTGATGTAATTCTAAAGTTTAAATGTGGGTTTTTCCTCCTTTTTTCTTAAGGTAATTTACAAGTTGATTAAATAGGAGATACTCATTAGAACTGTGATTGAAAGGATCAATAAAGATCGTTTTGGGAATGGCTTGTCGAGGATGCTTAGAGTGCTTGTTGAAGCTCTTGAACTTTTTGATGACTCTTGCTGGTTTGGCAATGGTTGGATACGGGATCTATTTGTTTGTTGAGTACAAAAATGCTGCCGATACTGCGATGCTTTTGTCACCTGTTGGTAGTGATCGAGATTTGATACAGTTTGGTCGCCCCATGCTCATGGCTGTGTCTCTTTCGTCTAGTATTTTTGATAATCTGCCAAAAGCATGGTATGGGTTCTCAACATTTCCTTCTTGTTTGGTATTATGTTTCTTAATCATTTTAGCATGGTTGCCTCAATTGAGTGCACAATGTGGCAGTGTAGAAATTGTAAAATTCCCCTCTTCTTTACCAAAGCTTTTAAATTTAATATAAATTTGACTCACTGCTCTTGAATTTCTGTTATACTAGCTTGAATGATTTCTGCTCCTAAGATCCCCTAATAATCATGGGTGGGGTCGTTTTACTTATTATATGCTACATATTTATGCTTTCTAGTTTATGACGTGTGGACCCTTTGTTTTCTAAAGGTCATGTATGCCATTGGAGGATCTTATGATGGTTCTTAGATGTACTTATATACTTGTTTTTGAATATATGAATTTGAATAGGAACTCATGTGCTTATTTGAGTGGAATTCTCTGCATGTTCTCTCGTGTTTTAACTATCCTTTTTCCAATTTTGCAGGTTTATATATTTATTTATTGGAGTAGGGGCGGTTCTCTTTGTTATCTCTTGTTTTGGTTGTATTGGAGCTGCAACACGGAATTTATGCTGCTTGACTTGTGTATCCTAATTAGTTGTTTGATGGTTTTCAAAGTGGCAATGATGGTATCACATAGACAGTGTGTAGCTTCATAAAAAGTATAATCTAGTAGTTCATAAACAGCTAGTTTATTCATCCTCATTCCTACCCATTCTTTTTTCTTCTCTTTCATGATGATTGGTTTCCTTAAGGCAATATAGTATTCAGTTTTGGTGATCTTGCTGATCTTGGTGGAGCTGGGATGTGCAGCTTTCATATTCTTTGACAAAAACTGGAAAGATGTAAGTTATGTGTTAACTTTTTGGTCACTTCCTACCTCCCATTTGATTGAAGGTGGTCTGCCTGGTTATCTAATTAGTGCTTATTTCTTTAGGAACTTCCTACGGATAAAACTGGAGATTTTGATATGATATACGACTTTCTGGAAGAAAACTGGACTATTATCAAGTGGGCTGCTCTTGGAATTGTTATCTTAGAGGTAAGTGAAATGTGACTGTGCTGCTAATCCTGAGGACTAGAAGATAGTTTCACTATACGTGCCAAAAAAAGAGCTGCAATTTGATATACTAAGACTGGTTACATAAGTTAATATCTAACACAAGGATTCCCCCTTTGGTTCCTAGCATTTAAAGCATACAAATTGCATTGTTTATTCTTCGCATGTTCACTTTACTTCTTTCCAGTCTCATTTAGCTTTTGAAAATATTGAGGGATTCTTTTGAATAAGAAGGCCCAATATGGCCTAGGACTTTTTATTCTTATGAAGTATATATGATTTGGCTTGGATGTCTATCTAGGGATGATATATCCAGCTTACGGAAAGTGATATGATCTTACTTAACATTCATAGTCAAAGCTAGAAGTTGGAAAATATTCAATTTAATCATACTAAAGGGAAGTCGAAAGCTTCATCAATTATTATTAATGGGAAACCTTGTGCATTTTTTCGTTTTCATCATGGATTGTGGTTAAGCTGGCCATATATGACTTTATTTTAGACCTAGATAACTTTCAGAAGACTACCATTTTGAGTGGTTATATTCACCAAGACCAAAGTTGGTTGATAAATTGCATTGGATAATAATATACTTTATAACTTAATATTTCAACTTATTAGTTATGACAATGGCATGGAAATGAGTTGATGAAAGTCTTATTGCTACTTTGAAGTTTGAACTAAAGTGATTTTGCTTTGATACTGCTTATGCATCAAAATAACCTTGCATCAATTAAAAACTGGCACTGATAACATCTAGGCTGCTATAGTTTGGGTCGTTAATACCACTGATTTGGACGAAAGCAACTTGAATTTGCAGGCTCTTATTTTCTTCTTAGCCCTTATGGTTAGGGCTGCCAACAGACCTGCTGATTATGACAGTGATGACGAGTTTATTGCACCAAGGCCACAAATCAGACAGCCGTTGATCAACAGGCCACCAGCACCAGCTGCAGGTGTACCTGTTGTTCCCAGCCTTGAACAACGGCCCAGCAGAAATGATGCTTGGAGTACACGTATGAGGGAAAAGGTGTTCTCTGTTCAATCAATTCCTTCTCATTGATATAAAGACTGATGGTTTCTGACTATGATAATCTCTCACTTAGCATGGTTCTTAAATCATACCTTGATTTTCTTGAGACTTTGGTATCTTTGCATCGAATTAAATAATCTGCCAAACATCAAGGATTAGGATTACTATTTCGTAAAATCATTGAATCATATGTTCATTTACTAAATGAACATTACTTCTCTAGCTGATATTTCCTACCTTATTTTTAGGGGAAAAAAATCTTAAATAGTACTTCTTTTGGGGTGAAGCCATGAACATTTTTCATATTCTAGATATGGTTGCCTGGGTCCGAACTCAACATTTAGTGAATGTTGCTCACTTTTATTTTGATCAGTCAGATTCTTAAACACCCCCAAATGCATAAATTTTACCTGGATGCAACAAATACATTGGCTATTATTTTAGCTGGTTTAGATTGGACCCCCTCCCTTTAATCTCCCTTTTTTGCTTCTATTTTTCTCGTGTCATTCTTTTTTATTACAACCTGTTGCCAAGTTTGTTATTATATGTGTTTCCAACTGGATGTAAATCAGTATGGGCTGGATACATCGGAGTTCACCTACAACCCCTCGGAGTCAAACAGGTATCAGCCGGTGGCCCCACAACCAGCAGAAGAAAGGAGCCGATGCACCATTATGTGATTATATTTCTGGGTTTCATGTAAATCTTATTTGGTTGGCTTCTGAAGAAGATTGCATTGACGAAGGAGTGACAGGTTCAGATTTCTAAGATGACAGTTGTGTTTCTTTTTCCTTGTGGAGTTAGTGTACAATACACAATTTTCAGGAGCTTCACTGTTCCCTCACTTCGTTGGTTTCCTTAAGAGAACAAATTACAAGTGTCTTCCAAATGCTTAACCATTTTGTGTGTAAAATTTCTGTCCTTATTTTCTTTTTGTTTGCTCAATGAAAGGTTTAAAACTTGGTATTTTTGTATTGCCTGAGTGAAAAATCATCTGTGGGCAATGGCAAATGGGACTGTTTAATCTGAACTGGCAACTAGTCATGAATAACAGATTGGGTTTTAAATGTTAAACAGGCTTGGTTAGGTTACCGATGCCTATGTGGGTAAGTATTATGTTAGAAGTAAGAAACCATCAACAGAATGAGATTAATTTTAATTTTAATTCCGATTATTTCTAAAAGTTTTTATGTTGGTAATTTTATTTCTTAAAGTTTCTCTATTAGCTTAAATAAAACTTATTATATTAGGAAATTAGGGTTGTTCTTACTGTAGATTTTTTATTTAAGACAAATTTAATAAGGAATAAGACAAATTCAATTTCCAGTAAATCAAGGGCAAACACCCTTCTGTCGAATCTGATTTTTCTGTTAATTGCCCAGTAATTTGATCTCAAACATGCGGTCGAAACAATTTGGGCTTAGAGCAAAGTTCTTGAGATGCAAGCATTCAGATGAATCAAATTATGGAGATGATGAAGCTCATGTTGGAGGAACATAAAACCCAACAACAGGCTACATTTGTTGCCCCCTCCCCCTCGTTTGCAGTCTTACATGGCCATTTCTTGCAAATTGGATGTTGTGGATGAGGCCTTACAATATATTCTGTCCAGACCCCAGCAAGCTCAAGCTCGCATGAGGAATGTAAATGACAGAGGACAAAGGAAAGTGGAGTTTTCTCCTGGTTCTTATGTTTGGTTTCGAATGCATCCATATCGCCAAAGTCTGGTTGGCCGTGTTTTTCACAAACTGGCACCTAAGTATTATGGTTCCTTTGAGGTTCTAAGGCTTATTGGATCAGTTGCATTTCAGGTTGCATTAATCCCTCATTGCAAAATCCATGATGTCTTCCTTGTTTCCTTCTCAAAATTTTCAAGGGTGAATTGCCAAGTACTCTGCCCACCTTACCTTCCATAGAAGCGGGACTAGTGGTTCCTTTTCCAAGTTTGGTACTCCGCTCTCGCATGAATTGTGATAATTAGGAAATTTTGGTTCAGTAGGCTGGATTTTCTGTTGATGACTTGAAGCTTTTTCTCCACGAGGGGAGCAATCTTACCAATGCTTTTGTGGGCAAGCATTATGTTACATGTAAGAAACCAGCAGTCTGATTTTAATTATATTTCTTTATTTCCTGGAGTTTCTTTATTAGCTTAAATAAAACTCTCCTGAGATGCTATTACTAAGGAATAGGAGAAATTGAATTTCCATTTTGATATTTCACCCTTAAATTCAATTTCTAAAAAATTAAAATGTAACCATAAATTCTATTATACAAAGATTATTCTTCCACATTTATATGTTAAATGTATAGTGAAAGTACCAGAAATAACTAATAAATATCAAATAAGATGACAATGATATTCATTTGCTCTCTAGGGATAACAATGCCATTCAAGTTTTAATATCCAAGAGCATAGCAATAGTGGGGCAGATATAAATTTGGCAGTATCCCTCCACTGCTATAGATGAGTCAAACCAAGGAATCTGCTGGAGTTTGGGTTTCCACTTCATCCTCCGAACCAATGGAAGCTAAAGCCTGGTTTTTAAGGGATGAGCAGCATTATGAAGTGAGTGGTGAAGGAAGGTGTACCAAATATGTAAATGCATATGGCATTAGTTGGTTCAAACATGGCAAGTGGGAAGTCATTTTCAGTCGTCTTTTAAAAATTTGTGTGGCGTCGTCTCCTTCGCCGCCAAAGTAAGAATGTTACATCCCCCAAACCAAATCCCATCACATTTTAAAAAACGAAACCAAAAGTGATCCCCCAAATTGGAGCAGTCACTCACTCCTTCTCATCGCTTTCTTATTGGGTTTTTGGAATGTTGTTTTGCAGTTGTTGGTAATTGAATTAAAATATATATTAGAAAGAGTGGGTTTTGTTCTTCATTGCTCATTTCTATGAATTTCCTATTTCCTCCAATAGGATGAGGGCATTGTTGCCCTGCTTTAACTAATTATTTCAATTTCTTATTCCTAGGTATATAGAATACCAAAGGTTTACTCCTTATACTTTTTACAATATTAGAGATTTAGTCCCTTCACTTTAAAAAACATGAAATTAAATAATCTTATTTTCTCATTTTTAAAGTAAACATGACAAATTCTGAGTTTTAAGGGACTAAATAGTAAATTTTGTCAAAGTACAAGGATTGATATCAGATTTCAACCAATAAGAAAATGATGGCTCATTGGAAGTTACTAGAACTACTTTCCATATTTCATTTGGCTGTGATTTGTGGTGGCCCTTTAGCTGGAATGACTAAAGGCCAATAGGGTAAAACAATATTTATGCTTTTGCGAAATAATTGTCAATATTTTATGATTTTATATTGAATCAACATGTTAGGAATAGAGCTGAGCATGGGCTGGGCCACCCGGCCCGGCCCGAAAACCCCTGAAAAATGGGAGGTTCGGATAAAAATATAGGCCGAAAAATGAGCTTGGGCAGAAAATGAGGCTGTTTAAAAAATGGGCAGACCTCGGTAAGAATTTCTTGGCAGGGCCTGCCCTTGGCCGAAAATCATTAAAGGCAAAAAAAATATATTTTTAAATATTATTTTCTTATTATTTTCTCTTTATTTTGCTACCATTTTACTATTATGTTTCTATTATTTTATTATTATTGTTTAGATATTATATAAAACTTATTTTATTGTTAATTTTGTTATTATTTTAAAGACATTTGTTAATTTTGTTATTATTTTAGAGGCATTTCCTTGTTAAGTTGCATCTATTTTAGTGTTATTTAAGTCTACATATTTTTTAAAATTTATTTTCAATTTGTTGAAAAATATTTATTTTGATTTTTTTAATATTTTTGATGTATTATATATATTTAAAAATTATATAAAATAATATAAAAAATTAATACGGGCGGGCGGGCCGGGCCCGGGTTTTAGTATTTTTATATGGGCCGGGCTTGGGCAAAATTTTAGGCCCATTTTTTGGGCCCGGCCCGGCCCGAGCCCAATGAACGGGCCTAAATTTTTAGTTAGGCCCGACCCGAACCCGGCCCGGCCCGGCCCATGCTCACCTCTAGTTAGGATCAAAAATTACATCGAATCTAGAAATTTTTTTAAGTTAATTGAGTTGATGAATCTTATTTTATTATTTTAATTCGATTTAAATTTTTCTTTAATCGAGTCTAGTGAAATAAAACTTGAGTCGAGTCGATTCAATTCGAGTAAAATTATTTGAATTAAATTAAAAAATTAAACATGTCAAATTAAAATCTTGTTACAATATAACTAGTTCCATATTAGAGTATATAAATTTGAAACAATATATATTTGAAACTTTTCAAAGCAAAATAAAAAAATAATATAATAAGATTGAATTGTTAATTAACTTATTTAGGTCCCTAAAATTATTATTCTAGAAAGTTTTCATTTAACTTGCTCTTTATATATATTTTTAAAATATAAATTTTAGAATTTATATAAATATTTTGAATTTTAAAAATTATTTTGATTTATTTTGTAATTTTTTTAGAGAGAGACCAATTTGCTCATTTTTAAACATGACAAAGATCAAAAGGGTATTATACCAACCTGTTATTCGAATTATTTGAATTTTAAAATTTAACTCGAACCGAATTCGAATAATTTGAATAACTCGATTTAATTGACTCAAAATTTGAAATTTTTTTCAATTTTTTCAAATCGAATCGAGTTTTGTTCATCCCTACTATTAATTTTATAAAAGAAGAAAAAGCTAAGTATAAAAGAAAACATTGATAGTGAAATGGAAATATTAGAGCAAATGGAATCCTTTAATAATTCATTCTTATGAAATTTCATTTGTACCGGGAAGAAGTCGACAATTTGGGGCGGGGGATTAATTTGCAGTTAATTATTTATTTATTTTAAGGCATTCAGCCTCTAATATTTAATTTTCCCACTTTAACTTCCTTCTCTATTTTTTTTTAATCATTTTGGCCACTAATAGAATTTTTTTTTTTGCACTTTGAGTTTATTGTTGATATAGATAATTTTTTGAATATTTTTATATATATTTTTAATTTTTTATGAAAAACGTTAACGTTGTTATAATTTTTATAATTTAGTATTTTTTTCAAAAATAATTTATTAAAGCTTGAAGATCAAGAGTAAAAATTAATGAAAAGGAGTTAAAATGAAAAACAGATTTATTTTAAGAGCTAAATATATTATTTTGTAAATTAAGAGGGTATTGATATAATGAAGATTAGGGTTAGTAGTTGTGAAAGGCAATTGGCAACCACTCTTAATTTCTTAGGCATTCTCAATTTCTCTTCCATCTCTCCTTATTTACTTACTTTATCACTAAGTTAATTGAAATCACCACTTTAAGCCATAAAGCATAATTATATCTTAATTATTGCATTATAAACTACCAAACTTCTTTTAGTATTTGCATTCATCTTTAAACCTTCCTTTTTTTTATAATTATAAAAATAATGACCAAATTATTAAATTTTTGATGAAATTGGCCTAAAAACATTTTAATAATCTACTTAAATAGTCACTCAAGTTTTTGAATAAAAAGGGTGTTGCATGATATATTCGCGTCGCCCATTTTTTAGTTGAAATATTATTTTTATTATTTTATTAAATATTGTTTTTGTGAATGGAAGATTGCCTTTTATTATATAAAAGGACCCATTTTATAAATAATCTATTTTCCACCTATAATATTATGATTAATGTAAAACCCCACAAATTGCATGGCTACGTTTATGTATGTGGGCGCATCCAGAAGATTGTTACTAGTTATCAATTCCTATTATTCAAAATCTTGACTACTCTCTATTGCATGCTTGAATATAAATTTAAAATGAATTTATTTATTACATAAAAGATTTGGAAAAAGAAAACAAAAATAATTAACACTTCGGATATATACCATCAAACTCGAGAGTGATGGAACTAATTAAATCGCAATGAAGTGTCCAACTTTGAAGCTGACGTCAAACTCACTTTTGATGGTAAATTTTTGCTGAAATCAACTCACCTTTTTCAACTAAGAATCTTAACCAATACATGCAATTCCAGTATCCCAAAGAAATACGAAGGTTATTACGGTAAAAAATTGTCTATGTTTCTATGGAAAATTTTAAATAACAATGTCAACTAGAATATTGACTTAGATAATTTAGCATCAGATTTTATTTATCAAATTTGAAAAGATTATGATATTTCCTTTTGATTCTTCTATTTGAATATATATATATATATATATATATGAAGTTGAAGCAACACTTTCAACTTGATGATCTCATTGAGTTTATCTGAAGAAACACTTTGAAATCCTTTTCCAACATCTTTGATTTCACCACCTTTTTGAAGAGTTTAATGTTTAGTTTTGTTGGCAAAAGTTTGGTTGCCTCCACTTAGATGTTCAGTTTGAGCAATCATGAAAGTGATTTGATCACCCATTCTTTTAAGGCTTGTAGTAGGACTCTCTATCTTTTGCTAGAGATTCCACTTGTTCTTCCAAAGATGTGGTGCCAATTGTCTTGATATTCATCACTCCAAAATTTAGCTTTGAGGAAGATGTAGGAATGAAGTTGTCACTTGGTTGACTGTCTTTCTCCTTGAATGATAATCGGGAAGCTACATTTGATTTATAAGCAAAAACTTTTTTTAAGTCATGAGTTGATGAAAAAGCATCATAAAATGGATTATCGCTGAGAATTGAAGAAGTCTGATCAAACAACTTTAAAAGAGTTTTTGTCTTTTGCTATGAAGCATGGACACGGACATATAATACGAATGCGACACGATCTGATATCTGACGATACGGTAATTTTAAAAAATGAGAACACGAATGCGGTAGGATACGGAAATAAAAAATATTTTTATTATATATATATTTATGTTAAAATACTCAATGTAAATAAAATATTGATATTTTTATTAATATATAATTAATTCTTTTCCATTAAGTTGTCTTATTATTACATAAAATATGACAAAATATAGTAATAAATTATGCTAATAAATACAAAATATATTATACTAATAAATATTAAATCTTCTAGAAAGATAATATATTTTGTTTAACTTGACTTGCAAACAATGTCCTATTTTATTTAATAAGAATTTGGATCACACATATATTTATTAATATATAATTAAAATTAATTTTTAAATATTTTTAATGTAATAAATACATTAACTAGACAAATATTATATATATTCTTATTATAATGAGTCTCATATATTTATAAATTAAATTCATAGGTCAAATAAATTATACTAATAAATGTAAAAATATTTTACTAATAGATACTAAATCTTCTAGAAAGAAAATATATTTTGTTTAACTTGACTTACAAACAATGTCTTATTTTATTTAACAAGAATTTAGGTCACACATATATTTACTAATTTATATTTAAAATTAATTTTTTAATTATTTTAAATCTAATTTATATGGGTCTCGCATATTTTATTATATTTACTTTAACTATTTTTATATTACTATAATTTATTTTATTTTCTTACCCCATTATAAATTTGTAATTATATAAAACAATACATTAACTAATTTTTTTCACAACATTAATTTTTTCTTTCTTTTTTATACAACATTAATTGTAGGTATTAACTCTTTTTTTCAACATTAATTATTAACTTTTTTTTTCAGCATTAACTCTTTTTTTTTTTTATGCAGCCTAATTTTTTTTCTTCCCCATTAACCCCTTTCTTCCTTTCACATTTACCATATTTGCCTTTCCTTGCTCTGTTTTTCAATCTTTGCAAATAAAACCCATCAGACTCGGGAGTGTCATTGTTTGATACGTTTCAAGGCGTGTCCGGTACGTATTCGGTCGTGTCGGCGGTGTGTCCGTGTAGGACACCGGTACGACACCGGTACGAGATGATTTTTGCCATGTCGGTGCTTCCTAGGTCTTTTGCCTAGTATTGTAGGGATGAGCAAAGACATCGGTGCTTGATAATGAAGTGGAGCAAGTTATAGGATTAGCTTGAGCAAGCTTGCAAGTTGGTTTGTGTTAGAGTATTAAATCAGTAGAGTTGTTAAGGTTGTTAAGATTCAGTTAAAATGGTTATGCAGTTGTGGCTATCGTTAGCAAACCTTCTTGTCATGTATAAAAACCCTTGTTATCTTCATGTATAATAAGCATTAATCTGATAGTATTGTTTTTCACAGAAAATGTTGCTTCTTGTTTGTTGTATTGCACTTTTATGTTTCTTTATTATAGTTTAACATGGTATTAGATTTCTTTTTCCACATAGATTTGATCCTCTAAGTTCCTATGGTATCTTTCATGGCTATTCCTAGCCCGTCCGTTGTATTTAGTGATAGTGTGTTTTCTATTAAGAAAACCAATATTCTTTTTGATGATTTCAACTACTTATTATGGCGTTTGCAAGTACTTTTTTCTGTCAAGACTCATAAGCTTCTACAGTTTCTTTATGTATAGACGGTTCCTCCTCTACAATTAGTTGCGGAGCCAGGATGTTAATCTTGGGGGGCAAGTTAAAGTTAGATGTGTTACATAACAATCAAGATTTTTAATATTATTTTTAATACTATAAAAATATTGGAGGGGCCTACTTATATTTTTAGGAAGGCTAAAATATATATACAAAGGGGAAAATTGCAAAAAATTTAAACCTAGGGGGCTTACTTATATTTTTGGGAGGGTCATAGTATATTTACAAAGAACTAAATTGAAAATAATTTAAAAGGGCCTCTACTTGGCTTCACTGTTGTCCACAATTCATCTCCAATGCTAATGGTGTGCTTTAAGAGAATCTTGACTTTGCTCACTATGAATAACAGGACTGTGCGCTTGCTTCATGGCTCTTGTCATTTATTAGTCAAGGCGTTCTTCCTCACCTTATTGGTATGGATTCTAGTGCTCAAATTTGGAACACTCTTGCTAATCTTTATGGTAGCAAAACTATGTCTTGATTGATGTTTTATAGATGTTCTCTTTTGTAACACTCCAAAGTAGGACCTAAGAGTTTTAGGGGTATTTTAAGGATTTTAGCCTTAGGTGTTCAAAATTTTGCGACATGGTATACTGTAATTTTTTACTATAGTTTTTAAAAAATTATATCAATTTTTGAAAAAGAGTTTTCAAGACCTTCAATTTTGAAAATTACACTGATTTGTAAAAGAGTCAAAATTGTGAGTTTTCAAGAGGCAATTAGATCAGATTTTAAAATCCAACCTAAAAACCCCATTTATAGATTTATTTTCATGTGAGTCTTCTTCTCCTCTCATGCTTGTGCCGTCCATAGTTCTCCCAACTCTTCCTATCGATTTTGAATTCCAACTCCTACTTCTTTTTTATTTATATCATCTCTTAAGTTATAAATCTCCATAGAAGTTAAGAAAAAGACCCAAAAACACCAATTATTTCTCCATTGTCAAGCTTGTGAGTTTTTCGGGTTTTCGATCAAACGTTTGGCTTTTCGTTAAGGAGATTAGGGGTATTTTAGAAATTTTAGATTTAGAGTGTTTGGAATTTTGCGACATGGTATACCGATAATAATTTTTATTATGGTTTTTATAAATTAAATCAATTTTGAAAAAGAGTTTTAAAGACCTTCAATTTTGAAAATTGGACTGATTTGTAAAAGAGTCAAAATTGTGAGTTTTTAAAAGGAAATTAGACCAGATTTTAAAATCCAACCTAAAAACCCCTTTTTATAGTTTTATTTTCATGTTAATCTTCTTCTCCTCTCATACTTGTGTCGTCCATAGTTCTCCCAACTCTCCTAATCGATTTTGAATTCCAAATCCTAATTCCTTTTGATTTCTATCATCTCTTAAGTTATAAATCTCCATAGAAGTTAAGAAAAAGACCCAAAAACACCATTCATTTCTCCATTGTCAAGCTTGTGAGTTTTTCAGGTTTTAGATCAAACGTTCGGTTTTTTGTCAACTAAGGTAATGATTCATCTTTCCATTAGTTTTAAATGTTATTTAGTCTTTAAAACTAAGTTTTTAGCTATTAAATCACATGTTTTGAATAAAAGTCAAAAATTGAGTCGTTAATGGTGGATTTCGAGATTTTGAGTAAAAATGTGGTTTCATTGTGTTTTTCAATTAGTTTTGACATGATTAGGAGGTTTCTAAACTTTCTTTGAAGTTTCATTGAAGATTTCTTGAGTTATAATGAATTTTCAAAAAATAGCCATAAAACATGTCGAAAAAGTCGATACCATGAATTAAGTAGTTTTATTGTGTTATAGTATGATTCACACGTAGCTAGTATGTTAGCATTCTGTTATGAGCTAACAACTATTATTTGTGAAATGAATCTTGCCTCTTTCAAGTTCTTAATACACAGATATATATAGGCAACAATGCCTAACTGATGAGTTGTTACATAACAGAATGCTAATGTACTAATGAGTTGTTAGCTCATAACTAAATGCTAACATACTAGCTACGTGTGAATCATACTATAACATTCACCTAGCTTCTTCTAGTGGTACAATCTGAAGAATTTGACGAAAACAAATAGAGATATGGATAGTGGCTTAGTAAGTATATCCGCAACCTGGTCACACGCCAAACTTCACCAATAATCAATTCTCAATTAGCCACCTTTCATGAACAAAAAACAAATCAAGTTCAACATGCTTGAACTTGGAGTGCAGAACCAGATTAGCTGCAACAGCGACAGTACTAGTATTATCACACCATACAGTAGGAACATCAATAGAGGTGAGTTTTAATTCGGACAAAAGAGACACAAGCCACGCAATATCACTAGTGGATCTAGCTAGACTCCGATACTCATCTTCAGCTGTGGATCTAGAAACAACTTGCTGTTTCTTGGAATACCATAAGATAGGAGCATTCCCAAAATATACATAATATCCTGTTATGGATCGACGATCATCAAAATCAAGACCCCAGTTCGCATCCGCATATCCGACCAAAGAAAGTCTATCAGATCGATGAAAAACCAGACCATGAGAGAGTGTGCCACGTAGATATCGCAGAATACGCTTAAGAGCTATCATATGTACTATAGTGGGTGCATGCATGAACTGACATACCCTATTTACCGCATATGAAATATCTGGTCGCGTTAAGACAATATATTGAAGAGCTCCAGCTAAACTCCGATACTCAGTTGGAACAACAAGTCGTTCACCGTCATCTTTAGACATCATAGACGAACTAACCATTGGTGTATGAACAGTTTTCGCATTAGCCATAGAACAGCGATTAAGAAGTTTCTTAATGTATTTCTGCTGACACAAATGAAGACTGCTAGAAGCAGATTTGCTCACTTCTACCCCTAAAAAATAATGAAGCTCACCCAAATCTTTTAGAACAAATCTGTCGTTATGTTGCTGAATAAAATTATCGATTTCAGCAGACGAATCTCTAGTGACAATAATGTCATCCACATAGACAAGAACATACACAATAAACTTGTTAAGAACTTTGACAAATAAGGAAGCATCAGACTTAGACACGTCAAACCCATTACCAATAATAAATTGACTTAACTTGTCAAACCAGGCACGAGAAGCTTGTCGCAAACCATAGAGAGCTTTATTTAGACGGCACGCTAGTTGTTCACCATGTGAGCCATATCGAGCATACCCCGGAGGTTGCTGCATGAAAACCTCATCAGTTAAATCTCAGTTTAAAAATCATTATTAACATCAACTTGCTTTTAGTTGCCACCCACGAGATACATCAATGGAAATAATAACACATATAGTTGCTGGTTTGACCACTGGACTAAAAGTTTCTGTGAAATCACATCCCGACACTTGGAAACATCCTTTTGCAACTAACCGTGCCTTTTGTCGATCAATGGACCCGTCAGGATTTTTTTACTTTAAACAACCATTTGCATCCAATTGCTTTGTGGCCAGATGGAAGAGGAACAAGATCCCAGGTAGAGTTCGCTAATAAGGCATCAAACTCGGCTTGAACTGCCTGTCGCCATTCAGGATGGGCAAGAGCCTCTTCAATCGAACAAGGCTCAAATTCAGCTATGTCAATAGTTAATGCTTTTGGCTTAAATATCCCTACTTTAGATCGAGTAACCATTGAATGAGTGTTAACAAGCTCATTTACTCTTGCATTAGAACCAACTTCAACAGTCGGCAACCTTCCCAATGAGCCATCTTTTGAAGAGCTTGATGCATTACGCAAGACACTAGTGTTTTCTGAAGAGTTCGAGATATATGGTAAATCACTAGTTGCGCTGAAATTTTGATGAGCATTTATAAAATCAACAAATAGATTTTAACAAGCTCCAGAAGATGCTGAACTACTTTGAGAAACCAGTGGTCTGATAATGGGAACATATGTAGGTAGGCTCACAGGTTGAGGCTGCTGACTATTAGAAGTACCAGAAGAAGAAAACAAAAACTTTTGTTCATCAAACACCACATGACAAAAAATAACGACCTTCCCATTTGGTAGTAAACAATAACAACCTTTATGCTGAGAGCTGTACCCAAGTAACGTAGAAGGTTGAGAGCGATAGTCAAGCTTATGTTGAACAAACGATCGTAAGTAGGGAAAACAAAAGCACCCAAAAACTCGAGATGCTCATACTTTGGTGAATGACCATACAAACGTTGATACAGAGATTGGTCACCCAAGACCAAAGTGGGTAGTCGATTAATGAGATGCACGGCATTACGAAAGGCATAACCCTAGTAGTTCATAGGTAAACTAGCATGAGCCAACAATGTAATACCTGTTTCCACAATATGATGATGTTTACGTTCAGCGACCCCATTTTGTTTAGACGTATAAGGATAAGACAAACGGTGAACAATACCATGTGTGGCTAAAACAGACGCAAAAGTCCGAAATTCACCACCCCAATCACTTTGAAACTTCTTAATGCATTTTCAAACTGAGTCTGAACCATCTGTCGAAACTGTAGAAAACACTCAAGAGTTTGTGATTTTCGTTTAATCAAATAAATCCATGTGAAACGACTACACATATCAATAAAAGACACATAGTAGAAATTTCCTTCAGATAAAACCTAGGCTGGTCCCCATAGATCAGAAACTACAAGTTCAAACAACTCATTATACTTTTGAGAGATTATGAAAACGATAGTTTATGTGATTTCCCTTGCTGACATGCTACACAGACTTTATCAAAACAATTTTTATTAAATTGAATATGACATTTACTAAGTACATTTTTCACTATATTAGAAGAAGGATGGCCTAGTCTCTGTGCTACAAAGTAAAGACATTATTAATGAGATTATTTTCACGAACTGAGGCATTATGCACAGCAGGGGAATCATCCGTCAAGCTGGCCGAAAAAAATAAAGCCCATCACGAACTCGACCTCGTATCAATATTTCTTGCGTCTAGATATCTTTAACCACACAATAGGAAGAGTGAAATTCAAAAAATACTTTGTTATCTACAGCAAACTTAGACACAGAGAGCAAGTTTTTGTGAATGCTAGGTACACACAGAACATTAGATAAGTGTAGAATCTCTTTTCTGTAGCAAACCTCAAATTCCCAATAGATGCAATCGTAGTAGAAACCCCATTACCCATTTTAAGGGAAGAATTACCTGTATACAGATTGGAAGTATTAAGTGCTGAAATATTCTGACACACATGGTGCGTGGCTCCAGAATCGGGCACCAATTCTCACTTTCCACTGGTAATAGAACATAGGAGTCAGTATTATTGAAATTAGAATCATAGGCTATGGCATCAGAATAATCAGATGCGTACAACTCTAAATTCTACGAAGGTAACCCAACAAACTGAGAAGACCCATACGGAGAAGGGTTAGCATAAAAAACTCGAGCTCTCGATTTTGTGCGTCGAGAACCCACAAAATCCTGAATTCCCTGAGATGAGTCAAAGTTAACACAATAGGCATTAGGTTTAGAAAAATGCTGCTCATCAGAAAGACAAGGTTGAGTCGACCCACGAGGCCCAAAAGTGGGACCTGTACCATACTGCACACGATTGTGAGCTAAAATTGATTTTGCTCAATTCTTGGATCCATGGACGAAGACATATGGCCTTGAGTATTAGAAAACCCATCCTTAGGTGGCCTGGCACTATGCTGCATAACATTTGGCCCAAGTGAAACATTGTGGGGCCCACGTGATTTACATCCACAAAAGATCTGACATTAGAACACCAATTTTGACCATAATCCCAATTTTAATCGTGTCTTCTATTTTGAGTTTGTTCATTTTCATTTGTAGCCATAAAGTCTCTGTTTCTACCATTAGTCTTAACGCCAAGCCATATCTGCCCAAAGAACCGTCCATCGTGAGGCACACCGGCGATTGGTAATTATGGCGATACTGATAGAAGCAACGCTGAGCATAATGGCCATATCAACTACAGATTTGGCACTGTACTCGAGGGTGAAAACTTCGACCCCGTCCACGAGCGGAAGAGCGATCGCCACGAGAATAGTCGACCACCTCTTGTGTCATCGAACTGTCCATAAAATTCGCAGCAATCAACGTTTCCTTAGCAGATCGAGTTGACGGGCTTCACACTCAAGAAGCGCATCAACAAGTCGGTGAAAAGGTAATGGCATCGTCGATAGATATGCATAGGAAATAACGCATCAAACTCCGAGGAAAGGCCCGAGAGCAAGACTACCGTCTTCTCGTCCTCTAAAATCAAGGAACTAGAGGCAGAAAGAAGAGCATAGAGATTTGTTATTTTGTCAACATAATCACGAACAGATAAGGTACCTTTTTGAAGAGAGTGAAGAGCATGCCGGAGTTACGTCTGCTTCATGCCAGTGTCGACTGTGAAGAGACTGTTAGCTAGAGTTCACACATCACTGGCGGTACGAACGTTCGTGAACAAAGACAACACGGAGGAGCTAATGGTTGAGAGTAGCCAAGAGGTTAGTAGATTATCTTGTTGAGTAAAGATAGTAGCCGAAGGATTAGCGAGAAGAGTTCTATCTGGAGCTTGGATAAATCTTGTCGGAGCAGAGAGAGAACCATCAAGAAATCCAAATAAACCATAGCCAGTGAGTATAAGGCGTACCTGCTGTCTCCATTAAAGAAACGAGTCACTAGCAAGCTTAACCACATCGTGGCGAGGAAACGTTGTTATGAGACGCTATCAAAAAAGACAGATCCACTTGGATCACCACCGTCAGAGTCTGAGAAAGCGGAGGAGTCATACCAGGTCAGAACGTTACGACTGATACCATGAAAGAATATTGAATAGAATTGATGTATTATTTGTGAAAAGAATCTTGCCTCTTTCAAGTTCTTAATACACAGATATATATATAGGCAATAATGTAACTGATGAGTTGTTAGCTCATAACAGAATGCTAACGTACTAATGAGTTGTTAGCTCATAACAGAATGCTAACATACTAGCTACGTGTGAATCATACTATAACATATTGTAGTTTAAAGGTTAGGAATTATTCATAGGTGAATAATTAGATGAATGAAACTCGTTTTAAACAAAAAGCTTAAGTATAGATCGAGATATTTGGATTTCAAGTTGGTTTTGTTAAAAGTTTTGGCTACATGATAAAATAACTTAGGGTTATGTTTTTTATTGCTTATGGTGAGTCCTTAGCTGGTTTTTGAATGTATTGTGATAACATGTTAATTTGCATGATTTCTTATGTTTAATTCAATTTATTTCTAAATCAATCCCTGCTAAATTATTATTTTTATGATTTAAATCTTGTCAGGGATGCAATTGGTCAAAAGCAAGCTAAAAAGGGTCATATTGAAAGACAACCATTGAAATGGAGCGAAATTAAAAAGATGGAGGAAGCCAAGGACACATCAAATATTTTGACTTTGTAAAAGCCAAAAATAGGAAAATCTTATTTTAGTTTATTTTATTTATTTTTTATATTTTATATTTTTATTTTATTTTAAATTTTATATTAAATTAGTTTAGGCTATTTTTAGTAAATCCCATGTATATAAATAAGGGCTTTTTGTTCTTAGGAAATCATCAATTAATTCTTTTCCTACTTCAATTTGGAGTTGTATTATCCTCTTTGTTCTTTTCTACTTCAATTTGAAATTGAATTATTCTCTTTTCTCTTTCAATTTGACGTAGGAATTTTGTTCATTTCTTTGTTCTTTCTAAATTCGTCCAATTGCTTTCCAAGCCCTTTTATTCCCAAATTTTTTCCATTATGATACAAATTCAATCACCTTCCACAACTTACAAGCATGAATAAATTCATGCTACACTAAATTCTATCTTAGCCTTAGGCCGGTATTCTCTCCGGTCAGGAATCGTGAGATTCATATTCGCGCAAAAAAATTCTTCCAATCGGTATTCACCTTTTTCCAAGTATCAGGATAGCACAAATGATCCCTTAAGGTTGAATTCGATTTCAAGTTTGCAAGTTGGGTTGGAATCGTGTTTTTTGACAGTTGGAGATTCAAGTCAGCCGTGCTGTATTCGGGTTTCCGAGAACAAATCAAGAAGAAGTGATTGGGTTTAAATGACCCACGTGATTGAGGCCGTTGATTCAAGTTGGGTTCTTTAGAACGCAAGGCTATCAGAATCTTCAATCGAGAACACGTGTTTCTCGATTAGATAATCGGTAAGGGTTAGTCTACAGGATGTACCGGGACCAGCTACGAGAGGAAGAATTGGCGGTTAGGGCGTTCTTAATTGCTATTGTAACGACCCGATTTAGGGGCTAGTCGAACGATGATCTCGAGATCACTAATCCGAGGTTGGAGAAATTCATGTTATTTTATGTGTTATAAAATGTTTATAAAGAGTCATGAGAATTTTGGTGTTTTAATTTTAGCGATTTCATGCTTAATCGCAAAAAGGACTAAATCGCATAAAGTACAAAAGTTCTATTATACAAGGCATAGGTACCTAATAGCCATAGAATGTTAAAGTGGAGGTGGCCAATAATAAAGGGTTGGCAGGCCATGTGGACAAGGGAGACAAGAACATTTATTTTTTGTCAAAAGTTGGTGATATTAGTTGAATAAAAGAATAAAACAAGATGATATAAGAAAAAGGCTATCATCTTTTTATTTTCTTCTCTTCTCCCACCAAAAATACAAGCTAGAATAGGGGTTCTTGAAGCTCAAAAATTCATCCAGCAAGCCTCTTGCAAGCAAGTGATTTTGATGGTTTTAGTTGATAATTTTTGTACTTTTGGAGTCCCCAAAGCTTGAGCTAGCTAATGAGGGCACTAATTTGTAATATGGTTGAGAGTATAGGGACTTTCCATGAGAGAGTTTAAGTTGGCTGCTGAGTTTTTATGGAAGAAAATGAATGTTAGGAAGATGAGAAACAACTTTTATTAAAAGTGTTATTATGAAAACACCTAATTGGGACTAAGATGCAAATGTTGTAATTTGTTCATTAATGCATAAAATAGTTGGAATTGTGGATAGTTTTAAGATAATTAAATGTTTAGTTAGGCTTGTTTAATAAGAAAATGTGATGAAAAGTGATTTACGAACCTAGGGGCAAAATCATAATTTTGCCAATGTATGAGAGCAAAATAGTCATTTTTGCCTAAGTGTAGATTATGATGTATTATGATTTATAAGTGATTACATGAGTAAATTCTATTGTTTTAGATAATAAAAAAAATATATTCGGACCTAGAACGGGAGAAAAGAGACATATGGACAAATAGGTCCCTTTCCACCCTTTTCGATATCGAGGTAAGTTCGTGTGCAAATGTTGTAATTATGTGCGAGTTATTTAATATTCCAATGCTGTATGGAATGTATATTTACTTTATGAATGTATTAAATATGTTTTGACAAGATGTCAAGAGAATTGAATCTAAGAATAATGGGAAATGCAAATAGCATAATATGATGATAGTTAAGGTCCCGTGTAAGACCATATTAGAATATGGCCTCGTTGAGTGATATTGAATAAGACCATGATAGGGAAATGGCATCTATATGATAATTAGTGAAGACCCCATCAGAGGCGTGATGTCGATGTGATGTTATGTGTATGCGACTCAAGAGTGTTATCTAACAATTTGAGTGATTCAAAAGATATGTTGAAAAGGAGAAAGTATGTGGTTGTACCACGAGAGGCACAGGTATGTTTTAGAACTAAATTGAGGTAAATTTGGTTGCTGATGAACCCATAGTGGGTCATGTGTAAATGATGCATCCAAATTGCATATGTTGTATATATAAATGCATTGTGTGAAAGCAAATGATTATTGTAGAAATCTAAGAATGATAGTGTGTGAGGATGTTCCCGAATGAACATTTGAAATAGGGAAATGCATGTGGATAAATATCCGTGAATATGTATTAACGGTGGGCTATGTGCGATACCACCTTATTAATTGTTAGTGATGGGCTGTGTGCGATACCATCAACAATATTATTAATGGTGGGCTGTGTGCATTACCACCATATCCTTTGTTACCGATAGGCTGTGTGTGATACCATCGAGTTTAGTGACTAATGGTGGACTATGTACAATACCACCCTATTAGAAATTGATGGTGGGCTATGTGCGATACCACCCTATTAGTGATTGATGATGGGCTACGTGCGAAACCACCGAGTGACGGTAGTATGAATGAGTCATAGAGAAGTTACGATGTGTTGCATCATGTGACTATGTGGTGTTAAGTGCAGGAATGTAAGTTAATGAATGTGAGCCTTAAGCTTGAGATATGGTTAGAACGTGGTAAGAGATGAAATGAGTAAGCATAATGAATGATTGAATTGGTAACCATGAGTTTACGAGTAAAACTCATTATAATACCTTGAGATGGTGTATAAACAATGAGTATCAATAATTGATTAGTATTTGCATATGAACTTACTAAGCATTATTGCTTACTCATTTTCTTTTCCTATCTCTTATAGGTTTGCGTAACTAGCTCGGGTTGGAGATCACGGAGATGTTTTCACACATCGATCAAACACTTGGTATGAGGTTTCAAGTCCTTATGAGTTATGGCATGTGTAGGAATAGTATTTAAAATTGATTAAGTCATAGTTTATATAGCCAAATGTGTTGGCTTAAGAGAGTTTATGGTTCGATTGTGTATAGCCATAGATGATGGGTTAAGTCATTTGTAATTATACTAGAAATAGTTCTCCCTCGTATATATGATGAAGACTTCATTTTATAGTTTAAATATGATAATTCAAGAGTTGTGTTTGATAAAAATGGAAGTTTATGTGATGGTATATGAATGTTTGCAAGTGAGGGTGGCTAAAGGGCTTGGTAGATAGCCTGCTAAGTGTCCACATAGGTAGACACACGGGCGTGTGTATAGGCCGTGTGGATAAGTCAAAATACTAAAGTTTGGCACACGGGCCAAGGCCACGGCATGTCAAGGCCGTGTGAAATTAGTCAGTGTCGACCACGAGTGGAAGACACGGGCATTTTTAGGGGCACACGGGCGTGTCCCTAGTTCAACATGGGCGTGTGGCCCCTGTTTTGATGAAAAGTTTTTTAAGTTCATAAAAGTCCCCGGTTAAATCCTAGAAACTCTTGGAGGTAAGTTTAGGGCCACGTAGGCTGAGAATGGGCAAGAAATGGGTTTTGAACGAAATTTTATAGCTGTGATTACAAGCTCAAGTAAGGTTAAATATGGTAATGCCTCGTATCCGGTCCCGTCGTCAGACACGGGTAAGTGGTGTTACATTTAGTGGTTTCAGAGCTATGGTTTAGTCAATTCTCGGACTAACCTAGCGTTAGTAAGAGTCTAACTATACATGCCATATGTGGACCGTGATAGTGTGATATCTCTCAGCTCTAACAAAATTATTTTGTTAAGACAGAGATAATTCCCAACTGAGCTAATTTTAAAGATGTTGTAAGTAGTAATGAGAGTTATGAAGTGATAGCTTATCTATATTGGTTTGATATGCATACGGTGTTATATACTCGACCAATTGGGTTAAGTGCATACAGTGAGTAAACTTACCCAGTGAATGGGATATGTATATATGTATAACTGATTGAATGATGTATGATCAGTATGTCTACATAGTTGAATATCATGTGCAACTGTAAAGTAGATGATGTATAATGTTTTGTTTTATGACTCTGTTATGAAGCCATAACTGTTATTATAGTATAAAAGTTAAACCGAGTAGTTAAGTTAAGTAGAACGCAGGTGATGAGTACAGTCATTCAATGATGAATTGATGAATAAGACCATGGTTGGACCATGGCAGTGCTTGTGATCCCATATAAGACCATGTCTGGGACATGGCATTGGCATCGATACATGATTCCGTATAAGAACATATCTAGGATATGTCATCGGCATCGAATAGTGATTCCGTGTGAAACCACATCTAGGACCTGGCCTTGGTATGAAATTGTGTAAGATCATAGCGAGGCTATGGCATTATGACGACATGAAAAGTTATAGCTGAGTTATGATGTTGTGATACGAGTAAGACTATAGTTGGACTATGGCGATCAAGTAAATGACGTACTCAAACCCGTAAGACGTTCTTTAATTCGATAAGTGATGGTAAGAGGAATCAGAGTTAAATGTTGAGTACTTGAATAAATATTAATATGAAGCTTGAGTAAGTGTAAAAAACTCGCTTGGAGCGAGTTGTGCAATTACAATGATAATTCATTAATGATGAATGTTAAATCATATGTATGTAGTCATGAGAGTAAGTTTGTACGTGATAGATTCAACATTTATGTTAGCATAATTGAGAATGCTTGGTATCATATTGATGCATGATACTCCACTAAATTGAGAAATTAATGTTGAAGTCTTAGTGGACTATAATGAATATGAGAATCGTATAAGACCATATCTAGGATATGGCATCGATACTTGGTGTAAAAGCCCATATAAGACCATATCCGGGATATAGCATTGGCATCTAAAGGTGACTCCATGTAAGACCACCTCAAGAATGTGGCATTGGTTGCGTACCTACATCAATGAAGACGATTATGCATATTTGAATATCCCTAGTGATTAATGGGATAAGTTGATGAGTTTGGAAGTAGAAATGAGATTTTTCTTCACGAGAGTCAAGTTGAATAAGCTCATGAGTACAAAATAAAGGAGTTCAGTGGTGAAACAATCAGTAATTTGTATAGAGATGAAAGTAGTTGAAAGTTGAGAACAGTTTGGGAAGAATATTTGAATGTTTCATAGATTGTACTAATTTTGCAATGTTACGAGCAAAGAGGAAGTTGGCCTCGGCTAATTGAATCAATTGAGTAGGAAACCTAAGGTGTACTTATCGAGATCCTCCCAATTCGATGTTCATTAATGAAGGAGTAATAGAGAGGTTTATGATGACAGAAATGGTTAGAGGAACCATATTCGAACTGTGAGAGTGTTTAAATATGACAACCATAGTTGAATGGATTATAATGATCTCTTTGAGTATTATGCATAAATATCTATTTTCTTTTAGGGGTTATGTGGTTGTTCTTTTCATGAAATTGTGATCGCATGAGAAGGTTAGCTGACTGTAAAATAAAAAAATAGTTGTCGATTTGGTTAATTGAAATCGACATTCCTCTATCTCTTTGTAACCTTATTCTGGTACTTTGAGGAGAAAGTTGGTGATGAAATTATGTGAGATTTCTTTTATATTTCGCTGATCATGGTTAGCTTTAAAGTATATGTTCTTTGAGTTGTGATAGTTATATCTACTATAACTGCGCTTTTGATTTGATCATAGAAAGGTGCTAATTCTAGTATAAAAAGTGAGGTCACAAGTTTCACGATGTGTGATGGGTTTTCGGGTAAGCCGAATAGAGTTAATGTACTCAATTGAGATGTCCCTACTATCTTGAGATAAGGCGATAGTAAAGGTTTTAGATTAACATATCAAGAGGAACTCAAACGGGAGTGTGTCCAAAATATATTCTCAGTATGGAGAAAAGTGTAGACTAATGTATAGAGATATGATTCGAGTTTTGTGTATATATACGCATGAATCAATAAGAAGAATAAAATTCCATGTGTACATGAGTACAAAAGAACGATACAAAGGTATGCTTATTGAAATATTATAACCGTGATGGTTAAGTTGAAAGCCATTAAAGGTACTATTAACTAAAAATTTTAGTATCATTGGGGGAAAAGTGTTTTAATACCAGTGTGTAAATGTATAGTTTACATTTTTGGGTGATTAGAGTTGCATCGAAAAGAATTGTTGGATTGGTGATCTTGAGACGGTCACTTTTGTGTCTAAGTTGTGAAATAGAGGTTATAATATGATTTGTGGAAAAAAATCATGGATTTTCCGAATCCTGATGAGATGGCATTTCTAATGCTGCAGAAAATTTGAATGTGAGTTAATGAAAATGGCTTGAACTATTAAAATGGTGTGTATAGTTATTGAAATACTTCTTAGATAGAAGACATAGTACAGATGTCTGGAGGAGAATCCTTGTTTAAGCAATGCGAGTTAGTTACTCGATTAACTTTAGTTGGTGATATCCTAGTTTCAGCGAGGTTAATGACTAGAGCTAGTTTTCCTTTGAGACAAAGGAGTTCAGATATGAGATCATAGATAATATTTTAAATAAGCTTTGAGTGAGTTTGACTGGGATGTTAAAATTTAGGGCGGATAAGATTTCAGTTGTTGATGTTACCTAGAGATAGAAATTGTATGTTGATGAATTCAAAACTTATGAAGAAGTTTTGGTATGAGACTTAATAGTAGCAGGTTTACTCATGCAAGAATAAGAGAAGGTACTAATATATGTATATATGTTTTGACAACTGAGTACACTTCATGATATGATTGGGTTTATGTTCAGAAGTAGTTGACTGGTAAAAGCTGAATTATCAGAGTGTTCAAAGTTGGGACTATTATAGTCAGTGATTATTCTAAGGAGAAAGTGTGAAAGAGTACTATAGATTTTGAATTTGGATTGACATGATGTCTCAAGGAGAGGGATGTCATCCGAATTGTAGTGAGTTATGTGACAAAGATTTGAATGATCATTATGGCATGTTTAAAGTTCATAATTGTTAGATTATTGAGTATATGTGCTTTGGAGAAAGAGTAATCTAGGTCTCAAAGTTGTACTTTGACCTTGTGTACTACAGTTTAAAGGTTGTTGGCGAGAGAAATTTGAGGATAAATCGATTTACGATTTTGAAGAGTTGGTGGAAACGTTTTAGGGATGTTGAAACAACTTCTCCTGGCAAGATTTTTGGGGGCAAAAATCTCTAAAGGGGGGAATTGTAATGGCCCGATTTAGAGGGCTAGTCGAAACAATGATTTCGGGATCACTAATCTAAGGTTGGAGAAATTTATTCCATGTTATTTTAAGTGTTATAAAATGTTTATAAAGAGGCATGAGAATTTTGGTGTTTTAATTTTAACGATTTCATGCATAATCACGAAAAAGGACTAAATCTCATAAAGTGCGAAAGTTCTATTTTACAAGTTATAGGTACCTAATAGCCATAGAATGTTTAAGTGGAGGTGGCCAATAACAAAGGGTTGGCCGACCATGTGGACAAGGGAGACAAGAGCATTTATTTTTGGTCAAAAGTTGGTGATATTAGTTGAATAAAAGAATAAAATAAGATGATAAAAGCAAAAGGCTATCATCTTTTTATTTTCTTCTCTTCTCCCACCGAAAATACAAGCTAGAATGGGGGTTCTTGAAGGTCAAACATTCAGCCAATCAATCCTCTTGCAAGTAAGTGATTTTGATAGTTTTAGTTGATAATTTTTGTACTTTTGGAGTCCCCAAAGCTTAAGCTAGCTAATGAGGGGACTAATTTGCAATATGGTTGAGAGTCTAGGGACTTTCCATGAGAGAGTTTAAGTTGGTTGCTGAGTTTTTATGGAAGAAAATGAATGTTAGGAAGATGAGAAACAACTTTTATGAAAGGTGTTGTCATGAAAACACCTAATTGGGACTAAGATGCAAATGATGTAGTTTGTTCATTAATGCCTGAAATAGTTGGAATTGTGGATAGTTGTAAGAGGATTAAATGTTTAGCTAGGCTTTTTTAATAAGAAAATGTGATGAAAAGTGATTTACGAGCCTAGGAGAAAAATCGTAATTTTGCCAATGTATGAGGGCAAAATAGTCATTTTTGCCTAAGTGTAGATTATGATGTATTATGATTTATAAGTGATTACATGAGCAAATTCTATTGTTTTAGACCAAAGAAAATGAGATTTGGACCTAGAATGGGAGAAAAGAGACATATGGACAAATAGATCCCTTTCTACCCTTTCCGATATCGAGGTAAGTTCGTGTGCAAATATTGCAACTACGTGCGAGTTATTTAATATTCCAATGCTGTATGGAATGTAACACCCCTAACCTATATCCGTCGCCGGAATAGGGTTAAAGGCGTTACTGGATAGATTAGAAACTTTTACAAACTTTTTAATTATACAAATCATCATTCATAACCAAGTGTCCCTTTTCATAGGTCAACGAGACCTTAATCATGCTTTAGAATAAGGTCAGGACTAAACCGAACACATATGAAAGTTCTCAAAAATTTAAAACTTTTCTATATTACAGAGATCACATGCCCGTGTGGACAGGCCGTGTGCCTCCCACGACTACTAGACACAACCATGTGTCCTGGCCGTGCCAAATCAGGGCAAGTATACTGACTTATCCACACGGCCACCAGGCACGCCCGTGTGCCATGGTCGTGTACTATAGGTTATCTACTATCTTACTCACATGGCTACTTGGCATGTCCGTGTACCATGCCGTGTACACTTGCATTGGCTACTGACTTAGTCCCACGGTCACCAGGCATGCCCGTGTGCCACGACTATGTAGGCAAAACAGGCTATTTGCAAGGCCAAAGTGCCACCCTTACTTGGGTCATACCTACAATCAATGTACCAATCCATTTCATGTACAAATATCAACCAAAAACATATCAAATTATCAACAATTCTCCACATTCAATCTCATTTCTAATCATATCAACTTGCACAACTAAATCACATATATCTATAAGCATGGTTTAACCACATTTACCCATCATAGAACATTCTTTGATAAAAAATGCATACTCATAGTGTATTCATATACTTACTATAGTTTGACCATTTCATTTGCTATCAAACCATACCAAACTTGGATCATATGCCATATTCATTCATGCAAATTATCAACATTTACTTAGCCACATCACATGGCCATTTACACTTTAAAACATATACCAAAATATATAACCTATACATGTCATATTTAACTATTTACACATTTTCAAAGTACCAAAATGATCTTAGGTAGTGTGATGACGATCCTCAACAGTCCCGAGCCTCCAGTAGGTTTGATGATCTATAAAACAGAGCAAACACACACACAGAGTAAGATTTCAAAAGCTTAGTAAGCCATATACAAATAAACTTTGCATATAATGCACATAGCTATCTTGATTGTAACATCCTGGAAAGGGCCTATGCATTTTCGGTTTAATTGTGCAAGTGACATGTTTTATGTACTAGGAATAAATTTCAAACATTTACGAAACCCAAAATGAATGGAAATGATTTGAAATGAACATTTTGGAAACACGAAAATGTATAGAAATGTTAAGTTTAAAATGGAAAGTGAACATTTTTAGGAAATGTAAGGAAATGTCAAGTTTACTGAGTAGAACGAAAATTTTGGAAACTTAAAATGACTTAGAAATGTCGAGTTTTAAAGTTTAAAGAGGAAATTAAGACAAGGTGGCCTTAAAAGAAAAAGTTTGTGAAATTTGACACACAATCAAGCTTGGAAAAATGGCTCAAGATGTCACTTAGGGCCTCTGAAATGGCGCCACATGCAAGGTGTTGGGCACAGGGTTCGAGTCACTTGGGAAGCAAATAAAAGGAGTTTTATTTTTGCTTCGAGAAGCGAAGAGTGGACTGCAAGGCTTCTAGAAAAGGGAGTTTTATTCCCTTTAAATTTCAAAAAGTAATGGGATAAATAAGGGATTTAAATTGGATTATTTTTTGAAGAGATAATAGATGGATAAATATGGATTTATTTCTTTTATTTTGATAGATAAGGAAGAGATAAAGAAGATTATTATTAGTATTATTTTATTAAGAGATAAGAGATAATAAAGGATATTTCTTTAATTATTTTAAATTAAAGAGATAAAGCTATCAAATAAAGAAGAGTGGTGGCCAAGTGAGGGATTACGAGTAGTAGTTCGGCTATAAAAGGGGAAAATAGGGCTACTCATCAATTTGTTCTTCCTTCTCTTCTCTCTGCCGAAAATTCCTAAGACATTCCCCCTCTCTGAAATTTTCCTAGCCAATTCTCTCTTTTCTCTGCTATTTTGTTAAAACCAAAACCCTAGTAAAGCAAGCCAATCTCTTCATCTTTCTTTTCTTCCTATTTCTCCTTACCAATCCATTCAAAAGCCAATCTTGAAATGCTTCAAGCATAGGTGCTTGTCGGTTTCTTCAAAGGTAAGAGCAAGTTTGGTTTCTATTCTTTTCTTTTAGATTAGCAGAGATAATCTAACCCCATACATATTTTGGTTGCGAATATGGAAGGATCTTTCGAGATTATCGAGTAGTCAACTAAAAGGAGAAGTATTCTGGATTTCTAAGATTAAGGTAAGACATGTGAATATTCTACCAAAGGCCTTGATTTATGATTTGATGATTAAGATTAAGTCTAACGTAAGGTTTTAAGGATTTCGACATTCCTAGGGAAACAAGGAACAGTTTTGGAATTTGTTGGTGATCCAACCTAAGCAACAAGGTAAGAATACTAATCCTTCTAGGATTTGGAATTTTGGTAGAATGGCTTTTTATTAAGGTAAAAGTGATTAATCAATTGTAGGAACTTGAGATCTAAGGCGTAGAGATCGGATCTCGGGATCTCAAGGAATCGTTAGCGAATCGGTGTGTACCCACACTATTTCATAATACGTTTTATGGTCGTGTTAAATAATATATGTGATATTAAGAATATGAAAGTGGCAAGGTACCATGATATGGTACTAAGTACTCTGCACGTTTCCTACTTCTACTAGGAATATGAAAAATGTTATTAAGTAACATGAGAATATGATAAGAATGTGAACTTGGGCATGTAATTGCATAATATGTTAGGGGCATATAGGTTTGTTTGAAAGGGAAGTGAAAAGTGGTGACCTAAGACCACAATAATCTAAGCGTGGTGACCTAAGACCACGAATGCGGTGACCTAAGACCGCAATTTGGAGTGTAGCGGAAGGAGGGTCGACTTAGTAGTCCCACGGTGTGGCTGGCAGTGCACGGGATGTGTAGCGGATGGACAATTAGGATTGGGTTTGAGGAATGCATCATAACTTGTATTTTATGTTTTGAATGTGTAACTATTGTATGCCCGATTCTATTATGATTTAGTTGGTTGCTGAGTTTTATGGAAGAAAATGAATGTTAGGAAGATGAGAAACAACTTTTATGAAAGGTGTTGTCATGAAAACACCTAATTGGGACTAAGATGCGAGATGATGTAGTTTGTTCATTAATGCCCAAATAGTTGGAATTGTGGATAGTTGTAAGAGGATTAAATGTTCAGCTAGGTTTGTTTAATAAGAAAATGTGATGAAAAGTGATTTACGAGCCTAGGAGAAAAATCGTAATTTTGCCAATGTGGTGGCAAAATAGTCATTTTACATGAAGTTTATATTTTTATGGACTCTTGAGCAAATTTATTGTTTTAGCACTTTGAAATATTTGGACCTAGAACGGGAAACTATTTGATGTAATATTAAGGCCATAAGGCCATGATGAACGATTTATTTAATTTCTACTTGTTGTTTTATTGTGTTACAAATTTTGATTAGGTTAAAGACTAAGTATTTTATTTTAAAATATACTCTTTATATTTATTACTTAAAATTAAAAAAAGTGTTTTCTAATATAAAAATCCAGCGAGACCTTAATCATGCCTTAGAATAAGGTCGGGGACTAAACCGAACACATATGAAAGTTCTCAAAATTTAAAACTTTTCTATATTACAGAGGTCACATGCCCGTGTGGACGGTAGTGTGCCTCCCACGACTACTAGACACAACCATGTGTCTGGCGGAAGTATAATCGAGGCAAGTATCTTGACTTATCCACACGGCCACCGTGCACGCCTGTGCCATGGTTATCTTGTAGGTTAGCTCTTGCCTTACTCACATGGCTCTTGGCATGTCCGTGTACCATCCGTGTACACTTGCATTGGCTACTGACTTAGTCCCACGGTCATCAGGCACGCCCGTGTGCCACGACTATGTAGGCAAAACAGGCCATTTGCAAGGCCAAAGTGCCACCCTTACTTAGGTCATACCTACAATCAATGTACCAATCCATTTCATGTACAAATATCAACCAAAAACATATCAAATTATCAACAATTCTCACATTCAATCTCATTTCTAATCATATCAACTTACACAACTAAATCACGTATATGCATGGTTTAACCACATTTACCCATCATAGAACATTCTTTGATAAAAATGCATACTCATAGTGTAATCATATACTTACTATAGTTTGACCATTTCATTTGCTATCAAACCATACCAAACTTGCATCATATGCCATATTCATTCATGCACATTATCAACATTTACTTAGCCACATCACATGGCCATTTACACTTTAAAACATATACCAAAATATCTAACCTATACATGTCATATTTAACTATTTACACATTTTCAAAGTACCAAAATGATCTTAGGTAGTGTGATGACGATCCTCAATGGTCCCGAGCCTCCAGTAGGTTTGACGATCTATAAAATAGAGCAAACACACACACAGAGTAAGATTTCAAAAGCTTAGTAAGCCATATACAAATAAACTTTGCATATAATGCACATAACTATCTTGATACATTAACATTTATAGTGTTCACAACAAATTCATCTCATATTCTTTGGCTTATATGCTTAGCCATATCATACCACATTTATAAACTCAACTATCACATATACACATGACTTATTCAAACATATCTTCACATATCATTTCATCATTTCATTTCACATATTCATCATAGTAAGTTCATATAGATACTTACCTTTCATACACACTTAGTGTACATGTCAAACATACCTAAAACGGATATACAGATCACATAATTGTTCGTATCTCAGATTTTCTCGTTGAACCATAAGGAATCTAATAGGATACTCAGAATGCTAGGAATAGTCATACAATGCCAACGTCCTAAACGAGGTCTTACATGTACTCAAATATCGATGTCACTGCTTCTGACAAAGTCTTACACGAATCAAATACGATGCTAATGTCTTAGACATGGTCTTACACGAATCAAATATGATGCCAATGTCCCAGACATGGTCTTACACATAAATTTCATATCGATGCCAACGTCTCAGACATGGTCTTACACGAATCTAAAATCAATGCCAACATCCCAGACGTGGTCTTACATGATATCACATAACAGACACCTATGTCATGACATAGTTAGCTTATCTATTCTTAGGTTCGTACGGGACTTCTCGGATATTAACTATTTCTCGATACTTTCTCAGAATCCATATATTCATTATTTCATACACATTCATCACAATGTAATCTCATATGAATATACATAATTTGATACAAATATATTTATTTGTATATAGACTTACCTCGAGTTTGGTTTAATGGAAACGGATACGGCTACTCGATTATTGTCGCTTTCTCGTGATCTAAGTCCGCTTTCTTCGACTTTTGATCTATACATATTCAAATGTAATCCATTTATTCACTACTTCATTCAATTCAATCCATGAACACACATTTAGGGTAATTTTCAATTTAGCCCTCACTTTTTACACATTTTATCAATTTAGTCCATTTCTTTCAAAACATCAAATATACAAAATCACCATATATCCATACTTAGCCGAATGCTCATGTATCTCATATAAGTCCAAACATTTCATCAAATTCACAATTTAATCACTCAAAATGCTATTTTCTCAATTTAGCCCTAATTAGCTAAATTCATCAAAATTTCAAGAACAAACTATATAAATCAAACATATAGCTTTCATAATCCATCATAAAACCTCATAAAACCCATGTGTTCATCAAAGTCTCATCTCAAAAATATCATCAATTCTTCAAATTACAACATGGGCTTGATAGTAGACTAAGCAACAATCTCAAAAACATAAAAATCATCAAAATCCAAAGTCAAAACATACCTTAATTTTGCAAATCAATGATCAAACCCTAGCTTGTTTATTTCTTCTTCTTCTTAGCTAATTTTGGCACAAAATATGATAACTATCATCTTCCTCATGTTTGTTTTATTTAATACTCATATTAATGCCAATTTACCATGTTAACCTTGATATAAAACATACATAACTCATAAAATTAATGGCATAACCGTCCAAAGTCTTCCAATATCCTTTTTAATGGCATAATTGCTTATAAGGCCCTTACACTTAAAAGCCACATCAAATAGGCACTTAATTAATTAGAAGGCCACTTTTAAACTTTATGCGATTTAGTCCTTTTTTCAAATTAAGCACACAAACAGAAAAATTTAGTCACAGAAATTACACACATGCTAAATCACATAATAAAGGCACAAAAATAATATTAAACTATTTTTTTAGACTCAAATTTGTGGTTTCGAAACCACTATTTCTACTAGGGTCTAAATCAGACTATTACATGGAATGTATATTTACTTTATGAATGTATTAAATATGTTTTGACGAGATGTCAAGAGAATTGAATCTAAGAATAATGGGAAATGTAAATAGCATGATATGATTATAGTTAAGGTCCCGTGTAAGACCATATTGGAATATGGCCTCGGTGTGTGACATTGAATAAGACCATGCTAGGGAAATGGCATCTATATGATAATTAGTGTAAGATCCCATCGGGGGCATAATGTCGATATGATGTTATGTGTATACGACTCAAGAGTGTTATCTAACAATTTGAGTGATTCAATAGATATGTTGAAAATGAGAAAGTATGCGGTTGTAACACAAGAGGTACAGGTATGTGTTAGAACTAAATTGAGGTAAATTTGGTATATGATGAACCCATAGTGGGTCATGAGTAAATGATGCATCCAAATTGCATATGTTGTATCTATAAATGCATTGTGTGAAAGCAAATGATTATTGTAGAAATCTAAGTAAGAATGATAGTGTGTGAGGATGTTCCCGGATGAACATTTAAAATAGGGAAATGTATGTGGATAAATATCCGTGACTATATAATAACGGTGGGCTATGTGCGATACCACCTTATTAATTGTTAGTGATTGGTTGTGTGCGATACCATCAACAATATTATTAATGGTGGGCTATGTGCGTTACCACCACATCCTTTGTTACCGATGGCCTGTCTGCGATGCCATCGAGTTTAGTGACTAATGGTGGGCTATGTGCGATACCACCCTATTAGAAATTGATGGTGGGCTATGTGCGATACCACCCTATTAGAGATTGATGGTGGGCTAAGTACGAAACCACCAAGGGACTAGTAGTATGAATGAGTTATAGAGAAGTTATGATATGTTGCATCATGTGACTATGTGGTGTTAAGTGCAGGAATATAAGTTAATGAATGCGAGCCTTAAGCTCGAGATATGGTTAGAATGTGATAAGATACGGAATGAGTAAGCATTATGAATGATTGAATTGGTAACCATGAGTTTACGAGTAAAACTCATTATAATACCTTGAGATGGTGTATAAACAATGAGTATCAATAATTGATTAGTATTTGCATATGAACTTACTAAGCATTATTGCTTACTCCTTTTCTTTTCCCATCTTTTATAGGTTTGCTTAACTAGCTCGGGTTGGAGATCGCTGGAGATATTTTCACACTATCGACTAGACACTTGGTATGAGGTTTCAAGTTTTTATGAGTTATGGCATGTATAGTGATAGTATTTAAAGTTGATTAAGTCATAGTTGATATAGCCAAATGTGTTGGCCTAAGAGAGTTTATGGTTCGATTGTGTATAGCCATAGATGATGGCTTAAGTCATTTGTAATTATACCAGAAATAGTTCTCCCTCGTATATGAGATGAAGACTTCATTTTATAGTTTAAATGTGATAATTCAAGAGTTATGTTTGATAAAATGGAAGTTTATGTGACGGTGTATGAATGTTTGCAAGTGAGGGTGGCTAAAGGGCTTGGTAGATAGCTTGTTAATTGTCCACATGGGTAGACACACCGGCGTGTGCCTAGACCGTGTAAGAGACATAGATGAAGCACATGGTCGTGTGTATAGGCCGTATGGATAAGTCAGAATAGTAAGGTTTGGCATACGGGCCAAGGCCACGGCATGTCAAGGCTGTGTGAAATTAGTCAATGTCGACCACGGGTGGAAGACACGGGCATGTCTTAGGGGCACACGGGCGTATCCCTAGTTCAACATGGGCGTCTGGCCCCTATTTTGATGAAAAGTTTTTCAAGTTAGTAAAAGTTCCCATTTAAATCCCAAAACCCTCGGAGGTAAGTTTAGGGCCACGTAAGCTGAGAATGGGCAAGAAATGGGTTTTGAACGAATTTTTATAGCCGTGATTACACGCTCAAGTAAGGTTAAATGTGGTAATGCCTCGTATCCAATCCCGTCGTCGGACACGGGTAAGGGGTGCTATAGCTTTAACCAGTTTATCGTTCGGAGGAGAAGATCAATTTTCAAAGATTGATTCTTAACACGAAATTTATCAAGTCTAAGGCTAAGGCTTATTTTCTTTGATTACAAAATCCAAATTTAATTTTCAATTTGATTTCTAATTTATTTAATTATTTATTTATGCTAATTCAATTTTTTAGTTTTTAAACATTTTAAAACCCCCTGATTTATTTATTTTTCAGCAGGTTCGTTTGGAGTCATGGGCACGACATTTGCCAGACCTTTGACACGACAAACGTTCTATTCACGAGATAAATGCAGAAGTTGATAATAACATCCAATCCCTGTAGACTCGACCCTACTACCACTCTTACTATTATTTAGAGTTATTTGTAGGAATTATTTTTGGTGGTTTCGACGCCCATCATATTGTTATGTGAATTATTATGTTAAAGATTCAGATTCATTAGGACCTTCTACAAGTAGAGATAAAGATAAGGAAAATCTAGTTTGAGCTTTTGACTTTTCGAAGAAAGCGTAATTGGTGATGTTTGGAATAATTGTTTGTGGACATAATTTCATGCGTTATTTGGGAATTTAGTAGTAGCCTAAACCCCTACTCTAAATTTTGAGTGTAAGCTTTCTCATACCTATGTTATCTTGTGAATAAAGTGCTTATGTGTTTGTGAATATGTAAATTAAGATGAGATGCTATAGCATGTGATATGTGGTTATGATAACCGTCGTGAAAGTGCAAATGTGTACATGTTATGTATATGTTAAATGTTAGTGACAATGTTTTGCTAAAGATGCAAATATGCAGTGAGTGTGCATGGATAATCAATATGTGTTTGATTTAAGATATTTTGGCCTTATGATCTTGAAACCGTTGGATATAGTTGGTGTGCCATAGTGTTGTGAGTGCTTACCTATATGTACGGTGATTTTTGGCGTTGAGGCCCTAAGCCATATTGAAGGGATAAGGGAATGTGAGCTGAGCTCCATTCAACAGGACATGTGAGGGGAAATAAGGAGAGTACTAGCTTTATGCTTTACTTTTGGGACATGTTTGACTCTATGAGTCTATGTTTGGTGTGTTGGAGATTTGTGTATCCGATGAGTGATGATAGAGCTTACTTTTATGTTTCTGATCGTTGTTTTGCCGAGTTTTAAAACTTATTAAGAGAATCATCGAACCTGGAAACTAACTCTGACAATGACTTAAGATAAGTGCACCTATCGAATAGTAGTATAGCTTAGGCAAGACCGGATTGTTGAACCCAAAGGAACTAAAAGCACTAATACTAACCTTCTTTTTATTATCTAGCCTAAAATAAGTGAAGTTGTTGTTTAATCTAAATTTAACTAACTACTAACCTAAAGATGCAATGACAAAAAGAATGAATTGGGGAAATACTGTAGGGAAAACTGAGTTGATTAAGGCGATACCCTTAGGAAGAATCTACCTAGACTTCACTTGTTATCTTACCTTTGAACCGCATTTATTTATTCACTTGATTTTATCCGTAGGATTCCTAATTTATATTAAACCCTCTCTTGAGGTGAATAACGTCTAACCCTAGGTTGATTAATTGAAATCTCTTTCTAGTTAAAACTCCTAGAATTGCATGAACTCGATCTATGGACTCCATATTAGGTTTCACCCTAATCCGCAAAATCTCGTCACCCTATCTCTAGGCACGTGATCAACTCTGCTTAATTATGCTAGATCTACTCTTAGGCAGGGACTTTTGCTCCACCACCTAAGCACATTCAACTTGAATCAATATCCCAAAAATATTAACACAAGAATTAAGCACACATAATTAAGAAAAAATCAATTGTTTATCATATAGTTCAAAAAATAATAACAAAATCTGTCTTAGGTTTCATCCCCTTCAGGTATCTGAAGGGTTTAGTTCATAACAATAAAAGAAAACATCTCAGAATAAAAGATAAAACAAAACAAAAGAAATCCCTAAAAATCCCTAAAGGAATTAAAGGAGAGATCTTCCGTCTTGAGTAGAATTGCGGCTTCTTGAGATGAATTAACTGGCTATCTTCGAGTGATTCCCACAAATCTGACCTTTCTGGCTCATTGGCCTAGCTACCCGCAAAAGCCCTGGCAGAAGGCTTCTGTCGAACTCCCTCGTAAGTTGCCCCTTAGGGCATTTATATAGACTTTGAGACGCTTTACTTGGCCCCTACATATCCTAATTCAAGTAGAATTCCTACTAGGGTGTTTGAGTAGGCTTTGGAATGTGTTTCTTTGCCTCTAAGTACCCTATTCCGAATAGATTTGCTCTTTCTGCTGCAGGGACACGCCATAGGGCACACTCCGTATGTTTCATAGCAGGTGCAAGTGTCGAGCTCTGTTGATGAGGTCTGTTAGTGTGAATCGTGGTCGGTCGTGTTCGGACTTCTCTTAAGAGGCACTGCAAAGTGGGCTTAAGTCCGTGCCGTCTGATTTTGTGATATGGCCCATTTGGTCTGTTTTAGGCCCGTTTCTTATTCTTTTCATCCCTATATGCTTTCCTGAGCATAAAACATGAAAAGAAAGGATTAAGAGCACCTTTTTACATAAATCAAGGGATAAATCATCCAAAAGTATGCTAAATGTAGGATTAAAATATGTTACTTTTACGGTTTATCAAATACCCCTACACTTAAGCTTTTGCTTGTCCTCAAGCAAAATTCTTAGCTTATAATTAAAACAAACTTTCCACAATTCATAATTATCATTAACAATGTCTCATCATAATTCATAGACAATTCATACATGGATAATTTAACTCAAAGACTCCTAAAGATTCAAATAGTTCTAAGTCATATATTTGTAGCATGAAAACATAGGTGTTTCCCTTTATCTAAATAATTACCTTTAATTCAAAACCGACAAGGATTGACATCCTCACAAAAGATTCACTCAAATCACTTGAAATGTTTAATGTTAGAAAAGAGCATTCATCAGTCGAACCTAAAAGTTAATCCCATAGGCTTTCCTGAAAATCAAATCTCCACCACTATAATATGAGATGATACACAAATCAAAAGGTCTTTATCAGGGTTGTAACGGGGCTAGGTTTAAATGTGTGGATAAAGGTTGAATTGGAAGGTTAAAATTGAGATTGAATTGACAAGTTACCTAACTTTAGAAAAAATGAAATAATAACCTGAATAATTATATCACACGAAAATTTAAAATACTAATAATACGAGCTTCTTCTTCAAGATGTTGAATTTAAACATGTAAGCTCTTAGAACATAGAGCTAATAATGAATATACTTCATTTTTTTAAATAACAAATCAAATATTTACGTAATATAAGAAAGAACTTTATCAACTGAAATAAAGTAATTAGGCAACTGATCAAATCAATTCTCGATAGAAGGGTAGTCAAAGGAATAGTGATAACAAATACGAGCGGGGTTTTGGATTAATATTAGTGGGTGACTCAATAAAAAGGGTTGTTAGGATCAACGGGGTTTACTAAGGGTTAATTGTGAAGGCAGGCTTTTTAGTGGAGTGAGTGGGTTAAAACCTAGGTGCCTTTATCATCTCAGTATATCAAATAAAAAATGTGGTCTCGACATGTATAATCGAGGCAAGTTCTAGAATAACAATTCAAAGTTGACACACTCATAATCAATAAAAGTGAGCATGAAAAAGAATATATGCTCTAAAAGGCTCAAATCTCAAAAAAATTATGGGTATTTGACATCAATCCCTATAAATTTCAAACTTCAAGGTAATATTCAATTTCAGTTCAACAACCTAGAAAAATTTTTAATTCTGAAAAATAGACTTATCATACTTGATTCTCTAGTATCTTAAAGTTTAAATCATCAATGCACAATTAAATAGGACTTACTCAAAGACATATCAATAAGAATCATAAATCATCAGAAATTTCATCCTAATTAGTAATATGAGAAAAATACTTAAAGAATAAGTTAAAATTCAGGGATTTTCAAATAATACTATAGTTAACCCCTCCACACTTAAGATGTACATTGCCCTCAATGTACAAAGATAAATAAATAATCATGTAATAATGAAGTCAAAAGAGAAGGGGAGAAGTGACACTTCCTGAGTTGCAGAGGTCGTGGTAAAAGATGACTTATGTAGTAGTGAATTACTCCTAGTGATTTGTTTGTTTATGGAGTGTGTGATTGAAACTGCGAAGTCATCAGTTAGATATCTCGGAGGCATAAATAAATATGTGTTAGGCATACTCTGATGTTGGATCACCAATGATAATCATAATAAAAGTTTGCAATGTAGAAAGAAAAAGTTCAAATTAAGACAAATAAAAATTAAAATAGAAAAAAAACTTGAAATAAAAAAAAGAAAAATTAGGGAAATAAAAGGACTCAGAGGTCCTCATCATCGGCTGCGTCCGGTGGTGGTGTCGATGATGAGATATGAAAGTGATGGCATATTTTCTAAAGGGTGGCCTTGATCCCATCAAAATGTCGAGCGGTGTCAGTGAACTGCTGGGTATAGTACTGCTCGAATTGGGTGAGGCGTACAGAGATATCCGACAAAGAAGTTGATGTATGGAAGGGCCGTTGGTTCGGAACTGGTGCCTCCTGTGGTGGTGGTGGTACATTATCAGTAATGTCCTCAGGCTCCTCCTCGTTTGTGGATATGGATGGTCGGTACTGAGGAGGGTCGATCCCACGACGATATTTAATCATCCTCATGTGCAACATTGTCTGGATGCCCTGAGGTACCATCTGGCCTATCAATGTTAGCGAGGAGGTTTGTGCGTCAGTGTTGAGGAGCCCGAAGTATCAAGCCAAGCTTGTGATGTAGGGACCCATAGATATGATCCCTTGCCGATGTTGCTCCGTCTGATGTTGAATAGCTCGGGCTATAAAATATGCTAGGTCGATGACATGTCACTCCGACATGTACCATATATAGTAGGTGTCATGAGTATTGACGACGCGTGCTCTCTCGTTGACCTGTCAAAGTATGAGCCAAAATAGTGTGTACGTGACTTAGAGACGGAGCCAGGGCTGTTGCTTTTGAGCGATTGGGGTCCTAATCGATGGAGGTGGTAGCTATCTTGTGCCAACATTGGGTGGGGCAAAAATGTATATGGCGATGTAACTCCGAAAAGATCATTCTCTGCTATGAAGTCATCTGTATAAAGTCCTAAAGTAGCTCCGAACTGCGGTACGTTCAATTGTCATATAGTGCCGCTAAGACGAAATTGTATCATGCCTGGATCATCGTAATGGCTCATCCCTATTTGAAGTTGAAATGTTGAACAGAGCTCCAGAGTGAGCTCTAGGTATATGGGCTCGTTAATGTTGAAGAATTGCTCCCACGGATCAGTGGTTAGGAGAGCCCGGATATCACTGTCAAGATGGACCTATTCTAAAGCGGACCAGTCGATACATCTGCCCGTGCCGAGGGCTCGTGTGCGTAGTAATTTATAACAGTCCTCTTGGACCCCTAGAGGAAATTGAAGGAACGGATGGCACACTTCGGTGGATGCTCTTGTGGAAGATGATCCGGGTCCTTTTGCTTTTTTGTGCTTAGGGCTGCTGTTCTCTTTCCTCGAGATGATGACATTGTACCTGAAAATAGTGAATATTCAAGTAATATTTGTATCAAATTAAATCAATTACTTTCATCTAGACCCGAGATATTTAAAAGCTAAATACGATTATTCTAACTATGAGCAACTAATTCTATCTAATGAATATCTAAAGCAAAATGTTCAATATAACAATCAATATGAGTTTGCAAAACTAAATTTGAAAAAGAATCTAGCTATCATGAACAATTGAAACAAGTTCTAAAATTGTAATTCTAAAAGAACATAACTAACACAAAATTTCTTATAAACAAAATAGAATATTATGAAATGTATCAAATAATCAGTTAAGAGACTGAAGTAATGGAAGGAACCAGGGGTTGTGGTGGTGTGAATCGACTGGACACGGGCTGAACACGGTGGCGCTGTGATTTTTCTGCAGGTGCATGGCTATGGCGAAGGCGTGGGTTGCTACTGACTACCGGTACGTGGCGGCGTGGGTTGTTGCAAAGACCTGATGGTGGCGAGGGTGTGGGCGTGGTTTTTTGTAAGGTTTTTGGAGAAAATGGGAGGTTGAGGGGTTTTGGAAAGGTTGAGTTCGTAAGTGTGACCGGATTTAGGAGGAAAAGGGGTTGATAAATTGTTTTAGGGTTGATTTGGGGAAGATGAACGATTTAAGGTGCTTAAATAAGGGTGAGAGCATGGGCAGGGGCCACGCCCATGCTTTATTTTAATGCCCGTGTTTTTCATGATTTTGAATTTGAGGCACGTTCAGGTACTTGGCCACGGCCTTGGGTATAGTGGCACGCCTGTGTTCTCCTTCACACGATTATGTAGAAAGGACTTGTTTCACCCGTGTTCGATAAGTCAGGATAGTCCATGGTTTTAAGGCATGAGCGTGTTCTGCACGTGTTCGATAAGTTAGGATAGTCCACAATTTTAAGGCATGGTCGTGTCTTGCCCGTGTTTGGGAAAAAATTACCTCTTGTCATACACGGCTAAAAGTATGCCCTTGTTTTGTCTCATTGGTTCCATACGCTATGGGCACACCTGTGTGCAAGGTCGTGTAGTCTAAAACCTACGCTTTATTGGATTAATCAGTATGGAGTTAGATGTTGAAAGTTTAACAATATAATGTTATTAAAGTTAGTGTTTGGGTTGCCTCCCGAGAAGCGCTCGTTTAAAGTCTTTAGCTAAACTTTCCTTGTTTTCAGTTCTATAAGAAGGTTCACGGAGTAGGAGCTCCTTTATCATATTCCTAACATATTCACCATTATAGATTTTGAGTCGGTGACCATTTACCTTGAATGTGCATTGAGTAGGATGAGTTACCTCGATTGTGCCATAGGAAAAAATTGTTTTGATCATGAATGGACCTGACCATCTTGATTTCAGCTTCCCAGGAAATAGTTTAAGCCTTGAGTTGTATAGCAGGACCAAGTCCCCTACTTCAAATTGTTTTGATTTCTTTAAGCGAGCATCATGGCGTCATTTTGTTACCTCCTTGTATAGTTTTGAATTCTTATAGGCATCAGCTCTCCATTCGTCTAATTCGTTTATCTGCATCATTCTTTTCTCTCCTACAGTTTTAAGATCATAATTTAAGAATTTTATAGCCCAAAAAGCTTTTTGTTCTAACTCGAATGGAAAATGACAACTTTTTCCGTAGAGAAGTTTGTATGGGGATGTTCTTAGGGGGTTTTAAACGCTATTCTATAGGCCCATAAGGCATCATCTACTTTTAATGCCTAATCTTTTCTATTTGATTCAACCGTTTTTTCTAGAATGCATTTAAGTTCTCGGTTTGCTACTTCTGTTTGCCTACTGGTTTGAGGATGATTTGGGGTAGCTATTCTGTGGTGTACTCCATATTTTTTTAAGACTTAATCAAACTGGGTATTAAAAAAATGAGTACCCCTATCATTAATGATTGCTCTAGGTGTTCCAAATTGAGAAAATAGTTTTTTTAGAAACTTAACTACTACTCTGACATCATTGGTGGGTAAAGCTTCAGCTTCCACCCATTTTGACATGTAATCTACAACCACTAAGATGTATTTGTTCCAAATGAACTAGGGAATGGACCCATAAAATCAATACCCCATATATCGAATATTTCATATGATAGCATGTATGTTTGAGGCATTTCATCGCGTTTAAAAATATTACCTATTCTTTGGCATTTATCACACGATGTGACATACCTGTTGGCGTCTTTAAATAGAGTGGGCCAATAGAAACCTGATTCGAGTATTTTGTGCGCTGTCTTGACGCCACTGTAGTGCCCTCCTAAAGGTCTAGAGTGGTAGTGTTCTAGGATTTTGCTTGCTTCTGCCTTTGTAACGCATCTCCGAATTACCTAGTCTGCACATATACGGAAAAGAAAGGGACCTTCCCAAAAATAGTTCTTCACATCAGAAAAGAATCACTTCTTTTGATGATGTGTTAACTTTTTTGGTATGATGTTAGTAGCTAAAAAATTCACAATATTTGCAAACCAAGGTACCTCATAGTTGCTTATAGAGAATAGCTATTCCGCAGAGAATGAGTTATTTATCACTATCTCTTCTCATTCTACTATGTGTGGATTCTCAAGTCTAGATAGGTGGTCTGCTACAAGATTTTCAGCTCCTTTCTTATCTTGAATTTCCAAATTAAATTCCTATAAAAGTAAAATCCATCTTATGAATGAGTCGAGATTTTGCATCAGGTTTAGTTAACAGATAACGAAGAGCAGAGTGGTCAGTGTAAACGACAACTTTAGATAGTAATAAATTGTAACATCCTGAATTAGGGGTTGTTTGCAATTTAATTATTTCCATGTGCGTGCTTGAAGAAATATGTATGCTATGATTGCTTGGCATATTCTAGGGTCTAGTCATAACCCCAGGCTAGGACTGACTTAGGGTTGAAAATTTCTTTTTAGTGCTTAAGAGGAGGGAGCTAGGTGAGATAGGGGTTAAGAGAAATTGTGGGAGAAGTTTGACATAAGAAACCGATTGGCAGGATGGCTTGGGATGCTACCTTAGGGGCTTGGAGGCTTGCGTCAAAGGGAGTGTCAAGGGGGAGGAGGTTCGAATCATGGTGGTCGCAATGGGGTGTGTTTTATTTTTGGGACTTTTTGGCGTTAAAAAGGAAGGGGCTAAGTTAAGGAGGTTTCAAAAGATTTTGTAGGAGTTGGTGGACATGGAAGTCGGGTTGGTAAAGTGGCTTGGGGCCGCCTCTTAGGGCCTTGGTGAATGCCGCCCCAAGCAGGAAGGAGGGACTCAAGTTTGAGTCATGTTGGAAGCACAAGGTATGTTTTATTTTTTTTACATCTTTGGCGTGAAGGGAGAGAGCTAGTGGATTTGCTCATGGACTCTCAAATGAATGAGGATAAGCTTGATGTTTGTTTTAAATTAATTTGGAAGTGTGGAATAAACATTATTCTATTTTTGTTTATTATTTGAAGAAGTGATTAGGATAAAAATGATCACAAAGGAGAGATGGCCAAATGTAAAACTCCCTCTTCTATCTTGTGTAAGTTTCTAATGCCATACAAATCTTTCTTTTCTCTCCTTTTTGTTTTAGCCGAATCTCTATTGCTTCTCTTCTCCATGCCGAAATCTTCCTCTTTCTTCTAGGTCCATGTTTGGCGAATATCAATCAAGAGTGGATCACTTTTGGTTCTTCTCCAAGTCGGTTTTGAAAAGGAGTAAGGGTTCTTGGCCAAACTTCACTCTCATTTATTTTTCTTCTCTGTCGACAACCATAGATAAAGCCTAATCGATTGGTTGTTAGTGGTGTTAACCTTTATTGGGAATCGATTTCTTATAGGGCCTTGGGACTTTGGAAGCGATCATTCTAAGCATCTTCTCCTTGTTGATCGAGATCTGGTAAGTGGTGGTAAGGACTCATTTGTGTGTGGTGGCTAAGGTGCTTTGAGGAGTCTTATGAGTTCGATTCTTCAAGGTAAGTGGCTATTTATATTCGGTTATGGGCCATGTATGGTATTTAAGTAGTAACCGCATGTGTGTTATGACTTTAGGGCTAATCGACAAAGGCTTAGGGATTTCAATTTGCTTTGGTAAGTGATAATAAAGATTGACTTAGGGCCATATTTTGGTTATGGGTGCGATTAGTTCTTGAGGATTATTAGTTTAACCAAATAAGGCTTTTCGATACTAACCTATGGTGGATGAATGTAGGAGCAATACGGGAATACGTTTGAGATTTTGTGATATCGCATAGATTCGGATTTCTCCTTAGATCTTGATTAAGCAGTGTGTAAAACTCTTACACACTTTATCGATTAGCAATGCTTATTATGTTACTGATTAACTATTGTGATAGTGATTTGCCTTGTGGGCATGAGCATGGATTAGGGTAAGTAAACATGACTTTAAATATATTCTATGAATGACATGATGGGTAAGATGCTATGCCATGACTTTTATGTATGATTTATGATAATATGTTAAGCATGTTGTGAGCATGTTGGTAATGGGATTGAAGAGAGGAGGGAATATTCTCTATGGGTGTCACGATGGTTTTGACCACAAGATGGGTTAGCCCCATCGGTTTAATTGTGACTTCGGTCACGATGGTTTTGACCACACGTTGATATAAATCGTGACTAAGTCCCACCGGTTTGGTACCACCGATGGTTTGACCACATATTGATAATTGTGACCTATGGTCATCGATGGTTTTGACCACACGATGGGTTGGCCCCATCACTTGATTTGTGACTCAGGTCACAAGTGGTTTTGACCACCATGGTTTTGACCACAGGGGGTTGTTAAAGGAGTATGGATGGCTAGTTTTGGGTTGCATGTTTTGCATGTCTTACTAATATTTTGTGTATGAGTTTGCACTTAGGGTTGAGGATTTATACCTTGAGTCTTGGTGACTCACCCTTCCCATATCATTTGCGGATGAGTAGATCGCGGAGATGGGCCGGGAGAGGACTCGGCGCGCCATGCTTTTTCTTGGTTTTGAAATTTTACTTAGCACAGGTTTAAGTTTATTATTTACGATATTTTGGTTTGGGTTGTAATAAGGCGCTAGTTATTATTTTGGATGTTTAAGTAGTTGTTTTACTTCACTTCTACTATATTACTAATGAATTTATAAATTGTTTAAATAACTTTCGGTTAAAAGTAGCGTTTTCAAAATGGGAAATTTTTACGAGTTTTCAAGGATGCTGCCATCGGGTAGCAAAATTCACCAAGTTAACAATAACTCTAATGGTTCTAATAATAAAAATGAACAAATGTTTTCAAAGGTTTCAACTCAACCATGTTTTAAAAAAAAACAATTCCACCTGAGTTTTTAATGGACACGTTTTATAATCTCGACAAATTTTAGATTTCTATCGATAATCAAAATCTTTCAAAGCGTTTTTACTACGTGACATACCAGATCCGGTCAAGGCTCATGGGCTGGGTTTGGGGCATTACATTTTGGTGTCGAGCTAGGTTCAAAACTTCATTTGTGGGGCCCGGGCCCAAAATGTTTTTGGTAGGCCTCTGTGGAATATTATGAAAATGGTTTTTAGTTTGAACAGCATGGCATCGAGTCTCAGGCACCAATCCGCCCAGGTAAGTACTTCTAACTACTATGTAAATTATTATCTGTAGAGGGGTAGGAATGGAACGTAGATAGTATGATAAGTATTTGAACCCTAATTAAATATACCTATGACTAAGTCACCGGGTTAGGGTGTGGTAATCCTTGTGCGCATGTCTATGATTAGATCCGGAAGAGCCTGGTACTTAAGCAGTCCTAGTGACTCACCTCCTCTTCGTAGGAATCCTACCTGGTGCGTAGCTTCGGTTCACCCTAACCATGAGGACTTATTCATAGGCTAAACCCAATAACTAAAACCCGAAAGGGAACTAGCCGTATTGTTGTAAAAACCCGAGTTTTAAAACTCATAAAATTACTCTTTTAACTTGTGAGAACTATTTTACAAAATTTTTGAAAAATGTTAGGTTATGAAAATTTCAAAAATACCCCAGTGGTAAAATTACAAAAATGCCCTTGGTTTATGAAGTTCCCAAAATACCCACGTTCTAATCAAAATTTTCATTACTTTATAAAATGTCCAAAAACCTCAATTTGCAAAATATAAAAATGTCATGATTTTGGAAAGTTACGAAATTGCCCCTAACTTACAAAATTACCAAAATGACCCTGATTTTTAAAATTTTTGCAACACTATCAATTTGGAAAACAAATTCTCAAAAAGAACCCTCAAGTTTTGCAAATCTTAAAATACCCTAGATTTATTAAGATTTATAAATTTACAGGTAAATTCTGAATGCCCAAATTTTAAAATCCCCGAAATACCCCTGGAATTTCAGAACTACCAAAATACCCTTATTGACATAATCACCAAGGAACTTTATTTTGACAAATTATGAAAATACCCCCTGTAGGACAAATGACGAAAATACCCCTGGGATAGGAATGGACAGAAATGTCCGAAGGGTGAATGTGTCTAAGGGATACTAAGGAATGGATGTGCTTTTCTATGAATTAGGATAGAAAACTTGAAACTTTGAATGATCGAAAGAATCCCTATTAAGCTCTCTTCATAAAATTTCTTCGCGAATAACCAGTGAAACAAGTACTAATCCATAAAAGTTCTTAATCAGATTAAAGCGCAATCGTTGGAAATGAGTTCTAGGGGATGTGGCCGTCGTGGACGCGGTAGGGGAAGAATAACCGTGTCAGAACCCGTTAGGTCGGGTCAAGGGTCTGATAATGATATACCACTACCACCACCACCCCCAACTTTTGGTGTTGAGTAGCAGGATCAGACGGAGGGTAAGGCAGTATCGTAGGCTGTCCTGCGAGTTCTTGAGATGGTGGTGGGCGGTAGAGGTATGGGAGCTCAAAAATCTATACAGTGACTCGAGAGCCAATGGGTGAGGTGTTACAGGGTGTATCGGTGTGGCACCAGATCTGGCAGAGTATTGGTTGGAATCAGCCGAGAGGATCATGGATGACACAGGAATTTTCAACCGAGGAAAAGTGAAGGTATAATCTCTCTACTTGGGATGAGTCATACGGTGGTGGCTCACCGTAAGGGATGGAGCGATGGCGGAGGATCTCACATGGGAATTCTTTAAAGGCACTGCCAAAAAAAATCGTAGGAACTAGCTACGTGGATCTTGCAGAAGGCTTTCTTGAACTGGTTCGGGGTAATAAGATGGTGGCGAATATGAGGTCAAATTTCTCGGTTGGCGGGTATGCTCGTGGTATTATGGTACTAGAGCATGAGCAACATGTCGGTTCGAGGATGGGGTGAGAGATGGTGAGGATGATGATAGCTCTACAGGAGCAGGAGTTCAACGTCCTAGTGGAGAAGGCTAAGGTTCTTTGAAGGGTAAGGCAGTCTGTTAGGCGGAATCGGGATAGGAGTTGGAATAAGAGGAGCTCCAGATCTTCAAGGTTTTACGTAATCGTGAGAAGAGGATGAGGTATGGTGGGTCGGATCAAGTACTGGGCACCTCTGCTGCTAATCCTCAATGGCCCAAAGATATGCTCGGTGTGGGAAGCCTCACACGGGAGTGTTGGAATGGTAATCGGGGATGCTTGAATGTGGATCCATGGAACATCGAGTTCGGGATTATGCGAAAAAGGCGGCTAGGCTAAGGTCGAGGGTCGGGGATCGTGCACTAAATAGGAGGATAACCAACGACCACCGGAGGTCATGGTGCGAAGAGGAGGTAATGGTCTTTGGCGGAGGTCGGGGGGCCGAGGGGAGGTACCAGTGGTCTTGAGGCTAAACAACTGGTTTGGTCTATCTGCATGGCGTCAAGAGGAGCTTGATGCATCGGACGTCATAACCTGGTATGTTTTGATCTTTGGAGTACCTATAGCACCTTAATTGATATTGGCTCAACTCACTCATATGTTGCTATTAGCGTAGTGAAAACTACGAACTTAGACTACGAGCTTACCTCTAGGAAGATGATTGTGTTAATCCTCAGGTCACTCTATAGAAGTAAGTAAACTCTATAGGAATGTACCCTAGAACTTCAAGGGTCGTGTTCTTGGTGACTTGATGGAACTACCATTTGAAGTTCGATCGATCCTCGGGATGGATTGGCTAGTAAAGTGTCGAGCCCGACTGGATTGCTTGTGACTAAGCGCATGGTATTAAAGACCATGGAAGGAGATGAGGTGGTGATGATAGGTGAAGGAGATTACCTATCAAATCTGGTTTCTGCATTGAAGGCGAAAAAGATGGTTAGGAAAGGTTGTGAAGCATATGTAGTGCATGTTTGTGCTTTGGAAGCTAAGGTGCAAATTGTGAGGATGTTAGGACTATAAGGGAATATGTTGATGTGTTTCGGAGGAACTCCGGGTCTACCTCGGATCGTGAGGTTGAGTTTGGTATAGATTTGTTACCCGAACCGCACTTTGATATCTATAGCTCCGTGTCGGATGGTGCCAAAAGAATTGGTAGAGTTGAAGGCTCGAGATCCGAGAATTGTTGGATAGAGGTTCATTCGACCAAGTGTATCGCCTTGGGAGCTCCACTCTTTTTGTCAAGAAGAAGGATGGAACAATGAGGATGTGCATAGACTATCGACAAACAATGAACAAGGCGACAATAAAAAAACGGTATCCTTTGCCCGAGATTGATGACTTGTTCGATCAACTCAAGGTGCATCGGTTTTCTCTAAGATCGACCTTAGGTGGGTATCATCGACTTAAGGTGAAGAAGGTCGATATCCATAAGGCGGCATTTAAGTACTCGGTATGGGCACTTCTGAGTTTACGGTAATGCCTTTTGGTTTAACGAATACACCGGTAGCGTTTATGGACATGATGAACCGGGTTTTCTAACCCTACCTGGATCGGTTCGTCGTAGTGTTTATAGATGACATTTTGGTGTACACAAAGTCAGAAGAGGAGCATGACGCACATCTTCATGTGGTTCTGCAAGTTCTAAGGGAGAAAGCGTTTATACGCCAAATTGACAAATGTGAGTTACGCTTAAGGAGGTAACTTTCCTAGGGAATGTTGTTTGGTGAGGAATTAGGGTGGATCCCAGTAAGATTGAGGCAGTATTGGAGTGGAAACCACCAAAGTCGGTTACGAAAATTTAGAGTTTTCTGGGGTTGGCAGTATATTACAGGAGATTCATGGAAAATTTCTCCTTAATCGCAGACCGATTGACTAAATTCTTGAGAAAAGGAGTTCCGTTTGTGTGGTGCGAGAAGCGTGAGAGAGTTTCGACAAAATGAAGAAGATTTTGTGAAGCACCGATCTTGATTGACTGAGGCGGAAAGAATTCACTTGTGTATTGTGATGCATCGCATCTTGGTTTAGGGTGTGTGTTGATGCAAGAAGGAAGGTGGTAAACTTATCGTCCGGCGATTGAGGCCTCACGAAGGTAACTATCAGACACATGATTTGGAATTGGCTACTTGTGGTTTTTGCCTTGAAGATTTGGAGGCACTATCTCGTATGGGAGAAGTCGGTGAGTGTACTCGGATCAAAAGAGCTGAAGTACCTCTTGACCCAAAAGATTTAAATCTAAAGGCGAAGGTGGATTGAGTTGCTAAAGGACTCTGTTGCTCAATCGAATACCATCCGCAAGGCTAACGTGGTAGGCGATCGTTGAGCCGTAAGGTGGTAGCGGATTCTGCGAGCAATGTTTGCTCACCTAAGTCTCTATGAGGATGGGAGCCTTCGGCGAGAATTGTAAGTAAAAGCCGTCTTGGATTGATGAGGTCAAAGAAAGGCGGATGATCGACAAAGTTCGAGTACTCGGAGGTTGCAAGTACAAAGTGGTGGTAGGAGGGTTCGGTGTGGTAGCGATGGAGTGTTGTATTTTCGGGGAGAGTATGCATGCCTAAGGATGATGATTTGAGGCGGGATCCTTCAAGAAGCTCATAGCGACCCATCGCTTATGCATCAGGGAGGCGACAAAATGTATCGAGATTTAAGGGAAGCGATTTGGTGGCGGGTCTTAAGCGGAAATAGCAAGAGTTAGTGGGCAAGTGTCGACATGCCGACAAGTTAAAATTTGAGCATCAATTGCCATCGGGGTTATTCTGATAGGTAAAGATCCCACAGTGGAAGTGAGAGGGACTACGATGGATTTTGTAAGTGGGCTTCCCACTTACCCAATGAAAAGACTCGATATGGGTGATAGTAGGCCAGGATAACTAAGTCGACCCATTTCATACCGATAAGGGTTGACTACTCGCTCAAAAGGTTAGCCAAGCTATATATAGCGAGAGATAGTGCGGTTACATGGAGTACCCGTGTCTATTATCTTAGATAGGGATCCCTGATTCACGTCGAGATTTTGGAAGGCTTTACATCGCGTTTGGGGCGAAGTTGAATTTCAAAGACGGCCTTTCATCCATGATCGATGGACAATCTGAGAGGGTAATCAAGTGTTGGAAGATATGTTAAGGGTGTGTTTTGGACTTAGTGGTAGTTGGGAGGAGTACCTACCTTTGGCGAATTAAACTTATAACAATAGTTATCAGCGAGTATTCGAATAACGCCGTATGAGTATTGTATGGTCAAAATGCCATACTCCTACGTGTTGGACAGTGCTGGGTGAACGTCGGATGTTGGGTCCGAAGTTAGTGGCGGAGACAGAAGATAAGTTTAGGGTAATTCGGGCTCATCTTAAAGAGGCGTCGGACAGGCAAAAATCTTATGCCGATCTTAAGCGCAGGGATGTGGAGTATGCAGTGGGTGATAAGGTCTTCTTGAAGGTATCACCTTGGAAGAAGGTGTTGAGGTTCGGCCGGAAGGGCAAGCTAAGCCCTAGGTTCATCGGGCCGTACATAGTGTTGAAACGTGTGGGCCCGATAGCTTACTAGCTCGAGTTGCCGGTAGAATTGAGCCAGATCCATGACGTCTTCCATGTTTCAATGTTTAGGCGCTATCGATCAGATCCATCACACGTAGTGCCGATTCCGGAAATTAAAGTGAACTCGAACTTGTCTTTCGAGGAGGAGCCGGTACAGATTTTGGATTGAGATGTCAAGGTTTTGAGGAGGAAGTCAGTACCTTTGGTAAAAGTGCTATGGCAAAACCATGGTAAGGAGGAGGCCACGTGGGAACCCGAGGGGCGTGATCACGACGACAATACCCCCAACTCTTGATCCGGGTAATTTGAGGCAAAATTCTTTTTAAGGGGTAGAACTGTAACATCCTGAATTAGGGGTTGTTTGCAATTTAATTATTTCCATGTGCGTGCTTAAAGAAATATGTATGCTATGATTGCTTGGCATATTCTAGGGTCTAGTCATAACCGGGCTAGAGTCGACTTAGGGTTGAAAATTTCTTTTAATGCTTAAGAGGAGGGAGCTAGGTAAGATAGGGTTAAGAGAAATTGTGGGAGAAGTTTGACATAAGAAACCGATTGGCGGGGATGGCTTGGGATCTTTGCCTTAGGGGCTTGGAGGCTTGCGTCAAAGGGAGTGTCAAGGGGAGGAGGTTGAATCATGGTGATCATGAGGGGTGTGTTTATTTTGGGACTTTTGGCATTAAAAGGAAGGGCTAAGTTAAGGAGGTTTCAAAAGATTTTGTGAGAGTTGGTAGGCATGGAAGTCAGTTGGTAAAGTGGCTTGGGGCCACCTCTTGGAGCCTTGGTGAATGCCACTAAGCGAGGAAGGAGGGACTCAAGTTCGAGTCACATTGGAAGCACAAAGTATGTTTTATTTTTTTTACATCTTTGGCGTGAAGGGAGAGAGCTAGTGGGCGCTCATGGACTCTCAAATGGATGAGGATAAGCTTGATGTTTGTTTTAAATTTGGCTGGAAGTGTGGAATAAACATTATTCTATTTTTGTTTATTATTTGAAGAAATAATTAGGATAAAAATGATCACAAAAGGGAGAGATGGCCGAATGTAAAACTCCCTCTTCCATCTTGTGTAAGCCGAATACCATACAAATATTTCTTTTTCTCTCCTTTTTGTTTTAGCCGAATCTCTATTACTTCTCTTTTCTCCATGCCGAAATCTTCCTCTTTCTTCTAGGTCCATGTTTTGCTGAATATCAATCAAGAGTGGATCACTTTTGGTTCTTCTCCAAGTCGATTTTTGAAAAGGAGTAAGGGTTCTTGGCCAAACTTCACTCTCATTTATTTTTCTTCTCTGTCGACAACCATAGATAAAGCCTAATCTGATTGGTTGTTAGTGGTGTTAACCTTTATTAGGAATCGATTTCTTATAAGGCCTTGGGACTTTGGAAGCGATCGTTCTAAGCATCTTCTCCTGTTGATCGTCTGGTAAGTGGTGGTAAGGACTCATTTTAGTAGGCCATTCTTTTTTTATTCAAAAGCAGAAGGCTAACTATTATGTGATCTCAAGGTGTAGCCGATTACAAGTGGTGTGTGGGCTTGAGTTTGGTTGGAAAACAAATTGGTTTAGGGTAAGTGCCACAAATGAGCCTTGGGATTTAGTTATTATAGTTGAATAGGCCTTGGTAAGGTTGGCCGAATATGTATAGTGTCTTAATAGTGTATCTTTTGTGTGTAGTTGACGCTAAGGTGCTTTGAGGAGTCTTGCGAGGTTTGATTCTTCAAGGTAAGTGGTACATTTATATTCACTATGGGCCATGTATGGTATTTAAGTAGTAAACGCATGTGTGTTATGACTTTAGGGGCTAATCGACAAAGGCTTAAGGATTTCAATTTGCTTTGGTAAGTGATAATAAAGATTGACCTAGGGCTATATTTTGGTTATGGGTGCGATTAGTTCTTTGGGATTATTAGTTTAGTAGAATAAGGCTTTTCGATACTAACCTATGGTGGACGAATGTAGAACAATACGGAATACGTTTGAGATTTTGTGATATCGCATAGATTCTGGATTTCTCCTTAGATCTTGATTAAGCAGTGTGTAAAACTCTTACACACTTTATTAGTTAGCATTGCTTATTATGTTACGATTAACTATTGTGATAGTGATTTGCCTTGTGGGCATAAGCATGGATTAGGGTAAGTAAACATGACTTTAAATATATTCTATGAATGGCGTGATGGGTAAGATGCTATGCCATGACTTTTATGTATGATTTATGATAATATGTTAAGCATGTTGTGAGCATGTTGGTAATGGGATTGAAGAGAGGAGGGGAATATTCTCTATGGTGTCACACCATAGTTTTGACCACAAGATGGGTTGGCCCCATCGGTTTAATTGTGACTTGGTCACGATGGTTTTGACCACACCGTTGATATAAATCGTGACTAAGTCCGGTGGTTTGGTACCACCGATGGTTTTGACCACATATTGATTATTGTGACCTATGGTCATCGATGGTTTTGACCACACGATAGGTTGGCCCATCACTTGATTTGTGACTCGGTCACCGATGGTTTTGACCACCGTGGTTTTGACCACACGGGGTAGTTAAAGGAGTATGGATGGCTAGTTTTGGGTTGCATGTTTTGCATGTCTTACTAATATTTTGTGTATGAGTTTACACTTTCGGGTTGGGGATTTATACATCGAGTCTTGGTGACTCACCTTCCCATATCATTTTGCGAGATGAGTAGATCGCGGAGATGGGCCGGAGAGGACTCGGCGGCCATGCTTGTTCCTTGGTTTTGAAATTTTACTTAGCACGGTTTAAGTTTATTATTTACGATATTTTGGTTTGGGTTGTAATAAGGCGCTAGTTATTATTTTGGATGTTTAAGTAGTTGTTTTACTTCACTTCTACTATATTACTAATGAATTTATAAATTGTTTAAATAACTCGGTTAAAAGTGGCGTTTTCAAAATGGGAAATTTTACGAGTTTTCAAGGATCTTGCCATCGGGTAGCAAAATTCACCAAGTTAACAATAACTCGATGGTTCTAATAATAAAATGAACAAATGTTTTCAAAGCCTTCAACTCAACCATGTTTTAAAAAAAACAATTCCACAGAGTTTTAATGGACACGTTTTATAATCTCGAAGAAATTTTAGATTTCTATCGGATAATCAAAATCTTTCAAAACATTTTTACTCTGTGACATACGAGATCCCATTGGCTCATGGGCCGGGTTTGGGCGTTACATAAATAATGTCTAAATTTATCAAATACAAAGGCCAAAGCTAGTAATTCTTTTTCAGTGGTGGTATAATTTTCTTGCGCGACCGTCAATGTTTTGCTGGCGTAATAGATTGGCCGAAAGTGCTTGTCTCTTCGTTGTCCTAGAACTACACCTACTGCAAAGTCACTCACATCACATATTAGTTTAAACAGAAGATTCCAATCAGGGGCAATTATAATTGGTGCATTAATTAACTTCTCTTTTAGGATATTGAATGCATTTAAACATTCCTGGTCAAAGTTAAAAGGTATATTTTTTTCTAGCAATTTCGTTAGAGGCTTAGCTATTTTAGAAAAATCCTTAATGAATCTTCTATAAAATCCTGCATGTCCTAAAAAGCTTCTAATAGCCTTAACTGAGCTAAGAGGAGGTAATTTTTCTATGGTTTTGACCTTTGCTTTATCTACCTCGATTCCTTTACTAGAAATTTTATGTCCCAATACAATTCCCTCTTATACCATAAAGTGACATTTTTCCCAATTTGGAACAAGGTTTGTTTCCTCACATCTCATTAGAACTCGTTTTAAATTTTTAAGGCAAAGATGGAAAGAATTACCAAATACTGAAAAATCGTCCATAAATACCTCCATGATGTCCTCCACGAGTTCATCAAAGATTGCCAACATGCAATGCTGAAAAGTAGCAGGGCATTACATAATCCAAAAGGCATTCTACGATAAGCAAACATACCGTATGGGCATGTGAATGTTGTCTTCTCTTGATCTTCGAGTGCTATTGGGATTTGAAAATAGCCGGAGAGTCCATCTAGGAAGCAATAATACATTTGTCCAGATAACCTTTCTAACATTTGATCAATGAATGGCAGAGGAAAGTGATCTTTTCTAGTGGCGCCGTTCAGCTTTCTATAATTAATGCATACTCTTTAGCTTGTGACTGTTCTGGTGGGAATTAGTTCATTCTTCTCGTTGGCTATTACAGTCATGCCTCCTTTCTTCGAAACAACCTGCACAGGGCTACCCATTTGCTATCAAAAATAGGATAAATTATTCCAGCATCTAGAAGTTTGATTACCTCAGCTTTACGACTTCTTTTACGTTAGGGTTTAATTGTCTTTGAGGTTGCACACATGGCTTGTATTCATCTTCCATTAAAATTTTGTGGGTACAAAATGTTGGGCTTATTCTCTTAATATCAGAGATTTTCCAAGCTATGGCTTTTTTATGTTTCCTTAGTACCTGTAGCAACTCCTCTTTTTCTTTTGGTTCTAGTTATGAAGATATAATCACTGGTAATGTAGAATTTTCCCCAAGGAATGCGTACTCTAGATGTCTCGGCGGTTGTTTTAATTTTAATTTGGGTGGTTCATCAACAGAGGGTTTCTGTCTTAAATCGTCATCGATTTCAATGCTTTCTTTTTCATTTTCTAGATGAAAATGTTTTTAAATTTAACTCGTCGACTTCCTCTTCTTCCCCTTCTTCTTGGGTAAGACACAGTTCCATCGTGTATGATTTCATATAATGAATTTTGAATAATATGATCAGTGGTATCAACAAAGTAACATGAGTCATCTTGTTCTCTAGAATATCGCATGGCATCATAGATTTGAAAAATAATTTCATCATCACCTATCCTTAATGCAAGTTTTCCATCACCTACGTCAATAACAGCCCTAGCAGTGGCTAAAAAAGGGTGCCCTAAACTTAAAGCAACCTCAATGTCCTCATCCATGTCAAGTACAACAAAATCAACAAAGAAAATAAATTTATTAATTTTTACCAAGACATCTTCAATAACTCCTCCAGGACATTTAATAGATTTGTCAGCTAGCTGAATACTCATCCTAGTGGGTTTTGGTTCCCCGAGATTTAGTTGTTTAAACATTTTATAAGGCATTAAGTTAATACTGGAACCTAAATCAGCTAATGCTTTCTTAATATTTAAATTACCAATTAAACAGGGAATAGTAAAACTTCCTGGGTCTTTTAATTTTGTTGGTAACTTATTTTGGAGGATGGCTGACCATTCTTCATTAAGTTCCACTATTTATACTTCTTCAAGCTTCATTTTATTCGTTAGGAGTTCCTTTAAGAATTTTGCGTACGTCGGCATCTGTGAAATGGCTTCAACGAAAGGTAAGTTAATATGTATTTGTTTAAAAAGTTCCAGAAACTTACCATATTGGGCATCTAATAGTTCTTTCTTCAGCTTTGTTGGATATGGGATTGATTGTTTATCTTCTTTACTTACTGGAGTTACATCCTCAACTCCCACATCCTTTGCTTTGTTATCCTCGTGTGGTATTTTTTTCTTTGGTTTGACTAACTCTTTTCCACTTTTCAGTGTAACTGCCTTTACTTGTTCTGTCCCTTTAGAACAAATCTTTGCCCTGTATTTTACAAACCATCTCAGTAAGTAGTCCAACTGACTTAGTAAGTTCTCCAACTTGGTTCTCGATGCTTTTGATCCATGCTTGTTGGTTTTTAAGTGTTGCCTCAGTGTCTTGGAGACAGTTTTCTATGGCTGCCATGAATTTTGTTACCATATCTTCAAGGTTGGGCTTCTTTTCCTGTGGATAGAGGTGATTTTGGAAATTTGGAGGAGTTTGTTGTCTTTGATTTCCTTGATTTCCTTGACCTCCCACGTAAAATTTGGGTGGTTCCTCTAACCTGGATTATAGGTATTACTATAAGGGTTATTGTTAGATTTGAAATTGTTACCTATATAGTTCATCTGTTCATTTTCTGTTCCCGTTGGTAGGGTGGGTACTCAGGATTTGCCACAGTTCCACTTGCGTTGCACTGCATTACTGGATGTACCTGCGAAGAACACAAACAATCAAGATTTTTATTCATCATCTCTACCTGTGTTGATAGCATGGTTACTGCGTCGAGGTTGAAAACTCTGGCCAATTTCATTGGTTTTATCCTTGTGACTTGCCACTGATAGTTGCTCAACGACATCTCTTCAATGAACTCGTAGGCTGTTTCAAGAGTTTTGTTATTTAGAGTTCCACTGGCGGCTGAATCTATTAGTTGTCTCGTTGAGAGATTTACACCATTGTAAAAAGTTTAGAGTTGTAGCCACAAAGGTAATCCGTGGTGTGGACATCTCCTCAAGAGAGCCTTGTATCTCTCCCATGTGTCGTATAATGTCTCTAAATCCATCTGCACAAAAGAAGAAATATCATTCCGTAATTTGGCCATTTTGGCCGGTGGAAAATATTTTAATAAAAATTTCTCGGTCATTTGATCCCATGTGGTGATTGACGCTCGTGGTAACTAGTTCAACCACTGCTTGGCTTTATTCCTTAATGAAAAGGGAAATAACCGAAGACGTATGGTATCATCAAAAACGCCATTTATTTTGAAGGTATCACAAAACTCTAAAAAATTAGCTATATGGGTATTCGGGTCTTCGTCCTGCAAACCATCAAATTGAACAAATTGTTAAATCATTTGTATAGTGTTAGGCTTTAATTCAAAATTATTAGCAGCTATAGCAGGCCTAACAATACTTGATTCTGTTCCTGTTAAATGAGGTTTAGCATAATCATACATAATACGTGGAGCATCTGCTACATCTCGTGGTGGATTATTTTCATCCATCCCTTGATGGGATTGGATTCACCTTGTTCTTTGTTCTTCTTGGTAATTTAAGGCTACTTTGATTTCTCTGCGATTCCTACGAGCGGTAGCTTCGATATCACTATCGTATATTAGATGTCCTGTCGGGTTCCTTCTAGTCATAAACTAGAGGTACCTACTAGGAAAAGAAAGAAATAAAATTAGCAAAAATAATAAAGTAAAATAAATTGCGAAAATAAAAATAAAAAATAATGGCTAAAGTAATAAAAATAGAGTTTTCTTAATATTTTAGTTCCCCGGCAACGGCGCCAAATACTTGATCGTTGCTTTGTCGAGTTTTAAAATTTATAAAGAGAATGATCAAACCTGAAAACTAACTCTAACAATGACTTAAGACAAGTGCACCTATCGAATAGTAGTATAGCTTAGACAAGATCGAATTGTCGAACCCAAAGGAACTAAAAGCACTAATACTAACCTTCTTTTTATTATCTAGCCTAAAATAAGTGAAGTTTTTTTAATCTAAATTTAACTAACTACTAAGCTAAAGATGCAAAGACAAAAAGAATGAATTGGGGAAATACTGTAGGGAAAACTCAGTTGATTAAGATGATGCCCTTAGGAAGAATCCACATAGACTTCACTTGTTATCTAACTCTGAACCAGACGATTTATTTATTTGACTTGATCCGTAGGATTCCCTGATTTATATTAAACCATCTCTCGAGGCAAATAACGTCTAACCCTAGGTTGATTAATTGAAATCTCTTTCTAATTAAAACCCCTTGAATTGCATTAATTCGATCTATGGACTCGCATATTAGGTTTCACCCTAATCTAGTAAAATCTCGTCAGCCTATCTCTAGGCGCGCGATCAACTCCGCTTAATTATGCTAGATCTACTCTTAGGCAGGGACTTTTGCTCCACCACCTAAGCACATTAAACTTGAATCAATATCCCGAAAATATTAACACAAGAATTAAGCACACATAATTAAGAACAAATCAAGTATTTATCATATAGTTCAGAAAATAATAACAATATCCATCTTAGGTTTTATTCTCTTCAGGTATCTGAAGGGTTTAGTTCATAACAATAAAATAAAACATCTCAGAACAAAAGATAAAACAAAACATAAGAAATTCCTAAAACTCCCTAAAGGAATTAAAGGAGAGATCCGTCGTCTTGAGTAGAATTGCGGCTTCTTGAGATGAATCAACTGGCTATCTTCGAGTGATTCCCACAAATTTGACATTTCTAGCTCCTTGGCCTAGTTGCCCGCAAAAGCCCTGGCAAAAGGCTTCTACCAAACTCCCTCATAAGTTGCCTCTTAGGGTGTTTATATAGACTTTGAGATGCTTTACTTGGCCCCTACATATCTTAATTCAAATAGAATTCCTACTAGGGTGTTTGAGTAGGCTTTGGAATGTGTTTCTTTGCCTCTAAGTACCCTATTCTGAATAGATTTGCTCTTTCTGAGGCGAGGACACGTCCTAGGGCACACGCCCGTGTGTTTTGTAGCCAGGCCGTGTGCGAGCCTGTTGATGAGGTACGGCCGTGTGAATCGTGGTCAGGCCGTGTTCGGACTTCTCTTAAGTGGCACGGTCGTGTGGGCTTAAGTCCAGGCCATACCGATTTCGTGATATGGCCCATTTGGTCCGTTTTAGGCCTATTTTTTATTCTTTTCGTCCCTAAGTGCTTTCCTGAGTATAAAACATGAAAAGAAAGGATTAAGAGCACCTTTTTACATAAATCAAGGGATAAATCATCTAAAAGTATGCTAAATGTGGGATTAAAATATGTTACTTTACGATTTATCAGTTTCATAGCTCAAGTGCCAAATTATCTTAAATTATGAATATGTGTGTATTGTGATAAGTATTTATATGACATGTGACCATTATGCAATTTGTCTTTAAAGATGTTTTTGAGTATGGTGATATATGCTTGAATGTTATGTGATTATATGGGTATTGTGATATATGCTTTAATGTTATGTGATTATATGTGTATTGTGATATATGCTTAAGTGTTATGTGATTATATGTGTAATGTGATATTTGCTTAAAAGTGAATGTGATTACTATCTAAATGAACTAGTAAATAAAGCATGAGTGAGTATAATATGACACTAGAGTTGGAACTGTTGTGGTTGTGCTTTATGGTTGTTTTGTAAATACTTTATGAATTGTTTGCATGGTTGTAACACCTCTAACTCACATCCGTCATTGGAACAGGTTACGGGATGTTGCTAGAGTTTACACAAAAATTACAGATAATTCCACTATTTACTTATGTTTATATCAAAGCTGCCCACTTGATTCGTAGTCACTAAATTATTTATAGCACATACAATTCTCATCAATTTACTATCTCAAATGACTTTTCACAATTTAATACACAATCATTTAACAATATCAATATCAATTTCATTAATTCATGATTCATGTATATCATTTGCATAAATCATTTCGCTATTCAATTCCAATTCCAAATTCACAGATAATATTGTTTAGTGTCTATCAATTTTGCCAAATCACTATGTACCCCTATTAACCTGACTCGATGTAATAACCCGATTTAGGGCCTAAACGAACAGTGGTTTCAGGACCATAAATACAACGTAGTAAAATTTATTTTTATTATATTTTTATGGTCTACAATTTTATGGAATCGTTTTGTGAAAATTTCATTCAAAAATTTTGACGTTTGGGCACTCAATTTAGTCAAAAGGACTAAATTGTAAAAAGTGCAAAAGTTGAGTTCTACATGCTAGAGGTGCCCAATTGTTATGAAATTTTAAATTGGAGGTCCTTATATGGTAATTAGACCATTGGTTAAGTTGGTGGACAAAAATGGACATGGTTGGGCATGTTTCCAAAGTTCTTTTCACTAAGGGCATTTTGGTCATTTAGTTATTAAAATGAATTAAAAACTAAATTAAAAGCCAATTTTTGTCCATCTTCAACCCCTTGGCCGAAATTTGCATGGAGAAACCATGGCTAGGGTTTTTCAAGCTTCCAAGCTCGATTGTAAGTCCATTCTAGCCCCATTTTTAATGATTTTTACATTTCTAAAATCCTCGTAATAAGATCTATCTATTTCTACCATTTATTTGAGATGTGATGAAGGTATAGGGTTTGACCCATGTTAGAAATTTGTGTATTTTGATGTTTAATGGTAGATTATACATGTTTGATGTGTGAGAAATGACTTTTACTAAGTGATTTTCGGTGGAATTGTCAAAAAGGACTAGTTTGTAAAAAGTTGTAAAATGTATGTAAGTGTGTGAATAAATGGAAATTGTGGATTTCTATAGTTATGAAAATGGTTCGGCTAGGCCTAAAATACAAGGAAATTGAATAAAAATCATTTTACGAGCCTAGGACCAAAAGTGTAAATATGACAAAGTGATGGGGTTAAAATGTATGGAAATTGAATAAAAATCATTTTATTAGCCTAGGAGCATCGAATTCATCAAATCTAATGAAAATTCATCCAAAAATAAGCCAAGCATGGGGTTAAAATATGGATAAATTATGGTTTATCAATATCAGTGGTTGCTTCGGCTACATATAAGTGGTAGCTTCGGCTACATGTAAGTGTGGCACTATGTGCAAGACTTTCGAGTATCCATTAGCATTCCATATGGCCCAACTGGTAGTTCAACTAAATAGCAAAATGTGAAAACATGTGGGTATGTTGTGAATTGACACAGGTATGTATGTGAAACTCCTAAAGAAGGAGATCAATATGTTACGAAATATTATTAAAGATGTGAATGAATTAGTATGAATGTATTTGGTTCATATGAACATTCAAATGATTTAATTTGTGAAGTTCATATCTAGTGTATAAAAGGAATCATGAAAGAGTAAAATTGGCAACAAAATAGTTTTGGACAGCAAAAGTTGTGTGACTTTGAAAAATCACCAAAAATGGTGAAAATCAAATTAGAGATTGAATAAGATATGAAATTAAAACTTATTGAGTCTATTTTTGTATAAAAGGAACGGTGTAAGCAAAAAAATTTCATATTATAAGATATTTGAATTCTTGTGAGACAGAGTCAAAATGATTTTGGAATCCCCTATTCTGACTTTGGAAAATATTAAAAATTGTACAAAAATAATCATGGGATAAAATTTATATGCTTGAATTTATTAATGAGTCTATTTTCAATACAAACAAATGGAAACATCATTCGAGTTTTGTACAATGAGATAATTAATTTTTAGTGAAGAGGGCTCACAGTCACAGTCAAGCTATCTACTCGAGTCACAGTCATTCTCAAAATTTTATGGTAAGAAGATATGTGAGTCTAGTTTCAAGGAAAATTAGCAGATCTTAAGTTGGAGTTTCGTAACTCTGGATATAAATAATTTAGTGACTGTGACTCGAGTATACATTTTGAGATGAACATGAGTAAATAGTGGAACTATGTGCAATTATGATTGTATTATCTTGAGAATATATTGTGAGAATTCGTAAAAGCTTGTCAACTAATTGCTTTTTATTTACATACCAACTTACTAAGTTATATAGCTTACTCCGTTTATTTTTTGTGTTTGTAATGTCCTCAGGTTAGCTCGTGTTGGAAGTCGCGGAGAACCTATCACACTATCAAACTAACAAATTGGGTATTAATGATTCTTACACTTAAGGTCATGGCATGTATAGGGTACTTGGTTATTTTTGTATGTGTCATACTTGTTTTGGCCTATGCTATTTGATGGTTAAGTGTATGTGTTCCGGTAATGCCTCGTACCCTATTCTGGTGTTGAACATGGGTAAGGGGCGTTACATTTAGTGGTATCAGAGCTATGGTTTAGTCTGTTCTCAGACTAACCTAGCAGGAGTAAGAGTCTACCTATACATGCCATATGTGTACAGTGATAGTGTGATATCTCCGGGCTCTAATGAAATTGTTTTGTTGAGACAGAAGAGCTTTCCAACCGAGCTATTTTTGAAAATGTTGACATTGACATTGAGATGTTTGAAAATGTGTTTGTGATACGTTGAAATGTGGTAAGCTACGAATAAGAGTTCATAATATGCATGTGATGATGTATAAAATGAAATAACTATGATTTGAGAATTTTGGGTACAATGTTACTTTCCTAGTTGAATGTCGTAAGCCTATTGAGAGGTTATGAAAAAGGAATTAAATGTTTAAACCAAGTAGAATGCTGGAAATGGGTTCTTTCGTTTAGAGATCTGTGATGAAGTGACGATAATGACCATGGGTTGACCATGGCAACATGTGAAAAAGTGACTATGTGATTTCTATGTAAGACCATAGCCGAACTATGGCTTTGGTGCGTAATATGTTTATATGTTAAATACTATAATTGAACTATGATATTGTGCAAAATGAAGTACCCAATTTCGTAAGATGTTCTCTAATTTGACTAAGAGTAGTAAATTAAAGTGTACGAGGATTTAAAGGATAAATTTGTAGTGAACATGAAATTGAGCTTGAACGAATGATTTTATCAAAGAAATATTGTGTATAGCAAGATGTGATAGTAAATTACATGTTGTAAATGGATACTTAAAGTTCGATAATTGAGGTATGAAACTAATATGGGAAAGTGAAACTAGATGAAGGTTTATGTTATGACAAGCATTCACGTTTGTTTGACATTCACGTGATGTAATGTGCCTAACATGTGTGATTAGGTGAATACGATAAGAAAATTTTTTGAAATTTATGGAATGTATATATATATAAATGTGTGCTTTGAATAAGGTAATCCGAAAATTTGTGTAACATGAATATGTGTGTTAAATTGCCTAAAATAACTAGTGTGTTATGATGAAATTCTATGAGATAGAGTTACTATAAGTTTCGTATCGGGATTGTCATAATCTCCAAAAAGGAAGATGTTATTTGAATTGTGGTTGATTGTTTGGAAAAGATTCATATGACCATTTCAGTATATGCAGAGTTCTTATTTGATAGGTTATTGAGTATATGTATTCCGGAGAGAATAATTCAGATTTTGACGATGTGCTCGACACAGTGTGCTAAATTTCAAAAGGGTGTCGGAAAGAGTTATACGAGGTTAAATTGTTTAATGATTCTGGAAATTTAATGAGTTTTCATGAGAGTTGAAAGCAACTTCTTCTGGTAAGATTTTCGGGGACGAAAATCCCTAAAGGGAAGAGTTGTAACAACCTAATTTAGGGCTTAAAAGGACAGTGGTTTTGGGACCACAAATCCAACATAGTAAAGTTCATTTTTATTATATTTTTATGGTCTACAATTTTATGGAATCATTTTGTGAAAATTTCGTTCAAAAATTTTGACATTTGGGCACTCAATTTAGTCAAAAGGACTAAATTGTAAAAAGTGCAAAAGTTGAGTTCTACATGCTAAAGGTGCCCAGTTGTTATGAAATTTTAAATTGGAGGTACTTATATGGTAATTAGTCCACTATTTAAGTTGGTGGACAAAAATGGACATGGTTAGGCATGTTTCCAAAGTTTTTTCATTAAGGGCATTTTGGTCATTTAGTTATTAAAATGAATTAAAAACAAAATTAAAATCCACTTTTTCTCCATATTCAACCCCTTGGCCGAAATTTCCATGGAGAAACCATGGCTAGGGTATTTCAAGCTTCCAAGCTCGATTGTAAGTCCATTCTAGCCCCGTTTTTAATGATTTTTACATTTTTGAAATCCTCGTAACAAGATCTATCTATTTCTACCATTTATTTGAGATGTGATGAAGGTCTAGGGTTTGACCCATGTTAGAAATTTGTGTATTTTGATGTTTAATGGTAGATTATACATGTTTGATGTGTGAGAAATTACTTTTACTAAGTATTTTAAGTGAAATTGTCAAAAAGGACTAGTTTGTAAAAAGTTGTAAAATGTATGTAAGTGTGTGAATAAATGGAAATTTTGGATTTCTATAGTTATGAGAATGGTTTGGCTAAGCCTAAAATACAAGGAAATTGAATAAAAATCATTTTACGATCCTAGGGGCAAAAGTGTAAATATGACAGTTTAGGGCAAAACGTAATTTTTCCATAGTATGATTTTTGGATTACAACGAATAATGTGATAATAAGTAAGCTAAATGTGATGTTATAGATCAAAGAAAATGAGGTGTGGAATTAGAATGGGGGAATAACGAGAAATTGACGGTTAGGTCCCTTTTTGCCATTTTGGTATTAAGGTAAGTTCGTATGTTGATAAATGTTATTGATTTGTGTTAATTAAGAACCATTATCATATATTTGATTAAATTGTGGAAATTTCATTAAATGTTTGAATTGTGTAAAATGCAAGATCGATCACGATCATTGCATAGTGAAATATGAATTGACGGTAAAAGACCATGGTTGAACCATGGCATTGTGCTAAGTGAAATAAGTTCATGGAATTGTACTAAGTGAAATAAGTGACCCGGGTGTTGGTCCGTATGTTCTATCGATGGTTGAGTTATCCGGCATTGTGTTATGGATACTCGATAGCTTAATGAGCAAACCCATGTATTTCGTCATGCCCGAGCGGTTTGTGTGAAGCGGACAGAGATTTTTGACTATGTGAAGCGGGTCTTTGGTCTTATAAGTTCTACCGATGGTTGGGTAATCCCGCATGTGTTGTGAATACCTGACGACTTGTGTGAGCAAAGACCTTGAGTAGTTACGTAATGACCGACAGCTTGTATGAGCAGACCCATGAATGAGAATAGCTTGAGAGTGAGCTCTTATGTGATATGTGATAAGTGGTGGCTTCCGCTATATATCTGATGTGTCTCTAACTAACTATAATCACAATAAAGGCAAGCGCACCTATCGTTTAGTAGTATAGATATGGTAAGACCAAAATTTCGTATCCACAAGGACCAAGAGTACTAGTAATTACTATCTTTCTATTATCTAACCTAATAATTGTAGTGATTTCTTTTAAACTAAAATTAATTAAAAGCACGACAGAGAATGAATTGAGAAAATACTTTTAGACAACTATATGAGAGAGCAATACCTAAGGAAGAATCCACCTAGACTTCACTTATTACTTTTGATTCATATGATTTATTCACTTGACTTAATCCGTAGAAATCCCTGATTTATGTAAATATCTCTTTCAAGAATAAAAATAACTAACTTTAGGTTGATTAATTGAAATTTCTTTCTAATTAAAACCCTATTGTCACATTAACTCGATCTATGGATTCTCTTGTTAGATTTGACTCTAATTCGGTATATTTTTTCGCCTATTTCTAGGGTTGCAATCAACTCCGCTTAATTGTGTTGATCTACTCTTAAATAGGGACTTTTGCTCCACTGAATAAGCACATTCAACTTGAATCAATAACCTAAATTATCAAAACAAGAATAAGAACTCACAATTAAGAATAAGAACAAGTATTTATCTTATAAATCAAATAGTAATAAGATTCGTCATAGGTTTCATCCCCTTATGTATCTAAGGGATTTAGTTCATACTAATGGAGGAAACATCTTAAAATAAGGAAAACAACAAAACATAAGAAAACCCAAAAACTTCTAAAGAACTTGATGGGAGATCTTCAGCCATGATGGAGATCCTTCTTCTGAGCTACTCCCGACGGCTGTCTTCAAGTATTTTTTGCCTTCTATTCAGCGTCTCCTTTGAGGTTGCCCCCTAGGGTGTTTATAGAGGCTTTAGAACACCTCTTTTGGCCTACAAGTGGCCTATTCCGAATAGAAGTAAACTTTGATACGACAGGGACACGCCCGTGCTCGATTCCTTAGACTGTGCTCAATTCTGCTCGCCACACACGGCCGTGTGGTCTGCCCATGTACGTTGATCCAGGCCATGTTGATTTCTTAGATAAGCCCATTTTGTCCCGTTTTAGCCTGTTTATCATTCTTTTCGAATCTCTAGGCACTCCTGGGTGTAAAACATGAAATTAAGGGATTAGGAGCATCGAATTCATCAAATCTAATGAAAATTCACCCAAAAATAAGCCAAGCATGGGGTTAAAATATGTATAAATTATGGTTCATCAAATATCCCCACACTTAAGCCTTTGCTTGTCCTCAAGCAAAATCCTCAACTCACAATTAAAATTAACTTCATCAAATCATAATTCTCATCAATAATGTCTCATCATAATTCATAAGTAATTCATACATGGATAATTTAACTAAAAGAGTCCTAAAGATTCAAACAATCTAAGTCGCAAATTTTTGTAGCATGAAAACATAGGTGTTTCCTCTTATCTAAACAATTACCTTTTGTTCCAAAATCGACAAGAATCAACATCCTCTCTAAGGATTCACTCAAATCACTCAAAGTGTTTAAGGTTCAAGATAAAGCACTCAAAAGTCAAACATGAAGAGTTATTACCATAGGCTTGCATGAAAATCAAATCTCCACCACTATAAAATGAGATGATACACAAATCAAAAGGTCTTTTAAAAAGGGTTGTAATGGGGCTTCAGTTAAAGGTGTGGATAAAGGCTAAATTAAAGGTTTAAAATCGAGATTGAGTTGTCAATTTACCTAACTATAACAATAGACTGATACAAAATAATTACATCAATTGAGAACTTATCATAATAACACAAGCTTCTTCTAAAGATGTGAATTTAACCGTTTTAAGCTCAAATAACATAGAACTAAAAATGAATGATATTTTTTTAAGAATAAGAACAAGTTAACTATAAAAGATGAATTTAACAACTGAAATAAAGAAAATAGATAGGCAACTAATCAAATCAAATCTCGACAAAAGGGAAGTCAATAAAGTAGGGGAAGTAAAAGTTTAGTTTTAGGTTAATATTAATGGGTGTGTCAAGAAACAGTTTATTAGGATTCAAAGGGGTTCACTAGGGGTTAATTATGAAGGTAGGCTTTTTGTGGAGTGAGTGGGTTAAATCCTAAGTGTCTTTATCATTTCAGTATATCAAATCAAAAGTGTGGTCTCAATATGCATAATCCAGACAAGTTCTAGAATAAAAAATCAATGTTGACACACTCATAATCAATAAAGTGAGCAAGAAAAGAATATGTCTTAAAAGGCTCAAAATCTCACAAAAATCATGATTTTTGATGTCAACCTTGCAAATTTCAAACTTCAAAGTAATATCTAAATTTAGGGAAACAACCTAGACATTTTTAATCCTGAAAATAGACTTATCATGCTTGATTCTCTAATGTCTTAAAGTTTAAACCATCAATGCACAATTACCTATGACTTAATCCGAAACATATCAATGAAAATCATAAATCAATAGAAGTTTCATTCTAATAGTAATATGAGAAAATTACTTAAGAACAAGGCATAATTCAGGGACAGTATTGTTGACACCTCCCCACACTTAAGATGTACATTGTCCTCAATGTACAAATATAGATAAGGACAATATAATAAGATAATCATTAGATAGAGAGAAGTAAAACTTCCTAAATTTTTGGATGGAGTCAAAGAAAAAAAAACGGTGTAAAGTTGGGCAGAGGAGGTGGATACCCCGGTGGTGGTGTGGTCGTTCCTTAACAGCCCCTTGAACCTATATTAGAGAAATCAAAATGTAATAATATAAATTAGAGACAGGAAAGATAAAAGAAGATAATTTAAAAATGAAAATAAAAGAAAAAGAAAAAATAAATGGACTCAAGGGTCCTTGTCTTGTCGAATGAATGAAGCGGTCGGCATGAACTTATGTAGAGTGGTCGTGCACGAGAAGACCGTGATAAGATCCATTCACTTTTTTGACTTGGGAATGGTGGCCTTGGCCTTGCCTCTAGTATTATTCATTGTGTATGGTGACAAGGATGGTGGTTGGTGTGGTGGTGGTGTAAGGAAATAATGAAGGAAAAGAAAGTGAAGGGAAAAAGATAATGGACAAAGATAAGGGTGTGGTGGTTAGGGTTTGAGAAGAAGAATTAGGGAAGAAAGTGAGAAGAAAGGAGTTTCAATAGAAATCAGGGCACCTGGTTGCTGCCCACACTCGTGTGCCCTGGGCGTGTTAGGTCATACGGCCATATCGCACGGCCATGTGATGCCTCGTTCATTCCTTCCACACCTGTGTAGAGGTTTCCACGCCCATGTTGCGTGATCAGTGTCGACCACGTCCTAGGGACACGGGCGTGTCGCACACCTGTGTTACTTTCTCAGTGTCGACCACGGTCGTATCGCACTGTCGTGGCATTTTATCGTAGCCCATGTTTTGGGGAAAATTTTCATCCTTGGTTCACACGATCTTTGTCACGTCAATGTGCCTATTCGTGGTGTCCACACGGCCACGCCCGTGTGCAAGGCCGTGTGGTAGGGAAGTCTGCACTTTATTAATTTGGTTAGTTTTTAGTTAGGTGCTAAAAATCAAAATATGAAAATTAATAGGGTTAGTGCTCAATTTGCCTTCTGAGAAGCGCTTGTTTAAAGTCTTAAGCTAGACTTACCTTTCATTCGCATAATCATGGCGGTTTGAGGAGTTGAAACTCCTCATTCTTGCTATCAATTGTTTTGAAATAGATTTTAGACAAGTATGATTTGCCTTGAACGTGCCAAATTGAGAATGAGTTACCTCGACTGTACCGTATGGGAAAGTATTAAGTACTGTGAAAGGAGTTATTCCATTAGGTTCAGAAGTGGCAACACGAGAATCTATATTATCCATTAGAACTCGATCTCCAACCTTGAAGTAGTTTGCTTCATCTTTAAGTTCGTTATGGAGTTTCCTCGGTTTTGCTTCATGTGTTCTTGATTTCTCCTTGACATGTGTCTTCCACTGGTCTAGTTCATCGATCTGAAGCCTTCGCTCCTCATGAGTTATTTCTTTGTTGGCATGAGATCTAGGATATGGCTCAGTTGTGTAATTTCGTGGTGCTTCCTGAAAAGAGAGTTGAACCAAATGGTTATTAATAGAATTTATGTTCTCACCTTTATTAATCGATGTCCTAGACGAGTCAAGAGCCTAGAGAGTGATCATTTCATCACCTACACGAAGTGTGAGTTCACCTGTACCAACATCAATTCTAGTTTAAGCAGTTACTAAAAGGGTCTTCCTAAAATTAAAGGAACACTATTGTCCTCATTCATGTCTAAAACAACAAAGTCTACTGGAATATGAATTTATCAATTTTTACTAGTACATCTTTGATTATACCCTTAGGAACTCTAATAGTTTTATCAGCCAATTGAATGCTCATCCTAGTTTGTTTGGGTTTCCCTAGACCTAACTGTTTAAACATTTTATAATGCATAACATTTATGCTTGCCCCTAAATCAGCTAAAGCATTATTAATAGATAAACCACCAATTAAGCAAGGAATTGTAAAACTCCCTAGATCTTTTAACTTTGTGGTAGTCTATTTTGTAAGATTGTTGAGCACACTGCGTTTAGCTCCACATGCGACGCCTCGTCTAACTTCCGTTTGTTTGTCAAAAGCTCTTTTAAATTTTTTTTGAATTGGGCATCTGCGAAAGAGCTTCAATAAACGGTAAGTTAATATGTAATTTTTTTAAGAGTTTAAGAAATTTACCGAATTGTTCATCTGTGCGGTCTTTCTTTGTCGCATTGGGATATGGCACACGAGGTCGGTATTCTGTACTTACTAGTTTTGGTTTTTCATGGCTTATCTCAAGCTTACCTTCTTCAACAACATTCTCTTACCTTAATTTTGGTTCATCTAACCCTTTCCTATCATGAGCAATAATGGCATGAATTTTCTCCTTTGGGTTAGTTTCAGTGTTGCTTGGCAAGCTGCTTTGTGGTGGTTCTGAGATCAGCTTAGCAAGCTATCCTATTTGGTTCTTGAGCCCTTGAATCGATGCTTGCTAATTTTTGAGTGCTGTTTCGGTGTTTTGGAAATGGGTTTCTGACACCGCGATGAATTTTGTTAGCATCTCCTCAAAGTTTGACTTTTTCTCTTGTGGGTAGGGTTGGTGTTAAAAGCCTGGAGGGCGTTGTTGTCTCTGATTTCCTTGGCCACCCCATGAGAAGTTTGGGTGGTTCCTCCAACCTGGATTGTAAGGGTTACTATAAGGGTTATTTTGAGGTCTAAAATTGTCACCCATATAGTTTATCTATTCATTTTCTATGCTAGGGTTGTAGGGTGGGTATTCTGTCTTGTTCATCCCTCCTCCAATCGCACTTACTGCACCACTGGATGTATCTGAGAAGTACCATACAAACCATCAATCTTTTTATTTAACAGTTCTACTTGGTTTGATAGCATGGTCACTACGTCGAGGTTGAAAACGCTGGCGACTTTTGTTGGCTTCGTCCTCATAACTTGCCACTGATAGTTATTCAGTGCCATCTTCTCTATAAACTCATAAGTCACTTCAGGGGTCTTGTTATTTAGGGTTCCACTATGGCTGAATCAATCAACTGCGTAGTTGAGGGGTTCACACCATTGTAAAAGGTTTGAACCTGTAGCCACAAAGGTAACCCATGGTGAGGGCACCTTCTTAGTAAATCCTTGTATCTCTCCCATGCATTGTAAAGTGTCTCTAAACCCATCTTCACAAAAGAATAGATATCATTCCTCAACTTAGTCGTTTTAGCCGGTGGAAAATATTTAAGTAAAATCTTTTCAATCATTTGGTACCATGTAGTGATTGATTCTCGTGGTAACGAGTTCAACCACTATTTGGCTTTATTCCTCAACGAGAAGGGAAATAACCGAAGGTGAATGGCATCATCAGAAACACCATTTATTTTGAAAGTGTAGCAGAATTCCAAAAAATTTGCCAAGTGATTGTTTGGATCCTTATCCAGCAAACCATCAAACTGAACAAATTGCTGAATCATCTGAATAGTGTTAGGTCTCAGTTCAAAATTATTTGCAGCAACAGCAGGTCTAACAATATTTGATTAAGTTCCTGTTAAATTAGGTTTAGCATAATCATACATAGTACCAGAAGCAGGATTTTGATTCACGGGTTTGCGGCAACCATAGGGGGTAGCGGATTATTATCAGCCATCTCTTTAGTATTATTGGTTTCGTCTACTTGCTCTTCTTCTATGTATTGTAACCTTCACCTTATTTCTCTTCGATTTCAACGAGCGATACCTTCTATATCACTATCGTAAAGTAATGGTCCTGACAGGTTTCTTGTAGTCATAAACTAGAGTTATCTGCCAGAAGCAAATAAACGGAAAAATTAGTAAAAATAATAATAAAAAAATAAATAGATTGAAAATAAAGTAAAAATGGCTAAAGTAATAAAAATTTAGCGTTCCTAATATCTTAGTCCCCGGCAACGGTGCCAAAAACTTGATGTGTCTCTAACTAACTACGATCACAATAAAGGCAAGCGAACCTATCGTTTAATAGTATAGTTATGGTAAGACCGAAAATATCGTATCCACAAGGACCAAGAGTACTAGTAATTACTATATTTCTATTATCTAGCCTAAGAATTGGAGTGATTTCTTTTAAACTAAAATTAATTAAAAGCATGATAGAGAATGAATTGGGAAAATACTTTTAGACAACTATATGAGAGAGCAATACCTAAGGAAGAATCCACATAGACTTCACTTATTTCTTTTGATTCATATGATTTATTCACTTGACTTAATCCGTAGAAATCCCTGATTTATGTTAATATCTCTTTCAAGCATAAAAACAACTAACTCTAGGTTGATTAATTGGAATTTCTTTCTAATTAAAACTTTTATTGTCGCATTAACTCGATCTATAGATTCCCTTTAGATTTGATACTAATCCAGCAGATTTTTGTCGCCCTATTTCTATGGTTGCAATCAACTCCGCTTAATTGTGTTGATCTACTCTTAAATAGGGACTTTTGCTCTACTGAATAAGCACATTCGACTTGAATCAATAACCTAAATTATCAAAACAAGAATAAGAACTCACAATTAAGAATAAGAACAAATATTTATCTTATAAAACAAATAGTAATAAGATCCGTCATAGGTTTCATCCCCTTAGGTATCTAAGGGATTTAATTCATACTAATGGGGGGAAACATATTAAAATAAGGAAAACAACAAAACATAAAAAAACCCAAAAATTTTTAAAGAACTTGAAGGGAGATCTTCAGTCTTGATGGAGATCCTTCTTTCGAGTTGCTCCCGACGGCTATCTTCAAGTATTTTCTACCTTCTATTCAACGTCTCCTTTTAGGTTGCCCCTAGGGTGTTTATATAGGCTTTAGAACACCTCTCTTGGCCTACAAGTAGTCTATTCTGAATAGAATTAAACTTTGATATGGCAGGGACACGCCCGTGTCACATGCCCGTGCTCGATTCCTTAGACCGTGCTCAATTTTACTCGCCACACACGGTTGTGTAGTCTACCCGTGTACGTTGATCTAGGCCGTGTTGATTTCCTAGGTAGGCCCATTTTATCCCGTTTTGGCCCGTTTATCTTTCTTTTCTAATTCCTAGGCTCTCCTAGGTGCAAAACATGAAATTAAGGGATTAGGAGTATCGAATTCATCAAATCTAATGAAAATTCATCCAAAAATAAGTCAAGTATGGGGTTAAAATATGTATAAATTATGGTTTATCAATATCAGTGGCAGCTTCGGCTACATATTAGTGGTAGCCTCAGCTACATGTAATTGTGGCACTATGTGCAAGACTTTCGAGTATCCGTTAGCATTCCACATGGTCCAATGTGTAGTTCAACTAAATAGCAAAGAGTGAAAACAGGTGGGTATGTTGTGAATTGACACATGTATGTATGTGAAACTCCTAAAGAAGGAGATCAATATGTGACAAAATATTATTAAAGATGTAAATGAATTGGTATGAATGTATTTTGTTCATATGAACATTGAAATGAATTAATTTGTGAAGTTCATATCTAGTGTATAAAAGGAATCATGAAAGAGTAAAATTGGCAACAAAATAGTTTTGGACAGCAACAGTTGTGTGATTTTGAAAAATCACCAAAAATGGCGAAAACTGAATTAGAGATTTAATAAGATATGAAATTAAAGCTTATTGAGTCTATTTTCGTATAAAAGGAACGATGTAAGCAAAATAATTTCATATTATGTGATATTTGAATTCTTGTGAGACAGAGTTAGAATGATTTTGGAATCCCCTGTTCTGAGTTTGGAAAATTATTAAAAAGTGTACAAAAATAATTATGGGATAAAATTTATATGCTTGAATTTATTAATGAGTCTATTTTCAAGAGAAACAAATGAAAACATCATTATAGTTCTATAAGAAGAGATAATTAATTTTTAATGAAGAGGGGTTGGAACTGTCAGACAGCAAAATAGGGGAGACTTTAAAGAATAAACTGTACTTATTGACTAAACCAAAAATTTTGAAAATTTTATGGTAAGAAGATATGTGAATCTAGTTTCAGGAAAAATTAGAAGATCTTAATTTGGAGTTCCGTAACTCCAGATATAAATAATTTAGTAACTATGACTTGAGTAGAAAACTTGAGATGAACATGAGTAAATAGTGGAACTATGTACAATTATGATTGTATTATCTTGAGAATATATTATGAGTGATAAGCCATAAAAATAACATATTTTAACCCCATATTTAGCATGATTTTGGATGACTTAGCCCTTGATTTATGTAAAGAGGTGCTCTTAATCCTTTCTTTTCATGTTTTATACTCAGAAAAGCACCCGAGGATGAAAAGAATGAGAAACGGGCTTCAAACGGGCCAATTTGGGCCAAAGTGGAAATTGACACGGCCTGGAATTCAAGCCACATGGTCGTATCTCATCAATTTACTTCACACAATCTGGCTACGATTTACACAATCGTGCCTCAATCAACAGAATCAAACACGGCCTCAAGTCGATTTACACGGGCGTGTACCATGGCCATGCCCCTGTCGTGGAGAAGAGTAATTATACTCGAAATTGGATACTTTAAGGCAAAGAAATAGATTCCAAAGCCTATTCAAACACCAAGTAGGAAGTATACTTGAATTAGGACACTTAGAGGCCAAGTAAAAGCATCACAAAGCCTATATAAAGAACCTAGAGGCCAACCTTCAAAGGGGGCAGAGACATTCAGAATTCGACAGAAGCTGGAACTATTGTGGGAATCACTCGAAGATAGCTAGTTGATCCATCTCAAGAAGCCAAAATTCTACTCAAGACGGCGGATCTCCCCTTCAATTCCTTCAGGGGGTTTTAGAGATTTCTTATGTTTTGTTTTATCTTTTCTTTTGAGATGTTTTATTTTATCAATATGAACTAAACCCTTTAGATACCTAAAGGGGATGAAACCTAGATGAATCTTGTTATTGTCTTCTGAATTATATGATAAATACTTGATTTGTTCTTAATTATGTGTGCTTAATTCTTGTGTTAATGTTTCCGGGATATTAATTCAAGTCAGATGTTCTTAGGTGGAGGAGCAAAAGTCCTTATTTAAGAATAGATCTAGCATAATTAAGCGGAGTTGTTCGCGTGCCTAGAGATAGGGTAACGAGATTTTGCCGAATTAGGATGAAAACTAATATGGGAATCCATAGTTCGATTCTTCGCTATTCAAGGGGTTATTAAGTGAGAAAGAGATTTTGTTAATTAACCTAGGTTCGACGTTATTACGCCTCGAGAGAGGTTTAATATCGTTAGGAAGTCTTACGGATCAAGTCAAGTGAATAAATCGTATGGTTCAATGTTAGATAATAAGTGAAGTCTAGGTGGATTCTTCCTAAGGGTATCATCGTGATCAACTGAGTTTCTCTTTAAGTTATTTCCCAATTCATTCTTTTTGTTTTTGCGTCTTAGATTAATTAGTTAATTTAGATTTAATCAACCAAATCATTTAATATTTAGGCTAAATAATAGAAATAAAATGAGTATTACTACTTTTAGTTCATTTGGGTTCAACAATCCGGTCTTGTCTAAGCTATACTATTGTTTGATAGGTGCACTTGCCTTAAGTCATTGTCATAGTTAGTTTCCAGGTTCGATCCATGGCCATACGACTATGCGATCCCAAAATCTTCCTCCATACCATAATTCCCAACCATATGCATCCTAAGCAGAATATCATATGAATGCAGCAAACACATAAGTAACATCCACAAACTCATATTTGTCGTATAAGGGCATTTTCGTCATTTCACTACCTAGGGGTATTTTCGTAATTCTACCCTACCGGGGTATTATTGTAATTCTACTCTATAGGGGTATTTTCGTAAATTTTTAAATCGAGGGTATTTTGGTAATTCTACAAATTAGGGGTATTTTGGTAATTCTACAAATTAAGGGTATTTTGGTAATTTTTTAAATCGAGGTTATTATGGTAACTTTCCAAACTAAGGGCATTTTGATAATTTTCCAAACTAAGGGTATTTTGGTAATTTTACAAAATAGGGGTATTTTATTAATTTTACAATTCAGGGGTATTTTAGTAATTTTACAATTCTAAGGATATTTCGGTAATTTTCAAATCAAGGGTACTTGGTCCCTCTCGGGTTTTAGTTATAGACTTTGGCCCATTAACAAGTCCTTGCGGCTAAAGTGAATAGACACTATGCACCAGGTAGGATTCCAGAGAAGAGAATGTGGGCCATTAGGACCGCTTAAGTACCAAGCTCTCCCTAGATTCAATCCTAGACATGCATATGTCCGTTGCCACACTTTAACCCAGCGACTTGTCCACGAACATGTTTAATTATTAGATCAAGTCTTATGCGGTTTAATAGTTGTTCATAACTAGACCTAAAGTCCATTAAGCCCTAGCATAAATGTCTACGTCCTCATAAAGCCCATCAAGCCATTTCACATTCATATAGCCCCTTATGCCCAAATCACATCCTTATGGCCCATTATGACCAAATCTCATTCTTATGGCTTATTAGGCCCAAAACAATTCCAGATCATGTAACATGCATGACTAACTCAATTTATATAACCAAATCAATCGATTTCATCAAACTTAGCCTCAGGGCCTCACCGGGCCCATTTAGCCACTTTCGGCTTTTTGACTTTCCGGCATTGTCGATATCATGTGTGTGTAGTGTTTGTACACACATGGTAACCTCGCGTGCTGCAAACACCTTAGTCACGAACCTACAATTGATATTACTAGAAATTAACCAAAGCTTTAACACATACTTATCAAAAACTGAAACCTCACAGTACCCTTACCGTGTGCCTCACGTTCTAGTAGCCCTTCCTTTGCTACTATTTGTGGTTATCCTCTAGATCTGCATCCAAACACCTATATCGTCAAAACCAAGTGACCCATATTGATCATAAGTCACCCCTATGAGCCACATTAGATCCGGCCATTTACTAAACCATGACTGGGTCGAGAACACTTACCACTTTGTTAGCAATCCTTACCTACCACGCTTGTGATTGTTGAGTCTTACCCTTGTTAATACAAATTAACGACAAGGAGGGGTTAGATAGCCCTTCGACTTTTAACAAAATGCACTAAAAAATCAACTAAACATTGACCAAAACCCTCATTTGATCCTGCGGCCTAGATCGCTACTAAACAAGATTCGGCTTGACTAAAAGTGGGTAGCAATCGATGGCGATGGAGAACTAACTAAAAATTGGCAAAAGTGAAGCTATATGACAAGAAAGTGTATTCGACTTTCAAGGACAGAAACAGAACACAACTCTAGTAGGAGTTTTTGGCAAAAAGAATGATGGGTTTCTTTTTTGGCAAATGGAAAAAAATTTTGGCTATAGGAGAACCGATTGAGAGGGGAGAAAGAAAAATAAAAGAATGCTCAAAGACCTTTTCAAGCATTCGGCCCCCTCCTTTAATAGCCTATAGCCGAAACTTAGCCACCCCTAGATTCCAATTCAACACCAACTCCTCCTTTCCTCATCTCCTGATTTTTCTCCCTGATAACACCTTAATCTTATCTAAAATTTCCTTCACATCCATATCACCTGCTTACCTCAATCTCTCCACGGAAAGAGTTCAAAACCAACACAACTCTTGTCGCTCACCTATTCAAAATAAAACACTCCCAAAATACACTCCTAATGCTCGAACCTTAGACCTCTTCAGCTTACACACACGCCACCTTATAGCTCCAAAGTGACGCCACCTACCACTGGACCATAAGCCCATTTGTGTCCTATTTCTTCTTCATTTACTTAAAAGGCCTACTAACAAGAGTCACTGTTCCCTAGGGCTAAAACCAAAATTTTTCCTATACCCTTACTTGATCCCAAGACATCTCCAACACCCCTAGACACTCCAAATTCATTAACCATCAAAGCCCACATGCCAAATGTCATTTTTTCGCTCACTTAAAATTTTTCTAACACCCAAAGCCCAATAAGCCCAATACTTCAGGCCCAAATTTGTGGCGTTACAAATCTACCCCTTAAAGAAATTTTGTCCTTGAAATTTCCAACTAATGATTAATTGCACCGCTCAAGTCACACCACTATGCTTCCGCGTGCACTCTGATTTTAATAACACTAACAAACTTTAACTCTAATTGAACCCTTTATACATACCCACTGGAGTAGATAACCATTGCACGCATACAGTTTCTAAACCCAAAATATCACATCTACACAAAACATACCCGACTTAATGGTGATTGAACAATCCTGAGCCTGATGCTCCTCAGACCTGCATCTGAGACACGCTCCTGACTTCCTCCAAGATTCACCGGATGGCGCTTCTACGCAATATTCATAAGTGAAAAGTTTGCACGTACCTTAACATGCTTCACAGAATGAGACTGCGGCCTAGAAAACTGCGATCTCTTTTTTCCTTACAGTCCACGCACCTAACCTGAAGTGTTTCGCCCATTTCTTTAACCTCCTCCAGTACCTCCCTAACTAGCTAAGTCAGTACATCAGCCCTAACACTTCCACGGCCTCTGCTGCAACCCCTTACACTTCTTCTAGCGCTTATCGCTGATTCTCGTATTATCTGAATTAGAAATTTTTATGTGTTTAGTTTATAGTTCCACTGTTTAAAGCACATGTCTTATGCGAGTAACATTTTAAAAGTTGTTTCGCGGTCGTGAATCCACTACAGGCTTAAGTTTACTACGGGCTTTAGTCTCTAAAAACCTATTGTTTAAAGTAGCCCAATATCTAAATACAGTTCAATAATTTAAACAAGTAAAATAACAGAAACACTTACTTGGATCGACATCGAGGGCTCGGTGAACCACACTTCAAGAATTCTGCCAAAAACTTTTTAAAGCCCAAAATTTAAGGCCAATTTTATAGCTCGAGCTTTGCAACCGAGCTCTGATACCACTAAATGTAACACCCCAAACTTTGCCTAGAAGTTAGGCTCGAGTCCGAAATGTCACATTAAAGGCACACTTCAAAACGATTTTACAATTTAACAATTTAAGGCCCAAAAGCCCAAAACTCTTGTATCTTGTTAAGTTAAACGATCATATGTTGAGTTATTTTGAAAACCATGTAACTTTAGAAATTTTATGAAATTTATTAAGCGGATAGTTGAAACAATAATAATAAACCCAAAAATCTAAAGTCAATTAGGAGATACATGGCCTTATTACAATTCCACAAAAACAAAGTATTTAAAATAAATTTGTTTGAACAAATTAAAACATCTGATTAGCTTGTAGTGTGGCCATCTCCGAGTCCTTTCCCACATCGAGTCGTCTATTCAGGATCACCTGAAACATTAAATAAAAGGGTGTGAGTTTCGGAACTCAGTGTGTACAACCCTTGGTAATCAAATCACATAAAAATATTCACATTGGGCCTAAGCCATATCAAAATCGGTGGTCTTGGACTTAGCCCACAATGACCTCATATCATATCATATCATATCGCATCATATACAAACAAGATAATGCAAAACTCATCCCAATAATCCATCCACTACACACACCATTTCCCTTCCAACCATTACACACGTGTGGGGATTTCTAAATCAACCTACCCATCCTCTACACACCAAAGGTAGCCCGCATGATTACCTAACGTTAAAAAAAAGTGCTAATCATATAATGGGCTTAATGCCACCGGTAGATCCATGGCCATACGACTATGCGATCCCAAAATCTTCTACCGTACCATAATTACCACCCATATGCATCCTAAGAAGAATATCATATGAATGCAGCAAACACATAAGTAACATCCACAAACTCATATTTGTTACATAGGGGTATTTTCGTCATTTCACTACTTAGGGGTATTTTCGTAATTCTACCCTACAGGGGTATTATCGTAATTCTACCCTATCGGGGTATCATCATAATTCTACCCTACAGGGGTATTATCATAATTCTACTCTATAGGGGTATTTTCGTAAATTTCCAAATCGAGGGTATTTTAGTAATTCTACAAATTAGGGGTATTTTGGTAATTTTACAAATTAAGGGTATTTTGGTAATTTCATAAATCGAGGGTATTATGGTAACTTTCCAAACTAAGGGTATTTTAGTAATTTTCCAAAATAACGGTATTTTGGTAATTTTTCAAAACAGGGGTATTTTAGTAATTTTATAATTTAGGGGTATTTTAATAATTTTACAAATCTAAGGATATTTCGGTAATTTCCAAATCAGGGGTACTTGGTCCCTCTCGGGTTTTAGTTATAGACTTTGGCTCATTAACAACTCCTTACGGCTAAAGCGAATAGACACTATATGCACCAGGTAGGATTCCAGAGAAGAGAATGTGGGTCACTAGGACCGCTTAAGTACCAAGCACTCCCTAGATCCAATCCTAGACATGCATATGTCCATTGTCACACTCTAACCCAGCGACTTGTCCACGAACATATTTAATTATTAGATTAAGTCTTATGTGGTTTAAGAGCTGTTCAGAACTAGACCTAAAGTCCATTATACCCTAGCATACATGTCTACGTCCTCATAAAGCCCATCAAGCCCATTTCACATTCATATAGCCCCTTATGCCCAAATCACATCCTTATGGCCCATTATGCCCAAATCTCATTCTTATGGCCTATTAGGCCCAAAACAATTCAGATCATGTAACATGTATGACTAACTCAATTCATATAACCAAATCAATTGATTTCATCAAACTTAGCCTCAGGGCCCATCGGGCCCAATTAGCCACTTTCGGCTTTTTGGCTTTTCGGCACTGCCGATATCATGTGTGTGTAGTGTTTGTACACACCTAGTAACATCGCATGCTGCAAACCCCTTAATCACTTATCTACAATCGACATTACTAGCAATTAACCAAATCTTTAACACATACTTATTAAAAACCGAAACCTCACCATACCTTTACTGTGTGCCTCATGTTCTAGTAGCCCTTCCTTTGCTACTATTTGCGATTATCCTCTAGATCTGCATCCAAACACCTATATCGTCAAAACCAAGTGACCCATATTGATCATAAGTCACCCTTATGAGCCACATTAGGTTCGGCCATTTACTAAACCATGACTGGGTCGAGAACACTTACCACTTTGTTAGCAATCCTTACCTACCACGCTTACGATTGTTGAGTCTTACCCTTGTTAATACAAATTAACGACAAGGAGGGGTTAGATAGCCCTTTGGATTTTAACAAAACGCACTAAAATGTTCAACTAAACACTTACCAAAACTTTCCTTTGATCCTGCGGCCTAGATCACTATTGAACAAGATTTGGCTTGACTAAAAGTGGGTAGCAATCGATGGTGATGGAGAACTAACTAAAAATCAGCACAAGTGAAGCTATATGATAAGAATGTGTATTCGACTTTCAGGGACAAAAATAGAACACAACTCTAATGGGAATTTTTGGCAAAAAAGAATGATGGGTTTCTTTTTCGGCAAGTGGAAAAAAAATTTGGCTATAGGAGAAACCGATTGAGAGGGGAGAAAGAAAAACTAAAGAATGCTCAAAGACCCTTTCAAGCATTCGACCCCCTCCTTTTATAGCCTATAGCCGAAACTTAGCCACCCCTAGAGTCCAATTCAGCACCACCCTAGAGTCCAATTCAGCACCACCTCCTCCCTTTCCCTATCTCCTGATTTTTCTCCCTGATAACACCTTAATCTTATCTGAAATTTCCTCCATATCCATATCACCTGCTTACCTAAATCTCTCCACGGCAAAAGTTCAAAACCAACACAACTCTTGCTGTCCACCTATGCAAAATAAAACACTCCAAAAATACACTCATAATGCTCGAACCTTGGACCTCTTCAGCTTACACACACGCCACCTTATAGCTCCCAAGTGACGCCATCTACCACTGGACCACAAGCCCATTTGTGTCCTATTTCTTCTTCATTTACTTGGCCTACTAACTGGAGTCACTGTTCCCTAAGGCTAAAACCAAAATTTTTCCTATACCCTTACTTGATCCTAGGACATCTCCAACACCCCTAGACACTCCAAATTCATTAACCATCAAAGTACACATGCCAAATGTCATTTTCTCGTACACTTAAAATTTTTCTGAGACCCAAAGCCCAATAAGCCCAATACTTCTAGGTCCAAATTTGGGGCGTTACAAATCTACCCCCTTAAAGAAATTTCGTCCTCGAAATTTCCAACTAACTATTAATCGCACCGCTCAAGTCACACCACTATGCTTCCGTTGCGCACTCTGATTTTAATAACACTAACATACTTTAACTCTAATTGAACCCTTTACACATACCCACTGGAGCAGATAACCATTGCACTCATACAGTTTTTATACCCATAATATCGCATCCACACAAAACATACCCGACTTAATGGTGATTGAATATTCTCGAGCCTGTTGCTCTTCAGACCTGTATCTGAGACACGCTCCTGACTTCCTCCAGCATTCATCCGGATGACGCCTTCTGCAATATTCGTAAGCCAAAAAGTTTGTACATACCTTAACATGCTTCACAGAATAAGACTGTGGCCCTAGAAAACTGCGATCTCTTTTTTCCTTACAGTCCACGCACCTAACCCGAAGTGTTTCACCCATTTCTTTAACCTCCTCCAGTACCTCCCTAACTAGCTGAGCCAGCACATCAGCCCTAACACTTCCACGGCCTCTGCCGTAACCCCTTGCACTTCTTCTAGCACTTACCGCTGATTCTCGTATTATCTTAATTAGGAATTTTTATGTATTTAGTTCATAGTTCCACTGTTTAAAGCACGTTTCTTATGCGAATAACATTTTAAAAGTTGTTTTGCGGTCATGAATCTACTACAGGCTTAAGTTTACTACGGGTTTTAGTCTCTAAAAACCTATTGTTTAAAGTAGCTCAATATCTAAATACAGTTCAATAATTTAAACAAGTAAAATAACAAAAACACTTACTTGGCTCGACGTCGAGGGCTCGGTGAACCACACTTCAAGAATTCTACCAAAAACTTTTTAAAACCCAAAATCTAAGGCCAATTTCAAGAGCCCGAGCTTTGTAATCGGGCTTTGATACCAGTAAATGTAACACCCCAAACCTAGACTAGAAGTTAGGCCCGAGTCCGAAATGTCACATTAAAGGCACACTTCAAAACGATTTTACAATTTAATAATTTAAGGCCCAAAAGCCCAAAACCCTTATTTCTTATTAAGTTAAGAGGAAAAACCCAAATTTTAAGAAAACGATCATATGTTGAGTTATTTCGAAAACCATGCTAACTTTAGAAATTTTATGAAATTTATTAAGCGGATAGTTGAAACAATAATAATAAACCCAAAAATCTTAAGTCAATTAGGAGATACATGCCCTTATTACAATCCCACGAAAAATAGTATTTAAAATAAATTCGTTTGAACAAATTAAAACATCTGATCAGCTTGTAGTGTGGCCATCTCCGAGTCCTCTCTCACATCGAGTCGTCTATTCAGGATCACTTGAAACATTAAATAAAAGGGTGTGAGTTTGAACTCAGTGTGTACAACCCTTAGCAATCAAATCACATACAAATATTCACATTAGGCCTAAGCCCTATCAAAATCGGTGGTCTTGGCCTTAGCCCACAATAACCTCATATCATATCATATCATATCATATCATATCATATCATATCATATCATATCATATCATATCGTATCGTATCATATACAAATAAGATAATGCAAACCCATCCCAATAATCCATCCACTACACACACCATTTCCCTTCCAACCATTACACACCTGTGGGATTTCTAAATCAACCCACCCATCCTCTACACACCAAAGGTAGCCCGGTTGTGGTACTACCTAACGTTGCAGCAAAGCTGCTAATCATATAATGGGCTTAAAGCCACCGGTGGATCCATGGCCATACGACTATGCGATCCCAAAATCTTCCTCCGTACCATAATTCCCACCCATATGCATCCTAAGCAGAGTATCATATGACTGCAACAAACACATAAGTAACATCCACAAACTCATATTCGTCATATAAGGGTATTTTCATCATTTCACTACTTAGGGGTATTTTCATAATTCTACCCTATAGAGGTATTATCATAATTCTATCCTACTGGGGTATTATCGTAATTCTCCCCTACAGGGGATATTATCGTAATTCTACTCTATAGGGGTATTTTCATAAATTTCAAAATCGAGGGTATTTTGGTAATTCTATAAATTAGGGGTATTTTGGTAATTCTACAAATTAAAGGTATTTTGGTAATTTCATAAATCGAGGGTATTATGGTAACTTTCCAAACTAAGGGTATTTTGGTAATTTTCCAAACTAAGGATATTTTGGTAATTTTACAAAATAGGGGTATTTTAGTAATTTCACAATTCAAAGGTATTTTAGTAATTTTACAATTTATGGATATTTTAGTAATTTTACAAATCTAAGGATATTTCGGTAATTTCCAAATTAGGGGTACTTGGTCCCTCTCGGGTTTTAGTTATAGACTTTGGCCCATTAACAAGTCATTGCGGCTAAAGCGAACAGACACTATGTACCACGTAGAATTCTAGAGAAGAGGAGGTAGGCCACTAGGACCGCTTAAGTACCAAGCTCTCCCTAGATCCAATCCTAGACATGCATATGTCGGTTGCCACACTCTAACCCAGCGACTTGTCCACGAACATGTTTAATTATTAGATTAAGTCTTATGCAGTTTAAGAGTTGTTCAGAACTAGACCTAAAGTCCATTAAACCCTAGCATACATGTCTACGTCCTCATAAAGCCCATCAAGCCCATTTCACATTCATATAGCCCCTTATGCCCAAATCACATCCTTTTGGCCCATTAGGCCCAAATCACATCCTTTTGGCCCATTAGGCCCAAAACAATTCCATATCATATAACATGCATGACTAACTCAATTCATATAACCAAATCAATCGATTTCATCAAACTTAGCCTCAGGGCCCACCGGGCCCATTTAGCCACTTTCGGCTTTTCAGCTTTCCGGCATTGCCGATATTATGTGTGTGTAGTGTTTGTACACACCTGTAACCTCGCGTGCTGCAAACCCCTTAGTCACGAACCTATAATCGACATTACTAGCAATTAACTAAAGCTTTAACACATACTTATCAAAAATCGAAACCTCACTATACCCTTACCGTGTGCCTCACATTCTAGTAGCCCTTCTTTTGCTACTATTTGCGATTATCTTCTAGATCTGCATCCAAACACCTATATCTTCAAAACCAAGTGACCCATATTATCATAAGTCACCCCTATGAGCTACATTAGATTCGGCCATTTACTAAACCATGATTTGGTCGAGAACACTTACCACTTTGTTTGCAATCCTTACCTACCACGCTTGCGATTGTTGAGTCTTACCCTTGTTAATACAAATTAATGACAAGAAGGGTTTAGATAGCCTTTCGGCTTTTAACAAAACGCACTAAAAAGTTCAACTAAACACTTACCAAAACCCTCCTTTGATCCTGCGGCCTAGATCGCTACTGAACAAGATTCAACTTGACTAAAAGTGGGTAGCAATCGATTGTGATGAAGGAGAACTAACTAAAAATCGGCACAAGTGAAGCTATATGATAAGAATGTGTATTTGGCTTTCACGGACAGAAACAAAACACAACTCTGATAGGAATTTTTGGCAAAAAGAATGATGGGTTTCTAGAAACGCAAAATTTATATACTTTTTCATACCCTTTTTGACCCAAATTCATGTGGTTTTGAGTAAATTCTTGTTGGAAAATAATTAAATATTATAAAATAATTAAATTGTGATAAAAATATGAACATGATGAATTTTAATTAATTTTATAATTAATTTTGATTTATTTTGACTATTTTGATGATTCGCACAAAGGGCAAAAATCATTTCGGCAGACCTTTCGAAGAATAAAACCAGAAGTGATTTGAAGTGTCAAAGTGAAATTATTTCCAGCTCAAGACTGTCCAATTATTAAGATTTAATCATAATATAATTAATTTTAATTTATTCCCAATTTAATCTGGGTTAAATAAATTACTATTAATTAATTATGGGAAAAGGGGTCCAGTTGAACCGCATCAGTTGAACTGAAACGATTGAACCGAACCAGCCACCAGTTGGGCAGCCCAAACCATCCACAATGATGGCCCAAATCAGCTTATTATCTGATTAATTCATCTTGCAAAGAAGCCCTTGAAGATCTTTCAAAATCTCATTCAAACCCCTCCAAAATTCATGGCTTTAAAGATTTGCCCATGCTATATTTAGCAAAGTTGAATTCTTCAACTTTGCCACATGGGATGGCCGGCAAAGGGGGCCTCTTTTTCTGCTGCTATTTGCTATTTTTAGCAGCCTTGATCACCTATAAATACAGCCCCTTGCTGCTCATTCAAAACACACCTCAAGCATCCAACATTTTCCTCTCTCATTTTCTCTCAATTCCCTTTGTTCCATTTTCCTTTGGTGTGTTCCTGTGCCGATTTCCCCTCTTGGAAAAGAGGTGTTTTCCCAGCCATTCGAGCAGCATTTGGAGTATTTGTAAGCCATCTTGATAGTTGAGGCCAATGAAGAATGAAGAATGGAGCAATTAGTCAAGCCACGGAGAAACACCGGATTTGCTTCTTGTTCCCTATCTCTTTAAATTTTGTTGTTGTTTTGACGAACATGTTTATGGATATTTATGCTGTTGGAATGATTAATTTAATCAATTTAGCTTGAATTTAATTCGTGTTGGGTTGATTGCATTTCAATTTCTTAAATTGTTAAAATTGTGTTTATGCTGTTAAAGGCCTCGGTAAAATGTTTGATTAAGTAAAATCATGTTAAGTTATCTGGCATTATAATTGTTTAGATAGCTTATGAGTTAATTATTTAAACGCATTGAAATTGTAATTAATGGACACAATACTTAATCTGTGCATGTTTAATTCTTCTAAGGTAGCTGGAGATTAAATTAGCATTGTATTTGACTATATATATGCCTTACATAACTTGCAAGATTTTTGTGATTAAATTATTTCGAGATAAAAATACTTTGTTACTTCGCATGATCTTTTATATGCTTATTAGGTTTAATTAATCATTTGAATTGACATAGGAATATGCAAGAGATTGTTTAGGTGAATAAGTATGTATGTGCAATAACATGTTTACTTTTATAAATCTATTTAATCGGTCGAATTGACATAGGAATATGTACAAGAGATGAATGGATTTTTATTTGTAAGTATGTTCATAAGTTAGCAAATTACCGAGTTGCCATGATTTAACAAGTATAAACATGAGTTTAATAATTCTAAGGTAAGAAATGTGATTAATCCAGCACAATTATATCATCTTGATTAAAACCAATTTTTGAAATCGTGCATTTGAACTTTGTTTTATTTTATTTTTACTTTGCTTTTCTTTTAGTATTTAAATATTTTCAAAACCAAATATTTTCCCGTCACCAAAGTGTTTGAAATTATTTTCATAAATAATTCTTTTACAGTCCCTGTGGGTACGATAACTCGACATTTACTTGTCACTTTATTACTTGTTACGATTGTGTACACTTGCACATTTCCACCGTTCTAGTTTCTTTTTGGAAAATGGAAAAAAAATTCAGCTATAGGAGAAACCGATTGAGAGGGGAGAAAGAAAAACTAAAGAATGCTCAAAGACCCTTTCAAGCATTCGGCCCCCTCCTTTTATAGCCTATAGCCGAAACTTAGCCACCCCTAGAGTCCAATTCGGCACCACCTCCTCCCTTTCCTCATCTCCTAATTTTTCTCCTTGATAACACATTAATCTTATCCAAAATTTCCTCCACATCCATATCACCTGCTTACCTCAATCTTTCCACGGCAAGAGTTCAAAACCAACACAACTCTTGCCGTCCACCTATGCAAAATAAAACACTCCAAAAATACACTCCTAATGCTCGAACCTTGGACCTCTTCAGCTTACACACACGCCACCTTATAGCTCCCAAGTGATGCCACCTACCACTGGACCATAAGCCCATTTGTGTCCTATTTCTTCTTCATTTACTTAAAAGGCCTACTAACTGGAGTCATTGTTGCCTAAGGCTAAAACCAAAATTTTTCCTATACCCTTACTTGATCTCGGACATCTCCAACACCCCTAGACACTAAAAATTCATTAACCATCAAAGCCCACATGCCAAATGTCATTTTCTCGCTCACTTAAAATTTTTCTGAGACCCAAAGCCCAAAGTCCAATAGGCCCAATACTTCTAGGCCCAAATTCGGGGCGTTACATAAGTTATATAGCTTAATACTTTTATTTTCTGTTTTGTAATGTCCTCAGGTTAGCTAGGGTTGGAAGTCACCGGAGAACCTATCACACTATCAAACTAACAAATTGGGTATTAATGATTCTTACACTTAAGGTCATGGCATGTATAGGGGACTTGGTTATTTTTGTATGTGTCATACTTGTTTTGGCCTATGCTATTTGATGGTTAAGTGTATGTGTTTCGGTAATTCCTCGTACCATGTTCCGGTGTTGAACACGGGTAAGGGGTGTTACACTCGAACTCGAACGGATACACGGATCCAACCAGAACACACCAGTACGACACTTAGTGCCTCATCGGCTATGCCGAAGTAAAACAGTACGATACTCAGTACCTCATCGTAATTATCCGAAGTAACAATATGACACTTACAATGCCTCATCGACTTAAGGTCGAGGTAACAATACGACACTTATTGTGCCTCATTGACTCAAGGTTGTAGTATCCCTGAACACTTCCAATCCTATGGTATGCCAACTATATCCGACTCAGCCTGATACAGTTAATAGGATATTCAATTCACTTTTCAATTCTCAATCAATTCACAATTCAAATAATTTCACAAACTCATAATTCAATACAATTCAATTCAATTCACTTTTCAATTCAGTTAGTCAATATAATTAATATATATATCAAATCAATCAATATAATTTCAATAAATTCATCACTTGTTAAATTAATCCGTTTCAATATATCCAATATTCAAATATCATAATTCCACATACATTCAATTCAATAACAATCAATATTCCCTGTACCGTTATTTTCATGAATTTCGTATGTATTTATTTCGATAATCATTCATAAACATGAATATACATAATTATCAATCAAGTTTCATATTTATAAATTTTCATTTTTTTCTTTAACATATAATATAAATAAATACATAATTCCATACATCAATTCAATATAAATATCAAAGTTAGATCATACGAACTTACTTAGGCTTATTTGTAAAATTTGTAGAAATTTAGGGACTAGTCTGTTAATTTCTTTTTTCCCGCTTATCTTTGATTTCTTGATCTATAATATAAAATTACTCATTCATAGCATCTATTTCAACTCTAATTCACTTTACAATTTATACCCTTCAATTTTTGAAATTACACATTTACCCTAAATTTTTAATTTTTACAATTTAGTCCCTTATCAATTATCTTATCAATTGAGCTAATTTTCCTAAATTGAAAATTTACCTAATTATTTTAGGCTACCATACAGCCATTAATATTCATAATTTCAATACCAAACCAAATTCTTAACTTTTCACAATTAAGTCCTAAAATCAATTTCTATCAAAATCACTAAATAAAATCATCATATAACAAAATTAAAGCTTCAATTCCATGTTAATTCATCATAAACATCCAGCACTCATCAATTGTAACTTTAAAAATCACCCATAAAATCAAAAACTAATAAATTAGATAGTTGGACCTAATTGCAAAAGTCTTAAAAACACAAAAATTATAAGAAAAAGGAAAGAAATAAAATCACATGGGGCAAAAATAGGTAAAATCAGCTTCAGTTCTCTTCCATGGCATTTTTGAGTAGAAAATTGAAGAAAGAAATGTCTAGAGTTCTTTATATTAAATTTGTTTCTTTTTAATTTTGCCTAAATTACAATTTTGCCCTTATTTCACAATAATTTTTGTGATTTTTCTCTGCCCATGACGCCCAATCCATCCTCTTTGGGCTAATTTTCCTTTTAAGTCCTCCTTCATTTAACACTTGAGCTATTTAATCATTTTAGTAAATTTTGTACATTTTTCAATTTAGTCCTTTTTTACTTAATTAACTATCCAAACATTAAAATTTCCTAACGAAACTTTAATATTAACTCATTGGCACCCCATAAATATTTATAAAAATATTTTTGACTCGGTTTATAAAATCGAGGTCTTGATTCCTTGGTTTCAAACCAATTAATTTAATAAAATTTCTAAAGCATAAATTACTAATTCATAAGCCTTCCTAAATTCACGATTGACTCATAAATACTAAATAATAAATTTATAACTTATTTTTCAGATTTTAGTGGTCTCAAACCACTTTTACCAATGTTTTTGACATCACTAAAAATCGGGTTGTTACAATGGTGGTTATTCTAGGCACTCACTTAGCTTGTTAAGCTCACCCACTCCTTTGAAACCCTTACAGAGTAGTTAAGTGCCGACGTGAGCAATGTGGTTCTAAGAGGTGATCTAAGCAAGTTCATTTTTGTGATTTCGTAGGTGTTATTGTTATTTGTTTATATTTAGGGAATAAGGCAATGTGGTAGACTTTTACTAATATTTGTTATGATGTTTTGGATGCTTCTAGAGACTATTTATTCCTAAGTTCATGAGATTCGTTTCGTATTATGTTGATTATAGCTTGGACTTGCTTTTGATTGTTGAGACTAGTATTACTGCCATTGATTCTAATTTAATAGTCTCTATTGGAATTCTCTACCTATTAGTTAAGTCACTCAAAATTTATGAAGGCGTAGAACCTAAATCTACCACCATGCTTTTGTTGCCTGATCTGGCCCGAATGAAACCCTCAACAAGCACTCCTATCGAAATTTCCAACTTACTAGTTAATGCACTTAGAACATACGAATACATCCGCACTCACATTAACATGTCTAGGAGGCATAACTAATAATCTAGCATATAAACGAACGAATAAATAAACGGTGTGAGTTGCGAGGAGATGTGTAACTGGTTTAGACCCTAGTCGGAACAGTGATTTTAGAGCCAAAATTCGAGGTCGGAAAAATATTTTAATATTATTTTTTGTATTTATAGTATGTGATTAAGCATGTGTGAAAATTCTGTGTGAAAATTTTATCAATTGTGTGCTTAATTTGTAAAAAGGACTTAATCGAATAAAATGCAAAAGTTGAGTGCTGATTGTTAAATTTTTATTTGTCATGGCTTTCTAAATGAGAAGTCCTTATGTTGTTAATAAACCATTAAAAGAATGGATGGACAAAATGGGCTTTACTTGGTGGAAATTTAAATGAAATATTAAAGGGTAAAATGGTAAAACATGAAATAAGGTATATTAAATAAAACAAGTATGAAAAATAAAGCCATTATCATCTTTTCTTAGCCGAATTTGAAGGAGAAAAAGAAAGAACTAGGGCTTGAAACATTCGGCCATTTTTATTCTTGATTGAGGTATGTTTTGAGCTCGATTTTTGATAATTTCTATGTTTTTGTGATCGTTGCTTAGTGTTCTAACTAGCCCATGCTTTAATTTTAGAATTTAATGGTGATTTTGAGATATGCCATTGATGAATGCTTGAGATTTATGATAGTTGATGATGAAATATGAAAGATAGGTGAAAGATTAACATATTTTGTCTTTGAATTTTTAGTGAAATTGAGTAATTTGGGCTTAATTGTGAAAATAAGAAATTAGAGGACTAATATGTGAAATAAATTAAATGTGTGAGCTTGTATGGACATAAGGAGAATTCGGCTAGGCATGGGTGAAATGAAATTATGTGTATTTGATGATTTTATGAAATAGGGACTAAAGTGTCGAAATATGAAAATGTGATGGATATTTTGTAAAATGCCCTAAATATGTGTGTTTGGATTAAATTGAATGATTTGGTGATTGAATGAGTTAAATTTGAATATGTATAGACCAAGAAAAGATAGATTCGGATCGAGATCGAGGTAAAAATAAAGTGCTCGATTGATTGACTAATCTCGATATTTCTACGTCCGAGGTAAGTTTTGATATAATACAAGTTGTTAAATTTATATCTATGTGATGTGAAATGAATGAATGTATAGTTATTGAATTAGAAATGTTATATATGAAATTTAGAAATGTGGCACTAAGTGTGCGTAATTGGAACCGGGATAGAGATGAATAGCACTGTGTGTGCGAAGTAATGGAAGCTTGGTTTATTATTTGGCATTGTGTGTGCGATACCGAGATACATTTGGTTCTATGTAAAGGCACTAAATGTGCAATAATATTTAAACTTCGGCTTTGAAAATTTGCACTAAGTGTGCGATTGTATCGAAGAAATAATGAAGATTGATCAAAATGTGGAATCAAGCTTTGAGTATCGAAATTGGTTGTAAACTAGGTGTTGGTAAAGGTATGTATGAAACCTTTGTAGTTGATGAACTTGTAGATGATGAATGAATTGTGATGTGAGCATATGGCTATAGTTGAAATTGGGTATCCATGAAAATCGATCTATGTGATGGTTTATTTGGTATATTGATTTGAATTATTGAGTTAAATGTATTGTATTACTAACTTACTAAGCTCTTAAGCTTACTGAGTGAAGTTTTCTCTGTTTTACAGTGTCTTTAAAGCTAGCTCGGATCTGGGGATCGTTAGCAACTCAATCACACTATCGGCTATCTATTTTGGTACTTTTGAAAGATGTATATATTTGGTATATGGCATGTATAGGCTAGTAGATATGGTAAATTTTGAGATGTTTGGACCTTGTCATGTGATATGGCTTGGAAGTTGAATGATATTGGTTATTATATGTGGCCTATGAAAATGATGAATATGGTATGAAGTAGTGAAAATGGAAATGGTATGCTTCATGCTTAAATTGGTTGATAAGAATGGTAGTTTAAATGTGTATTTGTGGTATGGATTAAATGATGTTTGGTTTACATGATTTTAAATGTGTAGTTGATAATTTGGATTGACTTGTTAAGATAGAATTGTATTGGTTGTGCTTGTAGGTGTGACCCTAAGTGTGGGTGGCAAATTGGCCTTGCAAATGGCCTATATTTCCCTACACGGTTGAGCACACGGGCGTGTGGCTCAACCGTGTTTCTTAAAATTGTAATTTGATTCAAGTCAGACTCGACGACGGGCTAGACACACGGGCGTGTGACTGGCCGTGTGAAACAAGTTAGTAGTGACCACGAGCTGGACACACGGGTGTGTGACTGGCCGTGTGGTGCAAGTCAGTGGCGACCACGGGTGAGGCACACAGGCGTGTTATCGGCCGTGTGGACAAGTCAGAATGTATGCCCTGTTTTGACACGGTTTGGACACACGGGTGTGTCTGAGGCCGTGTGAGGCACATGGCCTACCCACACGAGTGTGTAAACTCTGTGGCTTTGAAAAATGTTTAATTTTCAGAAAATTTTGTATGTGTTTGGTTTAGTCCCGACCCCTTTCTAACACGTATTTAAGGTCTCGTAGACCTATCTAAGGGACTATATGATTGTGAATTACTATGTTTGGATGTTAAATGATATTAAATGTTCTGAAATGATCGGTAATGCCTCTTAACCCTAGTCCGTGATGGTTACCGGTTAGGGGTGTTACAAGATGATCCAAGTCTCGTTCCTGCAAGCAAACTTCAAGGTTAACGACAATTTGCTCTCAATCCTACTCCACATACAATTCAATCAATGGCATTTTCCACAATCTCATGCAACTCTAATAGTGATATTTCAAACAATTCAAGTATCCAAAAATTTAAACACATGGGTTTCGAAACCCCAAACACATAACAACCACCTAGGTCGGAGAGTTAATGAACCTAGAGCTTTGATACCACCAAATATAACATCTTATACTCGACCTAGTCGCCAAGCCCGAATATCAAGATGCCATACCACCGTCTCATGTCAACACAACAAATAAAAGGCTCATTCTAGAAGAAATGTCTTTCATATTAACATTCGTATAGGTTTCAAGTCAATCTTACTCTTTAATTATCTGTTAAACTATGTTTCTTTATTAACATTCTAGAAATGTCCTTCACAGAAAAGGCTGCTTCTTTTTTGTTGTATTGCACTTTTATGTTACTTTATTATAGTTTAACAGTTTGTTGATGATGATTTTCTTTGAAGTCATTGTAATTTTGAACTTTTGACTTTTAGAGGAAAGAGATGAGAAGAAGAAATTGTTCCATCTAGCATGCTAGAAATTTGTCCACACAAATTTTGAATCGAATATTGATTTGGAAATTTTGGTGTAAAATTTTATTTACCCAATTTATTAATAAATTTATTGCAATTACTTTTCTTAAAAAGACCTTGAGAAAAAAATCTCATCCCACCATACATGCTAATAATGAAGCATTATTTCAACGCAGAAAATGATGGGAGGCCACAAATCCAAGTTGAATTTAGGGACAAGTTTAAGTCCAAGTCGCAATCATCTTGTCTGTACCTAAACAGAAAGAACACAATACTTCTTGTCTTGGTCTCCACTTTTTAAATCTCATCTATTAAATCGTAGAAACGCATCCGTACACATTTTCACATGCCCCTATTTTGCCCTTCTCTTCCCTTTCCTCTACTGGCCTTTGCTATTTAGTCCTATTCTTCTTCTTCTTCTTCTTTGCATGGCTGTTAAAGTCACCATCCAATAATTAAAACATCCTTTAAAAAAAAAAGACATAAAAACTTCAATTATTTAATAAAAAAAGTTGAAAGAAAAACAGATGGGACGTATCAGTTGAAACCCAAATCTATTTACCTTCACATATAGTGCGATGATCATACTTATGTGGTCCCTTTTATTACAGTTCATGATGTATATAATCTTATTTTTCATGCATAATTATAATATGGATTACTTTTATATTGATAGATAAAGTTAACGTATTATTGTATAATTTGCATGAAATCTATTTATAAAAGATACAAATTGCATTAAAAAACCGTCCAACCAATTGGGTCTCAGCTGTTGTTGATTAAATATTTGTTTAATTTACCCATTTGACTTAACCTAGTTTATTTTTTAAGTGTCCAGTGTCAACCTCCCAATTTGTTTAGTGGAATGCTTCATGGTTCAAGTTATATATATATATATATTTAATGGTGGGGTCTAACCAAATCTTGGTTGCTGATGGTGTAGAGTATCAAAATTTTCTTCCTCATTTATGAGTTGATTGTCTTAGTCAGTGTTTTGGTTTGGCTTTTATAACATGTCATCAAGTTTCTAAGTTTGTTCTCAACATTTGTGGTTGTAATTATTTTTCTTGTTATTTAATTAAGGGTTACTTGATGACCTGGGTTCTTAGTATGATTATAGATAAGGAGCCAGCAGTTTTTCATCAATAATTGTATATTATCTTTTAGGTTTAACTTGTTTGGCTCAATCCTGCTGGGTTTTCATACGAGTTAAAATTTTTCCTTTTTTAATGTCAATGGATTCCTTGACATTTGATTGCTTGAATACAAACCATGTTGCATTATAATTTGGTTTAGGACACTACAGTTTTCTTGTATTGAAAGCGACATTTTGATTTTTACAGGCCTGTTCTGGGGGGTTACAACTTACAACTTATAATATTATGATTTGCTTAGTTTGGCATTTTAGATCAGGCAATTGGGGTGTGGGAGGAGAATCACTCAGAATACCTTTTTTCTTTTTCTTTTTTAAAAGTTATTTTTGCAATTTGAGGTTATGGATGTCTGTTAAAAATGGCCATAGTTTTGCTGTCCTTTTCTGAATGGTCCTAGCATGAATTTTCCTTGTGCTTGGCATCAAATAAGCCAAATTAAGGCCTCTGTAATGGGTTTTGAAATTTCTATATATTAATCTCCTAGAACAGTGACAATCATACTCCTGCTCTTGTCTCTCCGTATTCAAGGTCAAGGGCCTGTTTTTTTTTTTTGGACACTTGCTATATAAGTTTTTTGTACGCTGTCTATTCCTCGAATTCTGACTATGAAAACTAGGAGGGGAAAGCGTTCTGAGGTATTGTTTTGATGCTTGTTAAGTTTTTTTTTTTTTTGTTTGTACCCAAATTTGCAATTTAGATGAAAGTGATGGTTTAATGATTAACTTGGTCAATTGTGTTTGATTGCAGGCCTTTTGGCCATCCATTGTGATGAAGAAATGGTTGAATATAAAGCCCAAGGTGTATGATTTTAGTGAAGATGAAGTCGACACTGAAACTGAGAGTGAAGATGATGGTATTACCATCTTATGTTTTCCAACCTATCCTTCCTCGTTCTTTCTGTTGTTTGATGATGTTTATTTTTTTCTGCAATATCCATCCAGCTTATTCTCTTAAAGATTCAAGATTGCATGGTAGTGAGGATCACACCCATAGGACATTGGAGAACCATTCTGAGTGCAGAAACCAAATTCCAGGCAATATTTGATTTCTTCATCTGTGCTTTGCCTGATTTACTAGGATTGTTCATAAATATCTGCTCTACTTAGTCATGAATTGCAGTTATTATCTAAACTATTTGTCAGCTCTAAAGGTTTTTGTGCATGGTGTTAATGTTTCATCATTCAGATGCACCTTCCAAGGGTTATCGATTAGGACACAGGAGGGGAAAGTCGGAAACTCTGCGTGCACAGTACATAAACACCAAGGATGTGAGGTTTGACTGCAAGATGCTTAAACTTAAAGTGTAAGCTTTAAGGTGTTGCTGTTTTAATTCTTACTGAAACATGTGTTGGTTGCCTATAGGGTGACAATAAGCACTTGGAATGTTGCTGGAAGACTTCCATGTGATGATCTTGAGATTGATGATTGGCTTTGTACGAAAGAGCCAGCTGATGTTTACATTATTGGGTGGGTATTTTCTTTCCCTGTTGGATGCTTTTCTCTAGATTTTTCTCAAATGTTTGTAGTCGGTACTCGATTATAGGTATTGATGTTAGATGTTCCACTTTTTCCTTGAATAATCTAATACAAGATCTGGTTTGGACAGCTTCCAAGAAGTAGTCCCTTTGAATGCTGGAAATGTATTTGGAGCTGAGGATAGCAGGCCAATTCCAAAATGGGAGGCAATCATTAGAAGAACACTGAACAAATATTGGGAACCTGAAACCAAGCACAAATGCTATAGTGCTCCCCCTTCTCCCGTGTTAAGAACTTCTTCAGTTGCAGATGCATTAGCAGATAAAATTGATGCTCTGCCATCAGAAGTGATGATTAATGAGTATTTGGAGACTGCTATTGACTATGACTTTGAAGGGCAAGATTTGAATAAAGATGCTACTATTGGACAAAATTTACAGTTGAACAGAATATATGGTATCGATTTTGACTCTAGGTTAGACTGGCCTGAATATCCATTAGATGCAACCCCACAAGTTATCCCTTCAAATTTGAAACTTCGGAGAGTACTGAGCAGCTCAGCAAGAATTGGCTTTAATATGACAGAGAACTCTATGTTCTACAGTTCTCATGATGTGGTGTTAAAAGAAAGCATATTGAAAAGATCCCACCATAGCTTTGGAAACCTCAGGTCAACGTGTGTGCATGAACAACAGGAGCTAGAAACTGTTGATTCTTCCTCTGATATATCTGATGAGAAGTCTGAAGAAGAGGATGACGCTTTCCTAGAAGAACCAATGGAGGAACAAGACAACAATAAGGCGAGGTCAACCCCAAAGTACATTCGAATAGTTAGTAAGCAGATGGTTGGTATATACATATCCATATGGGTGAGAAAGAGGATGAGGAGACATATAAACAATTTAAAAGTCTCTCCTGTTGGAGTTGGTCTTATGGGCTACATGGGAAACAAGGTAATGATCGTTCTTCTGTTCTAGGTGTCTTTTAGTCTTTTCGAGGCTGTATTTGGCACCTCAATTGTGATGCTCATAACTTCTGTAAATACATGTAAAGTGGATGTTTTGGGTAGCATCACTGTCTGGAAGGATGCTTCATTTCATTTCAATTTGACATGAAGCTTCTTTTGGTTTGTTTTTAGATTGATGAAATCAATGCCCTCCATATTTTGATCTGTTGCAGTTCATAGTTGGCTGCAAGGTGGATGACATTATACCATTAACACTAATCAATCGCTGAAAATGCCTGTTACATTATTATTGAATGACTAAACGGCTTTTTCTTTTGCAGGGATCTGTTTCTGTTAGCATGACACTTTTTCAGTCCAGGCTATGCTTTGTGTGTTCTCATTTGACATCAGGTCAGAAGGATGGAGCTGAACACAGGCGTAACTCAGATGTCTATGAAATTATACGACGTACCTGTTTCTCATCTGTCCTTGATTCAGATCAACCACAAACAATTCCAGCTCATGAGTAAGCAAAATTTCAGCATCTAGTTTTGTTTATGCAGCTAGCAAGAATAGTTAGTTTCCCTTACTGATCTTTTCTGGTTATTACCTATATTCTAGTTTTAACAGCATGAACTGTGCCAGCTTAAGAATATGCCGTACCTCTTGTTTCTTAATTTAACAGTTAAGAAAGATTAGCTTAAAGTGAAATAAGGTTAATAAGAGATAGATTAGTAAAATAATAAAGTTAGACTTGAAATGATGCTGTAATTTTCAGCATACTTGAAGAACTGGAGGTTTTAGAAAAGGTTTTATCAGTAACTTCTTCCCTTAACTACTGAGTACATTTGATGGTTGTGAAAGTTTCTTCTGATTGTATCATCAATTCATTCAACCTGAAAACATGAAGTTCTAACTGGTTGCTTCTGTAAACAGTCAGATATTTTGGTTTGGGGATCTAAATTATCGTCTCAACATGTTGGATGCGGACATAAGAAAGCTTGTAGCTCAAAAGCGCTGGAATGAACTAATCAACCATGATCAGGTGAGTATCACAGTGATAAAGTTTTAATACACTTTTGTTGTTGCAATAAGACATCACGTTGTTTTGAATCAAATGTAAATCCAGTCAAGTTTGCAGTATGATTGTTGGAACACTAAATATTTTATATGATTTACAAATAAAATTGTGGGTATCATCACTACTTTAGTTTGAGGTTACCTTTCTGCTGGATGGTATTTCTGCATTGTTTTTTCATTCAATATATACTACTTTGATGAGAACAAAAGTTGAAGGAGTCAATTCTGTGCCACAGCTTCACAAGGAACTGCGTAGTGGTCATGTATTCGAGGGATGGAAAGAGGGGATAATAGACTTTCCTCCTACCTACAAATACGAAATGGATTCTGATAGATACATTGGCGAGATCCCGAAAGAAGGCGACAAGAAGAGATCACCGGCATGGTAAGCACAATTTTCTGTAAAGTAGCCGGATGACAAATCTGATATAAAACAGCTGGAAAAGGTTTCTGGAAACCAGACATAATCTGGGATAATGTCAATGAGCATTCATTAAATTCCACACAATTCAATTGCTTATGCCATCATTTCCCTTTGGTAGGTGTGATCGAATACTCTGGTCAGGGAAAGGCATAAAACAACTTTCTTATAAACAATCAGATATAAGACTTTCGGATCATCGACCAGTCCGTTCAATGTTCTTACTTGATGTTGAAGTCTTGGACCATCGGAAGTTGCAAAGGGCTCTCAATGTTAGCACTGCTGCTGTTCATCCAGTGGTTTCCTTCAATGAAAATGGAGAACCAGAATTTTAACCATAACCAGGTAATCGACCTTAGAATTAAGGAGTTGCCAAGCAAACCTGTAGTAACTGTGTTGTAACCTTCACTTTTCATTTATATACAATATTCAAATGTAAGAAACAATAATGGGAAAGATCAATCTCGAGTTTGAACCCACTGTTTGGTGATACCTGCTGTAGACCTTTTTTTTCTGCTCGTATGGTTGCCAACCCGAATCTTAATTAAAAAGCATCTGGCTCTTCTCCATTTTCGCTCCTGGTTTCCAGATACAGGTGAAGTCCTGAGATCATGAAAATGAACTTGGCATTCTTCTTGGCTAATATTTCAATTGCTCTTCACTGGATAGTCCATGATGTACAAATTGCTCTTTCAGTGGCTAGATTTTACAAAAACAATTTTCTGTTGCTTCTTTACGTTTTTAATGTCTAATTACAGGCATTGCTTCTGAAGCAGGGTATCCAACAACTCAATGAGATGAAAGAAAAGGTTACTCCTTCATGAAACTGGTTCCAAGCTGCCATGCAAGGATATCAATTATACATAGCATATCATTCAACAAATGATAGCAGGATTAAGTAATTT